>CM050888.1:78366877-80866877 GCA_027725995.1 Rhynchospora tenuis
ACATCAATTTACCATTCTGAGTAAATATTCTCCAAAAATCAAATATAAAATAAAAGAAGAACATAAAAAAAAAAAAGAATGAACAACCATCCCCAAAATACGCAGGACTCACCTGATCAGGTCAGATCAGCAGATCAGCGGACCAGGATCCTCTGGACGTTTTTTTTGAAACGTCCAGTGGACGTCTTGATCGGAGCCGTTCAATTTAGATCAGACGGTTGATTTTTTTCGAGCCAATATTTTTTTCGGGTGTGGTGGAATTCACGGGGCTCCCTTACAGCCGGAACCGCATCCTCTACCCATCTCATGGAGATGGGTAGAGTGCCCATCTCTCCATCTCAACCGTCTGATTTAATCTCAACGGCTAAAAGGAGCCCCGTGAATTCCACCACTCCCGAAAAAAATTATTGGCTCGAAAAAAATGAACCGTCCAAATTAGATCGGACGGTCGTGATGAGATGGGCACTCTACCCATCTCTATTGAGATGGGTAGAGGATACTGGTCCCCTTACAGCCACCCGCTTCTCTATTTCTACAACTAGATCGTCGGACTCCATTTACCTGGTGGGAATTGGCGCGTGGGCTCCTTGGAGAGAAGCTCAAGTAAAGTGGCTTGCGTGGAAAAGAAAAGCCCGCAATAGCCCAAATAGCCCGCAATAGGAGTGGCGCTTGTGTTCAGACTCAAGAGTCAAGAGTGGTTCAAACCCCGTCTAACAATTTTCCTGCGTTCAAGCGGGTTCTCGGGTCTCGGTCTATCGGTGGGGTCGGATCGGGTCGGGTTTGGGTGCTATCCTTCTTTCCACCGCTTTGACAGCTGCATTTCCTCAAGATCTCATCCGGATCGTTCATTTCCAATATCTGGTTTGCTCTCCTCAACTCCTCTCTGGCTCTCTCGTCTCAAGTCTCAACCCCCATCCCGCGGTCAGAGCTGGGGCCCCACCCGTTGGAAAAGGTTTCAGTTTCACAGAACAAAAACAGACAACGAAGGGGGGGGGACAAATATAAGCATCCAGTTTAAATTACTCTTAAATTACCATAACAAGTATTCAAGTAACAACTAATTCCCCTAATTAATAGATACATCCAGTTTTGCAAGAGATAAATTCCCGCATAAGCAAACTTTGTACGGATTAATAAGTTTAAATTACGCATTTTCTGCATTTTATACAAGCACAAATAGTACATGGTCCCTAAAATTAATAATAAGTTATAACCCAAGAGTTATTTTGTCCAAGTGCACTAAAGTTTTTAAAAATTTCATTTTTGTGTCTTTATCGTTGAACTAACATTGATATATTTATTTTTATTCACTGGACTTCAGTATTAATTTCATGCATTTTGAATCGAAAAGAAATACTAACGAAATGTGACAAAATTTGAATGATTAAATAAAAATAGTCTTTCGATATAAAGTTATAAACGTCGACAGTGGGCCCAATTTCAAATTTCGCTGGATAATTCAAATTTGAATGAATAAATATGGATTTAATATATATAGTTTTGTGGCCTTCAAAACAATTACTCTAATTTGAAAATCGTTTATAAGAAAATGAAATAAGAATTTTTTTTACAAAAATACAGAAGCATTTGAAAATTATTTTCAAAGTATCTTAATTATGCATCTGGTTTCCCATATTTTTAATATCTTGAAACTCAAACACAAAGCATAATAGTCATTATCTTGCGAATCTCAAAAAAATCCTGCTAAAAGTTGTATTGCTGTCAATATAATAGCCGATACGGATTTTATATTATAGAGGGGGTTTATATCCGATTGTAACAAATAACTAACTGATTTTCCATTTTTTTTCTCCTTTTTTGAAACGCAAAATTATTCAAGTAATAATTGTAAAAAGAAAAAGAAATCAAGAATGTGAAACCATGCATAGAAAGATTAAAGATTAGCTTTGTGGATTTTACGCATTCTATAAAGGCACAAATAGGACATGACACATGGTCACTAAACTTAACAATAAATTATACCAAAAGGGTAAATTTTATTCAAATAAATTTGTCCCCGCCCCCTAAAATTTATAGTTAATTTCATTTGTATAATTGACCTTTTATTATTTTTTTCACTGAATTTCAATATTTATTAAATACGCTTTTCTATCCAAAAGATACAAACGAAATGTGAGAAAAATTGAATGAAAAAGTCTATGTTTATAATGAGCGTTGACAGAGGACCTTCGAAAAAATTATCAAACTTTTCTAACAAAAAATGCATAATTCAAATTTCATTGACTATCTATGGATTTAATATATATTATATATTTTAGTGACCTCCAAGAAAATACACATAAAATTAGAAATTCGTAGCGAGAAATTAAAAACGAAAGAAAATTTCTTTAAAAATAAATAAATAATTAATTAATAATGAAGCGTCAGAAATTTTATTTTTAAGAATCTTTATTTTGCATAAGTTTCTTTCTTTTTACTAATAAAATATCTTGAATCTCAAACAATAAAATAAATAAAATTGGCAAATTTGAACTTGTTCACTTTTTTGTCGTGCGTACAAAAGTTGCATTGGCTCAATTTTAAATTTATGAGCATTAAATTTATAAAACGCAATTTTTATTTACGATTCTTTGAATACCAATTGATATACGAAAACGCAAAATACTACTAAATATATAGTGCATGGAAACAAAAGTATGTGATATGGATTAAATTTGATTTTGTCACTTCATAAGTTACACATTTTTTTTTTTAGTCAACAGTTTTACGAAGTGCAACAGCAAGCATGCAAAATTTGAGGTATTATTATGTACACCTGCGTGGGAATTTTAAATATCAATTAAGCTACAGGATATCTCCAGTGCCGCTACTAATCTCGCTACAAGAAACATGCACTCTCGCTGTAACCGAATCCGATCCATCGAATATCGTTCAGTTAATTACACTTTAGATAGATCACAGTTATAAATAGATCCTCACCTCTGTGCATGGGTTCTATCTCCGAAATCAGAATGAAAGATTGATCCACCCTTCTTCTTGAACCTTTTACCAGTATATCCCTCACCTAAAATCACTACCAGAATCGTTCTTGGCTTACCAAATTTGTGAAAGAAATGACACCTTCGAGCAGCAGTAACGCCAGTAACTCATCAGACAAGGCGTATAAAGGTGTTGGTGAGAGGAAGCCGGGCCAGTGGCATGCTCAGATATGGATACCGGACTCCACCAAACCGAGGATACTGAACTACCCCAATCCGCTTTGGCTTGGATACTTTGATTCCAAAGTGAAGGCCGCAAGGGCATATGATTTGGGAATGGTCTGTGTTTATGGGTCCCAACCGGATGTGCTCCGCCGCCTTCACTTCCCTAACACGCCACCAGTACTTTCCTACCCAGAAGACCAGATGTTGACGGCTGCTCAAGTCAGAGACAAAGCAAGGCGGCATGCAAATGGAGATGGCACTGTCCAGCCTGCTCAAGACACAGTACCATCCAATGCAAGAGACCCTGAGAAAGAGAGAAAAAGTTCTGGCATTGGAAAGGATGCACTCGTGTCGCCAATCTCAGCACGTCCTTCTGCGAGTAATCAGTTTTTTGACTTCATGGGAGTAGAGAAGTCAGCACCAGAGCCCAATGTTGTTGACCCCACATCCAACCAAATTGAGGGTGCAAGTCCTGCTGTTGACCTATTCTATGACTTTATGGGAGTGACAGAATCACCACCGGTGCAAAAGGAGGTAAACAACAACGAGAAGGAGGATCAAGATTTCAACCCTTAGGTTGCGTGCAGTTCGTGACCATGTACTAGCCTCGGCTACCTGTCAAGACATTTTTTTTTGTTTGAGCAGTATTTTTTGGCCTTTTTAGCTTTGATCGATGGATTGTTTAGGACTTAGGAGTGGAGGTTAAAGAAATTTTAGATAAAGTGAATTTCAAAAAATTTTAGGTAATTGGTTTAATCGTTCAATTGTTCCATGAGGATTTCTTAGTGTTACTTCGTTTGGAGACGATGTGATTGTTGAATGATTGATTATGTACAATTTAGATTTGGAAGCAACAAAAGTAAAGCATTAATCATGATGAATGTATTGAATTGAATTTTATCTACCCCTTTTCTTCTTCTTTGTATTTTTTTTTAATCATATGTATTCTTTTAAGTTCCTGGAATAAAATACCAGAAAATAATGTTCTAATATGTCGGGTCATATATTACTGTTCAGCAACTTGCTGTACAAAGATCTGACATATAATTGTCATTAAAGAATGTGTTTTTATGATTGTTGAAGTACTCGTCTCTATAGGTACAAAGGATTATTGTATTTGTAAGTATAAGTAGAGGAACGAGATGGGACACTGGTACAAATTAGGATACCGGTCATTTTTTGGTTTTTCATTTCGTTCACTGCTCTATATTTATTCCGATTTTTTTTTTAAAAAAAAATAGATGGTTTTCTCAGGTTTTAACAAACAAAATATTGCTAAGTACTCTCAGTAGAAATGTGGTGGGTCAAGCCTTGAATGCGGGAAAGTTCAGTTCAGGTGAAAATTTTATATTCTTTATATTCTTTAGAGAATTGCTTATGACAATCAGAGTCTTAAGCAATCAAGCAATCAGAGGCGCGCTATTCTTACTTTCACCCTCACCCTCATGCTCACGCGACTCTCACCCTCACCCTCTTCCTCACGCGACATAGCTTCACTTTCTTTTCTTTCCTTCACGCGGATTTGATTCTCTTCTTCCTCTTCTCCTCCTTTTCTTTCGTGCAGGACTAGTTCTCTCCTTCTTCTCGTCTCTCTCACCCGAATGGTTCTCTCTTTCCTCTTCTCATTTCTTCCCTTCTCTCTCACGCTCATCCTCCTGCTCTGTCATCCCAAATCTCTGCCCTTTTCTCCTTTCCTCTAAACCTTTCTTCTCTCTTTCCTCTCCATCTTTCTTCTCCTCATGTCTCATCCATAAACAAGGGAGTTAAATCCGACTATCATGATTGTCAGACCGATCAGGTATTTATTTTGTGAGTAGAGAGGGAGAAGGAAGGCTATCAGACCTGGAATATGAAGAAAGAAGATATGATTCTGACACGTCTTGGGAGTAACTAAATAACTATAAGGGAGTAAATAAATAGTGTAAGAGAGTAAATAAGTATAAGAGATGGGAGTACGTAATAAGTATAATTATTTAGTTCATTTATGGGGAGTAACTAATATAGAAAAAGGGAGTAACTTATGTCGTTTAAGGGAGTAAATTAATATACATAAGGGAATATTTTATAGATTTAACTATTTAGTTCATTTATGGGGAGTAACTAATATAGAAAAATGGAGTAACTTATGTCTGTTTAAGGGAGTAAATTAATATACATAAGGGAATATTTTATAGATTTAACTATTTAGTTCATTTATGGGGAGTAACTAATATAGAAAAAGGGAGTAACTTATGTCTGTTTAAGGGAGTAAATTAATATACATAAGGGAATATGTTATAGATTTAACTATTTAGTTCATTTATGGAGAATAACTAATATAAAAAAGGGAGTAACTTATGTCTGTTTAAGGGAGTAAATTAATATACATAAGGGAGTATGTCATAGATTTAACTATTTAGTTCATTTATGGAGAGTAACTAATATAGAAAAAGGGAGTAACTTATGTCTGTTTAAGAGAGTAAATTAATATACATAAGGGAGTATATTAAAAAAATTTGACAAATACACCAAGAACAGAGAAGAGAGATGCGGAAGGAGGTTACATAGGAGAGAAAATGGACGAAAGAAGAAAAGAAGGGAGGGGTGACGAGGGGTGAGGATTGATGCGGGATGAGAGGTGCGCGAACAGAAGGTCGCGCGTGAGGGGGGTGACGCAGGGTGAGAGTGACACAGGGTGAGGCTGCGCGGACAGAAGAGCGAACGCGTGAGAGGGGTTTGACGCGTTTTCTGTTTTCGGAAAGTAGAGATTAGCGAAATTTGCCAAAAATAGATCTGATTGCTTGATTGCCTTAGAGTTTGATTGCATTTATCAGCACTGTATTATTTAATAGTATGCAGAACTGATATAATGGACTTTAATTGTAGAGAAGTGACACCTGTTGGATATTTAAATATAAGGTCCTACAAATATCCAACACTTTTTCTGTGGGTTAAATTGTAGCAGTGCTATTATTATTTTTTATTTATTTATTATTATTATTTTTTTTTTTTTGCATTTTCTGAGTTTTGTACAGGACATAACACGGGGTATCTTTTCTCTACTGGAGACCATGGGCCATTTTATGGTATTCAATCACTATCCTAAATTTACTAATAATCCAAATGGTCATGCTTATGCAAAAACTAGAGTTTTGCAGAGGCAACCAGTTTCGTCAATGCGCTTACTATTCCATGTAAAATTGTGGTAATGATATTTAATTTCTATGTTCTTTCCATTTCCTTCTTTTATTATAGAAAGACTAGCCGCAGTGCCCACCCAATGTGTGGGCAGACTTAGCGCTGTCAATTTTTATTCTGTTCCATCCGAAACGGAACAAAAACGGATGGATTTCTAGTTTCGTTTTTGAGAAATGGAACGGAACGAAACATCATTTCGTTTCGTTTCACGGATATACCATGGAAAATAAATGTAAAATCAATTTCGCTCCGTTTAAGAAAAACGGAACGAAAACGAAACGGATTTCTGTTTCGTTCTCTAGAACGGAACGAAAACGAAATAGAGATGTTCTGTTCCGTTTTTTAATGTTTGACAGCGGTAGGCGGACTTTAATATTTGCATAGAAGCAAATCAGCTCAATTCACATGAGAAAATTCTATATATTCATATAGCAAATTGATAAAATGTTAAAATGCAACAAATAAAGATAGTCATAAAAAGCTTCATCAGCTTTAAAAGGAAACATTGGGCTATAATATAATCAAATAATAGGAAATTGGTTCATCGGCCACAGCACCAATGCCTCCATATTGAAAACGCAATATTCCAGAAAATATATTTTTATCAAACATGAAACAGAAAATAACTTTCTATAAAAAATGGCATCTTGTTTTGGCTCACAAAGAATTGATGTACCATTCTTCATTTTTTACGCCAAACTGTAGCCAGACAATCACAATTGAAGAAATTAAAGATAGTAAAATCTTCAAACTTATATACAAACCAAAATAGAAGATACTGTTGCACAGACCTTGTTGATCCTTTGTTCAGACATTAGATTTTACTCGGTACCACCCTTGTAGGGTTTTTAGCATCCAGAGATGTGCATCCTTTGCATTCCTAACTGAAAAAGACAACAGTCTTTACTGGTATAAATTTCAGAATTTATTTTGTTTTCATTCACTTCACAAACCACATAAACCAGTTCAAGTCAAAACCGAAACCTTCTAAAAAGAATGTTATATAAAAAATTAATATCTAATAACCATCATATAACAAAATCTAAGTTCTTGACCCTCAAAAAAAAACAAAATCTAAGTTCTTCTCATAACACATCCCCAAGAGACAGGTTCTACAACCTTTTAAAGGTTAGCCCGTTCAAGCAGTAAGAAAATAATCAATTTAGTACATAATGAAAAACCTATTAAAAATCCCTAAATAAGCATATCTAATCTTTATTGAAATCAACCACATATTATGCGAAGAATTTTAGACTTACCAAACCAATTCAACATATCAGGCATCTGCAATAATTGATATAAGTACCAAAGGTAGGTAATATTAAAGACTGGTTTAGATTAGTGGACTACTTTTTTCTTCTCTCTGCGAGAGAATGTCCCCAGATGCCTTTCAACAGTTTTATATGTTAAAATAAACACTTTGTTAATGCAACAAAATAGGAGGAATCTCAATCAAGTTCACATCAAAGCAAAATACTTACTTAACGGCACAATTATAAACTTCAAATGGATCTGATCCTGCTCCAACAAATACTAAATGGGTCCCATCAAAACACACTGCATCTGGGTCACCTGAAAACATTGCACAAAAATTAATAAAAACTTTGCACAGAACAGCTTTTGTTTTAACTCAGAAAAATAGAACAGCAGTTGAATACTCAGGAAAATTAACCCTCTCAAGACAATCTCAAAATCATCATTGGAATTGCCATAAAAATAGAACAGCAGTTAAATACTCAGGAAAATTAACCCTCTCAAGACAAATCTCAAAATCATCATTGGAATTGCCATAAAAATAGAACAACAGTTAAATACTCAGGAAAATTAACCCTCTCAAGACAAATCTCAAAATCATCATTGGAATTGCCATGGAGAACTGCTCTGAAAGCTCCCTCCAGGATAGGTAAAAAGACAGTATACACCACTGACTCCTGGGACCCACAGTCACTGAATTGGGACAACTGTTTTCCTTCTACAAGTAGGAATTGGGTCTCAAAGGGGATGCCTCGGCCATTCGAGCCCATCCTCTGTGTAATCCACCATAACTTAAACCCGGCACATGAACCTCAAATCCCTGGAAAACAAAATTAGAGTACTTTTATTATATGATAAACAATTACACTAAATTTGATTTTAATGAAAGGTGCTGCTTTATGTAATTTATGATTCGCCAAAAGGACTGAAACATTAATTGCAAGTTAATCAGACACAACATTAACTGCTAGTTTCAATCCAAACCCAACAACTAATAACTTGGCAAAGGACAGAATTGTTAGTTTCTATTAACCAGTAATATGCATGAGTAATTGAGTATTCAATAATATCAATTAAATGATCTCATTACATAATTCAGGCACATTACATATTGGTTAATACTGACGTCAGTAAAGGTACCAGAACAAACTCAAATTAATTGATACAAAACTGTATTATTTTTACCAGTACCAACACAAATACAAAGATCTTTCCTTACCCCCATCCATTAGCCGCATAATAAGGTGCGTTAGATAAAAGCGTCCCATTGACATAAAAAACCCATATATCCTTGCCATCTCCACCATTGTCAGATCCTTGGCAAAATTGATCGAATCATGCTTCACCACGTCAGAATCGGATTGATACTTCTCTCCCTCCATGTACGCTTGTACGAAAGCAATACACTTCTCTGGTACAGTAGCCCATCTACCCGCATTGTTGGTCTCCACCGAAAGCCTCCAGTTGTAGCAGTACTGGTCGTCGTCCGACGAACTGGAGCGTCCAGTCGAGAGGATGATGTTGGATTCGTCGGTTAATCGGAGGATGGATTTGGCGGAGGCCCAAGAGGCGAGGAGAGAGAGGAGGAGAAGGAAGGAGAGAAGGTTTGGCAATGGCGAAGCTAATCAGGCGACTATGGGAGTTCGCTAGGGTTTAGTTCGAGAATGAAAATGGGTTCGATTGAGCCTTTTCTTGAGAGAGGGAGGCAGGGGGAGGAGGAAGGACTGAAAATTGCGCCTTTTCGATTAGAGGAGGGAATTTCGAAATGCCTCCATCCGAAATTCAGGATTCGGATTTGGAAGAGATTATTGAAGAGGGTCAAGCGAAAGTTCAAGAAATAAAAACCTCTTTGGTCTGAGATAAAATCTGATCCGCTTATCAATACGATATTTTACGATCAATGGTTTAGATTATAAAATAAAAAAGATAATTAACGGTGCAGATTTTCAGATCAAGATTGTATCCTAGTTCTTTCACTCTTGCATCGGTGCTTTTATAAGTAGTAATGATAATGATTTGTTGCATCTGTGGACAGATTATTTTGGCTTTTCAGTGTTATTTACTGTTCTTTTGTTGGTTCGATTTCTAATTATCATTTTGTTCTTAAAATAAATGTGTTTCTGTACCGGTTAGAAGGTTTTCATTTTTTTTTTTTCTTTTTTGTTCGCCAAATGTAACCAAAACAGAACAGAACATGAAGCAATTCAATTTTTAGCCTATATTAAAACAAGGTAAATTGTTTATGGACATATTAATTATATTGGTCATTTCAGATCCTATATCCCTATGCAAGATGGTTCATTCATGTCGGAAAGAGAACCTGCGGCCACCGATCCAATATAACCCGTAAACAGCATAGTAGATAAAGATCTATTGTACTCGAGCATGGCCACCATCAAAAAAAAAAAAAGCAAACTAAATAGTGATTGCCCTCAAACTCAATTTCACCCTAATCAACAAAGAAAACAAAAATTGAACAGCTGGAGCACGAATTTACATTATCAGCCAATCTTTATCGTTTTTGACAGATACAATTTCTGCCCTTTTTGATAACTTAGGGAAGCACTCAAGCTTCCTATGAAACAGGGCATCATCAAAATTAACGATATTCAGTTTCTGTAATACTGGTGCAGTACCTAGCACGAGTTTTGTGAATTCTAACATCGACTCAGCGAGCAACATATTGTTTTTTTCACATACAATGTTCATAGTCTCGAGGCACTTAAAGAAGCAGTCTTCGGTTGATTTTAATTTCGACAAAATTTGAACTGGCAGACCTTCATCTTCAAAGTAAATAAACTGTAAATTGGGGAATAAAAAACAATGATTCAGTGGACATTGTACTGGATACAAAGATTTGTAAATGATGTTCTACAAAGATTTGTAAATGATGTTCTGGCAACACATAATTGTACTGATTCAGTCCAAGTGATACATGTTGGTACTGAACCAACTTGATATCAACTTCATAATTCTTTTTGGTTGTCATGCCTTACATATGGATTACTTTAGATTTTGCATTGAATTGATAATTAAGCTTTTCCCAAGAAGTTAAAAAAAGTAACAGAAAATATAATGAGCATTGATTAAATTATATACAAATTGTAGATATATAGTGGACCTTTATCCGAAGTTTTTTTAAGTTTGGGACACTTTTAAACAAGCAAAAAGCTGCTGCAATCTCATCCCGAACCAAACAACAAAGGGGCACAAACAACTCTGTTAAGTGAGTGAAGATTGTTGGAAGATTCTCTGGAATTGCTCCCATGGCTAAATACTGGCAAAGAAAATAGTAGGAATCATTAGCATTTAACTAGTACTAGTAAGTTAACTCAAATTCCATTGCAAGATAATTATGGACAAAGAAATATCACAAAACAGTACCTACGTCTACAAGAAAAAAATTCAACCCATAATCATTGGTTTTATTACATGTATTTCCTTATTTATTTTGTTAGCCTATGCTTGGCAATTTGTCTTTTTTAAGTAAGGTTTAATGGATTTTGAAGGCTTAATTAATCAAACATTAAAATTTCTGCAGAAGTTCAAATTAAGTCCCTAATAGTGGTATTATTAGGCATTATAGGTAGTCTAATATCGCCATAAAATTTTTTAAGCATACTGAAATCTTACATTAATAAAATCATCATAGACATGCAGCGTTTGAATGTTATGAAGGTTACCAAGAACTCGTGTAATGTTGCTTTCCTTTCCCGCTTTTGCTGCAATTGATTTTATATTATCTCCGTTGTGAGAACATAACGCAAAGCTCCCAAATGTCAATTTCGGAGTTTCTAAGATGAGATCATGAAATTCACCATAAATTGACAGTTGTATGAGGTTTGGTGCCAGAATATGGAGGCAACCTTGCTCGACAAATTTGTACAATGCCAAGCATTTTAACACAGGGCAATGCGAGACCAAGTTCCCTACACTACTCCCAGCTAAATTAAAATTCAGTAATTTCAATGTGCGTAGCAGCTTAAAACCTTGGAAAGTGGGCGGAACATTGATTATGCAACATGACAGAAACACCCACTCTAATGCAACACAAGAGAAAAGGCGGGAAGGAATCTTGCATTTCTCATCACCATCATATCTTAGATCAAAACTTCTTGTTTTATTTCTGGACAAGATAAGCATCCATCGACCCATAGCCTCATTGCAAGGATGCTTAAGGACAAGCTTGAAGTTTAGAATTGGACCACGGTGAACCATTAATACATTATCTACCATCTTAATAAACTTGGATTCTGTAGATTTTTCTGCAAAACTCAAACTTGGAAGTGAAGTCCATGAATCCTTCCACTTGCTTGAGAGGATGCTTGTTCGTACCACATCTTTGATTGGGAGTTTCAAAAAAATTTCCTGTTTAACGTCATCTGGCAAATCACTAATGTAATCGCCATGTAAATTGTGGTTAACTCTTATCTGCCGAGGCTCAGGACCACCCATTGATAATTTAGTCAATTTCAACCTGCAAGAAGCATAAGGAATTTTTTTTTTTTTTTAATATATATATAGTTACAAAAGCTGAGATGACTACCACAGCACAGGAATAGTCAATCAACAAGTAAAAATGAGTTGATTAGGATCGCATTAAATTTAATTTAAAAAATAGAGTCTCTAATTAGATAGTCGAAGATGTAAAAAATAAATAAATAAAATATTTCTAGTGCGCTAAATAAGCGCATACAGAACAGTCTATGTCAAAGAAAATCACAACTTTAAAAATAGAATAAACCAAATAACAAGTTCAATTATAGAAATGCCCCTAACCGATTTAACACCTAGTCTTAAGTCCTCAAAAAAAATTGATCAGCAGTTTATTTTTGTTATTATAAAAAAGTATTTCTGATTTTCTTAATTACAAAACCTCCCAAACAGAATAAAGGGTGAGAGAACAAAAAAGTATATTGCAATTTCCTCTCTAGTAAGGTATTCTCTTCTAGAAACATGGCGTATTGAACAGGCCCAGTGAGATTTGAGAGACACAAGACTAACCCGCTTGGGAACTAGAAAGGTGAGAGAAAGAAACGAATGGAAGAAATAGGTAAAATTTATAGGAAAATTTTGCCATATACGAGTTTTTAATTATATAGGAAAATTTATATATAAGTTGTTCCTCCGTTCAAACTTTTTCTCAATGGCACCCCCGTTTTTAGGCTGTTTAACCAAATTAAATTCTAAATTTCGTATGAAATAGGATGTGCATCTTAAGGACGTCCTAAAATGTGTCCACTCTCCTTCTCGCGTTATTCCCCTTTTTAAAGAGCGTCTATCCCTATATGTGCTTCTACAACCGTGTTATATTATACTTCAATAGTTCAATTTAAAGTAGTACCATATTGCATGGTATCGCTTCGTGTCAGATATTTTTTTATTTGTATCCATGTTACATAGAAAGTAAGAGTTAAGTGATTGCTTATTTTCAGTCCGTATGTATGATGAATTGATGATAATAATGAAATTCTCCGAATAGAATACAGGTTTAGCATACTTGTATGGCTCGTTGTAAATTGCATCAATGAATTACATTGTCCAAGTGGCTCATTTATTGAAACTTATTTAGATTGCATTTACAATACAACCTTGAAGAAAGGACATATATTCTAAAAATACAAGAATTGATATATTTTAAACCAGAAATGTGCCAAAAAAGACACCCCCAAAAAAATCCTAAAACTAAAGCTAAAATGTATTTCATGTAGAAACCTGATATCTCTATGAAAGCAGATCAGCAAGGTGAATAGCGTGACCAAGTGCAGCTTCCTTGCTGTGACATTCATGCCGTTCATCATGATGTATGCTATCTGTGACATTTCCAGAACCAGCCTGTATAAATCTAAAGATGAGAAAAATCAGATGATTTCCATTGTTATAACACGACAGGCATTTTCCCTACTATGCATGAACAGACTAAGATTAACAAAAATATAGCTAGTATAGTTAGGTTGTATATATATTTTATATTAATACCTCAACAGCAACACCTAAACAAATCAGGTCCAGTTTATATTTTTGATCCCTTAATTTATTGACACCCAAAAGAAGCCCGATCAACGACAACAACAAGAAATTCCTCAAATATAAAAAGGGGGGGAACAAGAAAGAGAACAAGAGGCTATGGTGAGTTGACCCACTTGACATTTGACACTGAAGTGATCCAGAAGGTGAGCCACCTCTGCCTGAGACAGCGTGTTGAATCAGGGAAGCAATGGTCCCTAACACCGATGGCTATGTCCATGTTGCCTAGAAAGGACACTGTATGTGGACCCGGCCTGACAATCTCTCTATCAATTCCATTGTTAGCACCTAACACAACAGAGAACAAGTTTCTTTAATTACATACGAGAAAACTACCAACCAACCCATGTTGGAACCCAGATTTTCCCAGCTATATTATTTTTACATGTAATGGTGAATCTCAATGAAAGCTTATTTTTGTACCCTAATTATATATTACCTTGTTCCCTCTAATAAAGTTCCATTCAACCCAATAGACAAGTAAACGCCCTCATTTTTGGCCTGGCAAATATCAGATATTGGAAAACTCCAATAGCGAGAGCTATTTCTACTTATAAAATATGAATATACTATCTATATTTACTTTCTGGGGCCCCATTCATGGTTTCTACAGGAAGAGCAGCTCACAATGCATCCAAGCAGCTGAGGTTATTACAGGAGTTCTCTCGTAGCCTGTTAAAGCCATCAACAGTTAAGAATAAAAAATTTAAACAATCAGATGAACTTAGAGACGGAGGTAATGAAGAGCTACAAACAGTATTCATTACCAGTCAGCCCCTTCTTCAATTTTAAGATTTTAACATATTAAATTATTAATTTCAATCTTGTTTGACAATTTTGGGGAACCCTTAAAACTTTGTAAGAAAACAATTATCTCAAAAAAAAAAAAAAAAATTGCCCACACTTATTCTGGTAAACTGGCGAAAAAAATGCCCAAACTGTCATCAGTCATCACACAAAGGTGAACGCAGAGGAGCAGCCTACTGACTCTGTCCCCTCAAAAAGCAAATCAAAATGCTTTAATATTTTTAAGACAAACAACCCCATAATCATAACATTTGCAAATTTAGGCATCTAAAAGGATAAGCTCTGACTACTTCCAGCTATCAAGGGCAAGATGAAAGAGAAAAAATAGCTTCCAATTTTAAGACGTCTAATTATTAAATGTACTCTTATGAAAACAGCAATTGAATATTGTAAGAAGCATCCCATAGGCATATCTATGAACAAACAAAATATACAGAAAAATTATCAAGCATTACTGAACACAGAAACAGGCCCTATTTAACATCAGTAAAATTTACTTAAGTTAGTCCATACTCCATAGAGCCAAGGCTGAGGTTTTAAATACAATATTTTTTTGTGGTCAGATCTTTATCAGTAATGATAAGCAGCAGAGAAAAGAGAAATTTTCGATACTGAGTACTGACGGCACACGCGACTAATTAGCTGGTGGAAATGTGGTACAGCAACAAGCAGAATGGACATGAATACTGTAAATTCATTAACATATCAGAAACTTAAATTTCACATTGCTTTAAACTTACCAGCACCAAAGTTAATGAGAAGACCAAAGAAGCTGTGCCAATAGGTTCAGCTTGTGTGCTTCCTCAACAAATCAGCACATATTGAAATTCTCTCTCCCAGACTAGACAATTGCTCCCAGAAAGAGTAAGATCAAGCAGGGATCAACCTATCGAATGCATTTAGACTTTGAGAAACAAATAAAGAGGTGTGGTCTGATGCTAAGATACAATTTACTCAAAGCACAGCACAAATAATAAATTTCTACACCCAAAAATTTTCTATATGAACCTCAACAATTCAAAAAACATTAGAAGTAAGCCCAACTGAGTAATGCCAACTTCCAAGTTCGAACTAATCACCAATTCACCACAGTATCTCACATATATTTTTTTATCAGAGAAAATATTCCCCAAAAAATAAAATAAAAATAGAAAAAATGAATGAACAACAGAACAAAGTAACAAACCAACAATCCCCAAATTGTACACAGGAGGAGTCACCTGATCAGATCATCCACTCCATCTAATGTCGAACCCCACGTTCCAACATTTTTCATGCGTTCAGTGTTTTCAAACCGGACTGGATTCGTGGACCGGGCGGTTCGACTGATTCGACCGCGAACTGAATCTAAATAAATCCGGTCCAAATGAATTGACAAGGACAGGTAGGTGAGCCGTCGTTGAGGATTCTGTGTGACCACTTTTATACAGTCAGATTGATAAAATGACATAAAGCATTGTTATCTATTCATTACACAATAAGCCATACAGTTTTATGTCCATAAAAAAAATTTCCTAAATGCGTGCTCGGTGAATTCAGAAATTGCTCCGCAAAATGGATAAATGCCCACATAACAAAACTTTTTTTTACGGACTTAGTTTAAAATTTTAGTTTTACGGATATTATGCTTTCCATTAAAAGCACAAATAAAAATAGTACATGGACACTAAACTAATAGAACTTCCGTTTTTTATCATTTTTTTTAAAAAAAAAAAAAAAACAGGTAGGTCAGAGACCTACCACTTTCGTTTACCGAAAGCAAAAGTTTGTTGTTTTTTATCATTGAAATTTAATATGTTTATTTTTTTTATCCACTGAATTTCTACGTTTATTTCATACACTTTTCTTTTCAAAAAATACTAAGGAAATGCGATAAAAATTTGAATGAAAAATAAAATAGTGGTTGGTTAGATATAATTGTATAAATGTTGACAATGGATAAATTTCAAATTTCAATGACTAAATATGGATTTGATATGCAGTTTAGCGAACTCCAACAAAATTTACTCTAAATTGAAAATCCTTCATATAAAAAAATGAAATAAGAAATTTTATAAATTCATTATATAGTAACAATAAATAAATAAGTAATAGAAAATTTGTAACGGAATAAAAAGAGTAATGTTAGAATATATGCGGATTTATACAAATGTCTTTGACATATAATTTTATTTGACTGCTGAGTTACAGTAATTACTCTCAGTAAAAATGCGGTGAGGCAAGGTGTTGATTATAATAATAGGCAAGTTCAATTCAAGTGCAGTGCAAACTATGAACTCTTTAATTAGATGAATAACTAAGTCATGTAAAGGATTTTGAGAGTATAGTAGGTGATATCTATTGGGTATAAGCTAGAAAGACCTACAAATCTCCAATTTTGAGTGTATAAAGACAGGTTTCATCTTTTGTTTACGTCCATCGTAGAAATTAATTGTTTTAGCTATGAGCATGTGGAATAGTTCTAGGTCCCATTTTGATATTTGTTGTTAATATTAAATGTAAAATTGTGGTTATGGTCTATGTTCTATCCGTTTCCATCTAGAAAGAATTGGCTGTGACTTCCGGTGCATCTGATTTTGTACCAGTTAAGAAGTTTTTTAAATTATTTATCGGAATTTTCATTCCGATCCTATATCTCCATGCACTGTCCAATATTGATAACCAATAAACAGCACAGGACACAAAAATCTACCATACTTGCATTTAAAACTTAAAAAGAGAAAAGTTCATAGTAATTGGCCCTGAAACAAAAAATTCACATTAAATTACTACAACAATTACAGCAGTAAAAACTGTAAAGCTGGAACATGAATCTACAATTTCAGCCAGCGTTTATCATTCATGACAGATACAATTTTAGACTTTTTTGATAACTTTGGGAAATCCTCAAGCTCTGCAAAATACGATGTGTCCATAAAATCAAAGATATTTAGTTTCTCTAATACTGATGAATTACTTAGCACGAGTTTTGCAAATTCTAACATTGACTCGGCTATCAACGCACTGTATTGTGCATGTAAAATATCCACCGTCTCGAGGCGCTTAAACAAGCAGTCTTCTGTTGCTTTTAATTTCCAGAAAGTTTGAACTTGCAGCTGATCTTCAACTTCATATTCCCAAAACTGTAAATTGGGAGAAAAATAAGAATGAGTGAATATTCGATTGAATCCAAAGATTTGTAACTAGTGTACCGGTAACATATAATTATGTTGATCCAGTCCAACCCATACATGTTGAAACTGGACTAGCTAATCAATTGACCAATTTCCAACTTCTTCATTCTATTTGGTTTTCATGCCTACAGGATTCCTTACAAAGATTTGCAATTAATTGAGCATTGTGTTCTTCCCAAAATTTTTAACTAGTAATAGAAAATAAAATGAAACTTGATTGAATCATATACAAATCGTAGATAAGTAGTGGACCTCTATATGAAGTATTTTTAAGTTCGGGGCACTTTTAAACAAGAAAAGAGCAGCTGCAATCTCTTCCTGATCCGAACAACAAACGAGCACAAAAATTTCTGTCAAGTGATTGAAGATTGGTGGAAGATTCTCTGGTATAGTAGCCCCCATAGCTAAATACTGGAAAAAAAAAAAAAAAAAAACCATTAGTTGAATTTATTTACATTTAGCTAATAACTAAGCTCATATTTTGTTTTGGGAGACAACTAAGCTCATATTTAACTGTAAGACAATTAGGTACCAGCCACATCAGAGTGCAGTACTGAGATTAACCCCCAAGAAATTCTATTCATAGTCATTGGTTTTATTTTGTTTGCATCTCCTTGGCTAAACTGTCGTTTTAGTAAGGTCTTACCAAGAGTTTTGAGGCTTAATTAATCAAACATTAATCTTTATATCAGAAGTTCAAATATTGTCCTATTAGTGGTATTATGAGGCGATATAGATATGATAATATCATACTAAAGTCATTTTAAGAGTACAAAAATCTTACTTCGATGAAATTACGATAGACATTTAGCTTTTGGATGTTATGAAGGTAACCAATTGCTAGTGAGATGTTACTTCCCTTTCCTGGTTTTGCTGCACTGTATTTTATATAATCCCTATTGTGAGAGTTTAAATGAATGCTCCCTAATGTCAATTTTGGAGTTTCTAGACACAGATCGTCAAATTCACCACAAATACTGAGACTTATGAGGTTCGGTGCCAGGATATGGAGGCAACCTTGCTGGACAAATTTGGACAATGTCAAGTCCTCAAGCAAAGGGCAACATGAAACCAAATTCCCTATACTAATTCCTGTTAAATGAAATTGGTCTAGAGATAGGGTGCGAAGCAGGTTAAATCCCTGGAAAGACTGAGGAACATTTATTATGCAACCTGACAGATGCACATGTTTTAATGCATGGCAAGAGAAAAGACGGGAAGGAATCTTGCATCTTTCATCACCACCATATCTTAGTTCTAAATTACTGATTCCATTTTTAGACAAGATATGCATCCATCGACCAATAGCCTCATTGCAAGGATTTTTACTGATAAGCTTGAATTTTAGAATTGGACCATAGTGAACCATTAAAACGTTGTCCACCAGCTTAACAAACCTAGATTCTGTGGAGTTCTCATCAAATGCCAAACTTGTAGATTTTTCTTCAAATGCTAAACTTGGAATTGAAGTCCATGAATCCTTCCACTTGCTTGAGAGGATGCTTGTTCTGACCACATCTTTGATTGGGAGTTTCAAAAAGATTTTATGTTTTAAATCATCTGGCAAGTCGCTAATGTAATCACAATGCAAATTGTGGCTAACTCTATTCTGTCGAGGCTCAGGACCACCCATTGATAATTCTAGCCAACTTCAACCTGCAAGTAGCATAAGAAAAAAAAAAAAAAAAAATTCCATTAGTGAGTAAAATGAGTTGATACAGAACACATTGTGAATTCATTTAAAAAAATTAGTACACTAAAAGCAGAGAACAAGGCACAAGTTATCTCAAAGTAAATCACAAAAGAATCATTCAATTACATAAAACGTAATTATAGAAACACCCATATTTATCGATTTATTACGTAGTCTCAAGTGATTTTTTACTTTTCGAATTTTTACCAGTGCATGTCAAAAATTGTAGGACCAGCTTTAGTTTCTATGCTGTTGACCAGGTGTTGGTATCTTTTTTTTTTATCCCTCATGTTTGTTATGTGTTTTACAGAAGCATGGGTTAAAACTGTTTTGGTTGAGGACTTAAGGGTCCTTCAGAAAGACAATTTATCAGCTCTTCTTCTCTTCTTTATAAAAAAGTTTTGGTAACTAATCTAAATTACAAAAGACAAAGACATATTGCAATTATCTGTCTATTAAGTTATTCTTTTCTAGAAACAAGGCATATTAAACAAGCTTTAATGAGGTTTGAGAAAGAGAGAGAGATTACCAAAGCGTGGGTGAGAGAAGCAGAGAAGCAAAGAGGGAGGGAAGATTGCTTTTAGCGTTCCTGCGTTTTGAGTCTCTCAATGGCGCCTCCGTGTGTAGGCTGCTTGCCAACTAAATTAAAGTCTACGTGTATAGAATGTCTGTTTTAGAAGTGCTAAAGTGTTCTCTCGCGTTAATCTTTTATTAGAGCGCTTGTATATGTAGCTTATGTAAAATATAAAAATATATCGTAAAAAATTTGTTAAAATTTATAGACAAATTTATAAGTTCAAAATTAGTAATTTCTTCTACAGAAAGTCGCTATATAAACTTATATAAATTTTTTACCCAAAAAATCTTGCTAATATTAATTATTGGTAAGACTATTTTTAATTTATTTAAAGAAATTATAAAAAAATATTTTTATACCGGCCACAACTTTTAATATATATATCTTAGATTAATTA
The DNA here is from genome assembly GCA_027725995.1 of Rhynchospora tenuis. NCBI lineage: Eukaryota > Viridiplantae > Streptophyta > Magnoliopsida > Poales > Cyperaceae > Rhynchospora > Rhynchospora tenuis. The sequence continues at coordinate 78,387,147 of CM050888.1, forward strand.
ATTGTGTGTTTAAAACCATGATGTGTCAGTAAATTTTGAACTATCAGATATGTAATTATTCCATGTCACGTACTTGCTTATTATACTGGGTCCGTCTGTATGCTGATAATTATGAAATTCTCCCCATAGAATATAAATATATATTCCTACTTGTATGGCTCGTTGTAGTTTGCATGGATATATTATAATGCCTATACAGTAAAACTGTCTTAAATTGCATATATAAATTAAAAACAAAACAAGCTTGAAAAAAGGAAATTTATTCGGAACGCCCAGCATTGCTATATTATAACAATACTTTTGCAATTTCAGTTATTTCAATCTATCTTTTCTATACTTGAAACCCCCCCCCCCCCCCCCCCCTCCCACCAAAAAAAAAAAAAAAAAAAAAATTGGGTTCGGCTAGAATCCTGAGTTATCCACAAAAGCCGACTCAGCGAGGTTAATTGCACGAGCAAGGGCCGCTGCCTTATTCTCACACTCCTGTTGTTCATCTTCAGGTATGCTATCAGCGACAATGCCAGCACCAGCCTGTAAATTTAGAGTTGAGGAAATCATTTGAGTTTACATTGCTATAGTGTAAATTCTATAATGCCCAGACTAATATTTACCAAACTTCGAGAAGTATTAGGAACATCGTTGTATTATAGGTTTAATTCTGCACCTCTATGAACAACTAGCATAAATTAATTAGGTCAAGTTTTATTTTAGATTCCAATTCATCTTCATGGGCACCCACAAGTAACCAAATCAGTAATCAAAAACTGCAGCAAGAATATATACCCAAAGAAAAGACACTAGGGTGAGTCCTATTCGAGGCAAGATCAAGTCCTGCTAGTAATTTGGTTGCAGAACATATGAAAAGGAAGTCAATCAACCAAGCTTAAAATTTGTTAAAGACATTTTTTTGAAAGACCAAAGTAATTGTACAAGTACAGAACCTGCAAGTGGGCCACCCATTCCTGTCGCTGCTTTCCATTCCTGTAGGAGGATGGGGTGTTGAACCGGGATCCAGACGGGAAGACGATGGTCCTCAATGCAATGGCTATGTCCATGTCTCCTAGAAAGGACACTGATCCAAAGCCACCACTGTATGGGCCCCGCCTGGCAACCTCTAGCTGATCGATCAATTCCATTGCACGCACCTAACACCACAGAAAACTTGTTTACTAAATTATTTAGGAGAGAAACTGCTAAGCAGCCTGCATGGTCAAAACTCAACAAATCCTCACTAAACCCTTAATTGATCCAATTATTCCCAGATAACTATTTTTCGTGTCATTATGCTTAATGGATCTCAATGCAAAACTAATGTTGCTCGCTTATTCTCTGTTACATAGTTCCCTCTAATAAAGTTCAACCCAATAAACAATACATAACCAACACAATCCAATACTGTGTACACAAATATATATAATGAATGAGAGTCAAAAGTTTCATAGGCAGTGGTAGATGCACTGCTTTTTGGCCTGACCAGACATGGCAGAACTCAGGTAGCAAGTGTTAATTCTAGTAAGCATATAAAAGCATATAAATGTAGTATCAATATTTACCTTTGGGGCCCCACTCACAGTTCCTACAGGAAGAGCAGCTCGCAATGCATCCCAGCAGCTGAGGTCATCTAAGAGCTCTCCTGTTATCTGTTAAAGCCAACTACTGTCAACACTAAAAATTATAGACAATTAGACAAATATAGATTTGGAGGTAAAAAAATGTTTGCATACCGTGGAACTGATGTGCATGACATGGGAGTAGCGCTCCACATTCATGAGTTTCTCCACTCTAACTGATCCTGGCTTTGAAACCTATTTTAAACACAATACCTGTGATTGGTCATGGACTCATTGAAATGGAGGATAAAATCAAAGGAAGATTAACAAAAATAAATTATCAATGATTTTCACTACAAAAAAATAATAACTGTTTTTTATTTTCCAATTTTGTAATTTAAACAACAGGTTAGCTCCGTAATTTAAACATTGGGGTTAGCTCAATCAAATCTAAGCATGGTTGGTAATCCATAATTATGTTACCTCCATTGACACCAAACCACCGGGAGTAGCACTTACTAGTCTCGAATTTTTGTACCATACTCCTCAGATCCAACACTGATGTGCAGTAACAGATACCAGAACCATACTGGTATAGGAACACCCAAATCTCTCTCCCCCTCCCTCCCTCCCTCCCTCCCTCCTTTCTATCTCCCCTACCTCTCTGGAATTAGAGGTTTGATTCTGTTGCTTCCCTCTTTCCTATTTTTTCTGTATCCTTAGTTGCTGGCTATTATTCTTGATTTCTCTCTAAACGACTCTCTCAGTCTCCGTATTTCTCCTTTTGCGCCGCAATAGAAAAACCCTAGCCGCCTAATGGACAGGCTGTAGCAGTCAAGTAACTAGTGGGAGTATTTATATAGTAACTCATATTTTAATATTAGTCTCTGACGAGTTTACCCCTAAAAGCAAGAAGCGCAATCTTGCTCATTTACCCAAATGCATTCTTAAATTCATATCGATTGAGATGGTAAAAACAACTAAATGCGAGGACTGTTCTAATTTCCTAGTGAAATTGGACCTTACTGAAAAAATGAAAAGGACCAGATTTTCTATAGTTTTTACTGAAAAATTCACAAAACTGATGGCTGTGACCAAAAAGGAAAGCTGAAAGGAACACGAACCTTGCCAACATCATTTCGTCCCAAATCAACAAGCATGACATGCTCAGCACACTGCTTCTCATCATTTAGCAGCTTATGTTCATTGAACAAATCCTGTTCTTCCGTCTTTCCTCTCCTAATTGTGCCTGCAAGGGGCCGACTCACAATCTTTCTCTGAAAAAACAGTAGAGTCGAATATATAACAAGCAAATGTAATATTAGCAAAGGAGTCACGCATGTCCAAATTGAATTCAATCAAAATATCAGTATATGGTTCTTGATGCCAAAAGTACCTCATGAACATGTGTTAGGATTTCTGGGCTCGATGCAACAAGAATACACCCTTGTGCCTGAATATTTGTCCAAAAGAGAAAAATTTGAATAGGTTAATTGATCATGCAAAGGTAAGCATATTAAAAATAAAATATATGATGGAACCTGCAAGTAGGCCATGTATGGACTCGGGTTTACTGTCCTTAGTGCCCGATACACTTCAAATGGATCCGCAAATGTTCTCCTCTCAAATCGTTGGCTTAAAACGATCTGAAATACATCGCCTTCTTGGATGTGTTCCTTTGCTCTCAAAACAGCAAGCTTGTATTCTTCAGTACTCATAGTTGACTTCTTAAGAGCAGAGCCATGTCGGCAAGGACTCAACATTATAGATCCAGCTGAGAGTGTTGGGCTAGGCAAAAATTTCACAGTTTTGTAGTTAGTTAAGTAATCCCAAGAGAATGGCCCCTGTTTCACTATTTTGATGGGCTTTCCTTTGTCAACTATTGAAAATTCTAACTATGTGAAGTAATTTTAACTTCACATGATTTTAATGGCAAAAAGGTCCAAATGGATGAATATCATAAAGTAACAACTTCTAATACAATACTTCCAAACAAGTGACAGTGTTCAATACTCACATATTCAGATTATGCACTCTCGAGAGCAATGTGGCTAGTTGGTGTTTCCCATCATGATAAGCTGCCTCAACAGAATAAAATCGGTTCAGTCGTACCCAATGAATGATATGTACTTTCTGAATGAAATGAAAACAGGGACTTAGAATATTGACTGAGATCTTTACATGCAAAGCAAACAAACTATAATAGGTGAATAGAACTAAAAGGCTTTTCCTTTTGTTCAGAAGATTGTTCAAACAATTGAATAATTCAAGTTTCAAGTGTTATAGGGGCTGTACTGCTAATCTAATAATAGAAGTTGCTATAAGTCATAAACACACAATAGTGGGAGCGCATTTTCACATAAGTTTGCACTTTGCACATATGATAGAAGTTAATAACTGCAACAATTAAAGGAAAAAAGAATTACTTTCTCCACATGATCAAATACAATAACATCAGTGTATAGACCCAAGTGAATGTCAGCAAGCTTCCTGTCGTCAAAAGGAGCATTATGGAAAGGAAGCTTTTTCCTTTCAGCATATCTTACTGTATCATATGAAAAATAACCAACCCAACCACCTGTGGAGTAAATACAAAGCCAATAAACTTTCACTAGATTTAGAGTCAGATATAGTAGTTAAGAGCTTTGATGGTGGTCACTGTATACAATATAAACTGATGGACCCAACTACCTAACATTTCAGTATCATTTTAATCAATAAGCCTGAAGTCTTCATATAAGCCTGCTTCTGTAACACTGAGAACCTCGAACAGATTGCTTGCTAATTTATATTTAGATGTAACTAATTAAGAAATATGCTAAATGTCCAAGTTCTCTCATTTCCAAATAATTGTCAATTGTTCCAGCAGGTTTCTTACAGTTTCTTACATTTGCTTAGTGTCGAGGAAAGAAATCAGGTTACGAATATAATAATGTCAACCCCATTAGTTCAGAGGTTGTAAATGGAAAAGTCAATTGGGCAAAATGAGAATTCTGCTTGCATTGTTCAGTTCATCTAGTTAACTGCACGTAGTCATTATTAATACATCTAACCCATATACAAAGAGAAAAATAAAATGTCTAAACTGTCACAGCCAAACTACATTTGTTCTATTCAAACGAAATATATGGAAATAGTAAATGAAAGAATATTACCACAGAAGGTTTTAGGAAGATCGTCTATCAATTGTGGTTTGAAGTCCTCTATGATCCTTTGAGGAATTGTCAATGGATCGGGAACCAGCTCCTCTGTCAGTTGTCCTTCCTCATGATCCTCTATAGAGACTAAATGCCTCCTGGCCACAATTTCCATTGCTGGCTGTGCCCCAACCACACTGTACCGACCCTGTCGATCATTATGAAGACTCATAAATGTGACGTCATAAAAACACGAGTTTTATCAACTGATTAAAGGAATTTTTATATGTACTTTGTACTTCTTTCAAGTGCCTAAAATAGTAAAATTCCTGTTCTGAGATTAGATCATGAGTATAGTAGAAATGTAGTGGCAAATATAGGAAAAACAAATTGGAAAGAGCATACGAAATACAAGAGAATCAGTGATGAATAATTATCACTTGCGCAAGTCCAATACATAAATGAGATACACCTTACAACAATTTAGAGCTATTCCAAATTGAAGACCATCACAAAAAAACAAATTAAATGTACCATGCTAGTGCCCTTGGAGCCTTTCTCAACAGATTCAAAAAGAAAGCTGGGAGCCTCGCGATCATCCTCGTTGATGAGACACCGGTACGCCAACACCGGTGTCAAGTGGTCAGAAAAAATGGTGCGCTGGAGGGGCACCAGGTTCCCTTTCTTTGATGCCTCCATAAACCTGGCCGCCTCCTCTTTCTCCGCTGAAATCAAAATACAATTTCCATGATTTTTGCTTCAAATTAAACTAGAATGTCTCTAATCGAAGACTAATTTATGTGAATGTTGCAAAAATTATGAAAAAGGGAAAAGGTACAGAGAGGACGTACAAATGGAGTCCAGCTGTTGAACAAGTGTGGAGCATTTTAAACTTTGGAGATAGTGTTTTCGGGAGAAGAAGAGGAATCCATGGTGAAGAGAGGTCGTGCTTCTTGAGCGAACTGTGGTGAAGCAATGGCGAGGTGAGGAAAGAAGAGAGGATGTCGACAGGCTCTGCATTGATCTCCTTAATTCCTTTCTAGTTTCTACCCTTTGGATCAAAGGCCTCTCTCTCTCTCTCTCTCTCTCTCTGGCGCGCACTCTCTATTGCTTATTTGCTTGTGAGTTGTGACTTGTGACCCCTGGTCTCTGTGCCTCGAGTTCTGTGCTGCTCCAGGCTAGTTGGGGAAAGTTTTAAATAGGGGTGTTATCGGGTCCAGAAGTGTCGGATTAGGACGATAATACGGATCCAAATATTTAAGTGGGGCTAGATAATAGTTATGGTTATACTGGATCCGGTTTTAATATTGGGTTGGTCGTTGGAGAGTGGAGACTTGGAAGTTGGAATGGATAACACTGCCATACTTCGAGCTAATTGGTCTGGTCAGGTCGGACTCGGATCTATTCTGCTCCCATTTATTCGATCCATTTTAATTTAAAATGAAACGTGTAATAAATTTACAATAGATCATTTTAAAATAAATAACAGCCGTGTTAATGTAGCAGTAGAAGACGTATGCTAAATTATTTAACCCAAAAAAATATTGTCCATAGCCCAACAAAATTTTTAATTGAGTGAGTCAAATTCAACGAGTTGTATAAAACTATAAATTTCTTTTTGATCATTGACTTGACCGACTATACTATAGATGGAAATAATGTCTTAGGTGTTCCGATAAGTTGGTAGTAATTTTATATGCGTATATAGTTGACAACTCTTTGATATCTTAGTATTTCTAAAAAAAAAAAAAAAAAAAAAAAAAAAAAAAAAAAAAACTCTTTGATATCTTACCAACAAATCAGGTCTCATTCAAATTGAAGATTACATATATAAAGAAATTACGAGCAATAAAAACAATGTTAGGACTAATATGTTGTGATAATTTCTGATTTAAAAAAATGCTTGGACTTATATGTCTGCTTGAATTCATTATACTAATACAACAAAGTTACTGATCTATTTGAGAACTTTCCAACACATTAAATTTTGCCCAATATAGAATTCATATGAGAGAGATGTAATTAATCAAAATACTGATCTTAATAAATGCCATATTTTTAAAAATAAATTGATACTAATTGAAATTATATATTTGTTTTATCGAACAATAATATTGTCTTTGTCATCCAACTTTTTGAAATTAAATGCATATAAAATATAAAATCGTCATTTACAAAACAAAAACTTAATTATAGAATATCTTGATTGTTTCTAAACAAACTTAATTTCAACTACAGTGTTGGGCAGGTTATAATAACTGAATTAATCCGCTCAACAATAATTACTAGTAACCTATATTACTAATTTACTAGCATGTGGCCTAGTGGCTCAGTGGTAAGAGTACTAGGCTGGCCTCCAAGAGGTCAAGGGTTCAAACCCTGCATGCACCTTTAATTTCAGAAAAAGTTGGATGGCAAAGACCTCCCTCTTTCTTCAAAAAAAAAAACTAATTTACTATTAATTTTTTCTTTTTAAAAAAATATCTTTTAAATGGAATTTCGGCATGCATTCAATAGAACCTACCTGTCCAGCAGACCTCAAATATGGTATTATAAGGTGTTTTGTAATTTGATTCGCAAAGTTAGATACATACCCGAAACAAAAATGTTATTTTATCTATACCCTATCTATAATATTGACCCTCTATGAGCAATGTCCTACTTTATTTTTACCAAGGTCGACATGTGACGGAATAAAAGTTCCTTATGTAGTAAGCAAATAATTTAGTGACAGTTTTTCTAAGTATGTAAAATTGCTATGAAATAGAAGTGGGTTGAGATGAAGTAATATTTATTAATATAAGAAATTGGGATGATTAAATTTTCTCCTTGGGCATTTTCTTCTTTTACTAAGCAACACTACAAAAAAAAATACAACATAACTTATGAGCTTTTTCTCTTCATCTGATCTTGACAATGGACCGTATGTTGGCTTCCTGAAAACCCTGCTCCATCTCTGCACCAAAGAAATTAAAAATGAAGTATAATTCAAAAAAATACATATACTACAACAAAGGAAACTTAAATGAAGTGTAATTTCAAAGGTATAGACTACAAGAGATACACATGCAATGATCCACAACATCGCTACAATTTTCCCAGCACGCCGTCGGCAATTGGGTTTACTTTATAAAAATGAATAAGCAATGTGAAGTTTTTGGTGTAATTTTTTCTTCAATGAAATAAAGTTTGGTGCAACATCTCTCTTTCTGATCGGCGTCAGCGATGCAAAGTTTGTCGGTAATTCATTAATAAATTAAAGGTGAGATCTCTTGATAACGAAATAATTCCATAATTGTACTTGTGTTTCTCAAATCAATATGAAAATTATATGAAAGTGACAAGGTTATAGATGCTGACATTAATTGTGAAACATGCAGATAACTTAAATTTAGTTTAATGCAATTTGATTATTGATTGATATTCATCAAGATTTGCTAAATTCAACTGAAAAATGTTCAAGTTATTTGGTTAAGTATGCACTACATATCCCTTTTTCTTCATATGTGCAGAATATATATATTTCAGATAATTTATGTAGGGAATGATTAATATAAAATACTTCTTCTTCATGATATTATAATTGTTCCAACTTACGTTCATTTCAAGAGCCAACATACTTACTACATAAATATGGATTGAATTTATTTATATAAAAAAAATGCTTATATAATTATGCGCAGAAGTATTCCGACGAATTGTGAAAGTTAATTTGAAACAACCAATTTTCAAAAATTAGCCAGCTACTAACTTGTTGAAAATAAAACGCACTAAACTTATAGATATATTATTTTGTTAATTTCTTAATATAGTAAATTAAGTGGTCATATATCTTATTAACGTTGTTCTCTGAAAAGTAACTATTAACGTTAACAATATTATACAGAATTGGTTCCTACCATCCACTGTTTTCCCATCCACACCATCCACAGACTCTAAACAGGCCAGAAATGGACCAGCGATTGGCCCAGTCTATATATAACTCTCTAAACCTCCTCTCCCTCCCAAACCCTAGACGCGCAGCTAGAGAAAGAGAGAAAGAAAGAGGCGAATCGCCACCTCCGTTGTTGGATCTCGACACCTCCTCCGCCACCTCTTCTCGCACCGCCACCTCTCCTCGGGCCGCCATCGCTGCTAGTGATTATCCTCTCCTCCGCGAAGAAATACTGGAAGCACATCTTTGGCCGAAATCGGAAACCTAGATCTCTAAAATAAGGTTTCTCTCTCAATCAATTTATCCTTCTGACTCGATCTAATTCTCCCTTTTCTATTTCTGTGTTTCACTCGATTAGGCCATCAGAGATCTAATCCTTCCTTTTCTTATTTATATGAACAACACGGCTGGAGATTTCAGTGAATATGCTGATTTATCTTTTTCATCCAAGGTGTATAGAAGTCGTGTCCTTTCAAAGATAGAAAATGAAATTATTACAATCAATTTATGCAATGCTTCTTGAATATCAGATATCATTTTTTGTTTATGCTTCTTGATTATTAACAAGTTTTCTCGATTTTTTTCATGTGTTTCTTTCTTCAGTTGTGTGATCTTGATAGTGTGAAAATTTGGACTCATGCATCGGCGCGCATGAACTTGAAGATGAGTTTCGAATTTACAATCGATTTGTAATGGTTGAATGCAATTTAGTGTGTTTGTTGTAGGTTAATTTATGTATTGGAATAGAGAATCATTTGTAATGGATGCTATTGTATGTAGAATTGTTCAGCTTGTTGCAATAATAGATATTATCCTTAATTACTCACCAGTGTTCACTTCATTGCATGATTTTTAAATCTTGTTTGATCACAATAATTATAAATCTGAATGTTTTTAACTTATCGAACAACCCTTAGAACTCTAATATTTGATTCAACTAACTGAACAAATAACTCCTGAAATTCATGGTTTAACACATTAAACTGAACACAAAATCGTTACAAAGCATTTTTTATATTTAATTAGCTGAACATTTACACTATTAAAATAAAACACTTAATACACCTAACTGAACAATTAAATCCCGAAATGGTAGTTTCTGCAGGAACAAATTTAACATTTACATTAGTTTAATTGAACACTTAGTTCATTTAACTAAACAATTAAATTCCGAAAATTGTAGTTTCTGAAGAAACTTACTGAACATTTACATTAGTTTAATTGAACACTTAGTGCATTTAACTGAACAATTAAATCCTGAAAATTGATGACGTCATCATTAAATAGATTGTTCGCTGAAACGAGAAAAAAGATGATGACGTCATCACGCGAAAATCAGGATGCTGAAATGTCCCTGGCCCATTTAAAGCCCATGGATGGTATGGATGGGAAATCAAGGGATGGTGTATATCACCCCTGAATATTATATATCTTATTACAATGGCACAGTTGCAAGGTGGGCTTTGTGGGCTCAAAGCCCAACAGTGTCGTGCAGATTTGGATAATGCAGTTATGATTGATTTAAATTTTTTTTATCCTGTTCCGCCTGATATTTTGCAAAAGGGATTGGTTTAAAAACTCAATTAAGTGCTAGTAGGTCAGAGCTTCATCTTCCCATCCTCTTATAGGCAGGTATTCATTGTTTGTAATAAACAGGATGTGGAATGGGGCGTGGTCTTGTCGCTCTTAATTAGAACTGAAAATTAGTTATTTCATTTTTTTTTATTTTAGTTTATAAAAATAAAATTAATTGACTATTCATCATGAATAAAATATTGTATAATGATGGGTACACTACTTGAAATTTCAAGAAGTTTGAGAACACATCCGATCAATTAGATCAACAATTCAGCGCTATATAAAATTTACTTACTTTAATGCTATCTATGTAACGTAAAGGTCAAATGACTAAAGCAACTTGGTACATCAAGTTATTGTTCATAGGAAAAAAGGATCTTGCTTTTTTCTGGATCTTACTTAGTTATTGTTCATTTAAGATCCAAAATTAAATAAACAAAATCCTTCTGTTTTGCAACAAAAAAAAAAAAAAGCTAATTCATTCCTCCCAAATGACTAAAGAATCATTGGCTCAATCCCGTACAAATATAAGTCATGCAGCAATGCACCATTAATGAGGAAAGCAAATAATATTGTAGAAGTGGGCCTCCGGAGGACAAATTTGCTGCTTTGTAATTTATGTTTCTCATCTGCTCCATTTATGATAGGAAATAAAGCCTGCATAAACCCAAACAATTAATTAATACTTCATATACAAATTTGTGCTGCATCGCTGGTTGCTACCTTGGTCATGTGCAGAATTAGGGAGTACCATAAAGGAGTCACTTCTGGTTTCCGCTGGCGTTCCAGCTTTTTGTTTCATAAAATAAAATTGAGAACGATATGAAACATCCTTTTTTCATTAAAAAATATGAAACATCTTACTCTTGCAATACTGTTCGAGCACACTATTTTTTTTTGTTTTTTGCACCGAAAGATAATAATCCACTTGAAAAAAATTCGTAGCTGGCCAGTATGCCTTTAATTTAATAACTTAAATGATCATGACGAGTAAAAATGATATATAAGAATGAACTAACTCTTGGTATAATGACTAAAAATAATGTACTTTCTACCTGAGGTCGTAAGTTCAAAATCGAGTTCTTATTTATATAACTTTAAATTAAAAATAAGTTGTGAGATTTAATCCCCAATTTATCATATTAAAAAAAAAAAGAATGAAACAATAAAATAGGCACATTGTTTTTATTTCCAGCAGTAAAGTTTTTATTGAACGGATCGGGTCCAAGGAACTTAAATCGACTCCAACATACTTCTTATATACAATTTATAATTTATTTTATTTTATTATTTATTATTTTTTTCCTTGCTTTTAAGAGCATGGGCTGTTCGACATAAATGTGTTCTGTGGCGCAACCATTTTCAAAACAAAAAAATAAATAAAATAGGGGGCCTGATCTCAATTCATGGACTCCTTTTGAAGTTTAGTAGTGTTATCCTGTTAGGTCTAATTAAATTGCAGTAACTTTCAGTTTAAAAGGTACGGTGGAACTGTGGAGGAGGTCGGATTTATAATTACATCCAGCACTTTGGATTGGATTGATAGATTAAATTCAAACTCTATTATACTTATATTGTCAGATTCACATAATCTCTGAATCAAATTTACATCTACCAATTTAAATTTGTGTTTATAATATTTTTTCAAAGTTTTGTTTCTCCTGTTAGTCTCCTTTGAATTTATAAAAACATAAAGTAGAAATTTCTGATTTATATATGGATAAAACACATTCATGTCCAAAAGTCTCTGTTGAATAATACATCAGATTCTTTATATTCTGAAAAAACGATATACATACAAATTATCTCCTTTTCTTTTGTCTTAATTGAATGACTAAAACTGAAACAAAATGATTCTATTATGTATAAAAAAATATTAATTTGGATACAGACGGGGTTGTCTTATGGTTTTTGTCTTAATTGTGATGCTGTTCTTTTTTTGACTGGGAAGAGAAGTAGAAAGGGGCGGATACGAATGGCATAGTATTTTCTACACAGTAAATGTTCTAGAAGAATAAAACAAACGGCTGATGTTACGACACAAAGTCACAAAATCATTAATCATCATCATAAAAGATGGGGCAAAATGAAATAAGCGACTGAGTCCCTTCTTTTATCCCTTTTTAAAAATTAAAATCAGTACCAAAGGGAGTAGGCTGTAGAATATTTTAGTATTTTTCGTAACTTTCTTAATATTTAGGCCTTTTCTGAAGTTAATCAAGGTAAAGTTTAATTCAAATTTTGATACATACAGTCGTTTTTTTTATTTTGTGTTTTTTATTTTTTTATAAGATAGGACAGGGAGTGCCACTCCTACAATTGCATTGAACAAGAAACAAAAACAAGTAAATTGCATGTGATCTAGTGGTTCAGTGGTAAGAGCACTAGGCTGGCCTCCAAGAGATCAAGGGTTCAAGCCCCGCATGCACCTTTAATTTCAGAAAAAGTTGGATGGCAAAGACCTCCCTCTTTCTTCAAAAAAAAAAAACGAGTAAATTTTTTTCGGACGTCCTTAAACTTTGTATGTAATTCAATTCTAGTCACTCAACTTCAATTTATCTATGTGGAGTCATTAAACTTTCAAATCATCCGATTTTGGTCCCTATGTGTTATTTCCATCCAACTCCGTCTGTTTTCAATGATTTAGGTACGAAATAGAGATCTGAATCAATATTACTTGTGGGCTCCATATCTCATACGGTGACAGAAATTTTTTAAAAAAAAAGACACTTTCCTTATTTAAAAAAAAAAGACACTTTCCTTTCTCTCTGTGGGACCCTCTCTCTCTTTTAGTCTTTCTTCAGGTGGCCTGAAGCCGCCATGATTACACGAGCACCGCCGCTGTGTCCGACCTCCTCCTACTTTCTTCTTAAATATATCTCCTCCGCCTCCTCCTCCATCTGAGAAATTAAGACTCAATCATTGCGCAATAGTCGACACCAAATAAGAACAATTCATCTCGTCTTCGGCAATGATCGGAGGATCGACAGGACTCGATGGAACTAACTCCATAAGTGCCAGACTTGAAGAAAGAAAAAGCATATGCTATTTCTTAAATTCTCTACAATATTTTTTTGCTGAGGCCATTTGCATATCATATACAACGGATTTTTTTTTTTAAGTGCAATTTTCTTTAACTTTATTTTCAGGTCATATTCAAATACAAGATAATAGAAGTTAAAGCACCAATGGAATGCAAATCTTCTTTCCAATTTCCCTTCACCTGCTTCGAGACATTTAGTGAAACTGATTTTAAGAATATAGGTGCTGAGAATTATTAGTACAGTACAAAACTTTTGTTCCGATATATGCTCTACACCGTAATATTGTTTCTCACATATTTATATAAAATATTAAAAAAAAAACTAACATTTCCAAACTAAAATGACGAAAACAATAAAATATAAAAATTGGAGCCATTGCTGATTGTTTATCTGAAAACTGACTCTTCGTCTGGTAAATTGTACTGAGATAAAGAACAAGCTAGAAGTATTTTCTCTATATCGAAGATTGTGTGTAATACATTACATTTCTTGAGCATATATAAGCTACTAAGCTCCATCTAACATCTTGAGCTACAGTTGCTGGTCTCTATATGAACCTGGACGATAACCCATCTGAGCTAACAGCTGGTCTCTGTATCCTAGGATTATTTTCAAGTTTCAACCAAGGGGTGAGTTGGTGAGATTGATTTTTAATTGTCTCATAGTCAATATTACAAGGTTCTGTTTCTAAAATGTCTTGTCTGCCATCATCAATTTAAGAGTGTTGTGGCTATTGAAGGAGAGAGAACACATGAGGGAACCGAGGCGGAGAGATGGGAGGCAGTGAAAAGATATTGAAGAAGAAAGTAGGAGGAGGTCGGCCGCAGCGGCGCAGATGGCGGAGATAAAGTAGAGGAGGCGGTGCTCGTGTAATCATGGCGGCCTCAGGTGGGAAGAAAGACTGAAAGAGAGAGGGGTCCCACTGAAAGAGAAAGGAAAGTGTTTTTCTTTTTTTTATTTCTATCGCCTATCAGATATGGAGCCCACAGTTAATATTGATACAGATCTCGCATCCGGATCAGTCAAAATTTTATTTTTTTAAGATTTAAAAATTTTGAAATTCAAATATCGAATCCAAACCGTTGGTCTTGTTCAATTTTACGGACGATGCGTTTTCATATAAGTTTTATAAAATTTAGAGTTGATTTGGTACTTGTTTAAGTGGTCAACAAATTAACGAACCTGGTTTGATTAATTCTAATACGTTCATAATTTAAGCACTTAATCAATTATCAAATCAATTCCAAATTTTATAAAATTTATATGAAAACGCATCGCCCGTAAAATTAAATAAGACCAACGGTTTGGATTCAATATTTGAATTTTAAAATTTTTAAAACTTAAAAAAACAATGTTTTGACTGCTGAGGATCCGGATTTTATAGATCTCTATTTCGTACCTAAATCATTTAAAACAGACGGAGTTGGACGGAAATAACACATAGGACCAAAATCGGATGATTTGAAAGTTTAGTGGCTCCATAGGGACAAATTGAAGTTGAGTGACTAAAATTAAATTATATACAAAGTTTAGAGACCTCCGAAAAAATTTACTCAAACAAAAACCAACATATTACATTTTGCAAAAGAGAAAATAAAATTGATACATGTACTCTCTTTTCCTAAATATTGCACAATCAGTGCAGTTGCAGCCGATTCTATGTACTGTGCACTATTAAATTTTTGTCGTCCAGTCTGTGCCTATAAGCTGTGTCCGTCAGATCTATGCCTACAGGCTGAGCCGTCAGATATTTGCCAACGGGCTTGTACGTCGGGGGGGAAACAAAAATAAATATTACATCATCCGGTCCAATCTAATTAATGTTCCTTACAGTTGCTTTTAACTTTTTATCTTATTTACAAGAAGAAGTCTTACTGATCTGATCCGAACGGCCGAAGTATTAATTGACAACTGAACAACCAACATCCTTACAATTGTACAGTTGCTTTTTCGGTATTATATTTTATTCGGAATTCGCCCCCGGCTTTATTATGAGATATCGGGCCTGATAAGGATCATCCGCTAGATCCATCATCCCATCATCCGCTCATTAATAACAGAAAAATGCGTGGAGATTCCTAGCGCCCTTTCCATTCTGGTCCGCGCTTTCCCCCCTTCTGCGCGCTTTCTCTATTTACTCGCGCCCTTTCATTTGGCTCAGCGTCATCCTCTAGCTATTGAATCTAAAACTATTTTTGTTGAAGATACTAAATTATTGAAGTTGAAGATCAACAGTTAGCTTAGTAATTTCAATAATTAGCTTAGTAACTTCAAGGGTAATAGTTTTAACTTCAACAGTTAGCCTATTAACTTCAATAGTTAGTTTAGTATTTTCAATAGTTAGTCTAGTAATTTCAATAGTTAGTCTAGTAACTTCAACAGTTAGCCTAGTAACTTCAATAGTTAGTTTAGTATTTTCAATAGTTAGTCTAGTAATTTCAATAGTTAGTCTAGTAATTTCAATAGTTAGTCTAGTAACTTCAACAGTTAGCCTAGTAACTTCAATAGTTAGTTTAGTAATTTCAATAGTTAGTCTAGTAACTTCAACAGTTAGTCTAGTAAACTTCAAGTGTAATAGTTTCAACTTCAACAGTTAGTTCAGTAACTTCAATAGTTAGCCTATTAACTTCAAAGGTAATAGTTTCAACTTCAACAGTTAGCTCAGTAACTTCAATAGTTAGCTTATTAAATTCAAGTGTAATAGTTTCAACTTCTACAGTTAGGCTATTAACTTCAAAGGTAATAGTTTTAACTTCAATAGTTAGCTTAGTAACTTTAACGATAATAGTTTCATCTTCAACAGTTAGCTGCTGGGTAAGAAGGAGGGGGACAGAGGGATGGATGGAGAGAGGAAGGGAACACAGAGATGGAGGAAAACAGAAAAGAAAAAATGGGGTGAAGAGCGTAGGCTCTGTGAACAGAAAAGGAAAGAGGGGATGCGCTCATTAACGCGTGACAGTTATTCACGCGTTAATTGAGGAGATGAGAGAGGATGATTCGGATGATGGAATCCTTCCGGATGATGGAAAGCAATTCCGTATGAGATACGGATATATATATTATGCTCCTTTCCTCGTGTCTTGTTATAGTTAGTTCTAGTGTGACTCTCTGTGTTTTTAACTTGTTTTGTTTTTTTTTTTAATACTTTTTTGTCATTGTTCTAAAAAAGAAAAAAATACTTCCCTACCGCCCAAAAAGAAAAATAAAATATAAAATCTTTTATTATATAATAAATTAATAATATACATCTAATTCAAAATTACTATATGATTATTTCATTGAAAAAATTTCGTCTTGCTATTATAATTGCTTACTCGGAGGTAAAAAAAAAGAGAATATCTATTGTGAACCATGATGCATAGAGGGTCTCGTGCACCATGACCGTTTGATCGGTGGTTTCGCAAATCGACAAATCTAAATTAACCAATCCAATCTATATATTGAAATCTCATAGAAAATAAATTTTTACAATTTTTCAAATTTTTTTACTATTTTTTCCGAATTTTTTAAAGCTTGCCATTTTTGGACGATAATTAGTGAATTATCGTCCAAAAATGGCAAGCTTTAAAAAATTCGGAAAAAATAGTAAAAAATTTTGAAAAATTGTAAAATTTTATTTTCTATGAGATTTCAATATATAGATTGGGTTGGTTAATTTAGATTTGTCCATTTGCGAAACCACCGATCAAACGGTCATGGTGCACGGGGCCTTCTATGCATCATGGTTCACAATAGATATTCTCAAAAAAAAAAAAAATCTAATTTCGGTTCATCAAAATGATTTAAAAAATTAGTCATCAATTCATCATATTTCGGTTCAGAGAAAATCTCCGTCTAATATATCCAAAGATTAACGTTAACGTACAAGCCAGCATCATCAGCTAGACGTTAGAACGCTAATTGTGCCACATTGTAATTAAGTCGATGTTCTATAGTTTTGTAATTTAGTAAATAGTAAACAGTGCAATATTAACAATGAAAGATGACTTAGAAACAGCCATGTACAAACATGTAAATCAGAAAAAAGCAGTAAACTTTAGTCTCCTTCATTTACTTAGAAGAAAAATCCATTACTCTGCCTTGGCACCGTGTATACAGCTTTCTAGTTTACAGTATGATCGATGGGCAGGTTCACTACTTTTTTTTATTTTTGGTCCGAAAATTAAGAAACAGATGCTGATGCTTTTTTTTTTTTCCAACTACAAAAAACAACAGTTACAGATAAATCCGCAAGCAGCTTTTCAATTTTCATCGTCCTGTATGATCCAAGAATGCACGTAAGTTCCTCTCCGACGATCCGCCTTCAGCCACTGCCTCTTGAGCTCTCTCTTTCCAAAATGCAGCATTCTCTCTAATTTTCTCTCCCCTATCACTATTCCCCATAACTGCCTCCACGCAACGTTTCAATTCCACCCCATCTATTATCCCGTCTTCGCCGATTTCCCCTCTCACCCCGATTCCGCGCTCCTGTATCAGCCATGCATTCGTCAATTGGTCGGTCCATTGCGGCACTGCAACAGCTGGTACACCATATGACAGTGTTTCAAGTGTCGAGTTCCACCCGCAATGTGTTACAAAGCAACCAACCGAAGGGTGCCGCAATACCTCCATTTGGTGGCACCACTCCACCACCAAACCATCAGTCACTGATGCTAATTCTTCAAAATCAAATCCTTCAGAATCTCTGTTATCTTTTCTTACAACCCACAGGTAGGGCCGGCCTATCTCTTTCAGACATTTGGAGATTTCCTCCAATTGCCGCTTATTCATCAATGAGTAGCTGCCAAAAGATATGTACACAACCGATTTCTCAGGCTTTGTGCCAAGCCATTCTACATACACTTTATGATCAGTTAGGAACAAATCTTTGAATTCATCTTGTCCCTCGTCAAATGGGAGCATTGGCCCAACACTGAAAAGCTCCATCTTTTCCTCCATCGATCTTATTATATCAGATTCAAGCTCATCAAATGAGTTGACCAAAATCCTTGGTTTTTCCCCATCAATTGATTCCTTTTCTAGAGTATCAATTGTTTGTTCTAGCATACCAAGCACTGCGTAATATGGACTGTCTTTGTTGGTCAGGGTGGCAAAGGAGGGTAGGTCTCTGATTTTAAGAGGAGGCAAACAGGGAAATGTTACCTCTGCCATTGGATCATTTGCAGCTAAGATAATTGCATCCTTATAATCACGAAAGAAGTAATAGTATATCGCAAGAACTGTTGCGGGTTGTATCCAAAATTGCACACTAGGGATGCCATGAGCCCTTGCCACATCAGGGACCCATGTCATGAGGATACTGTAAATGACACATGTGACAGGTTGGCCGTTTTGTTTAAACTTGTCGAGAATAGCCGAGAGGCTTTCTGAACCAGCAATTCCCCTTTTGGTAATGTAATCCTTCGGGTCATCCACTCCTCTCTTGAATCCTTCATCATACCCGTCAGAATGTGGGAGATAATAAAGTTGACCATCATGAAATTCTTCATCCGGCGAGGAGAGAGAAGGGAACAATTTACGGTGGCCTGACACGGCAGTTGAGATGGTGACACGGGTACTGCTGTATTGCACAATCTTTCTCGCCAGGTGGCATGATGGGTTGATGTGGCTCTGCATTGGATACATTGCAATTAGGAAATGCTGTTTCTGGATTTTAAGGTTATCTTGTTCCATGGTTTTTGCTTGGTTAGTGCTTATTCTTAGAAGAGTGAATGAGGTGTAAGGTAGGAAATTGCAATAGATGAATTAAAATAGAGGCTTTTACTTGGGGTGTGGTGGGGAGTAAATGATTGGTGATAAGTTTCAGATATTAGTTGGCTTTGGGACTGGATATATAGAGACAAAAATAGATGAAGTATGAAACCGGAATTTGGAATGGCTGAGGTTTTAACTTGTATCAGTGAGGTATCTTGGAGGAACAGGATATGAATGTCTGGCTATGGTAAAGTGCAGGTATATATGGACTGGGTACAAACTTAATTGGTGTGCTGATAGAGAATACACAATTAAATTCATGTATGAAGCTGTAGGTATAATCACATTGTCGATTTGTCACCCTATATTGAAGCATAATTCAATTAAATTGAATTTTTTACTAAATAAATGTTCTTATTTAGTTGCTGTCGTAATTCAAATACTTTAACATTACGAAAAGGATATATTGTTAAGAAAATCACTTTCTTTTGTTATACTCTATAAGTAACAATACTAATTCTAATTTGGGATTTATATTGGAAGTGAAAAATAATACTTTCTTAGCAAAATATTTCCATGAACAAGGAACAAGGGCTTTTTTTTTGTTCCCAACAAATGCAAACAAGACACGAACAAGTAACAGCTCTTGTTCCTTGTTCTCACAAATTCATGAAACTAGAACAAGAACTAAAACAAATTTTATTCTAGTTCTTTCTCCTAATTCATAAATTTTCCAAACATACCCAAAATAAAGAAAGAAGACTTTAGCAGAAACACAATCACCCAATCAATCATAGAGGTTTCCATAAATAAAAAGGTTTCTTGTTATATCATATCTAATTTGGTCCAAGTGCACCCAAATGTATAACGGGCCTATATATGGCCTTCAAGATGGCTTACAAAAGATACGGCTCCTGTGGCCCAAATATTTTTGAACTACTCTGACGTCGTTCGTGACGCTTATTCGATAGAATTTTTGTAATATTATTAATTTATTATAGTCCAATCATTGTCGATAGTTACCAGTGGAAGACTCCGGCCGGCTTACCTTTGTCCCGTTGATTTGGTAATTTGGCAGCTATATATTTGGACACATACTGCTACGATACCTACAAAAAAATAGAACGAAATTAAATAATGGGTGGGCAGCACTTGTAACGTAATGTACCGTTGTACTGTACCAATTGAGTTGGCAATTTCTCTACCAAGTTTGTGACTAGAAAATTCCATGGATAAAGGATTATTATAATCAAAGGTGCTTTGCAAAGGAGAATTCTCTTTCAGTAAAACATACAAATTGCTTGCCTTGATTAACTATTCTCGCGATGGCATGTATAAATCTTTTAAAGTTTTTTTGCCAGCTTGAGGATACTTATTCTCAAAGATTCATAACAAACTTCTCATAGGTGCTACCCAACAATAGTTGTTTGCAAAGTCACCGATATCTCTACCTATTTCTATCCCTACATATTATGAAATCAAGAGTGTATCCATCTCATATTAAGAGTGAATTCTCATCTTTAAACGTAATTAATCTCTAGATCATCAATTGTTAAAATGTGATGATTGATTTGTGACTGAAAGGTAATTATCTCCGGATAACAAGTATTTTAGCGTTAGTTTTTCATCTAAAGTAAAAATAGATTGAAAATTCATTTGCGCCCATATATTTGCCAAATTAATTGTTCCTTTTCAAAAAACGTAACTATTTTGTGCATGAGATTGAAGATCGTACGTCAGACACTTTATTCTTCTTTTTGTTGTTAGATTCTTTCCGGTTTCCAACTTAGGTTTGGCTCGTTTTGGAGTAAACGATTCTAAGTTTTCTTACAATATCAAATTTGTTTTCCTCGGTTCGTTTTTAATTAGTCTCTAAAAATCAATTTTATAATATATCAAAATTTATTTACGAAATGGGTGACATATATAAAGCATGAGATGGTTGATATTGAATTTAATATCATACAAAGAATTTTTTTTTTTTTTTTAAATTTGATTACCTTAAGTTCCTACTTGATCGGATAGTGAGGTGTCCATATTACTAAGTTGGCGAATCATACATAGCTATTTCTTATATAGCACCGGCTTCGGTCGCTGAGCTTGAAATTTTTTATTATGTTGTATACAAATAGGTAGATATATTGGCTCTTTTTATTTTAAGTAAAATTTGGTCTCGTGTAATTTCAAGATTCATTCAGTATGCAGTCTTAAATAGTTGAATTATTGTCCAAGGCTTCGTAAATCAAAAGATAAATCATAGAAACTTCAATATTTGTCCAAGATAGAATTATTTCGCCAAACATCATTTAGGTCGTTGATACAAAATAAAAAAAGAAATTAATATATGTACAAGAAAAAATGTTAATTTAATTTTGAATAATACAATCTCTAACTTTATTTTAAACAACAATTTAACAATGTCGTCAGGTATATCTAAAATTTTTATGCCTAGTGGGAATTGTTGGTCAAGTCATAGTGTATCTAATCGAGGTTATTCAACATTTATAAGCAATTAATTGGCAGCCAAAACAGATTGATCAGGCGGCAAATTTAATTAATTGGTCGATCAGTTATATATGCTTTACGACCAGGTAGCGTTACATTTAATTTTAAGCTACTTCTATTCAGAGATTTAACTTGACAAACGTCGACACTATATTCTCGACTCAATCCAAAAAAAAAAAAAAAAAAAAAGCTAGCGTTGAAAAATTACTTTATGCTGCAACATTGTTAGAATTTCTATTCTTAAAAAAAATGCAGCAAATTTCTTCATAGATTCAAATGTGAAAATTACTTATTATTATTATTAGTATATATTGAATAATGGATTTGAAACTTCCAAATTTTATAAACATCTATTCTTGATGATTTTTTTTACAAAAAATCTAAATTATTTCTTAATTAAATGTGCAAAGAATTTTACATTTTTGTGAATAATTTATAGAGAAAGGAAAAAGTTAAATTTCTCTGTTCCGATATATTTGTCTCTCATTTCTTTCTCGTTGGAATTACAAATAAAGATTTTTCCTCTTGTCTTGTTCCTCCTTTCAACATTTCACATGATGGCAAAACAAGCGTCAGATTTTTCTTTGTTTTTTCTTTTCCAATAGCGTCAGGAATTATCAACTAATTCTAAATAGCTCCTTAATTAAACTTGTCTTTTACCTTTTCTTGGGAGAGAAATCTTTGTAGAATTAAATATTTTGTTGGTTTAAATACGTGGGCACACACCTACCTTAATACCTGGCCTCTTTAAAATTAAAGTTCTCAATTATATTGTTTTGACTGAAATTGATTTCAATCTATTAAGTATATTTAATAGGCAACAATAGGTCAGCCTGCCGACGGTATGTCGTTTACTGTTTTCCGTGGACGTTCCGTCCAAATGGAACGGTAAACAGTATACAATTTCATTTCATTCCAGAAAACGGAACGATAAATGAAATGGAAGAGCATACCGTTGCTGAAACGAAACGGGTCATTTCGCTTCCGTTTCGACGTTTTGTGCAGTTTTTAATGTAAAAATACGTTGTTCCGTTCCGTTCCGTCCAAACAGAATGAATAACGGAATGAAATGACATTTTATTTTCTTAAACGGAATGAAAAATAGAATGGAATGATCATACCGTTTCCGTAACATAACGGCAAACTAAATGACCCATTCCGTTGCCGTTGTAAACATTAAACCCCTAACGATAGGTACTGTCGTATCCTGGGCAGCAAATTCACCAAGGCTACGAGTCAAGACATGATGTTTGGGCTGGTGTTTGTGCCTTGGTGGAAAATATAATGAGCGTCATCAGTGAAGTAAGGAAAGCATGTGCCATATCTCAGCGTCACCTGTCAGTCGTTGCAACTGCCAGATATCAGTATATCGATCACTATTCGGCTGCTGACCTGCTGTGTCATAATTTTTCTTTGTTTCTTCCCTTCCTTTATTATTATTTTTTTTTTTGGTAAACTTTCCCTTCATCTTGATTTTAATTTAATTGTAGTGAAGACTGAAGAGCGGGGAAGATTTCTCCTTTTTTTTTTGTGAGAATTAGTCAGGAGCTTCACGTAATGAGGGGCTTGAGAAAAGCACGTGTATCAATGACGAAAAAAAAAAAAAAAAAAAACTGAAGTGAGAAACATAAGTCAGTATACGAGTTTGTTTCGCAAAGCGCCTCATATTACATCACTTGTAAAAATCAAAACTAATTTGGATTATGGCGAGCATTTCCACATTTAGAAAAAACACGAGGCATAATGAGTAAGATGATGTGTACATTTCAAAACAAAATATATGTTCAGCCTTGGCCTTGGGCAATGGCAAAATATATAATTCTACAAAAAGATTCCTTTAAATTAGTCTACACTCTACACTGATAATTAATATACATTGTATATTTTGTTATTGATACATAATTAGCGACTAAATTTGATCTACGACTTATCTATGATATAAAGAATACATATAACAATTATATTAGCTTTTAAAATTGGGAATTGTCATATATATTTGATTTACATACATACGATAGATATATTTTGTTTTAGACATTGCCTGTAGCTATTTGAGCAGGATCCAAATCTGGTGTAGTGCTACACCATGTAGTGCAGGATCCGAGCCGTTCGATTTGATCTCGACGGTTAATTTTTTTCGGGCCTATCAATCTGGTATTATTCACGGGACATCCATCATAAATCGGACGGTGGAGATGTCTGCGCTACATGGTGTAGCGCTACACCTGATTTGGATTCATTTGAGCAGCCGGTGGTAATTAATAAAAAAGATGTTTTATTTCTTTGTTTTCTGTACGACTAAAAAATTGGAAAAAGACAAATATATAGATTTGTAAACGAAGGACACATTGCCTATAGCTATTTTGTTTTCTCTTCGATCGCCACCATCCGAGAGCCTCTCCATTCTCGACAAAATTGGTGAATCTATCAATTTCTGACATGGCCTAATCCAGACAAGCTTGCCCCTATATTGGCCCAACGTTTATGTTTCCTTCTCGTAATTTTGCATTTTATTTGCATATAAGAAAAAAAAAATTGTCTTCTTGGAAATCCTGTACTTTTTGAAAAGATGAAAATTTTTTCACAACAAGAAATTTTATTTGTAAATGTTTACATCCTTTTTTTTTAAAGTTGTTAACCAATCTTTTGTCTCCTCATTTGGTGTTTACAGTCAATATTGTTACGGTTGTCAATATATATACTGCCGGCTTTAAAATATAACTTTTACTTATGTTTTACATCTGCTCCGCAAACTTGTGAAGAGGAAGGGAGAAGTGGGTTGATCTGTTTGTCTATATAAATGATTATTTGCTCTAGAATCTGAAATTAGAAGAATAATAAGAGGACAGCAAGGGAGAAGGAAAATAAAAACATATCTATGGAGAATTTCATTTCAATTTGTACATGTTGATTTGAAAAGTAGCCTTTGGCTCATACCCCTATACAATAATTCTTTTGTCTCTTTATTTTGTGGTTACAATCAATTTCTCCCTTCACTTTCAATTTCTGAATTAATCTTTTAAGGAAAATGCAACAAACTGATTTCTGAATTTATACCCATGCGCCCAGCAACAGTAATAATTTTTGTTATTCAAAATTATGAATTGTGATAAATTTCCAAATATATAATGGTTTTTACTTTAAATTTCGAACTCTAATTTATTTGTTTCTTTTTCATTGTTAAAATAAAAAATAACTATGAATCAGAATTATTTGATATTTTTTAAATTTTAAAATTTTTAGCAGGAGATTTTTGTTCTAACGTGAGGTAAAAGTTTGGGCGCGGGCGTTGAGGGATGACCGGATGAGTAAATAAAAAATTCGGTGTGAGGTCATCCTCAGTCCTCAATTTAAAATTTTTATCTTCCTAGAAATTGGTGGCATGTTGATTGGCTGAGCTCCAAAACAAATTGCAATCTAATGGATGACAACATTTGACTGAGTTTAGATTCGTGATGCTTTCTAAAATGCGTCACCACCTACGTCATCATTTCTTTTTCACAAATTTATTTTGGTATATTTAGCCATTAGGCCCATTACATTCTCTGAAAAAATAATATTTAACAAATAAAAATGCCAGCTCATTGGCTGAACTAAAGTTACCCACCAGGCAGCATTGTACGCACCACAGGGTCCACACATGTATAGTTGTACTACTAGCTACTAGCTAGTCACTATTAGAACTGTTAAACGTCTTTAAATACCACGTAAGAGCGTCGATTCGTTTCCATTTCGTTAAGAAAAACAGAACAGCATCCCATTTCGTCTACCGTTTCATTTATGAAACGGCACGAAATTCCGTTTCGTTAACCGTTCCACTTTAAAAAATACACATAAAACGGTTTGAAACCAGGATGAAACGGTCGAAACGATATAATTTGTTGTTTCGTCTACTGTTTCGTTTATGAAACAGAACATTTCAGCCATTCGTTATTCGTTTCGTTTGTACGGCACGTGGTGGCAAACGGTAGATGAAACGCCGTTGACAGGCCTAGTCACTATCGTCTATCAGTGTTATCAAATGTTTGGATGCATGAGAATAAGACCTTGGATAGGAATAAGCCCCTTATTCCTTATTCCGGTGTCAAACCAAACACCGTAGGAATAAGGAATTTGGGCCAATTCCGGGCCTTATTCCTATACCAACAAAACTAAGGAATAGGAATAAGGAATAGGGACAAGCACGAATTCCGAAATTTCTTATTCTTATTTCCTATTCCAACAACATCCAAACAAGAAGTCTAGGAAATAACAAAAAGAAAAGTTTCCAACAGTTATACTGAAAAATGGACCACCTATTTAATTTGAATGCACATGGAGCATGTCCGTACTAAAAGTTGCAGACGTTTCCATAGGAAAATAATCAAAGGTACGTATCACATACCAAATGTTGCTAACAAACCGTCGATAGAATATTAAGCTTCTTATGGGCAAAATGCTAGTTAATAATACGAATAACATATATATAGATTTTTTAGAATCTGATGCAAATAATAATATGACCGTTAAACATTTTTCGAATTCTCACATACGTTTATCAGCAAAAAAAAAAATATAAACTATTGTATTTAAATATTCTAAATTAAACAGTTATTTATTCGTTTGAACCTAATAAAAAAACACAGTCACTGACTATTCTTAAATTTCATGTTCTTGTATTTTAGTTATTTAGTATTAAAATTCTCTAATATAGAATCCGATCCTACATTTATTTTAGAAACAGATCTTACAATTGAAATCGTAAATTGGAAGCCTTGAATTTATGAAAACAAAGCAAACAACACAGCCGTGCGCCAAGTGCACATTTTTAATCAAATATCCACCTAAGCCGGACACGAAAAATGTTCTTTTGCCGTGGCCACCTCTCCTCGCTCCACCTATAAATTTACTCACAATCTCACTCCAATTACTCCCTCAAGACCACAACGACTATTACCCCCACGCTCTTTCCGAACAAATTGCAATTAAAAACACTTGCATACAACGTTTCCTGGTTTTCACCATCCTAGACATATTAGTTATCCAGTTTTAGTAAACCAAGTTTAATCCATGGAACCACTTGTCCAAAACCAGCAGCATTTCCTGATTGTCACCTACCCGGCACAGGGTCACATAAACCCAGCCCGCCACCTGGCACGAAAGCTCGTGAATTCTATGGGAGCACATGTTACGCTCTCTACAGCCATCTCTGGCCACCGCAAAATGTTCACCTCTCTGTCCTCGATCGATGAAGAATTTCATGATGGTCTTATTTATTATCTTCCCTACTCTGATGGGTATGATGAAGGTTTCAAGAAAGATGTTCATGATCACAACCGGTTCATGACCGAGTCGAAGATTGTCGGTTCGAGGTCAGTTTCGTGTGTGATCAATCGGCTAGCAAGTGACGGTAGACCTGTCACATGTGTCATTTATACACTTCTCATGTCATGGGTTGCTGATGTGGCCAGAGATCATGGCATCCCTTGTGCACTCTACTGGATACAGCCAGCTACAGTTCTGTCTGTATACTACCACTATTTTCATGGTCAGAAGGATACCATCACTGCTAATGCAAATGATCCTATGGCAATGGTGAAATTACCATGTTTGCCTCCTCTTAAAATCAGAGATTTACCATCCTTCCTTACCATTACCAACAAAGATGATCCCTACTATTCAGTAATCAGTTATTTTAGTGAGACATTTGAATCTCTTGAGAGGGGATCACTTGCAGGCGGGAAGCCGAAGGTTTGGGTTAACTCATTTGATGAACTAGAAGCCGATGCATTGAAATCTGTGGAGAAAGAGTTAGATCTGGTGGGAATCGGGCCGGTACTCTCATCTCTAGAGGGAGCTGGAGTGAAATCAAAAGATCTATATAATACAGACGATGATGCCTACTTGAATTGGCTTGACACCAAGACCGAGAGTTCTGTCATCTATGTGTCCTTTGGAAGCATGTCCATTATGAAGAAGCGCCAGATAGAGGAAATCTCACGTGCATTGAAAGATACGAAACGGCCATTTCTTTGGGTGGTGCGAAAAGATAACCGAGAACAGGTCGGCATTGAGCTAGAGGAATTGGTATCGGGAACAGATGGAATAGTGGTAGAGTGGTGCAACCAACTCCAAGTGTTGCAACACCCTTCAATTGGTTGCTTTGTTACACACTGCGGATGGAACTCGACACTCGAAACATTAGCATGTGGTGTACCGGCAGTTGGAGTGCCACAATGGACTGATCAGGGGACAAATGCATGGTTAATTGAGGAGAGGGGAATTGGGGTGAGAGGTGAGATTAGCGAAGATGGGGTCATTGAAGGGGAAGAGTTGAAGAGATGTTTAGAGGTGGTGATGGGAGACGGGGAGCGAGGCCAGAAGATTAGAAAGATGGCTGCATTTTGGAAGGAGAGAGCTCGAGTGGCGGTGGCAGAAGGTGGATCATCGGAAAGGAATCTGCATGCACTGACGACGAGGAAAGGATATGAAAATTAGATGGCTGGAGATTTTCGTTTTACAATTTTTTTCCCGTTTCATATTGTTTTTCGTTTCAGTTGAGTTCACTGATTATATTGTGGTATTGGTAGGTCTTACGTACTATAGAAGCAGAGGATACACTAGAACCAGAATAATTGAATATTTTGTGAATAGAAATTATCCATAAGTGAGGTCTTCTTTATCTTTCACTTTATTGCAATTCCGGATTTTATATAATTTAATGCCGTGCAACTTATAGAACACAAATTTTGGTGAAGCACATGGACTTCAAAATTTCAGTAAATGAGGCATTATATTCCGTTATGTGTTGCTTCATGCTTTCTGACAACGGTGACATGTCCACGTTCCTCTCATAATTGACAAATGTTATGTAATCAACGTCATAGTATTCATCTCCAAGCGTGTATTTTTCTCAATTTGGCTGACAAGTGACACGGCTTAATTATCCTTTTCATTTCAATTAATACTGATAATAATGCTGATTAATAATGTTAATTGATAATTTCTCTCTTCTCAAATTAGATAATTAACTGTATTTCAATTGAAAAGCAATGGAAGTTAAAAGGGAATATTTTACAAGGATTTACGATTATCCATTTATTCAATTAATGCTGATAATTTCTCTCCTCTTCTCAAATTGGGTAATTAATTGCACATGGCATGATTGAAAAATAATAGAAACAAATTAGAACGGAAAGGTTTTATAGGACTTTAAACGTTGCGCGCGTATGTCTTTCTCCACTGCAATTTGTTAGTTTTTTTTTTTTTTTTTTTTAATTTAAAGATGCACAATTATCTTATAAATAGTACTCAATAGTGCCCAAAAGTTTAGAATCTCTCAATTAGCATCTTTATTAGTTTGTTCATGACATTTATTTCTTTTGTTATCATTAATATTGTTATCTATGGTCCCATGACATTCATTTCTTTTGTTATCATATTGCTATCAATGTTTTACTCATGACATTTATTTCTTTTGTTATCAATAGCTATCTATGTTTCCCAGTCCCTGACATTTATTTAGTTTGTTATTTATATTGCTTCCTTGACATTTATTTCTTTTGTTATCAATATTGCTATCTATGTTTCCTTGATATATAGATGAGTATTTTTGTAAATTGAATATTCACCACCAGCTAATTATGTTTTCAAATATAGCTTATTATTTTCTCCGAAGAATGTCTTTGATCTCGCCAAAGAAGAATGCTTATTGGTTAGCATCTTTCATATTTTGCTCATGATATTTATTTCTTTTGTTTTCAATATTTTTATATATGTTCCCTCGATGGATGAGAATCTGTAAATTAAATATATACCATTAATTATTGTTTTCAAATACAGCATATATATCATTTTCTTTGAAGAATGTTGAGACCTATTCGGGACCTAATACCTGGTAACCAAATTTTTTTTTTTTATCTTTTCTCAGGTGAAGTTGCACTTTAATCTCGTCATTAAAAAAAAAAAAACTTTTTTTTGGTTTTCTTAAGTAATTATTCTGCATATGGAGCCGAATTCATTTTTTGCTGGGTTTCATCTTGTAGCCAACCCAACTTGTTTGGGACAAAATTCATACATGTTATTTCTTATTTCAAGAAATTCATGTGTTCACGATTTCCATGAGAAGAAAACTAAGTATAAAAATGAATTTTTCATTGGTATTGTGATCCAGTTTATATATTAATTAGTTTAATAGAGTTACTTTCTTGGAAACGAAATATAATAAATTTTATGACTGGAGTGTTGGATAAATTTCATCACATCACATTGCCTTCCTTTCAACCGAATCGTGCACCTTAGGACCTTTCTTTATATCAAATAAAGACACTTACTTTCTATATTAATTGTTCTATTCAATCTTACCAGTAGATCCTATTTGATTGACACATAGACAAACGCTTGAAGATAAAACATAAATAAAATATTACTATACACAAATACAGACAACAAATGTTAATGACAACATAAATATATATAAAAATATTATTA
This sequence comes from Rhynchospora tenuis, assembly GCA_027725995.1. NCBI lineage: Eukaryota > Viridiplantae > Streptophyta > Magnoliopsida > Poales > Cyperaceae > Rhynchospora > Rhynchospora tenuis. The sequence goes on from CM050888.1 coordinate 78,417,058, forward strand.
TGATAACCATCTACAATTATTATGATTTTAATTAGATCAATCGAAGCTGCTGATATCCAGTTCAGTTATCAAAAAAATCCGTAATAATACGAATTTTTAAATTTAATCATTTTAATTATCGGATTTTAAAAGATGAGAAAAAGAAAATCACAAAATTGAACTATGTAAAAAAATTGTTAAAATTTAAAATGTGAAAGATGTAAATATTAAATTTTATCTTTCTACCCCGAACAGTCGCAGGCACCCAAGGCTGTTTCAGTCTTTGTCTTGAGGGACCATTTCAGAATGGCGCGAAAAGGGCGATGGATCTCGATCTCTTGCCACTTGTGATCCACTAATTTCCCAAGATAATTAAACTATTGCCATCTTATATATGCTATTACATCACCTCTTAAAATCATTTCCCTCTGCAGGCCGTATTAAGGTATTATTTAATACGAAATATAATTTTAATAATATTAAAAGTAAATTTATAAAAGCAACTATCTACAAAATCTTTATATAGATATTTGAATCTTTTCCTAGAAATTGGAGTAAACATAGGCTAGGTGCCTAGGTTCAAATAAACCTGAACAACGTTTTGCCCTCAATTATCAAAACTCTATCTATTTCAACTTTTCACCAGCTGATATAATTAATTAATTAATTACATTTTTCATATAGTTGATTAGGTACAGTAAATGCTAGAAATATTCTTATTTGAAAAAAACGATTTACCAAAGTAGAATTGTAAAGTATATATTATTACCAATCTTTCTCTTATACTATTAAGACCAGTGCATTGTTGGTTCGTCACTATTATTTATGTTTTTATGTTGTTTTACTTCGAGCCGCCAACTCTGCACTTCAATTTTAGTCCGTTTGTCATTCATTGTTTAAAAAATAAGGAAAACAAATCTGGTTTGGTAACATTGGGTTAGATTGATAACAGACGCCTATAGGTCGTCATTTGCTCCTGTACCCTAAGTCGTAGAGTTGTAGAAAAGGGAAGATTGATATACTAGAACTGTTTAGAATCAATTAAAAGAAAAAGGTGAAAAAGAATTTGCAATGATAGCTGGAGATCCGGATATGTGATCCGGGAAGATTTTGAATCTGTCTCACCTAATTAAATTCCGTCCACAAATTTTTCTACCAAAATCAGAACTTGATTTTGGAGTGTATTCTATCTGTTTGGCTCTACCTCTACGTTATCACAAAGAGATATACCGCACGTACCTATTTTACTACCATCATAAACCAAATTTAGTTCGAAACTCGTCTGTTTTTAATTTCACACCCTTCTCGATTGTTAACCGATTTTTTTAATAATAGAAATAAATGACTCAATAATTTTTAATAGGAACACAGCTAAAGCTAAATTTTTTTAAAAAAATACCATAATAGCGCCGTTCTGAATGCCGTTATATGTCCAGCCCTACAGCGCCCTCCTAAAAAGCGCAATAAGCCTATAACGCCCTTCTGAAAGGCGTATAGCCCTATCCGCGATTCGAAATCTCAGTTTTGTACAAGGGCTCATTCATTTGTTTATTATTTTTTCTCCCCGTGCTCTCTGTCTCTTTTTTCTCCTTTTCTTTTCCTTTTTTTTTTTTTTTTTGGAAATATGCTACCACTTTCTCTCTGTTCAAAATCTGTCCACGGTGAAGTGAAATAGCATTTTGTTTCAGTTGCTCTCGTGAATGCTGCCATGTGCCATCATCTCAAATTTCTTTTATGATTGCATCGAAACATTTTATGATTTTTAATATAGTTTAGGGTAAACTAAAATTGTAAAAAGAACAAACTGTAGTTGAAATTGATTTCATATTAGAGTGGTAAAAATCAGTATTAAGTTTTTATGAAATTTGTGAAATTTTGATGAAATCATCAATTTTTATTATTTGCTAATTTCTTACTGAATCTTATAGATATTCTATAGCCTCATCGTATTTTAAATGATTATGTCCTGACTCCATGAGTGTATAAGTTTTGTGACATTTCGAATAATTGAGGTTGTTACATATTGTTTGTGCTGAACTCTAAAGCATCCATTATTTTTTTTAAAAAAAATTAGTGTAATTTTACTCGGTTCCTATATGGTAGATACTAGTGTGTGAATTCAGTACTCGGATATTCTCTTTATTTGTTATTGTAATGTGTGAATTCAGACATTACTCGTAGATGCAAAAAAACAATAACTAAATAAAAATAATGTTTTGTTTTTTCATATTTTGGGTTATATAATTTGTTATTAAGCAATTTCTTCTCTGTGTATTAAATGAGTTACTGGCATTTACATTTATGGTTATGATGACCTAATTTTATTAAATGAGTTGTTGCTGGTTACATTTATGAGGTTTTAGGATGATTTTATTATCTGGCAAGAAAGAAACATAGTACATATCCGACGATGAGTTGACCATTTTTAAAAAAATTATAGTTTTAAAATTTTGTTTCACTATAATTATCTAACATAACAGTACTCGGATAAGTAAATTAGAAAACAATGGAGCGTTTAAAGTAATTATAATGTGTATTGTCCGATTTATATAGCCTGTAAATAAAATATTTTTAATCACAGTTTTGTAGCAAACTTATCTGTACATAATTTTTTTAAAGCATAGTTCTTGTATTTGTACCTTTTACATGTGTTCATCATTAAATTATTTTGTACATTGTCCATGATATCTCTGATTTACATATATATTTTGACTGGACTATACACCAAAATTATGACTCAACCCATTATATTCACTGTGTTTTTATGCCATATTTGTCAGGATTTGGTACTGCCGCTGCTTCTCAATTGTTTTGTAGGTTTTTGGTCGAAACAACACGATAATCAAGCATTTTGGTGCGAACGACGCGAGGAAATCATTTGGAAACTTGAAGAAACACCTCTCATTTCTGGCCCGCATGCCTCTCAGCCCACGCGATTTTGAGACCATTCGGTCTACTGTTCGGCCTGGAACATCAAGAACGATATCCAGAACGGCCGTGTTTGGAAGGTATACAGCGAGTTTTGGCAAGTTTCCACCTAGGAAAACTTCTCCCTCTGCCCTAGGACGCCTCCACCACTGCCATATACTGATTTCTTCTACCTTGGAGGAGGGATCAGAAGTTTTTAGCCCTAGCCACCCTTGTTCTTACGCCGTTCCTCCATAACGGTGCAAGTTTTCACCTTTACACAGCGAGAGAAGGTTGCAGCAGCGACTTGAGGAGCAGTTGTGCAGCAAAAGCGGTATCGTTGATCCACTCCACGATTCCACGAGTTCGAGCCATAGAAATGGAGGTTTATTTGGTGTATTTCTCCCTTTTTATGTTCTATTCGAAACTTATGGAATTTGTATCTTTATTTGCAGCATTTATTATGTGTTTTACAACTATGTTAGGCTAGATTTATTTATGTCTTAGGGATGTAGGATTAGTTTGATAATTAGGGATGTTGTAGACTTGATTATGCTTGTTATTATGGTGATTTGTATGTTGGTATTTTAACTTGTTATTGTTTTCTTATTAATCGTTATAATCCAACTTGATGAATGCGCACATCTAGATAGGATAACTAAATATCGAATTGATAAGTGAAATAATAGCAACATCACGAGATAGGTTGAAAATCGAGAGATAACCAATCATGTTGTATAACACGGTTGCTAAATAACTAATAGTTAGTTAGATGTCTCAAAGAACTACAACAAATAGACTTGAACAATCAACCCAGCGAAAGTTAGGTTAGCATTCAAGAGGCGTTAGGTTAGTACTGTACCAAACCCTTGTCTAAGATGAAAATCATAGGTTAGCGAGTTTAGGTATTGTCACCAAACCCTTCACAGCACGTGATAACAAGCATGAACCAAGAATACAACACTTACGTAGAGTACGCGACGTCCAGAGCAACCATTCGGCTGTCTGTCCGGCTGGGAAACCAATAACAGTAGGCCGCGTAAGTTGATTCCAGCAACGAAAGTTGATGTTTTGATACTCCATGACCTAATTGCAGATGAAATTAATTCCCTAAGGCATACTTTTGCATATTAAATTCATAAAACCCTTGAAAACATTTACTTTATTGCAATTTATTATAGTTTCGTTACTCGATATTCATTAAACTCCAAAACCCAACAAAAATATTCAATCTAGCTTTTGAGAACAGATTAGAACTAGTACTCAGATTCCGTCCTTGTGAGTTCGACACCTTAGCTTTACTCAACGACTAGTCAGGTGAAATTAGGTTTTTATTTGAACTAGGTTTTTGCCTCGATCAGTTCACATTGTAAAGTTTTATTACAGATTAAAAAGAAGTCAGGATTTCACCCTTTTGCAATATAAAATAAAAGGCAGGGATTGTGAAGCCGAACTGGGTTTGAGTGCCACTCAAGTAGAATTGTTCTCACATGTTGTTTCACCCTATAGCGTCCTCTCCTCTCCCACCCTAAACAGTTTCTCTCAGATCTCACGAAGAATCTTTCTCTCAGGTTTTGTAATATATAAAGTTATATAATGCAGGCTGACGCGCCAGTTTTGGACATTTCCTTATAGCGCCGCTTAGAAGGGCGCTATAGGGCTGAACACATAACGTCATTCAGAAGGGCGCTATTGTGGTGCTCTTTTTAAAACTTTGGCCTTAGCTATGCTCCTATTAAAATTGTTGAACCATTTTTTTTTCTCTTATTAAAAAAACCGGGATGGTTAATGACGCCATATAATTTTTCAATTCTTTTTTTTTCAAATTTATTTGTTTATTTGCTCGTAACATATTTTCTTAACCGCTTTGTTAGTAAATACTAAATAGTTACAGCGAACTAGAGTCCCCCCCTCCCCCCCAAATGGGCTAAAGAACCAAAATAAAAAAAAAAAATCCATCAAATCAACTAATAAAACTTATATAACAATCTATTCAATGATTCGTAGTTGGTCATTTTAATATGATGTTGACTAGCAATTCATTTGTTAAATAAAACTTATATACTAAATTAAGCACCACTTTTTGTAAGTGTAATCAATGTTTAAAGTTAATTATAGATACTGTGGCACGCTATTTTTTATTTTTTTATTTTTATTTTTTTTTTTTGATGAAAGTGGCACGCTATTTAGACCAATACAGTTGCCCATGCATCTATGTTCTTTTCAATGTGCATACTACATGCTTCAGTCCAATTGGCTCGCTACTTTTTCTTTTTTTTTTTTTTAATTGTTGCTGCTGACCGGGAGGCTTATCTGGTATGATAATGGTCCGGTGTAAAAGATAAAAGGCGTCACCTCTTCGTAGTTGAATAGAGAATTTTAGGTCTTTTCAATGGTTGCGTGTGTTGTTTTTTAACTCCATTATTACCAAAATAAATGCTCGATCCGTGGAATTAAGACAAGGATAAATAGAACTTAGCTTTCCCTAAAAAAGCGCCCCACTGACTCCAAAATATTGAGGCATACCTTTTTTTAGTTTTTAACTTTTTATTTATATATATTTTTTAATTCTTGTAAGTCTTATTTATATTTAATAAAAATACGGAAGGATGTTTTAACTTCTTTTCTTGTCCAGCTTAATTGCTAAACAGTAATGACTATGAGACAGAGATAAAACTTACATAATAATGGTTTAATTTCGGAGTACACACATGCTTAATTTCTATCATTTCAATTATTTTTAATGATTCAAAATCAAGCAGGAGGTAATAGCCTGTTTATGAATGATTATGTTGTACTCAACTACTCTCGGTTTGTCGATTACAAAACAATATCATTTGGCATTTAACAATCTTCTTTAAGTTTTATAGGAATTTATAGGAAGAAGATGCAATTTATGAAGTCTTGGATAAAAGATTATTGCAAGATCAAGATCAAGTCTTTAGGGAGCTTGTAGGCTAGCTTAGGCTAGTCAATTTCATTTTCTGGCTCAAACGTTGTATAACGCTTTCTAACGTTGTATAACGATTGTTCCTTGAATCGTCGTATAACGTTTGGTAGCGTTATGTAACGCTTGATCCACTGACTCGTCTGAGAAGTCAGTAACGTTTTGTCTGAATACTTAACGTTTCCTATTTTCTTAACGGTTCTCTAGCGTCATATAACGCTTCCTTAGCCTGTTTCGTTGTATAACGCTTCATTGCGTTGTATAACCTTTCTGACAATTTTTTTGACCGTTGGACTTTTCTGTCTCAAGCGTTGTATAACGCTTCATAGCGTTGTATAACGCTTCAGACGACCTCTAACGGATATGTCAGATTTTGTTTTATTATAACGGCTATATTGAAGCGTTATATAACGCTTCGGAGCGTTACTTAACGTTTGGTGCTGTTTTTACTAGTAAACAGCTCCAGACGAGCTCTATTTATTTTCACCCCTTGTTCTCTCTCTTATCAGAGCCATACTTTGCAAAATTAGAACAGAATAGAGCCTTTGAGCACAGAGACATTCTCCCACTTGAGCTTTCATAGCTAGATCACTTTGAGAGATATTGTAGCCATTTGAGTGCTCCTCTCCCTTGAATAGCGAGGCCGTTGAGCCGTTAGAGCTAGGCCCGTAGTGCCACCCACCTTGAAGGCCTTTGTGCCGTTTGAATAGCGAGGCCGTTGTTGCCGTTAGAGCTAGGCACGTTGTGCCACACTTGAGTTAGGCCGATCCACCTCGAGGTCATTGTGACGAGGCGATTCGGTTCGAAATTGTAGTCCCGTTCTTATTGGAATTGAACGGAGGGCGCCCATTTGGTGGTTGCTAAACTCTCGGAGACGTACGACTAGGGCTAGCACTTCCTAGCGGGTCGGAACTCCGTAATCATATCGCGTGTTCAATTTCTTTCGCTCTTTCTCTCTTTATTTTCTTGCATGTTTGAATTGCTTGTGTGTGCTTGATTGTTTTGGGTACCAATTGACTTGTGCTAGGTTGTTCATACCAAAACCGGTCTTAAACCAACTTAACGCTTTCGTAAAACTTGTAAATTGGTTAAGCCGCCTACCTTATTAGGGACAACAAAGTGGTACCAGAGCGGGAACCGCGATTAAGCTATCTTAATCAATGGTTTTCGGTCCAATGGCGGCTAGAATTGTTGAGAAACCCGGTAAATTAGGCCATACTTGTAATAACCTCTCTACATGGAGAACTTGTATGGTAGCCTACCTCAAAAGCATGGGTATATGGTATATTGTGGTCAATGGGTATAAACCTCGATTTATGCCCAATACTAACATGCTCACCACCGAGGCATTGAGAGAAAAGGGAGATAATGACTATGCGGTCAATATCCTCCTAAACTCAATACATGAGTCAATTGGTAGCACACTTGCTTGTAATTTTGATATAGCTAGGGAGCTATGGAGAGGCATTCTCACTCATTGCAAGAGAGGAGAGACGGGCAATGTCGACCTAGAATCGAATTCCAATTCTTGCACATCCGATTCGGACAATCATGAAGAAAGGGAATTTGTGGCCGACAAGTTGGAAACACATACTCATTGCACTTCCACTCCACCGGCCTCCCCAAAGCCAAGCACTAATAAGGTATATCTACCACTCAATGATTTCCTTACTAGTGATGATAGTGAGAGTGATGAAGAACCAACTTGCTCGACCAAATGTGTCAATTGTGATAGGTTGACTTTACTTGTTGAGATCACCCATGATACCTTGGTTAAGAACACCAACATGATTGAGACCCTAAAAACCAAGGTAGATGAGCTTAATTCTAAGTTGGGTGAGTATGAGGCTAAAATCAAGGAGCTTAAAAAACAACTTGAAAAACCAATTTTAGCTCAAGCCCCTAAAATGGATTTGAAAAACCTTTTCAAGGGCCAAAAGCCTCATGACAAGTCCGGTCTTGGTTACAAAAAGCCATATCAAACCAAGAAAAACTTGTCACACAACAATGAGAAACACAATGCTCAAAACACACATTTCCAAAAACCTAGGAATCCACGTGGTCATGCACATATGTACCAAAGGAAACCTAGAGACACTAGAGTGCAAAATAAAATGAATTTGCAAAATCAAGAGGAGGTTTTTGTTCCAAAGGCGTCCAATAAGATTTATTTTAGAGGACCCGATAGATGGTTTTATGAATTTAAAGAGCAATACTCCTCTCAAAACCACAATGCTCAATTCAATGAGCCAAAAAGGAAAGTTTCCCAACATTTCCGCAAGGATCACAAAAAGAATTTCATAGCCTCATCCAATGATCCTAAGAAGAAGGCCGAATATCTAAGAGCCCACTACCTATCTCATTTTGTCAAGGGTTCTACCATACCTAAGCCAACCAATGTCTATTGTACTTATTGTTGTCAAAAAGGACATATTTCTTTGGATTGCAACCTTAGGAAACCAAATGGTAATTCCAAAGGTAAATGGGTTCCAAAAGTTAGTACCTCAAGTGGTACAACTAATGGTTTGGTACCAAATGTGGCCTAGATACTAATTTTACCCCCGGTACTTTAAGCCAAATTTTTAGGCGGAGTCTCTTTTACTTTTTGATTATATGTTTTCTTGAGATTAAATTGGTCACACTACTTTGTGTAGTGTCCTAAAATAGTCCTCCATTTCCCTTTCTCCACAATTAAAGGGGAGCCATGAATTTAGGGGGAGCTTCTACAATTTTCACCTTTTGTCGATTTACAAAAAGGGGGAGAATTGTTAGTAAAGCTTGTGCAATGCCAAAATTTAATCGCTTTAATTTATGATATTGTTTTGCAAATCGTCAAAAGGGGGAGATTGTTGTACTCAACTACTCTCGATTTGTCGATTACAAAACAATATCATTTGGTATTTAACAATCTTCTTTAAGTTTTATAGGAATTTATAGGAAGAAGATGCAATTTATGAAGACTTGGATAAAAGATTATTGCAAGATCAAGATCAAGTCTTTAGGGAGCTTGTAGGCTAGCTTAGACTAGGATAGAAGGTTTACTTTAGTCCTCAATTATCCTTGAAATGGTCTAGATAGCAGAAAAGCTCAAGATTCTAAGCAAAATTCAGTTTTCTGGTTCAAGCGTCGTATAACGCTTCATAGCGTTGTATAACGCTTGAACACTCAGACTAGTCAATTTCGTTTTCTGGCTCAAACATTGTATAACGCTTTCTAACGTTGTATAACGATTGTTCCTTGAATCATCGTATAACGTTTGGTAGCGTTATGTAACGCTTGATCCACTGACTCGTCTGAGAAGTCAGTAACGTTTTGTCTGAATACTTAACGTTTCCTATTTTCTTAATGGTTCTGTAGCGTCATATAACGCTTCCTTAGCCTGTTCCGTTGTATAACGCTTCATAGCGTTGTATAACCTTTCTGACAATCTTTTAGACCGTTGGACTTTTCTGTCTCAAGCGTTGTATAACGCTTCAGACGACCTCCAACGGATATGTCAGATTTTATTTTATTATAACGGCTATATTGAACCGTTATATAACGCTTCGGAGCGTTACTTAACGTTTGGTGCTGTTTTTACTGGTAAACAGCTCCAGACGAGCTCTATTTATTTCCACCCCTTGTTCTCTCTCTTATCAGAGCCATACCTTGCAAAATTAGAACAGAATAGAGCCTTTGAGCACATGGACATTCTCCCACTTGAGCTTTTCATAGCTAGATCACTTTGCGAGATATTGTAGTCATTTGAGTGCTCCTCTCCCTTGAATAGCGAGGCCGTTGAGCCGTTAGAGCTAGGCCCGAAGTGCCACCCATCTTGAAGGCCTTTGTGCCGTTTGAATAGCGAGGCCGTTGTTGCCATTAGAGCTAGGCACGTTATGCCACACTTGAGTTAGGCCGATCCACCTCGAGGTCATTGTGACGATGCCATTCGGTTCGAAATTGTAGTCCCGTTCTTATTGGAATTGAACGGAGGGCGCCCATTTGGTGGTTGCTAAACTCTCGGAGACGTACGACTAGGGCTAGCACTTCCTAGCGGGTCGGAACTCCGTAATCATATCGCGTGTTCAATTCCTTTCTCTCTTTCTCTCTTTATTTTCTTGCATGTTTGAATTGCTTGTGTGTGCTTGATTGTTTTGGGTACCAATTGACTTGTGCTAGGTTGTTCATACCAAAAACGGTCTTAAACCAACTTAACGCTTCCGCAAAACTTGTAAATTGGTTAAGCCGCCTACCTTATTAGGGACAACAGATTCTAATCGTGATTTTTTTAAACAGAAATAATTCAAAATTTTATTTTAAGAACAAACCTTTGACTTCTCAATTTAAGAGGTACTTTTTCCCAGGCTTCGTACAAAAAGCATTCCAATGTCACTTGAATAAAATAATTATTTGATAAGACAACCCTACAAAGCCCACGCCAATGACGTCGTCAGAGCCCGCATGGTACATGCTTCCTGACGTGTTTATTCTCCTAAATTGAGAATTCAAAAGTTTGTTCTTAAAATAAAATTTTGGATTATTTCTGTTTAAAAAAATCACGGTCCAACTTACATCTACTGTCATGTTAATTAGTGTACTCTGTGTAGTACCCACTTTGGGCTGTTAATAGCTTGTTATTGGATCGACGCTAAGTGGACCCCACTAAAGCAAAATACATTTGTGGATTGTGGTTGTGTTTGGATAAGTTGGAAGAATGAGGTACGAGGAAAAGAGATGTATTCACGAGAGTGAATTAATCCGAACAAAATAAAAAGGGGAAATTAGACCTATGCCACCTCAAAACTTCAAAATCATAAGAATGCCACCTGAAAGTTGAACTTTTGAAAACTGCCACTCTATATCCAACTTATTCATAAAAATGCCACTCGTAGTGTATTTACCAGCTTATTTCATACATATTATTTCGTATGGACCAAAATACCCTCTTTCATCCCTCCCATTAACCCCTCACTTTGACTCTTCTTTCTCTGTCGATTTCTCAAGCATAGTAATTAATAAAAAAAGATAAAACACTCACATGAACTGAATGCAAGGTTTCTCAACACCCATTACCTAAATGCAAGGTTTCTTAAACTTAGTATTTAGCCACAATGATCCTCGTCTTGAATCTGCCATAAATTACCTAAATACTAAGTTTCATAGGATCTAATTTGGATATGTGCATTTCTCCTAAAAGTCTCTATACTTAAAAATTCGAGTATGAAAATCAGATAAGCTTCTGTATGCCAAAAAAAAAAAAATTAAAGTAGCGTACTTGAAGCTTTATATTATTGCTTAAAATGCTATAATTAGCAAACGAAAATTGACAAAGGGGCTCCAAATTAGCATCTCTTGTTCAACTGTTCTAACCGGTTTTCCTATCAAAAACCCAAAATTGATCAACAATTATCAACTTTCACAACTTTTAACTTTCAATCGGCACAAACATAGAGCAGCGGAGCATGGATTTGGAGCGCCCGAGTGTCATGGGACAGGAGATGCCGAGATGGTGCGACAAAGCTTAGGGTGAAGAAGTGGCGCATAGCGGTTTGAGGCTCGTTGGAAAACGTGGGGCGAGCTTAATGAGGAGAAGCACAGAGAGATCGAGAGGCGTTGAGTGAGAGGAGAAATGGCACATCAATCAACGGAGAAAGAGGAGTCCAATGGGAGGGGTGAGGATATTTTGGTCCATACAAAATATTGGGTATGAAATAGGCTGATAAATACGGTATAAGTGGCATTTTTATGAATAAGTTGGATATAGAGTGGCAGTTTTCAAAAGTTCAACTTTCAGGTGGCATTCTTATGATTTTGAAGTTTTGAGGTGGCATAGGTCTAATTTTCCCAAATAAAAATGATAGTGAAGAGATCTATTAAACAGTGTTTGGACTTTGGATAAATATAAGACGTGGGTCCCACTAAAAAAAAATGAGCAGTTCGTTTGTTTTAGGAAGTGCAAATAATGCATTGCGTAGAATAGAAAATAAAAAAAGAAAGAAAAATTGATAAATAACAATAAGCAACTTCTATAGCAATACATACATAAAAAAATACTTCAAATATAGGGGTGTTATCTACAGTGATTCTATTGGAATTTTTGGCAATTTGCATAGACTTTCATGCAACAGGTGAATTGTAGATTGTTTCAACATGCAACAAAAAAATTCGTACGATTTGAGGGAGGGTTTCTACAATAACTTATTATTGATGATATTTTGTGACTATTTCAAATATTATATTTTGTAACGGATTAATTAAAAATTTCATTTTAACATGCAATACAAATAGCTGTACAGAATTGATTGCATAAAAAAAAAGTAAGAAGAAAACAGCCCCATGTGCATGGGTTTTTAGATATTTTGTGGCGACACTTTTATGTTCTTCTATGTAGCTAGCCCATAAAACTATATTTTCTAACATGCAATATTAAATACTACAAGCGGATGTACAAAAAATCAACAGAAATAAAAAAAAAGGCAAAAATATTTTGTGACGGAGAGTATTTCAATCGGTACAAAGTAAGAAAAATCAAGTAATACAGCTTTTTTCAATTTTAGTTTTTTTTTTTTTTTACTTTTGTTTAGTTATTAACTTATTAACAAGTTTTTTCAAAATATTTTTAATGAAATTTTATGAATAATAATTAAAAAAAATCCAATGATATTATTTTTTATATTTTGAATCTCTAAATTTTTTTTATTTTGGTTTTATTTTTCTGATATTTTTTAGAATAAGAGCTTTCTATTAAATATTGTGTACTCAAAATATTAATATTAATATTTTTTGTAAAAAATAAGTTATCACGTTAACAATCAACGTATAGTAAATAATGATAAAAGATCGGGCGAAGCAAATCTAATCAATATTTTCGAGCATGTGTTGATTGTATATTGCCAAGAAGATCAAATGTTATCACTAATTTAGAAAAAAATAATATAAAAGAGTGCACATCCAATTTTACAAATTTTATTTTTGAACTTAGATTGTTCATTTATTATTAATAATAATTTAAGAATTAGATGTGCCATCTTTTATTTTTTAAAAAATTGTGACATTCTATTTGTTTTATATTTTAGGTTTCTGAAATTGTAAATTTTTTTTAAAATTAATGTTATTTTTGATATTTTGAAACAAATAAAATTTCAATAGATCGAATAATTTCTTACTAACACAACAAGGATCGAGAGGTCAACTTTGATCCAGCATTTATCCCACGAAGCGCGATACTGAAGCTAGTTTCGTTCAATTACTAACTTCCAGCATCGTTAGAAATTAATTGTATATGTTCTTTATGTATAGTTTACATTTATCAACACATGGTTAACATTTCTATGTGTAAGTGGCAATTGTAAATGAGCAAGGTTCCGGTGTCATCATTTTTGGGTACCATAAGTTGCCATAACTTCATATTTTATCAATATTTTTTTTTAAAATTTGAACGTTGAATCCAAGCCGTTGATCTTGTTCAATGTAATGAGCGATGAGTTTCTATATAATTTTTATAAAATTTAGAGTCAGTTTGATACTCGATCAAATGACCAAATGATGAACATATTATAATTAATATATCATAATTAACCAGATTCGTTCATTTGTTGACCATTTGATCGAGTATCAAACCGATTAAAAATTTTATGAAACTTATATAGAAATGCATCACTCGTTAAATTTAACAATATCAACAGTTTAAATTATGTGTTTGAATTTTAAAAATTGATAAAATATAAAGTTGTGACGATATAAAATGGTGGCACAATAATCTTGCTCTTTGTTAATTGTGTTATCTAGACAAGTATGCCGTATGCACGACAGGTCGTGAAAAAGTATGAACCATGCATCTAAAAAAGCGATTATCTGTTAGCAATTCTCGCGGTTTGCATAAATGAAACCTCAAAACAAAATTTCTCCGGCAACTTCGAATATAATACAACCGAATAAACTTAATTATAAAGATCTACAAACTTCATTAAGTTTGGACGGTTACCACACGAAAAAAGCTGCAAATAATTAATAAAGTAACTATACTAATAAAGTAAACCAAGTTCTATGGGGAATTAAAATTATGTGATTTAAATCTCTTTGCTAACATTATGTTTGATTCAGTGAGACTCTGGAAGAGAGTGAGAAAGAAAGGAAAATATAAAGAGGGAATGAAAGGAATGTGATGGAAAGTAAAATAATTTTGCAGTTCTTGTTTAGATGAATGATGAAGGAGATGAAAAAATAATTTTCTTTTTTTTTGTCATTTGCATCTTTTTAATTTCTCTTCCCCTTTATTGTGCACCGATTTGGAAGATAATGAATTTGAACATAGAAGAAAATTTTGGAAGAAACATTTCCCCTTTGCGAAAATAATTTTCTTCTCTATTTTCTCCCATCCAAATACGATAAATTACTAATGTTCACCTCTAATATCATTTCCTTCCTTTCTTTACGCCGAACCAAACATAATGTAAAAAAAAAAAAAAAAATGAACTACAAGGAAGTTAAGAATTCAAACATGGCGGGACGAATATATGAAATACATATTTGGAGTGGAACCCAAAAGTACTTAAATTTGGTGGGGATACCTACGCGGAGACGGAGGCCAGGATGGGAAATTTTCAATATTACAATTACAAAAATATTTTTAATGCTACAAAAAGTTTGAAGTGATGATATGATAGCAATTTTAGTGTAGATCAGCTATCAGTAATAATAAATAAGAGAGCACCAAAGTCAAGATTTTCTAAAAAGAATTGAGAGTGACATGTTGCATTGATTGGGCGTGTTGAGTCCAATCGTATGCAATATATATCCATTGATTTAGTGAAGATTTCGTTTGTATTCTTTAATCTATGGTGATTTTACCACTGATAGATTGCAAATAATCGCTAGGATCAATCAAGATCTTATATGGCCCACCGCTAAAGCTATTGATGTTATTGTTCCTTTTTTATTTTGTTGTTTTTTCTCGGGGAGCTTTTAATCCTATATTAAGAAAAGTAATGCTTTATGCTTATAATAAATGTTTTCAATCACTTTTTGACCGGTTCAAACGTTATTAAACCGGCTGGTTGGATGATCGGATTGCCTTTCCGATTCACCCTCTGGTTCGGTTTTGAATACATTGTATATAATTCAAAACGTTATGGTTCCAAAATGAATAATATCTTATCGAGTGCTAGCCTGCTTGGATTGGTAAACCCAGGTGTGGAATGGACCAGTATCCTCTGCTCATCTTAAATCTTTTAAGGTGAGCAAGGTGCCTACTTTCAATCTGAGTCGTTCGATTTAATCTCGACATTTAAATTTTTTTCGGACCTATCAATGATCAATCTAGTATTATTCTAAGGTTAGCACCATGCTCGCCTTTTAAGGTGAGTAGAATATTTCATTTCGGTGTGGACCATATTTCATGTTAGAAGTTCGCCTGGCGCTTTGATTTTATAACATTTTTGAATCTCTGGCACACATACAATTATCGGCCTATATCTCTTGATTGTTATTCTAAATCGTCAAAAAAAAAGAAAAGAAGAAAAAAGCGAATGCTTCATGAAGGTAAACAAATAGAAACAAAACATAATTAATTAATTAGCTTTCCATTTTCAAGGCAAACATCACAGGCACAATTGATATGCTAACCCCCCAATCCCCCCCACCCCCCCCCCCCCCCCCCCCCCCCCCACCACCACCACCACCACCACCACCACCACCCAAAAGGGAAAAAAAGTGATGGGTACAGTGTATCTGACAGTACATTTATTTAGTTATTGCTTTTCTAGAGAAATATTATCGCGACATTTCCTAGGAACTATATTTTTTGAGGGTCAAATAATAACAACATTCCCTGAGAACTAAATGCACTCAACCAGCATTTTCCTAAATATTGTTCCAATAGTTGGTCTCTTCAAGTTGTGAAGTTTCTATGTAGATGGAAATAAATTTATTTTGTTTAGTAATTGCTTCTTATATTTGTTTCTGTTATATAACGGCACACGAAGAAAGCCCACAAAGAACGAATGCCCAAAGCCCAATATTAAGTAGCATCACGAATTGCTTAAATATTTCATTCGGATTAACCGACTGATGGACGGGCCTCATATTTTCCAGCCCCTAACCATATACTTCCCCTTCATATGGAATTAGGCTTTTACATCACTGAGAAGTGAGAAACCATAATGTTCTGAACTCCTCATTCTGCACTACCATTCTCTAATTGCAGGTTTTTCTTCAAAACATGCATCCTAGCCTCGTCAAATCTTCACTGAGAACTCCCCTACACAACTACTTTGCTTTACATCTTTTGAAGTTTGAAAATAATCAGGCTTAAATAAGAGTTAATGAACTTTCAAAAAAAAAGTACGAGTTAATAAATGTGATGGTTGGTGAAGATTTGATTAACAATAGATCAAAACAAAATATAAATCAATAAAAAAATGATCGTTAAAAAAAATCAACAGTTTGTAGCACAGTAACGTCTTTCTGAAATTCAAATGAATCAAATTAAATCTGTTAGATTTTGCTTTCTCTTACAAAGACATACCCCTCTAAGAAAGGTAATATAAGCTCCTTGACAAATAGGAACATACAAAAAAATTGTAGCATTTCTCGTACAGAGGAGCAGAGAGCTTTTGCTATTTAGTTACTCATTTTTTTGACACTCTATGGTTTCTAATTTTGTATGCCAAGGTGATAATTACCTCACCGTGTAATTAATTAATCTTTTCTTTTTGTACATAAATTTTGAATAAGCAGAGGAATTAATATGTACAATAATCTGAGAGTTCATTACGTAGCTTCCACCTGTCGCCTTTTCCAAACAAGCGGCGCAACCAGCATCCACACTGCAAAATTGAACAACTTTAATTTTGATTTTACTGTCAGGACTGGAGTACTAGAGTTAATAATAGTTTTTACTTGTCAATCCCATCAATATACGGAGCCAAACCTTTAAGATAAGATAAAACACTGTTGCAATAATGTTGGACAGCCTGTGTGTGTTATTCTTAAACATAAACCATCATAGTTGAAGCTCCACACTTCTCACGAGTCACGAATGGTCAATAAACGTGAAAGAAAAGAAAGATATCAAAAGGAAGACCAAGTTTGTCCACTAGTAACTACGCAATCATTGCAACAGTCAACTCACTGGATCAAAGCATGCCTATGAAAAATTTAAATTGATGTCTTTGATGTACAAGTTGAGCAGTTGTACTAATTTTAGATCAGAAAAGGCATCATAGAAAATTGCAATTTCGAAATAGTATGCTAGTGGACATGTTGGATAAGATTCGGTACTTACTGTAAACAAGTGCTGCAAGCCATTGGTTGACAATTCTAACCCAAGCGCTGGCCCATCCTACATCTATGGTCCATCTGTTTGATCAAAAAGACACTATGAAGCTTAGAAGACTAATTTTGTTATGGATTAACAAATCAAATTAGCGCGACATGTACCAATCCAAACAAAGGTAATATATGAAAACAGAGGAAGATTCATATGTTATGGGCTGCTATAATATGTCATTGAATCTACGTTGAGAATATATAGATCAAGGTTTATATCATTTGTTAAGTATTCGAAATTACCAACCCTTATAAATTTATTACCCATAATCTCAATTGCAGATCCAAAATAAAGACCAAATAGAGAGCAAGCCCCAAATATTAAGCAAAGAACCCAATTTAGCAAAGTATACCAATGCAGGATAGTTAATGATTAACAAAAAAGGTGGTAAAGGGACTCATAGAACCATACTTTTGCATATTTTGGTGGCCATTCCAACCAACAAATAGCATGGCAAAATACATTGCACCCATTGCGAAGACAAAATGAAAGAAACCAAAACCATATGGTACATCATCTTCTGCTTCTGCTTCTGTTTTCTTGAACTGCATATATTTATTAAATATATCATTTTAGTTCGATTTCTTAGGTAAGAGGATTAAATATTGTATGAAAATTCACATTCATGGATCTGCTGTGTATGTTTTAAAAATACCTTCTTAGGTTATGCACAAGAACATGACATACCTCAAGGATATCTAATAAGGTTGTATAGATGCAGTTCTGAAGGTATAGAAAGTTCTAACTAAAGAACTTAACTAAAATTTAATACATTTTTCCTGCTTTAATTAAGGTTTACAATAACAACTAAAAATGCATCTCAGTTTAAGTTATTTCAAAAAATCGTGCATCCAATAAGGTGATCTGAATAATTTTTTCACCTGAAAGCATTTGGAATCAACTCCAGTTGAGAATGTTGCCATCACTATGACCAGTACTCCAATTACGAAGCTCTGAGATACAAGATGCAAGAAAGTAAACGTAATTGTGAGCCAATCATGAAATAATTCAACTGAGAATTCAAATTTGAATCATGAAATAAAGCTGTAGTACCGCAATTGTGAGCCAATCTGCACTTGTTGCAGCTTCTGCTTTCTTGTTGCAAATCTCTGTATGTGGTTCACTATATGACATGTCATGTCAGCAAAATCAGAAAAAGTGAAATAATATAAAGAAAAGTAAGCAAGAAACTGAAAACTTCGACATTTTATTCTGAGATTGCTAAATCAAATGCGAGGAGCGTATTTCCCCCCCTAAAATAGCTGGTTGCATGGTTTGGAAAAAATTTAAGAATCAATGAGAATACATTAATATTAATAAAATTTGAAACAGATGAGGAGTATAAATAGTTAAAAAAACTGGATCACCTCCTTATGGCAGACCAGCAAAGGAAAACAATGTACAAACCCATGAGCCCTGGAGCCAAGTATCCTGCATTGACCTATACATATAACTCTAATTTCAGATCTCTAAGCATTAACCATAACTATTTCTTAGAATAAACAATTAAGGTATTTAATGAAGATTAAATAAAATTATGTAACCTTGGAGTTCATAGAGACAAAGGTCATGAGTTGAAGCAGAGCCAAAGTCAAAGTGATGAAGAGTATATTTAAACTGCATGTTGGCCTTGGTGCGTACCATACATACATCAGTATAATCCCCACAATTGATGCCATATAGGCAAGTATAGAGACTACCAATACTTGGACGTGGCTGCAGTTTCACAAGCTGTCATTTCTTAGGTCAAATCTACATCAGATTCTATCTTGTTACATACCCAAGTGAAATCCAAGTTACAGGAGCAATGGATAATAATAGTACATACCATCTTTTCTCATTTTTCTCAGACCTGCAACAATCATTTAGCCATGTGATGAAGCTGATCACACTTATGAGTTGAATTAGAAGAAAGACCCTGTTTCAGGAGACAAAACCAAATCATCTGAGATTAACTAATTTTTATATAGTTCTAAAATATGAAAAGAAAGTACAATTGCATAAAGTGTAATTACCCAGCACCAAAATGAGCAAGTTTTCCTGCAAAATTCAATAATGGGAGTTAACATAAGATTTGAATGACATATAGAAACTTAATTACTGAAAAAATTTAACAGAGACTAACCATATAATTGGATAAATGCTGAAGGTATGAAGAATGGAATAGCCATAAATCCTAACCATAAAATTATCTTAGCAGGCCACCACTCAGAGTGCCATGAATTACGCCAATCTTGTACCTTTTTTGTGTTGACTGTGGACAAGAACATAACAAAGAAGAAAAGCTATGGAAGTGTCAAGGTAACACTTGATTATGCATCACTAAAATTTCATCAATCATTACACTTTCTATTATAACAAGGACAAAATATATAATTTTTTTTTTTTTTTTTTTGAAGGATACAAAGCAACCAAGACTAATACGCAGAACACCCTCTGCACCCAAGCAATAGCGGGCACCGTAACAGCCTCTCAGCCCTGCATTATACAATGCCAGGTTATAACACATGTTTTGCAAAAAGAAAATCCATGGTAAAAATCTTGTAAGTTCCATGTATTGGCAGGAAGAAGAAATCTGTGATCACCTATTGAAAGTAAAAGGCTTACTTTGCAGTTCAGAAAGAGCAGAGCGACCATAATCACGAATAGTCCAGGCCAATAGATTTGTCACCAGAAAAATAAGAGCATAAACATATCGTGCCATGAATGGATTAGGGCCGAGGAAGAAGTGTGCACACCACGAATCCTCCATAAATTGCTCATATCTCTCTTTGCAACTTTTTTTATTCATACTGCTGCTGCTTGTGGGCTCCTCCATGAATTCCTCTCTAATCATTGCATCAAGGCTTCTTGCTTCTAGTGAATTGCAAAGCGGTGATGTAGACTTAAATTAGAAGTGCAGTCTAATAAAATGTAGACTAATAAAACCAGTTTGTTTATATGTAAATTTCATTTTTCTTGTTAATTGTAAAAGAAGCAGTCTACTGAGAGTTCAAACTTGCAATATCACTTACTACTAATAAATTGGACACAGATATAGACATGAGCACCCAACATACTAGATTGCCACGATTGTAACTTTGTAAGTAGTCCAAAATACACAGGATCTTATATCAAAATAAAATTTTTACATATTTCCAAGAACTTATAAGCCCTTTTATCTCTCTATTTCAGACAAATTATAGAGGCACAATTGGAATAGTAAACTGGGCCTAGTCAAGTGATATTGTTTCCATCAGGATTCACGACCCATTAATTAACAGTCCCTTGTGAGTCGTGAGTCGTGACCACCTTTCTTCCAACTAGCTCCCTCCCAACAGATAAAATGATGCTTGTATTACCAGCATATGAATTACATCAATGCTTTTCTGATTTGATAACTTCACATTTTCGGGAAATTAATGCTAACAGAAAAAGAATTTCCCAATTACACCTGACACCTGTGACTATATGCAGCTATTGAACTTCTTAAAACATACTGACAAGCGGCAAACTCGTCTGTTGTAGAATTTTGATTTTTGTAGATGCAAGGAACACCTTTAGTAAATTGACAGGAATGGCAAAGAAAAAGGAAATTATAAGAGAGGAAGAGAAATTTACCTAATGAGACTTAGCAATTCTACAATTTTGTGTAGTTCCTCTGTGGAGGCATCATCACAGGGAACATCAACTATTAAGCTTGTAGACAAAACAGATCTCTCAACAGGCCAAAAACCCTGCACAGAAAATGAACACAAGTTAATTTCTATGAAATTATACATTAATTCTTAGGAGAAAATCTAAACATTAAGAATTTTGTATTACAATTTTACTACAAAACAAAATTGATAGAAACTGTAAGCATTGATTTTGATAGGTCTAATTAATCTCTAATACATGTACAGATTGTGAAAAGAAAAGAAAAGATAGATAAGCATTGCTTGCTCCAGAAGAAAGGTGGGAAAAGAAAAGACAATGTAAGCTCTGGCACACAAGAGACTCTATGAAAAAGAGACAAAGTAACCTCTCGAAGCTTTGCTTTTAATCATGTGAGGCTGAGGGGTATTAAAAAAGAGAATGATCACATAAAGAAATTACAAAAGCAATATCTCAAAACCAACCTTAAACTACGCTCCCCTCTTAATTATGTCTCCCACTTTCAAAAAGACTATCATTAATCATGACCCTTTCTTTCCGAGATTGATTTTTTTTTTGTTTTTTTTACTAATCCTCAGTAAATATCTCTTTGTTTCATCAAAAAAGAGAAAAAAATAGTTGCTCTTTTGCGCACTTAGAGTTGCGCCAAACCAAAATGTATCAGATTCGAAGTATAGGAAGTATTCCTTACTTGTAAGCAACGACATCACAGAAAAGATTCAAGAGTAGGCTTAATTTAGTTTAGGATCTGATCCACCATTATTACACTTACTAAAATCAAAATAATCAAAATAAAATAGCGAGTTTATACATAAAAAGAGATCTAAGAAACACACCTCTTACGAACAATCGAAGACTCTGCTTTTCTCTAGAAGCTTTCCTTTTAGATCGATCTCCTAGAAGAAGAGAGAGAGAGAGAGAGAGAGAGAGAGAGGTGGCTTTTATATTGTAAGCCTCCTCCGCTAACTTTTACAGATGCCGATGGGATCGTGTCACGCAAGATTTGAGAATTGTTATATTCTCTCCGTACTATTATTTGTTGTGTTGCGAAGCCGTTAGAGGCTGAGACAAGAATAAGGGAGGGAATAAATAAATATTAGTCGAGTTGGTTGGGGGTCAGGTCAAGAGGTGGTGGAATAAGGGAACACGGGAACACCGATTGGAATTGGAATTGGAGTTGAGTGTGTGCAATTGCAATTAATTCGAGAGTGAGATCTCTCGCCTGGTGCTTTTATACTGGAGCGGTGGTGGTCAAGTGGGGACCGACAAACGTCAATGCGGAAGGGGTGGAAATGTTTTCTTTCCCAAATTGAGTACCCAAGTGGAAGTGGGATAGGTGACTAGGAATAGTGCTTTAATTGGTATAAGAGAACAGAGGCCGGAAAAATATGAATTGGTTTAATTTACCGGAATAGTATAGATGTACATAAATTCAAATAGGTCTAGCTACGAAGATTCCCAGGGTTTAAAAAAATATATATATTAGGAAGTTAGGTTAATATTGGAATTCAGAGTTTTAGTTACATGATTTTGTTATAAATAAGGCAATCAATACTTTGCTGCATTTTTTGGTTTTGTTAAACTTGTGGCTTTTACATCGCTGTTTTCATTTACATATCTTGAAAGCATTCAACAATATTTTATTAATTTAAAGTTTCTTCGTCTTTTAAGATACCAATAATAGTTGATAAAATATTTTTCAGAATACAAAAATTCATCTCATATAACGGTACAAACTTTTATTTCCAAAACGAATAATTAATGAATTTAATAGAATGAAATTCTTATACCAAATCTTTATCTCTGCCAAAGGTACCCTGTTTAAAAAATAAATACAAAAAAAAAAAAAATCAAAAGTATGTATGCATTTGGTGTGGGTCCCAATTGTTCCCACAACCTGGTGGAAAGAGACAAAAAGGGCCCAAATTTAAGCATAACGCAAAGTGGGCCATTTAGGTTTGTGTCCCTCTATCCTTTTACAGGCTGAAGCAGAGGCATATTTTATGAGGTTTAAGTTAATTTTGCGCTGCAATTACTTGCAAGGAATAGCAGTCAATCATTTAAAAGACGAGCATCCGTGCACTTCATACCCTTTCCAATGGACATACGCTAAACAAAACAAGTTGTAACGGCAAGATAACGAGATGCTGGTCGCACGTGGCATCAAATCTTTTACTTCAAGGCACCGATCTGGGAATTGGGATGCTTATAGCCGTCTGATTTGGATTTAGTTACGCATTATTCTCGAGGAAAGGGCAAATCCGGACAAATAGTTTGAAATTTACTTTTCAATATGGTGAGATTGGTCATCGCATATTACATAATATATATACACTAAACTATACATGTGCGTGCTCTGAAAATCTTTAAAAGTTAAAATTTATGTAGAATTTTGTAAAATAATTTCTGAAAAGAAAATATATAATTATTTTGATTTTAATTTTGATTTTTTTTATGTCCATGTAATATAATGCATACAGTTGTAGAAACGCAAAGCTGTACTAGTTATTATTAACGATCGAAATAATTGTCAAAAACACTAACGACAGGTTTCATTACAAAGAATTGTCCTGACTCAGATTTAGTTATTACTCGGAAAATCCACTTGAATTAATCTCGACCTTTTTTCTAGCAATATAATTGGGAGGACGAAAAGCAATCTAAAAGAAGGTTAACATTTGAAGCCAAAATAATTAATTGTTTCGATTTCGAACCAATGTTATCAGAATGAAGCCAGAAAACGACCATGATTATTTTCATTATAAGCATTTTGTTGGTTGATATGAACAACGGTAGTTATTGAAGTAATTAAAATTAAATTATAGGAAAAATTGGGTGTGTACCCCTCTAATCTTCTTTAATTAGAAATATACCCCTCTAATATTTGAAATTAGATCTTTATCTCTCAAATCATGTTAATAAGGGCTATTTATCCTTGTCAATATTTCTAATAATATTTTGTTCTAAAAATAAAATTTATAATTTTATGACCAAAACACCTCTCTCCCAACCTCTTTCTCTGTCTGCCTTATCAGTATTTTATTTAATAAAACGATTTAAACATAATAGTGGCAAATAATTTGATTCTTTAATCTAATCATGTCACTAACATTGATACAAGCTTGCCAATTAGAACTGATCGAAATACATCAAATCAATGAATTATCTTTAAACATAAGTTATTTCTCATTTATCCTTAAAAGTCTAGAAGTTCACATTTAGGTACTGACCATAAATTTTAGTCACTGTAGCGATGACGATCTCAATAGTTCACCATATCGCTACAATTTCAATAGTTCCCCATATGGTGAGTTAATTGCCATGATATAGTTAAACAACAGTATGTCGATCTACTGGAACTTCACAGTCAAACGTGAAGATAAGTCATACTTTTAGGATATATAGTTCTGTAATTTATTCGAAAAAAGAGCGACAATTAACATTACTTGCATTCTGGTACGTCTATATTTTGCTAACATGATAATTTGTAGTACTTTATCATGCCGACCCGGATTCTCCTCTAATAAAGTTTTGAAATGGCAATACCTCATTAGGCATGCCTGTGTTTATGCGAACATGCATGTTGACATTCAACACGACCCTTCTATTGATTAACAAATTGGAATTAAGATTGTATTACAGAGACATGCACAATTACAGAAAAAAAAGTGCTCTCCAATCTCTTCTCGGAACAGAACTCTTGACGGAGCGAGAGGCTACATGAAAGGTGCGGCGGCATCAAATACCACCAACTGTAATTTCATTCTGTATGTTTTTTTTTTGAAAAAAAACGTTACAGATTGTACCATTCTGTAACGTTATAAATCTGTAACGGGACCTACTGTAACGTGCTCATGTTACAAGCTTTTTTAATAACATTACAGAAGGCATATTTTCGCTTAGTGTGGGATCTCTTTGGAATGGTTGTAATGAGGCGAGCGTGATGATATAAGAGTCCAATCATTTGATGAGCTCGGTAGAAATGCGTTAGAATATTGTTGAAAGGTTATAATTCGGTTCCACTTGATGAAAATTATGAGCATAAGAGTTTAATTGGGTTTCTTTGAATTTATCCAACCATCATAAACTTTTTGTGCAGGGTTTCAATTGCGATATGACAAATTAAACACTTTTTATATGATATGGGCATCATTATATCACCGCATACCTAATTAAAAATTAACAAAATCCTTTTCGTCATGTCCAACTTATATATAAGCAAGTTTTCTTCACATTTCTATGAAGTGAAATTAAATCCATTGGCACGTAAATGATAGTCCGAATAAAATAATCTCTAGCTTCTTGCAAAAAACAATATAAGGATTATAAACTAAGATAATGGTGGAAATTAATAGCAAGAAAGTTAGTAGAATTGCAGCTAAGTAAAAGTGGTGCGGAAGGAAAAATAATTATGGGAGAAAGAAGTTACTTTTTGCTCAGCCTAACGACACAAGGTAATTGTTAATTTTGTTTTTGTGTGTGTGTGCGCGTGTTTGTTTGTTTTTTATTTTGTCGTATGGATTTAAGAGAATTTGTGTATTTGATGGTTTGGAGATTGTTTGTAAGTGTTATAATGCTATATATTTTTATAAATGCTTAGTTAGTCTTTAAATAATTATTGATCCCTACTGGTACCGATCGAGCAATGGTATCTACTACTTTGGTTAATTTATGACATCAGATAGTAAGTACATAAGGGGTCGTTTGGATGGGTGGGGAATAGGTAGGAATAGCAATTCCGGACTAAATTTAAGGAAAAAGTGAGATTTCGGGAAGCGTGGGAAGAGTGCTATTTTGGGGACTAAGAATGTTGCTTGGATGGTGAGTTTAGGAATAGCGTTGGGAAGTGTGAAAAGTAGAGAGAAAAGTGTTGTTGGGAAGAGTGTTGTTGGAAATAGTGCTATTCCTGAAATTGGCTATTCTTGAAATTGGTAATTGCGTTTGGATGAAAAATTTAGTCCCGGAATAGGCTATTCGGGGAATAGGCCTATTCCCACACGATCCAAACGACCCCTTAAGTTCCTACAAATCATAAATAAATAACGACGTATAGGCTTGACCTTTGCTTTTTCTTATAAAAAATAAATACCACCCAAAAAAAAGTAAAATTAAGGTTTCATATTGATAAACGAAGTAGTATTACTTCATATAGCAGTTTGTAGTTGAAAATCAAATTCTGAACTTTCTTCTTTTGATGTCTTTAGGAGCAGAGATGGCCGTCTTGACAACCTTCTACTAATGAGTGACCAAATCCGAAAGTACGCCACCATAGTTTGTTTTCTGTTCTTGAAGGAGGAGCGTACTTATATGTTTCTTGTTAGGATAATGTTGTTTTTTAGCTTCCAGATTTAGTTTTATTTTGCAATTTTTTTATATTGAAATCGGGTAGTTACGTATTTGGTTTGATGCATGGGCACTACTGATCAGTAAGATAGTGCTCAGTTGGCGTGGTTTTTTACCTCTTATGCAGTGTTGTAACACCCATGTACTTTCTCATTTATGTTTTTAATGAAGCTTATGCCTATGGGCCTTTAAAGTTAAAAAAAAAAAAAAAAAATCCGAAAGTACGTGAACGCCTCGTTATACAGGCATCTAGCAGCGTACCCAAAAAGAATGTGTTGGCAGCTGAGATATCTGGAACGCATGATTCAAAATTTTTCTTCTTTTTTATCAATTCTTATACTCGATATAACATTAATTGCCAGCTATTGTACTACGAAAAAAATTTCATTTCACTTCCAACTAAATTTATCCATTTTAGAATTTAGTCAAATTATGCTTAACTAAATTATAATTTACTGTTAGTTCAATCAAATAACTATTATATTCTCAACTTAGCAAGAAAAGAAAGGATACAAACTGAATTAATTATTAAAAAAGTAAGCTCTTTTTTAAATTCATTTTACAAGATAAACACACACAAGTAAGTACTATCCAGTGCTTCAAAAAATTCCGATAGAAAATCGAATCAAATTCATTTTTGTGTCTTACGCATAAATTATGAACCAAATGCTCGCAATATGTACAGAATCTGAGGGTCTTCGATAGCAGAATTGGTACCTATCATCCCCTATTTTCCCATCCACACCATCCATAGGCTCTAAACAGACTTTTATGAACCCAGCAATTGGCCCAGTTTATATAAATCACTCTAAACCTCCTCTCTCCCCAAACCTAAACCTAGCCGCAACCAGCTCTGTATCTGAACGAGATTTGTTTAGTAGCGAAAGTCACGGGAAGAAGTAACCATGGCTTCTCTGGCCCTCTCTTCTTCAATACCTCTCGCCACCTCACGCGCGCAAGACTCAACTCTCCATCTCCATATATACTCGAAAACCTCCAGACCCTTCCCGCTCCAACCCTAGCCGCAGCAGGCGAAAATCTCGGCGCCACCTATGCTGCCTCTCATCGTCGCCGATCTGCGCAAGAACCCTATTCCTCGCCGCCGATCTGCGCAAGAACCCTATTCACACTGCCGATCTGCGCACAGTTTGAAGGTTAGTCTTTTCTTAATATTGCTTCTTCTAATTCTTCAAGTAGTTTCGTGAATAGGAGATGTGAGTAGTTGCTGGTATTTCTCATCGATCTATTCTTTTAGTTTGATTTTTTTTTTTTTTTTGGTAAAGAAGATGGATAGATGCCGTTATAAATTATGTGTATTTCCTCTATGTTCCTTATCGATATATTTCACTCATTTTTTCCCCATTTTGATATAATAAGGTTTACAACAGGAAATAATTGGTTTGAATCTAGACGTATTTTCTTCTTCATTATTTCCTGCAAGCAAGCTTAGAATGCTGTATTGATATTGGGCCAATATATCACTTGAGAAATTGAAATATTCAGGGAACAAACTTAATTTTGAAACATTAGATTTTTACCAGTTAGAGAGATGGACTATATATCCTGACATCGAGTCTACTGTAAAAGAAAATACTGGTATTTCTATGCCGTTTCTAATGTGCCTCGTGCATTTTGACTTGTAGATTGAGTCAATATAACACTTGAGAAACATTTATTATTTTTTGTCTGAAATATTTTATGCTTCATTGCTAGGTTATGCTGCTTCAGTGATGTATGGCTACCGCCTCAAACTTTGTTAGTCATCGAAAAGGAGTTATCAGAAGAAAATTATTATTAGTGGAATGTAATTTACTGTGCTGTGAGTTAATTTATGCATTGGAATAGAGAATTATTTGTAATGGATGCTATTGTCAGTAGAATTGTTCAGTTTGTATATTGAATATTGAATGTGTTCACTTTGTTCATTGTAAATGTTAACTATATTGTTATATGTGTTCACTTCGTATGTTGAATATTGAATGTGTTCATTTTGTTTATTGTAAATGTTAATTATATTGTTATATGTGTTCACTTTGTATATTGTAAATGTTAACTATGAAATCAAATTTTTGCTGCAACTAACTGAACAAATAAAACTTTTAGTTCAACCTTTGTCGTATTAAACTGAACACAAAAATACGAAAAATTCCATTTTCAGATGCAACTAACTGAACAAATAAAACTTTTACTTCAACCTTTGTCGTATTAAACTGAACAAAAAAATACGAAAATTCTATTTTCAGATGCAACTAACTGAACAAATAAAACTTTTAGTTCAACCTTTCCCGTATTAAACTGAACACAAAAATACGAAAATTATATTTTCAGATGCAACTAACTGAACACTTACGACTTTTAATTTAACCCTTATGGCATCTAACTGAACAAATAAACTAGTACATTTGATGACGTCAGCATCCAGAAATTTCCGAAAAAAATTTCGAATTTTTTTTTTTTTTTTGAAAAAATTTCGCTGACGTCAGCGCGCGCCTTGCTGACGTCAGCACGTGAAAAAAATAAGGATGAGGTCTATTTTCTGACCTGTTGGATGGTATGGATGGGAAATCAAGGGATGGTGTATATCAGTCCTGCTTCGATAGTACGCTTTACGGAACCATTTCTCAGCTTTTCGGCGGCTAATGCCATAAAGAAAACTATGTTGCTATCTGATCTGAGTTTTTCACCTATAGGCTATAGTACCAATGGCTGGACATATAAGAACGTAGTTGATGCAAAAAATAAATAAATAAATAAAAATAAATAAATAAATAAAATGGGGTCGCTTGGGATGGTTAGGAATAGATCTATTCCCGGAATAGCCTATTCTATTTCTAAATGTGTCATCCAAACGCAATTGTCTATTCCTGAATAGCCAATTCCAGAAATAACACTATTTCCAATAACACTCTTCCCAATAACACTTTTATCAATACTTTTCATCCCGATAACACTCTTCCCAACGTTATTCCTAACTCACCATCCAAACAACATTTCCTATTTCCGAAATAGCTTCTTCACACTCTTCCCGTGAATAGTATTTTTCCCTAAATTTATGCTATTTCTATCATATTCCTAACTCATCCAAACGATCCTAATAATAATAATAATAATAGTAATGACGATTATATACTTGGTTTTTCCACTTTATTTTTTTGAACGTCTAAACCCGTAGACATGGTTTTTCCGTATTTCATCATGTGTGTGACGAGGTGTGTTGCTTCATGATTTCTTACTCGCTTTGGTTGTAATTTGACATGCTTTAAAAATGGTACAGAGTTCCCGACACAAAATTTATGAACCTCTTCTAGTGCTTCAATTTTATATGTTTTGCATTATTTTTAAAAAATTACATTTTCTGTAAATTATGAATTTTGGACTTCGTCCAAATCATATTATAGGAAACATACTATATACTGTTGGCGGTCAAAGTTTAAAACTAATGCGATGAATATTTAGACAAAGGATCATACAATTTATTTATTTTATATATTGGATGAATGAGGTGGACTGTATGCAATGACAAGATTGAAATCATAAATTCTTATGGAAGCATTAAATGCTAAAATCAATTTTGTTCTTATTTACGAATTCGTTACGTTTCAAGCACATTCGTTGTGAATTACCACCTTTATTCAATTTTTTCTTAATTTCTATTATCACGTGAATGTGACCTAAAAATTTAGTTTCAATTGACAAAAATGCATAGTTCATCGTGCTGCATCAAACATAAAAAAAGATTCAAAAATAATTAATAATCATGCCTTCCTACTGTTTCTTGGATATAAAAGTCTCTACCTACATTGAAGTACATCATTGTTATAGTCTAATTAGAGCTAGAAAATGTTGAGATCATTCAAATCAAATAAGATGATGGAGGAAATTGAAAATTCTAACTGTGTGAGCATCTCTACGGACACTACGTGCAGTTTCAAACCTGGGACACTTTGGCGAGAAATAAAGCAAACGAAGGACAATCATCTTTTCTGTAGAAAGGTTGAAATTTATAACTTGAAACGTAATTGTAAAATAAAACCAACCCTATGCACACCACGTACTTAACATAGGAATATTTAATCCGTTATAATGAAAATATGATTTAAAAAAAAAAACTTAATTGGTATACGTTCAATTATCCAAAGCTTAGAAAAAAATTTATAGAGCTTGTAGAAATTTCACTGAGGCCTAGCTAATTAATCCTTCATGAATTTTATATTTCTTTCCATAATATATCATGTAGGTTATGTACGTTAAGAAAAATTATAGTATCGATGCTGGAGGTGAGGTTCTGGAACTAATGGTGGACCAAGTCCAAAGAATCGGAGCAGCAAAGGTACTAATTTATTTCTTATTATTTTTTGGTTTATTTGTATCTTAGAGTGATCTGTGATGAATAGCAACTAGAAAGTTGTGGTTATCCTCTAAAGTGACTTATTTGCAGGAGTACTAATCAAGTGTAGTCTTTAATTTGTTTTGTCCCCCTTATTATTAACTAACGGTTTTTTTTTATTTTATTTTGCTGTCTCAGGGAGCTTCTCAAGTGTATCACCGATCTTGCAGGTTTCATGGCAGAAGAACGACAGATTGTTCAATTTTGTACATTCATTCAATAACAGTACTATTGCAGCACTATTTTATTTGTACCTTGAAAATGCTTGCTATGTAATATTCTTTGTGTTGTCAAATGGCTCAAATATACTGTATATACTAAATAACTATTCACACATATTCATGTTATTTTATAATTAAGTTGATAGTATATATTGTTGAAGTTTTGCAGAGATATCAGCTACAAAAGAAATAAGAAAAAAAAAACATGAAATTCATGCATGCTTCTATTTTTATTTTATTTTATTTTTTTGTTGGTCTTTGCTGAGTGGGGGAAAAAAACTAAATTTATATATGTCATCTTTGCTCTGTCAACAAGAATGATAAATGAAAAGAGTTTATCTGAACGTCTCTCTTATCTAGGAATATTTGTGTTCCAGACTTCCAGTGGAACAGAGGTGAAGAAGCAGAGATGTGTTGACCAAGTCAACGGAACTCAAGCTTGCGGTTTGCTCCGGCCAACATCAATCCAAATCTTCTGTCAAACCAGACCGACTTTTTTTTTTTCAGTTAAAGCTCAAATGCAAAGGCTTAATAATCATTTTAGTTTGTACCATTTAAGCATTAAGTGCGGCAGTTCGGTATTCTCATCCTCATAGGTGACTTAATGCTGTATCTCTGCATTTTTTTTTTCTTTTCTTACTATCCTCTATTATAGTTTGACGATTTCAATCGAAATGAGTAAAAAATTTTGCCAAATTTTTATGTTTTAAAAATTGATCCCATCACTTGGTAAAGAAATAGACACCACAATTCAAAATTGAACTCTCTTTCTTAACATCACATGCATATTGCTTCCTATATCCAATTATCATGCCGTGTTCCAATTTTTAAAGTTTAATTAATTAAAAACACATTTTAAGTGATATGAACATCCATTTCAATCGAAATGAGTAAAAATTTTTGCCAATTTTTTATGTTTTAAAAATTGGTCCCACCACTTGGTAAAGACATAGACACCACAATTCAATATTGAACTCTATTTCTTTACAACACATGCATATTGCTTCGAGTCCGGATCCTCAGAGCAGCCAATTTTTTGTT
Organism: Rhynchospora tenuis; assembly: GCA_027725995.1. NCBI lineage: Eukaryota > Viridiplantae > Streptophyta > Magnoliopsida > Poales > Cyperaceae > Rhynchospora > Rhynchospora tenuis. The sequence continues at coordinate 78,448,827 of CM050888.1, forward strand.
TTTTTAAATTAAAAATTATAAAATTTAAATACCGAATCCAAACCGTTGGACTTGTTCAATTTTACGGGCGATGCGTTTTCATATAAGTTTTATAAAATTTGGAGTCGATTTGATACTTGATTAAGCGGTCAACAAATGAACGAACCTGGTTTGATTAATTCTAATACGTTCATAATTTAAGCATTTAATCAAGTATCAAATCGACTCTAAATTTTATAAAATTTATATGAAAACGCATCGCCCGTAAAATTGAACAAGTCCAACGGTTTGGATTCGCTATTTGAATTTTAAAAATTTTTAATATTAAAAAAACAAAAAATTGGCTGCTGAGGATCCGGACGCTATTGCTTCCTATATCCAATTATCATGCCGTGTTCTAATTTTTTAAGTGTAATTAATTAAAAACACATTTTAAGTGATATGAACATCCATTTATTATTGCATAACTAATTAAATTTAACTTACTTCGAAAAAAAACTAATTCATTAGCAAAAGCCATTTCGACTTGTTCTTCCTGCTTTCATATATATAAGCAGTTTTTGTTAACATTTCTACATACTCAAATCAAATTAATTCATTAGTATAAAGAAATAATATCTAGATATTAGCAAATAAAAAAATAAGAATAAGAAGAACCGCATAAATATTCAAAGATACGAACAAAGATGATGGAGGAAAATAATAAAAAGAAAGTAAATGGAAGTGATACAACATGAAGTTCATAGGAGGGTAAAATAACTTGAATTTTTGCTCAGCATGCTGGAAGAAAATAACCGTGAATTTTGGTTAGAGTGTGTTTTACTTGCTGCTTTACATAATTTTTTTTTTTTTTTGAAACTAAGAGCAAGGGATCAAATTGCATTGAATTAAAAAAAAAAAAGAGTTTAAGTCACAGTGCTGTGACTATACAGAGACATCAAAAGATCAAGAAAATTCAACAACAAAACAGCCAAAAAACAAACATCTAAACTCCCAAGATAAGCCAGTCAACTACTGAAACTAAAATTCAAACTAAAACACAGGACCAAAACAGCATAAGGCTGAGCTCCACTCTCTTAATCATCAAGCAGATCCTCATCAGAGGCACTCCCAACTTGGCCTTCAGAAATCTCCTGAGTGTCTCCAGATGGCTCCTGTCTTGCCTGTGGGCCCCTGGTTCTAGTTGCTTCATCAGCATTCTGTCCAACAATCTGCTGACTCTGAGTTGCATTTAGCTCAGTTGTTCTGGCTGTTGGCAAAAAGCGAATGATTCCAGTTGATGCTTCTGCCAACCTGTCCTCCAAACATGTTGAAGTTCTTGTCCAAAGAAGCAAATTATTAACCACTTGAAAGATTACATTCATAAAGTTTGATTCCTTTAATCTCTAAAAATTTTGTTGTTTCTCTCTTTCCATTGAATCCAAAAGATAATTTCTACAAAATGTAGAGCAACAATTCTCTTATCTTTTGGTAAGTCTAAACAACTATTCCAAATGGAAACAATATCTTTATATGATGTATCTTTATTGACCTAGAGTTAAAATTATTAAAAAAAAACTCCCAAATATTAGCAATTGATGAGCATTGAACCAGCAAATGATCAGTTGATTCATTATTTGCAGAAAAAGAACATTTATTTGGTCCTATCCAACCTCTTTTCTATAAATTGTCTTGAGTTAGAATTTTGTTATTAATAACTAACCACGAGAAATTAAAGCTTTACTTTCAGAGGTAATTTTAAAATCCAAACTGACTTAGATAATTCAGTATCTACACACCCTCTATTTAGCTGTATCACCTTTTGAATCTAGAGCCCACCTAACTATGTCACTATCTTTATTAAAAGGGTAATTATGTAAAATTTCAAAAATTGAAGTCTTTTCTCTTCTAAGATTAGCTGAAATGTCCCTAGTAAAAAACAAATTTGGATTTCCTTTATTCCAAATTTATGCTATAGTTGCATCTGGTCTTTGTGATTTTTCAAAAGCTAAAGGGAACTTTGTTTTAAAACACTCATCCCCAAACCATTTTTCTTTCCAAAATTTAGTGAGATTTCCATCTCTCACTTTCTTTTGCAAACCTATATTGAGTAACAGGATTAGAGAGTTAACTACCACAAAAATAATCTTTTGTAATGGGTCATCTGTAACGCTTTAATTAATATCCGTTACAGATCTGTCGGAGACAACGAACCGAAAAAAAGTGGATCTGGTCTGTAACGTTTTTTATACATTAAGCGTTACAATTTTTCCCATAAAAAAAAAATCTGTCGGAGCTTCTATAACGCTTTTTATATAAAAAGTTACAAAAAGTTTTCAAATTTGTAACGTTTTTTATATGAAAAACGTTACAAAATATCATTTCAAAACTGTCAGAGCTTCTGTAACGCTTTTTATATAAAAAACGTTACAAAAGGTTTTCAAATTTGTAATGTTTTTTTTATAAAAAACGTTACAAATTATCATTTCAAATCTTTTGTAACGCTTTTTATATAAAAAATGTTACAAAAGCACTGACAATTTTTTTTTTTTTTTTTTTGCAGAAACACATATAATCTCTTCTCCTCTCTCGATCAGTCTGAAAAAAATCTAAGTCCAAAACCTTCACTGTGCCTCTCCTCTCCTCTCAACACTCCACTCGATCTCCTCTGCTCACCCCTCCCCACTCTCTATTCTAGAACTTTCACCGCCATTTTCTCGACGACCGCTGCCTCTCCATTCTCTCCTCTCTCACTGTGGATGTAGCACTACATGATGAACCAAGAAAATCATGGTCGAGCAAACGAAAGTCATCCGATGGACAAAAACCATGGACGAGCGAACGAAATCCGTGGCCGATGGACGAAAATCGTGCCCGAGCAAACTAAAGTCTTATCCGATGGATGGAAACCGTGGCCGAGCAATCGAAAGTCGTGGATATTAGTTTTATATTATTTATATGAATGATTATGATTGTGTTTTCATAAAACATTACAAATTTTTTAATTTGATTTTTTATTTATATTATTATTTATATTATTTATATGGAAAAATTCGGGCCCATAAAATATTTTTTTAAAAAAAAGTTAAAATTTGTAACGTTTATTACATTAAAAACGTTATAAATTATTAAATTTAATTTTTTATTTTTAAATTAAATATTTTGTAACATTTTTTATAAAAAAACGTTACAGATTGTACCATTCTGTAACGTTTTTTTCATAAAGAACGTTACAGATCTGTAACGTTTATTTTGTAAAAAACGTTACAGATCTGTAACGTTTTTTTAATCTGCAATGTGGGCTTCTGCGACGTGCCCACAAAAGTTGCAGAACTTTATTTTTGAACGTTGTAAAACGTCAAATCTCGAGTAGTGGTTTGTGATTGCAGATATGTTATTTCAGAAGACAAATAATTAATAGCTGCTTTACATAATTACAGATATGTTATTTCAGGATATAGTTTGTTATTGCTTGGTTAGTCTGCAAATAATTAATACCTATGCTTTAGTTTTCTTAGGAACATCACTAGGCTTAATTCGCAACTGATGGTACCCAGATCTGAAATCGATCTTAGAATATACCTGAGAACCCTGAAGCTGATCAAATAAGTCATCAATCATGGGTAACGGGTATCTGTTGGGTACGGTGACCTTGTTCAACTCCCTGTAATCGATGCAAAGACGGAGAGTTCCATCCTTCTTGCGCACAAATAGCACAGGGGCTCCCCACGGAGAAGTACTTGGTCTGATGAATCCCTTTTCTAGAAGTTCCTCCAATTGAATCTTAAGCTCCTTAAGTTCAGCTGGAGCCATTCTGTATGGAGCTTTTGCCAACGGTGTCGTGCCTAGTTGTAACTCGATGCAAAACTCCACCTCACGATCCGGGGGTAATCCAGGTAAGTCCTCTGGAAACACGTCTGAGAATTCCCGAACCACGGGTACAGTATCAAGATCTACGGTTTTCGAGTCAGTAGACACCACAGAGGCTAGGAACACTTCACATCCAGATGACATCAGATGCTTCACTTGCAAGGCTGAAATCATAGGGATCCTGGTTCCTGGTTTTCGACCTTTGAACACAAATGGTACGGTTCCTTCCTTCCCAAACCGGACACTGTGATTCTTACAATCAATCACCGCATGATGAGTAGTTAGCCAATCAAGGCCAAGTAGTACATCAAAGTCCCTCATATCGAGTACTACTAGATCAGCGGTTAAGCTTCGGCCAGCTATTTGCACCTTGAGATTTCTGCAGATCTGATCGACTAGGACTGTTTTACCGAGTGGGGTTTGCACTAACATCACTCGGCCTCTAGGTTCGGTTTCCCACCCATTAAGGTTCACAAAGTCCTGGGACACGAAGGAATGACTAGCTCCAGTGTCGATCAACGAGTAAGCAAAGCAATCGGAGATAGAAACCATACCTGCTATGAGCTCATCCTCAGGAAACTCATCCTCAATAGGCACGGCATCGGTCTCAGAAATGTCCTCTCCAATGGTCGCATGCACACGAGCGGTATCACGCCCGAACTGACCAGTATTTGCGGCGCCTCGGCCACTATTGCCAAATCGACCGTCGCGCTGAGGACCACCGCGGCCACCGCCACGGGGCACAAAAGAACCTCCAGGGCCACGGCCAGCATCAGTATGTCCACGGCCCACATCTCCTCCAAAGGATGATCCACCTGAAGGTCCATTATTGCCGGAGCTAGAGCCAGCAACAACCCGGTTAGGCAAGTTGTGCCATCCAATGATTAGGCGAGTTGCAAATGCGACACCCGCTCTGGTGGTGAGTACACGGGCTAGAATAAGTCCTGTTGCAACGCCTACAAAAGAAGCAGTTAGCATTTTGGTTAACCTGTGGCGGCCTGTTCTGAGGTGCTCCTGTCCCACGGTTCTGGAAAGCGGGCTTACGAGCATTGTCACCATCTGACTTCTGTCTGTCATACCTCGACTTTGCCCGTGACAACAGTTTCTTCTCCTGAAATTCGGCTCGGTCCATCAAGAACTCAATGGAAGTCTCTGAGTATATGTCCATCAAGCTACCCAATGCCGGGTCAAGTCCATCAATAAATCTGTCACGCCTGGCCTCAAGGTCGGCCACAAGATCAGGAGCATACCGAGACAAGCGGATGAAAGTCTCACCATACTGACGAGCCGTCATGTCTCCCTGAGTCAATGTCTCAAACTGGCGCCTCAATTCTGCTCTTTGCGCCCTTCCCAGAAAACGAGCACGGAACACACTGGTAAACCAGTCCCAGGGGATGCTAGGGCCATCACCTTGGTATTGCGGTTCCTCAGATGTCCACCAGTGTTGTGCTTCCTTATCAAACAAGGTGGTTGCTATCTCCGTCCAATGCTCAGGTGGGGTACGAGCAAGGCGGAAAGTCTTCTGCACTGAAATCAGCCGCTCCTCGGCGGCCTCAAATCCACCGCTCCTCGGCGGCCTCAAATCCACCGCATCCGTCAAATCTCCTAGATGGATGACGAAGGAACTCATGATAGGCAGTGGTAAATGGGTCCTGTGCCGGCTGTGTCGAAGGGGCTCCGTGGCCTGCAAGTTGTGCCACATTCGTCCAGAACTGCTGGGCGAGAGCAGCAGGATCCAGTACTGGTGCAGGGTTCGCTGGAGGAGCGGGTTGTTCAGGCTGAGGATGAGGTTGTCTTCCCTGATTCCGAGCACGGGGTCTTCCACGACCACGACCGCCTCTAGAACTCGACAACTCCATCGCAATCTTATAAAACAAAAGATCGCAAGTTAGAATCAGCCTGACAGAAAAAGACAACTTAAAAGAAGTTCAAACTTAAGGTTAGGTTATCTAAGTGTAACTCTTTGGTTCTTTTAACTGGAGTATTTGTGATTTTTAACCCCACTCTGATACCACCGAAGGATGTCACTCCCCGAACCAAGCCATAATTCGGGATAGACAGTCCCGCCACGTGTACACACTCTACTATGCACAAGTAAGGCTAATAAACAGTGTCACAGATATAATATCACAAATAATATCACATAATAAAGGATTAGTTGTTCATACAACAAAAGGGCCGGTAAATGTTTACACATTAAAAGTTTCCAGCCAAAGTCTAAACAAAATCCTAATAATAAATAATAAGATAACTACTCCAGCTCGGCTTTGTCTTCTGCTAAATCCTCCTCCGCTAAGTCAGCCAAACCTGAACCTGTCTCCACAATTCAAAGTATTGTGGGATGAGTACATTAATACTCAGTGTGGTGATAGAGTGAGCCTACGGTCCTGGTTAACTCTCGCTAGAACTAAACCATACTTAAACACTTTTATATCCTAACTTGCAATTTCTATATGTGTGTGTGTGCATGTACTTGAACAAGAACTATGCTAAATGCTATGTCATGCCAAGAAATCAGAAAAATATCTAGATATGTAGTGGATTTATCATATTATAATAATATACGAGGAATATGTATATAGTAATACGAGAATCAAGCACCCTCACTCAATGGTCCAATTCATAAGTCACATAAAATCCATAATAATCTCACAAATCCCAATATGACAGGAACCGTGCCTACAGATCAACCTGGTTGCCCGAAGCTGCTCGTCTGGTTGCCCGAAGCTGCTCCAATCTCAAACCCCGGCCAAAGGGAGTGAGCAATAATACGCGGTACCGGTAAACTGAATACGTGGAGAGACGAGAGGAAGTCTGATATCATGGCACATACCCATGGTCCAAGTCAAGTCCAACAGGGAATATAATACTATAGTGCAATACAAATAACCATCAAGTGACCGCAGTACCGCCTGACAGTCGGTCTGCTGAGTGATCATCAGAAACGCATTGCCCACGATCGCTATCATAAGGAGACCACCGGCATTTAGCTTGGGTGCAATCTCCCGATAATGGAAACCCCAGGCAAAACGCTCTTATCTCACTCAGTCTCACTATCCTGATCCATACCAATGCAGGTGTTGATTAAGGGCACTTTTAGGTTTATTAATCACTTTATTAATATGAATGCACATCCTATATATATGCAAAACTAATCTTTAATTAATGACATGCGCTTAACTATTTACTTAATGTTTAATGACATGATATGCACACAATTAATTATTGATCTAATCCTAGACTAAAGAATAAACAAAACCTAAGGCATCCACACCTGAAAAGTAGGGCGTAGAAGCTACTACTCTACTGGAGGGTCGACGGAGTCCTGCCCTACGTCACCGTCCTCGTGCTCAGGGTAGTAGTAATCTCCCTGGTAGTCGGCCTGGTCACCTGGTGAACGAAGTTGCCGTTAGAAGTTAATCTAACGATTAAACCCATTTATCCCTCCATTTGGTTTCAAGTTCCGGTCATGTTATCTTTAACCATACTTAACTTCTATATTAAGAAGGGACTCGGTATTAAAATATATTAATAACTTTAATTAGTTCTTAAAAATAATTTGACGGAATTCCGTTTGAAACTAGTTGAGAAGGAAAGTTAAGTTGCTACTTTTGGAAATATTTTGTTAAGTTCCAACTATAAAATTAATGTGTACAAAGACGTTTTTGACGATTCTTATAAGTTCAACTACGACGTTTGGAGACGTGTCACACTTAGTTTGAATTTAGAAAAAAACGCTTGAAAAGTTTAATTAAAACTAAATAGTGTTTTGCTCAAGTATGAAATGCTTTTGATAAATCATCTAAAATAAGATAAACTTCGTTTCAAAAGATTAACGAACAAAACTAAGTTTGTTTGAAATAGTTTTAGGATCATACTGTGTCCGTTTATATCATAGTATCTGTTTGAAAAAAATTATTTTACGGACAATCTAATCATCTCCCATTTGTAAAAGCTAACATTTTATATTCGAATCCGTCTCGATTAATTTCTCGGCCAAAAACTTTTAATTCAAAATCCGAATCATTTTGCCAACATAAATGCCAACACAAACCATACATCAAAAGCCTTAAAGTTCTAGTTTTATTTTCTCAAATTCCAACTCAAACAATTTGGTTTCAAAATCTCAAGCCAGCAAAAAGGAATGGGCCACGAACAATAGAATAACCCAGCCCAACAGGACAACAAGGTCGGACAAGCCCAGTGGAGAAAAAAAATTCATGCAGCCCACAAATAGAAAAAAAAAAAAAAAGACCCAACACCTACATTTTTGCACAAGAGACCCTAAATCAATTTTATTTACATAGGAAATTACCTAACCGTCCTTAATAACAGAATTTATTATAAACCAATCCTTTTTCAGTTCAAAAATATTTACACCAAGGTCCCTACAGTATATTTTAGCTATAGAACAGTCCTAAAAACTTAGAAACTTTACAGAAAGGTCCATGGGACAGATTTAAAACGCATACTAGACTGGTACAGGGCCTGAACCAGCCTTGTACCTGTACCAAAAAGTATCTACAAGAGAAGACAGACCCCAGATGAGTCATTAAGGCCTACTAGAACGACTTTTAACCTCATAACAGTTATCTTTAGCCTAATAATCAAGCACAGAGCCTAACTAAGCACCAAAGCAGCACAGTTCAAGGAAAAGAGCATTTCTATTCTAACTTAAATTCTACAAACTACAACTAGATTTTTTAGACAAGCACAAATTCCATTTGAGACATCTGACAACTGACATGTCTAGTAAGAACCTCTATAAGACTTCTCAACAGATTCATCAAACCCATCATCTAACACGCATTCAAATTGAGGCATAAAACAACTAACAGATCAAAGGATAGCCTCCAATAAGTGTTCACTACCACTAAACATATCAGATTGAGTCATCGGCAAGTACAGTTCAAGTCATAGAGGAAATAGCAACATATCTCAAGTCAATTTCGACCCAAAGACAAAACACAGAACTTACACAACTACAATCCCAATTCAAGCACACAAATCAGATTTTGATCCAGAAAACGATTGTACACAGTCATCAACATAAATCAAATCCAAGCATCAATTAGCCTTAATCAAGCACAGAGGCAGCTAACAGATCAAAAGAAGAAGGGAATAGGGTGTTTGAAACCATTACCAACTGAGAAGGAGAGAAGCAGCAAGAGAGGAAGCAAGTACAGCCAACACTCGCGCACACCTCAGCTCCACCTCCTAGCCTCGCCGACCACCTCCGTTTCCTCTCTGATCGCCTAGGTTCCACCTCTCTCTCTCTTACCCTTTTTCTTTTCCTCTCTTTTCTGTTCTTACTTCTTACCTTTGGCAGCGGGTTTGAGCAGAGAGAGAAGAGAGGGTGACACAAATAGACGAACGGTGGGGTCGGGGGAATGGGCGTGCTGCTGAGGTGGCGGAGCAGGTGGTGTCAGCGGAGTGGGTCGCGCGAGAGTCAACCTCTCTGCCAGAGGCGAGAGAGAGAGATAGCACGAGCGGAAGAGGGGAAAGTCAAGGGAGTGGGTTTGGGTAGGTGGCGGAAATCGCGAGAGTCGCGATTCTTCTGTCAGGGGAGAAAGAGAGAGAAGGGGATCCGAGAGAAAAGGAGTCAACGAAGACTCTCTCTTCGTCGGAGAGAGAAGAGAGAAAGAGAGATAAAGAGAGGAACGGAGAGAGATCGGACGGCTAAGAAAATTCAGACAACTCAAAACTCGATCTAACGGTCCAAATCAAAGGGATTTAGGGAAAATAATTGTTCAAGCAGTAAAACAAGGATTTTGACACAATTCAACCTATAGAAAATTTATAAAATAGATATTCAAACATACCAAGGCATAAAACATTTAGTTAGGCAAATAATTTTTATCGAAAATTTTTCAAATGGCCGGAATTAATTATTGTATCGGATTCAAAATAAAATCATTCTTAATTTACAAATGGGATTTACGATTAGATTTCAATTTTTTTTTCTATTAATTAAATTTATTTGTTTTCTTGAAAATTATTAATTTTTAATTTAAAAAGTTTGGATTTTTACAACTATGGCCCTATTTGGATGCTTATATAAGAAAGAAAAGTTAGAAGACAAAATAACTATTAATAGCAACCCGACTAGATGGAAAGAAGAATGAACCAAAAGTTTCTTTCTAAAAATATTTTCTAGTTTCTTCTTGGTAATGTTTCTTTCCAAAAGAACTTTTTTAGAATTTTCTTTCTTAATTAAAGAGGAAAAGGCAACCTATTAAAAGCAAATTTAGTGGGTCATCTATCACTATAAAAAAAAAATGGTGGATCTATCACTACAAAAAATAAACAAAAATTGGTGGATCTATCACAGTACAATAAAAATAAGTTCTCAATTATGTTCTTACAAATCGTCTAAATATTTAGAAGTAGAGATGGTCTTATCCCCGATTAACTACGTGAGCGAGATAAAAATCAGAACCTTGGATATGCAGTTTCTTCAAGAAGGGCAGTCCAAAAAAAGGGTGGTGGATTGCCTTGCGAGTAATGATCTGATGGCAGTTCATTAGTATGATAATTATCATCTCGTAAAAAGGAGAAACTAGAATCTAGTGCTATACCCTCAAATTTAATATAGCTTATTTTATGATCTTGTAGTTTATTTCTATTGCGAGTTTAAATAAAGAAACTAATGTAAATTTATAACTTTGTTGATCTTCAAGAATGGCTTTTAAAAACTGAGTATAATAAATTAAATGTACTTTGTTTCTTTTCCAATCATGCTTATAACTAATTAAACCAACAACTATAATAAGTTATGATGATGCAATACGTGTTTAATAGCATATATTAGATAGTAACTAATTACTAAAGGATCACATGAACGGCTCCACAAACCTATATTAATTATCCCTTTACATGAAAATGTACTTTGTTTCATTTCTTTGTTATAGTTGTATTTAAAAAAAAAAGAAATTTTAATGTCAGTGTATTTGGTGACACAAAATTCCATAACTTAATTATTTTTTAATCTAGAATGATAGAATATAAATTGGAATTTAAACTTGAAAAATCAAATATACATTTATTATTTAAATAATCAACCTTTTTCATTTGTAAGTGGGACACATGAAAATAATCCCGCTCCACTCTAGAATACTCTTTTTTAAGTTCAATACAATTTGGCCATAAAGGAGAATCTACATTATTACTTGTTGTAACAACAATTGTCAATTTCATATGAAAACTTCTAAAATTTTTAAAAATTTTAGAAGTTCTAAACTTCTAAAACACGTGACAAATATAAATCCAATGATACACATAGCAAGAGAATCAAAGATCATGATTATATCACCATCGAGGTACGTACATCCCTAAAAATAATTTAAATTAGCCGGAATGTCCAATAGGTAAAACTTGACAACCAACAATATAATTATAAGGTGTGATTTGTTGATGAATTACCTAATGCATTCTTGTCTTCACTAAAATAAAAATAAAGAAACCCAAACTAACCCAACTTCGGTGGGCCGAAACAAAGAGACAGCCCAACCTGAACCAATTGGAACAATCCTCTGATTTTGCACTTCATCATCAGAACTCAAACTATCTCACATCCCATCCCAATATCCCATGTGTTTTTACTTAGATTTCTCTAGGCTCATGCCACAACAAAAAGTGGTTTGATACTTGCTACTATCTGATCCATTTTCAGTTTTACAACTGAATTGATATTCTCCGAAATACAAATTGTCTGAGAGTTTTTGCTCGAGAAAAACATGGAAAAAAGTATCGGATTTGGTTTTTATGCGCATGTGATCTCGTGTAACGAGGTTGATTCTTTATTGTTCCTTATCTAGTTCAGTTATAATTTGACTCGCTATACAAATGATTACAGAGTTCTGGACACATAATTTAGGAACTTCTCCTGTCGAATATTCAAAGATGTACCTTTTGCATCATTAACAAAACAAAAAAAAGAAATCATAATGCATACTTAAATAAGACTTATATGATATTTAAACCGACAATTTCTTACTTCGTCCATAAAAAAATCGTTACCATACAACAGCCAACAGGAAAATACCGTACTGTCGAAATCAAAGGTTGGAACTAATATGATGAATTATTCTGGCTCGAGAATATATAAAGAAGACTTTATCGGGACTGATAATATGCAAAGAGCCTACATCTAATACTACGAGGCCTTCTATCAGAATTTTGCTTCGAAAAAAAATATATATCTATATTGATAAGTGTTACACTTTTAAATCAAGTTACAAATTACAAAATATATCAAGACAACAAAAATTTTGACGAAGGATCGTACAATTTATTTATTATATATATTGAATAAATGAGCTAGGTGGCTTTGTGCAATGATGACATTCAAATCATAAATGCTTGTTCATTTATTAAATGCTAAAGCTAACTTTTCTGTGATTTACAATTTTATTAAGTTTCAATTACCCGTTTTTTATTTTTTATTTTTTTTGTCAATTACAACACCCTGCTATTGTAATTTTTCTCTTATCAACATCATGCTTAATATGAGCTACCAAATTTAATTTCAATGACAGAAATGCATTTCATCATATTGCACCTAACATAAAAGTCATGTCTTCTGAATGTGTGTTATGGTAATAAAAAGGCTCTACCTTACTTTTGAAGTGCATCTTTTTTTTTAACCCTAATTAGAGTAATAAAATTATCGAGATCATCATAACCAAAATAAGATGATGGAGGAAATTGAAAATTCTAAGTATCTGCTTATCTTTATGGATGCTACATGCAAAGTTGGTTCTCCAACAACAGCGACACATATGCAAAAAAGAATGCAAATGGTGCTCATGCACTTCCACGGAAAGGTTTTTATTTATAGTAGGAATGCTATTTTTTTTTTTTTTTTGACTTATGGGGAAACGAAATTATAAAACCAAATCTAAACACGCCGTGTACCTAGGGTATAGTGATCATCTAAAGCAAATGCACTTTAGCTTGTTACTGGCTTTTAATCTAATGCAAATGCATTTTTGCTGATGATCTAGGAATTCACTTGTTTGTAATGCAAATGAAAAGATACCTTTATTTGGATAAATAATCCAATACCTTGCTACCTATATGTTAAATGAGATATATGTTTGTATCATATATATATGATCCAGTTTAAAATATTTAATTTTCGTAGTGCATATAGAAATGTTCCTTACCATTTTTAAATTTATACAATAATATGTCATGTAGGTTATACTGGAGGTGTTAATACCCTTCAAGAGTTATTAGAGGTACAGATTGAAGATGACAAAGTCCAAACAATCTGATTAGCAAAGGTATTATTTTTTTTCTTATTTTTCTTTTATCTTAGGTAATATTTGTAAATTTGTGTTATGTGAGGGCCGGACACAGCTACATTTAAATTTTGGACCTATTCCACTCATGAAAATTACACATTTACTCTTTTATAAATTTAGAAGTATTATAATTTCTGGTAACAGACATGGGAGGGGGGAATTGAATATTTTCTTAAAAAAAAAAAGAATGATTAATTAGAAAACGGCATTTTAGACCCTAAATTTTTCACAAAGGGCGTATGTTTGTGTGTGAAAATACAAACTAATTTTGGACATTTAAAAAATATATTCGGAAAAAAAAATATGTTGCATCCCAAAACAAAACATTCCCCATCCTTACACTCGTACAGATGGCCATACTACCTCACACATTTAGCTTTCTCTAAAGAACTACATCAGAGGGATGCTTAAGTAATTTTACAAAAGATGCTCGGGTGTTATTATTCTAGAGCAGCCTATTTATTCATTATTATATATTTTTATTGTACTAGTGGAAATCTTTGAGGTTTCAAGCCAGCATGGCATCTTGTCCTATATTCGTTGTATTAATCCTTCTTTGGCTGATTATAAGTATCGACATGCATGCATTAGCAAGCATATCGAAAAAAAATGAAAACAATAAAAATTTGATAATGTATTAATTTTAAAAATCCTTGCAAAAAAATATATATATATATATAACATGAAGACAAATCTATTTGTTTACACTTGCATATCTAAAGTAATAATTAAAAGGCGTGGCTGCTATGAAAAGCGGCCACAAATAGTTTTTTTTTATAGTTTGCTTAAAATAAATTAAAAATAGTTATACCAATTAATAATAGTCGTACCAATCATTAATATTAGCAAGGTTTTTTTCAGACAAAAATTTCTATGGAAGAAATTATTAATTTTGAACTTACAAATTTTTGTATATACATTTTAACAAGTTTTTTATGACAAATTTATATTTTATATTAGAAATTTTTATATTTTACAGAGCGCAGCGAAGCTGGGACTGTCATATCTAGTATATATTGCATGTCTTGTAAATATTTCGTCTCTATTAATTTTAAACTGTCAAAATTATTGAGTTATACATTTGTCTAGGTTATGCAATGAATTTGAACTTGTAAAATAATTTATAGATGGATATTCCTTGAATTGAAGATTAACTAATTATTATCTATAATTACTTTTATAGATGAGTTTTATGGAGAGGGAGGCAGACCATATACAAAAAGTAGAAGCTTCAACAGCGGAAATAGAAATTGGCAATGTCACGTGGCAAAACATAAAAGAACCAATTTGGTAAGGATAAAGGGAAGAAGAACTGCCTGTGAGAACTATGAGAACCAAGAAATATGCAAAAATATAAAAAAGAGAAACCAATTTGAACGATATAATCTCCAAATTTGGTTAAATTCAGCAAGGATCCGTGCGCTAGCGCCAGCAGCCTCTTGCATTTTGTAGGAAATCTATTATACCGTCACTGCCCCAAGATTACTTGAATCTGGGCGGATTTGGCCAAAAAATCTATTTTTATTTGATTTCGAAAATAGAAATAGTTTTTTTTTTTTATCTCATTATCAATTTCCGCGACTATTTATCGGGAATTGAAGGGCGCTTCATTTTTTAAATGATTTATCTAAATTGACATTTAAACAAGCAGTTAAATATCACGGTATACTCCGAAATTTTTAATAAGAGGAAAAAATATCCCAATCTATACTACTTATAAAAGCATCAATCCAAGGGTGTAATACTTCAAACCAAGGGTGTATCCAACTCTTCAATTTGTGATCTGAATCATTGATAATTCAATTTGTGGACCAGATGTCTCCAAATGAAAGGTTAAATTATCTGTTAGACCTTTCGTTTTGCTTAGAGCGGAAATTTTATTTTAGCGCGATTGCTTATATGGTTATACCCGGTTCGATTCCTCCATAAAGCACATTAAATATTTAATTATCCGACACTTTTGAAGTTTGTTTGTCCCCACTCTACTCGCATCTTTCCATCTTCGGTGGCTCTCTTCGCCCCTCTCCTCCTTCGAAATTTGAAATTTGACAGAAAAATTCTTAACCGACCCATTTATTTATTCCTTTGCCCCAACTCCAATT
Source organism: Rhynchospora tenuis (assembly GCA_027725995.1). Taxonomy (NCBI): domain Eukaryota; kingdom Viridiplantae; phylum Streptophyta; class Magnoliopsida; order Poales; family Cyperaceae; genus Rhynchospora; species Rhynchospora tenuis. Next base: position 78,464,065 of record CM050888.1, read on the forward strand.
GAAAATTTGAAATTTCACCCCCACCCCTCACGCCAGCTCGCCTAGGATGTCGTTCAGCCGGCGAGAAGCCTCTCCTTCTTGTAACCCGCCGCTCCTTTCTCCATCTCCTTCCTGTAACTCGTCGTTCAGGCTGTACGGAAGGGTCCTTATTCTCCGCTTGCCTCGCCAAAAGTAAGAAAGGACCCATTTTCCTGGTCTAACCCTCTGATTCGAATGGGTCTGTCTGTCCTCCTTTCTTTCCTCCCCATTTCAACAAGGTTAGTTACTAATATAATATGTCATCATAGTGTATTTGAAATTCTTTTCTAACCTATTCGTTGATTATTTTCTATTGTTGTGGACTATAGGTTGCTAAGGTGCTAGATGAGCTTTTGGAAAAATAAGGTACCAAATTTGAGATCACCGATGGATGTATGATACACATCATGTAACATTTATTAATCAATTTATTCCACTTGGTCTGCAAGATGATGATCAGTGCACTAATTTTAATCAGTTGGTACACAAAACATTCAAACATATGAGATGATTAGAGAAATTAACTCTATGAATTTCTGAAGAATTATTTTATTTATAGTTATATAGGATTGACGGGCATTTGATGGTTAGATTTTAGTATTTAGGGTTAGAATGTAGGATTATGTAGGATTTATGATGTAACATTTTCTAAGTTTGGGAAATTAGGATTCTGGGCTGACGATTTACTAACAAGGCGTGGAGGCTTCCTTTGGTATTAGGGTTTAAGGTTAAATTAACCCTTAAAAAACTATTTTACACAATCAAATAGGAGCTGTTTCAGAGAAACCGAACTGTTTTGTCTGACACGTGCCAGTATAAAAAATGTATTGGAGTTTGATTTTACTTCCTGTGACGTTATTATCTGGAGTTTGCAACTGATTAACATTTTGGTACTTGTGGCAGTTATGAAGTATTGATGTGTATATTGATGTGTAGATTTGTAGTCAACAAGTGTTTGCTCTTTTAATTGTTTCTCTGCGAAGGAAGATAATCTGGTCATTTCTTACGTATGATATATTCTATCAAGTAAGAATTATCTTTTTTTAATCATTCAGGTAATATTCATCATCGGCAAATTCTTCTTTGGATTAGAATTGGGCCTTTAATTTGCCAATTGCTTATTGTGCTTACTATGAGATAAATTTTGTTTAATTGGGGCTTAATTTTGATCTGTAGAAACATAAATTTCATGGTTTAAAGTTGGTCTTGAAATTATGCAAGATTAAATTGGCAATTTTAGTTTTTATAGTAATAGATTCCAGTTCCAACTTACCTAGATTTGTACTATCAATCACCAAAAGGTCTTTTTTCTCTTAAATGGTATTCTAAATGTTAGTTATATATATGGTCCAAACTACAACCAGGGGCATTTTGCCTCAGAGTTTTATTTGAAAGCATTGTTGTGTAATCAGAGAATGTTATAGTTCCCAATATATTGTGTTCTTAACTTATTTTAACTTTCTTCTCTCAATTAGTTATCAAGTGATGTATCAAATGAAGAAAGGAGGTAATGCACCATGCATGAGCCACGCCTGGAAACATGATAACAAATGTTCTGACTTTTATTTATGTAGGATTAGATGCCTTATTTGATGTGCAAATTAACTGACTTATATTTAAATTCAAAGATTAGGGCTGATTTTCTCTATATTTAATTGTTTCTATCTACTTTTATTTCAATGTTCTAATGCCAGGCAATGTTTAAAATGAAAAAAAAAGTACTTAGTCAGCTCACTGATTTGAGTTTACATTTATCCTTTCCAAATATTTATATTTGTCTTTTTTTTTTTTAGAAATGCTAGATAGCGGCTATCTAGGAAAAATATTTATATTTGTCAAACATTGGATTGGACAGGCACAATTTCTTTTCTTTTTTGCTATTGAATACTTAACTACAAGATTTGTTATGTCATAGTAATTTAAATTAGGAAACAGTTGTGATATTTCAAATTCTTCTCCTGACCATTAATGATCCTATATAAAATAACAATATTTATTTTAAGTAAAAATTTGCCCACCAACGTGTGGGGATGATTACTATGGAGACTAAACGAGATAATTGTATGCATATGATCCCTTGTGTTTATTTTCCTTTGTTGGTGTAAAGTCATATCAAAATGTGCTCGAGAATTTTGACGACTTCGGTGGTTTATCAGTTAAATCAAATTAATGATCCTTTCCTATGTCTTTTCGCTGAACCAATATATATATGTTGTCCAAATTGGTAACATAAAATAATGGTAACTTTTCGTGGAATAACTCCCTCTTATTTATATGTTGTCAAATTCATTAATATTTTTTTCATTGAATGGTTTCAGAAGGTTTAGTTCATATAAATTTGATCAGCCTTAAAACCATACTTCATTAATACTTGAGAATTTAAATGAGTATCAATAACCGAAATTAAAAATAACCCCAAGAAAGCAATAAAAAATTAATCATGTACAGTTTTTTAAAATAAAAGTTTGCCCACACACGTTGGGTGGGCCATTTGCTAATAATTTTAAATGGAGCCATGCATATTTATTTTTTTTAGAAAACACATCACGATAGCGCCCTTCGTAACGGCGCAATAGGACAGGGGCTATTGCGCTCTTTAGAATAAGGGCTAAAAGACTAAAAATTTGAATGTAAAGAGAGGATGGGTGGGTTTGTCTGTTTTTTTTTTTTTCGTGCACCTGATGGATAGAGAGTGGGGTGGTTTTAATGAGTTTTAGTTGTTTGTTTTAGTGAGAGAGGAGATAACTTTTTAGAAAGAGGAGAGAGAATAGGAGTGGGTGGGTCGGCAGCAAGAAAAAAAAGAGAAGAGAAAAGAGAAAGAAAGAAAGATTACTGTATACCCTCTCTCCTCTTTACTACATACCCTCCCTCCTCCTTTACTCGCTACAGAATACAAAAGCAAACAAAACAAAATAGAGAAATAATGCCCAACGATCAGATTTTTGTCTTTTCTGCTATGCGTTATTGCGCCGATATGAAGGGCGCAATAGCCCTGCCTATTGCGCCGTTATAAATGCCGCAATTATGATGCGTTTTTTAAAAAAGATGGTGTTGCATGGCTCTGTTTAAAATTGTTAGGATATTTTTGGCCGTTGTTAAAAATTTCGGCGGTATACTAGATCAATCAATGAAGCTTTTTTTTTTTCATTTTAATAAATGCTTTTCCTCCACATTCATTTGGGTGCGGAAGCCACTACTATTTTGATTTCTAGTCTCTACTAGAATTGTGAAAATGATAGTGCGCTTGAAGCGACTCACTTAGATTAGTGGCACTGAACCACTGAGACAACTACAATACAAATTATACCTAGGGGTGGATAACGTTTATAACGGAAGCGGAATGGACTGTTTCGTTTTCCGTTCCGTTTCAATAAACGGTACGACCGAAATGATTCGTATTCGTTCCGTTTCAATGAAATTCCGCGGAACGGCTATATTTGCACTGTATTTCACACAAACGAATGACGAAATGCATTCCGTTTACCGTTTCGTTTGCGAAACGTAACGAAATTTCATTCCATTACATGTTCCATATGGACGGAACGGAACGATTTCACGTATTAGCAGTATACCGCGCCCACCCCTAATTATACCATGCAATATTTAAACAGCCAACAAAGATCCTGCGCGAAGCACCCTTACGTCCTGATCGAAACCAGAAATTTTAAGGAAGAAATAAAAAAGGACATCTTTTTATCAATTTTTCTTATAGGAACCAGCAACGGAGGCGCGATTTTTCCCAAGTTGTTTCACACATAAGATCACAACATAAATTCATATAAGGGTATTTTAGTCTCTACCGAAATTTTTTGGCCTGAATTGCATATTGGAGATGCTCTAAAGCAGAGGATGTTGGGAGGTGGGGGGATGTGTCGCTTCGTCCCCTCAGTATGAACCATGCATTATGTAAAAATCTTCTGTTTCTCAAAATTAGCAGTTTTTAGCTAGAAGACCTCTCCAAAGCTGAAAACAAAATTTGCAAGGAAAAAATGATAGAATCATGCAACATAAATTATAAATAAAAATTAAAAAAAAATTATGCTTATTGATGAGTATGAAATTGTGATATCAACTCTGCAGCTCTGCTCTTAACATTTATATATGAAGTTATACAATTGGTGTGGCACGGCACCCGTCACTGCCGTCAGGTTCCATCACAACGAGAACAATTAATTTACGCACATGTTGACAAATATTTCAACTATTTTAATTTTAATTTTATTATAAAATAATTAAATTGAAAAGAAATTTACATACATATCGCACGGAAAAAGAATTTTCTTTAATGAAATGCCAGCAAAGTGATTCTTGAAATTTTGGAGTATTTATTGTCTATTTTGATGTTGCAGATAGAATGATAGATTGAACGAAATCACATCATTTAATAGAATGAAATAGTAGATTGAAGGAAGGAGCAATGAAATTATTAACAAAAATTTTGAACAAATAAATTAATACATTTGAAGACCAAATAATGCAATTGAAGGCGCTTACATTTTTTGAACATCATCATCAAAGTTATAAATGTGTTTTAATCTAAGATTTAATAAGGCGGTCGTATTTTATTATTGAGAGGAATACATGGCAGGAATTCAAATTAAGACGATTTATGGAATAGTGGCACATATGAAAAATTTAATCTATGTTTGATTATTCATAACTATGAATATTAATAATTTAATATACATGAGACCAATCGTATATTCGTATATAATAGGGAAAAAGAAAAAGCAAATCGCTAAAAAATAAGGTAATTATTCATAAAAAGTTTTTTTGGAGTTTATTATATTATCGACTGTAATTTTATCCTAAGGCTAAAAATTTTGATATTCATTTATTATTTTCGATAATTAAATTGATTTTCTACTCATTTTAAATTGTTGTTGATAACCAAAACAAAAAAAAAAATGAAAAGGCATTGAATTTGGTACAAATTGTTGCAGAGTTGTTGACACAGAAAAAAAAATCGAATAAGCATTGGATTTTAATGCTTGCCTACGGGTTTTTCCGATGTTAAAAGAACAAACGAATTTGGTTTTTTTTTTTCCCCCCGCGTTTGATCACGTCTGATGAGGCTTTGGTGCTTCATTCTTTTTGTTACCTGTCCAATTATAATATGACAGGCCTTACAAATCACGACGGAGTTCTGCGCACAAAATTATTCTGACCTTTTCTGTTGCTCCAATTCCAAAGATACACTTTTTGCATTGTTTATTAACAAAAAAAAAAAACATTTCCAATTATCAACTACGTATTAAAATGAGTAACATTCGTAAATCGAGATTGAAAATTAATTTATTAAAAAAAAATTTGACAAAGAATCATACAATTTATTTATTTTCTACATTGTACGAATGAGATGGCTCTACACAATGATGAAGATGCAAATTACACATGCTTATGGAAGCATTAAATGCTAAAACAATAGCTTTTATGCAATTTACAAATTTGATATGTTTCAAGCACTTATTTTATGAATTATCAATTTTTCTTAGTTTTCTATTATCAACATGACGTTTAATTAATATGAGATGCCAAAGTTATTTTAAATGACAGAAATGCATTTTCGTCATGTTGCACCTAACTTAAAAAAATTAAAAGAATTAATTAATCATGCATTCTGAATGTGTGTTTTGGATTTAAAAGTCTTTCTTTTTTGTGTTTCACTTTTGAAGTGCATCTTTGTTTAACCGTAATTAGAGAAATGAAAATATTGAGATCATCCAAACCAATTATAAGATGATGGAGGAAATTGAAAATTCTACATATGTGATTATCTCTTTGGATACTGCATACTAGATGGGTTCTTGAACAGCAGAGTAGCTTAAGCAAAAAGCGGAGTAGTCGTAGCATACTCTCCCGTTTAGAAAGGTTTTAAAAACGAAATTATAAAACCAAAAGCCTGATAGAGGGATGAATATACTGCCTCCAACCACAACCTCGTGTGTTCTTTCTTGTTTTCTGAGATTGCAATTGTTTGTACGTAATTATTTCATGAGAGATCCTTATTTGATTTCTGAAAGGAAATATATTTTGTATTGAATTGTTTTTAATGATTACAAGCATGAGAGTCTTTATATAGACCAATCCTAAAATTAATGATAACCATCTCCAACTATACATCTCTTACCAACCCTCTATAGTCTCTATTGATATCAATCTCCAATCATATTACAATCTCAATATCTCCTACCTAACCAATCATTAATCTAATTATACTCTAACATCCCCCCTCAAGTTCATCGTAGTGGCACACATGATTGAGCTTGTCATCTTCGAAATGGTTCGATCCTTGTCGAAATTGAATTGCCTACTTGCATTGTACTCCTTGAAAATAAAGAAAAAAAAAAGATCGAGCTCTTTTGGCTCAAGAAGAAAAGGAGCTCTTTTGGCTCATGCATGCTTTTCACAATGGCTTTTTACCTAGCATGTTTGTAAAGAGGCTTGTGGGAGTCCTCGTGATCTTAGCTCGTTTGAGCAACAAAATTCATTTGAAAAAGAAAAGATGAGTAATTGGATGCTAGTTTGGCACGTTGGTTTGTTCTTTGATGGTTGAGGGGTTGTTTCTTTTTTTTTTCTCGGTTTGAAATGGTAGGCAGAGAAATCAAGGGTATTTGTTTTCAATTATCTAGCATACATAACAATTCCTCATCTCTAATCATCTCCAATGTTCAACGCACAGGTGTTTAATTGCTCACTAAATTGGACCATAATGAACTTGATTTTTGCACATCAGAATTGGAGAAGAAAAATAAGCGCATCAGCTCACTTGCTCAACCCAAAAGAGAATCGAATTTGTCTAAAACCTCAATCGACCCCCACTTGTCTGAATCTCCTTTTTCCTTTTTTTTTCACGGAATTTTCAATCGCACTGTCAACCCATTTACCTCGACACCAGATGAGATGCTATTGCTTCACATTGACGCTACGGAGGCGTGCCATGGCGGTTAGGCTGTGTGACATTGGTGACAATCGGCAACGAAACGAGTCGGGACGGGTCAGACTCGTTGAAACGGGTCGGATCGGAGTTGGGAAGAGCAGCGATGTTGTTGCCATTGTCGAATTTGAGGTAGAAGGTCATCCACGCTATAAGGCAGCACCATGGTGGTAGGCTTCGAGGTGAGGCTCTTGATGTCGATGGAGGTGGTCGAGCACAGGTGTTGGTGCTCTCCGGCAAGGTGGTTGCGTGCACGACAATGATCGGCTCGGATCTGTTGGATCTATTCAATAGGCGTCAGAGAGTTTGGATTTGTGCTCCAAACAGCTTGGAGAGGCGCGATGTCTTGCACGCCGTCAGATCTGATCGGAGGAGAGAAACACTAAGTCGAGGAGGAGGTTCGGATGCAGAGGAGGCGATGGTCGAGCACGGCGCGCGGTTGTCGACAGAGGTAGAGGTGTCGGAGCAGTAGATCTGCTTTCTTGCGCAGAGATAGAGAGAGGAGATGCTTCTGGAATAGTTTTTTTTTGAATTAGAGAGACAGAGATCGTAAGAGAGGCAGAGACTTAGATCTGTGGAGATGGGAATAATGAGGATAGTAGACTAATACTGGAATAAAAGAATTGAAATTTCCGAATAAGAAGAAATAAGCTATCTATCTATGTTTATTGAGTGGAATAGATGGGCTAAAGATCATTATTTCTGGAATAGGCGTGAGCCTAATTCCAGTATTGTACTGGCTCAGATACCATGAAAGAAAATATATTTTGTATTGAATTGTTTTTAATGATTACAAGCATGAGAGTCTTTATATAGACCAATCCTAAAACTAATGAGAACCATCTCCAACTATACATCTCCTACCAACCCTCTATAGTCTCTATTGATATCAATCTCTAATCATATTACAATCTCAATATCTCCTACCTAACCAATCATTAATCTAATTATACTCTAACAATTTCCCTGTATAGTAATGTAAACTTTTTTGAATAAATCTAATTGCTTACTGCACACCGCATACCAGGTGGGCATAGTAAACCGTTTAAACCCACATGTGCTTATTACACAAAAGATTTCATAGCTACACAATGTGCACAGCATACACGGTCACAGCAGATCCACAGTCAGGCAGCTCAGTCCATCGCAACAGAATTCAATTGTTAATAGGCTCAATGCAACACACTAGTAGAGCTGTCAACGGTACGCGTTTACCGTTTGCCACCACGTTTCAACCTAAACGAAACGGTTAACGAAAGGATGAAATATTCCGTTTTCTTAAACGAAACGGTAGACGGAACGCAAAATTATACCGTTTCGACCGTTTCAGTCCAGTTTGAAACCGTTTTATATGGTATTTCTGAAGTGGCACGGTAAACGAAATGGTATTTTGTGCCGTTTCGACAAACGAAACGGTAAACGAAACTCCATTTCGTTCCGTTTCTCTACACGAAACGTAAACAGTTTTGCCCATTTCCGTGTCATTCTGACACGTTTGACAGGCCTACACACTAGTCCTTAGTCCCGCCAGACCATGTTTCTATAAAATTAAAATTTAGGAGATCGAGGGTTCCATGAAATCAAGTTGAATCACTAATATCTCTCGGTGCTCCGTGTCATGAACGGAGCAAGTAGTTTTTTTTTTTTAAATGCAAAATAAAAGAAAATATAAATTTGTTTCTCCTGACATGACCAAATGCCTACACTTGCGATCTTGGAAAAATTGCATATTCATAAAGTAGCTGATACAATTTTCTAGTTTCGTGTTGCAATGTCCAAAATTGACCTTGTTCTGTTATCTCGGAGAAATTTGATTACCCAAATGCCTTTTTGAAGACCTATCTTAAAGATTCCATAAGCATAATTCGGTCTTATTTTTTTTTTTTTTTCTTTCAAAAATAAATTAAGAACATACGCTGGTACTAAATAAATTAAGGATCGACTTCGTAAGTTATAAGTCCAACAAAAAGAGTCGAATAATACTCTGTTCCTGCTATAACATGATATCAACACAAAATCGAATTTAAAAATAGTTTTAAAATAACCTATTTCAATATTTTACTATTTAATTTATGGATAGAAAAAGAGAGAAATAATGCATGCCAAACACAGAGTTCAAGATATCAAAAATACATTTTAATATTCTGAATTTTACAAAATATCATTTCTCTTTACACTCGTTCCATAACGTTAATATTCTAGCACTATTTTACGTCAACATTTGAAAATACATTCATTTGCTATTCTTGTGTTGTAAAACGAGCTGAAATATAGTTACGATATCAACTCTCTTTGTTCAAATATATTTATCTCTATCTCTACTACTTATAAATGCACCTAACAAATCTTGTAATAAAAATCAGATAAAGGTTGTATTATGTCCCTATCAAATATTGGTCATTGATTTTGTTGATTTGATCAGATCTGTAGTCTTGATGACTTTATCAGATAAAATACTAGCAATTTATCTGAAATTGGCTTGTCGCTGGATTGGTTCTTAAGCGAAAGATTTTCGTTGCTATTCTCGAGTTCGACGCTCCGCTTAAAACACTTTATTTATTTATTTATTTTTATCTCATGCGCCAGCGCGGCAGCGCCCCCTCCCTCATTTAATTCCCTCTCCTCCGAACCCTTTCTCACCTTCGCTACCCCCTCCCTCTCCCTCCTCCTTCCTAACCCCATTTCGGCCAGAAAAGGAAATTTTTAAAGGGTTTGTTCTCCTAAGCAGATTTTCTTGCGCTAGGTTATTTATTGTCTCTTGCGCTAGGTTTTCTTAAGCAGGCCTTCTAATTACTAATTAGAAAAAGGAAACTCAGCGCCTCCATGATTCCATCCCCACCCCTTGCGCAAGCCATCCTTCATATTAAAAAAGGAAGCTCAGCGCCTCCATCCCCGTCTCCTCGTGCAATTCTTATTTTGCTGCTAGGGTTTTATCTCAGAAATTCAATGATGGCTGAAGAACTATGAGCGAATCGGATAAGGCTTCGATCTTGGCCGGATGCGGAGGCTGCTTAGCCACCTTGGGGACCCTACACGCACTTTAAGGTTAGTGGCAGTGATTAGTTAACCCTCCAGTTCTCATCGTTAGTGTTTATTGTGTTATTGGGCATTTCTACAAACACCTTGCGAGCCACTTTTTTCTTAATGATAGTTATTGTATTTATTTGGGATTTATTGACTCAAGGACAGATTCTGATTGGGTTGACCGCATAGGTTCTTTGTTTTTTTTTTTTTGAAATTTTATTTCTTCAAATGTTCTCAATCAAGATCTCTTCCAACTAATTACTTGAATTACTTGCGGTGCAGGTCTTCCTAGCATACTGTTGCAATTAGGTACTTCACCGACTTTTAAAAGGTAATATAGTATTCTTCTTTCCAATTCTTGTTACTTTGGCTTCCAAGCCTCACTTAGTGAGTAAATTTTTATTAAATTCTTTCACAGATTTTGTGGCAAGTTTTAGACAAAAGGGACAAAAAATAAATTTATGACCTTGACAAATCAAATAAGCCAATTTAGAGAAAATTCAACAAATTGCTCATGAATTTGGCAAAAGTCATCGTCTTTGTCAATGCATTTGGTCAATCTTTATGTTATGTTTTATCTATTACTTTCCAGTGCCTTAGAAAAAAAATTTAAGCCGTTTTATTAATTTTGATTGATTGTCTCTTGCTAAGGAAACATGTATATATCTTAAGGATTAAAAACTTGTTTGTTTTGACTTTTCTTTTCAAACACAGGATGGTGTGAATGTTTTGCTGTGAATTATGGATCTGCTGGTGGTTGCCAATGTCTAAGGCCTTTGAAATCTGTGAGTTAATATCTGAAATTACCAATTATAATTGATATGATCTCATATGAAAAGGTTCTTGCTGATTGGATTGAGGCTGAATCTAATGTGTTTTGCAAACATAACAACTCATAACAGTATCATATGAGATCACTTGAACTATGAAGATGTATAGATTTCTTGTTCAGAGATATCAGATGTAAAGTTTGACTAGATCTCATTCGTAGGGAGAAGAAGTGTTTCATTGAAGATAGAATAGCAACTGTGTTTCTTTTTTTCTTTTTGGTCATTTTCAGTTTTTTTTCTTCATTAAATTATGAATGAACTTGAACTTAATTGGCTGAATTGGTGTCTTTTGTAACAACCATCAAAATGGAGTTTCAGTTCATATACAGTTCTGAAGAACAGTGAGCAAGCACCAAGGTTTGTTGTGACCGTACTCAACCATTGAACAGTACATATAATTGCTTTAGTTTAATAGGTCTTTGCAAATTCCTTCTCATTTTTACCCCACTGCAAAGTGCAGAATTTTCGAATGACTTGTTAGGTCTGTGCATCCATGGTTTCTATTGTATAGACCTGTGAATAATATAGATGTTACTTACCAGCAGCTTGTTAGCTGACCTAAATCTAAAATGCTTCTCATTTTTTTCCCGTTGAAAGTTCAATTTCTTCTATTTCGTACTTCCTGCAACTTTTCAGCGAACATTTGGGAGAAATTTTGCTTCACATGTAAATACAGAACGAGGCATGTTTGATGAAATATCTTTTGATAAAAAGAAAGCCCAGAACAGTTGCTGGTTTTTCCTTTAAAGTTTAGATTAAAAAAATGATATCGGATACCGTGCAGCTTAATTGTATAGCTTTGTGATCACATTGGCTATTTTGGAATCTTTTGCACCCGAGACCTTTATTTCTGTTACAGAATAAAACATCTTAATAATAGATATTTAAAATGAGAAGACATATTTTTATGATAAGATACCGGTGCAAGTCCATATTCTGAAAGCTCAACTACAACTGGTTCAGTTTATACCATAAAACCTGACCTTTATGGAATCAATTAATAAAACCAAATGTTGCTTTAATGCAGTAAGATTCCTGTAAAATGATGATTTTTTGCCTGTCAATGTAATAATTTGTTGTCTTGATATTACGTCAAATCAAAATCGGGTTTGGCATCTTGAAGTCCAATTCAATGTTTTCTAATGCAATGCAGGAAGCAAGGAAATGATACAGCTCTATGAGATCTTGCGAAAAGCCCCTGGCGTATATAGGGCCCGTTTTAGTGGGGCTGGGTTCAGAGGATGTTGTCTTTCAATTATGGCCGTGAATTGTGCTGACAGTGCAGCAGAATTTGTCAGAACTGAATAGAGAAAGCACAACCTGAGTTGGTCTCTGACATCCCTCATGATAAGCATGTGTTAGTTTGCAAACCTGGTGACTCAGCTAGAATTATTTTCCCTGAAATATAGCAACTTGAACTTTCCAACCAATTGCCGCAATTTGTGTGCTTCACTATTGAATGCTTGGTTTGACGAAATATTTGAAGAGGAGTTTAAAAATTACTCCTTTTGAGGAATCAAAATTCACAAAGTAAATAATTTTTTGAAGTTTCAAGTGCAGGTTTGAATACATGAAGTTGGTGCCTAATTGCAATGCCTACTTATGTAGTTCCATTTATTCATTTTTTGGTTATTTTTGTAATAAAAATTGAGATTAATTGATTTATTGAATTTGTATCCGCTATATGGTTTCTCTTATAAATTGGATTATTACCATGATTTGTGTTAACTTTGTTTATTCCTTAAATTATCTAATCATAAACAACGAACATTCATTTTATCGGGAATTTAAATATTGAAAATGGATAATATATTCATGACAAGTGATATTTTTATATTATAAAGTCCGCCCACACATTGGGTGGGCTCTGCTGCTAGTATTATTTCATGAACTTAAAAAGTAATATATAGATGAACTAAAGCAAACATATCACCCAGCAAAAAGGGGGGGGGGGGGGGGGGGAAAGGTAAGGAATTATTCATGCTTTCTCTGTTTTTTTTTTTAAATATTTAGTTAATTCCCATTAAAAAGTTTGGTCCACTACATTATAAATATATCACAATAAATAAATATGCCATTTTTGTTCACTCATTCAACTAGTTGGATAACAGATGTTGGCGGAGAAAGTGAGAAAGAGAAACAGAGGTTGCGTTAACCTAGTCAATGGTACCTCAGCTCGGTGATTAATTCAATTCAAAATTTATTATCATCCCATACCTAATTTAAAATTTAACAAAAAAAAACTTAGTTTAAAATTTATCAGTTCTTATGGGAGCACTAAATGCTAAAAAAAAATAGTTTTTTTTTGTGATTTACAAGTTTACTATGTTGCAATTTTGTTGTGACGCACCAATTGCATTTGAATTTTTCTTAGAGTTTTTTCTATTGTCAACGTCAAGTTTAATATGAGCTACCAAAATTTAGTACCTGTGACAGAAATGCATTTTCATCATGGTTCACCTAACGTAAAATATAGTTAAAATTGATTAATCATGTCTTCCTAGTGTGTGTTTCTGATTTAAAAGCCTCTTTCTTTCTTTTCAAGTGCATCTAACCGTAATTTGAGCAATGAAAAATATTGATATCATCCAAACTGTTACTACCAAGTATGGTAGTGGGCTTAAAGCAAGTAAAGTAACAACAATAATATTAAGGTCAACTATCAAACTCTTTATTCATGTTCTCAAATGGATTTACATCTCTTAAACATCAACACGGATAAACCCTAGTGAGAAATGCCCAAAGAGCCGACCCCCCTTTAGTCCTACTGTGGCCTATTTATACTAGTTCGGAGGATCTTCTAGAGGCATCCATTCTGTCAGAGGCCGGTACGATTGTCTGCTGAGCTGACCCTGGCGCCAGTACGGTCTAACTGTTGTCCCCTGCCGAGGGTTCCTGTTAATTTGGAAGATAGCGTCTGCTCTCCCCTTACTTGATCTGGGCCTTCTTGGGCTTAACAGTACTTTACCGATCCACCAAGCTTGTTGGGGCAGGCCGGCAATGGGCCTAGTAAATGGGTTACTGGTGGCCCTATCACCTGCCCCCAAGCTTTTATCAAGCGGAGCGAGGTGAAAGCTTTCGAGTTCGGTTGTCGTGTGAACATGTCCCAACAATGACTATGGGCCTCACCTCTTTGAGCTTGCCGGGGCAGGCCGGCAATGGGCCTAGCAAATGGGTTACTAGCGGCCCTATCACCTGCCCCCAAGCTTTTATCAAGCGGAGCGAGGTGAAAGCTTTCGAGTCAAGCATAGGCAGGCCTCGTGCGAATTGCAGGGCTCTCTATACACTTCGTGACACGTGTTGCCTGTTTCGTGATTCCCCCCAAGCCAAACGATGCCTCCGAAGAGTCGCGTATCTAGGTCACGTTTTGGCGGGAAAAACGAACCGTCACACTGTAGATCCTTTGTGATTATTCTGCCTTGATTTCTCCCCCTCCTCCTTTATAAGGTCACCAGACCTTCTGTCTCTTCTTTCGTCTTTCCTTTTTAAGTCATCTTACGATTCTCCTTTCTTCGAGAAGTGTTTCTTCTTTTTCCCTGCCGACTTACATTGCTTGCCGTTCCTCCCCGTGCCGTCTACTCCCTTGGTGAGTACTTTCTTTTTCCTCTCCCTTCTGTTCTTCTAGACGTTTTATTTGATTCTTTGCTTTGACTTCCTTTTTGATGGAAATGAACTTTGTAGCCATGGCTTCCTCGTCCGATCCCGCTCGACACAGAGGTCAGGAGGCTCCTCCTGGGCTAGAGCCGCCTGGGGTCAAATCCCCTACAGCTGAGGGCATTAGCGGGGTCCCTGCGATACCCCAGGCCCCTCGTACTGAAACCCCCATTGGTGCGGGGTCCAGTAGAAAGCGGGCTAAAGTTCTGGCCCATAAAGATAAAGCCACAGAGAAGGTAAATGAACCATTGAAGAAGTCTACCAAAGAGCAAGTCACCCCTCTGGTGAAGGTCAAGCAGCTTCGCAGTCGAGGTTGGGGGGAGAGCTGCGCCGAGACCGACTTCACAGAAAAGATGACTCGGCCTTCTGGCGTTAAAATTGTGGTGTCTGCAAAGGATGACAATCCCACTGATACCGCAAAGGGAATATGTCTTTTTAGCCGGACCGTGCGATGCGGACTGCTTGCTCCCTTCAGCGACTTCCAGGTATCGTTTCTCAAGTTCGCAAGTATTCCGCCGGGTCAACTGCATCCTGGCGCTTGGTGCTGTATAAATAGTTTTGACCTTCTCATGCGCCCTGAACAACTGAAATCGCTGGGTCTTCCTTCTCGCCCCGCTAGCCTGGCGTTGCTAGCCCATTACTTTGACTTTTTTGGGACTTTGGACTACTGCAACTTGAGGATGAGGTCGCCCAACCTCTTTCATCGTCCCGGCAAAATTTCCGACTGGGATAGACAGTTTGTATTCGCTTCCCCAGAACTTTGCACCAAATTCGGCGTTCCGTCAGAATGGAATGCTGAACGCGCGAGGAAATGGGCGAAACTCCAGCTTCCTCGCCCGAGTAATCAGGCTGACAAAGATTTTGTTAAGGCCCTGGATGCTAAATTGGTTTCTGACGGGCCTATCACCATAGCCTTTGACGGGCGATCTCTCACTCCTTACCCTCTGCTTTTCAAAAAGGTTGAGAAGGTCGAGGAGGAGGAAGAAGGTGAAGAAGAGGAGATGGGCTCTTTTCGCCGCAAGCAAAAAGTTCCTGCCTCTAAAGGGCGTTCGGCAGTAGGTGAGAATAGTTCAGAATTTCTTTCACCCCGGCCTTACGCGCCCGGTATGGGGAAGCCTCCTGCTTCCGTTGTTTTTAATACTCTCTCTCTCTGTGGATTGCTAGGTAAAACCGATGATAGATCGGGGTCGGATTCAGATGAGCCGGCATTTACTCTTGGCCGGAAAAAGAAAGGTGCTTCTCGAAAGCGGGCTCGCTCCCCTGCGTCCGGGGAGGAATTCGTGAGTGTTGAGGATGACCCTGCCCGTGATGGCGAGCGAGATAGGATTCGCTTGGCCCAAATTGCCAAACGGGTGGATGCACAAACTCCCCCCGACCAGGTTCCTCCCAGCGGCTGCCCCCCTTTTCCTGAGCCTTATCCTGCTCGCTTGGGATCTATGCTTGAGTTTTTTCCCCTTGGAGCCACCGCGTCTAACGACTGGCGGTCCGCTCAGATCCGGGAAGTGAAAGGGCAAAAGGATACCTTCTTGGCCTACGTCCCGGGTTACAATGCCGTCATGGCGGGGTCGGCCGACCGCCTTGATCATCAGCGGTATGCCGCCGGGATGAACAAAATATCCATCCCGCGGGCTACTGAGCTCGAGTGTGCCGGCATGGATGTGGAAGATGGTCTCGCCCTCATAAGCGAGCATGCTCAGCAGGTTGGTAACCTAGCCTCCTACACCTTGGCTCAGTATATTGACCTTCGTCATAAGGTCGATCTGATGACCATGGCTGCTGCCGCGCACAATACCCATTTGCGGGAGGAGATGAGTAAAAACAAAACCCCCCTTCTCACTATAGAGAGCGCCCCCAACAAAGTGGTTGAGGAGTTTTTGTCAAAACTCGATTCTGAGCAACTTCCTTCTCCTCTTAAGGAAAAATATGAAGGGTTCGTTGAAGCCGTCGCCTCCCTTTCCTCTCGTTGTGAGCAGGCTGGTGAGGAAATTCTAAAGGCCAAAGGGGATACGATGATCCAGGAGAGTGCTTCTCAAGCCTTCCAGCGGTATTTCCTCAACACCCGGGACAAAATAGTCCTTTTGGAAGACGAGGTGGATAAGAGCAAAAGGGCTCTAGATTCCGCTCGGTCTGAGCTTCTGCAGACCAGCGCGGCTTATGACAAGATGCGAGGTGAAATGAGCGGGATCTCCCTCGACAAACTTAAGCTGGAAGCTCAGGTAGGCGAACTCAACCGCAAGGTGGAAAACCTGTCGACTGAGGCAGCCAAGCGCACTGACCAGCTGGCTAAGCTGAAAAAAGAGCTAGGGTCGCAGGCCACCCAGACTGAGGCCGCAAGGAGGGATCGGGACAACTGTCTAGTGGCCATTGAAGAAGAAAAAAGGAGAGTATCGGAGTTGGAGGCTACCTTGGCTCGCGAGAGAGAACAAAATTCTCAGCTCAAGAGTCAAGTGAATATGTTAATGAAAAATTCTCCTGGCATTGAAGGAAACCGCCCCCTTTCTTCTTCAGAAGTTGCCAGGATCAGCAATGATGCCATCATGAATTTCCTGAATTCCGAGGGCTGTGTTCCTACCATTGCTTATCGCTTGGCTGGCCGTCTCCGCTCCACCCTGAAGGAGCAGGCTAACTACCTGAGGCATTTCTTTCCTTTCACTCTGGCCAGCATCGGATTGGGTGGCAAGACGCCCCCCGAGTTGAAACCCAGGGACTGGAGTGAATATCGTTGGGATCCCGTTGCGGAGATCATGTACGACCCGGCGGGCAACGCTTTCGTCGACATGCCAAATCTCTTTGAAGAGCACGACCATCCCGAATTCGCCTACCCGCCAGACCAGTGGCCTGACCATATTGACCGGCCCGAGCTGCCTGAGGCGGAGGAAGAGGAAGAAGGAGAAGAAGAAGAAGAGGAAGAAGAATAATTTGCTTGTTTATTTCTTGTAATTTTTTGCTGTCTGTTTGTGTTGATGACGCTGTTTAAAAACTTTTGTTCTATTGACGAAGTGGCGCTTTAACTGACATATTCCCTTGCTTTGCCAATTGAAGTTTAATTTTGCTGATTAATTATTTTTCTTGCGATTGAACGATGCTCGAAATTTTTATTTCCGCGCATGCTCGCGCACTTGGAATCTTGATGCTTCCGTAAGCGCAACTTTAATTTTCGCGCGGGTTAAAGTAACGCGGACTAAGCGTCGCTTGGTCGCTGGTTTGAACTCGCTTGACTAGAGTTTATTCTGTCCGACTTAATCAAATTAATCAAATGCTGTTCAAAAACAGGAAGAAGAAAGAAACTTAAGCTTTTGCTGAAAAAGTAACTGTTTACAAGAACCAACTTGTACAAACATTTCATTCTTCATCGTTCTTCTAATACACCACTATCTTAGGCGTCTTCATCATCATCATTCATCATTTTTTTTTTTTTTTTTTTTTTTTTTTTTTTTTTTTTTTACAAAACGCTTAACGGTTGCCAGGTCTTCTTGTTTATCTTGAAGTTGTCTTGTTATCGGGATCAGCAGGTCTTGCCGCTGGCTTGTTGTCGGGATCAGTCGGTCTCGCCGCTGTCTTGTTATCGGGATCAGCAGGTCTTACCACTGCCTTGTCCCATTGGCGGTGTGAGCGGTTTGACATTGAATGACTTCTCCGGGGAGGGGACCGCTTCGGCCCCTTATAAGAGGATTCCATGTGCACAATCCCGTCGGGATCCCCTCATGTCTGTCCACGCGGGCTTGGCCAGTCGTGTACAGACTCTTGAATGGTCGCGGCGTTTGACAGAACTTCTCACGGCCTGTCTGTATGGTCGGGCTTTTGTCCACATTTCCATGCCGTTTGATGGGACACTTCCGGACTGCCGACCAAACATTTGCACGCCGGACCATTCGGGGGTAACGGTCCTCGAGGTTAACTGACTACTAGATGTCAGTTATCCTACGGGACTGTCTTCCCCCTATCAGTTATCCTACGAGACTGTCTTGCTTTGATTCCTCCTACTTCTTTCTTCTTTCCTTTTCTTTTTCTTCATCTTTGCGCCCTTTGTTTTCTCTGCCACGAAGGCTTTCAAGCGCTTGATATATTTAAAGAGGAAGTAGAGATTGTTTCTGGGATGATCTTTGAGATGTGGGGTTAGGGGGGGTATTTATAGCTGGGAAGCGCCTCCTAACTTTAGAATTCATTTAATTTGGTCATTAAATGTCATGTCTCTTTGCCTCCCAAGTACCCGGGTTTTCCGGGATTTCCTTGGAAAGCACTCCCTGACAATAAGTGATCTTCCCTTTTCGTGTTATGCACGGTTCTTGGTTGTCAGAGAACCTGCAGCCTTTGACTGATTTTTGATAAGATTTCGTTCTAGTGTCTTTTGTCCAATTTATCACCTGGGCCCCCGACTCAAAAAGGTATCGATTATCACGTGAAATAGAGCCACCTGGCGTTAGCCCGCAGTTGATGACCTCGCCTATTTCGCTACGTCAGGCGGATTCCCATGGAGGTGTCTTGGGACTTGTATCTCTCATCATGAAACGACGCCTCGTTTCCTGTACCCGTCGTTTCATCAAGAGATGCCTTGGACTTCGTACCTCACTTACGATTATGAAGCGACGTTTTGGGTTCCGTACCCACCGCTTCATTATGAGGGGAGTGCTTTAACTTCTGTCTCTGTCCTTTGGTCGCGCCTTTTGGTGCCTATAAATATGGCTGGCACTTTGCAATATCCTAACTTCCCTTTCTGATCGTGCCTATTTACTTTACTACTACAATGGCCTTCGCTCCTCACTATCCTCTTCCTTCCTCAGCCGACGCCGAAGCTGAGAAGCATTCCTACCTCGGGGTCGTGCTTTATCATCCCGATCCTCTTACGACTGTAGACGTTGAAGCCGCCCTTCTGCTTGAGAAACCGAACTTCCGTTGGGAAGTTAAGAAAATGTGCTCCCGGCGGTTTCAAGTTTGGGGACCTCCCGGATGGGAAACTCGAGCTTTAGAGCTCGCACATGTCAAAGCGGGGCCATATATTTTCATGGCCTCCACAGTTAGCAGCCACAAAACTCTTCTCCAATCCCGCTGGTAAAATATTGGGTGCGTGCAGTGGGACCCCCAGTGGGCTGGCTGACAGGATTCGCCGCCCGAGGTCTCTTCCTATTCGGCCTTCATGTAGCAGTTGACCCTGCCACCCGGGCCGGTGTCGAGGGGCGATGGGCGCGAGCTCAGGTGGCCGTTCCCGACAGGGAAGCCATCCCGCTATCTCTCACTTTTTTCCGTGGAGGACCGGTTGGGTCTCTTCACTTGGAGCGTCTCCCCGTGTGGTATGCTGTCGAAGGGGAGGAATATGAAGATGACTTTCTGCAGGCTTTACTCAGCGAGCCTGTGGAGCCCTATAGCAGTGAGCTTGTAGAAGCTAGGCGGGCTCAGCTACTGGCGGACGCTTCGTCTGGGTCGAGCAGTGGCGGGGGGACTGAGTCGGGCAGCAGCGAAGGGACTGATAGGGAACCCTCAGTGAACTCTTAGTTCTTTTCCCCCTTTTTTTTTGTTAAGGAATTTTGTTGTATTAAAACTAAGTTAAGAAGAAAGCTTTGCAGTATAATGTGTTTCATTTTACTTTTCTTGCAACGAGCGCGACGCGCTTCGATACTAAATGCGCTGCCTCAAGCGCGATGCGCCTCGATATGCAAAATAGCGCTAAGCGCTGACGATAACATCGCTTAAGTTTAATTTGAAAAATAAGAATCTTTAAATTTATTCATAAAATTTTATGAGTACATTAATCTCTCTCCTAGCCAAAACGGCAAGACAACATCTGCGGATTTAGCCCAGCTGTACGGCATGTACCGATCAGCCATCTCTTGGCGTCAGTGGTGTTCCTTCCATTCAGTTGTTGGATTGGAAGGAACTTATCCTCATGTGTGAGATCATTCTTGGGGTTCATTCCCGGGGGTTTCATACTTACTATGACGCCCTTGATGTCGCATAGCCAAACGCATCGAAAGTTGGCCGGGTAGGTTACTGGAGATTGGCCAGACTCTTGGTTGGGGATCGGACTGATCCGCTTCGCTATTCAGCCCGACCGTCAAGGTCTGGATCAATGTCCTCATAGAAGAGCTTTTGACTTGCCTACAGCGAGTCTGTCACTTTCGGGGTAAATTAGATCTTTCTGTTAATTAATTAATTATTCAGTTATTCTACGAGATTGTCTTTTATCTCGAATTCGCAATAATGCGATTGATAATTGTCATAATGCATTAATGATGTCTCTGTTTTCTTTCTTCTGAGGTCCACTTTCTTTTGAAGTTTCGAGTTTGTTTAGCATGAATATTTTTCCTTTCTGCTCCTCGGGCTTTTTAAACAAATACCACTCACGCCTGTCATGTGAGTAAGCATGCGATTTTTGTGAGGGTCACGCCCTTTTGATCAGGCGTGGTAGCCCGACCCCTCCCTGGGTGTAGGTACTAGGATTCATGACCTCCCTTAGTGTGGGTGGTGAATCTGACCTTTCCCTTGATGTAGTTACTAAATAGTGAATCCGACCCTTCCCTTGGTGTAGGTACTCGGATTCATGACTTCCCTTGGTGTAGGTACTAAATAGTGAATCCGACCCTTCCCTTGGTGTAGGTACTAGGATTCTGACTTCCCTTGGTGTAGGTACTAAATTGTGAATCCTACCCTTCCCTTGGTGTAGGTACTAGGATTCTGAATCCGATCCTTCCCTTCCTTCCCTTGGTGTAGGTACTAGGATTCTGAATCCGATCCTTCCCTTGGTGTAGGTACTAGGATTCATAACTTCCCTTGGTGTAGGTACTGAATATTTAATAAAAGGAGCTTTCAAGCTTCCTCTCTTCAATTGCATCCATATTTCTGATTAGGCTTTTCAAACTTCATTTGTCATTACTTAACCCAGTTTCTTACAGAAACATATTAAACAAGCTCAGCGCTTGTGGTTGCCAACTAGCTGGCAACCTTGATTGAAAGTAAAGACAATGCAGTAAAAGGAAGATACAACGGTATTCACAGTGGTGCAAACCTAGCGGAGAGCTTCATGGGTAGAATTTGCGCAGGTCCGACGCATTCCATGAGTTCGCTAATACCTTACCTTGTGCATCCTTTAGATAGAATGCTTTTTTCCCGGCCGACTTCACAATCTCAAAAGGACCGTCCCAAACGGGGTCCATCTTGCCAATGTGCTTGCCTGCTGCTGCTGCCTTTCTTAGCACTAAATCACCAGGCTGGAAATGTCGCGGAGCCACCTTTTTATCAAAGGCTCTTCGCATCTTCCTTTGATATTCTGCCTGCCGAGCCGAAGCTTCCTCCCGGAGCTCGTGAATCACCTCGAGCTCCTCCATCCTGCGCTCGGCATTCCGTTGGGTGGAATAGTTGATGGTGCGGAGCGTCGGATGGACAATTTTCATAGGAATGACAGCTTCCATCCCATAAACCAGAGCATAGGGCGACCTTTCGGTGGCCGATCGCGGGGTGGTGTTATAAGCCCACACCACCTCGCTGAGATATTCAGGCCAAGTGTTTTTAGTTCCTTCTATTTTTTTCTTCAACCCCTCCAGAATGGTTCTGTTTGATACTTCCGCCAGTCCGTTGGATTGCGGGTGGCACACAGATGCAAAATTAATGTCAATGCCCAGTCCACGGCAATAATTCTTGAAAGGTGCTCCGGTAAACTGACGCCCGTTGTCAGTGATGATGGCATTCGGAATTCCATACCTGTACACTATTTGGTGCTCCAGGAAATCTGTGATCTTCTGGGAAGTAATAAGGGATAAGGCCTTGGCCTCGATCCACTTAGTGAAGTATTCCACAGCGACCACAATGAACTTGAGGTTCCCCCTCGCCTGAGGAAAAGGGCCAAGTATATCCATTCCCCAAATGTCAAAAGGCCAAGGGCTTGTGATTGGCTTCAAATTGTTAGGCGGCATATGACTAATTCTAGCATGAAATTGGCACTGAGCGCATCTCCTCACCAGATCTTCGGCGTCCCTTCTCAAGGATGGCCAGTAATAGCCTTGGCGCATAATTCTTTTTCCCAAGGTGCGAGGTCTTTGATGACTTCCGCAAATACCTTGATGAGTTTCTTTCAACAGTTCATCAGCCTTGGCCCTTCCGACACAAATCAACCAGGGGTGGTGGTATCCCTTTTTGCATAGCTCCTCTTCAACTATTGTGAATTCCAAAGACCATCTCTTGATCTTCCTCGCCAAGTTCCTGTCTTGTGGGAGAATCCCCTTGGTTAAGTACATCCAAATTGGTGAGTACCACTCTTCCTCATGGCGTGTCTGAAAGACAACCATTTCGAGTAACTGAATGCTGGGCGAAGGGATTTCCAAGACTATTATGGGACGCTCCTTGTCCAACTCGCTCTTGGCTAGTTTGGACAGAGCATCCGCGGTCTCATTCTCTCCCCTGGGGATATGCTCAACGAGGACTTTATCGAAATCGCCGATGAGCTGTTCCACCTTTATCAGGTACTTGATCAGCGTTTCGTCTTGAGTTTTGTACTCTTTGAGCACCTGATTCACTACCAGTTGGGAGTCGGACCGGATCCTAATGCTCTTGGCCCCGGTAGCCGCAACCAACTGTAAACCCGCGATGAAAGCCTCGTACTCGGCCACATTATGGGATGGGTTAAAGTTCACCCGCAAGGCATACTTGAATCTATCCCCATCCGGGCTGATTATTTCCACACCTAAACCGGTGCCCTTGTCGGATGACGCTCCATCCACGTATACCTCTCATACCGACTCTACAGGGGTAAAATCTCCACTGGTCCCTTGGACAATGAAATCTGCCAAAGCCTGACTTTTGTAAGCCGTTCTGGACAAATAGGTGATGTCGAATTCTGATAATTCAATGGCCCACTTGAGCAGTCTTCCGGCGACGTTGAATTGTCCTAACGCCTTGCGGAGTGGCATAGTGGTCACCACACGAATGGGGTGAGCTTGAAAGTAAGGACGCAACTTCCTAGCGGTTACCACGATCGCAAACGCATTCTTCTCAATCGTCGGGTACCTGGTCTCGGCATCCCTCAACACTCTGGATACAAAATACACCGGTTTTTGTACGCCTTCTTCTTCTCTGACCAGAGCCGTGCTGATAGCCTCCTCATTGGTGGCTATGTATAAATATAGTGGCTCACCATTTATGGGCCTGCTGATTATAGGCGGGGTGGAGAGATATTCTTTGATCTTTCCAAAGGCTTCCTGGCACTCTGGTCCCCACTCGAACCCTTGCGTCTTCTTTTTAATGAGGTCAAAGAAAGGCTTGCATAGCATAGCGGACTGCGAGATGAACCTGCTGAGTGCTGCTATCCTGCCGGTGAGGCCCTGCACCTCCTTGATGGAACTAGGTGACTTGAGATTTATAACCGCTTGGCATTTGTCGGGATGGGCTTCAATACCGCGCTCGGAGATGATGAACCCTAAGAACTTCCCGCTTGATAAGCAGAAGAAGCTCTTTTTAGGATTGAGCCGCATTCCTACCTGTCTCATTTTGGCGAAGACCTTTTCCAGATGGGCGACGTGATCGGAACCAGTGCCGCTCTTAACAACCATGTCATCAATATACGCCTCCATTATTTCTCCCAACTCCTCCTTGAAGACCTTGGAAACCATTTTCTGGTATTCTGCTCCTGCGTTCTTGAGGCCGAAGGGCATGACCTTGTAACAATACAATCCTTCTTAAGTAACGAAGGAGGTTTTCTCTTCATCCGCCTGACTCATCCTTATTTGATTATAACCAGAGTAGGCGTCCATGAAACTGAGGTACTTGAAGCCGGCTGTGGAATCGATCATGGCATCGATGCTAGGTAATAGGAACGGCGTCTTGGGGCAAGCTTTGTTTAAATCGGTGTAATCTATGCACATTCTCCACTGTCCATTGGATTTAGTCACCAATACCGGATTAGCCAACCACTGCGGGTACTTGACTTCCCTTATGGCCCCAGTTTTGAGCAGCTTTTCCACCTCCGCCTTAATTGCCCTTCTTTTCTCTCGACTTTGTTTTCTCTTCTTTTGAGTAATCGGTCTCATGCCTGGCTTAGTAACAATTTGGTGCTCGGCTATCTCCCTGTCTATCCCGGGCATAGCCTCACCCTCGCAAGCGAAAATATCGCGGTTTCGCAAGAGGCATGCCTTGACCAATTCTCGGTCCTCTCCGGGTAGTACATTGCCAATCTTGGTGATCTTGCCATCTCCCAGGTCAAACTCTTCAGTATCTTCCATGGGTCCGCCTGTGGGTCCAGCGGGGTTATGAAGCAAGATGTTTTCCGCCGAGTCATAAGACTCCGTTCGTTCACTTGCGTGCTCAATTTGAGCCACATGCTTTGGAATGGACGCCTGATAGCATGTTCTGGCTACTTGCTGCTCGCCTCGCAGAGTCCCGACTCCGCTCCGAGTGGGAAATTTGACCTTTAAATGGGGTGTAGAGGCTATGGCTCCGATGTCATTCAGAGCCTTCCTACCCAGGATAATATTGTACGGAGAGGGAGTGTTTACAACCACGAAACTGACTCGGGACACCACATCCCTTGGCGATTCTCCGAAAACAACTGGCAGATCTATAACCCCCAAGGGCATAAGCTGATCGCCCGTGAAACCTGTGAGTGGTGTAGCCATAGGTTTGAGAGGATGGTTTTGCAAATGCAACTTTTTTAAGGTTTCATAGTAGATGATATCGGCGGAGCTACCCGTGTCGATCAGGATTCTGCCTACTCGCGTGCCATTTACGCGTAGCATTACCACAATAGCGTCATCATGAGGCAAATGGATTCCTGCATAGTCCTCCGACCCAAAGGTGATACGCGTGTTTGCCACCGAGTTGCTTTCTCCTATCTGAAAAACCTCCATCCTTGACGGGTTGTCTAGGTTCTTGGGGTAAGCGTATCTCCTTCTGGCCCTTTCTGAATCTCCCCTTGCGGCATGTCCTCCCGCTATATACAAGACGGGTGCCGGGGAAGGTCGGGGATTATCTTGATCGGCATTTGGAGGGGTTCTCTGTCGGGTGCGCTCCGCTTGCCTGCCTCGATCTCGCATACGGCGTCCGTAGTTGTTCCCTTGCCTTCCCCCTCTATTGCCCCTTTCTTCATTATTCCACTGGGGGGTTTCCAAGTACCTCTCAAGCACCTTAGTGTTTCTAATCATCCTTTCAATTTCATCTTTCAACTTGATGCATTCGGACGTGGCATGGCCGTATCCATTGTGATATCTGCAGTATTTGTTTCTGTCACCCCGGTTAGTTTCTTCCCTCGAAAGTGGCTCGGGTCGCTTAAACTCCGGGTCATCTTGAACAACCTGCAGCAATGAGTTGGTTGAAACCGAGAAAACATGATAATTAGTATACCCTTGCTTATAATCCTCTCCCGTGGGAGGAAATCGAGGTTGAGCTACCACGCCTTTATACTTGTTGAAAGAACGACCCCGCCGATAAGGACGAGGTGGAGTATCTCGGCGAGTGGACGGGGGCGTACTTCGCCTATTAGAAGGGGAAGCGGGTCGGGGATAACGCCGGGGTCGATCAGGGCTTTTGCGCGACGCTCCTCGGCTGGCTGGTTTCCCCGCCACTGCGGCATCTTCCTCAGCTTGCAAGGTTTTCTCCGCTGCAGTTCTGAATTCTGCGAACGTCCTGAAGTCTTCTTCTACTGCTCTCCACCGTAAGGCACTTCCTTGGCTTAAACCTTGCCTTACTGCAGCTAAGATGATTCCGTCGTTGTAATCAATAGTTTGATTTGCCTCCTCAGCGAACCGGTTGAGAAACTTTCTTGTCGATTCCCGCTCGCCCTGTTTGAGACTCATCAGATCTATTGATCTTTTAGCTGGCGCCCGGATGCTTGGGAATCTCTGCAGAAATTGACTCTCTAGATCAGCGAAGTCCCTTACCGAATTGAAAGGTAGTTCCGAGAACCACTTCCATGCCGATTCCTCCAAGCATGTGGGAAAAACTCGACACCAAATGCTTCTATCCAAGGTGGAGAGAGAGATTCTGGCCTTGAAACTGGACAGGAATTCCTTCGGGCATTGCAGGGTCTTGGTAGAGAACCTGGGGAGATTAGTGAAACCATTAATGTTTATCGGGTGATGATAGAAATGATTTGGAAAGACTCCCCTTGCCGGGGAACATTGCCTTCGTCGCCCCAAATCAGCTGTATCATCGTGCCACCTCCTCCGAGGGGAATGAGTGACACTTCCCGTGCTATGGTGGCTGGGCGAGCGGATTCGTTCTTGTGTCTGGATAAAAGGAGCCCCAGACGGTATTCCACCTCCTACAAATGGCGGGACATATTCTTCGTGCGGGATCGCATGGCCCTGTGGATTAGGGAAACATGAAGGGGTCCCTTGGTAATGTTCTCCTCTAATGCCGCCCATATTACCTTCATAAAGGGGCGGTCGAAGTCCCGACCTAGATGGAGCCATGCAGGCTTGCTGCGCCGGCAGACGCTCGCCAGGTTGATGCATGATATGAGTCGGTATCGGAGCGACATTATTTCCCAGCATGGGCGAGGATAAGGATAAAAACTGTCCCCATGATTGAAGCATATGCTGGTCCCACATCTGCCGGTAGGGGTCCGCTGGCGCAGATACCGTGGGCCAGGCAGGAGGCATTCCTGATCCAATCAAGGGAGGTGGTGCTGTAAGACCAGGCTGCATTGATCCCGCATGCATATATGAGGAGGGTGGTCTTGCTGGAGGCGGCTGGAAACCTGCCGAAGTTGGTCCGCCCGTAAGGATCGGCGTGGTTCCTGACGGGGTCGGTCCGGTAAGAACGGTCGGAGTGACTCCCGACGAAGCGAGGCCATTGAGGGCGCTCGAGTTGACGGCATTCGCTCCCGACGGTCCTGCAGTCTGAGGGGTATAGACCGGCTGGGAGTACCCGGGGGGAGCGGATTGACAGCCCGCCAGGTTCGTCGGAGTGAACGGCGGATTTGGTACCGCTGAAGCGGTCTCTTGCGGGGTCTCCTCCACTAAGAGGTCCGGAGGCATCCCGAGAGGAGTGCGCTCGCCTTGCGCAGAGGTTTGCGCTTGGTGATTAGGTGAATCTCTTGCCATGAAAAAGTCGAACGAGAGTCGTCTGGGTTCTAAACTCTTCCCGCGATCTGGCATCAGCTACTCTTCCTTGCTTAAGGTGAGCCCCACGGTGGTTGTTACTACCAAGTATGGTAGTGGGCTTAAAGCAAGTAAAGTAACAACAATAATATTAAGGTCAACTATCAAACTCTTTATTCATGTTCTCAAATGGATTTACATCTCTTAAACATCAACACGGATAAACCCTAGTGAGAAATGCCCAAAGAGCCGACCCCCCTTTAGTCCTACTGTGGCCTATTTATACTAGTTCGGAGGATCTTCTAGAGGCATCCATTCTGTCAGAGGCCGGTACGATTGTCTGCTGAGCTGACCCTGGCGCCAGTACGGTCTAACTGTTGTCCCCTGCCGAGGGTTCCTGTTAATTTGGAAGATAGCGTCTGCTCTCCCCTTACTTGATCTGGGCCTTCTTGGGCTTAACAGTACTTTACCGATCCACCAAGCTTGTTGGGGCAAGCCGGCAATGGACCTAGTAAATGGGTTACTGGTGGCCCTATCACCTGCCCCCAAGCTTTTATCAAGCGGAGCGAGGTGAAAGCTTTCGAGTTCGGTTGTCGTGTGAACATGTCCCAACAATGACTATGGGCCTCACCTCTTTGAGCTTGCCGGGGCAGGCCGGCAATGGGCCTAGCAAATGGGTTACTAGCGGCCCTATCACAAACCTAATAAGATGATGGAGGAAATTGAAAATTCTGAATATGTGATTATCTCTATGGGCACTATATGCAAAATTGGCTCTCCAACACCGGAGAAACTCGAGCAAGAGATAAATTCGAAGGAACAAATGCACCTTTATAGAAAGGTTTGAAAAATAAAATTATAAAATCAACTCTAGGCCGGATGGATGCATATTATCTGTACTTATTTCAGGCTTATTGTTTGTACTTATTTCATCAGATATTTGTTCTGTAATATAAACGTTCTTTTTATTAATCTAATTGTTGTTCCCCAACTGCTTTCGAAAAGAAAAATATAAAAAAAAATGAATAACCCAAGCACAACACATACCATCACCCTATACTAAAATATTTATCATTGATAACGTACTGGTTTTAACCCAATGTATTAGTGCAATTTTTAAATGATAAAAGAGGAATATTTCACCGAATACATTCCTTAATTTGGATAAAAATCCAATTATTCATTGATGACGTACTGGTTTTAACCCAATGCTTGTTTCATATCTTCTAAATAATTTCTGTAGTGCCTATAGAACCGCCAATAACCTCGTTGAAGTTTATATTTCTTTCCGTAAAATGCTTTCTAGGGTATTAGTTTTGGTAATGTATACTCCATATTCGAGAAGGAAAAATCCTTGAAGGGTTTAAATAATTGAGGGCAGACGATGTCAAAATCCAAACAAACGAAGCAGCAAAGGTATTATTTTCTCCCTTGATTTTCATTATCCGTATTAATTATCATCTAAAATCAAATTGTGGGTATGCGAGGAACAGCTTCATTTAAAACTGAATCCATCCCACGTTCCCACTAGTGAAAATACCAAATGTAGTCTTTCAAATTGAAAAGTACCAATGTACCATGTTCGCTATCTGCTAGTAAAGTGACAAATGGCTGTGACCCTCAATATTTCCACGACTCGATGTTTTCGAGGATTGAATATGAATTTTAAAAAAAATTAATAAAAGGGTTTTTTTCCTTAAATTGATGATTCACAAATTAATATGTTTAATTACCCTCTACAGTTGTGACCTCTGGAGAAGGAAGCTGACCATACAAAAATTAGAAGAAGCGAAGTGGAAAACACAGAATTCTACATGGCTTAGGTGCCCAACCAAAAAAATGTTTTGTTAGTGAGGATAGCGAAAATAAGAACTGTTCATGGAAACGATGAGAGCCGACAAGTATGCACAAATATATAAAAGACCGGTGATGAGAATCTCCGATTTTGGATCAACTAGGCAAGGAGGCGTGCGGCACTGCAGCACGTATCCAGCAATATGAAAAAACTCCCCTGTTTCTATGAAGAACTCCCCTGTTTTATACTTCTACATTTGATTCTTATCTTAAGATAACATGTAATATTTTTAGTTGATCAGTTGAGACTCAAGTAATAACCTTAAGACTGGTGTCTTAAGTAATTTCGTTTTTCTTTTTTTCTTTCCTCTCATTGTAAATTTCGGCAACTATTTAGATCGAGGGGTGCTTCATTTATTAGTAAATGATTTCTATAAATTGCATTTTAAACAAGCAGCTAAATATAACCTAGGGGGCTGATCGAGATTCGTTCGATATAGACATTTGTAGTAAAATTATATGAGTAAATATGGTTATATGTATCTGAAATAATATGGTGTATATTCCTTTGATATTGTTCA
Organism: Rhynchospora tenuis; assembly: GCA_027725995.1. Taxonomy (NCBI): domain Eukaryota; kingdom Viridiplantae; phylum Streptophyta; class Magnoliopsida; order Poales; family Cyperaceae; genus Rhynchospora; species Rhynchospora tenuis. The sequence continues at coordinate 78,493,925 of CM050888.1, forward strand.
TGAAATATATAATATGGTTATAATTGTCTGATATGAATATATATAGTGTAAAAGATGTGATGTTTTTTGTTTCATCTTTACATATAACAATATTAATTACCCAATGAATGCTGGAGTAATTAACTATTAGTATTAATACCATTAAAAATGATTGCCCATTACCCATTATCTTGTAAAGTTGAACTGAATTTTTTTTTCTTTTGTGGACTTTACTACACAAATCAAATGATTTACACATTCCAGCAATGTTTCAGACAAAATACGTCCCATTATACGATCTATTATCTCTCTCTTTATTACAATATATGACATAATATTATTTATTATTAGCCTACTTTGTTATATTTTTTTAAATTACAAAATTAAGAGTGATTCGTGGGTAACTGTTGGTTGATTATCATGAGTACCCGGGACCAAAGATGGAGTGGAGAAGGATATCTCAGGCCAGGCCATCCACCCATGGAGACCCCCGTGGCCCACCACCGCATCGATTTGGCACTACTCAGCAGCACCCACCACCTAATTCCTCTCGCCATAACTCACCTCCTAATTCTTCTCACCATAACCCACCTCCGGGGTCATCTCTGACTACTTCTCATCTGAACCCTCCTCTGGTAGCATCTCGACACAATCCCCCTCAAGCAAAGAGCTCCGCCTCTATTGGTACCAAATTCCTGTCTGCGGAACCTGATTTGCTAGACTTGTTGACCGCAAGTCATCAGGGATGTCATACGGCACCACCTGACTCTAAATGCCCATCTATAAGTCATGCTATCTCACTCGAGATGCAAAGTACCTTGCTAAGGTAGCTAAACTCTCTAAAGGTTTGGTTTTCTCGCAGCCTAAGATTGTGGAGGTGGATTTAACCGTAGACGAAGTGGCAAAGATGGTTGCCGGTATCGGCTTTGTGACTGCACAACAGCTTCAGGTAGGATCCTTGTGGGGAGGAAATTATCTGGTCTTGCTACCAAGAGGGGATTGATGCACATGAGATATGTCTAGCTTTTCTGGAAGAATGGTGGAGTAGAGGTTTTCAGGCCAGTCTCTGGTCATCATGGATAGATGCCGATGTAAACATCCCACGTTTCAAAGTTTGGATTGAATTTCTTGGCCTCAAACCTCAACTGAGGAGGGAGGATTACGTGTCCCGGGCCAGGCGGTAGGAGAATTTGGCAATTATTTAGGCACCATCACCTCTGGCGAACCCGGAAACCTAGTCAGGTGGTGCACGACCTCAAAGACATACCTTTAGTAATGACAATCTCTGGTGGGGATTTTGAATACAAAGGTGCCGATAAGAATTAATAAGTGGGTACAAGATCAGGTGTACGGGATATCAGATTTTTCAGCATCTCCTGTTGCCATTGATCGCCGGTTATAACAGCTGGTGCATTTGAAAATTTCCATAAATCAACAGTTCCAGAAATGTACTTATGCCCTCATAACATTTTTCTTTGACTGAGTCAAAGTTTAATGTCCTATTGAATTTCCTCTTTTTCATTTATGTATATGTAATATCCCCAATTATTTTTACTGCCAACCTGCAAATAAAAAAAAATTAAACTACTGAAATATGACTCCTGGTTGAAAATATGCAAGTCCTTTAACTCTATTTCTCACTTAAATAAATGGGCGAAGCACCCATGCTTGTTAGGTTTCAGACACTTTTATTGTAATGTTTTTTTTTTAGATAAATTGGAATCCTTTTCAACTTATTTTTTAAATGTCTTTAAAAGATCTCACCCAGATTTCGAACCTGACATCTTGGTTGTGTTCCCAATTTCCCATATAGCTAGATCATGGGGAGAGTATTTGGGTTGGCAGGTTCCTGAGACAAGCTCTCAGAGGTGATTTTTCTTACTCCTCTTTATGAACGTTGATCTTTCTGGTAGATGCTTAATGGCTATTTTGAAGGTATAATAAGATGGTGATAATTGTTGCTTGAAAGGGAGAAAGAGAGAGAAGCAATCCATTGGAGAGAATTGTGAAAATATGGTTTTAAATATTAATGTCCGTTTATGCTTTTATCACTGTTGTACAACCCACCGTGTAACAGCAGGAATTCCTTAACCATTAGTTTCTTGCGAAATTTCCATTGGGCTTTATTTCAAAATTAGCATAAATCACTTGCATTATTAGCCTGGTTCATAAATATAGCAGAGGAAATGGAGTCATGGCTGTATTAACATTTTTCTTTGACCGATTCAAAGTTTAACGTCCAATATAGAAATAGGTGTTCTTCTCTTTATGATCTCTTAATTATTTTATCTGCCTACTTCAAAAACATTTTTTTTTCTAATATTTAATGCATGATGACACAGAAATGTGGATGTGATTGGTCAACAATTTATAGGAGTCCCATTAAGGTTTTAGTTGTTACCGGTGTTCCAAATATCGTGTAGTTCCGACTAGTATACTGGGTAAAAGTTAAAACAGGAAACTGGAATAGATACTGATACAGTGGATTTCTGTATAACAAAAACATAAAAAAATAAAAAATAAAAAATAAAAAATATATAAAAAAAATACCAGGATATATCTAAAAGTCTAAAACTGCAACATGACCAGTAAGGATTCTGGCACAATATTCAAATGTGTGGAAGCATCCATACAGTCTTGTTGTGATTTACAAATTTGATAGGTTGGAGGGATTTTTCATGTGCAAATTTATTGGGTTTGAGGCACGGTGTTCAGATGTGTGAAGCATCCGAACAGTCTTACTTTATAACATCATGATCATGAATATGAGCTACCAACTTTAGTTTCAATAATGGAAATGTTTTTCATTATATTGCACCTAATATAACAAAAAATTTAAAAAATATTGAAGTACGTACTAGATCATGCCTTCCTAATGTGTCTTCCATATAAATCTCTCCTACGCTTGAAGTGCATCTTCGTATTTTTATACTAAGAGCAAGAAAGTGTGTTTAGATCATCCGGACCAAATAAGATGATGGACGAAATTGAAAATTGTTAGTGTGCAAGTATGTCTATGGACACTATATACAACTTTAGTTTGCAGACAATAGCGACCATGATTCAAGATGACGAAGTCCAAACTGGGAAGCTGAGAAGGTATTTACTTTTCTTTTTAATTTATGAATATTTATTTTAACTATCAAGTTGTGGTTTTGATCGGGAACACTCATGAGGATCCCTCCCATCTCTTGAGAATACCACAATGCACATATAAATTGGTAAAAGGTGCTTGTTACAATCAAAACATGAAGAAAATTGCAGGGAATTACTTTCTATATAACTTATGATCTTATCGAAATTTGTGATTAGATGGAGCTTTACGTGGGCGACCTTAATCTCCTATGTTCCACAGCACAAGCATGACATTTTATCACAATTATTGCAGGTTATGATGTTGTTTTTATTTAGTTTTCTGTACTACTCATTAATTCAAAACTATTATTATTGTAACCCTATAAGATCATATAAATATATAATATGACTTATTTACAATCAGCTTGAAATTTTATTGCAGTCATATATAACCAGATCATAGAGAGATTGTCCAGATTGGCAGTATCGAGCTAGCAAGCACACAAAGGTAATTTTCTTACTTTCAAATCTCTTTTATTTCCTTAAATCATTACGATCGAACCTTAATTTTGTAAATTATTATAAAGTACAATGACTCTTAACACAATTGTTATTTTCACATTGTAGGAAAAGAAGCTTTGAAGAATAACCGCCGTAATTTTGTAAATTATAATATAAAATTAGAAAGCATAAAATTCAGGTTTGCTAATTAAACGGCATTTCCGAGATACAGGAGGAACAGGGTGCCACATTCGGTTTCTTTCTTTTGTTTAGAACATGCAAATTTTTTACCAAAGAAGGTTCACACCATTTTCATTGTTTTGGCTTTTGCGAGTTTCTTTCTTCATAAAGTTGGAATGCATGAATTCGTGAACATGACGATGCGGTCTATACATTGAAGGAGACCGGTAAAAGAGTATTTAGATAAAAAATATAAGTTTGTCATACTTTGGCGAAAATATAAGTTATATTATAAGTTTTTTTTTGTGAAGAGGCTGGTCCATGCAAAATTAAATATTGCTCTATAAATTCGAAAATTATGAAATTAGTGAAATTTAATTTTACAAAAAATCCTAAATCTCCAAAATAACAGAATAATCGGAAATTTATGGTATTAGATTACTAATGAGTAACGAGTAACGACAGAACAAACAAGCTCGGTGCATATAAAATTCAATATAGACTTCAGTCTACTAACAGAACGGGACTATGTATACGATGGCTTGTGAGGTTGTATCTGAATTAACCTTTTCTAAAGAGAATAATCCAACGATGCTCATACCCAAAAAGATCCAGTAAGATTAATAGCTATAAAATTCTGAAAATAGACGACATGGGCAGAACTGTCCGAAATATGCTAGGATGATTATTTTTTCTAGACCAGCTCGACAGAGTGGCCGGCCGTCAAGAAGCAAAAGTAAAAGAAATATCTAAACTAAATAATTTTGGATCTCATAACTTCAGTCCATATTAGCCCATTCATTTGGATAATTTCCTTATACTTCTCCCACCTTTGCTGCATCTGATTACTATTTTCTGCTGTGTTACATATTATCTATATTCGTTTTGCCATTTCTGTTTATTAGTTTTTGAGATTTGGTTACTGGAAGGCATAAGAGGCTAGAGAAAATTCGTCTTGTATAGAATTGAGACTTCGATTGAGATAACAAAATTGTGCAAGATTTTTCGAACAATTGCTTAATGAATTAGGAAGGATCAAACTAGAATGTAGTGTAAGTTCCTGCACTAGCCCATAAATTTAGAGAAATTTTCTCTTTAGTTTAGTTATTAATTAAGATAATGGAAAGCTCCTGATACCTCCCGTGTAATAAAACTAGCACATGCTTCGACACTCTGCGTGTCCAGCGTATCTAATAAGTTTCCTCTGTTTTTTCTAATTATTATTCAAATTCTGTAATAAGTCTGTCACGTGACCTTAGAAGGTCGGATTTTTAATGACCAAAATAAAGATAAGGTTTTTTTAATTCAAAACCGGACTTCTCTATTCTATTCTTTATTTTTTAAGCTTCGATTGTGTCCTTATTACTCGGTACATATATATGACCCAATAGACAAAAAAAAAAAAAAAAAAAAAAAACAACAACAACACCGATGCGATATGAGAGGAGGGAGAAATTTACAAGCCAATAATGTCAAGAAAATTATAAATAACAAATAACAAACAAAAGTAATTGACGAGATCAAAACCATCTTAGAAAACTACATCGTCAGTCATCGTCATTGAATGATATTAATAAATAATAAATATATATACAGAATAACATCAAACCAGGGGCGGAACCAGTCTGGTGCCTTGGTGGCCTGGCCCCTCCTGATTTTTTTTTTTTTAAAAAAAGAACCTCCTCAAAATTATTTTCTACTTACGCCCCTGATCAGACAATACTATGTATCTCTTACAGTAAATTATCAACTAACAATGAAGATTACCGTAATGATAAGTAAAGAGAAAAAGAGCAAAGAGAAAAAAAAAAAAAAAAAGCAAATGAATAAATAAATAAAAACAGCAAAAAAATAATGATAACTAGAATTAAAAACAAAAATAACGCAAAAGCGCGATTACAACTAATGTAACCAATTACTAACAGCTTACAATGTATAATATTGGTGTCATCATAATATAATAATCAAATGGCTTCTAGGTCACTTCGTAATACATGCAAAATATGATATTTATCATCTAAAACGACGAAAAAAACGTGGAGGATAATTTATTTATGTTATTAGTCATTTAGTCTATTTAAATATGCTAATAATAACTAAAAGATGTTTTAAGAAGTACAGGTCACGAAGTCAGCCACAGCCAGCCCACATGGGTATCAATAATGCAGGATAATTATAATAATTATAATAGCTAAATTCTTGAGTGGACATGAATTTTAATCAGACTTTTTAAATCTAGATATTTTATTTAAAATCATGAACAGAATTTTAGTTTAATTCTATTTGAAATTTTTGTTCGTCACAGAATTATTCATAATTATATAGCCCTTTAACCTCCTTGAGATTATTCCCTATTTTGCACACAACCTTTGAATTGACGATGTACACACCGTAATCATTAGGACACTCGCAAAGGGTTTATTATACTAAAGGACTAGTTATTCAAAAAAAAAAAATAATAATAATAATAATAATAATAATAATAAAAGGGACTAAACAAAAAGAAACAAGTTCAAACCATTCACACAATATACTCGAAAATCGAAACACACATTGGAAAAAGCTAAGATCAATTTATTTTCAACTTCACACCTACATGTAACTCATGACATTGGTTACGGTCAAAACGATTTGACGGACCGTTCCATCAAGCCGGATTAAATCTTAAACAAGTTCAAATGTTTAGCAAGTATTTTTCAAATTTTATATTTTGTTAAATTATTAAGTATTTTTCAAATTTTATAAATTTAGTGTTATTGGAGAGTTTAGAACTTATTAGATCAATAATTTCTTAAATAACAAGAAAATAGTAAAAATTTATATATATATAGAGGATGACTAACGTGCTATCCGTGGCAATGCCACCCATTTTTCATGGGGTCATTTTTCGAAATCCAAAATTCAAATGGCCAATTCAAACCGTTCAAGTTATTCACCATATTGAAATACCCTTGGAGACCAAATTTTACATTTTTTAGAGTTTTTTTTGCTATTTATTATGATATTTTCAAAAACGTTATAATCAGAGTATTTCATGCCCTCCAATTTGAAAATATCATAATAAATAGCAAAAAAAACTCGAAAAAATGTAAAATTTGGTCTCCAAGGGTATTTCAATATGGTGATCAACTTGAACGGTTTGGATTGTCCGTTTGAATTTTGGATCTTGAAAAATGAGTAAATAGAAAATAGATGGCACGTGCCACGGATAGCACGTTAGCCATCCTCTATATAGATATATATATATATATATATATATATATATATATATATATATATATATATGCTATGGTGCATCGCGATGTAAAAGTATATATCGCGATCATATTTGTCGTAGTTTTACAAATTGACAAATCTAATTAAACAAATCCAATCTATATATTGTAATCTCATAGTAAACTAAATTTTATATTTTTTGAATTTTTTTTACTATTTTTTTTTCAAATTTTTTAAAACATGACATTTTTGGAATTTCCTTATTATTAGTTGGTACCAAAAAAGGAAAGTTTAAAAAATTCGAAAAAACAATAAAATAATTTCAAAAAATATAAAATTTGGTTTGTTATGAGATTTCAATATGTAGATTGGATTGGTTTAATTAGATTTGTCAATTTATAAAATGATTGATGGATAATTAGATTGGAACGGTTTGGATTGGCCATTTGAATTTTGGATTTCGAAAAATGACCCCATGAAAAATGGGTGGCATTGCCACGGATAGCACGTTAGCCATCCTCTATATATATATATATATATATATATATATATAATTAATTTGATTAGCGTGGAAATTTCGATATGAATATTACATTAAAGCATTCGATTGTTCATTTGAGGTTTTGAATTTGAGATAAGGTTAGATTTGACTGAATTCTTTATCCATATCAATTTGATTTTAGTATTTTTCTATATGTCATATATAGAAACATTAATCTTCATTGACCATGTGAAATCAGATGCAAGCAAGAATACTTGTGATGATTTATTTATTTAAATAAGTAGAGCTTTTTAATACTCTTTAACTAATTAATAAAAGCTAAATAAAATACAAAGTCTTAGTACAAGCATAAAAGAATAACGAAAATAATTCCACCCAACGTGCATTGGTACTGACATATGGTACTAGCACCCTTTTATCGTCCCCCCTTCTATTTTAAGCGTGAAACAAAACAAACTCAGAAAATCACATAACAACATGAGAGTAAAACATTAAATAAGTAACAACATGAAAACACTTGCGACGCATTAATTCTTTACGCCGCTTTAGGCACTTGAGAGATAACTTCGTCTACTCTTTGAGCCATGAATGTAACGCCGGCTTGCAGTCGAGCAATCAACTCTTCCTCGGTCATGCCCTTTATCGGCTCTCCCTCGAACGACCATTCGAGTTCACATCCTTTGTCTTCTGTTTTTGAAACGTCCTTTTTGCAGTCTAAAACCCTAAATGTGGCTGTAAATTGACCGAAGCCCAGGTTGTTCTCCATCATTTTGTACCTGAGTTTCAGGAGATAATATTCAATTAGGAGTTCTTTTTGTCGTTATGACAGTTCTCATTCATCTTGCATCTCAAAATGTGAAATAAAAAAGGACAACGCATCTCAGCCTACTGGTGAAGAAAGTTAATAATGGGAACGTTATATAACTTTTCAATTACAGCAACTAAACCTCAATTAATGGGAAATATTTGAACAAAAGTGAAGTATTTAGGGGTACATCAAGTAAATTTATATTTATAATTCAGCGATCGAACAATAGCATATACGAAACTAAAGACCTTTGATCATCTCAATAAAAATTAATGTTTTCTCTTAAGTACTATAGTCCTAGGAGTATACTGTATACATATCAGACATGAAAACGATTCTCAAAAGTACTATTGAAAATAGAAAATAAAATGTTTAAGTATAAATTAATTTTCTATCAGTGCAATTCGATATATAACTAGTGGATGACTGGTCGACAACATTCAATTTGTGAAGGCCTGCTCATGACAATATTATTTTTTTTTATTTTAAGAAAAAAAATTAGATTACCTAAAAATATGACCAATGGGATCAAAAGAGAGTAGCTCCTCATACGCCCAACTAGCCGGTGTGCCATTCTCCTTGTCAGGGCCCTGGCAGTACCGGATGCAGCCTGGTACACCGAGTGTGCCACTTTCTTTGCGACAAATTTTCAATGTGGGGTGCCAGTTATGCAAGTCGCAGAAGTTTGACAGCAAGGTCCAAGCCTTGTCGGCTGTTCCCAAGAGGACGGTGGCAGTAACTTTTCCCTCAATTCTCTCCATCTGGGGTTGCTCCATTAGATGTTTAATTGCTTTTTGAATTTGTTTGTTGACGATTGAGAGAGAGAGAAATAGAGAGATGGCGTTGTGCTGGGAAATAAGTAAGCGTGTATGATACCATTTATAGAATTGGAATGGATATGGAGCCTTGAATTTATTTTATTTGTTTCTGTCTTGGGCTTCCAAAAGCTTTTTTTGAAAAGGAGTTGCAACCTATTCAGACCACCGAGCTCATTTTTTTCCTTACATTTCTTTTTCTAATTACTGTATGGTGATCTTTGGACAATGTTCCAGCGGTAAGTTTTTTTTTTTTTATAATCTCCAGCGGTAAGTGAAAGAAAGGGAAAGGAAAGATGAAATGACTGTATCTGTCCAATGATTTTCATACATGTTTCAGAACTTTTACAGACTCGATATCCTTACACTTCCAAGTCCCTATTAGTGTTTGATTTAAATTAAGTACTGTTTGTTGTTGCAATATAATTAATGCCCTACTAGTGTTTGATTTAGAACTATTTTCATAGTGGTGTGCTGATAATTATATATATTTCCGAATTTATCTTAAATAATCCTGCTTTTAAATATAGTCGTACTGAATTATAAAATCACACTAGATATTTGTCATGAATCCTTTTCTTGTTGTAACTTCCTACTAGATATATATTTTCGTACTGAATTCCTGATGCGTATTTTTATATATACTAAGAGCAAGAAATTGTTTAGATCATCATTCATCCGGATCAAATAAGATGATGGAGGAAATTGCAAAAATCTGAGTGTGCAAGCATGTCTGTGAATACTATGTGCAAATTTGGTTTCAAGACAATAGTGACCATTATGCATGATGACGTAGTCCAAACATGGAATGTGAGAAGGTATTATTTTTCCTTTTTTATTAATCAAACAATATTTTAAATATCAAATTGTAGTTTTGTATGGTTACGCTCATGCGAATCCCTCCCAATTCTCATATATATACCACAATGCACAAACAAAGTGGTAAAAAGTGCGAGTTCCAATCACTCAAAGGTATTTTTCTTACTTATAGTCTCATTATTTCGTTTAATCATTACGAGTTTACGACCGAACCTTAATGGGCGCTAAAAAATACAATAGTTGTATGATAATTGCTGATCATTATGTGATTAATGCACTAGAAAGTACAATGACTCTAACACAACTGTTATTTTCACATTGTAGAAAAGAGGCTTTGAAGAATAACCGTCCTAATTTTTTAAATAATAATATAAAATTAGAAAGCATAAGATTTGGTAAACGGCATTTGCGAGCTACAGAAACAGAGTGCCACATTCTGTTTCTTACTTTTGTTTAGAACATGTAAATTTTTTACCAAAGAAGGTTCCCATTATTTTCTTTGTTTCTGCTTTGCGAGTTCCTTTCTTCTTCCATGAAGTTGGAATGCATGAATTCGTGAAACCAACAGATAAGTGTTTGTATTCACCTAGAAAGAGTGCAGGAAATCAAAATTTTGCTCGTGTGGAATGAACAAAAAATAGCTAGCCACATAAATGGGTCTTCAAGGCAAATGTTGTTTCCCGGTTCTATATCCTTTGGAAGAGCAATACTAGATGCGCCAGGACATGACTTATTTGACGATCTATAAATTCGATTGCAGCCCAACATTAGACTATCTTATTAATTAAGTATTTGAACACTTTATAGCATCAGAACATGACGATGCGGTCTGCACTTTGAAGGAGACCAGTAAAAGAGTATTTGGATAAAAATATATATATGTTTGTCATACTTTGGCGAAAAGATATATTAGATAATTTATCAGTTGTGTTATCATTAGTACTTCTATTATATAATTTTTTTTTTGTGAAAAGGCTGGTCCATGCAAAATTAAATATTGCTATATAAATTCGAAAATTATCAAATTAGTGAAATTAAATTTCATAAAAATTTCCAAATCTCCAAAATAACAGAATTATCGTAAATTTATGGTATTAGCTTACTAATGAGTAACGACAGAACAAACAAGCTCGGTGCATTTAAAATAAATATAGACTTTAGTCTACTAACAGAACGGGACAATATATACGATGTGTTGTGAGTTAACCTTTTCTAAAGAAAATAATCCAACGATGCTCATGCCCAAAAAGATCCAGTAAGATTAATAGCTATAATATTCTGAAAATAGACGCATGCGTAGAAATCGGTTTCGAAAATATTTCAAAAATAATTCAAATTTTAATAATAGTATCGTGATTTCAGTTTTTGGAAAACAAATACTTGCATTTTTTGCATTTTAGCGATTTTTTAATTGAAATACTAATTTTTTATTATTTTTATAAATTTTAAATAAATATTAATATAATTGATTGATGAAAAAGATAATATATATTTTTTTGAATATTAAATTATATATTTTATCTTTTTCATCATTCAGACCAAATATATTAATATTTATTTAAAATTAATTAAAATAATAAAAATAATCATTATTTTAAATTAAAATCATTAAAAAGGAAAAAAAAAACTAGTATCGGCTTTCCAAAAACCAATATCGCGATACTATTGTTAAAATTTGGATTATTTTTTAAATGTTTTCAAAATTTGTGAGGATTATAATATTATTTTTAATTTTTTCGGCTAAATAATTTTGTATCTTATAACTTCAGCCCATATTAGCCCATTCATTTGGATTATATCTATTATATTTGTCCCAGCTTTGCTGCATCTGCTTACTATTTTCTGCTGTGTAACTGTGTTACATATTATCTATACAACTATATTCGTTTTGCCATTTATGTTTATTAGTTTTTGAGATATGGTTACTGAAAGGCGCAAGAGGCTGGAGAAAATACGTCAGTATAAAATTGAAACTTTGCTTGAGATAACAAAATTGTGCAAGATATTTCGAACAATTGCTTAATGAATTTGGAAGGATCAAACTACCATGTAAGTACCTGAACTAGCTCAAACATTTAGAGAAACTTCCTCTTAAGTTTAGTTATTAATTAACATAATATAAAGCTCCTGATACCTCCTGTGTAAAAAACTAGCACATGCTTCGACACTCTGCGTGTCCAGCGTATCTAATAAGTTTCCTCTGTTTTTCTAATTATTGTTCAAATTATAACTATATAAATTTGCTGTGGCGTGAGATGCACGTGTGAGAGGTTGGTTACTGTAGTTAGAACAGTTTCTTCATCGTGGCCGTTGATTTTGGTTGAGAGATCTCAGCCGCTCGATATTTGTCCTCATCTAAGTTCGTCTGGGATGGGGTCCGTATCCTCTGCCAACCTTTTCTGGTTGGCAGGGTGCCAACCCTTAATCCGAGCCGTTCGATCTTGATCGGACGGTTAATTTTTTTTCGGACCTATCAATCTGGTATTATTCACGGGGCTCCCATAACCATCTGATTTAATCTGAACGGTCCAGATTCGAGGTGGGCACCCTGCCAACCTTAAAAGGTTGGCAGAGGATGCCATTCCTCTGGGATGGAATTGGAATCGAGGTCATTCTCTTTCCTCTCGCTTTCTTCCTCTCCATCTCCGTACGCCGTCCCATACTTTACTATTGCGTCCAACTAATCTTTCGCAAAGTTTTGGTGTGTTGTCGATCATCCGATACCTCGCTCTGCTCAGTGCGATGTGTCTGTCCATGCCCTTGTCTCTCCATCTACTTTTTTTCTTTCTCCGCTCCTTCGCTCACTCTCCCTCTCTTTGGTCAAGCAACTTTTTTCTCTCTCCGTTCTGTCTTCGCTCACTACACAACTTAGCAGCTGAGCAATTGCAGTGGCTTCACCCATAAAAAGGCCACAAAGTTTAATCACGCACATTCCATTAAATGCGAGTCAGACTTTTGAGATTCATGGTTCTCCCTCTCTTGGGTCAAGCAGCTCAGCGATGAGATCAAGCAAATCTCTTTCTCTCTTAGCTGCCGCTCCGCTGCCGATTTGTGGCCGCTTCCCGGCATAAGATGCTAGATCTTAGGCTCAAGCTCTTTCCCTCTCTTCACATCCTCTTCATACCACAGGTGACTTTTTTTTATCAATTTTTCGATATTAGCCCCTATCTCCTTCTGGCCGCTTCTGACTTCACAATTTGGGATTTTTCTGCCCATTAAAAATTTGTGGTAAATAATTTCAATCATTTGTAACACCGATGTAAATTGGTATGAATTGGCTGATAATAATGATTAATGGTGATTAATTACTATTTTCTTACGGATTAAGTTAACTTTTCATAGATTATCTTCAATTTTATTACCTTCCACTTCTCACATATTACAATCGATGCTTCAACGAGGAAAGGTTCACAAGCAATATTTTGTCCCATCAGATTTCGTTTGTTTGTTTTAATTTTGAATTTAATTAATAATGATACTGGGTTCATTTCAGGAATAGCCTGAAGGTTGCTAAAGAAAACAATGTTCAGTATATTGCTTTTCCAGCTATATTATGTGGTGTTTAGGGGTACCGAGCTTCAGATTTTAACCTTTTAGTAAATTATTTTCTGATGGACTTTCTAATGATGTGATAGGTGTGTAACTGGTTTATTTATTTTTTATAATGTTGTAGCTTAATTTCCTTATAAGAAGGCTTCCAGAATAGCTATATCTATAGTCAAAGAATTCTCAGGTGGCCTAAAGGAGCATGGCTTTCATTATGATATTGTATTGATTATTCGTTTAAATTTATATCATCCACAATCAATAAAAAGAAATTGATCTTTTCTGGGTTAGAGTTGGGTTTCGATAGTACATTGGGTATTGTAATCTTTTCTGGGTTACTGATGGATTAAAGCCGATGGCTGACTGCCTCTTAGAATAGTTGAGTGATAAGAGTTTATTTCAGGATTATTTAAGAAATTAGAGATACATCAAGTTGCTGCTTGGATCATTTTGGTTTGTCGATTTGAGAAATTTAATATGATGGAAGTAAGATAGAGCTTGAGAGTTGCTGATTTGGTTTCAAATTTTATTATATTTGTAAGTGTTGGTCTGGCATATTATTATCTACATTTCATTGCATTATGTTTTTTGTACTTTGTGTTTATTGGTTAATGATTCTGATGAATATCAATTATCCCAATTTATAGTCTTTAAATTTATGCCTTTTTTTTTACTTTTTCTAATTACATAATGGTTTCTAATAAGTGGATTCTGATAATTATGGTATTATCCAACAGTTACTTTATTTAAAATTATTTATAATTTGACTTGAAAGGCTACATCGACAGCACTATATAATATTATTCAATTTTGGTTAGTATTAAATTATTATGTTTATGTGCGTAGGATATGCTCAAATTGAACTGAGGGAAGTGAAACACGTTCTTTGCTTTGGAGCCAGGTCAATGCCCTGATTTTATTGAGAGAAAGAACATATCAAAGAATTGGGTGAAAGGTAATTCATTTTATTGGATTTAGGATTTGTTTGATTTCATAGTTCAAAATAATATATTTAAATTCATATCATATTTCTTGCTGCAAGTAACTATAATTTGGTAACTGTTATATTCAATGGAGTCTAATTAAATTTGCTCTTTGCAGTTTTTTCGGTGGAAGTTTACAGATAGATTATTTAATTTTGACATAGAATAGACCTTGATGTGAGAGCCTTAGCAAGGGTACATGCAGTGGACAGGTAACATTGATTTTATTATTTAAAATTAAAATTAATGCGTCCAAGGAAAATCCATAGGTTTAAGATATGTGTATTTACAGATAAATATAATTAAGAAAGAATTATGTTTAGTCATCAGGCGATTTTGTGACAGGTTGCAACAACGAATGAGGCAAAATAAACTCAAAAGTAGCCGCATCCAACCAATTACGGTTTCGTACAGGTTGATCTTAAAAGATGGCATGTGCATAAGATTACTGGTATATCCATGTGTGCATATTTTTTATGTTGTTTTTTCTGTAAATACTTCAGATATCGTTTTGATCAAGTACTTGATCCATACATACGTACGTACGTACATGCATATGTTTCCTTATTAAATTGACAAACAGTCTTCTATAATTTTTTTGTGTTAAGGTATCCTGAACAAGTTTAAGTGAAGCATGAGAAATTATATCCAAATCATCAGAGGAAAATTATATCATGCCAAAAGTTAAAGCAGACTTGCCACCAATATTTTTATATTATGTTATAAATTATGGCTGACTTCAACTTTCCTATATATTTATATATATGAATTTATTTTAAAGCAAATTTTAATTGATCAACAGGTAATAGGTAAAATGGCAAGCTTGCCTAGATATATGCATGAGGATGCTAAAATCTTGAATCGGAATTCAATTTGATATGAAATGACAAAGGAAGACAAGAAAATAATTCTCACACACCCCAGGTATTTTCGCAAAATTAGACGAAGATGGCCAAAATTAATTAATGGTTTGGATTGTTTTCTTCTGATAGCTTGCTTTCCAAGAGGAAAAAGCATCATCAAATTTTCATGCTATCATTATCATGGTTTAGGGTTTTAAAGCCTACATGCATGTTTTAGGTCATAATCAAACATTATTGTTAAATAAACCGAGGATAATCATTTGAACTAAGTAATTGAGGATCTAATTAACTTGAGGGAGACGAAGATAAATGATTTATGTATTGGAGTACTGTTCAATAATCTGAGAATACCATCATTGAAAAAGGATATGTATTCATTGGTTGCTATTTTTTTTTTGGATTTTTTTATTCAACTTTAATTTACTGAATGAGTGTTTGTCTAAATCGTTGTTGAAGGGTCTATTGAAGATTTTTTTTTTAAAAAATTGTCAGGTCTGGATTAAGAAAACGTTTGAATTTGCTACCTTTGTTTAATTGTTGCTAAGGAGTTATTAATTAGATAATTGAGTGTCTGCTAATGTCACAACTCACAAGAAAAAAAATATTACTGGTTGTGTTTAGGTTAGCTTACTAGCTGTTACATTGAATTTCAATAATCCAGGACAGAGAAGCTTTTTGATAAGCTGAATTGCATGCTGGAGCCAACATTATTATTACATTAGCTCTGGTGAGTGCAAGGTAGAAAAACTAAAATTTTACAGAACCTTTTACCAATGGATCATAATTTACCGGAGTCTATAGCACCAATTTTTTTTTTGTCCTTGCATAGAACATTGTAGTTCTAATAGGTAAAGGCTTGAAAAATGATAATTGTGCCTCTTATTATAAGAAAAATATAGTATCTAAAATTATGGAGGGTTCCTTTTTGGTTCTGTTGGTATTTGAAAAAATAAATGTGTGTTTCCAGTTTAAGTGGTATTTACAAAATATTAATTCTCTTTTATATTTCAGGCTTTTTGAGCAGTTTATAATTCTCTTTATGATAGTCCAAATGTATTACATAGTCATTGATAGCAATCTTTATGTGTTGCCATTAGCATATACACATCGTTAGCAATCTTAACCACAAGATTGTCCATTTTATTTTATTCTGATGATGATCTTATATATTACATGCGTATTTGCTAAAATTTCCATAAGTACATATCCAGACTCATTAGGAAATTGTTTCTTAACTTATTCGGATAGGAATGAATCGCGCAACGCGCGAGATTAGAACTAGTTCTGTATAAGTCTGTCACGTGACCTTGAAAGGTCGGATTTTTAATGACCAAAATAAAGATAAGGTTTCTTTTAATTCAAACCGGTTTTCTCTATTCTATTCTTCATTTTTTAAGGTTCGATACTTCGATTGGGTCCTTATTACTCGGTACATATGGACCAACAGACAAAAACAATAAAAAGTAAAAACAACACCGATGCGATGTCAAAGGAGGAGAGAGAAATTTACAAATAAGCCAATAATGTCAAGAAATTTAGAAAACAAAAATAACAAATAACGAACAAAAGTAATTGACCAGATCAAAACCATCTTAGAAAACTACATCGTCAGTCATCGTCATTGAATAATATTAATTAATAATAAACATATAAAATAAGATCAAACCAGGGGCGGAACGGAACCAGTGTGGTGCGTTGGTGGCCTGGCCCCCTCCTGATTTTTTTTTTCAAAAAAAGTACCTCCTCAGAATTATTTTCTACTTACGCCCCTGATCAGACAATACTATGTATCTCTTACAGTATATTATCAACTAACAGTGAAGATTACCATAGTGTGCACAACAAAAAGAAAGAAAATAAGAAAATGAATAAATAAATAAAAACAGCAAAAAATAATGATAACTAGAATTAAAAACAAAAATAACGCAAAAGCGCGATTACAACTAATGTAACTAATAACTAACAGCTTAAAATGTATAATATTGGTGTCATCATAATATAATAATAAAATGGCTTCTAGGTCACTTCGTAATATATGCAAATTATGATATGTATCATCTAAAACAACAAAAAGAACGTGGAGGATAGTTTCTTTATGTTATTAGTCATTTAGTCTATTTAAATATGCTAATAATAACTAAAAACATGCTTTAAGAAGTACAGGCTACGAGGTCAGCCACAGCCAGCCCACATGGGTTATCAATAATGCAGAATAATTATAATAATTATAATAGGTAAATTCTTGAGTGGACATGAATTTTAATTCAGACTTTTAAATCTAGATAATTTAAATAAAATCATGAATAGAATTTTTTAGTTTTAATTCTATTTGAAATTTTTGTTCGTCACAGAATTATTCATAATTATATGGCCCTTTAACCTCCTTGAGATTATTCCCTATTTTGCACACAACCTTTGAATTGACGATGTACACCGTAATCATTAGGACACTCGCAAAGGGTTTATTACCCTAAAGGACTAGTTATTCAAAAAAAAAAAAAATAGTAATAAAAGGGACTAAACAAAAAGAAACAAGTTGAAAACCATTCACACAATATACTCGAAAATTGAAACACACATTAGAAAAAGCTAAGATCAATTTATTTTCAACTTCACACCTACATATAACTTATGACAATGGCTACGGTCAAAATGATTTGACGGACCGTTCCATCAAACCGGATTAATTCTTAAACAAGTTCAAATGTTGATTCATACCGCTCAATATGTTTTTAATATTGAAACCACCTTGCCAATCAAATTTTATATTTTGTTAAATTCTTAAGTATTTTGCAGATTTTATAAATTTAGTGCTATTCGAGAGTTCATAAATTATTAGATCAATAATTTCTTAAATAACAAAAAAATAGTAAAAAAATAAAATATATATATATATATACACATAATTTGATTAGCGTGGAAATTTCAATATGAATATCACCTTAAACCATTCGATTGTTCATTTGAGGTTTTGAATTTGAGATAAAGTTGGATTTGACGAATTCTCTGTCCATATCAATTTGATTTTAGCATTTTTCTATAAGTAATATATAGAAACATTAATCTTCATGGACCATGTGAAATCAGATGCAAGCAAGAATACCTGTGATGATTTATTGATTTATTTATTTATTTATTTAAAAATAGAACACTTTTCTTTTTTGAAATATGTAGGACTTTTTAATTCTCTACAACTAAAAGCTAAATAAAATACAAAGTCTTATTACAAGCATAAAAGAATTATGAAAATAATCCACCCCAACGTGCATTGGTACTGACATATCGTACTAAGCTACTATAGCACCCTTTTATCGTCCCCCCTTATATTTTAAGCGTGAAACAAAACAAACTCAGAAAATCACATAACAACATGAGAACAAAACATTAGATAAGTAACAACATGAGAACACTTGCGACGCATTAATTCTTTACGCCTCTTTAGGGACTTGAGAGATAACTTCGTCTACTTTTTGCGCCATGAATGTAACGCCGGCTTGCAGTCGAGCAATCAACGCTTCCTTGGTCATACCCTTTATCTGCTCTCCCTCGAACGACCATTCGAGTCCACATCCTTTGTCTTCTGTTTTTGAACCGTCCTTTCTGCAGTCTAAAACCCTAAATGTGGCTGTAAATTGACCGAAGCCCATGTTGTTCTCCATCATTTTGTACCTGAGTTTTAGGAGAGAATATTTAGTTGTTCTTTTTGTCCAATTATGACTGTTCTCAATCATCTTGCATCTCAAAAATGTGAAATAAAAAAGCACAACACATCTCAGCATAGTGGTAAAGAAAGTTAATAATGGGAAATATTTGAACAAAAGTGAAGTATTTAGGGGTACATCAAGTAAATTTATACTTATAATTCAGCAATCGAAGAATAGCATATTATGAAACTAATTAATTAAGGCCTTCGATCCTCCCAATAAAAATTAAGGTCTTCTCTTAACTAATATAGTCCTAGGAGTGTACGTACTGTATACATATCAGACATGAAAAAGATTCTCAAAATTACTATAGAAATTAAAAAATAAAATGCTTAATTATAAATTGATTTTCTGTCAGTGCAATTCCATAACTAGAGGTCGACTGGTCGACGACATTTAATTTGTGAAGGCCTGCTCAAGACAATATTATTTTTTTATTTTAAGAAAAAAAAATATTAGATTACCTAAAAACATGACCAATGGGATCAAAAGAGAGAAGCTCCTCATACGCCCAATTAGCCGGTGTGCCATTCTCCTTCTCAGGGCCCTGGCAGTACCGGACGCAGCCTGGTACACCGAGTGTGCCACTTTCTTTGCGACAAATTTTCATTGTGGGGTGCCAGTTATGGAAGTCGCAGAAGTTTGACAGCAAAGTCCAAGCCTTGTTGGCTGTTGCCAACTGGACGGTGGCAGTAACTTTTCCCTCAATTCTGTCCATTTGGGGTTGCTCCATTTAACGTTTAATTGCTTTTTGAATTTGTTTGTTGACGATTGAGAGAGAGAGAGAGAGAGATGTGGCGTTGTGCTGGGAAATAAGTAAGCGTGTGTGGTACCATTATAGAATTGGAATAGACAGGGAATCCGAATCTGGTGTCGCGCGACAGCGCGCTACACGCTTTTTCAGCCGATCGATTTTTATCGGGCGGTTCGTTTTTTTCGGACCTATTAGATTCACGGGGCTCCCTTATCCATCAGATTCAGATCAGACGGTCCACGTCGCGCGCTACACGCGCTGTCGCGCGACACTGGATTTGATTTCTAGACAAGGAGCCTTGAATTTATTTGCTTTGTTTCTGTATTGGGCATTTGGGCTTCCTAAAGCTTTCTTTGAAAAGGACCTTTTTTGAGGTCAAGCCCCCATCTTATATTAATAAAATTAAGGTAATTATTACAAAACAGCTTTAGCAAGGCGCTAAAGACAAAAAAAGTGATGTTTTGAAAAATACTTGGTATCTATGGATTCCTTATATTTCTGTGAGATTATAAATAAAATTTCATGAGAAAATCCCAATGAGAAGGGCATCAAACATTTTCTTAAGATCTACAGAAAATGGAAAAAATTAATTAAGGGCAAAAATGGATAGTGGCAGTCACAGTTTGAATGGAGGAGAGCATTGTTTTAAACTTCGGATTCCCTCCGTACAGTAGTGGAGAATGGAAGGCTCGGTGCATGAGCCGTGTAAAGGAATCTATATATGCGGTCCATCCATGATGAGCCCTGAGCACCAGGGGAAAGGATAATGTCGCTGGGGTTATGTGCCTCATTAAACCCGACAACTGGGTCCCCAGATCCTGAAACTCTGCCAAGTGGAGCCCAGCTTGCAGGGTTCCTTCTCCAACAGAAAAAAGAGTGGAAAATTCGAAGGAAAATCGACGAATAAAAGGGGGCTCCGGCTGCCTTCTCCAACGAAGGAAAAGCTCGCCACATGGATGAACCACCAACGTCCGATAAGGCGTCGATCCGTGGGTAGGTGTAATTGACGGCAAAGATTAAAACAAATGACGCCAGCTCAGCTTAGGCCTGTCAAACGTCTCATAATTGCACGGCAGACCCCATGTGCGTTTGCGTGCCACGTAGAGAAACGGAACGAAATCCCATTCCGTTAACCGTTTCGTTTTCGAAACGGCATAGAATACCGTTTCGTGAACCGTGCCACTTCATAAATAACACATGAAACGGTTTCAAACTGGACTGAAACGGTCGAAACGGTATAATTTGGCGTTCCGTCTACCGTTTCGTTTAAGAAAACGGAACATTTCATCCTTTCGTTAACCGTTTCGTTTAGGTTGAAACGTGGTGGCAAACGGTAAACGCTGTACCGTTGACAGCTCTACGCCAGCTGGCTGAAGTTTGTAGGCCCGCCATGGCTGATAAATACCCCAAAATTCGACTGAGAAAAGGTTGGCCAAAAGCATTGGAACAAGAAGTTGAATGAGAGGAGAGGTTAAGGCAAGAGAGAGAAATCCAATTAGAGCTAGGTTAGAGAGAGAGAATAATCAAGTTCAGGCGATTAGATATTCATTTTGAGCTCGTTGTGTGAAAGAAAAGGTAATTTGATGTGTAAAGATGATGTTAGATCCAAGATTTGAATGAAAATTGTTTCTTTTGGTTCTTCGGCCATGAGTGCCTCTTTCTTCGTCTTTTTCTCTTCTTTTTCTCCTTTTCTGACTCCCAAAAACCTTAATCAGTGATAGAGATATCAGGCTCAACCATCATTTTTCCGCTAATATGACAGAGACATCATTCTCAACTGGTCAGATCTTGCCAAAACCACATGATTTAGCCTAATTACATCTAATCGCCATCGGTTACATATTAATTTTTTGTGGAACTAGTCTTTTAGTAATTTCTTTACATCTCTGGATCAAAGGATACAAATGGCGCTTATGTTCGTGTGAAATTTACTCATGTCTGTTTGATGTGACCAAATACAGGACCTTGGCTATTAGTGTGTTAGTTATAATCTTGAAGTTGTGGTCAATTTCTAACTAAACGAAAACCTGATCCTTTCACTGTAGTTTAGACTGAAGTTATGAATAAGAAATTTTAAATTTAAACCTATGTTTCAAGATCTATTGGCAAATAGAAGTTTTGCAAGGTTTCTGGTTTCTCATTTGTGAGTATGAGTTTTGTAAGAGAGAAATCTGAATCACACAGTTGAATAGAAATGAAGCCGGCCGGCCCTTCGAGGATGTAGTTTCATGTCAACGATCTTCACTTTTTTTTTTTAGACTAAGTCAAGAGTACTCCTGGAATAAATAAATGGCATGTGTGCTTCATATGTGTTCAGTTTTATACTTTATGAAGCAGTGAAAGGCATAAAAAGTTTGTTTCATGTAAATAATTTAGACTAGCTGATCCCTTCTGGATAAAACTTATTACACAGAATGAATAAAACATGAATTACCTATTCTTTTTCTTTAAAGTGTAACCTCATAAGCAAAAGTCCAAAATGAAATATATGAATATGAGTTTCTATATAAGCCTATGAAATCTCTTTGATTTTAATAATTACATACTGTTGCTAAAGAGAATTCGGGTCTTGTGATCAAGTTATTACTTTGTCCTATTGTGAAAGATATTATTTTGTGTAAAACTTTAAATAATAGAAAGCCTGTTAGATAGAAGTGCGTTTTTTTCTTTTACTGATGGCTAATTGATAATTATGGGTTACCGACTTCTAATTTGCATTCGTATATAATCTGTTGGTAGTGCACACCAAGAGTGTTTGGGAAACTAGACATTAACTGTATGAGTGACAAATAGTGACATTTTCAAAAGCATAACTTCCAAATGATTTTTTTTTTCAAAGAAAAATGACCTACTTTTTACGCACCATAAATAACACTCCTCTTCTTTCCACGTCCCGGTTTCTACGATTTGATTTCCTCACACAGAGATTTTCTTACTTTTATATTCGTTACGACTTATGTTATGTGTAGTCGGAATAAATAAAGTTCAGGCCGACATGCTCAAAAGTGCAGTACTTTTGGTTTCACTAAAGAAAATGTAGCAATTTTTCGTTTCTATGCATGTATTATCAGGAAAAAATTTCTAACAGGTAAGAAGTTAATTTGGGACTCATGTTTACCAAGATATACCATTCTTTTTTTGTTAAATTAACGTCCTTTTAATATTATACCAGTTAAGAACAATTCTTCCCCTTTCTCTATGTTTTTTGTACATTAATCTACTTTGTTTGGGATTATCAATTGTGGCTCAAACAGGGAACTAATATATAGAAAATAATGGTTCTGGTGCAACTAAAAGTAAAAATTCTGTGTTTTTTTTTACGCTCTGTTTCCTTTTCCTCCTATTCTTTTGGGAGAAACTCCATAGATAACACAGATCTGATAACTCATTAATCACTTGCATTATTAGACGGTTCACAAATGTAGCACAGGAAATGGAGTTGTGGCTCTGTATGAACTTTTTCTTTGACCGAACCAAAGTTTAACATCCAATTTACAAATTGGTGTTCTTTTCTTCCATCATGTCCAATTATGATCTCTTTAGTATTTCAACTGCCTACTTAAAAAGAATAGTATTTTTAGCATCTAGTGAATGATTGCTGTCAAAAAAAAAAAAAACATCTAGTGAATGATGACATAAAAAATGTGGATGTGATTGGTCAGCAATTTGTAGGAGTCCCTCTAAGGACCACTGTTTCGAGTACCATATCTTACTATTCCGACTAGTATACTGGGTAAAACTGGAAACTGGAACTGGTCGCCGGTACGAAAATAGAAAATATCTGGAAATATCGGAAACTACAACATGACTAGTATGGATTCTGGCACAGTATTCAAATGTGTGAAGCATCCATACAGCTTTGTTATGATTTACAAATCTGTTAAGTTTGAGGAATTTTTCTTGTGAATTACAAATTATGTATTTCCATTTGTTTTAGTTTATATTTAAACATCATGATCAAAATGAGCTACCAAAGTTAGTTCCAAATGATGGAAACGCCTTTTCATTACATTGCACCTAATATAAAAAAAATAATGAAGTACAGGATCATGCCTTCCTGATGTGTGTCTGGATATAAATGTCTCTCCTATACGCTTGAAGTACATCTTTGTATTTTTATACTAAGAGCAAGAAAATGTTGAGATCATCCGGATCAAATAAGATGATGGAGGAAATTGAAAAATCTGAGTGTGCAAGCATGTCTGTGGACACTATGTGCAAATTTGGTTTGCAGACAATAGTGACTGTTATGCAAGATGACGAAGTCCAAACATGGAACGTGAGAAGGTATTATTTTTCCTTTTTTATTAATCAAACGATCTTTTAAATATCAAATTGTGGTTTTGTCTGGTTACGCTCATGCGAATCCCTCCAAATTCTCATACCACAATGCACAAACAAAGTGGTAAAAAGTGCGAGTTCCAATCAAAACATGAGAGACACTTGCAGGAAAGTAAATGATATGTTAGTGTTTTCTTGAATTTGCCCATTTAGTCTCTATAACTTATGATTTTCTCTAAATTTGTTGGATTAGTTGGAATTTTATGTGGGCGACCTTAATCTCTCAAGTTCTACAGTGCAAGCGTGACATTTTATCGCATTTATTGCAGGTAATGTTGTTGTGTTTTTATAGTTCTCTGTATTAATTATTAACTCAAAGCTAGTATGGTTATCCGTATAAGATCAAATAAAGCAGTCTTTAAATTTGATTGCAGTCAGCATATAACACTCAAAGGTATCCAATTTGGTAGTCTCCAGCTAGCAATCACTCAAAGGTATTTTTTTCTTATTATAGTCTCCTTTATTTCCTTGAATCATTACGACCGAACCTTGATGGGCACTAAAAAATACAATAGCTGTATAATAATTGTTGATCATTATGTGATTAATGCACTAGAAAGTACAATGACTCTAACACAACTGTTATTTTCATTTTCACAGTGTAGAAAAGAGGCTTTGAAGAATAACCGTCGTAATTTTTTAAATAATAATATAAAATTAGAAAGTATAAGATTTGCTAAACGGCATTTGCGAGATACAGAAACAGAGTGCCACATTCTGTTTCTTTCTTTTGTTTAGAACATGTAATTTTTTTACCAAAGAAGGTTCCCACTATTTTCTTTGTTTCTGCTTTGCGACTTCCTTTCTTCTTCCATGAAGTTGGAATGCATGAATTCGTGAAACCATCAGATGAGAGTTTGTATACACCAAGAAAGAGTGCAGGAAAAAAAAATTTTACTAGTGTGGACACAAAATGGGTCTTTAAGGCAAATGCTATTTTCCGGTGCTATATCCTTTGGAAGAGCAATACAATAGATGCCGGAGTATAATTCAAACCAGTAAAAATTCGGATCTCAACAAACAAATTAATAAATCAAGTCAAAAGATGCAACTCTTATTGTTTTCTTAGGCACTTGGCCCCAAACTGATTCTCTCTTTTTACAAATAGTAAAAACTATTATTATATGTTATTTTTTACCATAAAATCTCATTGTTAAATAATACAAAAAAAGGGACCAAGAAAAGAAAAGCTGATTCTTGTTAAATAATACAAAAAAAGGGACCAATAAAAACTATTATAGTAAAAACTGATTCTCTCTTCTTAGGCACTTGGCCCCAAACTGATTCTTGACCATTTGTCTCTAAAAATATATGATTTTACTTTATCAATGTACCATTTAAACAAATAATACAAAAAAAGGAACCAAGAAAAGAAAAACTCCAGGGATCCTGTATATCACCGGGCGCATTCCAAAAACCACTTTTCTCTGTTTCTCTTTAGTTATCCACAGCTTATTATTTGCTTTTTGTAAATTAACGGCTTTAGAAATCTTTAACTGTCAACTGTGAAGAACAATATTTCCTCGTCTCTCTAGATTTTTTTTTTTTGTACGTTATTTTTTCTCCTGACTCTGCAATTATCAACTGTTGTTCAAATAGGGGAGGTCGGTTTTGGTGCAAATTGAAAGGGGAAAAATAAAATGCTGCGTCTTCTTTTATTTCAGACAAAAGTAATGACTCATGTGTCATACATGTCAGAACATATTAGATGGCAAACATCAAAGCTCATTAATGCATATTGCTAAATTTTCATCGGGTTTGTATCGATTTTTTGCATAAATTAATCAATATAGCAGACGGAAAGGAGTCATGGTTGTATTAATATTTTTCTTTGACCAATTCAAAGTTTAATTCAATTTTACATCTTGGTATTCTTCTCTTCTTCCATTACAACAGTTTTGTTGTTATTTACAAATATGTTAGTTTTGAGGCATTTTTTTTGTGAATTACCAATTATTTCAATTTGTTTAATGATTAATTTGAGCACCAAAATCTGTTTCAATGATGGAAATGCATTTTGATCACATTAATTGCACATCTAACATCCAAAAAATTCAAAAAATTTAATTATCATGCTTTTCTGATGTGTATCTTGGATATAAATGTTCTACCTACAGTTGAAGTGCATCTTTTGTATTTCTGCATGTTGAGATTATCCAAACCACCTAAGATAATGGAGGAAATTGAAAATTCTAAACGTGTCAGTACCTTTGTGGAAGATATATGCGATTTTCATCTACAATTGATAGAGAAACTTATGTAATATGAAAAAGTCCAGAAATGAAAGCTGAGAAGGTATTTATTACTTTTTATTATTTGCCGTAACTTATGGTCTATTCTGTGAAACATGAATTTCTGGTCTTGGAACAGCTCATGCGGATCCCTCGCACATACACATGAAAAAAATTCGTTCCAAATAAAATGAGAGAAATCCGCATGGGTGTAAATGAAAATGTTAGTATATTTTTGGGTTTTCCTTTTGTTTTTTTAACTTAAGAATTTCTCTTATTTCTTGGATCAGTTGGAGCTTCTCATGGGTGAGAGTGACCTCATACTCTCAAGCTTTACTGCAGGAGGATGACATTTTATCAGTGTTATTGTAGGAAATGATGGTGTGCTCTATAATTCTCTATTTTAATTACTATCTCAATCTAGTATTAAAGCTGCTGTAAGCTCATATAATAGACTTATTTGACGATCTATAAATTCGATTGCAGCCCAGTAATAGATTGTCATATGTAATATTTCAAGCACGTCATTGTATCACTACATTAACAATGCGGTCTATAGACCTTCAAAATAAAAAAACAATGCTGTCTACACATTGAAAGAGACTAGTAAAAGATTAGTTGGATAAAGATTTACAAGTTCGTTGTACTTTTATGAAAATGATATATCAATTCAATTGTATTAGTCATATTGTGTTATTGTTAGTACCTTTTCTTTTTGTGAAATGGTCGGTTCTTGCAAATTAAAAGGAGGTTCCATGAGTTCAGAAATCATGAAATTAGTGAAATTTAGTTTCATTTAAAATCCCAAATCTCCAAAATATCAGAAGTATCGAAATTTGTGGTATTCACTTATTAACAACAGAACAAAAGCAGGCTCTCGTGCATATAAAATTAGTTAGACTCTGAAATTTACTAACAGAATGGGAGTATATATCACAGCTAGCTTGTGAGGTTGTATCTGAATTAATCTTTTCTAAAGAGAATAATCCAACGATGCTAATTCCCAAAAAGATCCAGCTAGATTTCATTGTTATAAATTTCTGAAAATAGTCGACATGGCAAGAATTGGTACGAAACATGCTAGCATGATTTTTTTTTTTTTTTTTCAAAACAAGCTTGACAGAATGACTATCAAGCAGCAAACGTGAAAAGAAGAGAATTACTTCTTATCATCCACTCCAACGCCATCTAAGGTCTTTCTTTCCTTCCTCTCTCTTTGTGCGCCTTCCTCTCCCTTCCGTGCGCTCTCCTTTGTTTTTTGATCCCTCTCTCCGCGTCTTCCGTGCGCTCTCCTTTGTTTTCCTCTCCCTCTCCCTTCCTTGTGTTCTCTAATCCATCCTCTCCTCTTCCTCCTTCCCTTATCTATTTTCACCTCAGCTCCCTCTTTTTTTTCTCCACTACTCCCTCAGCTTTCTCCTCTCTCCTCGCATCTCCATTCTCTTGTTTCTTTCTCCCTTGACATGTTTCTTCCTTTTGTCTTCTCTCTTCCTTCTCTCTGACCTCTCTGCCTTCTTATTTCATCTATACATGACTAGTTATAAGGGAGTAATCAATACATATATTTGTTCGGTTATAGTTAATAACTAATAAAGATAACTATACGTCAATCACATCCTTGCAAAAATATGTTACATACCTCAACTCCCTGAACCAGAGCCTCACTTAACAGTCGCTGATCTTCCTCTGCTCTGCATCGGCGACCTCATTATATATTTCAATATTGTCTCAATCTGAGGGAGTATTACACTAGGAGATATGGAAGACAATAGATTTATGATTTGTTTCCTCATGATCAGTTGTACTTGAGGAGATGAGGTAGACTCTGGACCATGTGCGAATGTTCTGACAAGGGCATAATTTGTGCAACTGGAGGAAGAGGAGAAAGCGCATGTGCAGACGTGCTGACAGATGAATGAATTGGACACACAAAGAGAGAACGTTGGAAATTAATGTGCAGACCAGTCCACTGAGGAAGAAGAAGCTAGTAACGAAGGTCCATTGACCCAATTTTGTGTACTGAAGAAAGAAAGAACAAAGGAAAACAGTAGTATTATGGTGGTTAACGTAAATACTTTTTCCCTTTCTAAGTTTCAAATTCTTAAGAGATTGGATTTTTTTTTTTCAAAGGAAAACAAGACAGATCATTCATTTCTTCCTTTTTTTTAGTTAAGTTCTAAACTTAATGTTTCTTTCGTACTGGTATAACAGAGATAAACCAGGTTTGGATCCCTATTATAGAAATATATCATCCTAGCTACGTAATTGCACAATGGTAATTCCCCATGTTATTTTTTATTATTTATTTATTTTGTGGTAAGAAAAGGTCCGCAGGCAACACAATTAAGAGAACCTTATCCTTGGTGTCATTCATAAGTGACTGAAACGTAGCTAGAGCATTGGTCAAGCCAAAAAGCATGACTAAGAACTCATACAGGCCTAGACGAGTTCGTTAAGCAGTCTTGTGCACATCTTCTTAACACATCTTTATCTGGCGACCTTAAGTCAAGCTTATCAAATACACTTCCATTAGTCAGTTCATCCAGTAAATACTCTATTTCTTGGAACTTCTCTTTGACTGTGAGCTCACATGACAAAAATATACTATCGGAACCATTCATTAGCTAAAAGAAAAACAATACCATTCGATGGAAGAATAAAGTTTAAAACAAAGGTATGTATATCCAGCGTATATACGTGCATAATAAGCCATCAGGTGAGCCTGTGTGTTGACAGAAGAAACATGTATTATACCTGAATAAGAGTAGAGCATCCAGTGTTGTCACAGTATTCTTGCCAGTGAATTCAGCCTAGCACTTCCTCTGCCATGATTTGTTGCAGATGTAACATTATCATTTAACAATATAGAATAGCATCTATTACAGAGGGTTTGTAATAGTGCTGTAAAATTTGCCACACCCCCCATCCCCCACCCCCAAGAAATAAAAAAGGAAAAAAGATAAAAACATTATCATAGGCACAAATATCAATTATATTGTTTTAATGGAGTAGAATTACATCATACAAAATACAGTTTCATTCTAGTTTCCATCGATAGTATAAGAATCATAGCTCAGAAGGTTGATAACATTAGTCTAGTCAATAATTCCACAGAAATATAACAGATGATATTAACTTATTGATTAGGTACCTTATAGTTAATGCCATGTTGTGCCTCTTGTGAGCATCACTCCTTTAATTTGAGATACCTAGAAATTGTAATACCACCTAATTTCCAACAATCATCCAACAAATGCAGTTCCCCCAGCCAATGATGTCAAGTTAATTTGACCAAAGATTTCAGCATTTGTATTCCCTTTTATATTTGTCTAATGCATATAAGATTGGAGTTCCAATCAAGTCTGGGAATGTAGGGGTAACATTCTATTTGTAGCTCTTTAAGGTTAGGATGAGGCTGGAGCCTAGCTATTATTGAACGAGCATCGATTTCAGAATCTTCTTCATCATCCACATCAATTCCAAATTTCTCATTATCATAACCAGCAATGTGCAACACTAATACATTCCCATCAAAATCTTCATTTATATCAGAACGTGTATGACTCCAGGTTAGTATCAAGCGTTGCAATTTGTGCATGCTTGCAAGATTAGCACGGTGGACATCCTTTAGGCTGCTCACACAACTCAATCCTGAAAGGATGAGTGTTCCTTCTAGATCAACAAAATCCTCCAACCATCCTATTCCTCTGCACTTAAGTGTTGCATCTAGTTCTAGACCTCTTAAATTTTTATTTAAGCTAGATGGTAGAGAACTTACTCTCGTGCCATAGATTAGCAGATATTGTAAATTCGTAAGATTCCCCATAGTATGTGGAAGCTTTTCAAGTTGATAGCATTTATAAAGGCGCAGTTTTCGTAAGGCCGAGAGTTTGCAAAAGGACATAGGTAACACCTTGAGTTTATCACACTGCAAGATTGTTAGTTCTTCTAAACTAACAAGATTTCCTATGCTTTTTGGCAACTCAATTAGATACGGACAGCTATCGAGAGTCAGATTTTGCAAGTTATAGAAGGAGCATATGCATTCAGGTAGCCTTTCAAAGTGTCCCTTGCAAAGGGAAAGATATCGAAGGTGTTTAAAGTTAACAAATGAAATATGAAAGTCTGAATTACTGTATCTTGAGAAATGAAATTGTAGAGTCCTCACTTTTTTTGCCTTTGAAATATCGAAAGCTCTGAGAAAATTTTCAGCATCGCAGTCAACAATGAGAGTGCGCAGAGAAGATATCTTCTCAAAGGGAGATGCTGAAGGCTATAAAATCTTTACCCAACAGCGTACATACAAATGGTATAGTTCTTCTGGAAAATTTGACACCATGTTCCCTTCAATAGAATAGCATCCATGTCCCGAAATAGATCGTGCTAAATCATGAACCATACCATGCAAAGTAAATTCAATTTTCTTTTTTCCAAAATCACCTTGAAAAAATGACCTCTGCCACAATTGATATACATATTCCCAACCAATTTTTTCCGCACTCTTCAATCCATTGGTCTGCACATAACCCTGATAAATCCACAATTTTACCAACTCCTCGACACTATGGCAATAATCTCTAGGGAACATGGAACAATACAAAAAACAAGGCTTCAAATATGTGGGAAGGCGTGAATAGCTCATTTGAAGACAGTGAAATATCTCATTGCTAGCATGTGATTCCCATAACTGGCTTTCTAAAATCTCTCTCCAGGTCTCTTCTTTTGACTCATGCCTTAAAATTCTAGCAATGGACTTTACAGCCAAAGGCAACTTCCCACACTTCTTTACGATTTGTTTCCCAATTTCTACCAAATTAGAGCTTGTATTATGAATGATTTGACCAAATGCATAATGCACAAATATTTGCCAACATTGTTCCTCTGACATATAGTCAAGGTTGAAAGTTGGTATCGTTTGCATTATTCGTGCAACATGTTTGTTTCTTGTGGTTACTAGAATTTTCACCAATGATGCTGATATAAAAGGGATTTGAAATGACTCCCAATGATTTATGCTCTCATTCCACACATCATCAAGAACGAGAAATATTTTTTTCCCTCTTATCTCCTCACTAATATTCTCTTGCAAAGCACTAAGGTTTGCAAGACAACATGATTTCTTTGTAATCGATTCAACCACTTCTCTCGTGAGACTTTGCACATTGAAATTATTTGATACCCATACCCATCCAAATTTATCAAATTTTTGTCTGATTCTATGATCATTGTAGACAAGTTGTGCAAGGGTTGTTTTGCCAATGCCCCCCGTACCAACAATTGTCACCACTGAAATGATTTTATGGTCTTGACTTTCAAAGGATAACAGATCAATCAATTCCTTTTTTTCCCTCTCTCGACCAATGATATCTGACTCAATAACAAAGTGGCTTGTTGGAACTATTTGCGAATCATTGTTGCAACGCCTGGGCCCATATTCCTCCAAAAGCTGCAGTGCTTCTCGGTCTTTTGCAATCTCAGAAAATTTGTTTCTAATTTGCTGGATTTGATCGAGCAAGCCATCCTGAAAGTTTTATAATAAATCTATGGTGAATTATGTGTGACAGTTTTAATATACATACGCAATACAATTACAAGTTAAACATCTGGCAAGAGCCTAGTATTGGTGTAGGACATACAGGCTAAAACTCACTCAATATGAAACAGCTTTATTTTAAAAAATCCTTGATGACTAGGAGGTTCCATTTTAATAGAAAGATGAGGGCGTGAGCGTGACCCCCATATTTTACTCAAAAAAAAGTAGGTCCCATTTTATTAAGAATCATATATTTCCTTGATTATGATGATAAAACAAAGAAATGTAATGTATTATTAAAAGAAAATTGTAATTAAGCATATA
The DNA here is from genome assembly GCA_027725995.1 of Rhynchospora tenuis. Classification (NCBI taxonomy): domain Eukaryota; kingdom Viridiplantae; phylum Streptophyta; class Magnoliopsida; order Poales; family Cyperaceae; genus Rhynchospora; species Rhynchospora tenuis. The sequence continues at coordinate 78,526,096 of CM050888.1, forward strand.
TATTGAAGGAAAACTGTTAGGCTCTGATCACAATCCCTTTTTTTTAAGGTAGGATTTCAATTCATTTCATTTCATTGGAAAATTCTTGATCACAATGAGCGGATTTGGTATCATTTGGTTGGAATTCCTATGTAATTAGGTCTAACGAAATCCTATGAAATCTTACGAAATCAATTCAAATAAATAAAATGAAATCCCGAGTAAAAATCATTTGTGATCAGGGCCTTAGTTCCCAGTTGTGTTTCAACAAAAATTATGGTTACAAACCAAGTTTAGCCCAGTTTGCCTAAAAACTCAAATGTTTAATTAGTGCCAGAACTCAAAGGGAAGGTTAAAAGGTGGCTGATACACTTTGGATCTGATTAATTTGCAGCAGACTGTTCAACAACATTGATATAATTATATGTGAATTAGCTTTCTTAATTTAAAATGATTACCTGAATTTGCTTTCTTTTACGTGAATTTGAAGGAGAAGCATCTTGTTCCTCGACTTGTGCCCGTAGGATTTCATAGTTGTACTCGTCAAGGACATCTTCTGCATCGTATGCAACTTCCCGGAGCTCTTTAAACCAGAGCTTGACTGAAAGGTCCCTAATCTCCCTCTCCTCTGCATCATAGAGGGTGGCCTTGATCCGCTCTAGCAAGCTCATTAATTTTTTCAATTCAGTCTTGATCTGATGGCTTTCTGCAGGAGAAGAGGAGGAGGAAGGCACTTGTTGCGAAAATTCATTAATAGCAGGCAACAGTTTTGTGCCAAGAGAGAGAAGGTTGGAAATCACTCTGCCTAACTCCATATCTCGATTCTCAAATTGCTAATTTCTGTCGTTGGAGGAAATCAAAATTGGAAAGAGAGAAGAAAATAGTTGATGCTGGTGGAAATAATAGGGAGAGGTGGACAGGGAAGACTAGTTCTATGGAATACGCTTAGTAGTGTTATGATTGTATCCCAATTCCAAATAAGAGAGAGACGTTCCAAAAATTAATAAGTGAGTACTGAGTAGGTGGGTTCGTCCAAAACTTGCACATAAGAAAATGGTACGAGCCCGGCCCTGCCATCTGCATTGACAATTTGACATCCTCTACAAATTCAATATTCATTTCTCCCATTAATTAAGAGAACAGCTTGATCCTTCTGCGTTACAGCGGCACATCAAATATAAAAAATCTTTTATGTCGATATTAAATTATGCACGATATCATTTTCTGCTAACAATTTAAAATTGAGAATGAGAGGAAAATCTGATCAGTACTTAACAATGGCATTTATACTACCATTTCTCCATTCCACAGCAGAAATAACCAAGCCATCAATTTTTTTTACAGCTGAAAATGATTTATCTTACATGAACTGGATAATAATATGACTTTACTTGAACCTAACTTGCATTCTTTTTTTTCGAAACACTAGGTAGCACCGGGCCTACCTGATAGAAACAGCAAAAAAAAGAAAAAAAATCAATATAAGGTAAAAAAACAAAACCGAAATTAAATCCTTAACAAACAACATCCCATACTAACTCTCGCCCGATTTTTTTTTTTTTTTGAGGGCTGGTGTTAACCAGCAATTTTCATTAAAATAATAAAAAAGATTACATCAAATACCAGTATTGGGATCAATATCCAAACCGATACTGATAGCAAAATTATTACATCCCAATTGTAAAAACCAAACATAAAACCAATACTCTAACAATATTGGTACGCCAACTGGTAACCTAACTGGTACCAGTACCAACAGTACGACACTACAACCTAGCTTTCCATAACTAAATCCTAAACATATCACCTACAGCAAAACACTCCAACAAATAGTCTTATGCTGCACCAGTATCGATAATTCGACTCGACTGGACTCGAAATGACTGCTAACCGAATAGATCCATCTCGCTACGGCAAAATCAGATTGAACTCGGTGTCTTCACGCAAACGAAGCTACGACCACCAAAGACCAGATCTACTGCCAACCGCAGCCACCATCGTAGACATGTCGCCCGATTTTTTTAATAAAAACAATTTTATATTAAAAAATTTTAATAATCACTATGATTTATTTTTGTAATAAAAATCATGAAATAGCGCGTTTAATCACCTATAGCTGGGTTTATGACCGTGCTTTTAGCTCAATAGCACGGTCAAACCGCGCAATTCGACTAGGTAAAATCCATCTACACTTTATGGTTTTGTTTAGTTCGTTTCGTTTCTGACCGAGTGAAAACCAAGGACACATTTATCAGCTAAAAATCGCTAAGAGTCCTTTTACCTAGGTATTTGATTCGATGTGGCAAGCTTTAGTTATCAAATAGTAATAAATATTGAAGCAACACTTTATTTGGCACTAGGAGAACCTCAGCAACCGAAGAGATCAACTTGTTATTCTTTTCCTATTTGTTGCCTCAAATTTATTATTATTATTATTATTATTATTATTATTATTACTACTTTATTATTTTATTATATTTTTTTCTTGCCACTTGCATTATGAAGCTCCAAAATATACTGCCTGTAGGATAATAAAGAAACGAGCAAACCTACTCACACTAGTTAATTGGCATGTAGATTATTTTATTAAAATAAAACTGGATGGCGTGTAGATTAACTCAATGGTCCATTTATATTTATATCTATTTGTGTGAGAATTAATTAACAGAGTTATGGGCATCTCTCAAAGCCTATTTTTCTTTTTTTTTAAATACTTGTTAGCATATATATATAAGTTTGTCAAAGAAAAAGGGCAGCTTACTTAACTAGAGGCACATGAATCTAATAGTGTCTCCATATTGATCAATAAAATAAATAAAAATAATTTACGCTCACAACAATGTTATCTTTTCTTATGTGTTGAGGAATCCAATTTACACAAGCAAGATAATTGAGCATAGAAGATAAACCTATCAATAATTAAACGAGCATGACATAGAAAAACTTAATTTGAACTGAGATTCTATGTAGCATATAAAAGATCTTGTTAGATTCATTCATTGACATGTTAATTAAGTATAAAAGGGCATCAATAACTACAAGTGGCCCTCTTGTACAGCCTACACGCGTTTTTTCTTTTCTTTTCTTTTCTTTTCTTTTCTTTTCTTTTCTTTTCTTTTCTTTTCTTTTCTTTTTTTTTTTTTGAAATTGGGCTCATAGGCTGAGATTTCATTAACACAAATCAATGCCAGATTACAAACCAGGGAAAATAGAAAAAGTAAACCCTACAGTGGAGACTTGATGCCTTTTTAAAAAACTAAACCCTACACGCGTTTTCCAATTTAATTTTAGAAAAAATAATTCACTCCTACATTGAACTTGATGCTTTTTTTAAAAAAAATGTTACTGTGTCTTCTTGGTTTTCACCTTGTCAGAAACGAAACGAATAAACAAAACCATAACGCAGTTGGATTTCACCCAGTTGCATTAGCGCGGTCATGAAGCCAACTATTTTCAACAGCGCTTATAAACTGGAACTGTGCTATTAGATGAGAGAAGAGCGCGGTTCCATGGTTCTTATTAAAAAAAAACTAAACCATGGTCATTAATTAATTTTTGGAATATAAAATTGTTTTTATTAAAAAATCGGATCTCTCACACAATGTAAGATTTCGTTTATAATAGTGAAATTGAACATAATTTATGCTGGAAGATTTTCAGTGAAACATCCTATAGTGATAAAAAAAATAAAATTGATGATAAATTATTGGAAAATTTGTAACCTGGCTTGCGATACCACTGTTTCTAATTAAGCATACGTCGTCTATGACTATGATTAATCGGTTGAGTCGCACCAAGGAAATCATGTTGATTTCCAATGTTAAAGGGATCTCTTCATTTTACATAAATTTGAAAAAAAAAATTTGCTTAAGAGGTAAAAATATGTGACATATTCGTGTTTAAAATTTTACATAAACAATGTCAAAAAAGACGTGATTAAAGGAATCATAAACAATGTTTAATCTTTATGCACAGCTAATGAGGTTCAGTGCAGCTAGGGGGAAAAACATGAAAGATTAGAAAAAATAAATAAATAAATAGAGTAATTACACAATAGTCTTTAAAGTATCTCTTATATATTGCTTTAGTTCTTAAAGATTTAAACTAAAAATCTAATTTCGTAAGTTTCAATTTATATTGAAAATCAGTCCTCAACGCCATCGAACAAAATATCAGAAGAAACTCATCTAAGAAATATATCAAAATTATGTAACATTCACTAGCTATCATAGACCTTGTCAAAATATGTAACATTCAACAATTTTCGTGAACTCTGTCAAAAGAAAAAAAAAATGCCAACAGAATCAAAGAAAACCACAAAAGTTATTTAATTTTTTTAAAAGTTTTAATTTGCTCTTTTTGGGCTACTTATAGTTCATAATTTATCCATTTATAATATACCCTTGTTTTTTCTTCAAAAAAGTAACCTTAAATGGGTACCATTTAATTACATGAAACAAATTAATATAATATAGTCCCTTCTAATTTTGGTAAATTTACAAAAATAAAACCTACAAAATCACTTCTTTTTTTGTGAGAAACAGAGCAGCTTTGATCACTGTAGTTAGTATAAATATATAAACGATAGTACTTTCGGCAATCAATATAAAATCGGCTAGTATAGCTTTTTACCTTAGCGACAATTGTGGTTTGTGGATAAAATGAAAATTGAAAGTAGGTAAAACAGAAAAATCAAAATAGAAAGAACATTAAAAATATTTAATAGTTTTACTTTTCTCGTATACATTATACAAAGAGAGACGTCAACACACGCGTCTCCCACCCAATTCTCATCCCAACCGTCCTTTTCTCTCTCACTTCCAACTCATTTGCTTATCCTTCCCTCTTTCTCTCTCTCTCTCTCTCAAAGCACCTCAAGTTTCGCTCAAATGGAAGCAGCGAGATCAGCCTCTCCAATTCTGCGGCCATCGCCGTGCGGCCGGGTCAGTGGACAACCGGGTTGGTAAGCTTCCCTATCTATTGATATCGATTATATCATTCATGGGAAAGCTTTCTCAGTTCTCATGTGAATTGGCTTGGTTGTTGGAACCAACTCAAGTCTGATTAGGAGTATTTTGTAGGTACGAGGGACCAGTTTCGACCAGCATGAGACCGATTAACCCAATTTTTAGTAGTTCTTCTTCACTTGGTTTGTGCGCTGGAAGGTAAAGTTGGGTTGCATAGCTTCACACCAGTAGGATAAGTAGTAAACTTTACCTTATTTGGGTATAATTAGGTGAAAATATTAAAAAAGAAATTTGAGGAGATAGTGTGGCTCTGCTACATAATGGTACATTATCAGTGTGATTGTTTGGTAAGACATGGCAAATATAAAGCAAATTTAGAATATTTTGGTACATTACCTGACTAGAGCACCACTATAAGTTGCATTTTTGCTTTGGTACCATTCGGTTTTATGATGTATGTTTATGGGCTTAATTTCTGGGCTGATAACCAGGTTATGTGTATGCTTTGGGTGATGGGTTTTAGTTAGTATTGGGGCACTGGTACTATTTAGTTTCTCTGGTACCAGTGCATTCAATTTGTGGTTCTTTTTGTTGCGTTTTGTGCTGTGTTTCTAAAGATTAATTTGGACTCTGTATTTGAATGGGACTGTAATTCTAATAACAGAAGTGATGGTGCCTAGGTGGATCTACTTATTTCAAAAAAAAAAAAAAAAAAGATATTTTTGGACCAGACTTTACCCTGATTGATTTTGAATCATCTCAGTGCTATAAACCAATTGCATCTGATTATTATCTTATTTTACAGGAACGAGGGGCTAATGCTCTCCAGTAGTGGCACAAAAGAGTTGTCTGCTGTTAGACCCATGAGACCATTTGTGGACAATCAAACTGATAAATCTGATGTTCAGTTTGATAGATTGCAACCGTCAGATCAAGATCTTAGTCCTGCACTTAGAAGAGATTTCAGCCAATTTGCTGCCCGAGTTGCTTTAATTGATTTAGAATTATGGGTATGCTCGTGTTATTTAGTGCCAATTTGGATTTGGTTCAAGCAGGACCAATATGTACTACCTGAAACTCAAGTTGATAGGCTTCTCATCTGTCCACTATCAATTGAAGCTGTTTGAGAGCTCATTTGAAAATTATATCTGACTAGGTGGGAATTACCTCCCAGAATCTGCATGCACCTGAAAAATATGCAAGCATTTCTGAAATATGTTTAACTGATTTTTTTTCTTTTATTGTTGTTATTTTGTAATTTAATTAGGCTGCAGCTTGGTTGAGGGCTGAAACCAACTATGAAAATGAATCAGATCTACGGTTAGTGTTTTTTCTGAAGAAACTTATTCATCTTATCAAGCATTCCAAAATATTGAAATGTTAATTCCTGCATTTTTTTTTTTCCAAAGCATCATTGAAATAATTGGGGGATGTTGAAATAACATTTTGGTTTAGTTGCCTTTGTGTCACTCTGATTTATATACAGTGCAACTAGTTCCAGTCTGGAATTTTGTGCATACCAGCTGTTCCTTGCTTTATCCTTTCTTGTTTTTGTGTTTGTTGGCTTCCTTTTTTTTATTGAGGGGTACTCGCTACTCAGTGATTTAGATTGAGACCTAACATCTTGTCTGACCATGATAAAACAATTTAGGGTCTTGTGATAAGCCTGGAACAGCACTAGTCTGGTCCCATTTGTAGATCATGCATATTGTTATCCATGTTTTGTGCTGATTTTGGCTTTTTTATATTCTGTAGCCATGTAGAGCGGTTTAAAATGCAATATGCTGAACAGGTATTGGAAACATTTTTATTATTTGAAGTGATTTAAAGCAGCATATGAGTTTTATCATTTCTGAACGTTTATTCCTATAAAGGAAAGAACTACTAGCCGTTAAGTAAAATAAATACATTTGATGAGTTTTTTACATCATTTCTCTATGTTTTCAAACAAATAATCAAACTCTGCCTTAATCCAGCAATACAAGGCAATGAAGAAGCACCTTGGAAGGAAGCATTATGCACAGAAGTGCTACTGTTTGGTTACGGTATCACTTCAGACTTATTATTCTGTAATATAAATCTTTTTTAATTGGGAACCGGGTTGGTGGTGGCGATTTAGGTTTGGTTTGTAGTTTGATGCATTAATTAATAGGGGTATTAAATAAATCTATAAATAGGGAAGTTTAAGTTTTTTATCGAAGTTAAAAGAGACTCAAACTGGAAGAACCTTGTAATACAGCATTAGATATCAAAGAAGTACTGCAATCTTTCATTTCTGGATACCTTATGTTGCTAAATATCATCTAACTTTCTTCATTTTCTGTTTTCCAATTTTATTCTAAAATGAAAAATAGGTAAAAAATGATGACAAAAATGGCAAACGAAGTGCCATTCAAAGTGTGGTTGGTACACTTGATTTGCATGTGAGGCATCCTCTTCATGGAGAGCTTTATCCCGGGGTATCTAATTTCGAACTTTCTGCAGCATGTAGTCATGTTCTAGCAGGTCTAACACCATACCAGCTTGGCCAAAAGATTTGTCTTTTTGTTCATTTGTCTTTAGATTCTTTTTGGTTTGGTAGGGATTTTGTTGTGAGTTGAAAGCACCATACAAAGATTTTGCATCATTGTTTTGATATCTTACATAAATACCTAAAACAGCTGGTAAAGCTAATTTGGATTTCATCAAGTACATTTGATATAAAATTGCACAACTGACTAGTATGACGTGCTACCAAATATTGTGGTTTTTGTTTTTCTCATGGTTTTTTGGTTTCAGTTTGAAGCCAGAACTGGAATTTAAAGCCTCAAGAAACTTTAGCACAGCTGTGGAACCTGATTGAAATATAAACTCAAAATCTAATAAGATATTCTATATATACTTTATGCAGGAGGGTATAAATAAACCCGGCATATTTGATATCTACAAGACTAGTCAACCACAATTTGGTTATATATCTAATGTATGTGTATCAAAGCATGCACGTCGTCAAGGTATTGGAAGGAACATGATGGCCTTGGCTGTCGATATCTCATTTTCTGATGGTAAGATATAGAATGAATTTACACGTATGGTTCCAAAGAATTGAAATATTGCGTTTTTTTAATCTCTGTAGTTTCAGTCTTCCATTTTGTTTCAACATCATTCAAATCTCTACCTGCCTGATCGCCATGGTTCATCTTTAATTATGAAAGAGTACAAGACAGGAATAGTCCTTATTTCTAGATGTTTCGCGCTTTTCTCTTTGGTCCTTAAATTTTCAAATTTCCTGATATATGACTACCATAGTATACAATGTGTACATAAACATCCATTAAAAGAGAAGAAGGAGATGCATTTTGTGATCCATTCAGTATATTGATTTGATGGTGTACTATGTAGCACAGATAACACAACTCTGTACTTCTAAAACAACATAGACATCAGATATGCTGCTGGAGACGGCATTTAATGATGAAATATAAATTTTTCTTATTTTAAAAAATTAGACCTTAGTTTTATATTATCTATCTTTGCTATTTCTACGAAGTTTGGCTTGGTTGGTAAGGTTTATTTCCCATACCTCACCACTAGTGGGTTCAAATCTTGAGTGCTGCAGTTTTGACAATATTTATAACAATAGGCAGTAATAAATTTGGTTTTCGACCAATAAATAGTAACCCCGGAAGAACATGCTTGAACACTGCACAGATAAATTGTGCTGACTTGGTTCACTGCCCCCATTCGCATTCAATGGTTGCGGATTTCCTAGTCGTGAATTTTGCACATTCATTATTATGGTCTCTCGATTTCTAATTTCTTGGGGAAAAGAAGAGTATGGTGGATAGAATCGTATGAAAAAGAAAAATAAAAGCATTGAATCCCAAGTTGTATATGTTTTTTTAGGAATACTAGGTAGCAGCTACCTAGTTTTTTTAGGAATACTAGGTATACCTAGTTGTATGTATTAGAGATTAAAAGTTTGGTGATTATTGTGGTACTATCAATTAGAGATGAAGGATTCATGTTCTAATATGCACCGCCTAATTTAATGTTAAATAACTGTTTTTCTTCATTTACGGAAGTTTGCACTGCCAACATTTTACTACTTTTTTTTATTTCTGTTAAAGTTGTTAGAATTTTTTAAATACTAAAAAAGGTCAGGACAGAGTGATTTTGTGAGGACCATCCAATGTAATCTTCTCTAGGATAAAATTGAGATCCTTTATTGTTAGGTATTAGGCAATTCTAGAAAAAATGTTGATGTTTCGAGTGATAAATTCCAAACAAAATAATTTCATTTTACAGAAATGATGGTGTGGATTGACAAAATAGGAAATAATGTTTAGAGACCAAATGGGACCTTTAAAATTTGGGACCAAATGGGAAATGCGGTTCATGCTTAAGGACCAGTTGCTTAATTAATTCAATTGTTTATCGTATTTAACAAGTTTTGAGGCAAATCCTTTTTCTTGTCTACTCTGTGATACAGGAGTGGAGAAGGTATTTATCCATGTGCACAAAGAAAATTATGCCGCACAGAATCTGTACCAGCAGATGGGATTTAAGGTAAAATTCAGTAAGAACCTTCTTCACACCTGTAAGATGATGCAGCACTTACATTTACTGTTCTTTTGCAGATAGTAGAGAGAGATCTTTCAGTAAAACCCTCAGATGATTTTTTGCTTTCATTGCGGTCTGCTGAATATAGAGAAAAGTAACCAACATTGTATTCTCTGTGCATATATTTTGTTTTTCCTTTTGTGTGAGTGAGTGTGTGTTGGGGTGCGGGTGGGGGTGGGGGTGGATTGCAGCAACATATTTTAACAGTTGCGAAACATTTGAAAGAGTTGTATTTAGGGGGGAAAAAAAATTGTGTTCGAAATGGTTATATGCAGCTGTGTTTTCATGCATATTTGTTTTTGTTGCACAACTGGCACACTGGTCCTAGGACACTCATAAAAAATGATTGACATGAGCACAACATAAGGAGGTGGTGTTCTCACCTGTCATTGCGAGTGCAACTCTGCATAAAGCAGGTAATTAGGTGGTCCATTTTTTAAAATGAAAAATGTATCATGTCATGCAATAACAGCCTTGATCACTCAAATGCATTGGTATTGTTATCAGTGACCTTACTATTACATGATGCTTGCATTTTGGACTAATCTGAGCGTCATTAAGTTGATATGAAAGATATTTCATTGTATCAAAAGCAAATATTTGTTGTGGGGGTTGCCTTGCAGTCTCAGGCTCTAAGGGCAGTTATTTTGAAATTGACTGCAAGTGCTAAACTGCTAATATATCAGTAGCCATAAACACCTTGACTATTGCCTCATGAATCATGATACTCAGTTAACCCACCCAACACCACCACGATCATTATTGGTCCAGAATGTCCAAGGGAATAGTAAAATTGCTATATACATAAAACAACTGATGGTATCTTCAGGTAAGTCCCTGCTGGTGTGCTACCAGTGTGTTATTGTTTGCTTAATCACCCAGTCGGCCTTATCAGTTTTCGGCCTAAATTACCCTGCACGGTAGGCACATTGTCAGCTTGATACAGTTCCTATTGTTCGTATTCTACAGGTATGAAGCGGTATACCTTGATACAGCCCCAAAATGTTACTTATTTATAAAAATTAAAAGTAAATCAGAGAATTTTGAAAAAAGTTCACGGGTAACACACGCTTGGAAAATCAACCAGGAAATTTAGAAGGCATTTGTCAGAAACAATAGCAAACAATAAATGAAATTAAAAGAAAATCTTTATCTAACTGTAGCTGCACGAACTATGTCGACAAAACACTAATTTGTGCAACTTTGATAATGTCAGAGCACACCACTTTATCCTATGGGCCTTTGTAATGCATCACCTATAAGCGTCTTCATTTTCAAAAAAAAAAATAAACAAAACCTATAAGCGTCTTTGCAACAAGTACTGCCACGAAAGCAGTTTGTCGCAGCACCTCGCTGCCATCTCTATTTCCGATTCTCTCACTCTCTTTTGTTCCAGACAGACCTGGTCTGGGATTAAATGTTAGGTGTCTTGTGACAGTATTTCTTTCTGTTGAGTTATGTTATAATGGCACCTATATTTATAATATATTCTGTCTACAGTTCTTACATGCTTTTACTAAACGGAAATTATAAATTATCTACTTGTTTTATTGGAAAATATAATATTTACACAAAAAGTAATCTGAAAATTCTAGAAATCCAGGAAGAGGTATATGGCCTCAGCCGCCCTGAAATTCATCAGCATCTAGTTTTTAATGATAGAAGATAGTTAATATTTGTCATGACAAGCTACAACATACAATAGGAAATATTTTGGAAGATTTTCAGTTGCATGCATTACAATATTGGTACATTAGCGGATTTAAGTACGTTTTACATTGTCACTCTGACAAGCACCCCACAAAATCTCTGCAAGTTACAGTTTTGATAGAAAGGAATAAAGGATACCGTCTTTAGCGGCTGTTTTAACAGATAACTAATAATTAAGTCTAAATTTTTTTTCTAGAGTACAAAAACACCCAAGCTTGTGTAATTTACATCTCTTTAACAATAGACCATGTTTTGCATATTCAAATTTTGCATACTGCATTACCTTAGGTAGCGCATCTACTAGTATTAGGTCTTCCTTTGAATAGGAAAAATAAAAGGAGTAAAATTAATGAAGCATTATTGAAGAATAATAAATCCCCGTGGACCCATAGTACTCTTCAATTAGTGGCCCCAATTAGTTGGAAAAAAATTGATCTCCTCTGAAAAAGTCTGTAATGGAGCACTAAAGTGAAAAATAGTGGACCACCTACACGGCTACACCCCCTCATAATCACATACAAACACACATTATACACAGTAGGAGAACTCTTATAGGTTGTTAAATTGCTCAGGACCGGACCAGTGATTAATAAAGGCCTCGTACAATTGCAGTTGTTAAGAAGAATATATAGTTGACACATGACATAATTTCATTCGCCCTTTTGATCTATAATTAATGAATGCATAACATGTTGAGGCTTCCAATTTAAAAAGTATATACGTGGTAAGTAGCTTTACCACGTATGATTAGCGACAATAGTATACATGACAGTCGTCAACCCTACCACAAAATGTTACAACATTCCGTAAATTTGAGAAAAATTATATGCTGGTTCAAAATTTCGTATGTTGTGAAGTTGCTAAATTGACGATAGAAATCAATTTTCAAACAACTGTAATCATCTTTATTAACCCATTTGGTTCAATTGCAATCGACTAATTTTAGTGAAGTGATCCAAACTGGCATCCTATATTTAACATTTTTTAGTTAAGTAAAAACATAATTTCAATAATTGTATGGTTAATCCAATTTCTGATTCTACATTGCAAATACAGAAACAAAATAATTCTCCACCTATTGACCTATAACAGACAATATCAACAGTACAATGTGCAAGCAGTGGCGCAGGGGATCGGTGCTACATTGCAAGGCCAAATGGCTAAATTGTAATAAAAAAGGTTATCTATATGTCTCCAATAGGCTAAGTCTGATTATTAAAATAACTGAAACATGGAGTGTAAGAAAGAGATTGGAGGCACGAGAACCACAGTATGTCAATATCCAAGATCCCAATTATAATATTCCCAATGGATGAGTTAAGTATTAGACTTAAAATATATCAAAACATAATCTCACATTAGCAAGTGAAATGATCTCTTCTAATCTATACTTTACACTATCCCGGACATTATGCCGCGAAAGTAGGATTGTTTGGACTTTGGAGTGGAGATGTGGTTAAATTCTCACTAATAATTAAAATAATCTGAGATAAGCCCACTTTTCCCTCCAATTTCTACCAATTGGAAAAGCGTATCATCATTGATCAACCATTACGAAAGAGAAAATGTAGGATATCTGGACCATTCATGTTTTGGTCGTGTCGGAAATCATGACATCAGATAATTAACTTCCTTTCTATCATATTATTACATGATGTCAAATATCAAGCAAACTTGAGTCCATACTTTTGTTCGAGGGTTCACATGCTTTTTATATTTTTACATCTCTATTTTTTCAATATCTAGTAGCAACATTTTAAAAATCCAATCAATAAAACGCTTGTTATGATCCATATTATTTCCATACTAGCATACAAAAAGTTTTAAAATCTTAATTTCATTTAGAGGCAACTAAAGATCTTTAGAAAATAATGTTTAGAAATGTTGATACAAGCTCTTTGTACATGTCAAAACAAAGTTGAAAAAATATTTTTTATGTGCGCATATGAAAATATGAAATAAGTCATACGTAACGATTTTATTTTGGTGTTTTGAATTTTAAGTTCTGATTCTTGAAATATAGAAGCCTTTATTTCCTCATTTAATACACATAAAAAAACTGTCGGATGGAATAAAAAAGAAAAACAAAAGTATCATCATATATGAAAAAGAAATCAGGTTCTGAGAGGGATATAAATGCAAATTTCCTGCAGGAGAATGTTGCTACAGCTTTTGCGCCAGAAGTGAACTCCACAACTTGCCATGTTCTTCTCACCGAAAGTGACGCTGATAGTAAAAGAGATTAATAAAAAGGAGTTGTGGAAGAGAAGTAATGAGCTTTGTAAAAATTAATCCTGGCTAAACTCGGCTGATATGACTGATATCATTTTAAATTTCTTTCTATATTAAGCAAAGATCAAACATTTGACATCACCCGTTACCATGCTTCTTTCGATAATACCGAGATAACTAATGGGTCTCCTTTCTAAAAGAAAATATTAGTTTACAAACCTCTTTTCACAGAGAGAATATTGGAAAAAGGCAGAGGATGGCAGTACCTTAAAATATACAAACCCAGATTAATTTATAACAAGCCTATTGTACTGTATTTTAACTAAAGTTGATATATTCCATACAAGCTTCTAAGGCATGGCACAGAAAATTAAGATTACATTCAACTAATGAAAATTTTTGTAAAGCGAGATGACATTTACAAGAGCCTCAAATGCTATTGTCACAAAGCAACGACCTAACTACAGAAATAAACAATTAATCAGATAATTTATTGCTAAATGTTGAAACTATATATACAGAAACCATATATAGTTGCAAAACTGAACGTATGCCTTCTTTTGCAACAGATAAATTGCTTGTACAGCCCATAATAATAAAAGACAATTAAGCAAACAGAGCAACAGAACATTTTTGACATATTAACAAAAATTAGACTGTCAAATTTAAGCATCAATTCACCACATGGCATTGATGTTTAGGGCACAAATTAAGTCTTTAAGATATTGAGCTCCAAGGGAAGTTTAAACAAAAAGTAGAGAGCAGATGCTAAATACAAGCATGGTAATAAAGAAACCACAAAGTCATTGTAGTTATGAGAGTGTTCAGTGAAAACAAAATATGATAACTAGAAAGAAAAAAGAGATCAAAGTTTAATCTAAGTTTATGACCTGAAATCACATACTCTCTATACATACATTCCTTTTCCCTGCAACTAATGTTTCTCTCTCAATTCCCTTAATCTGTCTCTCTTAACCATTTATTCACACCACAAACCAAAATATTCATAATCGAATGTTCAAATTTATATCAAAAAAAAAATAAGAAATGAAAAACCTCCATCCATTCCTTCTGTTTTCTCCAAATCTTTATCATCACCGTGATGAATCAAAACAATTTCACATAGCTCCCTTTCAAGCAAATCACCGGGAAAGATTTCAAAGCGTTAGAAATATCTTGATTTCTCCTTGAGTAGCCGTCAATTGATAACACAGTTAATACCATAACTGGGTTGGGTTGTATATCACAGAAGTGCAAAGAGAACAACCAAGAAATGAAAGATGACTCTTGTTTTTGAAAGAGGGAAGGAAAAAGATGGAGAGGATCAATCTTTTGAAAAAGAAAAACAAAAAAGAATCAATAGAAAGTTGGTGGTGGTGGAGAGGCATATGAAATTCCATATACAGGCGGTAATGGAACCGATGCCGGAGGTGGTGGGGAAGTGTAGTGATAACGAGGCAGAGCAGGTGGCTCTATGCATGGTGGTGGTGGAGGTGGTGGTTCAATGCATGGAGTTGGTGGTGGCGGTGAATTAGGTGGAGGCGGTGAGAAGTAGTGAGGAGGTGGTGGCGGTGAATTTGGTGGTGGGGGTGGAGAGTAATGAGGAGGTGGCGGCGGTGAATTTGGTGGTGGTGGTGGAGAGTACTGAGGTGGTGGCGGCGGCGGTGATGGGAAATGGGGAGGTGGAGGATAGTTAGAAACTGGACTTGGTGGAGGGGGTGATGGCGGTGGTGGAGATTTTACACAGTAAATTGGTGCTGGTGGTGGCGGTGAAGGTGGTGGTGGTGAAGGTGATGGTGGGGGTGGAGAGGGTGGAGGAGGGGAAGGAGGTGGAGGAGATGGAGGCGGGGGTGAAGGAGGTGGTGGAGATGGTGGCGGCGGGGATGGAGATGGTGGAGGTGGTGAAGGTGGTGGTGGGGATGGTGGTGGTGGGGATGGAGATGGTGGAGGTGGCGAAGGTGGTGGTGGGGATGGAGGTGGTGGTGATGGTGGAGGTGAGGGAGGTGGTGGAGATGGAGAAGGTGGCGGTGGTGAAGGCGGAGGTGGCGAGGGTGGTGGTGGTGGGGAAGAATACACTTGTGGAGGCAAATAAACAGGTGGAGAAGGTGGTGGCGGCGGTGGCAGAGCTGGTACAAACGGCTTACACCTAAATGCACTACAATCCACGGGCCGCCTGAGGAACATAGCACATTGTTGCGCCGACCTCTGCTCTGGCCGGTTCCACAAGCAGTTCCTTCTGTCACTAAATGACTCAACCTTCTGGCACACAGGTGGCTCCTCAGTAAAGAAGTTATAGGAGAAGGTAAAATTCTTCAGTCGTGGTAACCGACAGATTGCCTCAGGAATTTTACCAGAGAGGTAATTATGCGCGACATCAAGCTGCTCGAGTTTACCCATGCCGCCAATCTGTGGTGGCAATGGCCCCACCAATTTGTTGAAGCTCACATCCAAGACAGTTAATTCCTTCAACAACCCAACCTCAGCAGGGATGCAAGATCTAAGACCATTATTGAGCAGTATAATCTCATTCAAAGTTTTCGACATGTTACCAATACTCGCCGGAAAACATCCTGAGAACTTATTGTTCGCCAATACAATTACCGAAACCGGAGAATTCCCTAAATTGTCAGGTATATCAAACACAAACCTGTTATTATTGATGAAAATCGCATCAAGATCCTTGTCGAACAGAGATTTCGGCACTCCTCCTTCAAATTCATTGTACCTCAAGTCAAGATACTTCAATTTCGGCAACTGGAGAACGACATCAGGGAATTTACCAGCAAATCGGTTGTTACTGAGGTCGAGTTCATGTAAAAGCTTCAACCGATTGAACTTGTAAGGTATAGTACCACAAAATCGGTTCGAATTGACATGAAACAAGGCGATATCAGTCAACAACCCGAGCTCCTCAGGCAAGTAACCAGCAATGTCGCCATGGTTCAGATCGACACCAGCGACGGTGTATATCGACGGATCGGAAGGAAGATTCGCACAATATACACCAGTGTAGTTACACACCTCAGGTCCATTCCAGTTGGAGGTAAGGTTGAACGGGTCGGACAAGATGGCGAGCTTCCAGGCTTGGAGCGCAATGTAGGCGTCTCGAAGGTGAGAGTTGGGGAAGGAGAAGGTGGGAGGTACAGAGACGCGCTCGCCTCGGTCGCCATGCTCGTCGAGATAGTACAAGAGCTGGCGGCGGCGGATCTGACCCGCCTGGAAGTCCGTCAAGCCATGGGAAGAGAAGGCGGCGGCGGAGGAGGAGAGGAATAGGAATAGGAAGAAGAATAGGAATAGTAGCGAGGGTTTATTCTTGGTTGCGCTCTTCATCTCATCTCATTTCATTCTCTCTTCGCTTTCTTTTATTTTTCTTGTTCTCTGTTTCTTTTTTTGTTTCTTTTGGTTTCGTGTGGAGAGAGAGGAGATAGAATGAGAATGAGAGAGAGAGAGAGAACGCGGTGGTTTTGTTAAGAGGGTTTATGGGGGAGTGTGAGAGAGAGAGTGGGATGGAGAGAGAGAATACAGCTAAATCACAGCTCAGGGGTTATCTCTAAATTTGAAAGCGCTCTCCGCGGTGCACTGTTTAGTGTTAGTGTGCTTAGACTTCATAGAGGTTATTTATGTGAGGCTTATAAGGACTCACTAATGGCCTCTTCATGACAAATTGTTCCAATGCGAGTTTCTCCTGCTCCTGGACCACCATTAATTGGTAAAAACCATTAAAAATATTAATTTTATCTGATCTTTTCAGAAGTGAAAAAATTAGGGAATTGATTTTGGAAGGTTATTGATTATATTAAGGCAACAAAATTTACTTGTAAGAACAATTTTAAGGATATAGTGTTTACTCAAGTGGTGCACCGGGAGCAAGTGATAGTTTGTATACGTGCCGGTCTGAATCAACTGGAAGTGGAAGAATTAAATATGAAATTGTTTTGCCATCTGTTCTTTCTTTTCTCTTCAGCCTTAATTACTGTTATTAATGTATCTCCGTTCTGTTATCATTCTTCAGCTTTTCTACGATTCAAATTTGAACAGTGTTTGTAGCGGGTCACTGCATATTGTTATATGACCCGCTTCATGGATTACTACGAAGAAAGTTAGATGCTCGCTCGCACCGTCTTGTAGAAATTTGGCAGCGTACTTTTTGGAACCGTATATACGCGCTTTCTTTTCGAAAATCAAAATAAAGCGGGTTCGTATAAAAAATAAAAAAGAAAAGAAAAATACAGAAAGCATTCTTTGCAGACTGGAATCGGAATGTTGTTGCCGGAAAATGTTTTGCATTGGCGACCTTCAAAATTTCTATATTTGCATAGACATTTATTGTAAATTGTAATACTAATCTCAAGATTACAGTTAATGACAATATCTTCGAGATACGTACCGATGTGTCCAGATAAAATTAGAATACACTAATTCTACATATTCCTCGGGAAATGGTAAAATGCATTGTGAACTAAATATTCTGCTAAAATTAGTGTTGCAATATTTAACCTGTACACATAATGCACGTGTGAAGCCACATATGATAAGCTTAGTACTGTTTTAAAATAGTCTTTGCATATTCTATCAAAAAGAATTACAATCCAAATATATTAAAAAATATATATATTTATCAACTAATAGATCTATTTGCCTTGCTTTTGTTCTCTCCCTTAATGTCAAGTCTAAGATCAAGAATTTTCTAAAGATAAATGCTGAAGATACTAAAACTTAAAAAAAAAAAAAAAAAAGATAAAATAAGTACATACCATCCTTTGGTCACCCAACATTTTTTTATGTCGTTACAGTTTAATTGTAAAAATGTTATTTAAAAAAAACGTGAGCTTTAAGTCTCTAACGATTAAGGTAGGCCATTCGGTTTAAACGCCAAAGAAGGGCAAAAAATGAATGTTGGAACTTGGAAGAAGCCGTGCTTATCTCAAAGTAGGGGTAATTTAGTCATTTGTACAGTAGCGTTCATGCATGGAGAACGACTGATTAGAATTAGATCATCAATGTATGGTTATGATAGGGATGTTTATTGTTCAAAAAATGATAGAGATGTTTAAATATCTGGCTTTTGTTTTTTAGTATAAGGCAATTAATATATTCCTGTCTTGATTCATAGTTAGATGTTGACTTGCACATTTATCCCTTATTTTTGTCATTTTAATTTATGAAGCCTCTGATCGGAAAATTATACTATCATACAAAAAAATTCTCAACTATTAACTTTTAGCAGCCAAAACATGTTTTGGCAAAATTCAGAGGATATAAAATATAGATAAATTCGCCATTTAAAAAAAAATAATAATATACAGGGGGCAAAAAAATTAGTCATCTATGAGCAATGCACTCACATAGTTGGAAACGTGTGAATATTGCCCTACAAGTCATAACCTCATACAATACAAAGTATGAATTCATATCCTTCTAAAAGACATCCTATTTTCGGCAATATTCATGCAATGTGTTTCGTTTTCCCTTCATTTGGCACCTAAAAGGAATCCAGAAAAGTTATATCCAACCTAGCAAAAAATATTTAATAAAATAAGTCAGTCCATTCATTTACTTGCATTAGTCATCATTTTGATTAAGTTGAATTCTTTAATTAACTATAAATAAGTGAATCCATTCGTTTGTCCTTCATGTACTCTTAATTTAGTAGGAAAGGAAAAAAGGAGGCGTGAAAAACATGCAGCAATATGAAAACCATATTGGGAAAATAAAATAATAACCCTCTAAGATCTATGAATTCCTCCAAAGTTCTTACTAACTTAAATAAGCCATACTATAATAAAATACCTTCCCTTTAATTAGTCAAAGGTGCAATGGTTGGTCCTCGCAAGTCAGTGATTCATATCATGCAATATTCGCATCACAATCCAATAATGTATAATTAGAAAGGAAAATTCGTTTGTACTTCGACGACAAATTTCGATTTTTCGAAATTCAAATGATCTATTCAAACCGTCAAATTGGATTCTTCATAGTGAATTTGAAAGATTTAAAGAAACTATTGATTGCGTCTACCAGCTCAGCAAGAAATTCTTATCCCGTGCTGCTCAAAAAATCCGAGCCGTGTGATTTGATCTCAGCGGTTATTTTTTTTTTTTGGCCTATCAATCTGATATTATGCACGAGGCACTCATCATCCAACGAACGGTTGGGATTCTGCGCAAGTTAAGACAAGAACCAAAAACTTTGTAGTTTGTACAAATTAAAAAAAAATTCGCTTCTTAAAAAGAAATTTTAGCAAATAAAAGTAAAATAATAAAATATTCGAGGGCACAGAAATAAAACTTCCTCAACTGGAAATCGCATCCTCTGGACTTCGGAGAAAGAAGTCCAGTGGTCTTCTGATAATCAGAGCCGTCCGATTTAATCTCAATGATGATGGGTGCCCCGTGAATAGTACCAGATTGATAGGCTCGAAAAAAATTTAACCGTTGAGATTATATCGCACGGCTCGGATCGCAAGAAGACCACTGGACTTCTCTCTCCGAAGTCCAGAGGATGCGGTTCCTCCTCAACTGTGCATTGAGGAGCTAAGCATGTGAGTGGACCCCATGTGTCACGTCTAACACAACTGGAGCGTAGGCCTCAATCCTTACGCACCGCGTCACCCGTGAATTTGATTGCGACACGTCATCATTGTTTTTATGCTTCAATTACCTTTGCGGCTCAATCCAACGGCTGGGATTTAATATTGTTCATGAGCCGTTGCTGTCAATTGCTATCTTTCCCGCCTGGTTGCAACTTGGAAGAGTTGTGCGTAAACTAAATTTAGTTCCAATTGGATTATTGGAATTTGGATTTAGGTGGTCGTTACGAGTCAATTAGGAAGTGCACTTTTTTTATTTTCTTTACTGGGAAGTCTCTATCTATTTTTTATCTTAAATTTATTTATGTCACAAAATCTAGGAGTCTTTCTATAATATGTTGTTAATTTCTTGCTGCAGCTACCGTGAGATAATTCGTGTAATAGTATAGTATTTACCAATATTATAACTTCTAATTTATGGATTTAACAATTTATTAGACAAAAGGCTAAAACTCTAAGTCTCTGACCTTCTCACTTTTTTTCTGGTGCTCAAACTTAAGATTTCATTTTTTTTTGTTTTTGATAAAATTTATCTTGATCACTTTCTACTGTATTTTGGCACTACGTTCTGAAATTTATAGTGCATGCAACCTAATTTCTCTGACCTTCTCACTTTTTTTCTGGTGCTCAAACTTAAGATTTCATTTTTTTTTTTTGATAAAATTTATCTTGATCACTTAATCTACTGTATTTCGGCACTACGTTCTGAAATTTATAGTGCATGCAACCTAATTTCTGTGAAATTGTAATGATGTAATATAATTCACCAATTCTACACGTATTTTTCGACATTTCTATGTTAGAGATCATTTTATGAAATATAGCCTCAACGCGCTTGATGACTTATAAATAACTTTCTCCAATCAACTATACAAAACAAATAGGATAAATAAAGCACAATCTCCATTTAACTAAGTGTTTCTTATTCCTAGAATATGGTATGTAGAATAATTAAGCATCCTAGCAATCATCAAACAATACTACAATGTTGGGTACATTATCTACAGTAACTTTGGATGAAGTCATATCTCCATTTTGAAAAAACAATGGACACCTCCATTTCAGAAATTTTAGATTAAATATAGTTTAGTTTTTAAATTGTTTAGCTACATTTAAAAATTTATTTGACTATGAAAAATTATGTGTGTGCTCATAAAAATGTAAAGGATTTAAAGATGTAAATTTTTTTAATTATAGACTTAGAAAATATTTTAAATAATTTTATGAATCTCATAAAATTTAATATGCATAAAAGTTTCTAAAATTGTTTGGAGGCCTTGAATAAATCATTTGGCTATGAAAATTTATGTACTTGCAAAAAAATATATGAACAATTAATTGATGTAAAATTTTAAAGTTACAAACCTATAAATATTTTAAATAATTTTTTGAATCTCACAAAAATTGAATTTCCGTAATTTCATAAATGTCATTAGATTTTTAATTATTCCAAGATATTTACAACTTTATTAGTGTATGAAATTTTATATAAATGATGTGAAGATTATAACAAATTCAATCGTGCCATTGAGCTATTTTTAGTTTAATCATATAATTATATGAAATATGGAATATGGTTGGTGCTTTTAAAATTATTTGAGGACATTTATTAATTCAATTGACCATAAAATTTTATATCCTTCATAAAAAAAAATGAAATACCCTGCAATATAAAATTTCATAGTTAAAGAGTTCTAACATATT
Organism: Rhynchospora tenuis; assembly: GCA_027725995.1. Lineage (NCBI taxonomy): Eukaryota > Viridiplantae > Streptophyta > Magnoliopsida > Poales > Cyperaceae > Rhynchospora > Rhynchospora tenuis. The sequence goes on from CM050888.1 coordinate 78,547,879, forward strand.
TTTGTCAAATTTCTAAATCTGATTACTCAATTCTATTGTTTCATAAATATAATTTTGTTTTTCATTGTTTCTAAACCTTTCCAAAATTTGTTGATTTATAAAATTTTATATACGTAAGAAAACCAATCTAATTTTTTTACTCCTCCTTAATTAACATAACAAAACATCACGCGCGAAGCGCGTAACAAAATGCTAATTTTTTTCATCTAAATTGTAAATATTTTATTTTTTTCTATTTCGAGACACAAATTATTTTTAACACAACATTTTTCCTGAAATATTTAAATATGACTATTAGTAATTATAATTATCTTATAATAATATATTCTTATGATATTATATGAATCAACAAAAATTATATGAAATCAAAGTGATATAGGTTTTTCTTTTATACATTTCTTTCCACTTTTGTTTAGTTGTTTATAAGATTTTTCTAGATTTGTTTGTATTAAATTTTGTGGATTTTCTTCAAAAATTACGTAAATAAATTAATGTTTTTTAGAGTTAATATATGAATTTATCTATCAATATTTACATAATTTAAATGATATTCATTGATAGATGTATCATGTTAATCAAGTTCATCCTTCGTGTATTATTTTCCACTTTCCCACCTCCAAACTTAACTGGCCAGACATCAATAACACCTCACGCGCGAAGCGCGTATACAACGCTAGTATAGTTTCATTTTGTACCTCGTTATGGAATTCAACAACCTTATCATCATGATGAGCATGCTTCAATGAAATAACATTTTGGGTTTTTTTCCATGAAGAAAATTTTATTTTTTTTGCGTAATATTAGTGCGTTCCAGCATAACAAAACACTTCGGCGCGTTATGAAAAATGCCATCATGTCATATTCCATTTGGAATTTTTTCACAAAAATGAAAAAAGAAAAATGCCATCATAGCGCTCGAGACTGATATCACCAGAAATAGGTTTGGTGTTTGGAGTTGTTGCATATCTATCCAGTTGGAGGCAACTAAAAATTAAAACTCAAAAGGTCAAGATACGCAACTAAATTTGTCATGGCAACACTTTATCCGATCACACGCTTTAAGCTCTCTGTTTGGATTGCAAACTGTCAAAGCGAATCCACCCCAAAAAGGGACAACTTCACTCTAAATTGAAGCGAAAAAAACCCAAATTATATGACCTGATAATTAAGTTGGCAGCATTATCATCCAAGGTACATTGTTGGATTTTTATAGGAATGTATGTTGGACACGAATTGTTCAACATACAAATTTCAAATCGAGACAGTACCCAAGATTTTTTTTTTTTTTTTTGGAATAAATGACGAGGATAACATTGTTAAATTTTATTAAAATAAAATACAAAAAAATGATCTCAATTGTGACCTCAGAGCTCAGACTGTACAAGTAAAACAAGAAAATTGGAAAGCGACGTGTGGAATAAATGATAAATCAAATGCAGAATGTCAAATAAATTGATTAGTAAAATTTTAAAAAATTAGTACAATAATTAATGATTCGTCGTTTAAACAAACAGATTTTAATCTCTTGGGTGAGTTAAATAATATTGAATCAAGCTTCTCTAAATAAAGCTTACTTTCAAAAAGAAAAGAAAAAACTTAAGCAAAATATCTAAAACGAAAGGAAATGAAATAATAGAAAAAAAAAGCGCCTAACATTCCAAAAATACAGTGCGCCGCTAGCTGTACGCTACACCAGCCGCTTTGTACCCATCAATCCGCGTAGATTATTATTAGATAATAAAAGCAGACAACTCTACAAGTATACATATTTTTTTTTCTATGTATTTTTCTTTTGAGACAAAAAATATAATAATCAAAAGAACGAACAGAAGGTACAGGAGCAGATACGTAAACGGTTATTGACATGATACTATGACCAATTAATTTGTCGATTTCTTGAGTCAATTCAACCGTTTCTAGTCTTCCAACATTTAATTGAGAGTACGTACTGAGATCTTTTTCCATTTTTTTATATTCTTTGAATCCTAGATTAAATTCCCTTTTTTTAGAAAATAAAATGTGGTGTTGTGCTAATCAGAAGTCTGATTGAAGAGAGAGAGAGAGAGAAAGAGTGTGTTATCCGAAACACGAATTATTTGTCATTAAAGCAGCAACAATTATTTATTATATATCATATCATATAATGAGGAAAAATTAAACATAAAAAATATAAAAAAAACAAATAAATAAATTATGCAGTGCATCATAAAAATATAACAAGTGTGATCCAGCGATCATTCCTATCCAATAATAGCTATCGAAATAACTACCACAGAAAATCCGGGCCCACACAATTTTTGTAGGCTGTTCTGATTGAACCACATATATGGGGCCTCCTTTTGCTAGATGTTTCTAGTCTCTTTCACACCAGATAATAATAAAATTATTTTTCAAAGAAAGAACAAAATATTAGAAAAGAGAAAAAGAGGAAAAGCATTGCTTCCACGTCTCCCGCAACCACACGGCACGCTATTAAAAAAGTATAAGCTGCAACAGTATAAGCATGGTCCCCTAGACCTCCCATTGAAAGAACCTTTTTTGTTAACATTTGTTACAAAGAAGAATTTTACTTGTAAGAATGCCAGACATTTTTAATCTATATCATATTGGAAATTGGGATATATCGACAACAACGGCAATTAATAACAGAATAATTATGAAAAGAAATAAAAATATTATATAAATTTAATTTCTAATTTAAATAAGTTGTGTTCTTGTGTATCAAATATTGTTTCGTTATCGATCAAGTCTCAGTAAAATGAAATAAATGATCTATCAATTTTCAAATTTCACCATATTTGATATACAACTTATCTAAACTATATAGATTGTCTAATAATTTCATAAGTATTTTAAAAAAGACATTGGTTTTAGTCAACTTGGTTAAAAACATGATCTTAATGTACAATACTTTTAGCTTCTTTTTTTTTTTTTTTTTTCCTTCCTGTTTGATTTCAATATAACATTGTAGCCGTACATTGTTTTCCTTTCAAATTGAATAGATTTAAATTAAAATTGCAAAAAGGCCATGGAACACGAAGAACTAAATTATTATCTTTATTTTAAAGGTATAATACCTATGAAATAAATAGTTTTTCACTCAAATAAAATTATATAACGCCAAATTATTTTGTATATATTTTACCCAGCAAGCCATTGGTCCATGGAACACCATGTCCAGAGGAAAACACTCAACTAAGCAAAAGAGGGCCCACCAACAAGGCTCGGTCCAGTTGGGTTCCACAATGCGCCCAGAGCAGTTGACCATTGCACATGGGAGGAGCGGTTACAAAACGGCTCGAGGCGTAGAGACGGTTGCTTCAGAGACACGTGTCGGTCGGCATGGGCTGAATGCCTGAATAGGCGCCTCCGCCCATGTGCGCCCCTCTTACAGTTCCCGGTCAATTACACCTCAGATCGGTACGTGTCCGTGTGCTATTTCATTTGAGTTTCTAAAGCAAGCAGTAATATGTTTTTAAGTTCCAATATTACTTTTTGTCAAAGTGGGTTTCCAGTTGGTACTTTTTACCTGATGGCGTGTAAAAGTTCCAACGGTAAAATGGAACCCCAACTTTTTCTCAGGAGGTTGCATAATAATGTTTAAAATAAGAAAAAAGTATGAACATTAAATTTTTACTAATTGGACCTTCCGACATTTCTTGAAGTTGTGAAAATTAAAAACTATCTTGTCACTTGTCAGTGGGCTCAAGGCGGCTATCAGAGTATCAATGTTAGACCTGTCATGAATTAATTGTTACATAATTAATACACAGACACAGTAGTAAACAAATGAAAAGGAATATAACTCCTAATTAAAAAGGTGCTTGGAGCAGGTATAATTTTAAGTGCTTGCTAAGTTGCTAGCGTGCAAAGATTTAATGCTAATAAATTATTCAATTGCCATGGCCCGTTATTATTAAATCAGTCCCAACTTTACTAAATGGTTTAATAATTAGTGTACAATGCACTAGTTCTTTATCCTCTGCATGCGAAGTACCACTGTTATTAAACTTATTGCAATTAATGATATGTTAATGTTCCTTACCAAAAAATAATAATAAAAGATTAAAATGTCATATCCACTATTTATCGGTAAATGATTAAATATTTACAATTTGAGACGAGTCACAAGGACCACGTGTTGTTGGATCAATTTCGGATAAACTAATAACAAAAAGAAAAAGACGTAGGCGCATAGCTCCCATCCAAATTTTTGACCCTGTCAAATTAACTATGTAATTTGATTTCAGTAAATAGGGTGTCGGTCAGAGATATTCTGCCGTGCAAAATTTACTGTAGAAGAGAAGAAAAAAGGGGCGTCTTAATCATAAAATATGCATATCCCCATATGCATGTTTGGACCGCTAATATTGTCACTACCACTGTTTAAAGGGGCCCACTTCTGCCTTCTAGAATGCTGCAAACAATTAAGGCGTGATCTTTGTTTCACAAGATAATGTGATTTGAGTAAGCGAGGAAGAATTTATTTGACCCATTATGAGAATTTTTTTGATTTTTTTTTGTAAGAATTTATGTTGTATTTGATCAAAATATTGAGACATGCATTTTTTGTAATTTTGTAACAAATTATGACCCATTATGCTACACATAAGTAACTTGAAAAATTTAAAACTTAAAAGTAAATATTTTATTGATCGTTTAGATTATAAAATTTATCATCTCCAATATAACTTAATGGTTGTTAACGCGTTTATTAATATTAATAATTAATAAAAAGGGCTTAACAGAAGAATCTGTTTCGTTTACAAAAGAAAGAATGCATGATTTGTCTGTTTGACGGTCTCTAAGATTTATTGTTCAGTCCAACAGTCTTTGTGCTCTTAATATTCAGTTTAAGCATTATTTAGTATCTAATTTTTGTGTTTTATTAAGTAGCCTAAAAAAAGTCTAAATGCATTATCATTTAATTTGTCTTTTTTTTTTCACTTCGTTTTACTTTTTCTTTAACCTAGTTTTTGCTTTTTACTATTTATGTAGAGTGTTGTATGTTCATTTTTATTGTTTTGTTTTATTATTTATGCAAGTTAACTATTATACAAGGGAAAAAAGAATAAAAAAAGTGCATATCAGAATAACAAGATCAGGATAACTGAATTTTAATCAGACGGTCAATAGAATAATGGTACAGCGCAAATTGTAACGTCAACACAATTACGACGGCGGTAGTACGAATGCAATATAAGAATTCAGAACCTTAGTCAAAATATATTTTCTGTGGTCTGTGCCCGCAAGCGCAAAAGATGCACAAAAGCTGTCCAATCGGCATGCAACAAGCAGAATGATAAAAAAAAAATATATATGCGGTGGAGAACAATTTACAATACTACGTTTATTTTTGTAATAGTGCGGGTAGGCCTGTCAACGAAACAGAAAAACACGTTATGCCGTTCCGTTAAAGTGAAACGGAACGGTAAACGGCAGCGAAATTCATTTCGTTTCATAAACGAAACGGCAAACGGTAAGGTGGCTGAAACGGTTTTGTATATGCCGTTTACTGAAATCTGGTATTTTTGTATATGCCGTTTCGTTAAACGGTAAACGAAACGGCAAACGGAATGGCGAAATGTTCCGTTTCATTTTGTGGCACGGTAAACGGCAAGACCTGTTCCGTGCGATTTCTGCACGTCTGACAGGCCTAAGTGCGGGCACGGTTTATGCAAACGGATGGTTTACCTTTTTCACAGTATGGGTAAGAACTAAGAAGCGACCAGTCTTGTCCTTACCTCCCAGATTGCACACTTTTTTGTTGTATTTGATGGCCTTGTGATTTCGGTGAGGTATGTTTGCTAGGTTAATTGAAAATATAGTTAGAATGATAGCTGATGCCTGATAGAACAAATAAGTTTTGTAACAGGGAAAATATATATGTTAGTTTTAGAAAGTACTTTTAAGTTTTATATGTTCTTTTTTTTTTTAAAAAAAAAATTTCTTTAAGTTCCTATTGTTTTCAAGATACTATATTTATATTTGCAATTTTATTGAATTTTAATCCTTTAGTATAATGCGGCATTAGTATGAAGTGAAGGTGGCACTAAATTAAAATTGTATGTTGCATCATAATGTTACAATGCAATTCATATGATGCAGTTGTTATAACAACATTGTATCTTGTAATAAATATACATAATATAACAAATAATAACGTTAGAGAGGCTTTTTCTTGTTTTCTTTTGACACATTGCACATTACTACTCCATTGAAAATAGAAATAAACATTGACAAGCTGCACATTAAGATATTGTTATTTTTTTCCTCATTAATTTGTACTCAAAAGTCATTTTTCAACTTCAATATAGTCACTACTTGACAGCCACTGTCAAGCTTTCTTAAAAAAAAAAAAAAAAAACTTCAATATAGTCACACATCCTACCAATGTAAAAAAAGTAGTACAATTATTAGTCTATTTGGGATAAAAATTTAATTTCAAAATTAGTCTAAAAATTAATTGGTGTTTTATAACGCTTACAAAACAAATGACTCGCATAATCATTAATATAATTTTCAAAATTTGATTACATACATTTATCTCACACTACATTAAATTACTTATCTAAAAAGTTAATTAAATTTTTATACGGACAATGCTATACACGTGTCATCAGGCAAAATGATATTTTTCAAATGAAGATACGTTATTATTATTATTATTTTGGTGTGAAGTTTGCAACTGCATAGTTTGCCAAATCTGATTAAGAACTGCACCACTTAAAGGCTACAAACAAGGGTGGCACAGGAAATCAGAATTCAATTAGGTTATGAGCAGTTAATGTACCGCATCACGGGATACGCCGGTGCACACCGCGCCAGAAGACTTGAAATTACTTTACTCCGTGATTTCTATTACAGTTTACGCAACCTATTCGGCTATTCCGGTCAAGCTTCACAATATCTCATTTCTCTAGAATACTTAAAAAGTACACTCATGATAGAATTTCCTTGCTTTTAATCAGTGAAGTTAAATAAAGCATAAACTTATTCATTTTATATATGCATGTTTGATAGTTGATAATAGGGACTGGTAGATAATATAGGTATATGAGTAGTATTGAATGGAAAAAAATTAGATTGTTCTATTTTATACAGATTGTAACAGTAGATATTAAAGATATGAGATTTGAAGATTAGAAACTTTGTAGTTTTAAATTATTAAGTACTTAGAAAATTATTTCAACATTTTTCGATAATACATCAATGCTCTTCTGTTACTAGCAGCAGTGCCCGCTCAATGTGCGGGCGGACTTTAAAATGTGAAAATATTGTTTTACATGGATGTGTTATCCGTTTTCAATAAAGGTCAATGTTGTATTGATCGGCAGTGAAGGTAGCAGCGGTATTCACCCAATGTGTGGGCAGACTTTAATATGCGATATGTGAATAAGAATGTCTTATTTGACGCAGATACATTATCCATTTTCAATATTCAATATCTAAGGTTAACGTTGTCTTGATCGGTGTTGAAGGTAGCAGTAGTATTCACCGGTTTAAACAAATAGAATCAATAAAATAGACATGTGAACAATAAAAAAAATAATACGATGTCAAACATATTTCTCAATTAAGAGTTTCAAGTAAAAGTATATTATCTCGAACAAGGAAAAATAATACAATATGGCAATATTTTGAATAGCTCTTTCTCCCCAATTGTAATGAACATTGACGATGAAGACATGTTTTTATAAAAATTAATAATTATATTTAATAAATAAAAAAATAAAAATTTAAGATAGTTTTATACGTGTAGTGCATGTGTGAGTGTGATATGAGAGAAATAAATATTTTTGAAATGAAATTTCGTTACCATAATTCTTTCGTAACACTTCTCTCAGTAGACAACATTTTTGGTGCATGTTCCATCTTCCGGGTCGATATTGGCACATGGTTTTATAAGCAGCTTTGTATTTTGTCGGGACACACCTCTCGATAGCGCCACATACAATTGTCCATGAGAAAACACCGGCTCGGGCAAGTAAACACCGACGTTAGGGATGGTCTATCCCTGTACCTTGTTGATTGTCATCGAACAGAAAATTGTTTCCTCTTAAACCTAAAAGAGAACAAATCATCATCTGGTGGGCTTAATGGAATCCTGGGAATAAATATTCTTTTCCCTGCACGTCCTCCCGTAGCGATCTCTGCATCAATTACATTCCTTTGGAAATTCCGGCACACCAGTCTCGTGCCGTTGCAGAGCCCATTTCCAGGATCCAGATTACGTAACAGGATTATGGGACATCCTTTTTTAAGTTTGAGAATATGCGGCGACAATCCATTGGGCGTCAGAGAGTTCGAAAATTCAAAGGGATAGTGGCCATGCGCGTCATCTTCTGCTGTATCAATGCTGGAGAAGATGACTATGGATAAAAGAATGTAGGGAAAAATATTACTTTGCATGAATATATTATCCATTTTTATAATATTTAAAATCAATGTTGTCTTGATCAGAGCAAAAAATAGCAACAATATTTATCGGATTAAACAAATAAAAATCAATAAAAGTAGACGTGTGAACAACTCAAAAAAAAAATAAATTCTATGAAAAATAAATATAATTCTTAATAAAAAGTTTCACATAAAAGAATATCATCTCAAACATAAAAATGAATATATTTGTATTTTAATTTTTAAACTTGCTCTTCTGTTATATTTAATGTATTAAATGAATTTTAAAACACTTAATCGCAACTAAAATACTTACCAAATAAGCACATATGACTTTTTGGGCAAAAAGACGAGGGAGGCGTTAAAACAAAATAAGAAAGGTACATGGAATACAAAAATAGGAAAGGTACATGGATTGCAAAAATCCGACACAATAGCTATCCCATCAACCTTTAGAGTCGTATTTTCTATATAATAGTAAATACCATCGCAATTGTCCTACTAACCACAAATCCTTATTTTTTTTTTTCTCTGGTAAATTAGTAGGTCGATTATGCACAATTTTCATTAATCTATTTTAGACTTAAATAATGAGATCTCATTTTATGATTCAAAATTTTATTCTATAATAAACATGTCCAATTGATACCCTTATGTCATTTACGAGCGAATATTTATGAGATTAGTAAATCGAAACTCTTTGACGATCAATTTAACCCATTTACATAAATAATCTGGGCCTGAATCTGAACTATATATATGTTATAGATCACTAATTCCTCCTGTAATATGCTATTTCTAATTATACAGCGTGTAATCACATTAAGAAAAAAAAATTGTTTTTTCAACGTTAAATTCTTTTAATCATTTGAATATTTTTAATCCGATTTATTTTTAAAAAAACATTAATATAAAAGAGTCCGAAACACATTCGAGTGATTTTAAACTTGCTCAGAACAGTACGTACCGGGTCTTTACAAAATAGTACAGTGACATGAAGTTCTATTAACTCAAAAGTAGTGCCACTTACATGGCTTTCAATATCATGTTGGAGAAGCCAAAGTGGGTACTAGGTGCACTGCTAATTAAGCATCCAATTATGGAGGTGAGCATACGATAATGGAGTACTCCAAATAAGTCGGTGTCTAATTAATAATCAACTGTTGAAATCTTTCTAACATGATGGATTTGACAACCAAGATCTTTTAATCCCATTAAAACAAACCTCTAACGGGTCAGAGATCATGTGCGGAATTTGACTTTTTTCCCTAATCCGTGCCCCTATATTTATTGCATATGCAAATTTTTCTATAGCAAAATACTAGTGTGATATAAAGAAATGACGATGAATTATTACTTTTGAAAAATATTACTCCAGGCAGGTAGCAGTCATACGTGTTGTAATATTTATAATTGGTCAACTTTTATATTTCTTTTTGACTATGACGATAATTTTATAATTTTTTGAAAAATATCATAAAAAAATACAATGGGATAGATGTTTGTATCTATGTACAGTAGTGTCTGCAAGCTAATTTCTACTTCCCTTGATCATGGATTAAATAACAAAGAACTCGATGTATTTGTAGGCTCAACCAAATATAGAATTTTGGACATAGCTGCAAAGATCACGAGTTGAACTACCTTCTTAGCGTGATAACAAAAACAAAATTCGGCCTAATAGCATTTAAAAATAAAAATAGAGCCCATTATAGGTCCCGTGTAAATATGATTGAGCAAAGTTCTTATGAACCGAGGGTTGGCCACTTGTTCTGATTTGGAAACAGAGGCTCATTTTATTTTTGAGTAGCTTGGAAGGCATCAAACCAGGTAAATAATATTTTTACAAAGAGAAAGCTAATCCCGCATGAATGCATCATAGCTACTTGTGAAAGTACTGAGAATAAATTTTAAACGTACCACATTGACTATTCCAACAACCGCAAAGCCTGAGGTTAGGGTTATAGGAATTGTACTTAATTAGTAGTCTAATTACTAACGGTGCAAGACAACAGAAAGGTCAAAAGCAGATTAAAGCACTAAACACCGTTTATGTGCTATCAAAGCACAAATCAATCACCTTTGAGTGGGCCTCTTTTCTCCCAAAATTCAATCATTAAAGGGCTTGTTCAAAAGTAACAGAACAATGACAAAGATATACACATAACATTATTTTTTATATTGAAAATGTTATGATGCCTAAGTTTAGCAGCCATATTAGCTATTGCAACAAAGTTATTTATTCTTGATGCATTAATTGCTTGGCAATATTCCGATGAGCATATTATGGCCCTCATTAAAATATTTTTTTTATGAGGGATTCATTTCATTTCATTTCATTTGAATTGATTTCTTAGGATTTTGTTGGATCTAATTACATGAGAATCCCAACCAAACGATAACCAAATCACTTCATTTAGATAAAAAAATTTCCAATGAAATGAAATGAAATCCCATGTAAAAAGTAGGAATTTTGATGAATCAATTATACAAAGGGATAACAACCACCTTATGTAGGCAAATTATTAGTTTTGTTTTGTAACATACAAACATATAAATATTTACTTACATTCTACAGTAACATTTATATGTTTTCTTTTTGTGAGCCATAAGCATCCTAGCTAATCTTAACGAGTTGTTGTCGAGTGTGCAACATTGGCTGTTCGTTTGAAGTTAAAAATACATTTAATCATTTCTTTATTGTATTTATCTGGAGGTACCAACTCGTAGTATTTCAACTCATTTCCTGATGATGTTATATACTATAGAAATTAGAATGGTGAGAATTTTTTTATCGAAGAAAAGGAAAAGCTTAAATTCGGCCCAAATTTGTCCAGTAATACGGGCCGAACAATCAGCCAGATTCAGTTTTGGAGAGCGAAAAATTGTGCTTGACCGTAGAGAAAAGTAACCACGTGTCCGCGTCACACTTCATGTGTAGGTTTTATATTTCTTTAGTTTTTTTCTTTTCTTTATTCACTCATACTTTATGAATAACTAATGCTTAGAATTTCCTTTCGTTCTTCACTCATAAATTCATTTTCATCATGCAAACTAAGTTTGCCAGCTTATACAAAACATTATGCCAAAAAGATGAAGAAAATTTTGAATTAAATTGGTAAATCACAAAAAGCGCATAAAATTAAATGTGACAAATTTATAAATGACAACAAAACAATATGGATCATTTCTATGCTCGATTAAACCTGATTTGGGTTGTTCGCAACTCAAAAGTAACTTGTAGGACGTGGAACTTATAATAGGCGTTTTTCACCGGTGGTCATTTGTGGGTTGAGCTTGTTATTAGTACGGCCCAATACTCATAATTTATGCAATGGCCGAGAATTTTGTCATTGTAATTTTCAAAATGTGTAAACTTAAGACACGAAATCTTCAACTCCTTTTGAGATTTTCAATTTTCTTTATTATCTTATTTGGTCCGCAATATTTTGAAAATTTCTTTTTGTCCTAAAGAAAGGAAAACATTAATCCATAAATTGGGACGTTTATCCAAGCTGCATTTTTTTTCTTAATGTTATTATTATTATTTTTTTACTCTCTTAATATTAGAATCAATACATGATATAAGAAAAATAATTAAGAGTATTTTGAATTTTAATCTGTAAGTATCGCAACAAATATATTCCAAGCATAAAAACAGTTTTCACCAGTGTATGTGTTCTAATGCGCGAATAAAATTATCTAAAGTTACTAAAATTCAGTAATATATTTTAGAACATATTAAAAATAATTATAATATTTTATCAAGATATTATATAGAAGATGTAATGTCAATTAATTTTAGCGGTCGGAAACAGAAAGAAAGCATATACAAGAAACATTTATAATTTCATTAAAAAAATATTCTTGTACAACAAAACATAAAGATACAAAGTGACACACAAACACTTCTATTCCCGTACATACTATAAAGTTCAACAAGGAGACATAAGTCATGCATACAGCGATACATAATAAAATATTCTCATACAACAAAATATAAAGAGGCAAAAGTGAAACACAAACACTTTTAATGCAAGGCATTACGCAACACGAACATACCTATGCATGCACTGCATATATAAGATCTATTTAATCGAGATCCGCATTTCAATAGCCTAATTAGGCAAGCCGAAGCTGCGTGGTCCAAACGCTCCAGCAGGCAAATTACCAATGGGGATGATTTGTGTTGACTTAAGGTATCTAGTCTCTGTGATTGTCCCATTGCATCGGAACAGAGGGGTTGTCACGGTCAGTGTGCAAGAGTCGCGTACATATTGAGTAATATCACGGACAATACCGATACCACCGAGGTTAATGTTGTCGAAACTGAAATGACCAAGTTGGTCTGTAACAGTAGTAATCTTCAGTGTAGAGCATTGTAGCGTCAGATTAGCATCTGCAATGAAAGCGGCAGAAAGTGAGAAAGATTATTACGATTATGCATGTACATATTAAGCCAGATATCTGCTATATATATATGAAATAATTATTTTTATGTACGTCTTTCGAATTGAGATACTCTCTACAGTTTAAGTAGAGGGAATGCTGCGAATTAAACAAGGTAACAAAAATGTTCCAAAATGAAAATATTTATAGCTTGTTTAACTTGATTTATATATATTGTGAGAAAGATTCCTAAACTAACAATTAATAACAAAGAAGAGGAAATAATGCTACAAGCCTATAAGTGATTATCGTGTTGGTCACGTCCTTACATTGAAATGCCAGAAATGGATTATCATCAGTATCACATCCGGCAAGAGCATTCGGGGTGTTGAGAGAACAACAAACTTATCCAGATATAGTGACGAGCTGCAACTGGGACTGAACCGCGACAGTGACTGCGAGAAGTACGACGAGGACGAGAATATTTCTAATGGCCATTTTGGTGCTCCGTGAGTATGTATGAGGCTAATGCTTGTTTTGTTGGTGTGCCCTTCATACTTGAATTTGGCTCCTATTTATAGGTTGGAGCTACGTTATTTTAAACTGAACTCATGCAGCACGAGATCAATATATTATCCGAGTCAACTATTGGTTGAACTAAAAAAATAGATATGGCTCCGAGATTGTTGCACTTTGCAAATCTTGCACATGCATGCGACTACATTGGCTGCATTATAGTTGGAACTTCATGCATCAACTAATTAAAAATTTGTTTTCTCCACTAATTTATTTTTATTTAATGAACTCTAGGTGTGCAAAGACTTATCTTTTTAATTTCTAACAGCAATTGTAAACATTATACTTGCAAGCAATTTTCGATGACCATTGCCTACACTACATCAATTTTGTTGATTTTCTCCTCATTATTTTTCCATAAATTATGTCAATGACCATTCGTTGATTTTTCTCCTAATTTTTTTCGTCATAAATGTCCATGAGCACTGTCTCTAGCTAGATAGACCACAATTTTTTTGTCAGAAACTTTTGCCACAAGTTAATTAATTTGATTAATTTCGAACTTCTAATCATCGAATTTTAAATTATATATCGGATTCAAATAATTAGAATTCTTGTAAAAATTATCTGGCCAGCCGCGAGCAGGATGTAGATATAAATTGGATTTCCATAGCTGGAATCGGGATTTGCCACCAGTATATTAAGGAACTTCGAACAGTAAAGAAATGTAATTATAGTCCCCAGAACACGGAACCGTATCCTCTGGTCGGCAGACCATCTGGTCTGTTTAGATCTGAGCCGTTGGATTTAATCTCAACGGTTAATTTTTTTCGGGCCTATCAATCTGGTATTATTCACGGGACATTTCTATCCATTGAGATTAAATCAGACGGTCCTGATCAAACAGACCACCTGGTCTGCAGACCAGAGGATTTGGTTCCCCCAGAACACATGGTCACATTGGGTCGATTTTTGAATGCTGGAAGGGATCCGACATATATACGAGTTGTCTTCGATAAAATACAGGTCTCGCGTTACATGAGGCCAGCTGGTTCGTTGAGAACTACATAAACAACTATCTTGTAGGCAATGATAAGGAACTTGAATATCAATGGTGATGTTATTATAATTTTGGTTTCAATTAAATAAGAAATTTTTAAAAAATTAGGGCCAAAAAATTATTTCAATGGAAAATTTCAGGAATTACCTATTGAAAGAATGCAACTAAATTTTACTTAATAGAGAAATTAGGAGTTTAATACCTCCTTAATTGTAAATCCAAAATGTATGTTTTAATGCTTTGAGAGTTTTTAATATTTACCCCAATGGGAAAAATTGGATATAACCCCCCTCAAATCTTCTTCAATTGGATATAACCCCTCTAATCTTTCAAATTGGATATAACCCCCTCAAATCATATCCATCAAGGATATAATCCCTTTTAACTGATTTTAATTATACTTTAAGTTATAATTTTTTTTGTTGAAAATTCTGTCCATATTACCCTTTTCCATAAGTCTATTTCTCATTTCCTATCTCCGTCGTCTTCTCTTTGTTTCATCTAAACCAATAAAACTCAATATAAAACTTGTTGTATCACAAGTTCAAAACCTCCTGTTGGTTCCGTTCAATCTCATAACCCCACTTCTTCCTCGAGCCTCTCTCCAAGGCACTGCCTAGAAAAAAAAAAGATAAAATCGACATTTCAATTTGTTTGGAATTCCTCTTTCTCGCAACTCAGTTTGTTTTCTTTTTGCATGTGAATAGCTTGGTTGGAGAGCACTTATTTGGTTAATAAAATTGAGGTTGAAAAGAGACAACAAATGACTCTTCGAGATGTACAAATGGATTTACTCATTTACGTATTTTCATGTAAATAAACTTTCCAACGCCATCTCAGCTATGCTTAATATAACCTAGTACTTCATATTACTAAGAAATTCGAAATTTGAATTGGGGTATGTACAAACCAAGCGCCATAATTAATGGCAGAGAAGACGAAAGGTCTTCAGACAAGAAGGGTAATTTGGTCAAATAATTTAGAAATAAATTTTTATGAACTAAAATAGATTAAAATAATGTAAAAGGGGTTATATCCTTGATGAATATGATTTGAGGGGGTTATATCCAATTTTGATGATTAGAGGGGGTTATATCCAAATGGAGAAGATTTGAGGGGGCTATA
This sequence comes from Rhynchospora tenuis, assembly GCA_027725995.1. Classification (NCBI taxonomy): domain Eukaryota; kingdom Viridiplantae; phylum Streptophyta; class Magnoliopsida; order Poales; family Cyperaceae; genus Rhynchospora; species Rhynchospora tenuis. The sequence continues at coordinate 78,563,369 of CM050888.1, forward strand.
TCCAATTTTCCCATAAGAAATTTAAAAAATTACTTCCAACTAAAAGTTAAGGATTTTACCTAATAATTGCAAGTAAATCTTATTTATTTGACAGAGAGATTATGAGTTTAATTAATAGATCCTTAATTGTAAATCGGAGATGTAAATTTATTGACAAAGGTAATTGAGAAATTTTATTGCAGTTCGTTGTATTGTTTTGGTCCAAATACTTCAAATATTGCGTCTTTACGAGTTATTTACTGGTGCTTTTTATCTTCATTTTTATTTTAGAGCCTTAATATAGCTGCTACCACGAGAATATACCAGTGTGTTGAGAGAGATAAATTAAGTTAATATTTTTTTACTAGAGATACTACAATCAAATCTTCCCTTAGATTCAATCAAAAAAAAAAAAAAAAAAAATTCTTTGAGTGTGAAATTGGATGTTTCATGTTTGTTGAAAGTTTTATATATTGAAATTTTAATTCACTGTAATTATCTAAAGAAACTTAAATAATTTTTCGAAGGATCGCTATCCGTGCACAATGGTGAATCCTAAACCCAACAAATAGAAAGAGATAGAGTTTGTGCCCGTATATCGTCCGGCGATAATGGCCGAACATTTATATTCATCAACAATTTTTGAAATTTCTTACGTACATTTTTGTGCTCAGCACTTCATTTCATAACTTATCTCGAAAATTACCGATATCTTTTTGGGGCAAAGGTACGCATGCGTTCTCAGGGTAAATTCATAGTTGAAGCTACTAGCTAGCTGGTACTCAATTTTCAATTTAGCACAAGAACATTGCAAATTCTCGACCTCAAAATGAACTTTTGATGTTTGAAATTACAATCTGATTAACAACTGCAACATTAGAGGCTACAAACAAAGGTGTCACGGAAAGTAAAAAAAGCTATTAGTAATTAGTACAACCGGTGGGTTAATTATATTCTATCAAAATTTTAACCCAACCCGTCAATATTGGATTACAAAAATTTATTAATTAACCCACCCATAATCCATCACAATCCATCAATTTTTCTTATATACAACCCAAACCAACATCCCATCAAGTTTCTTTTTTAATATATAGATTTAACTGGTTAAACGGAATTGACGGGTTTAAACTTTGATTAAATAAAAATACACACATCTAAAATATAGATAAATTTGTGTGGGTGTCAGAGTATAATTTATAAATAGCTAAACGACACGTCAGACTCTTTGTTGGTTGGTCATCTGTGTTATTAAAAAATATGTCTCTTTTATAATAAAAGAACTCTGTTTGAGTTTGTGATGCCACATCTTATGACCATCCGTACAACCCGCTTCAGCGTTTGCACGGAAATTGTCAGCGCAAACTTTATACTTCCGTTCCTTTTGTTTTTGTGGGTTTATGTTTTGGTCTCGGAAAAAAAAGCAATTGGCTGCAACTCTACTTGACTACTTTCCCTTTCACAGGTCCCTTCTCTAATTTCTCAATTTCTCAAAAAAATGCGGCAACGGTGCTTCCTTCCTCTCCTTCGTCTCCAGTCACCATATCAGATGCGTACTAGAGGAGGTTAAGCGGCGGTGGTGAGCCTCTCTGGCACTTCCATCAACGAGGCAGAGAGGCCACTCCTCTTCGTTCGATTCGTGACTTCATGGCGGCGGCACCGACAGCAGCTCCTCACCGCCATTCTCCTCAGTTCCTCAATCCTGTGAGCATTATTGTGCCCTTTCTGATGGATAAAACGGTACCGTTTCGAAAAGGTTCATAAAAGAAGAGGCGCTTCCCTGACGAAGACCTTCGCGAGGTGAAGCTCAAGAGGATGTTGAGGAATTGAGAGTTGGTCGCTAGGTCTCAGGCTACGAAATCGGTATGCATAACTTATTCCTTTTTTTCCGAGACCAAAAAGTTAGTTACTAGAAACACACAGTTTGAATACATTTAGCTAACTATAATTTGATTATAATTCATATATTTTGGAAACATTTAGCTGAGTGTGCCAATTGAAAAAGGCATGGTATAAGCGCTGTACAGGAGAAATTGTCCCCTCGGTTCAATTGTGTCGTTGTTTTAAATTTTTACTCTGAATTTTTTTTTTCTTTCTATTCATTTCAAGATAAATGAGATCAACAAGGAATTAATCTCTTTTCTTTGTTTGTTTTCCTTAAACAAGACTTAAAATGAAAGGGCTTCAGAATAAGATCTTCCAATTACTGGCCCCTCAAGTAGAAACTCATTTTAGCCATGCATTTTTAGGAAATGTATTCATGGCTAAATGTATTATGACATTACCTCCCGTAGAAACTCAACGCAAGACAGTTCTTTTTTTTTGGGATTCATGGCTAGATGCACAAATCCCACTTGATTGATTATGACAAGGCAAGTTTAAACTTACTTTTTACATTTTTTTTTTGTATTTTTCTGTTTTATTTTGTGAAGCTGGGTCTTTGTTTTTGGTTAATCTCTTATATATTAATATACTAGATTAAACATAAAATTTCTATTGTATTGTAATTCGACATCTTTTAAATCAAATCCATAGAATTTTTGTTTTGAATTATTTTTCCGTGCACCTTTTTGTCTGTAGAGTGTAAGTTAGGTTAAATAAAGTTAAATGAAGTTAATCTCGTCATATATTCCAGAAGTCACATATCTGATGTATATCAAGTGTGGACGTATAGTGGTGGCATGAAAATAAGGCTGAGGGTTGCAAATTCTCTCATTTTGGACCCTAAGGTAATTTGATTTGGTTTGTAACTAGCTTAATTCACCATCTAATTGATGTGTTCACAATCATTTTTGTTTTTCTTTTTTAGGTTGTTTACATGGACGAACCAAGTACAGGACTAGACCCTGCTTCAAGAAACAATTTGTGGAATGTTGTCAAGCGTGCTAAGGAGGGCCGTGCTATTATTATTCTTACCAGTAATATTCGTTTCTCTAATTATAAATTAATTTTTCTTTCAACATAAACGGAAACTACAATACTATATCTCATAACATTTTTCTTTTAACATTAATTAATAATAAATTTTATGTGCTTGTTAATGAGAGGAAGGCGTGGGGATCGAAATTTAAAATGTTGTGTAACTGCTAATTAATGGTAAATGGAAACCTAAGAAGTTTTATGTGCGTGTTAAATTTTATTTTGTAACTGTTCATTAATAAATGGTCAATGGTAAATGGATTGCAATTACAATTTCATCCCTTTTTATATAGATCTATCTAGAGATGCATCTGCAGATACAAATAGAGTATGTTGCTTTTTAAATTCTCTTAGCCATATCTTAAGAGGTTAATTTGTTATATTTTTTTAATTTTTTGTTCTATATTTTATTACTTTTGTATTTATTCATAGGCTTTGTTGTTATTTGTTTTACAATAGATTTTCTTATTAATATTTTTCTTTCCAGGTCATCACGAATACTATACTGCCAATTTCGCAACTTACCAGCATGATCCGAGGTATTGTTCGTGCTAGAGTCTTGAAAACGCAGGAAACTGTTGATCCAAAAAATGGTAATATCTGGGGGCATGAATTTTGTACTTAGATAGATAAAGAGGTATATATTTTTCTCATTGGTAATGCTGGGTATAGAAATTTCTTTTCATGCTACACTAATTGAACTTTTGCATGAGTTTTACACGATGTAAGGTTTGGATATAGGAAGCCATGCTACCTCTTAACCGCTGTAATCTTCTAAGAGAGATTAATTATACTATAGGTTTGAAGAGCTAATTTTGGAGACACAATTATAGTAAAGTAATAAGTGGTGCTCTTTCAAAAAAGATGTTCTTCCAATAAATAATGAGACACCAAATGAAAGATTGCATTTTTTTTTTAAAACCTATTTTCACAATATCCTGTAGTATTTTATTGTGTGAAAAAAGTTGTAGAAGTCTGAGAATGAGTCTTTCGGTTCAAAAGTATATCTAATCTTTTTCATCTATTTTTTTTGTCACGTCTTATTTTTATGTTTGTATGTCTTTTTTACTAACTGGCTTTGGTGAGATTTGTAAATCGAGGTTTTATTTTGTCTTATTAAATAATATGAAATTAAAGCTTTCTGATGGACATACTGAGCATAATTTTGTTGTTATTTTACTAAGGAGCTTATGGCATATCAGGTTGTACCACCTGAGTTGAAATAGATTATATATAAAGTTTTTACATAACTAAAAAACAACCTTCTACATCTAATAAGCATAATTGAATTATATTTATAGCAAACTAAGTATACGAAAATTTCTATATCAAGCGAATATCGAGAGAAGAGAACCAGATATCATTGAATTACATAAAGTGATTTATATGAAAGTCGAATATCGAGCGAAGCTCGATTAGCCCTCTAGTAAATAACATAAAGATAATTCAACATATAGCACATAAATAGCTTAAGATTAATTATTTTTAGACCATAAAAGAATATAAACGGATTATTAATACAAAATCCATAACCCAACATCGAGTACATGTTTGTCAAAATAAAAAAACGTAACAACCCATCATCATCTTAACCCGATTAAAAACGGGTTGGATCGGGTACGTTGAACAAGTCAGCAGATTTTTTGTATCGCCCTAGTAATTAGTGTTATAATTAATATTATAATTAATGTGGCATATATTATTAAAATATGAACCAAGTTAATTTATTTATAAATTTTTAATTAAAGGTTTTATTAGATTTTGATGGAAAATCTAATGGAACATATTCATTGAATATAAGATTCATTTAATTGACTTTGTTATTAATGCTTCTCACCTTCCATTAATAAGCATCCTTTCTCTAATTTTCGTTTAAAATCAAGAAAGAGGGGGAAGAGAGTGAAGATTAAGAAGTAATATTCCGATGAGCATATTACATTTTGGTTCTAGAGTGTACCCATTATATATATATATTGTATGTGTTAATTCATTCAATTCAATAGCTAGAAAATTTTAATTTTAAATTTTATATTGATATCAGCAAAGCTTATGAAAATTCCATCTTGATAAAACAAAAAAAATTCTATTGAAATGCATGCATTGGCTGTTAGTATAATTAACTTAAGCTTATTTATTAGTTTATATTTATGGCCTTCGAATTAACATTTTAGCGAGGGGATAACGAAGACAACAAAATCCAAATAAGCCATGTGCCAGCTAATATATCGCAAAATTCTTTGGACTTTCATTGTTTGAGCTTGTAGTCAGCTTTTTTGATAAATCAAGCGTACAAAGGGATACCAGCCAACTTATCAGACAATTTATTAGTTTTGTTTTCTTTTGTAACATATGAACGTATATATATTTGCTTTCGTTGTACAGTAACTTTTTTTATTATTTTATTTGTGAACCATTATAACTACATTCATTTTGGGCATTGTGCAACGCATGTGGAGCACTGTGGTTAGCACAGTTTTTTGGATTTTTTGTGGCGCATAATTTTTTGTGGCAAAAATAGTATTTAAGATTTTATGTGGCAGTTTTCATATAATATTTGAATAGTATTCTCATTTTTTTATGACATTTTTTTATATAGCGTAAAATAAATCGTGCAACCATTTAATAACATATTTATATAGGAATGAATCGCGCAACGCGCGAAAGTAGTACTAGTAATCATCGATCCCAGCTATACTTGATAAACCTGAAGTTGTCCTCGAGCTAGTGTGCAACATTGGCTGTTCGTTTTGAAAGCTAAAGACATATAAAACCATTTCTTCATTATAATATCTGAGGTAACAAATCATTTCTATCGTTGTTTTATTTTATTTTATTTTATTTTATTTTTATTTTAGAGCAGCTATCTGTCAGTGTGTTGAGATTCAAATGAATTTTTTTTCCGTTACTAGAAATACTACAATCAAATCGGCCGCCAAGATATTAAATCCGAAAATTCGTTGTTGTTGAGTGTGAAATTAGATGTTTGGTTGAAATTTATAATATAAAATTTTATATATACTTCGCTGCAATCATCTAAAAAAACTTAAACAATGGGTTAAAAGATCGCTATTCGTGCACAATAATGGTGAATCCTAAAACCAACAAATAGAAGGAGAGTCTTCGGCCCGTATATCGTCCGGCAATAATGGCCCAACATTCAAAATTTTTTTAAATTGCTTATATACATATGTGTCAACGCTTCATTTCATAACTTATCTCAAAAATTACCTTTTTTTTTTCTTTTTTCTTTTATGGACAATGGTACGCATGCGTCGTCAGGGTAAATTGATAGTTGAAGGCTTGAAGCTACTAGCTGGTACTTAAATTTTCAAATTTAGCTTACAAGAGCATTGCAAATTCGACCTCAAAATGAATTATTGATGTTTGTAATCACAATCTTTTTAACAACTGCAACGTTTAGAGGCTAGAAACAAACGTGTCTCAAAAAGTAAAAAAATCTACCGCATCATGTAATACTCTGGTGACACACCGCGGGACATAATTTTTTTGAGGTGCAACAAAGAGAGATTTTTCTTGTTATGGGATCACTGAGTTAAATTATGCTTGGTAATTGATAGTATTGATTTAAAAAATAATAGATGAAACATTATTTAATAAAAATAAATTATCTTCTTATATTGATTGAAAAATTAAAGATTAAAGATATAAAATTTGAAGATCAAAGAAAGACATGTTTTAAATAAGAACTACTTAAAATAGTATTTCAACTTTAATTGTTCCATATTACAACATTAATTCATGATCATATACTTTTATTGCAAATTAAAGTTTTTGTATATTAAAGTATCAAACTACTAGCATGATTTCAATAATATAATTAATTAATTACGGTCCCGGAATGTTGGAATCATGCGTGTTTTAATATTTCGAATGGGTTAAACCTTATATCTGTTTTGAATCACAGGCATAATTTTTATACTTTTTAAAAAGTATAAAAAAAAAGAATTGACAAAAGGTAGTAATATCTACTAAATTTATATGTTGAACCGACCAAATATCTATTTATAAGTTGGAGGCTTGAGCTAGCTAGGTAATTGTAAACTGAACTGTTGTAATCATATATGTTTCTCAATGAAACAGGTGGCTTTGATCCACCTTTTTTCAAAAAAAAAAAAAAAAAAATTATAAACTGAACTCATGCAGCACGAGATCGATATGACGATAATTTGGGTCAACCTCTTCTGTTGAGCTAAAAAATACATATAGTTAGAATTTCATGCGTCGACTAAAAATTTGTTCTCTTCCACTAATTATTTATTATTATTATTTTATTAATTTATTTATTTAAGTTTTTAAAATAGAAATCTTGTGTGCAACGACTTATCTTTTTAATAACAATACTAAACATTAATGATACTACAAGAAATGTTGGTAATCTTTTCGATTATTCTTGGGTTTTGAGATATTCAAGTTTAATTTTTTTGTTTTTTCTTTAGTCTCATTTGATTTAAGTCTGGTTTTGTTTGATGGTTCTGTTTTGGGATCGGAGGTTTCTTGGTTTCTTGTCTTTCAGCTTGTTTCTGTTTCAGTAAAGTTTTGTTCAGGTTATTTTTGGCTCAATGTTGAGTTTTGATTCATTCAAATTTGATTTAATTTCTTTCGATCTTCTAATCATATAATTTCAGATTGGATATATATTGGACTCAAATTATTTGAACCCTTGTAAAAATATTAGGCCGAGCAGGATCAAGATCTAAATTGGATTTCTCAGCTGAAATAGGGATACGACACTACAGTACAATCAAGGAAATTCTGACTGTAAAAAAAAGAAAAAAAATTTGAGTCACATGTACAATCAAGGAAACTATAGTCCCCAGATAACAGTCACATCTTACATGGGGCGGTTTTTGTATGCTGGAAGGAATCCGAAATACGAGTTGACTTTGTTAAAATACAGGTCGCGCATTACATGACTACATGAGGCCAGTTGTATTCGCTTGAGAACTACATAAACAAATATTATAAGTGCCCAGAAATATGAATATGTTCGTTATATATGCAAAATGATACCAAATATTAATTGCAGTCGCGGTATTTTATCTTAAAGGTAATGGTAATGAATTTGACAATCAATGGTAATGCCATGAAAGTTTTTAGTTTTTAGGCAGAAAAGAAAATTCAAAATTGATTTCTAGGAAAAATTTAAGGAATTATCTAATGAACAAAATGCAACTAAATCTTACATAAGAGAGAGATTAAGGGTCTGTTTAACACCTCCTTGATTGTAGAAAATCAAGATAATTAGATTGGCAAGGCGATTAAAAGGACTTCTCTTGTATTCTGATGTTGTTTTTGTTTTTCGGTGTGTTGAAGAGAGATCGATCGATTGGTTGATTTTTCCTTTTTTTTTTTTTCATTTACTGGAGAATACTACAATCAAATTTTCCCTCACCAATCCACGTGGACTGATTGGTGAGTTGGCTGGCACGTCACCTGACGGGTCGTGGTAGTGGCTTTATTTTTACTGGAATTTAACTGGGCCTATGTTCTTTGCCTTTACTGGGCTCATCAAGGTTCTGGGCTTTGATTGCATTTTGAGTCAAGACAGTTAATCTTTCACTCTATTTAAATGGAGCAGATCGCGTATGATGGAATCGTATCCTCTGCTCACCTCTAAAAGGTGAGCAGAGTGCCTACTCATTGTTTTGACCCTTGGATTTTAATCTAACGGCACCCAGTGATATGGAGAAAAAGCGCTTGTTCTGTCGACACTGCCCCTGTCCGATCTCTTCCGTGTAATAAAAAAATCTCTCCGATTTTGTGTCGAACTCTCGCCAAAGACCTCTTTGTGTCGATAAAAATCGGGAATCACTGCTCTCGCATCTCCTTTCTAATAATTTTCTTGCATCTCTCGAAATTGAGTCGGCATTTCGCCAAGAGAGGGAAGCGGCAAGCTCCCAACCAGCTGTAGCGAAGTAGTTGGTGTTTGATCATTTTCTTGCATCTCTCGAAATGCAGGTGTTCAACCCTAAAATATTGTCATATTTATCTGACGAGCCGGCATCTGATATGCAAATAAATTTCCAAGGGTGGCTTGGAAATTATCTCGGATTAATCGAGTGATTATATTCCAAAACCATGCCAAGACAAGTGATTCCATATTTTCATATTTATATTGATACTAATATTGACATGATATCATGTTAATTTAGTACATAATATTCATTTGGAACAATACGGATCCATGGAAAACACAAACCAAGCATTGAAGTACAATAGATGAAATAATTATATAGTTTCATGTATATTCATATATGAAATTATATGGTTATACATTATATTCCAACAAAAATATGAAATTTGCATGGTTATGAAGGCATCAAGATTTGTGCAACAAGCTTAGAGATTGGATTTGATCAAATAATATTCAACTTTCGTTGGCCCATTTTTTCGGCCTGCTCTACAAATATCAAAGAAAAGTACATAAATAAAAAGGCCGAAGCCCATGGAAAATAACAAAAAAAAAGGAAAGGAATGTGGCCCATGATCCTCTCGGCCCAGAAAGCAAGTCGACCTCAGCTCCTTCCTCCTCCGTTCCTTCTCCTTCTGACGAACGCCATGACGCAGAAGGTGAGCTTTCCCTCGTCACGGCAGGCCACACCAATACAGTGGCAATGTAGATAATTAAAAGAGAAGGGAATCTCACTGCACCGAAGAACCCGGAACTGTCTCAATTAAACCCGTTGCTCCAATCAAACTCATTCCCGTGATTCTCGGGAGGCCACGATAGCTCAATTCGCCCCTTTTATCCTTTACCCGACATGGCAATTAATTGGCAGACAATTGAGCTGGTTAGAGAGAAGGGAATCTCATTGATCAATTGAAAGCCTCTTCCATCTTCTCCAGTGAATTCAAGTTGGCAGTAACTCAAGTGCACAAATTTGCATAAGATGAATATTGCGAAATTGAGCCAAATAAAATAAAAAGAATCATAATTTCCTGTTAAACATCAATAAGGCGGCATACATGAAGATATTTGAGCCATCAATTGAAGAAATTATGAAATAAAAGCTATGAAACCATGAAATATGCCATGGCCAGAATCATGCTATCCTTCAGCCCACCATTTTTCAAAATTGAAGAGCAGCATTAGCAATTGGGTCTGTTGACATTTGTCATGGCATGAGACATGTAAATTGAAGAGTAAAGTTATGAAGAAACACAAGCCAGTGAGTTGATATAGCTCAGATTAAAAGAAAACGTGATACATGAAGCTACTGCCTTGAGTAAGATAAATAGCATCAAGTGACCTCTCTCTCTTCTGTCCATTTCACTCAATTCCTCAAAATGCCTGGAAAAATAAAATGAAGCTGTGACAAAATAAAAGAAGCCTCAGAGTTGGAAATGAAATCAGTGCAAACAACACTTAAAAAAAAAGGGAGGGATGAACCAGTAAAATGGATTTATGCAGCTGAACAAGAATTGGAGAAGAGTATTCACATATCACTATTGAATCCTGTGGAAATAAAGGAATGAATACCAAGCTAACCAGCAGGGGCAAAATTGTCAAATTCTCTTGGAAATTCTGATTATTGGCGCCATCTACAGCAACAGCTAATCTCCATTATAAAAGAAGCTGCTGGCCATGCAAAACCTAAGCTCTCACACCTTCACAAGCCACGAGAGAAGTTCACACACATCAACACCTTACTCACTGCCACCAGAGAGAGAAGCCACAAGCAAACAACTACACACCCAGCAACCACAACACACGCTGCCACCATCCAGAGAGTGATTTGAGAGCTGTTTTGTTAGGATAGCTACTTAGAAAAGAGAGAGTATTTTTCAGAGATTAGTCTCCTAATTTCAGTTGTAAGCAGCTACTTGTATCACCTCTTTATATAAGCTAAGCAAATAAAGTAAGAAAATCTTTTTATTCCTTGCACTCCATTCTTCTTTTCTGTTTCATACACACATAGCAAAAATGTAAGGAATTAATTAAAACTGGTTATGTAGATATGTAAATAAATGCATCTAGTTAACACTAACAGATTATATATATATGCATGGGCATTAAAAAAAAATATAAAAAAAGAGTGTACTAATAGAAGTACTTACTCAGTTTAGTTTCTTCTTTACTTACTTTTCTTTTTGCATCATTTCTGCATAATAGAAGTTATGTGATAAATAACTATGTACACAAATGCATTTAGTTAATGTCAGTACATCATATATATATTAAGCCTAATAAAATAAAAGGAAATAAAAAGTGAACAGCAGGTAAAAAAAATGGACAGCAGGTACCCTTAAAAGGGCAGCAGGTATAAAAAAAAAGAAAAAAAAATAGACAGCAGGTTAAGACTCATACCTCGCCAATGCATCGATGAAGGCAACCATCATCCTTTCAGCCTAGATCATGCCAAGGACAACCTCTGCATCTGGGGAGCCTCACACGCCCATCTGGTGTGCACCATGCCTCAATGGGAGAAGGTACATATGCCTAAGGGTGTGTCAACCATCACACTCTGGAGGGCATGATGTTATCAGCTCATCAGTCCAATCACCATGGTAGAACCCCAACCGAGAGGGGGAGCTTACTGCAAAGCCTCCATGATACAATTGAAGGCTAATACATGTTCATGGGCATGCCAATATGATCCATGGAGTCACACTAGGCTCCTCTTGCCACCGAGAAGTTGCAACAAAAAGAGGAATGAAGTTGATAGCTTTCACCATTGATAAACCAAGTCATAGTGAAGCTATTGATTAGAGGCGTGTATGAACCAAATTGAACGTGCCAACACTTTCCTGCATACCTCACCATGCTCTCAAGTCCTCTATCTCACCACCGCAGTCAACAGGAGGCCGTAATCACCAACCCACCACCATGGCAGACTCGAGAAGAGGTGAAACACCATATCGGACGACTTTATCAACAAAATTGAAGCAATGCCATGCTTCTATGACTCGTTGAGAAGCTCTATGTCGTATCTCCTTAACTCAGCAACTATCAGAAGATCACAATTGCTGCTGGCTCCATTCGGAACCCTAGCTAATTGGGGTGGATTTAAGCACGATGAAGGAGCAACCCCACGTCTAATTAGTGGACCCCACGACTGAAGGAGGGTCCCACGATGCCGTTTAACCTACTGCGGGGCTTGATGATCACCAGATAAGCTCAGTCGAGCGATCATGGCGAATGCTTCGTCGCCAGGTTGAAGGAGGGAGGAGAAGAAGGAAAAGAAAGAGATGGGATGTGTCTGCTCTCGGCGCATGGCTAACGTTCAAGACCGTTCCTATCAACCTTCGGTTCACAAGTTCATTTGCAATAGACCAGATGCACGGAGACAAGTAAACATGTTTTATAAAAACCGTCCCAAAATCGCTGATTTTTTGTGAAATCTCTGTGTGGCGAGTGAACTTCATGTGGCGATCGATTGACATCCGACCTGGACCAACCACATATAGCCACGTGGGGCATCTTTTGAACAGAGAACATCGCTGCCAATTCTTCTCCATGCTGATTTGGACCTATTAGAAAATGCCATGTGTCATTCCTGCTGATGTGGCACAATCCTATTGCTGGAAACTTTAAAAATCTATAGAAATTCAACCGTAACTCAGAAAAATCCAAAACAAATTTCTACAGATCCAGAAAAATGCAAGGAATATTATCATGCCAAAACCATAACCAAATTCCTTGCATATCATTTTCATATCCAAATTCCAAATCCCTGCCAAACACAAATTGCCACATCACCCTATGATTTATTTAAAAATCCAATAACCTTCAAAAATTCACCAAAAATCATAGGAAACTCAGAAAAATGTGAGGAAAATTCCTGCAAACTCAGAAAAATATGGAGAATATATTTTACTGATCATCATCACCAAAAACCCCACCAAAAATATTAAGATCACTATTTCACAACCAGGAAACCCATTTTTGGCTCGAATAAAATGGCTCGAAGGCCTGACATAAAATCATGGAGGCATGGACAACATCTCAACATGGAGAAAACTTCATACTCACCTGAAGAATTCAAGTAACCTCAAGAAAAAAAAAGAAAATAAATAAAAAAAAAGAGAAGAAGAGGGAGAAAGAGCACCTTTCACCCAATCAGGAGGATCTCCATGAAGTATAAAATAAAAATAAGTTCCTCAGGCCTGGTAGATCATACTGGAGTACCTTGGTGATCAAATTCAATGCTTATTGGTGAAGTAATTTAAGCTCAATGTTGAGAATCTGATCTCAATATTGTGAGTCTGGTTGAATTGCGACTCGCTAACCAAGGCTGACTGCAACGAACACCAGAAGCAAATAATCCAGGATGAGACCGACATCAGGACTGTCAAATCAAATCCGGATTGAAGAATTCAAAATAAAAATATCTCTCTTTGTGCTTGAGGAAATTAAAACTGAATGATCTAGTCAGGAACCGGACATCACTTTCATCATCTGACATTTGGTTAAGAACCGATAGTCGAGGCTACGCACCCTGTTCGAGGGCCTATTGTCACCCTTCAACGGATGGTTAAGGATCCGTAACTGAGGTTATGTACCCTGTCCAAGGACCACTGTCTTCATTCACCGATTGGTTAAGGACCCATAACTGAGGTTATGTACCCTGGCCCAGGACCACTGTCTCCACTCAACGATTGGTTAAGGATCGATAGCTGAGGCTATGTTCCCCGTTTGAGGACCAATCGTCTTTTCATCAACGATTAGTTAAGGACCCATAACTGAGGTTATGTATCCTTTCCGAGGACTAATTGTCTCTATCCGATGGCTGGTTAAGGACCGATATCCGAGGCACTAGATGAAGTTCAAACGATTTGATTGGACGGAGCATTGATTTGATATCTTGGCTGGATACCTTGTATCACTTCAAATGTTTCGAATGATAATTGGATCGTTTACCCGATATCCTGACTGGCAACCAGGTATCAACTTGACGTTTCGAGTGGCAGTCGAAACGAAGATCAACGCTTCGAATGGGAGTCAGAGTATTTATCTGATATCCTGGCTGGATACGAGGTATCTCTTTAAATATTCTGAAAGAAAGTCGAATCGTCTCATGAACATCTGACTGGCGACAGATGTTTTGCTTCAACGCTTCAAGTAAACAGCTGGATCATTTGCTTGACACCTTGGCTGGAAACCAGGTATCGAGGCAATGCTCTGAATGGTAATTGAATCGTTTCCCACCGTCTGGCTGGCAACCAGATGTCTTTTTCAACAGTTTGAGTGGCAGTCAAACTCTCTCGATATCTTGGCTGGCAACTGGATATCGTTTGTAGGTTTTCGGATGGTAACCGAAACGAAGATAAACGTTTCGAGTGAAAATCGAGTTACATTTTGGTGGATACAAGGTATCACCTTAAATGGCTCGAATAATAACCGAAACGAAGGTCAACGCTTCGAATAAAATCGGGTTACATTTTGGTTGGATACGAGGTATCACCTTAAATGGCTCGAATAATAATCGAATCATTTGAACGCTTCAGACTAAGGCTGAATCGTTTCATGGACACTTGCTTGACAGATGTCTCCTCAACGTTTCAAGTAACAATTGGATTATTTACCTGATGTCTTGGCTGGAAACCGGACATCAATGTGATGATCTGAATGGTAATTGAACCGTCTCATCGTCGTTTCGGAATAGCCGCCGGAACGTACTTCAATGCTTTGAATGGAATTCGGATCATTTACCGATATTTTTGGCTGGATACCAAGTATCATTCTAAATGCTTCGAGTAACAATCAAAACATCTCTCTGATCTCCTGATAAGGAACCAGGAATCATTTTGACATTCCGGAAGGGAACCGGATTGTCTTCTGACATTGCCAGATGTCACTTTTGACAACGCTTCCGCTGATAGCCGAACCGTTGAAGATATCAAGATTAACGAGCGCCAGATCGTCTTTTAATGCTCTACGCCCACGTGACGAGCATCTACCCGTAGTCAGGTTAGACCAAGGGGCAGTTTGCCAGGTTAGCACCCGCGCGCACATTTGACGCCCACAAGCTTAAAGCCCGGCGAAGTTATCGACATCTACAAGCCCATAGGCCCGATGTTAAGCGTAATGTCTACAAACTCCGCGGCTTAGGAGTCCGACATTATCGAAGAAAAAGAAGAAAAAAATTTATAAAGATCCTCAGCACCAAACGAAAATAAACTTGCAAAAAGCCGGAAGTCATAATAACCCGATATTTTGGGAATTTCAGAAACCCGTTTCGGGAAGTCCATGCCTCCAAGCCGTAAAATCCAAACTCCAAGCCATAAAATCCAAACTCCAAGCTATAAAATCCAAATCAAAGAGTTTAAACCATGATGAGCCACCCCGATCCTATCTAAAGAGCCAACCATTCCTCATATCACAAGGAGAAATCATTGAAGTCCAAGTCCAAGCAGCAAAGATCAACCAAGAAACCTCTTCAAACCACGAGCCTTAAAGACTGCTGTCCCTGCAATACCGAGTCCATTCAATAAATAAATATAACACTAACACAGCATAATAGTCATGGTAGTAGTAATATAAAAAAAAATACAAAAAGATATAAACGCATGCTAGGATAACAAATTACATATTAACAATTCCCTAACAGCTTATGATACATATCCTTTGATTTTTCCGATCTAGAGGTTCTCCAGACCATGTCGGAGGTAATTAACAGTAGGGGCTTGCGCCTACTGGAAAAAAAGGACCCCTCTCAAATAATAAACTCTCGTGAGAACTCAAGACCGTACCGTTACATCTCTTCTGGGAAGTAGCAGTATAGGCCTCTTGAGGCTCACGAGGGGTATCTGATCCGCATTCTTTTCCCCCTCTATTTTCCTTTGTTTGAATTCGAGGGCCACGAAAAAGTGCGAGACAACAGGTCAGGGAGTGGTACAGCTGTAGCGAAGTAGTTGGTGTTTTCTCTGTAGGATTGGGATAGGATTGTAAATACTAAGAATCATTAATTTTGGAGTAGGGAGTGGTACAATTCCCATGCCTATGAAATGTTTGACCAAAAGTGATTACGCTTTTGTGTAGATGTGTCAATTCATTTGGCATTAATTCAGGTGGTTACGGTTTCTTTCACTAAATAAATGTGTCAATTTTCTTTTGTGTAGATGAAATGTTTGACCAAAAGCTGGTCAAGGTTCTTTTGTTTGACCTTGTCTATTTCTTAGTGTAATAATATTTGCTGATATGATACTGGTAAAGTAGAAACAGTAGGAAAGCAGTAAAGAGATCTTGTGTTTAATTAATGACTCTCATTATATTGATTGATTGTTATGGAGCTACATATATCAGATGTATATAAAGGAAATATAATGAATTATAAAGCCATTGGTTGTGTAACAGGAGGCAATGGACGATGTATCTAGTTGGCTGTTTGAGGATACTATGGCTGAACATATAGTTGTATGAGGAATGAAATTTAGAAAGAAAAGTATGTTAAAAAAAATTTATTTCATTTTTTCGTGCATGTTCCAGAGACCATTATTAACAACTCATTTTTTCTATTGTAACATGTATGAAACTCATTTTCTTGCATTGTAATATGTATTATGTTTCAAAGGCCGGTACAGGGAGATAATAATTTGTAACATGTATTTAGTTTCAAAGGCCGGTACAGGGAGATAATAATTTGTAACATATATTAAGTTTGCACTAATAGTGTAACATTTCATATAGCATTTCATTTATAACATTTGTTTCAAAGGCCGGTAACATGCTTATTTGTAACATTTCATATAACACAAGATGTGCTTTGTTTCAGTCTAATGTATCCATCCAGCGCTTCATATATGACATTGCACTAACAGTGTTATATGAAAGTGGTACTTGGTTAAATTGTTGTGCATGAAATACAAAGCACATATCTATATAAACATAAAAATAGCACATATCCATAGCACAAATAACAACTCTAAAATTAGATAAAACTACAATTACAGTAGCACAACCATCATCATCCATAATTAATAATAACAATTTCTACCCATTGTAATTAATATGCATAACAAGACTACAATAACACATAATATAGCTATTATAGCCTTCAAAAGAAAATTATAATCCCGGTTATTTCTCATATGTTTAATTGCTTTTGGACGTCCTATCGATTGCTTCAGCAATCGGGCCATAACATTGTCGAGATTGAACTACGTCACACCACGCACGAAAATAACTACCGTCTTCATAATAGCACGCATAATATTCTCGACCCGGATTTTTTTCTGAGTTAGATACTTTCACCTCACAGGGGAATTTGCATGTTTTGCAAATGTACAACACATTCGGTGAAGAACAACTTTCCTCGTCTCTTGTTGTCATTTCTCAATCAACAAATAAACCTAAATGCAAAAAATATCACAAAATTGAAGTTAAATATATTTTGAAGTTGCTATCAGAATTAAATAAATTTATTTCAGTAAAGACTATTTCTCTGGTCTTGTTGGTTTCACTTATAGCATAACCAATTTGACTGAGATTGAAGGCTTTGTTGTTTGTTCTCAGTAAAAGACTATTTAAATAAATTTATTTCAGTAAAGACTATTTAATTATGTGAAAATAAGGCCTCCATAAACAATTTGTATAAAACACAGGGGTCATTTCACAATCTCCAATTGTATCAAAAGAAGAGTAAGAAGACTCACACTTTATAGTTTTCTGTTGGATAGAGCAGACCTAGAAATGTCTCATTCAAGGTCGATGCACTTTTCTTTGGGTTATTGACTGCCAAAATAAAATTAGGTAAGCAACAACTCCAAAATAAACAAAAGAACAGGTAACAGATCCTCACAACCCACCACTGACTGGAACAAAGGTATCATAGAGATTCTAATTATCAAAATTTTATTTTCAGATTTCAATATTGATCAGCTTAGTACTAAATTATTATATCTAGGATACCAAATTATTTTCTGGTAAAGAACCTATTGCCAACCAAACCAGTCAATGGAGAGTAAATTTTCTAAAAAGACGATATAAACTAAACAGTCAGGTTCAATAATCAAGTAAATTTAACTCGATTAAGGCCAAAATTGAGCAATTTGATACCAACCAACCTCCTACTGTACAAGAAATGTCATAATTATAGAGAGCCATAGATGCAATTCAAAAGGGAGAAGAAAAGGAATAAATGTAACCTCGTTCATCAAAGACATCAAGTGATCAGTGCACAATATTTAGGATTTTAACTAAATAAGCTAAGAAACTGAACAAAACTGAACTAAATTTAAACTCAGACGAACTTGATTTACAAAATCGAAGATGGTTAGGGTTTAGAGCCGAACCTGTCGGAGAGCCGTGCTTCTAGGGTTAGACTCGTCGGGTTTTCTCTGTCGCTTCCTCTTCTCTCTCGATCTCGATCTAGGGTTGGAATCGCCGTACTCTTTCTCTTTTTCTCTCTCGAGATCCTCTTTCACTCTCGATCTAGGTTAGAATCGCCTCTCTTTCTTTCTTCTTTTTTTCTTTCGGCTGTACGGAAGAGACGAAGCACGAAAGAAATGACGATGCAGAGAATTTTTTTTTAAAAAAGTGAGTCGGAGAAGAGGGGCAGTCACGGTCAGGGAAAAAATTAACAGATTATCTTTGTTGATGAGCGCACAATTCATCGCACCGTTGGATTAAGATCTAAGGGCCAAAATAATGGGTAGGCACTCTATACGATTCCGCGTATGATTTGTCTCGGAATCGTATCCTCTGCCTACCTTTCAAAGGTTGGCAGAGTGCTCACCTTTCATCCGATCCGTCAATTCTTAATCCAACGACACGCAAGAGAAATGAAAAATTCGCTTCTCTCCAGCCCTGCCCGAGTCCCCGATTTCCCTTCAAAAAAAAAAAAAAAAAAACGGAAACCGCAGTCTCTACGCCAGATGAACTCTCTCTGCTCGATCTTCCCTTCTCGCTACTCTCTCTATCAGATCGACTTTCGACTCTCTCCGCCAGATCTAACTTGCGACTTCTCGTAACTCTCTTTGTCTGTCGAGTTTGGTGGTGACAGGTAACGTTCCCCTTATTTTTTTCCAAACTGGATAAATTGTTCCATTTTGGTTGTGTTTTCTTCAATTTAGTTGTGATTTGCTCAATTATGGTTGGGATTTTTAATTTTCGATTGTGATTTGTGGCAGCGATACAAGAAGAGGGAAAATGAACATATTCTTAGAGAATGATTTAACGCAGCAATTTCAATTTCTTTGAAGTATTTTTTTTGTCAAATTTAATTGTTTCTCTTTATATTTTGTCAATGAAGAAGAGGTTGGCTAAGAAAACCCCCAATTATCGATTGTAAATTACTGGCATGAGAAATTTTGAGTTGTCAAATTAAAATCTCAGTTGCAAAATATAGTAATTCACCTCAATCTCTTGTCCCTAGAACGAACCTCTTCCTTTCTGTATGTCAATGCAAACATTTGAAGCTTAAATTGGGCACAAAATAAAGAAAAGTATGTGTAATAAAAAATAAGCAACTGCCATCAGCATCAGCATAATCGTAATTATTAACAAGAATTTCTCGTAGCCACTAAATTTTGCATTGTCATTCGAAACATCAAAATCATTGGCCTAATATATAACTTCTGTAAGGAGCATTCAATAAAATTACAAAAGGCATGTGAATGCAAAATTTAAGTAAAATCTAAGTACTGATAAGAGGAGAACTTCTTTTCAAAAAAAGCAACGTCTAAATACTGATAAGAAATTGATATTTATACAGTTCTATTAAAGAAGAATGAAGAAGATGAAGAAAGGACAAGCTACCAAGCAAACCAATCAGAGAAGATGGTGATGAAGAAGACACCAAAAGAGCATGATGAAGAAAAGGACTGATGGAGGAGAAGATTATGGCTAAGGATATAGTTTTTTGTAATTTGCTATCTTTTTGGGGTGTTTTGTAAAAAATGAAAAAAGCTTGGTAGGAACTATGGCGGGGCCTCGGTTTGATAAATTGGGATGAATAATTGCAGGGCTTATTTTGTTTAGTTGGCAGGGGCTCTTATTTTGATTAAAGTATGGCATGTTTTAAAGTATAAAACAGATTTGACAGTATCTCAGGTCCAGCTTAATAAAGTTCACAATTCACAAGCATACTCTTTTTACATGGCTCATTTCTCTTTAATTGAACAACATATTCTTGTGTTTCATAATCACGTGTGTAATTGTGAGAAATGTCAAGGACCAAATAGAAAAAAAAAAAAGGTAAGTGCAGTTTGTCAGAGCTTGAAGAACACACTGTCTTAAAAAAAAAGGCAAGTTCAGCTTGTCAGCCCTTCTTAGTATTGGAACAAGGCATATAGAGATGATATTTTGCCATGTATCAAAATTTGCTATGTATTGGTACAAGGCCGGTTCAAGATGTGTATCAAAAATTTGCATCAAGTTTTGTTTAGAATGTGTATCAATGCAGAGAAGTGTAAACAAACACTTTTATGAATTCACAAGTATTTTTTTTCATCCCGCAGTACCAACGGCGGTACCAACAATACCAACATCAGTATATGCTGATATAAAATTGTCTTAGACCATATAGTTGATGCCAAATATTTCCATAATCTCCACTTTATTTTATATATATATAAAGCATACGCAGGGACAAGTTCAAAGCATATCAAATAGATCCTTCTTTTCAGAAACTTAAACATACACAAAGACAAGTTCCAAGCACATCAAAGCACAAAAAACTTAAACACAAACCCATTCTTTTCAGAAATTTCCAATAGATCCTTCTTAAATCAAAGCATACATTCCAAGCATATCAAATTACAAACAAAGACCAAGATCTTCCTTAATCCTAATCTATTATAACTATTTTTTCAACAAGACACCTCACGTCTCTTTTTCATCATCTTCTCATCTAACCTGTTTTCTGCAAATTACACCAAGTAATAAATGTTAAACTATATTCACTGAAAACCCAGATTATTCACTTGTTATTTGTGTAAATAGCACTGTTCTCTGTGGTATATCTGCCACATATGTAATGTGTTATATTGATCAGTTATTAGATGCTGAGAACTGAGAACATAACTTCTTCCAATTGTAGACACTCAGATTTGGATTTTTATTAGCTCCCTGTATGAACCAAAACAAATTACCAAATCACATATGATGGAAGAAAGGTTTAACCTTCTATATTTCTTACGAAAAAATCAAAATGAGGTTTGGACAACAAGGAAATAACATGAATAAAGAAAACAGTACCTCGTGTTCAATATTTCCAACAATTTCTTTTCTGATTCCAGTAATTTCCAACAATTTATTTTCTGATTCCAGTAAGAGAGGGACTGAAATTGCAACTCAGATAAACTTTTTAGTCTAGAAAAATTCACGCAGAGCCAAACTTTGATAGACTCCTGATTGGATCAGTCTACGCAGAAATATGCTTGACAAAAAAAAATTTAAGGCATCATTTTAGAAATGAAAGAAATATTAGCGACAGTGAAAACAAATGTACTGTGAAAATTGCTTTGTTTTTTTATTACCATAGTGAAAATAAAAAAAGTTTGCAGGTGTGAGAACCAGAATACTGAATTGCGTAATGGAGATAGACAAATTTACCTAGTCGCAGCAGAAATCGTTGGAGACGATATTTTTGAAGAAAGCCAAGCTATTCTAGAGTTAGCACAAATCGTCGCGAAATCGTCCGAGAGGTTCAAGCATCCAGAAATCATCGGAGAGCCGCGCTTCTAGAGTTAGCACAAATCGTCGCAGAAATCGTAGCAAAGAGAGTTCATCTGGTGTAGAGACTGCTGTTTCCGTTTTTCTATTTTTTTTTTTTTTTTTAAGGGAAGTCGGGGACTCGGGCAAGGGGGGCAGGGCTGGAGAGAAGCGAGTTTTTCATTTCTCTTGCGCGCCGTTGGATTAAGAATTGACGGATCGGATGAAAGGTGAGCACTCTGCCAACCTTTGAAAGATAGGCAGAGGATACGATTCCGATTTGTCTCTGACACTATTCCATGGGTATTGGTTACCTCTTGAAGATCAAGGGGACGAGGGACGTTGAGTTTGAAGTTTGAACAAAGAAGACGGGTTTGTTTTCTCCTTGTCGGAGCCTTCGTCTTTTTTCCTTTTCGGGTATGAACCCGCTAAGGTCTTTCGATCACCTCCGGCCATCGGAAGCCACAAGCTCGGGCTCGTCAGAATCGTGGGAGTGAGTAGAAGACATTGGTAAGGTTCATTTGAGGTGGGCAATCCCCAATTTGTAGGGGAATCAGTAGGTTGGTACGGCTCCATGGGATGGGATGGTGCACAGAGGGATTTCTTGGCATTGAGCAAGTGAGGAGAGTGGGTTTTACGGGTTTAATTGGGTAATGGTGATTTTGGGTAGTGAATTCATTGAGGTTTGGTACCAGTAGCTGTCTGATAGACTGGACTGAGTAATGAGTATAGTGAAGTTTACTCAATTTAATTTAATTTACTATGTTAAACATTCACATATGTCCCTCACGTAATGGTCCTGACTTTTATCGCTAAGCACCCAACTTCATGCTTATCAAATCTGATGGCAACAAGCACACAAGTTTATGCAATGAAACCAGTAAAGAACTTCATTTCTCATATGGAATCTGAAGAAAAACTCATCAATGAAATGCAGAGAAGCTCACTTGACCAAATGAAAACAAAGAAAACCTAACAGAAAATGTACATTAATTTCTTATTGCAACTTTATTCAGATCTTAACATGCGTCTTTCATGTATGTGAATCTTGAAAGGAAAACTAGTAGAAAATCAGAGGTTCTAATCGAGGTGACCTAATGATTATATTAAATTTCAAATCAGTCCATATAATATTTCTAATCCACCATACAGTTACAAAACTTAATATTGAACTACAATATGGTAATAAGCAATTTCTACTGAAATATCGACAGTTCCCTTTATTTCCTTAATTTTCTTTTGACATAGCCAATTGAGTCTAACCTCAATTAACTACATCAAGACGTAGCAATATTGGAATGGTCTCGCCGCCAGACCATAGGTATACACGGCTCAAATGGGATGGTGTCCCGGCCATGCTATATCACATCAAGTTCAGGGAAAAGAAATAAGGGGAAACATTTGTTTAATCGATTTCAATGGAATCACAACAGTATGTCATAAAGACTATATTAAATTATACGGCTAGGTCATACAATTATACAATAAAGTCCCTAAAGAAAACCTAAATCAACCATCAAGGGAGAGGATTTAAGTTTCAAACTAAAATAGTGAAACAGGAAGAAAAAAAAAAAAAAAAAAAAAAAAAAAAAACCAATAGCAAATTATCGTTGGTGGGATAATATATCTGCACATGGCTTCGATCAAGTTATAACCATATTCCTAGAATTTGCAAATTGATAAATTGGATGGACGAATTTCTATCTCCAAAGAAACTAGACCTGTAAAGAAAGTTGGGATCTAGGACCTTACCTTAAACTGTCAATCTGCAATATATAGTCAGAAAATTAAGTAAAAATCAATTAACGGTAATTTCAACCGTACCGTTTGTAATTAGTTAGACAACAGGTTTTCGTACCAACTAACCCAATCTGTGTTATAAAGTTAAAACTCGCATTCTTAATCAAAACTTAGACGGACTTAGAATAGATTTACTTTAGAACATTGCAACCAACCTTTTTAAACATAGTTTTTCATCTTAAAATTTCCTTAAAAACCAAATTCCATCGAGGTGTAGATAACTTGAAATTACAAACTCTAGCATCAAATATTTCCGCTACTAAGGTTCGACCCAATCAATACTCAATGTAGGATTGTACGCTTGCATTCGAACATACGTATAATTGGGGATAAATTTAAGAACACTAGATTCTTATTACTTATTCGGAATGATTATATATAGACTTATTATTGGCATGAAACTATACTTATGATTTATATTATGTTAAAAAAGTTTATAATAACTCCTCAATGTGTAAAATTTTCGCACTCATATCTTGTCCTTTTGTTTAGTATTTTCAATTTCCTCCATTATCTTATTCGGTTGTGTATATTTTGAGCATTTTCTTACACAGAGGAAGTAAGTCATTGATGCACTTCAAATAGTTTGAGATTTTTATATCGCCACAAGATGCTCATTAGGAATGTATGACTTGTGATCAGTATGTTGGGCACGGAGTTTCCACACATATATGTTCGAACATATGCGTATAGGTGCCGTTTGGATTGTCTAGGAATAGGTCAATTTCAGAAATTGTCTATTTCAGGCGTAAATGTGTCATCCAAACGCAATTGCCTATCCCTGAATAGTCCAATTCTAGGAATAACACTCTTTCTAATAACACTTTTGTCGCTACTTTTCATCTCAATAACATTATTCCCAACGCAATTCCCAACTTCATCATCCAAACAACTTTTCTTATTCCCGAAATAGCACTCTTCACACTCTTTCCGAAATAGTACTTTTTCTTAAATTTATGCCCGAAATTGATATTCCAAGCATATTCCTAACACATCCAAACGGCACCATACATAAATATATAAACTCATATTTGAAGTATTTCAATGTAAAAATATTCATGCATTTTGAAAAGAACACATATATATAAGAACTACGTTTACGGTAATCAAACAAAAAATTTTATTCCGATACATAATAGAAAGTTCAACTAGGACACAAAAGGGATACAGGGATACATGATTTGCAAGGCAATACAAAACACAAACGTACTTTATTAAGCATGCACTGCATAAATATGATTTGTTAAATCAAGAGCATGCATGGTTTCAATACTGCATGCGGCCATATATGTATTGTCTTATTGATTGCAAAGAATGAAGCCGGTTGGTATAAGCTGGCCAGTTAGGATGCTGCCAATGATGCTTGACTGAAGGTATCCTGTCGTGAGTGCCGAATTACATTGCGACACAGGGGTGGTCACATTCAGTACGCACGTTTGTAAATATACTACGGTGATTTTTGTAATATCAAGGATGCCAATAAGATCATTACTGTTGATACTGAAGAAACCATATCGGTCTGTAGTAACAGTACGCACAAATTTTGCTTCGCATACCAGCTGCACAGTAGCATCTGCAAATGCAATCAAGCGATATAGAAGATTATTAAGGTTATACTTGTACATTTATGTCAGATATCGGCTATACATATATAAACTAATTAGGACTAGCAACGAATGTGGATGTCCAGTACAAATAGACAGTGATACCATCGTTATAGGTATTGGTGTCACTTGTCAGTTCTCATTGGATGCTAAAGATGAAAGAACTGTATTTCTTATATCTGTCTCTCTAAAAAATGACCTTGCTTTGAAAAAATTAGGACTAGGATCTTTCAGAGATGAGAGATAAGTAAGAATTATAGTCACGTCCTTACTTGTAAATGCGGTAGGGACGCTCGGGCAGCTGGATTGGGAACAAGTCACAAATCCAGATATAGTGAGAGCCTGCAGCTGAGACTGAACCGAGCTGACAGAGACCCCGAGAAGTACAATGAGAATGATGAGATTTTTCATCGCCATTGATTTGGTATTCAATGAGTATGTATGAGGCTGATGCTTTTTTTTTGTTGCTGTGCCCTTCATACTTGAATTTGGCTCCTATTTATAGGTTGGAGCTAGGTAATTTTAAACTGAACTCATGCAGCACGAGATTAATATATTGTCCTAGTCAACTTAGGTTGAGATCCGAGATTGTGGCCACTTCGCAAATCGTGCACATGTGACTACGTGGGCGGGACTATATATAGTTGAAACTTGGAACTTAATGCATCCACGAAAAATTTGTTTTCTCCATTAATTTATTTTTATTGAATGAACTCTGGTGTGCAAAAACTTATCTTTTTTTTTCCTATTATCAATATTAAACACTAATTATACTTACAAGAAATTTCGACGACCATGGCGTACAATCAAAAATCTCCCCGTAGATTTTAAATCAGAAAAAAATTATTGTTGTTGACCGTGAAATATGGTTGTTTGGTTCAAAGTTAAAAATATAAAATTTTATACTTCATTGCAACCATCTAAAAGAACTTAAACAATTAGTTGAAAGATCGTTATTCGTGCACAATGGTGAATCCTGAACCCAACAAATAGAAGGAGAGTTTTTGGCCCGTATATCGTCTAGCAATAATGGCTCAACATTTATATACAACAACAATTTTTGAAATTGCTTAATTACATACATTTTTGTCAACGCTTCATTTTATAGCTTATCTCAAAAATTACCGATTTTTTTTTTTCCTTTTATGGACAATATAAGGTACGCATGCGTCGTCAGTGCAAATTGATAGTTGAAGCTACTGGCTGGTACTTAATTTTCAAATTTAGCTTACAAGAGCATTGCAAATTCGACCTCAAAACGAATTTTTGATGTTTGAAAATACATTTTTTTTTTTAACAACTGCAACATTAGAAGCCACATACAAAGGTGTCACAAAAAGTAAAAAATCTACCGCATCATGAAATACTCTGGTGACACACCGCGGGACATAATATTTTTGAGGTGCAACCATGAGAGAATTTTCTTGTTATGTGATCACTGAATTAAATTATGCTTGGTAATTGATAATTGAATAGTAAAATAATAAGTAAAACAGTATTCAATAGAAAATAAAATTATTTTCTTATAATGATTGAAAAAATTAAAGATTAAAGATATAAAATTTCAAGATTAAAAAGATGTGTTTTACATAAGAGCTACTTAAAATAGTATTCCTACTTTAATTGCTCGATCGATATTACAATATTTAATATATAATCATACTTTATTGCATATCAAAGTGTCGTACTAGCATGATTTTAAGAACATAATTAATTAATTAAGTAATTACGGTCCCGGAATGTTGAATCATGCGTGTTTTAATATTTCGAATTGGTAAACGTTATATCTGTTTTGGATCACAAGCATAATTCTTATACTTTTTTAAAAAATATCAACGAAAAACAAATAATTTTTACAATAAAGTAGTAATATCTATTAAAGTAAATTATTTGTTGTACCGACCAAATATGGGATTATTGTTGAACCGACCAAATCCGATATGGGATCTATTTACAGTTTGGAGGCTTGGAGCTAACTAGGTAATTATGAACTGAAGTCATGAAGCACAAGATCGATATGACGATATGTATTATTTGGGTCAACCTCTTCTGTTGAGCTAAAAAATACATATGGCTCCGAGATTATTGCACTTTGCAAATCGTGCACATGTGACTATGCTAGCTGGCGGGATTGTAGTTGGAACCTCATGCATCGACTAAAAATGTGTTCTCTTCCACTAAATTCTTTTTGTTGAAATAGGACTCTTGTGTGCAAAGACTTATCTTTTTATATAACAATACTAAACATTAATGATACTTACAAGAAATTTTGGTCATCTATCTTTCGATTATTTTTGGGTTTGAGATATCGAAGTTAAATTTCTCTTTAGTCTCATTTGATTTAAGTCTGGTTTGGTTTGATGGTTCTGTTTTGGGATCGGAGGTTTCTTGACTTTCAGCTTGTTTCTGTTTCAGTCAAGTCTAGTTTAGGTTATTTTTGCTTTTTGGCTCAATCTCGAGTTCTTGAGTCGTTCAAATTTGATTTAATTTCTTTCGATCTTCAAATCATATGATTTTAGATCGGATATATTAGGGCTGAAAACGGTAACCTTTTCGACCGTTTTTTGCGTTTCGTTTCATCCAAAACGGAACGAAACGATTAAGCATTTCGGTTTCGTTTAAAGAACAGAACGGATAACGCAATACCATATCCAGTTTCGTTTCAGAACGAAACGGTTAACGAAACAGGTCCGTTTCGTTATCGTTTATTTCGTTTGTTTCGTCTTATATTCTACAAAGTGAAATTATAATGATTGTAGAGGAGAACAGTGCGGAGAAAACAAGGACTCTGCCGAACTCTTCTCTCTTTCTCTCTCACACGCTCTCTGTACTCTCCGCCGCTGGTGTCATTTCTCCGCCGATCTCATCTCTCTCTAGCACGCTCCCTGTACCTCTCTACAAATCCGTCTTCGAGGCTATGATGAATCCTCTGACGTTCCCCTATCACCTCAAGCCGTCATTTCCCCGCCGCTCCCACAAATCCCTCTCTTATCTCTCTCTCAATCAAAAACCCACAGAAAACACCTCCTCATCTCATTCGAAAACCCACGGAAAATCATTCACTCCATTTTTCTCCTCTTCTTCGCCACAAAAAGCCCCTCCTCCTCTCACTATTCTCTACCCCTAAATTGTTCTATGCTCCTCTCAACCACTCCAATGAAGAAAGCGATTAATTGGTTCTATTTGCATCACCTCCTCCTTTTACTGAATGAAGCAAGTACTGATCTCTTGTGAAGAACTGGAGCAATCCTTCCTCGATCTGCTCTAATTCAAATTGTAAGTGCTCTAATTCAAAATTTCTTTTCTTACTGCTGAAGATGCTTGTATTTAATCGACAAATTTCTTGTTGGAGTTTGTTTGTGTTGTGTAAGAAATTTTGTTTAGAAAATATGTCGGATTAGGTGTTTTTGAGTTGATTTGAGGGAATTGGAGTCCGATTTTGAGAAAGAGATTCGATATTCTGCCAATGCACTTTTGTTGTGTGCAAATTGATAAATGTTTCTTCAACATTTTTTTATCAAGTTATTCGTCTTTATCAATATTTTTTTACAATTGAGGGCAAATTTTGTCTGCATTAATTAAAGTATTAATTAAAGTATAGTCTAAATAAGAAGTTAATTGGACTCGATTGAGTTTTTATACTGCTGGATTTTAATTTGTAATATGCATTTCTTTTTTTTAACAGAAAATTCATGGCTTTAGGTGCATCAGGGAGTGAAGGATTGAAGGAGGAGGTTTCTTTGGCTTTAGGTACAGTGTTTGGTGCACTAACAGAAAATTCATGGCTTTATGTATGATGTATTTTATTGTGCACTATGCATTTCTCTATGTATTATGTTATGATTATGGTGCACGAAATTTGTGTAATCTGTTGTATTGAAATTTTCTCCTAATTAAATTTGTGTCTATTTAATAAAAATGAAAAATGATTAAACAATTCAAACGGTTAAAACCTTCTTGACCGTTATAGTGCACGAAACGATCAACGCAAGAAAATTTTCTTGCGTTCAGAGGTTTGAACGATCAACGCAAAAAGGAAAAAAATTTCGTTCATAAACGAAACGATTAACGCAAATCATCAGTTTCGTGATCATTTTAGACGTTATGCAGCCCTAGGATATATATTGGATTCAAATTATTTGAACTCTTGTAAAAATATTAGGCCGAGCTGGATCAATATCTAAATTGGATTTCTCAGGTGAAATCGGGATATGCCACCAGCCCACCAGTACAATCAAGGAAATTCTAAAAGTAAAAAAAATGTTAACTATAGTCCCCAGATAACATGGTCACATCTCACATGGGGCGGTTTTTGTATGCTGGAAGGAATCCGAAATACGAGTTGACTTTGTTAATATACAGGTCGCGCGTTACATGAGACCAGTTGGATTCGTTTGAGAACTACATAAACAAATATTATAAGTGCCCAGAAATATGGATATGTTCGTTATATATGCAAAATGAGAACAAGTATTAATTGCAATTGCGGTATTTTATCTTAAAGGTAATGGTAACGAATTTGACAATCAATAGTAATGCCATGAAAGTTTTCGTTTTTAGGCAGGAAAGAATATTTAAAATTTATTTCTATGAAAAATTTAAGGAATTATCTAATGAACAAAATGCAACTAAATCTTACTTAAGAGAGAGATTAAGAGTGTCTTTAACACCTCCTTAATATTGTAGAAAATCAAGATAATTAGATTGGCAAGGTGATTGAAAGCTGGCGCGGATCCTCTGGACGTTTTTTTAAAACGTCCAGTGATAGTTTTTGATCTTAGCCATCCGATTTAATCTCGACGGTTTATTTTTTTCGGGCCAATATTTTTTCGGGAGTGGTAGAATTCACGGAGCTCTTTTTTAGCCGTTGAGATTAAATCAGACGGTCCAGATCTAAAAACGTCCACTGGATGGCCATCCAGAGGATCTCGTTCCGATTGAAAGCACTTCTCTGTCTTTAAGAGTTGTTTTTCGGTGTGTTGAAGAGAGATCGATCGATCGATTATTTTTTTTTTCATTTTTTTTTTCCTTTTACTAGAGAATACCACAATCAAATCTTCCCTCACCAATCCACGTGGACTGATTGGTGAGTTGGCTAGCACGTAAGGTGACAGGTGATGAAAGTGGCTTTATTTTTACTAGAATTTAACTGGGCCTATGTTCATTACCATTACTGGGCTCATTGAGGTTCTGGGCTTTGATTGCATTTCGGGTCAAGACAGACAGACAGTTAATCTTTCGCTTTATTTAAAGAGAGCAGGTCTCGTACGCGTATGATGGGTTTCTCACATCATTCCATGGGGTAATGGTTACAGAAGATCAAGGGGCCGAGGGACGTTGAGTTTGAACTCTTACAAAGAAGACGGGTTTGTTTTCTCCTTGTCGGAGCCTTCGTCTTTTTTCCTTTTCGGGTATGAACCCGCTAAGGTCTTCCGACCACCTTCGTCCATCGGAAGCCACAAGCTCGGGCTCGTCAGAATCGTGGGAGTGAGTAGAAGACATTGGTGAGGTTCCTTTGAGGTGCGCATTCCCCAATTTGCGGGGGAACCAGTAGGTTGGTACAGCTCCGACGTGGTCTGGTACCGGTGAGGTCTCCATGGGATGGGATGGTACCAGTATGGTGAAGTTTACTCAATTTAATTTAATTTACTATGTTAAACATTCACATATGTCCCTCACATAATGGTCCTGACTTTTATCGCTAAGCACACAACTTCATGCTTATCAAATCTGATGGCAACAAGCACACAAGTTTATGCAATGAAATCAGTAAAGAACTTCGTTTCTCATTGTAACTACAGGTTGCAATTTTATTTAAATCATGATGCATACTTGAATTATTTGGAATCTGAACAAAAATTCTACAATGAAATGCAAAGAATCTCACTTGACCTAATGAAAAGAGGTATTTTTAATAATAAAAAAAATATCCTCATAAATTTTAATAAGAAAAAAGGAATATTTTTTTTTAATAAGAAAAAAGTCCTAACGCGGTCAAAACTCACGTAAATTGCCCGGCTCCTAACGCGGTCAACGAGCGCGTTAGAAGGGGAATCTTTTTTTTACCGTTTGGACGCGTCTTTTAACGCTCCTTCTCGGTTGAGACAGAAGAGAGCACGCCGCAGAAGAGAAAAACAGAGAAAAAAATAAAGAGAAGAGAGGAAAAAAAGAAAGAGAAGGAGAAGAGAGAAAGAGAAGAGAAGGAAGGAGAAGGAGGAGGAGAAGGGGCCGGGCCAAGCGAATTCCGTCGATTTTTCGACGATTTCCGACAAGGGAGGAGAAGGGGCCGAGCGATTTCCGACGATTTCTATTGATTTTCTGTGCATTCTCTAGAGGTAAGTTTTTTGTTATATAAATTGATTTGTATAATTTAATTGATTGGAAATGTATGAAAATTAGTATGGAAATATATGAAAATTAGTATGGATGTTATCATTGTATTTGTGATAAATTTGTGTGTGATATGTGTAGGAATTTTGTAGAAAATATTTGTGTATAAAATATAGAAAATGTTTGATGGAAAATGTAGAAAAAAAAATATTTGTGTGGTAAATGATGGAAATTATGTGTACAATTATTGTGCATGGAAAATATTGTACATTTGTGTATTATATGATTTATTTATGGCAATTTAGAAAAAATTTGATTGGTTGAAAAAATTAGGAAATAAAAATATTTGTGTAGTATATGTTGAAAATTATATTGTGCATGGAATATTGGACAATACAATTTTGTACAAAATAATTCATTTAATGGAAAATGTAGAAAATATTTTTTATAAAATTTAGGAAATGTTTGATGGAAAATTTAGAAAAAAAATATTTGTGTGGTAAATGATGATAATTATGTGTAGAATTATTGTGCATAAAAAATATTGTACGTTTGTGTAGTATATGATTTATGTATGGCAATTTTGGAAAAATTTGATTGGATGAAAAATTTAGAAAAAAAATATATTTGTGTAGTATATGTAGAAAATATGAATTTAGAAAATAAAAATTTAGAAAATTATGTAATTTAGAAAATATGTATATTTAATTATTATAAATTATGTAATATTAATTATGTTATATTTAATTATTACAATAGATGAGTTCTCCACACGACGAGGCTGTTCCATCTAGTTCTGCACCACCGACAGACGCTCTGGTTGATCCAGCCCCACGTGTTAGACGACGGAGGCGTCGCACCGGTCGTCCGAATCCGTACAACGTGAACCCTGTGGAGCGAGTAGAAGACGTTGACGGACAGATATTGTTCCTTACTCCCGAGAAGCATATTATTGGAATGTCTGTTGAGAAGGTATACTTATTAAATATTTCAAATATATTAAATATTGGGAAATTCTAATGTGGACACCAAAAATACTGACCGTCAATTATAAACAGATCTGACGGCTAGCATCAATTCTGATCGTATATCGTTACTAAATGTCTCCGTTATATTGAACAGAAAATTTTTAGCGGAAGGGCAAAATTGTCCATTCTGTCGAGCGCTCGAACGGTCGAACCTGCTCGCGCGTTAAGGGCAAACTCCGCCTCTGCTCTCTCTCTTCTCGTCAATCGTCTACCCCTAGTAAAGTCGCTCCAAAATCCAAACCCTTGCTGTAGCCAGAGAGAGAGATCGAAGAGGAGAGAAAAAGAGACGAGGGTTTCAATATCGGAGGAGAACCAGAGGAGAAGACTCTTGGTGCTTGCACTGAGATCCTCCGATGACTGGAAATCGCTTTCTTCCACCTCCTCCGCCATGTCGCTGGCACCTCCTTCTCAAGAGCGCTGACATGAATGAGGAGATGCGACAGGAAGCCTTCGACTGCGCACGTGCTGTAATTATTCCTCCTTTTATGCATTTTTATCTATAATTCTTACAATTTTATTTTACTTGTGATTATTAAAATCTGAATAAATCTTTGACCTCTTTTACAAGATAAACCTGGTTGTCAGTGGAGATTCTAAGATTGGATGAAAATAAGACTCAATTACTTTTGAAACATTCAATTTGTAATGTTGTACATTCAACAAGAAGAAACTTAATGGTAAAAGGTACAGTGGTTGTGCCGTTGTGCATGATTTTAAGCATAGAATTTGGTTTTTTTATGGTACCAAATCATTTGTTGTTTGCTGATAAAAGGTATAGCTTATGTGCCATTGTTGGTTGTTGATTTGTGGTACTAGAAATTAATGGTATAAGGTATTGCTTTTATTTAACTGGAACTAATATGCAACGGCTCGAGAATACATTGATATTGAGCATCTTTGTTGTTTTTGAATGGTTGTTTATGCATGTCCACTTCTAATTACTAGACTTACTGCACAATATCTCAATGCCAAAATAATTGACCAGCATTGTCGATTTTGTTCTTTATCTAATTATTGGTGCTGAACACTTGCACAACCTAATCAGTCATTGATCCGATACAGCAACGATGGAGGTCAGATATGCGAGAAGGTAAGACATCTTTGTGGTACATGTGTTGGCAAACCATGCTAGGCGTCAACACTCTTCCTACTTTGGTCGGCCAACACTTAAAAAGTAATGCAGCTATCTTTAATCTCAGTAGATTTTCATGATGAATACCAATATCCAGAAGGGGTTTAGTTATCAAGTGTAGGGTGTGGAAAAATAGATGTCAGCTTAGTTAGATGACTGTTGTTGCTTGTGTACACTTATAAGTTTCTTTTTTTTGATGGGTTCATGGCTTGTTCTGGTAAACTAAAAAGATTTATGATCTGACAACATATGATGAACAATAATTAAATTTACATTTTTTGTCTAGATTGAGAATAATAGATTTGTCAAGGTCTATCATGAAAAAAAAAGAGTCATGTTCGAACACAACATATTTGTTAAGTGTTTTTAATATTGTTGGGCAGTAAATATTGGCAATGAAATGATAGTAAAAAAGCTGTATTTGTTCTATAGACAGCTGAGGTCCACATGTGTTGATGGTAACAGTCTTAATTTAAGAAAGGATAAATTAGGTTCTGTGGTCCCGAGTAAAAGGGCGAACCATGTCATCATGTTTCTTTTTTGTTGTTTTGTCAAATTGTTATCAGAATCAGTTATATATATAAAGTCTTAAGATCTGCTGGTTATCGTTAATCTTAGATTCAGTCACAGCATGCAGAACTGCAGATGAATAACAAGTGTTTCTTTACTTTTGTCATTTTGCTTGGCTTTATGAGACGTAATAATTTGGTTCTTCGTTTCTGTATGATGAACTGGTGCATGAAGTCTAATAATGTAGAGGGGGTTGCAGGGGATAGAAAGCAACTGCTCTTTGGTGGTTCTTTATCATCTTACTTTGAGGTATTTTGCTGTTATGATTTTAGAACTGTGGTTTTTATCGTTTGGCTTCTGAGTAAGAGATGGAGCTTTAGCGCTGAAAGGGAAGTGCAGCTAAGGTGGAAGTTAATTGTGAGGTTGTTAGACTCACTGTCCTTGCCGATTGAGTTACTGGCATGAGAGGTGCACCCTGTGATGGCTTGATGGATTAGCAGTAGCAGTACTACTAGCTGTTTGTTAGTTTTCAGAATTTTTGTTTTTATAGGGGTGTTATTGAATAAAAAGCTGTATTTGATATAGCTCTGGTAACGGGTCGGGTTTTGAGTGTTTCTGTGTTACAGATGTATCTGTAGATTATTTTTTGGATTTGTTGGCGTATGTTTTTGTAATTGAACTTTGCTTTCTGTTAATGGAAAGTGGTAGGGGGTTAAAAACCCTTACTTATTTCAAAAAAAAAAAAAATCCTTAATCTTAGACTATGAAACTTCTTAATCAAATGTTATTGAAGTTTCTCCATTCGATGCAAAATTTTCAATATCAGGTGTCGTATCTGGAGCTCTTCTAATATCAATAAGATTATTCTAAATCTATTAAAAGAAACACTGTACTACAGGTCCATCAATATTTTACTCAATTTTTTTACCATTAGTAAAAAAAAAAATTTCTATTTTTTAGACGAATATTTTTTTTATCTGAATGATAGACAAAGGTCAATATTAACCTACTATTTGTCCTAACTCCTAAATGATTTTTTAATTATTTAAATGAACTTATAAAATATAAACAAATGAGGCTTAGAATATAATTGAATAATAATAATGATATCTTAATTTTTTATGCATGTATTGTACTAGTTGCAGGATGATATATTTGCTCAAGTAATGCTAGAATCAAACATTTGTTACGTCAAAAACGATCATGTTTGACGAGTATACATGTCAAACATGTTTGACTCTTGAACAAATTAGCTAAAGTCACTTTTTCATTTTGTTAAAAAAAATAAACAATCCGGATGATTTTTTATTTTTTAATTTTAAAAAAGAAAATAAACAGTCCAATTTAAACTAAAGCCTCAGACTTTTAAAAAATGAACTGTTCATATGATTTTTTTATTTTCAAAAAAAGAAAATAAATAGTCCATTTAAAATTAAAGCCTTAGACTTTTAGAAAATGAATGAACAGACTAGCTGATGTCACTTTGTTATTTTGTTAAAGAAAAGAAATGAAGACTCCAAATAAAATTTTTTATTTATTATTTTTTAAAAAAATAAACAATCCATTAGTATTAGACTTAAAAAATGATTGAACAGTCCATTTGAAATTTGAAATTATAACATTCCAAATTTTCGGTTTTAAAGTTGTTTTTATGTTATTCATTGGATTATAATAATTTGGGATGTAGTCAAATTATTAAAAAGGTGACATATGGAATATATAGCAAATGAAAAAGACCACATGCGTGTACTTACACGGAATGATATGTTTTCTTAAGTTCTAAAATGCTTTGCGCAAACTTCTTCAGGGTCATTTTATAAAATCACCAAATAGACAATATATTCTGAATTTTTTTTAAAGCATGAAAATAATTATATGTGCAAATTGCTGAATGATATGTTTGCTTTTGTGCACACTGAATATCTCTTATACAATGAAAAAAAAAAATCATGTACAATTTTTTCAAGAACCGCGCTTTAAAAGCTTGATATCATTCCATTCTAATGATCTCGAAAGGCCTCGAATTATTTGGCCTTTAACTTGCAATAGATCATGTCTTTAACCAATTTAAGACTAATGTCATTTTATAAAATCACCAAATATCTAAATTTTACTCGTAAGATAGAATGTGATTTTTTAAATTCATATAAAATTAATTTTAATTTTAATTTATTTTCATATTTTAAACTATTTTACTTGTAAGATAAAATGTTGACACGAACTACTTTTTTAGTTGTGTTATGATGTATCGTGTTAAATGGTAAAAGAAGCCAACACAACACGTATTTTGACACGACATGACTAACACATCATATCATGTCGTGTTGACACGATCACCTCGTGTCATTTTGAATAACACTAATTGTTATCCTTGAATTTTTTTAGTAAGATTGTAAACATGTGTTTCATTGGCACGTGTCGTCCATATGCGATTTACAAAATATATATGGTAAACATCTGTTTCATTATCCCACCGAGTATCTGTTTGACAACAACAAAAAATATAGATGGTAACCTTTATTTCTTATGGACTGTTTATTCAACGAAAATTGGATCCTATGCATAAAAATAGAAGAAAATCACAGAAGATTGCAGTCTGATTTGATTAGTTTGGGATGCTCTTTGCAAATATGGAGACAATAGTCAGCCTTTCTTTATTTTGAAATGCTAGGCTGCCTCTCCAGTTCTGACTTTCTAATTAGTGTATTCACTTAGATTGCTTTATAAGTCGTACACTCATATGATCAATTCATTACAAAGTCATACATACACTCATATGAATTTACCGATTTTCTATTACAGTGTTGTTGCATATATGACCGTGCATAATGTATCTAAATTGACTATAATTTTAGAAAGTGCATTTGACTGATCGACTTAATTGCGAATATTTAACTGCAACTAGTAATATGATTAAAGCTTGTGCATGAACCAAATTCATTCAAGATCGGTTTATACCTTTTAGCGCCTTTTAGCAAAGGAACCTTCCCATTTTTTTTTTTTTCTGAGAAAAGTTTCAGCATTGTTTGTTTTTCTTCTTTTTTTTAAAAAAAAACTTGTATATTGCCGTGTAAACCATACAAGGAATGAAATTCTACTCCTACTCGGCTACTCGTCCAGTCGTCCGTGTAAACCTTATAAGCGAACCCTACCGGGATCCGGATCCTCTGGTCGGCAGAAGTGTGCGAACCACCTGGTCGGCACGTGATCCGAGCCGTCTGATTTAATCTCAACGGTTCATTTTTTTCGGACCAATATTTTTTTTCGGGAGTGGTGGAATTCACGGGGCTCCTTTTTAGCCCTTGAGATTAAATCAGACGGTCCGGATCCTCTGCCGATCAGCTGGTCGCCGACCAGAGGATCTGAATCCAACCCTACCGATTCCCTAGACCCACTATCAGAGAGAGAAGCCTTCTCTCGCGTTGCGAAAACAAAAGAAGGGAGACAGGTTTTATTTCTCGTTAGCGGGTCCGCATGGTAACGGTACGAACCCGTTAAAACCTTTCGGGCTCCTTGGACCACCGCAAACCACAAGGAAGGGTTCTATGGTGTCGTGAGAGGATGGGGAAGACGATCTTGGGGTTGGTTTTCAGTGCGTCTGTTTGGTTCAGTGGGAGCATTGAGTGCCGGGTACCATGGTACAGGAGGTGGTACCAATTGAATTTAGAGGGGTTAGGTTGTACTAGAAAGGTTGGCATCTGGGAAGTATGAAGGAGTTTCTAGGCCCTGGGGTCAATTAATTATGCGTGTTCATTTGACTGGGAAGCCAACAGTCTGGTACGATCATAAAGAGGATGGTACTGGTGAGAGTTTTATAGGATAGATTGATGCACAGAGGGATTTTATTCAACTCAAGACAATGCGCTAACCATGACTTTTACCACTACAAACTCACGCAGTCACTTATGTCAGCAATTACTGAACATTGACTACTATCTTTGAATTCATGCATTGCCTAGAAACTTGTCTCGTTTTGTGCTTCTTAATTAGACCAACTAAGATTAGTTATCAGAGACTTGTACAAGTTCAATTGAATATCAAACAACACATAATAGAGATTTGTATAAACATGAGCAAAACGTGCAGTTAATGTACATGATATTATAATCGTGTCTCAATTTATTGCCCCAGTTAATGTAATTTAAGATAACACATGTGTTACTAGCAATTACTTGGATTTTCTAAGCTAATGTGGTGACATTAAGGTAGCTGATATAGTGACATTATGCTAAGGGTCATAAGTCATAACAACTCAAATTGCGTAAATAATTTATAATAAATTAGAAGCTTTTTTGTTTGTTTAGATTTAATTTTTGTAGCATAAATAATAAGAGACAGTTGGTTATTATGTAACAGCCTACAATTAGCACTTAGCCCCTCCTATTGGCTGTTCCTACAAATCATCTTCTGGTATCTAAGAAGAGGCTACAAATTAAACACAAGGTGAAGGTCGGGATGGTGGATTAGAGTTCATGCTGTTACCGGCCAACGTTTACACATACATCATCATTTTGCAATGAATTTCTCGGCCAATTTCTTTTCTCATTAATAATCTTATTCAACCAAACAAACCAATGGCTGCTCCGGCCGATACTGTATTTGGTTTTTCAACTTTCTAACAAAAAGACTTACGGATATCGTTGGTGATTTACAAACCATATTCTCATAAAACCAGTACGGTTCACCTTCAACCTAAAATTGTAATTAGCTCACTTGATAGATGAGAAAAAGATAATCATGATCCCAGAAAAAGATAATTTGAGCAGAACTTAACATGTTGGCAATAGCTTTCTCAAATTACCTCTTCCGAAAACGAACGAGAACCGTAGGAGGAGGCGGAAGCAAAGCTTTCTCGAACTTTTTAGGACCAATGAAAAAAGAAGAACACGTATACTGCTTTATTTTTTTTTTTTCCGATAGATTTTTTTTGTTTTATTCACATCTAAAGCCCCGACAGATGGAGGAGGCATTTCAGCACTTAACGGAGATAGACGGAGAGAGGGGAGAGAGCATTGGACATAAGATATACCGATTTTACCCCTCCATCTTTGTACGGCTGTGATTTAAAGCTGTAATTTTTTTTGTGTCCACCATAGCATGACCCATAAATATTTAAGTTAGTATTAATCATATATTTAAATACTTAAATGTATTTTAATGGTTAGTAATGTTATAATAATTATTCGTTGATTGAAACTAACATATGATATTGCAGCGTGAAAGATGTTTAGATTTGAGGTCGCACAAGCGTGAGATCGTGATCGACAAACGGATTGATGGACGTTTGCAGAAGCTTGGCCTGATTCACATCTCGAAAGTAAAGCATGTCAATGCGGATATTGCTTTACTAAAAGCATTGGTAGAGTTTTGGCGTCCGGAGACGCATACCTTTCACTTTCCTGTGGGCGAGATGACTGTTACGTTGCAGGTAAGAATCTATTTAAATAAATTTTCCAATTTATCCAAT
Organism: Rhynchospora tenuis; assembly: GCA_027725995.1. Taxonomy (NCBI): domain Eukaryota; kingdom Viridiplantae; phylum Streptophyta; class Magnoliopsida; order Poales; family Cyperaceae; genus Rhynchospora; species Rhynchospora tenuis. The sequence goes on from CM050888.1 coordinate 78,602,754, forward strand.
GTAAACTAATGTACTTATTGTGATAATTGATGGGTTAAATCATTATCAGGATGTGAAGTATCTGTATCGTTTGCGCACAGTAGGCAAACTTGTGATAGGGAGCACGACGGGAGTCTATTTTGATGATCATGTCAGTGCGCAGTTATTTGCCACTGCGAACTGGGCTAGAGAAAAAATGTAAGTTCAATGTTAATTAATTCTTTAAATTTATGATTTATAATTTATGATCTGTAAATACTGACAATTATGTAAATGATAATGTAGGGGCAATAGACGTAATATTAGATTGAAGTGGTTGCGAGAGAATTACTCCAATTGGCCTCCTGTTGGAGCTTCCGATGATGAGCTCGATCGTTACACACGTGCGGTGGCGATGGAGCTCTTTGGGACTCTCATGTTCCCTGATATTCTGCAAGATTCTGTATCCGCTTTTTATTTGGATCTCGTAGCGGTATTAAATTAATTTAATTTCATTATCATTTATAATATTAATTAAATCATCAAATGTTAATTAAATCATTTGTTCTTTCTCAATTTTATATTTATGTCATTATTATGAAGATAAACTGAAATTTGTGTTGTTTAATTAATTTGCAGGAAAATTTAAATGAAGACAAAAACTGGAATTGGGGAGGTGTGGTCCTAGCATGCCTGTATCATTCGCTTGATCGTGCTGCAGTGCGATTCAAGGTCGTGACGGGACCTTGGATACTTCTATTGTTTTGGGCATGGACATATCTTCCAGTATGTCGACCGACTCTTCCAGATGAGGCATTTCCTGGATTTGGCCAGCCTGATATAGACTCGTGCCCGCCGTTTGGGAGGTATAATTGTCCATAAATTTAGCTTTAGTTTAATACTCATGCGCGACATTTTGTTTAATGTTTAATTTTTCACAAAATTACAGGAAATGGGCTGAAGCTCGTTCATTTTCGAAGAATACTCATCGTGGGGCGGTTGAGTATGCACGGGACCACCTGGCGACATTAGAGGTAGAAGATGTCAATTTGTTACCGTACGAAGATGACCGAGAGAGTATGCCATGAGTAGCCCAGCTATGGTCAGCAGCGAATCATGCTCGGATGCCACTGATTTTTTATAACATAGTGGCATACTACTATCCGGAGCGTTGCAGGAGTCAGTTCGGATTATATCAGCTTGTTCCACCACCGCTACCTCTGGTATGTTGTTATATGCTTAAGATTGATTTTCATTTTAATTAATAATTTGCATATTATTTTAATAATTTTCTATTTTTAATATAATAGAGTTGTAAACACGATGCGCAACTACATGAATTTCGAATGCAGTTCTTTTGCCCATCCGGATTGGAGTTCTATTTTTCATGCAGCGCATGCAGCGTGGATTGATGAGGCATTAGCTGCCCTGCGTGTCGAGACTCGACCTTGGACAGATGTTGTTTCTCTTAGGTATTAAAAATTAATTATATTTGTTAATTCATTTGAATTGTTGGTAATTTAAGTTAATTTTGAATATTAATTTAAGATTTTAAATTTGGATGATTAGGTATTTTCGGTGGTTATGGAAATAGGGAGGATCGGAGCTTCCTACACCTCGCGAGCAGGCCGAGGCACGCATCAAACGTAGAGGTGATGTTCCGATCAGTCAGAGACAGTAAGCTCCCATGGGGTCCAAGTTGCGTAATATGGTATTGACTGATTGATTAATTTATTTAAATCAATTTCTATTTAATTATTTTTATTTGTTTTGTAATGACTTATTTGTTTTCTATTTATTTATTTAATGTAGGAAAACAACGCATTGAAGAATGCAGTTCATGCAATAAGCCTTCTTGTGAAGAAGGGATGCAAAAAAATTGGTAAGGCAATCCTTACCAACTGTCGATCCCAACTTCAAGATGCATCTATGCCGTTCAGGATCGAGGATCTATTGGAACAGCGGGGGCTACCAACGAACATTGAAGACATACCATGTTCTTCCGAGGAGTCCCAAGAACCGCATACAAACTGATGAAGGTTTAGAACCTAGGTCAAATAAAATAAAACCTATGAATTACCTCACTAGACGTTTGAGTAAAGCAAAGGTGTCGAACCCACAGGGACGGTTAAACTGAGTACTGGACTTAGACTTTCTTAAAAGCTAGAGGATGAGTTTTTGTGTTTTTAGAAATATTTGTAATAATAATAATAATAGAAAAATAGGCAATTAAACAAGTAATAAATAATAAAATACTTTTGGGATTATTTTTTTATGTTTTCGGGACTCAAACAGATGCAATAAAATGTCCTAGGGATAAGTGTTCAATTAGTTTAGCTTTAAGACAACTCTATCACGATTTTCACCGAGACAGAGGGTCATTTCGGGGCGAAACAGATCCATTTCGGACCGAAATGGATTCTGTCCAGCACCGAAACTTGCCTTAAACCTATTGTTTCGACTTGACAATTTTACAAGGTACTTTGCGAAGGTGTCACACCCCAACCTGGGATGCTGACGTCGACTTCGCCACGAGAATGACAAGTCATTCCCGTAAGGCTAACAGACAGATAGTTACAATTTTTTTTTTTTCAATTTTACTTTCCCGTTTTCTTGGTTGCAGCCTAGAAGTTTCATAACACACAGATAAACAAACCAAGTCTTATTTTATTGCACACATAGTATTGTACAAAATATTGTTACACACTACGAAAAGATAAACCTCACTGGAGCTTAGGCTTATTATTTATTTATAACCTAAGGCTGGTTCACTCGTCTCACACTATATACATATAAAACATATTTGACAACCACCCCACTTGCCACTTGCTGCCATTTACCACAAGCCCGATTAAGTTCTACAGACTATATTACAAAATATAGAATCTTTCCCGACAAAACCCGACAACAACACAAACTCACGGTATTAGGACAACACTACCACTATAGTGACAACAACAACAATCCAACAACAACCGGCCCATACTAACGCTCCCCGCGTTTACGCTTCCGCGGAGTGATCCTCGGATTCAGGTTCGACCTCCATCCCGCGCGGCGGACTCGGAGGAGGAATCTCCAAATACAGATACGCCAAGACATCGGGAAGTTCATCCAAATACAGAGCTAGGGTAGCATTACAATTTAAACTCGGGATATGAACACAGAATTGTAGACAAGAGCACTCGACTGTAGCTATAGACCGTCGCCTAGCACCATTTCTACGTTCCTGGAACCCTCAAAAGAGGCAACAAAAATTCGGATGAGAAGTTAATCTCAGTGCGGGTTTTAGTTCCAGTACGCGGCTTCTTGGTACGAACCGGTATCGGAATTAATACCCTTTTAATTAAAATTATTACAAAATAATAATTCATTTCCAAACTATATTAGAATCAGAATGATTTGTACCGTAGGCACAAGACGCAATGGTCCGATAACAGGCATACTGCAACATGAAATATGCATCAATTCAAATCAAGCATAAGATATTTATCACAGAATTTCAACAGAATACAGTATACACTCAAGTTCTTATCGGCCCAACAGAATCAGAAAGAACTCTTCCCACACCATAGGTCCAACCCTAGGTACAGATTCCAGAGGAAATTTCCAGTAATTAAAGCGCTAATAATCCTGGCCGGGTAGGTGGCCAAACCTTACTCCGGAGAGTGATACTTATTATAATTATGCTTGTACAGACTGATTTAGAATGGCCCGATTTAATTCAAATCCGATTCTTCTATCACAAAGGATATTTATGCAAATAAGTCAATTTACGGAGCCATTCCAGTCCTTTAATATATTCCGACTATTCAAATGACTAACAATCGGAGATTCTATGTCGGAACATATTTCTTTTGGTAGAATCAAACGAACAGTTTATTTCAACATGCGTTTTCATATTTTCAGGGATTCCTCACAACTACATGAAATTGGAAATGCATCATCAAGGAAAGATCAACATGAAATGCATAAATTTAAATGTACCGAAACCCGAGTTCTAACAAAGATTCCGCGTATCCGCACCTTGCTTGACTCAGATGTCCGGGGGCACTTCAGTATCCGTTCCTGTTTACAAGTTACAGATCAAGTACCGTTAATATATGTTTAACGGGTCCCTTAAATCCGTTTGGTAGACCACGATTAAGTCTGGTAACTTATGGGTAACTGGACTGTACGTTTTGGTTCCAAGTCCTTTAATATCGTTATAACTTTTAATTATATTTTCAATTATTCGTTTCAGTGTTTAATTGTACGTTTCCTAATATCGAAGATTCATCATCAGAAATAACAGAAATACTTATACAGAAATTTAGGAAACTCAATTAAACTCATCAGAAAATATAAATCAGAAATTAATTGTTTATTTTTGCGGGATCAGATAGTCTGAATGATTTGCCACGTATCCGTTCTTCTTTTTTGAAAGTCAGACCAAATTTCATCATTTCCCTAAAAGCCCACAATCGATAGTTAAACTAAGTACATTGTTTCCAAGTCATTTAGTTTAACAGAAATCCGTCATTAGCTTTATCTAAATCCGAAAGCTAATTAAAATCTGAAATTATTTTCCGAAATCAAGCCCACAGTGTATCTCGGCCTACAGGCCCTTTTCTTCTTTTTTTTTTTTTCCTTTCGGCCCATAAGGCAAAAATCCAACCAAAGCCCAGAACAGCGAACAGAGCAAACGGCGACACAACGCAACCAGACGCAACACAAACAGACGCAGCCCAGTCAACCTGACCCAGTTGACTGGGTTAACGCATAACGGGTCCGCCAGAAATCCAGAAAAGGGATCCGATACCTACAGTTAGCAAATCCAAACCCGATAAGTCTCGGTTTATGCATTCACGCCCACAGAAGCATCACAAACCCTCTAAATTTACATTTAGCCCCCTCAAACTTTTACTAAAACCTTCTATGTTACTAAACCGTCCCTAAATACTTACAGAAAAGCCCTAATATATATTTTCTTTCACAGAATTACCCCTATTTCATGCAACCATCTACCAGAAGGGTACCATTCTCCTGTACCTGTATCAGATAACTTTAATAGGCATCTTTAAACCTGACTACTGTCCCAACAAGTTCCAACTCAAACCATAATCCTTAAATGCGCCTATAACATGCATATATTTATAGAAACACATTTTAAAAATCTAACAATCAAGAATCATGTAATACATCAAACTCCATCCTTTCCTTTAATCAGTCAAGTTCATAACTCCAGATATCATGTTTCATTATTAGAAAAGCATATAGTCAGAACTTAAATACAAACATGCCTTTAAAACATGCATATATGCTAGTACAGCAACTAAGTATATGTACTGCAAAATATAGAAGCCAACTATACTCCTTGTATGCATATTTACTAACCCTAATTAGGTATACAGTGGCTACCTAGAGGTATGCATAAGTTTGACTATGCAAAAATGCTCAGTTTTATATCAGAAGAGTAGAGGGCAAGGTTCATATACACTAAAACATGTACATATGCTAACTCAGACTAAGAACAGTGACAATACACATGCAAATAAGCTAGCCCAACTCTGTGCAATGACTCTATGCATATATTGAGACATGTATCTAAGATTTTCACAACATATAAGTATATAATAACAGCAAGTTATTTAGGAATGAGTATACAGTGCCTAAAATTAAGCAACTACTCAAATTACTTAGACAACTAAGCTTGAATGTACTGTGAGGAGTATATAAGTGTAATATTCACTATATGAAATCCTATTACTCTATATATATATATATATATATAAATGAGTCACAGTATCATCTATATCATATAACTAAGTATGTTAATGCACCAAACAATATTTTACACTAAGTATTATTGTTCCAGCATCAGTAAAACAGAAACATAACCTCAAATCTACCAGTAACCTTTTAACCAGAAAGTATCATCTCTACTAACCCTCACTTAGGGCTCAGTTAGCATAACATAAGTGAAATTAGCCTGTCACAGCCTCAATTAACTTACTCAGATCATATAACAACTAATAACAGTTATTCTCCTCACCAATTAAGCATAATTAGCCAAACACAGTACCAAAAATAGCTATCAATATCATCACAGAGCATAGATCGCAACACAACAAGTGACATGAGCTATCAATCACAGCGTAGCACAAACTGACAATTCCTAAATCGAATTACACATAGCCACAGCAACTTTATTCACCAAATACAAAATAAATCAAGCCACAGTAAAGAGAGATATACCTTGTCTCTGATCGTTGAGGAATCTCCTCAAGAATTCAAGCACGACTAAAGCTAGAATCAGCGTCAAGCTAATCAAGAACAAGGCAACTTCCATAAACCTAACACTCACCGAACCAAATTGATATCAATTACCAAAAATTGATATTAAGAATTCACAATCTAAGATCGAGAGTACATTACCGTTCTCCAGCGCCACCTCAATCTGCCTGTCTCCTCCTCCCTGATTTTTCCCCAAATCCGAAACCCTAATTATAAAGAGAGCTCACTTACCTGATAGCAGAAGGGGAGGGAAAGAAGACAGAGCAGAGAGCAGCGTGGAGAGGGTGCATGCGTGCCACGTAAGCCCCTCCATTACTCCTCTGACAGTCGCCATCGAGAGAGGAGAAGGAGCGACTGCCTTCTCGTGCAAGCACAGAGAAGAAAGCAGGAGGTGCAAAAAAGGACAGAAGGCATCACTACGGCGCCTCACGCCTTAACCAATCACAGAGCAACAACGAAACATAGTGGAGATGGCCTCGAGCACATCTCGAGAAGAAGAGAAGAAGAAGAGAACAAGAAGAAAAGAGAGAGACGGACAGATCGGAGAGACAGAGAGAAAGAGTCGACGAAAATTTGTCGTTTTCTTTTAATAAATTTCCCTCAGATCTTTTGTGGCCGAATCGCTGTGGCTATTGATGTAGCAACTGATTAAATAGCCTAATTTTGTAAATTAGCTATTTCCCTAATCAATTTAAATAACATTTTCTAATATCAATTCTTCGTGGCAATCATACAGGAAAATTCTAAATCCCGAGATGAATATTTTCAAACTTCATAACAGAAATTTCCCACAAATTTTACTGTCGGATTTGATTTTATTATAAAAGATTAATAATGAACGATTCTTAATCAATTTACCCGACAATTTCAGGACTTGGTTTACCACACGTCAGTCACTAATGTTACAGAAGGTTACTAAGCGACCAGACCCTAACCCTAAACTCAGCAGTCGCCTTTTGGTTCTGGTTTAGATTTGATGTCGGGTTTTACCACAAAAATAACTAATCCTATACTTGCGTATTAAAACTAGTTTGTTTAGGCATACTTGAATGGATTTCTAGAGATATTTAAGGTCCTGTCGGTTCAATAAAAGTTAGATCTTTCGATCATTAACTAACCTACCCTTTCGAGTTTTGGTTTATCTCAAGTGCTTTGATCTAATGATTATTTGGTCGAGTTATATCCTATCAACGCTACGTATCATCAATAAGTTAACTTTCAAGCAAGCAATCAATTCAATCAAGCAAGTAATAATTCACAATCAAGTGAATATCAAAATATCATAATATAATCATTAAGTCATCACAACATACTAAACTAATCTACTAACTACCCTAAGAAATCATAAAAACTACTCACTAATATCCATAACACAAACAACAATAAGTATCATGCATGAAATAAAGATACAAGTCATAAAATAACGAAATAAGAACATATAAGAGTAAACCGAAGAATCCCAATGCTAGTACTCGCTATCTCTGGCCTAGAAATCGATGTGAACGAATGTGCTGCTGCTGCTCCCTCCAAAAACGCCAAGAACTCCCAAGAAATCAATGGAAACGCTCCAAAATGCTAAGTAAGGAAGGTGAAAAATGAGTATGGAAGGTAGAATACGTGCTCAGGAGGCAAGGGACGCGTATATGTACCCACAGGAGGCGGCTAGGGCAAGGAGAGGCGGTGTAGATCTTTCCTTCTTCGAAAATCACCTAATTTGCTCTTTCCAGAAATGGATTTCGGACCGAAATGGAATCATTTCGCACCGAAATGCCATTCCGAAATAGCTAGATGGGTTGAGAATCATGCCCACTGATCGGCTCGAAAACCAAGTCAAAACAAGTCCTCAGTATCACCGATGTAAATCGTTTGCAGTGATAGCTTAAGGGTCGAATCCACAGGGACGGACTGTTCAAGTTCTAGGACTTAACTAATCCTAATTGGTCTAATTTGGCGAATAAAAGTCGGTGGTAAAAATGTTGGTAGAAGTTTTCTTTTTGGTGTTTTTCCGATAATAACTGAAAGTAAAAGAATTAAACTAAGCAATAAATAAAGAGTAACAGTTCTAAGCAGTAGCAAACAAGGTTTAAAATACGAAATTCAACAATTGGGAAAAGCTAGGGACAATTGCTACGGGTTCCTACTCTTGGCCGCGTTTAGACGGATCCGACTGAACACGCCGCTAGTGCAAATTACTTAGTTAAACGTTCTATGTGACATGCAGGTTCTCGAATTGGTCCAGGGCTTACAGCGCTAACTCTCGTTCTTGGCTTAAACAACTGGGTTCAACTCTTCAAACCTCCTAAAAACCCTAAGTTTCAACTCTCGTTCCATGGCTTAGGTTTTCTAGGTTTGACTTTCTTACCGGTAGGACAACCTTCTTCTCTCGATCTTAGGTAGAGACACGTCTCTCGACTAAGTCCCGGGTTCACCTCTCGGCTACTACCAATCCTATAGCAAGTGATTGTAAAAAGGCTTAGAGTTCCGGTTCTTGCTACCTAGCAAACTAGACTCGGCCGCGTCTATTGGGTATAAACCATAGATCCAAGCAATTCACAAACAACAAGACTTATCAAGCAAAACAAGAAAGCCAAAGCAAATCAAATAAAACGTCAACAAGAGTAAAGATCACATAGCTACCAAGTATCGGTTCCCTACAATTGCTCCTAAACTAGAAAACTACTCACAAATCATCATAAAACAAGCACAAATCATCGAGTATACTGTATCAAACAACATCTCTAACCAAAATATAGAGTTTACAACAATATATGAAGCAGATCTGTAGCAAAATAATTCCTGTCGGGGTCGACAGAATCCTGGCGGGGGTCTACAGAAACGCCCGGCGGCTGCTGCTCTCCAAAGTTGCTCCAAATCTTGACCTAAAAGTGAAAAGTTGCTTTCTCTCTCTTCCTAGGCGCCTAATCAAGCCAGGGACGCGTCCTGGGCGCCAGCTAGCAAGTTTCCAAAGTTGTTCTGGCTTCCTGGGCAAGAATCTGGCTTCCAAATCTGCTCTCTGTCCCGTTTCTGTCGGGTCCGACCAAATCCTGTCGGGTCCGACCAAATCCTGACAGAAGCGGTTTTTCTTCGTTTTCGAGCCCAAATTGGCGCCAAATGCTCCAAAAACCTGCAAAACACAAAGGGCAACAGCAGTACCTTTATTCTAACATAGAAATAACATAAAACAAACTAAAAACACAACTTTTTTATTGGAATTGGGGCCTAAATGGGGTTGAAATGTGTGCATGAAACCCTCCGATCAAATCCTCCCAAACTTAAAATTTGCTTGTCCCTAAGCAACAGTTAGAACCAAAGAGGAGGATTTAGGACCAAATTACAATTGAAAAGTCGTTTCACTACTAGTTAAGAGAAATCTTTAGGGAAGTTAAAGTCGTGCCTTTGAGAGTTTTTGGAATCGGAAATGAGAAAGCAATTTTAAAACAAGACAATTCAATTTCAAGTTGAGCTAATCCATTTGTGAACAATCCTAGAGTCAAACTTGAGCTGTCGATCAGGAATCGTTCGCCTAACTAATAGGTCGGTTAATCTTTCAAAGAGTTTCAATCGATTTCAAGTCAGGTAGAAACGGGATCGAACCCTCTCAACTCAAATGATTTGGACTAACCCTAAGTCGTGAACCACATGTTTAGACATTTCGAACCACAAAAGAAAAGCAAAAGAAAATTGAAATTTAAAGGTTGAGTTGCGGCGATTCATCGCTTAGGGTTTTACGCTATTGGGACTTGTAGTGAGCTACCAGCACATGACGCACTGGGGAGGTCGGACCGGTTTTTACGCCTTACCGCTACGGTCCACTTGTGGAAATATTACGCCTTACCGCAACCACCCTCCAATATTTGTGGAATTTTTAATTGGAATTTCAAGTCCCTTCGCACCCTCATGTTCGCAACAGGAATTATTAGGTGTTTTTGTGAAATTTTTTTTTTTTTTTTTAGAACAAAAAAAGAAAATTTAAATAAGTGGTTCGGCTATTCTAAACATGCGAGACACAACTTACGGTTAGACAAGCCTTTGAGTTGAAAGAATGATCTTAGACAAATGGTGGTTGCCCTTTGCCGGCTCTAACCAACGAATTCCACTAAACTCTTATCAAATTAACCACCCCATTAGTTAGAAAAACGATTCCCGAAAAACTACTCTCCCTTTCGCCAAGAAGTTCAAGCCTTGGATTTCTCAAATTCATTTTCAAAACAAGATTTTTGCAACGCATCTTCCAAGTCCAAATTCTCTCAAAAACCAAACTTAAGCCATCTCCCAAATCAAACCCTCAACTTTCCTAAATGCAAACTTACATGAATTTATAATGCAGACAAGTTTCCTATATGCAATGCAACTCAGGACCATATTTCAGACGGACCCAACTGAAAACAGACGGACCTACAGAATCCTGGCCGAGAGCAAAACTCATCCAGTCGGGTCCGACCGAAATCAGACGGGTCCGACCGAATGAGTCCAGAGGTTAAAATGACTAAATGCCATGATGCAAACCTAGATACACGTGAAATTTTCCCAATTTTCTCTATTTCCCTTCCCCAAACTTGCTCGATGGCAGCGCAAAAACTCAAATAAACCAAGTTTAAAGGAAAGTAAAAGGAAAAAGTCAAGAAAAACTCACAAGAAAGTCGTGGTGCTCGTGGTGGGGGCGTCTAGTACGCTGGATCATCCGGCTTCGGCCCGTAGTGGGGGAAGAGCCAGTCGTACATCTCATTCACCTTGGCCCTCGCCGCCTCATCTTCCTTCTCCTTCTCCAGCAAATAGTTGATGTCGCGCCTTGCTGCGGCTTGCTCCCGCTCGATGTTATCCACCTTGTCGCTTATGCGCCTCCCGAGCTCCAAAGACTCATTGGAAAGTCGCGCTATCTCCTGCATGTTAGCAACAAAAGCAGAATAATCGAACTCTTGTGGTACCTGATGACGCCGAGGCCCAGAGCTCGAAGAAGCGAAGGGGTTGACTGGTGGTGGCACTTGTTGCTGAGGAGCATCAGGTCTCGCCGCTCCTCCTGCCGTGGGCATGAGCCAAGTCTCCTCATCCCTTAATGAGAACCGCCAAGAGAGGGGCAGCGGTAGAGGCTCGCGCACATGATTTCTCCATCCCCAAGGTCCTTCGTCCGGACCAACCAGAAACTCGATGGCCTTGAGGTACGGGGCATCCATCAAGCTAGGTGCCGTGGCCTCCGTCAGTCTCTCAAGCCTCGTCGGGTCTATCCCCTTTAATTCGGCGAGGCACGTGATGTACCCCCCAAGTGTGATCTGGCATTCTCCGGCCCTTCTTGATTTAGCCACTTTTTCCCAATATTTGATCATCATCACCGCAAGATCAAGTGGCTTGTAGAGATTGCCAAAAACCATTCTAGACATCACCATCAACTCCTCTTTTCTCATTCTTGCGGCCGACTCACCTCTTGCAAAAATTGTATGACCCAACCCTCTCTGGATCATGCGAAAGACGGGGTGCTGTATGAACCTACCCCTTGGTTGCTCAGCGGGCTTCTCATCAATCCCAGTCAACATCCTCCAAAGATCATCATCAATCTTACCCTTGAACCCGCCCCCGGGTGTGAATCCAAACAACTCAGAGATCTCGGAGGCGGTGGAGGAATAGACATTGTCTAGGAGGCGGTAGTAGATGACATACTCGTCCTCCTCCAATTTTACTTCCAGCGAGGCCAAGAACTCAACCGTGAGCCTCTTGTATGTGGGCCTCCTCATCTCCCAGAATCGCTTTTCGACTCCCCCCTTTTGAGTCACATGGAGGAAGTCCTCAAGAATACCCATCTGCTCCAAGGTATCGAGATCAACGAAACGGGTGTTCTCAATTTTTTTATTCTTGAAGTGCTCAACTGCTTGGGTCATTTTTGTGCCCGTGCAGAGGATTGGCCCAACAATTTCCTCCTCCCCCTCATCCATAGGGTCAGACCCGTCGTGCGAGTCATTGTGAGAAGAGGACTGAGAAGGGGATGGGGTTGGTTCCGGTGTCGGGTTTCGGCGTGAGGAACTTGCACCGGACACGGAAGAGCGGAGACGCTTGCCTATTCCCCCAAAGCTGAAATTTTTGGTGCGGAGCATGGTTGGATTGAGTCGAGGTGTCGCTGGAGGGTTTCGGACGGGGTCGACAGAAATCGGGCGGACCCGACAAAAACAGGTCAGTGGGGGTCGGTGTTGAGAGTGGCCTTGACAACCCTAACGTGTCAGTTTCTGTGTAGGCGGGTCCGGTTGAATCGCGGCGGGTCCGGCCGAATCAGACCCGAAGTGATTTTCGCCGAGAACTGCGCAGACCTGAGTTTCCAACCCCTGCGCTTGCGTTGTTAGTTCAAAAGCTTTGGAATTGAAATAGAAGGCAGGGGAAACTAACCTTAACCCGAGTGAAAACGGAGGAGATCGAGAGGCTTCGGTGTGGAGTGGAAATCCCGCGGAGATCGGCGAAATCGAGGACGGAATCAAGTTCCCCACGTCGAGGAGAGCGTGGAGATGTCCTTGGATCGCCGAACGGAGGTCGAAATCGCCGGCGGTGGTGGCTCTAGGGTTTTCGTCGGGGTCGGCTGGGTGCGGTTGCGAGTGGAGTGGAAAGAAAAGGAGAAGTAGAGGGGTCGCGAGTGGGGAGAGAAGGGGACGCGTCGAAACGCAAAAGCCAGGCGCGTGAGCGGGTCGGGTCGGTTTCCGAAAAGTCGCAAAAAAAGATTTTTTTTTTTTTTTTTTGTTTTTTTTTTTGCCCCAGTTTCTGGCGGGTCCGACCGAATTTAGTCGGGTACGTCTAAAATGCTCCAGAGCGGAAATTGATCTCCCATCCTCCATTTTGCTCTCTGCCTTGTTTCCGACTGGTCCGACAGAATTTAGTCGGGTTCGACTATATGCCTCCAGAAGCCTGAAAACACACACGACTTAGCCAATTTTTATAAAATTTTTGTTTTTCGAATTTTTTTGTATTTTTCAGATTTTCAAGACTTAAAATTAAAAATAATAAAAAGTAAATGAAAACTCCCTAAACCCTTGGGTTGCCTCCCAAGAAGCGCTCTTTTATGGTCTTGAGCTCGACCGTTGTAATTTTTCAGTTCTTGATCGGGGATGGGTCATCGAGAGACCCAGAAGCAAGCTCTTCCTTTTCCATTCCATCCACATAGAGCTTGTGCCTTTGTCCGTTCACTGTGAATGAGCCTTGCTTCTCTCCCCAAACTTCAACAGCACCATAGGAAAAAACCTTTTTCACCTCGAAGGGGCCCGACCACCTTGACCGGAGCTTGCCCGGAAACAGCTTCAATCTTGAGTTGAAAAGCAACACTCGATCCCCTTCCTTGAATTCCCTTTTATGAATGTGCCTGTCGTGCCAACGCTTTGCCTTTTCCTTGTAGATGCGAGCATTCTCATAGGCATCAAGCCTAAACTCTTCTAGCTCATGCAAATCCAAGATGCGCCTTTCTCCTGCAGCTTGGGCATCCCAATTGATGGCTCGAACCGCCCAATAAGCCTTGTGCTCGATCTCCACAGGTAAGTGGCACGCTTTTCCATAAACCATTTTGAAAGGGCTCATACCGATCGGCGTTTTGAATGCCGTCCGATAGGCCCAAAGCGCCTCATCCAGTTTCGAGGCCCAATCCTTCCTCGTGATTCCCACTGTCTTTTGTAAAATATTCTTAATCTCACGATTTGACACCTCAACTTGACCGCTTGTTTGTGGATGATAAGGCGTGGCAACCTTATGAGTAACTCCAAACTTTTTCAAAAGGTTATCAAATTGCTTATTGACAAAATGCTTACCACCGTCACTTATGACAACCTTTGGAATGCCAAACCGAGGAAATATGACCTTGTTGAAGAGCTTCTTAACAGTGGCCGAATCGACGTGCTTGCTTGGAATAGCCTCCACCCATTTGGAGACATAATCAACCGCAACCAGAATATACTCATTCCCAAAAGAAGGTGGGAAAGGTCCCATGAAATCAATTCCCCACACATCAAAAATTTCTACCTCAAGGATTGCTTGCTGGGGCATCTCTTGTTGCTTCGAGATGTTGCCGGCCCTCTGGCACTGATCACACTTTAAGACATAGTTTCTTGCATCCTTGAAGATGGATGGCCAAAAGAACCCAGATTGCAACACCTTCGCTGCGGTCTTGGAGGTTGATGCGTGTCCCCCATAGGCCGATGAATGGCACTCTCGAAGAATGGCTTCCACTTCCTCGCTTGGTACACATCTCCTGAACATCCCATCAACTCCTTTCTTCCAAAGAATCGGGTCCTCCCAAAAGTAGTACTTGGCATCCGCAAGGAATTTCTTCTTTTGTTGAAAAGAGGCGCCATGTGGGAGAATCCCGGTCGCATGAAAATTGGCAAAGTCCGCAAACCAAGGAGTTCTGTCGGATCCGACTGAATTCTGTCGACCCGTCTGGATTGCAGTGCAGTTGAAAACCTGTTCTGGATCATTTCTGTCGGACCCGACTGAATCCGGTCGGACCGACTGAACATGGACAGCAAGCAATTTCTCACCAGGAATGTCATCATTTATGGGCAGAGCTTTGTCCTTTGTCTCCTCCACTCGGATTCTTGACAAATGGTCTGCAACCAAATTTTCTGTGCCTTTCTTGTCGTGGATTTCCAAGTCAAACTCTTGGAGGAGAAGCACCCACCGTATCAAGCGCGGTTTTGCATCCTTTTTGCCAAGGAGATACTTGAGTGCGGCGTGGTCGGTGTAGACAATGACCTTCGACCCCACCAAATAGGGTCGGAACTTGTCGAGGGCGTAGACAACCGCTAGTAGCTCCTTTTCCGTCGTGGTGTAATTGACTTGTGCTTCGTCCAGGACCTTGCTTGCATAGTAAATCGCGCAGGGCCTCTTGTTCTTCCTTTGCCCAAGGACGGCTCCGATCGCATAGTCACTGGCATCGCACATCAACTCAAAAGGCAACGACCAATCCGGCGGTTGAAGAATAGATGCCGACACCAACGCTTCTTTCAACCTGCAAAATGCATTAACACAATCTTGATTAAAATCGAATTCTACATCTTTCATAGTGAGATTGGTTAAGGGTTTTGCAATTTTTGAGAAATCTTTTACGAACCGCCGGTAGAAACCGGCATGACCCAAAAAACTCCTGATGTCCTTCACACATGAGGGTTGCGCCAATTTTTCAATGACTTCCACTTTCGCTTTGTCCACCGAGATGCCATTTGATGATATCACATGTCCGAGCACCACCCCTTCTTGCACCATGAAGTGACATTTCTCCCAATTCAAGACCAAGTTGACTTCCTCGCATCTCTGCAACACTTTAGACAAATTAGTCAAACAATGATCAAATGAATTTCCATAAACCGAGAAATCGTCCATGAAGACCTCCATGTCCTTCTCGATCATGTCGGAGAAGATTGCCATCATTGCTCTTTGAAAGGTCGCCGGCGCATTGCAAAGGCCGAAGGGCATCCTCCTGTAGGCATATGTCCCATAAGGACACGTGAATGTTGTCTTCTCCTGGTCCTTCGGGTGAATCGGAATCTGAAAGAAACCAGAATAACCGTCAAGATAGCAAAAATATGAATGATTAGCCAACCTTTCGAGGAGTTGATCAACAAAGGGTAGTGGGAAGTGATCCTTTCTGGTGGCACTGTTGAGCTTTCTATAGTCAATGCACATCCTCCAACCCGTCACCACACGAGTTTGGATTAGCTCATTCTTCTCATTCTTGACCACTGTGGCTCCACCCTTTTTGGGCACAACATGGACTGGGCTCACCCATTCGGAATCGGAGATCATGTAGATAATGCCTGCTTGAAGAAGTTTAAGGCACTCCTTTCTCACAACCTCAGACATGGCCGGATTCAACCTCCTTTGGTGCTCAATGGAGGGTTTGTAATCCTCCTCAAGCAAAATTCTATGTGTGCAAATGCTTGGGTCAATTCCCTTAAGATCATCAATTGAATACCCTATGGCTTTGCGGTGGGCACGCAATTCCTTCAAAAGCTTCTTCTCTTGCTCTTCATCCAAGTGCGCACTCACGATCACAGGGTATGTCTCATTCGGCCCAAGAAACCGATATCGGAGATTGGAAGGAAGTGGCTTCAATTCAAGCTTCGGTGGCTCTGGTGTGGAGTTCTGGCGAATCCGCTCCAATTCCGACGGGTCATCAGAATTTCGGTCGGGTTCAGACACCTCAGCGGCCATCACACACTCTTGCACTTCACCTTCACACTCCTTTTCCACAGTCACTCCCTCCTCAATTTCAAGATCATAACTCCCAATAAAATTTGCATAGAACTCATCCTCAATCAGCTCATCCAAGCCTTCCATAGAGAAACAAGTGTCAGCATAACTCGGTCCTCTCATGGCCTTCTCAATCTCAAACTCAACAACTTTGTCATCAACTCTCAAAGATATCTTGCCTGTCCTGCACTTAATAAAAACATCAGCTGTTCCTAGAAAAGGTCTACCTAGAATAATAGGTACCTCAGTGTCCTCATCCATATCCACAATAACAAAATCACAAGGAAAAACTAAATCTCCAACCTGAATTGGCACATCCTCAACAATACCCAAAGGTAACCTTACCGACCGATCCGCGAGTTGCAAAGTCATGCGGGTGGTCCTCAGCTCTCCTATGCCCATCCGATTGAAGACGGTTTCCGGCATGAGACTTACACTAGCTCCCAAATCCAACAAAGCTCGCTTGATCCGCGCATGGCCGATCTTGCATGGTATGGTGAATCTCCCAGGATCTCCCAACTTAGGAGGCATCTTCTTGAGTGTGTAGGAGTTACACTCATGAGTTACAGAAATAGTCGCACAACTCTCCAGTTTATTCTTATTTGATAGGAGATCCTTTAGAAACTTGGCATAGGAAGGCATTCGAGTAAGCATGTCCGTGAAAGGAATTGAGATTTGAATTTGCTTGAGGATCTCCAAGAACCTTCCATATTCCTTCTCTTCCTTTGCCTTGGCCAATCTCTGGGGGAATGGGACGACTGGAGCATACTTGGTCGTCAAAGGCACTGCATAATTGCTCTCTGTTGGCTTTTGGTCGGACCCGACTGAATCCTGTCGGGTCGACGGAACTGGACCGGAAACCTCAGACTCATTTTTCTTCTCTGTCTCATTTTGGTCGGACCCGACCAAATCCTGTCGGGTCGACAGAATCGGTCCAGTGGGCATGGTGTGCGCAATTTCCTCTCTGGTCTCATCCTGACTGGTCCGACTGTTTTCTGACGGGTCCGACGAAATCGGACCAGCGACTTCTTCAGGCATTTTTGGCCCGACATATTGAGTCCCACTCCTCAAACAATGAGTTATGGACTTGCATTCTTCTCTCGGGTTCACATCAGCTTGACCAGGAAACATACCGGTTTTAGTGATTGTCCCTTGATTTTGGGCATTTTCCTCGTTCTTGAATCTAGAAACAAGGTATCCAACATCTTCCCTCAACTTAGACATCTCATCTCGCACCGAGAAATTGAACTTGCTCTGATCTTGCATAAACCCATCAACATTTGAGCGATATTGAGCCCAATAGCCCCCTTGATTGTTGCTTGAGGTGCTATTGTTGAATCCTCCTCGATTTGCCGGTGGCGCTTGAGTTGGATTAGCACTACCGCTAGGATTTCCATAGGAGAAACCAGCATGATTCCTTTTGTCGCGGTAAGTGTATTGACTTGGTGGGTTGTTTGTTGGGAGATATTGCGGGGGTGCCATGAGAGCATTCACATCCGCATTCGGCTCATCTCGCTCTACCATATAGCAAGTCTTCGCTGTGTGCCCTTCTTCTTCGCAGATTTGGCACTGATTCACTGGCTCGGGCCTAGAATTCATGTTCTTTATCATGGTTGTAAGGGCATCCAGCTGAGATTGGAGGTGCGTGTTCTTGTCGACTTCTAGCCTTCCGCCACCACCGCTACTCTTGCTCCTCACGGACCAATTGGTTTGGGCACTCGCCATGTTCTCAATTAGATCTTTTGCGTCTTTGCACCCCATGTTGAGGAATGATCCACCTGCAGTTGAATCAACACTTTGACGGGTTAGATGAGTCAAACCGTCATAAAAAGTAGTGATTAACCTAGAGTCAGCTATATCATGGTGGGGACACATCCTTTGTAAATCCTTGAACCTTTCCCAAGCCTCAAACAAGTTCTCATCACTTTCTTGCCTAAAGGTTAACAGTTCTCTAACAATTTTTGCGGTCTTAACCCTAGGGTAAAACCGTTCTAAGAAAGCTTTGGTCAGGTCATCCCAGGACTCAAATGGTTTGTCATTAAAACTGTTCAACCAATCGGCGGCTCTATCCCTAAGAGAAAAAGGAAAAAGAGTCAATTGAGTGATTTCTGGTGTGACATCCTCAGGAAGCACGGTTGCACAATTCTGCAAGAAAATTTGCAAGTGTTTGCTCGCATCCTCCGATGGCGAGCCTCCGAACATGTCGTTCTTGATCAATGAGACAAGGCTGGGGTTGTAGAAGAGATCTTTCAGCCTCTTAGATTTAGGAGGTTTCACTCCAAGCCTAATGTTGTTAGCCGTCGGAGTGCTGAATTCCTTCAAGGGGCGGTTGTCGGGTGCCTCCTTCTTCTCTTTCATAGCACGCTGAAGTGCTCGTTGGAACACGGCCTCATCAATGGGCACTTCCTCTTCGCCCGGTACCTCTTCCTCGTCAACTCTGTCACCCATTAGCTCGGATTCGGCTTCAACAAATTCCTCTTCCGAATCGCTGGACAATGTGGTGGGTTGTCTCGGTTCTCGAGGAAGCGAAATTGTTGCTCCTTGGTCCTCGGTTGGTCCCTCCAAGAAAAGAATTGTTGGAGGTGCAACTAAGGCGAGAAGCTGCTGGCTCTCTTCACGCTTCTTGCGCAATCTCGTGTTGTACTCGTGCTCGCTGAAAGGTTGGATTGTCTTTTTCCTTCTTCCGGCCAGTGCGCACACCTACAATTTGAGAAAAACAAAAGAAAGGTGAAAAGAGAACAAATTAAACCAAATAGAAAAAGAAATAATCCTAAAACTTGGTCACCGTCCCCGGCAACGGCGCCATTTTTGATCGGCTCGAAAACCAAGTCAAAACAAGTCCTCAGTATCACCGATGTAAATCGTTTGCAGTGATAGCTTAAGGGTCGAATCCACAGGGACGGACTGTTCAAGTTCTAGGACTTAACTAATCCTAATTGGTCTAATTTGGCGAATAAAAGTCGGTGGTAAAAATGTTGGTAGAAGTTTTCTTTTTGGTGTTTTCCGATAATAACTGAAAGTAAAAGAATTAAACTAAGCAATAAATAAAGAGTAACAGTTCTAAGCAGTAGCAAACAAGGTTTAAAATACGAAATTCAACAATTGGGAAAAGCTAGGGACAATTGCTACGGGTTCCTACTCTTGGCCGCGTTTAGACGGATCCGACTGAACACGCCGCTAGTGCAAATTACTTAGTTAAACGTTCTATGTGACATGCAGGTTCTCGAATTGGTCCAGGGCTTACAGCGCTAACTCTCGTTCTTGGCTTAAACAACTGGGTTCAACTCTTCAAACCTCCTAAAAACCCTAAGTTTCAACTCTCGTTCCATGGCTTAGGTTTTCTAGGTTTGACTTTCTTACCGGTAGGACAACCTTCTTCTCTCGATCTCAGGTAGAGACACGTCTCTCGACTAAGTCCCGGGTTCACCTCTCGGCTACTACCAATCCTATAGCAAGTGGTTGTAAAAAGGCTTAGAGTTCCGGTTCTTGCTACCTAGCAAACTAGACTCGGCCGCGTCTATTGGGTATAAACCATAGATCCAAGCAATTCACAAACAACAAGACTTATCAAGCAAAACAAGAAAGCCAAAGCAAATCAAATAAAACGTCAACAAGAGTAAAGATCACATAGCTACCAAGTATCGGTTCCCTACAATTGCCCCTAAACTAGAAAACTACTCACAAATCATCATAAAACAAGCACAAATCATCGAGTATACTGTATCAAACAACATCTCTAACCAAAATATAGAGTTTACAACAATATATGAAGCAGATCTGTAGCAAAATAATTCCTGTCGGGGTCGAAAGAATCCTGGCGGGGGTCTACAGAAACGCCCGGCGGCTGCTGCTCTCCAAAGTTGCTCCAAATCTTGACCTAAAAGTGAAAAGTTGCTTTCTCTCTCTTCCTAGGCGCCTAATCAAGCCAGGGACGCGTCCTGGGCGCCAGCTAGCAAGTTTCCAAAGTTGTTCTGGCTTCCTGGGCAAGAATCTGGCTTCCAAATCTGCTCTCTGTCCCGTTTCTGTTGGGTCCGACCAAATCCTGTCGGGTCCGACCAAATCCTGACAGAAGCGATTTTTCTTCGTTTTCGAGCCCAAATTGGCGCCAAATGCTCCAAAAACCTGCAAAACACAAAGGGCAACAGCAGTACCTTTATTCTAACATAGAAATAACATAAAACAAACTAAAAACACAACTTTTTTATTGGAATTGGGGCCTAAATGGGGTTGAAATGTGTGCATGAAACCCTCCGATCACCCACGCTGGAGATATGGCTCGTGCTAGGCTCCTGTGGTCTCAAGACACGTCTGTGTGGGCCAAGAATGAGTCGTCTGGCTGAGAAAATGGTCCATCCTTCACAAATGTCGCGTCTCGTCTTCAATTTCTAAGGAATTCTACAAAAATAAAACAAGAAGCACGGCAACATCAATATCCTGGAAAATATGGCAATTTATGAGACAAATTATAATGGTTTGATCAATAATTAAGGGCTAAGTACGGTCAAAATACATATAAAAATAAGAGACATCACAAACTTTGAGGCCGAGGACCTCGTCAATCCGGTATGTATTATTTGTAAATAAATATGCATTAAACATAATATTATAATTATTTTTATTGATGATAGTTTTTTTTTATCTTAACAGGATGGTGGTCTCAATACAGGACGATTAGACGACATATTTGGACCACCCAGGGGTTCTCATTCCCACGTAGATCCTACGCCGGTGATACTTTCAGGTCCTACTCCCACACAGGATGCCGGTCCATCGTCATCGACATCTCAGTTTGCCCGTATGTGGCATGACCCCACCGGCATTTTCAGTACCTACATGCCAGGATACCAGCCACCTTTCCCCGCGTTTGGGCAGACTTCTGCACCGTTTAGTACTTTCGGCCAGACTGCTCCACCGTTCACTATGCCGGCATTTAGTACACCTTCTAGCATCCATTCATTTTTTTCGCCATTGGATAGTATGGAAGGTGGAGAGTCTTTCACTATCTTGCTACAGACCGCCACGTACGAGGGTGGTCAGGAGATTGGCAATCAGGAAGGTGATCAGGGCGGTGACGAGGAGGGTGCTGAGGATGACGACAGTTCTGAGGAGGAGGAGGAGATTCAGGCGAAGGATGAGTCAGTTACCCCTTGTTTGGCTGAGAGAAGAGAGACGAGTAATTAGAAAACGTGAGAGATTTTCGTCGTCTGGACGTAGGAGGTAGTATGTTTATGTGATGTATGTTATGGATTTGTATATATTGTGATATATGTTATTATGTTTTAGATCATGGATGTGTAGTTTATGTTGGTTATTATTTTTTGTTGCTTGTCTGTTGCGACTTCTAGGCAATATTCGAAAACAATATTACGACGCACGAGTAATATTACGACAACATTATTACGACACACGAGTAATGGTTTTGGATTACAAAATAAATATGAACAAATAAGCAATAACATCTCACGTATGAATGACATTAATAAGCAATAACATCAAATGAACGATATTTAATTAAAAGAAGCAATAACATTAATAAGTAATAACATCAAATGAACATTTTTCTTTTTGCACATAATGAACATCATTTAGAAATAATTATTTTCAAATCATGAAAATAGGATTAGGAAACACAAAAAAAGGTTTATTTTATAGTTAGAAAACTTTATGTTTTTCATAAAATAAAGGTTGTTATATAGTTAAAAAATCAAACTTGTTTCAATTCAGCAGAAATTTCTGCTGAGTTACGATCCGTCTCCTAACGCGTTCGTTGACCGCGTTAGGACTCTCTAACGCGTTCGTTGACCACGTTAGGAGCCAGGAAACGTACGCGATATTGGACCGCGTTAGGACTTTTTTCTTATTAAAAAAATATTCCTTTTTTCTTATTAAAATTTCTGAGGATATTTTTTTTATTATTAAAAATACCACTAATGAAAACAAAGAAAACCTAATAGAAAATGTACATTAATTTCTTATTGCAACTTTATTCAGATCCTAACATGAGTCTTTCAAGTATGTGAACCTTGAAAGGAAAACTAGTAGCAAATCAGAGGTTCTAATCGAGGTGACCTAAGGATTACATTAAATTTCAAATCAGTCCATATAAGATTTTTATTCCACCATATAGTTACAAAACTTATAATTGAACTACAATACGGTAATAAGCAATTTCTACTGAAATATCGACAGCATTTCCCTTTATTTCCTTAATTTTCTTTTCAAAATAACCAATTGAGTCTGACCTCAATTAACTACATCAAGACCTACTAATATTGGGATGGTGTCCCCGCCAACCATAGCTATACACAGCTCAAATGGGATGGTGTCCCCGCCAACCATAGCTATACACAGCTCAAATGGGATGGTGTCCCGGCCATGCTATACGATCAAGTTCAGGGAAAAGAAATAAGGGGAAACATTTGTTTAATCGATTTTAATGGAATCGCAACAGTATGTCTTAAAGACTATATCAAAAATATACGGCTAGGTCATGCAATGATACAATGAAGTCCCTAAAGTAAACCTAAATCAACCATCAAGGGAGAGGATTCAAGTTTCAAACTTAAATAGTGAAACAGAAAAAAAAAAAAAAAAAAAAAAAAAAAAAAAAAACCAATAGCAAATTATCGTTTGGTTTCGATTAAGGTATAACCCATTCCTACAATTTCCAAATTGATAAATTGGATGGACGAATTTCTATCTCCAAAGAAAACTTGATCCATAAATAGAGTTAGGATCTAGGACCTTACCCCTGTCAATCTGCAATATATAGTCATAAAATTAAGTAAAAATCAATTAACGGTAATTTCAACCGTACCGTTTGTAATTAGTCAGACAACAGGTTTTCGTACCAACTAACCTGCAATCTGTGTTATAAAGTTAAAATTTGCATTCTTAATCAAAACTTAGATGGACTTAAGATAGATTTACTTTAGAACATTGCAACCAACCTTTTTAAACTTAGTTTTTCATCTTAAAATTTCTTTAAAAACCAAATTCCATCAAGGTGTAGATAACTTGAAATTATAAACTCTAGCATCAAATATTTCCGCTACTGAAGTTCAACCCAATCAATATTCAATGTAAGATTGTATGCTTGCATTCGAACATGAGTATAATTGGGGATAAATTTAAGAACACTAGATTCTTATTACTTATTCGGACTGATTATAAATAGACTTATTATTGGCATGAAACTATACTTATGAATTATGATTTATATTATGATAAAAAAAGTTTATAATAACTCCTCCTTGAGTAAAATTTTCACACTCATATCTTGTCCTTTTGTTTAGTATTTTCAATTTCCTCAATTATCTTGTTCGGTTGTGGATATTTTGAGCATTTTCTTACTCAGAGGAAGTAAGTCATTGATGCACTTCAAATAGTTTGAGATTTTTATATCGCCACAAGATGTTCATTAGGAATGCATGACTTGTGATCATCAGTATGTTGGGCACGGAGTTTCCACACATATATGTTCGAATATACGCGTATACATAAATATATAAACGCATATTTGAGTACTTCAATGTAAAAATAATAAAATATTCATGCATTTTGAAAAGAAAACACACACACACACACACACACATATATATATAAGAACGTAATCAAACAAAAAATTTTATTCCGATACATAATAGAAAGTTCAACTAGGACACAAAAGTGATACAGGGATACATGGTTTGCAAGGCAATACAAAACACAAACGTACTTAATTAAGCATGCACTGCATAAATAAGATTTGTTAAATCAAGAGCATGCATGGTTTCAATACTGCGGCCATATATGTATTGTCTTATTGATTGCAAAGAATGAAGCCGGTTGGTGTAAGCTGGCCAGTTAGGATGCTGCCAATGATGCTTGACTGAAGGTATCCTGTCGTGAGTGCCGAGTTGCATTGCGACACAGGGGTGGTCACATTCAGTACGCATGTTTGTAAATATACTACGGTGATTTTTGTAATATCAAGGATGCCAATAAGATCATTACTGTTGATACTGAAGAAACCATATCGGTCTGTAGTAACAGTACGCACAAATTTTGCTTCGCATACCAGCTGCACAGTAGCATCTGCAAATGCAATCAAGCGATACAGAAGATTATTAAGGTTACACTTGTACATTTATGTCAGATATCAGCTATACATATATATAACTAATTAGGACTAGCAACGAATGTGGATGTCCAGTACAAATAGACTGTGATACCATCGTTATAGGTATTGGTGTCACTTGTCAGTTCTCATTGGATGCTAAAGATGAATGAACTGTATTTCTTATATATGTCTCTCTAAAAAATGACCTTGCTTCGAAAAAATTTGGACTAGGATCTTTCAGAGATGAGAGATAAGTAAGAATTATATATAGTCGCATCCTTACTTGTAAATGCGGTAGGGATGCTTGGGCAGCTGGATTGAGAACAAGTCACAAATCCAGATATAGTGAGAGCCTGCAGCTGAGACTGAACCGAGCTGACAGAGAGCCCGAGAAGTACAATGAGGATGATGAGATTTTTCATTGCCATTGATTTGGTACACAATGAGTGTGTATGAGGCTAATGCTTGTTTTGTTGTTGTGCCCTTCATACTTGAATTTGGCTCCTATTTATAGGTTGGAGGTAGGTAATTTTAAACTGACCTCATGCAGCATGAGATTAATATATTGTCCGAGTCAACTTCGGTTGAGATCCGAGATTGTAGCCACTTTGCAAATCGTGCACATGTGACTACTTTGGCGGGATTATATATATTTCAAAGTTGGAACTTCATGCATCCACGAAAAATTTGTTCTCTCCATTAATTTATTTTTGTTGAATGAACTCTGGTGTGCAAAGACTTTCTTTTTTCCCCCCTAATATCAATATTAAACATTAATTATACTTACAAGAAATTTGGATGACCATGGCCTACACTATATGAATTTTGTTGATTTTTTCTCATATTTTTTTTTGTCATAAATGTCCATGACGACCACGGTCTCTAAAAAGACCACTACTCTGATTCCATTTTCTCCGTGACATCTAGCTCAGAAACCTTTGGCACAAATTAATTTGCTTATTTTCGAACTTCTAATTATCGAATTATAAATTAGATCGGATTTAAATATTTAGAACTCTTGTTCAAAATATCCGGCCGGCCGAGCAGGATCTAGATATAAATTGTATTTCCACTGCTGGAATCGGGATTTTACCAGTATATTAAGGAACTTACAACAGTAAAGAAATATAATTGTACTCCCCAGATAACATGGTCACATTGGGTCGCTTTTTGAATGCTGGAAGGGATCCGATATACGAGTTGACTTGATAAAATACAGGTCTCGCGTTACATGAGGCCAACTAGCTGGTTCGCTTGAGAACTACATAAACAAATACCTCATTGGTAATTGGTAAGGAACTTGACTATCAATGGTTATACTATGAAAGTTTTGGTTTTCAATCAACTTAGAAATTACAAAAAATATTTCTAGAGAAGTATTTAAGGAGTTACGTAACGAATGAATGCGACTAAATCTTACTTAAGAGATTGAAGTTAAGTTTAATACCTCCTTAATTGTAAATCCATGATGTATTTTTTAATGGCAAGGTGATTGAGAGCTTTTCTTACAGGTCGTTCTGTTCGCTTGTTCCAAATACTTCAAATGTTGAGTCTTTACGAGAATGAATGCGACTAAATCTTACTTAAGAGATTAAAGTTAAGTTTAATACCTCCTTAATTGTAAATCCATGATATATTTTTTAATGGCAAGGTAATTGAGAGCTTTTCTCACAGTTCGTTCTGTTCGCTTGTTCCAAATACTTCAAATGTCGTGTCTTTACGAGTTATTTACCGGTATTTTATTTTATTAACAAAAGCGCCCAACAATGTGTGGGAAAAATTTTATTTGAATTATTATTTTTGTTACACTTAATGCACAAATTCAACGAAAACAATAAATAGTACAAATCACAAGCAATCTATGTATATTATGGATGATAAAGGTTCCTAATCCGAAATTCAATAATAACTGATCCTTTGTTATCGATTTAATTGCAAAATGAAATTATTATAAATTAAATATTACAAACTCGAGGCACAATAAGAGTAAATTAACATAAAAGGGTACATGATCTTTTTCCAAAAAAAGCATTATATAATCTCCATTACATAATGCATCTTTTAAAGATCCTTCAACCAAACCTAAAATTCCTGCAAAATAATTGAGGATTTAAAAATGGACCAGCCTATTTTATGTGGGTGAAAGCCCAAATTGTATTAAAAGAAAAGTTTATGTACAAAAAAAAAATATGGGATTATTGTTGAACCGACCAAATACCTATTTACAGTTAGGAGGGTTGGAGCTAGCTAGGTAATTATGAACTGAACTCATGCAGCACGAGATCGATATGACGATATATATTATTTGGGTCAACCTCTTCTGTTGAGCTAAAAAATACATATCGCTCCGAGATGGTTGCACTTTGCAAATCGTGCACACGTGACTATGCTGGCAGGATTGTAGTTAAAACATCATGCATCGACTAAAAATTTGTTCTCTCGCTAAATTCTTTTTATTGTAATTGAACTCTCTTGTGTGCAAAGACTTATCTTTTTATGTAACAATACTAAACATTAATGAATAATGATACTTAAAAGAAATTTTGGTAATCTATATTTCAATTATTTTTGCGTTTGAAATATCCAAGTTTAATTTTTCCTTTAGTCTCATTTGATCTAAGTCTGGTTCGGTTTGATGGTTCTGTTTTGGGATCGGAGATTTCTTGACTTTCAGCTTGTTTCTGTTTCAGATTTTCAGCCAAGTCTAGTTAGGTTATTGTGTTATTTTTATTAAAAAAAAATATTTACTCAGAAATTTTAATAAGAAAAAAGGAAAAAAAAATTTAATAAGGAAAAAGTCGTAACGCGATATTGGACCGCGTACGATTCCTGGCTCCTAACGCGGTCAACGAACGTGTTAGGAGGGGAATCTTTTTAAACCGTTTGGTCGCGTCTTTTAATGCTCTCTCTTCTTCTCTTCTTCTCGGTTGAGACAGAAGAGAGAGAGGCGCCGAAAAGAAAAGAGAGAAAAAAAGAAAGGAGAGGAAAAAAAAGAGAAAGAGAAAGGAGGAGAAGAGAAGGAAAGAGAAGGAGAAGGACGTCGTTTTTCCGACGATTTCCGAAGGAGAAGGAGAAGGAACGGGCCGAGCGACGGCGATTTCTATAGATTTTTAGTGCATTCTCTAGAGGTAAGTTTTTTGTTATATAAATTAATTTTTATAATTTAATTGATTAGAAATGTATGAAAATTAATATGGAAATGTATGAAAATTAGTATGGATGTTATGTGTAGAAAAATAGTATGGAAATTAGTATGGAAATGTGTGATATATGTGTAGAAAAAATTAGGAATTTATATATGGATATGTGTGATCTATGTGTGATATATGTGTACATTGTATGTGTGATATATCATTTATGTATGGTAATTTAGAAAAAATTTGATTGGATGAAAAAAAATTAAGAAATGTATGAAAAGTAGTATGAAAATGTATGAAAATTAGTATGGATGTTATCATTGTATTTGTGATAAATTTGTGTGTTATATATATGTAGAAAAAATTGTGTACGAATTTTGTAGAAAATATTTGTGTATAAAATTTAGAAAATATTTGATGGAAATTGTAGAAAAATAATATTTGTGTGGTAAATGATGGAAATTATGTGTACAATTTACTGTTCATGAAATTTGTAGAAAATATTTGTGTATAAAATTTAGATAATTTTTATGGAAAATGCAAAAAAAAAAATATTACAATAGATGAGAAATTTAGAAAATATGAATTATGTAATATTAATTATGTTATATTTGATTATTATGAATTAAGTAATATTAATTATGTTATATTTAATTATTATGAATTATGTTATATTAATTATGTTATATTTAATTATTATGAATTATGTTATATTTAATTATTACAATAGATGAGTCCTGCACACGACGAGGCTGGTCCATCCAGTCCTGCACACGACGAGGCTGGTCCATCCAGTTCTGCACCACCGACAGACGCTCCGATTGATCCAGCCCCACGTGTTAGACGACTGAGGTGTCGCACCGGTCGTCCGAATCCGTACAACGTGAACCCTGTGGAGCGAGCACAAGACGTTGACGGACAGATATTGTTCCTTACTCCCGAGGAGCATATTATTGGAGTGCCTGTTGAGGAGGTATACTTATTAAATATTTCAAATATATTAAATATTTAATTTAGTATTTAATTTAGTATTAAATATACTTATCCATTTAATATTAAATTTAGTATATTAAATATATTAAATGTATTTTTAATGATTACTAAAAATATATTATTTAATTTACAGCGTGAAAGATGTTTAGATTTGAGGTCGCACAAGCGTGAGATCGTGATCGACAAACGTATTGATGGACGTTTGCAGAAGCTCAGCCTGATTCACATCTCGAAAGTAAAGCATGTCAATGCGGATATTGCTTTACTAAAAGCATTGGTAGAGTTTTGGCGTTCAGAGACGCATACATTCCACTTTCCTATGGGCGAGATGACTGTTACGTTGCAGGTAAGAATCTGTTTGAATAAATTTTCAAATTTATCCAATGTAAACTAATGTAATTATTGTGATAATTCATGGGTTAAATCATTATCAGGATGTGAAGTATCTGTATGGTTTGCGCACAGTAGGCAAACCTGTGACAGGGAGCACGACAGGAGTTTATTTTGATGATCAGGTCAGTTCGCAGTTATTTTCGACCGCGAACTGGGCTAGAGAAAAATTGTAAGTTCAATGTTAATTAATTCTATAAATTTTTTATTTATAATTTATGATATGTAAATAATGACAATTATGTCAATGATAATGTAGGGGCAATAGATGTAATATTATATTGAAGTGGTTGCGAGAGAATTGCTCCAACTGGCCTCCTGCTGGAGCTTCCGATGATGAGGTCGATCGTTACACACGTGCGGTGGCGATGGAGCTCTTTGGAACTCTCATGTTCCCTGATATTCTACAGGATTCTGTAACCGCTTTTTATTTGGATCTCGTAGAGGTATTAAATTAACTTCATTCTCAATTTTAATTTTATGTCATTATTATGAAGATATACTGAAATTTGTGTTGTTCAATTAATTTGCAGGGCAATTTAAATGAAGACAAAAACTAGAATTGGGGAGGTGCGGTCCTAGCATGCCTATATCATTCGCTTGATCGTGCTGCAGTGCGATTCAAGGTTGTGACAGGACCTTGGATGCTTCTATTGTTTTGGGCATGGAGATATCTTCCAGTATGTCGACCGACTCTTCCAGATGTGGCATTTCCTAGATTTGGCCAGCCTGATATAGACTCGTGCCCGCCGTTTGGGAGGTATAATTTTTCATTAATTTAGCTTTAGTTTAATACTCATGCGCGACATTTTGTTTAATATTTAATTTTTCGCAAAATTACAGGAAATGGGCTGAAGCTCGGTCATTTTCGAGGAACACTCATCGTGGGGCGGTTGAGTATGCACGGGACCACCTGGCGACATTGGAGGTAGAAGATGTCAATTGGTTACCGTACGAAAATGACCGACAGAGTATCCACGAGTAGCCCAGTTGTGGTCAGCAGCGGATCATGCTCGGATGCCGCTAATTTTTTATCACATAGTGGCATACTACTATCCGGAGCGTTGCAGGCGTCAGTTCGGGTTATATCAGCTTGTTCCACCACCGCTACCTCTAGTATGTTGTTATATGCTTAAGATTGATTTTCATTTTAATTAATAATTTGTATATTATTTTAATAATTTTGTATTTTTAATATAACAGAGTTGGACCACGATGCGGAACTACATGAATTTCGAATGCTATTCTTTTGCCAATCCGAATTGGAGTGATATTCATCATGCAACGCATGCAGCGTGGACTGATGAGGCATTAGCTGCCCTGCGTGTCGAGAATCGACTATGGACAGATGCTGATTCTCTCAGGTATTAAAAATTAATTTTATTTGTTATTTCATTTGAATTGTTGGTAATTTAAGTTAATTTTGAATATTAATTTAATATTTGAAATTTGGATGATTAGGTATTTTCGGTTGTTATGGAGATGGGGAGGATCGGAGCTTCCTACACCTCGCGAGGAGGCTGAGGCACGCATCTGACGTAGAGGTGATGTTCCGATCAGTCAGAGACAGTACGCTCCCATGGGGTCAAAGCTGCGTAACATGGTATTTACTGATTGATTAATTTATTTAAATCAATTTTTATTTAAGATGTTCTTTTGTAATGACTAATTAATATTTTATTTATTTATTTAATGTAGGGAAACAACGCATTGAAAAATGCGGTTCATGCAATAAGCCTCCTTGTGAAGAAGGGATGCAAGAAAATTGGTAAGGCAATCCTTATCAATTGTCGATCCCAACTTCGAGATGCATCTATGTAGTACAGGATCGAGGATCTATTGGAGTCGCGGGGGCTACCAACGAAGATTGAAGACATACCAGATTCTTCCGAGGAGTCCCAAGAACCGCATACAAACTTTGAGACCGAGAACCTCGTCAATCCGGTATGTATTATATCAGTTTAAATATGCATTAAACATAATATTATAATCATTTTTATTGATGATTGTGTTTTTTTTATCTTAACAGGATGGTGGTCTCAATACAGGACGATTAGACGACATATTAGGACCACCCAGGGGTTCTCATTCCCATGTAGATCCTACGCCGGTGACACTTTCAGGTCCTACTCCCACACAGGATGTCGGTCCATCGTCATCGACATCTCAGTTTGCAGGTATGTGGCATGACCCCACCGGCATTTTCAGCAGCTACATGCCAGGATACCAGCCACCTTTCCCCCCGTTTGGCCAGACTTCTGCACCGTTTAGTAAGTTCGGCCAGACTGCTCCACCGTTCACTATGCCAGCATTTGGTACGCCATATAGCATCCCTTCCTTTTCTTCGCCATTGGATAGTATGGGAGGGGGAGAGTCTTTCACTACCTTGCTACACACCGCCACGTACGATGGTGGTCAGGTTGTTGGCGATGAGGAGGGTGATCAGGGCGGTGACGGGGAGGATGCTGAGGATGACGATAGTTCTGAGGAGGCGAACGAGGAGATTCAGGCGGAGGATGAGTCTGTTACCCCTTGTTTGGCTGAGAGAAGAGAGAGACGAGTAATTAGAAAACGCGAGAGATTTTCGCCGTCTGGACGTAGGAGGTAGTATGTTATGTATGTTATGGATGTTATGGAGTTGTATATATTGTGATGTATGTTATTATGTTTTATATCATGGATGTGTAGTTTATGTTGCTTATTATTTTTTGTTGCTTGTCTATTGCGACTTCTAGGCAATATTCGAAAATAATATTACGATGCACGAGTAATATTACGACAACATTATTACGACACACGAGTAATGGTTTTGGATTACAAAATAAATATGAACAAATAAGCAATAACATCATAAGCAATAACATCAAATGAACGACATTTAATTAAAAGAAGCAATGACATCAAATGAAAATTTTTCCTCATAAATTTGGCACACAATCAGCATTATTTACAAACAATTATTTACAAATGATGAAAAAAACGGGTCTAGTTTATAGTTAAATAAAGGTTGTTATATAGTTAACAAAATCAAACTTGTTTCATTTGATATAAAAAAATCAAATAAGTAAAATAAAAGTTGTTAACTATATAAAGGTTGTTATATAGTTAACAAAATCAAACTTGTTTCATTTCATATAAAAAAAATCAAATAAGTAAAATAAAGGTTGTTACATAGTTAACAAAATCAAACTTGTTTCATTTCATATAAAAAAAATCAAATAAGTAAAATAAAGGTTGTTAACTATATAAAGTTGGTTATATAAGTTAACAAAATCAAACTCGTTTCATTTGATTTCAGCTGAGTTATGATATGCCTCCTAACGCGTTCGTTGACCACGTTAGAAGTCAGAAAACGTACGCGGTCCAATATCGTGTTAGGACTTTTTTCTTATTAAAAAAAAAAATAATTCTGTTTTTCTTATTAAAATTTCTGAGTGTATTTATTTTTTTATTAAAAATAACGCTAGGTTATTTTTGGCTCAATCTTGAGTTTTTGAGTCGTTCAAATTTGATTTAATTTCTTTCGATTTTCTAATCATATAATTTTAGATCGGATATATATTGGATTCAAATTATTTGAACTCTTGTAAAAATATAAGGTTGAGCAGGATCAAGATCTAAATTGGATTTCTCAGCTGAAATCGCGATTTGCCACCAGTACAATCAAGGAAATTCTAACAGTAGAAATAAAATGTAACTACAGTTCCAGATAACATGGTCACATCTCACATGGGGCGGTTTTTGTATGCTCGAAGGAATCCGAAATACGAGTTGACTTTGCAATTAATTAATAATTAGGTTAACATGAAAGAATATAGTTTCCATGAAAGGTAAGAGAATATGAGAGTATATATTATGTGATAAAAATTTTGAAATTAATTGTGAAGAGTTCTTTGGAAATTTTAGCAATTGACAGCATTAATAAATAAATAAATTAATTAATTAATTAAATGAAGGTGATTAAACACAGTATTTGGCTTTAATGTTTTCCTGCTAATTTGATTTGCGTATGTTTTATATGTAGCTAGTGCTTTCAATACATAGGGGAAGTATAAGGGGTTTATATTAGTAGCCTAGCCGATATGATATGTGAGGGCTCCAATAATAATAATAATAATAATAATAATAATAATAATAATAATAATAATAATAATAATAATAATAATAATAATAATAGTAGTAGTAAGGCAATAGAAATAGCCAAATTATACGTTATATACATATATATATACATATATAAACTTGCACAAGCATGATATGCACGTGGGAAGTCTTTTATACTGTAGTTAGTACAGTAAATAATCTGCATCGTCCGTTTTGATTGTGCTCATCATATCCGTCGATTATTTTCCATTTGTTCTCTCGGTTAGGTCTGGTCAATCACGTGAAAGGTCCCACAAGATGAGAACTGAAGATAGGCCATAACTTAGCTTCACTAAAAATATTGTGTAGCTCATGGCCTATCGGCTTAGGCTAGGTGTACTCATGCACTTGCATTATGTTGCATGTTTTCAACTGGAGTACGGGACTGACTAAATAGAAGTACGGACAAGTGATAACCATTCGCATTCCCTTTTATTTTTCTCTCCATTTCACTCACAATTGAGGCCTCCATTTTCAGCAAATCAAAAAATTGTGCTTCTCATTATTAATTGTTTCAAGACCTTAAAAAACAATTTGGCAAAGAAATTTTATATGAGTGATTATAAAAAATGAAAAATATACTAATATCATTTTTTAATTATAGACTTTAGAATATTTAAAATAATTTCCATTCTTATCATATTATATTTTTTAATACTTTCAAAAAGTATAAATTTTTTAATTGTTTAAAGTTCTTCTCACTTTAAATTAATATACATGCTTAAAAACTTATTACAAATTTAAGATATTCAGAATATTTTGCATAATATATTAAAAAAAATTTAAGTTTTGTACTTTTTTGGAGGTCTTCCAAGATTCTTTTTTTTTTTATCAAACTTTATATGCATCCTCAGAGAATTAGAAAAATTCAGCAATATAAATGCTCTGAATATTTAAATATTTTTCATATTTTGTAAATTATATTTTTTCATTGCATTAATTTGAGATGAAATAATAAGAAGACATATCAGCTTATTTCTCTATAGTTCATAAATAATAATACATATCAATCATTAACAATTGATTAAAAAAAAAAATAAATCGCGCAACGCACGATATTTGCACTAGTATAATTAAAAGAGGTCAGGTGCGTGTGGTTTTGAGATTTTGTGCGGCGAGAAAGAGTGTAGAGGTTGTCAGTGATCCGTGACATGCAATTAATCCAACCCGTCTGGGCTGGGCTAAGAGCCTAAGAATAGATGGTAAGAAAAATAGGAAATGAAGAAGCAAATCTAAATCTAAAGTATTAATAAAAGCTGATGCCGCTTTTTTTTTGCAGTATCTGAGCCATCCATTTTTCACGATCAATCTGGTCCATTCAGTTTATTTAGCGACTTTTTAATTTTGAATTAAAAATAGTCGTACCAATCATTAATAATAGCAACATTTTTTAAAATAGTAGTACCAATTAAAAATAGTCGTACCAATCATTAATAATAGCAAGATTTTTTTAGAAAGAAAATATATGTCAAGTTTATTTAGCGACTTTCTAATTTTGAACTTATAAATTTTTGTCTATAAATTTTGACAATTTTTTATGACATTTTTATTTTTTACATTAAAATTTTTTATATTTTACATAGCGCAGCGAAGTTCGTTGCGACTGTCATATCTAGTTTTAATTTAATTTGAAAGAGTTAAGGAGGGATAGGATGGAAAATAATTAACGGCTCCCTCCCTTCCCTCCGTTTTTAGACTAGTTAGTAGTTACCCTCCAAAATGACTTTGGAGTGATTGGTAATTGAGGTTGTTATTCTCATTTTATTAGCTCAATCATAATACGCACATGTATCTCCGTTTTAAATAATTTGCTTTTGTCTATTTTATATTACATGGTGATCGGCCTAAACAATATTGATGGACATCAAGAAAAATAGTTATTGGATTGGATTGTAACTCAACATATAGCCCGTTAACTCACATATGCTTATTTGATAAATTTGTTTATTAAGAAAAAATCCAATATTATCAAATTATTTTATTC
Organism: Rhynchospora tenuis; assembly: GCA_027725995.1. Classification (NCBI taxonomy): domain Eukaryota; kingdom Viridiplantae; phylum Streptophyta; class Magnoliopsida; order Poales; family Cyperaceae; genus Rhynchospora; species Rhynchospora tenuis. Next base: position 78,637,942 of record CM050888.1, read on the forward strand.
TTGTTCATATATACATTTTTTTAGTTTTTATTGAAGTATAATAATATTATTGGAGTAAAATTTCGCCCACACATCGGGTGGACGAAATTACTATTTTAGAAAAGGGAAAATTTTGTCCTTTGAGCTCGATTTGTATAGTTTACAAGCCTTGCCTCTTTCATATTACTTTTTTTTTTTCTGAAGAAATTTATATAGGTCGAATGACTGTATAATTGTTTCGAACTTATTATGCTAAAAATTAAAATATTTTTCATTTAAAAATTTGTCCAATGTAATTATTTTAATTATAACTTAATTTATACATTTTTTTCACATTATGACACCAATGTGTTCATTGTTTGATGTTTTATCATAAATTAAGTAAATTTTTTTTTCACTAGTAGGCCAGAAGGTATCTCACGACAAATTATGATTTCATTGGATAATAAAAGTCTTTATTAGATCGTGTGTAGCGCAGTTCTTTAATTTTTTTTAAATATATCAAATAAAACATTGTCCGCAGGGCACTACTGCTAGTAATAGTAAAATAGGCTAATAGCCGAAGAGATATAAAAAAAGAGCCACTGGGCCAGGTCCGTGTGGTTTTGAGATTTTGTGCGGCGAGAAAGAGTGTGGAGCTGCTTGTGAGTGATCCGTGACATGCAATTAATGCAACCCGTATGGGCGGGGCTAAGAGCCTAAGAATAGATGGTAAGAAAAATAGGAAATGAAGAAGGAAATTAAAAATTTTAATTTAATTTAAAAGAGATAAGGAGGGAAAAAATGGTAATTAACGGCTACCTAGTCCCGGAACGAGATCCTCTGGATGGATCCAGTGGACGTTTTTTAGATCTGAATCGTCTGATTTAATCTCAACGGCTAAAAGGAGCCCCGTGAATTCTAACACTCCCGAAAAAAATATTGACCCAAAAAAAATTAACCGTCGAGATTAAATCGAACGGCTCGGTTCAACAAACATCCACTGGACGTTTTAATAAAACGTCCAGAGGATCCTGGTCCCCCTAGTCCCTCCCTCCGTTTTTAGACTACTAGTTACCCTCCAAAATGAAAATTAATTAAAGGCAATTAAACCCTAGAATAGAAAATTCGCTCGAACTCACAAATCTCCCGCCTTGTCTGGCTCAGTCGCGCTCTGGCTCTCTTCGACTCTCGCTCTCGCTCTCGCTCTCTCTCTCTCGCTCGCTCGCGCGCATATCTCTCTCCCTCCGCGCTTCGCTTGCACCAAAGGAAGGGACGGGTTTAGTAAGGTAATTGATTCTCTCTCTCTCTCTCTCTCTCTCTCTCTCTCGCTCCCTCTCTTTTTCCCCAATCAATCATTTTTTTATGAACTTGATGAATTGTAAATCTGTCTGTTTCATTTTACAAATCTCGTTCAAGTCCTTAATTTATTAGTAGCAATAATTATTCTAGAAATCCAAAGAAAGCCAATTACTTTTCTGCTGGATGTCTTTCTCTGATGCCCAATTTTCTTTCTTTTTTTTCTCTTTTTATGAGATGAGATGGCATGATTGCAGTGAAATAGAAAGGGGTTTAGGGTTTATTCCTTTCTTCCTTGTTCAATTTCTTCATCTCCTGCTTTATTTGCAGCAAGTAAAACCCTCTTTTCTTTAACTCATGACTCACGACGCCAGCTAATTTCATTAGGCTTAATTTGGGTTCATCTCAGCACTTTTTCCTTTTTTTTTTTTCAAGTGAAATAATCCTGGGGTTCATTTAGATTTTTCAATATACCTAACCTAACTATTTCATGTTAATCTTACTTCTTACCGTGCTGCTTTAATTTTAATTGTCAATTCTTCATTGCACACACCTCATGCATGGTTTTCATTTTTGCTACCAGAACCATACTTCAACTGGACACTCCACCCATGGCCAAAGCAGCAGACCAAAGAGAGCAGCCTAAACCTACGTCTCAGTCGCCCAATGATGCCAGTGCCAGCCAATCTGCGCCTGAGATCTACACAAACTGCACCAGTAAGGATACTCACTACTTTATTCACACACGCACACACACTCTTATGCTTTCTTTAGGGTTATTGTAGTATGTCATAGAGCAGCCCACTTAATTTCGTTGTATTTTCACAAAAATAAAAAGGAATCCTGGTACTGGTTCATTTCATTCTCCCACGTTTTTTCAATGTAACTTGCTAGTCCATGTTGCACGCACACACACACACTCTTTATTGGTGATTTCTTGATTCCACATCATCATCATCATGGTTTTTCCATCTTTTGATTTTTATTTTGAGCAGGGCCATACACTGGGGACCTATACAGGGAGCTGTGCTCTTTCCCTGTTCACCAGTCCAGACCAAGCCCTCTGTCGCCTTGTTCTCGGGCTTCTGCCTATTTTACCGAGCAGTACTCTTTATCAAACAAGGCCCACCTTTATGGATCGAAACTCATCGAGCCCAACAGCCTCGTACCTACTACTTGTGGCGGCTGCATGTAATTAAATTAACTACCATCTCCTATCTAGATCTAGGTATATGATATATAATTGTAATTCAATTCCAATTGGAATTTGAGTTTGTTACCCACCCTACATATATTGCTGAATGCCTTCCAGTTCTAACTCAAGAGCACCCCTGGGAGCCTTACTACTAAATACTAAATTAAAAAAATCTTATCACTAGTTCTTTTAATTGATGTATCGAGGACATGAATATATTATGCAGATTGGGAGGTGGCCATGGTGCATCTACATCTAGCCCGACAACATATTTGACTGAGCTCAAATGGCGGGTCAGGAGCCACTCTCCAGAACTGAAACGAAGAAAAACTGGATGGAGCCTTAAGGGTGGTCGCGTCTCTCTCTCTCCCGACCACTTGTTGGCAGAAAGAAACGGTTTAGTTAGGTAATCGATTCTGTCTCTCTTTCTTCTGTTCTTGATCAATCATTATTTCTCTTTTGATTTTTGGTCCTTTGTATGAAATTCAAGATGTTTTGCTCTAGAAGTCAATGGGAAAAATCTGTTTTTTTTACCCTTGATGTCTTTTTGACGCCATTTTTATTTTTATTTTTATTTTCTGTGAAATTAATTAAGAGGGCAATTATTATGAACGTGGGTATTATTAATTTTCATTATAACTAGCTAGATAGCTGATGCTGATTTTTTTGCTAGCAGTGCTACAATCGAACTGGAGAGTCTCATAGGCGTATGCACAAAACTTTCTGAGCTTAACATCAGAAATGAAATTGAAGGACAGGGCCCGCGCTCAATGTCAATGTCTCTGTCACCGTTGTCGCCAGCACAGGATCATGACAGTCAGGAGACTAAAGGGTGCGGCAAGGCTCTTGGTCGAACAGGCCTTGATGATGCTGCCTGCAATCGGACTGAGTCTAATGCGATCTCATCGAATCGTGGTTCCAATAGGTTTTCCTTATTCTGTATACTATTTATGTTATTATACACTGTTTATTATTGTCTCTAATTTGAAGTCTGCTAGCTTAGCACCTTTGAAGACCTTTTTGGTATATAAGATCACGAATTCATATAAAATTAAAAAAAATTACCTTGCGTGATGTGCTTCTGTCTATTGCCATACCTACCATATGGTAGTGCACTTGAATAGTATTTGTTACGCAGGTGGAGAACTTGAGGGGACAGTAGGTGCTCCCCAGAAAATTTAATTTTCACGCAGAAGGACTCTGAAACTTTTGTAATTTTTCAGTGCAATTGATAGTACATACTTGTGCTTAGAGTGATATTTTGACTTATTTACTTGTCAGGATTCCTTAAATGCTGAATAACATACCAGCAGGAAATATATTTACTCTTTTTTTTTTCATTCTAAAGTATTAGATTCTGACACCATTTTCTCCTTTCAATTTTCCTGCATGGTTGAACAGCGGTGGAGGAATGAGCCCTACTACTTCCAGCAAAGCAAAAGTCGAAGCAGAGAGACGATCTGGCCCTTCATCTCCCCAATCTGACCTCTCTGATCTACATGAAAAGACTGTGTCTGACTGGTGGAATCCGACCCCTCCAAATGTGGATGATTCGAGATCTAGGTCTCTGTCACAAAGGTCTCAGATGGAACGGGAATCGACAAAGAATGTCAATCAAAAGGAATCTGAATCTGATGGGTCCGGTACAAGATCATTCCGTGTCCGAAAATCAAGATCAAGGTCTATTTCTCCTTGGTCTCAAGCCGCGCGGGACATCTACAAGAATGACAGCAGCAGTAAGGACACGGGCGATTGGGGGGAGAATCTTACTCACACCGGCCCTGATGTTTGGAGTCAGCCTCAGTTTGATATCTCACAGGATGCTGTTGTCAAAAAAAGGTATGCATATTGTTGTTACACTCTTCTGAGCCGAACAAGTCATATGTGGGAGTCATAACGGTAGTTTACACAGTGGGCTCCTCCTTCTCTGTCTGTTTTTTTATTCTTTTTTTACTGAGCTCCTACGAACAGGGTGAGTTCATATCCTCTGTGGTACTCTAAATTTTGGAACAGATGGTAGTTTCTCATGCTTTGTACGCGCGAGGAACTTCTAAAAATTAATGGTTCTGGGTAAATATCGAGGTTTTTGTTGTTGTGTTACTTAAATAATTTTGATAATGACCGGTTCTTGCTGAAATATACGGTTTAATGTTCATTTTGTTAGGTACTGTAATCTCTAATATTGTTGTATATCCGAAGTATAAAGTACTAACGAATGTTATGTCATCGATGACAATTAATATGCAGAAGAAGAGGTGGATGGGTACTAAGGGACCGAAGCCTTTCTCCAGAACCCAAAAGGAGAACTGGACAGGACCTGGACAGGACAAGAGGCAGATGCGACACTTATTTACCTATCAATAACAATAGACATAGAAGATCTGGATCGTACAGAGGCGACGGCTGTGCTGATTCACCTGAATGGTTTCAGAAAAGGTAGTTATGATGTTTCTCTACTTGTTGCAGAAATTTTGATTTTCATTATTGGTAAGAGAGTCGTGTATTTTGGATGGATGGCAACTGGCACACCCAAACCAATTGCTTTTTCTTTCTGTTTAGAACAAGAGAGACTGTTTAGTTTGACAAATTTCTTATCTGGTCTAACTGACACAGCTGGAGAATTGGAAGGGACAGTAGTTGCTCGCCAGAACATATAACTTTTATGCAAAAGGACTCTGAAACGTTTGTAATTTTTCAGTGCAATAGATAGTAAATACTTGTACTTAGAGTGATATTTGACTTATTTACTTGTCAGGAGTCCTTAAATGCTGAATAACATACCAGCAGGAAATATATTTGCTCTTTTTTTTTTTGCCCTTTCTAAAGTATTAGATTCTGACACCAATTTCTCCTTTCAATTTTCCTAAATGGTTGAACAGCGGTCGAGGAATGAGCCCTGCTAGTTCCAGCAAAGCCAAAGTCGAAGCAGAGAGACGATCTGGCCCTTCATCTCCCCAATCTGACCTCTCTGATCTACAGGAAAAGACTGTGTCTGACGGGTGGGATCTGACCCCTCCAAATGTGGATGATTCGAGATCTAGGTCTCTGTCACAATGGTCTCAGATGGCACCCGAATCGACAAAGAATGTCAACCGAATGGAATCTGAATCTGATGGGTCCGGTACAAGATCATTCCGTGTCCGAAAATCAAGATCAAGGTCTGTTTCTCCATGGTCACAAGCCGCGCGGGGCATCTACAAGAATGACAGCAGCAGTAAGGACACGGGCGATTGGGGGAAGAATCTAACTCACACCGGCCCTGATGTTTGGAGTCAGCCTCGGTTTGATATCTCACTGGATGCTGTTGTCAAAAAAAGGTATGCATATTGTTGTTGCACTTTTCTGAGCCGACCAAGTCATATGTGGGAGTCATAACTGTAGTTTACACAGTGGGCTCCTCCTCCTCTGTCTGTTTTTTTCATTCTTTTTTTACTGAGCTCCTGCGGAAATGGTGAGTTCATATCCTCTGTGGTACTCTAAATTTTGGAACAGATGGTAGTTTCTCATGCTTTGTACGCACGAGAAACTTCTAGAAATTAATGGTTCTGGGCAAATATCGAGACTTTGATAATGAACGGTTCTTGCTGAATTATACGGTTTAATGTTCATTTTGTTAGGTACTGTAATCTCTAATATTGTTGTATATCCTAAGTATAAAGTACTAACGAATGTTATGTCATCGATGACAATTAATATGCAGAAGAAGAGGTGGATGGGTACTAAGGGACCGAAGCCTTTCTCCAGAACCCAAAAGGAGAACTGGACAGGAACTGGACATGACAAGAGGCAGATGCGACACTTATTTACCTGTCAATAACAATAGACATAGAAGATCTGGATCGTACAGAGGCGGCGGCTGTGCTGATTCACCTGAATGGTTTCAGAAAAGGTAGCTCTGATGTTTCTCTACTCGTTGCAGAAATTTTGATTTTCATTGTTGGTATGAGAGTCATGTATTTTGGATGGATCGCAATTGGCACACCCATACCAATTGCTTTTTCTTTCTGTTTACTAGAACAAGAGAGACTGTTTAGTTTGACAACTTTCTTCTCTGGTCTAACTAACACCTTTTTCTGTTTCTTTTTCTCTGAAAGATCGTTCAAGAGAAGCTCAGGGACGAGCTCTGCTCGGACCAACAAAATAGAAGATGACAAAGAATATTTGCCCAGGTCATCTAATTTGTGGAATCAAACCGACCGTTATGCTGGGAATCAGTCTTTGTCACGACTTTCGCCCTGTCTTTGCCTGAACAGGTATATATGTATATTGGTACCATTCGACTTTTGCACATAAACTGTACTAGTCTAGCTGTTCTTCTTTGTATCTTTTTATTAGAGAGGATCCGAGACCCTTGGGCCATTTGGCATAGGTATTGCATTAGGATGCATGTATGAGCTGCATTATTTTTTCAAGTCCTTGTGTTGTTCATTTTATTTTAGAGCATAATTGACGAATGAGTCTCTTATTTTACTCATTTGTGTACCTGTCATGGGTACAGTACACACATGAGATTGTTGTACATGTTGGGACTAACTAATAATAACCTGTATGCATGCAGAAAAAGAGGTGACCCTGCACCAGAACGCAAAGGGAGGACAGAAAGAGACCCAGGCTGCTCAAGAGAAACAGCCAGACACCGCATTTACTCATGTAACTATATAGTGGAACTGGACCAGTGGAGGAATAGAAGGAGGCATGGTAATCCCCCGAAGGCTCAGGTTGCATTATTGTTGTCTCCTATGGTATTAGAGTGCACGCCCCTCCAGCCGAACAGCAGCGAATGCTCGGCTGTCAATGTAGTGGGTCCCATACTTGCTGTTCCGTTGTCAGATCTGCCGCAATCCATTCTATCTCCCATCTTGGGAGGTCAGCTGCACAAGCAGGGGGCGAACAGCCCAAAGCAGAGCACCACTGTTCTGGCAACAACATTGCCGTTGCCTAATACTGTCCCGGCAGATTCCATCTTGGCCAAAAAACAAGCAGCAGCAGGAGTGAAGCGGACACGTGAAGGTGTTGAAAAAAGAGAATAGCAGAAATGTTGGGTGACAGGAATGGGTTCTGTGTATATTCTTAATCTGGGGGTGATGGTGTATATATATATTTGCTGTTGAGGTTGGGTATGTAATATGTATTGAACTAAGTGATGTGTTGGATTCAATTACTGAACACAAGTAAATAGGGGAAAAACATTAACAGCTTTTTATTAACGCAAGCTCATATTCCCTCTTTTGTATTGGCTTCACGCGTTTTAATATTTAAAGAATGATACAGAAGAAGAATTTCATAATATCGTGGGAGGTTGAAACGGACAAAAATACTTGTATTCAGTGATTTTAACTCTATTTTTTTTTTAACTTATATAAATGTTGCTAAAAATCGTCTCTTAAAAGGAAGCAGATGAGGTGATGAGCGAGATGAGAGACTGAAGTGGACTAATGCTTGTTAATTATTACTTTTAATAATTTAATATATTTCAAATTACTCAACAACAAATAATTTGATTCCATTTATATGTCCTCTGCATCTCTGAATTAGCATCCTTTTCAAATAATCTGTTAAAGGAAATAATTTATCTCGCTCCAAATTGTCAGTTTTACGGCTTGACCTTATTTTTCTTGTAACATTTCTTGAATTATTAATACCGTCTGAAGTAGTAACCGATGAATCTAAAAGTTTCATGGCCTGAGCAGCAATAGGTGCCTTTTGATAAAAACTCTCTTGATGATTGGCTACACGTTTTTGAGGCTTTTAAATAAAGGATCATAGAATGAAAACAGTGTTTCACCTTGTTTTGATTAAGAGACTATGCTTTTCAATATTGTCAGATATGTTGGTCACCGCACATTTGATCTTTTTACATTATACGAGTCTTTGAAATTGGCTTCTAAAAAGTCTTATGCTAAGAGCGAGATGTTGGGCGATTTTTTTTTTTTTTTTTTTTTGGGAATAACAAGACAATTAATTGTATGTATAACAAAACATGTATATGATGTATTAATTGAAGTTGATTAATGAGCATTTTCTTCTATCTTCCCATCTCTGGTCAAATACGTTTAGTGAATGTTCATAAACGACAAAGGTTATGGTCTGGATGTAAATATTAGCAAATATGCGAATGACACATGTAATTGTATACTGAGAATTGATTCTGTTTAGACAGCATAAATTTATTTTTATTTTTTTTGAAAAATAAGAAGAAAAAAACTTATAATACATTCAGTAAAAAGGCATGTGCTACAACATTAAGCTTGTTAATAAATGATGGTGAAATATAAAAGAACTCGGTTGGAAACTTGGAATAGTAGCATTCGATCGAAATGTGTCGTACAACACTAATACATACCCTTGATATCACCCGCTGGGGTGTATGAATGACTTGTCTAACTTGATTACTGCACACCTTTAGTTTGCAATAACATGAATATAGTTTCCATGAAAAGTAAAAGAATATGGGAGTATATATGTGATAAAATGCTCAAATAGTCAAGAGTTTGGAACATACACCCCACCCCTCGGTATCCAGTCAATCTCATGCCCCGACGATACCGGTGCCAAACTTCATATTCTGTACCCGACTTTGGCGATTCGGTTCCATTAATTGAAACATTCCCATCACAATCTAACCTAAGAAGTATCCTACCGTCTTTTGAGAAAACTTGTCTTTTTTTTGTTCACTAATCAGACAATGAGTTTTGAAAATTTATTGTCCCGTTGGACAAGACAAAAACAAGCAAAAATTATTAGTTTGGTCGCCAAATAATTGGACTGATTTGATGCTGATCGATGGAACAATATATATCAGTTTTGGCAACTAATTAATTGTTAAAATTTTCAAAATGAGTACTAATATCATTCAATTACAATCAATTAATTTTAAATTTTCCTACAATTATCGTGACGTTTTTTTTTTTTTGACATAAGATAGAGGCTAACTAGTCAATTATCACGACATTATATACACTAGTTCTAATCTCGCGCGTTGCGCGATTCATCCCAAAATAAAAAGGAAATAAAACTATGGATTAAGGGAACATATAGCAAACACTATTTAAACACTAATTTTAATTGGTCGCTTTTATCATTTTGCAAATTCTTCTGGTTAAAAAAAGTCACTTATAGCGACTTCAGCACAGCAAGAAAGCAAAACCAAGAAAAAGAACAACTGTTTAGAGAAATAAAGCAAAGCAACTAAAAGCTAGTCTCCAAGTAATTCTTCATCTGTATCCATCACAACAGCTTCAGAGACTGCTCCATTTGTCGCTCCATCCCCATTAAAATCTCTAATATGGGGCTCAAGACCTGTGTCAGTATCTGTCCATAAGTGGAAAAGGTGTAAAGTTGTATAAGTTGAGGTGTTAGATAGAGTATTTTGACCATCAAAAGGCTGAAACACTCTTCTATTGCGCTCATCCCAAATAGCCCAAAACCCATGCAGTCAATAAAGTTATGAGAAAAAGTCTATTGCTACTATTATTACTGATAGAATTAATAGAAATCAATAGGCAAGACAGAGAATTAAAATTTAAATCAGAGCCATGCTGATTAAAACTATTAACCCCAGAATTTAACTGCATAAGAACAATGCACTATTAAAGAAATGTCATAAGCAATTCTCATATAGAACAACTTACTTGTAGTTGGTAGCCTAGTTGATATTGCACTATTTCACCATATGCTCTCCTTCAGGCCATGAATTTAAATATACTACTATCTTATTAAATTTCTGAAAAAAGAAAAGACAACACAATCAGTAAATCAGTCACTTCATAGTGTTTTTTCTTCATAAGAACACTTACCTGTATCAAAGTGAGCTAAAACTCTATTAAGTATGAATAATTATAGCTTATCGATATTTAACTAAGCTGCATTATTGGGGACTAAACCAACACAACACCATAATTTACATGATGAAATGTAAAAATTTTAAAAAATACACCTTAGAAATAATTCAATTAGAAAAAAAAGTAAACCAACACAACACCAAAATTTACCTTCTTCTAGCAGTTATTACCTTTTGTCTTCACCAAAAGCCTTCTATCTCTGATATTTGTAAAGTAAACCTGCAATTCGTAGCATAGAAATCAGAAAAAAAAAAAGAAGAAGAAGAATAAATCCAAATTATTGTTTGAAATTGTCAAAATCCTGAGATTATTTAGACGAATTAAATAAAAAGAAAGAAAGAGCTACCAATATTTAGTGACCATTCATAGAATATTTTAAATAACCATCAAAATACAAAATAAAGATAAAACCATATATCTTCCCATAAGATCTAGCTCAGAACCCACCACCCTATTCATGCCAGCTTGTAATCAGCCTTTGATCTAAAATATTGATAGAAATATGCAAACCATGCATTCACACGATCGAGATATCTTCCCATAAGCTATATTTTAGATGATAGAAGATGATATTCACATATTCTTGTAATGGCGGTGTCATGATGAGAAGCAAAATTCAGCTTTACAGTTAAAACTGAAATTCAACAATAAAAACATATATAAATTTAGCACCCAAAACCAAATACCAAAGCTGATTTTTCTCATAAATGTAGCACCCAAATCAGATACTAAATAAAAAAAGAAACAGACCTACAAAAGAGAGACCAAGGTGAGCTCGAAGGCCATTGAAACCTGATGCTAAATCACGCGAGAGGGGAAGCTGTGAAAATTTAGTTGGCCACATTAGAACATTTTCCTTTCATTTGATTTACTTTTGATTAAATCAAGCTATTGAAATTACGTCTACTTCAATGAAGATCACCAATAAGTTCATTTGATTTTTCTCTGAAAATCATCAACATCAACATCAGAGTGATTTTACTTGATTTGTTAATATGGACAATATGCCATAATTAAAATCTCACAACATAAGAATGAGAGAAAAAGAACCACAATTTTAATTAGATTACATCTTGATATATCTAGATTTATATAATACTTACTTTTTATACAAACTGACCAGTATTGCTTGTAAGATCAAAATTTCTCTCATGAAGCTTGTAGTAAGTATTTTAATAAGATCTATTAAGCTCAATTAAAAACAAAGTACAACATTTCATATTGAACAAAGGAAGAACTCCTAAAAAAAGTAACCTTGTTGATCATATTGAATAGAGGTTCAATATGAGCACTTGATGTAAGGCAAACAAATCGTTCGTTCTGAAGTTTTTATTTGGAAACATATTTTTTCATCATAAAAGCAAGCATTATGCTGCTGATAATAAGGCATTTCAGTACCTCAGTTTACAATAACTTGTTCTCCCTTTCTTAGGTACTTAATTTATCAACAGTAAATAGAATATACCAATGCATAAATGTGCCAATAAATGGAAGAACAAATAAAATAGAAAGAAAATATACAATGTGTACGGTGCTGAACTTCTTTTGCAGTTGCTTTGTGGCACTAAATTATGATCCTAATTCTTGCGATTAATTCTTGTGATTAATTAGAAAACAATGTTAAAACTTAAAAAAGATAATTATGACACCTCCTTCCTCTCTCATGTTTTGTCTAGAAAAGTGAAAAAAAAAAGAATAAAGGCACCTAAATTAGGAAGAGAGAGAGAGAGAATGACCTTTCAAAGTACAAAGGGATAAACCAAAAAAATCTGTCTCTCTTTTCCTGCGATGGCCTTGAACTTTGCTCATCGTATTAACTATGGAATGCTGCCAAAAGGAAAAAAAAAATTGTTGACGACTAAGCTCCAAAATCAAAGAGCATATCAGTGGAGTAACCAATTTGAAGAGCAAATCACTATTGATTCGAAGGAAAAATTTTTAAGTTCAGAGAGAGAAAGGGATAAAGATGGTACCTATCCGAAGAGGAGCAACCGATGGTCCTGCCTTTGCAGATTTGGTTGCGAGGCTAGGTCGGCAATCGCCGGAATCAAGCGGCGAAGACTGTAGACATTTTTTTTCTCTTAATCGCTGATGCAGGGTTGAGCAGAACACGCGATCTACTCATCCACACAAACGACAGTTAGAGCGGAGACCGGAGGCGCGCGAAATCCGACGAATAAGAGGACCGGTGCCTTGGCATCGAGGTTTGAGGAACCTTCATCTCATTCGCCTCATCTACTCAGATCTCTAAATAACGATCTCTTCATTAGGAATTCAACTATGCAACTTGAGACAAAAAAAAATCACGGAGATTGCGAGTAAATTTGTTGAGAAAGGGGAGATGTTCTTGCTTTGCCTCGGTAAACGTGCAGGCAATGTGAGAAAGATGGTGAGCGAAGAGCCTCTTTGAACTTATCTCTCTCCAGTCCACAGAGATCGAATAGTCTAACATCAGACGGTTGGATAGAGATTTGATCGCATCGGACGGATGGATAGAGTTCGGATCGGACAGATAGAAAACGGACGGACCCGTTACTGTACTAACCACAGTAAAAAGTGCCCTCACGTGCATCGCTCGATTGGGCAAATTTATATAGTTATTATAATTATAATATAATAGCTTTTATAAATAAAAATTTCACGATGAATATTCATTTTTGCGCAACAATTTCTGTAAACATACTTTGAGACGGATTCATCAAATCTCTTCTTCCTTTTGGAGATTTTTCCAAAATCATCTTAAGTTCAGTTCTTTGAGTGGACTTTAATTCCAACACAGATCATATCTTCTTAATAATGATCTACTAATTCAAATATTAAAATTTTGTTAGAATTTGAATAAGGGTATGAATAAGTCCAAATTTCTTATTATTGTGTTGTTTAGTTTTCACCCAAATAAAAAATAAGGAGGCTTATTCCTTATTCATGCCACTTCCAAACACACCCCTTATCAATTGTAGGACCTACTTAGGTAGCTGTAAATAGTATAAGGAAAACTTCGAAATCTTATGGGCCTAACCAAAACCAAAAGAACTGCTAATTCAAGAACTATCAATGTAATTAATGTTGTATTTGGATCCTTATAGATTGGGCCTTTGAATCTTTTTTTAATTCTATCCTTATTAACACCAGCCTTTTATATATCGATGCCTTCGTAGAGGAACCCAACTGGAAAAATATGCTGGTTCCACCTTCCAGGACATAAGCCCGAGTCAATATAAACTAGTGCTAAACTCGCGCGTTGCGCGATTCATTTCTATGCGAATATGTTATGAAATGCTTTCCAAATAAGTGCGGGTATGTTATGAAATACTTTCTAAATGAGCGTGATTAATTTTTATTTCCTCAGTTAGCACCAATTGTTTCTATTACTCATATTAAAAAAAAGTGCTATTTGCAATAATGGATGGCAAAAAGTTGTGCGCAAAAAATAAATAAAAAATGCTTGTAAATAATAAAAAATTGTGCGGAAAAACATTTCATTATTCGCACTTCTTGTGAAACCGTTTAAGTAACTTCCTTCTATGGCAATCGGATTTTACCCACTCACATAATCCGAAACAGTTGTGGACACCTTGTTTTCCCAGTGCTGGATTATTAGTGAGGAAACCAATAAAAAATTGTGCGGATTTTACTCGTGCTTGTCTGCCCCAACAAAAGATTTGTTGGTTTGTCTGCCACACAACGTCACAAAAAAAAAAAAAAAAGTTCGTCCATATAGTTTGATTTGGATAAGAAACGTTACAAAAATCTAGTTGGATAACAAATCCATATCTTTCCTCTCCACACGAAGATCGTCACAGAAAATCAAAATTACTGTGCTTACTACAGTATTTTCACATTTTCACGTGCCTCTCACGCCGGCCCAAATGAATATATTTATAATTATAATTAGCATATGGAGCTCATTGAGATTCTTGCCATCCAGCGACGGATCTAGGATAAATATTTAGGTGAGGCTAAGTTTATAAGAACATTGGACCAACATAAGTTTATCATACTAGCATAAGATGCCCTCATATGTGGGCAAATAAAAAAACAAAATAATGTTAGACAATAAAAATATGTTTCTTAATTTACCATCGATACAAATTGATATGTTATTCAATTGTTTCTATATTAGATGGAAAACCAATCAAATCCAAAGAAAATTTTTTCCTTATGTGCAGCAATTCAAAACCGAGATAATTCTTTCCTTGTGTGCGCATAGAGATGTGTTGAGAGAGATCTAACCATACATTTACAGATCAACGGTATAAAAATTGTTAACAAAAATTGTTGTGACCTTTCTCTAGGTGCATTTATAAGTAGTAGAGAAGATATCCATCTCATACAATGGACCTTTGAGTATTCCAATGGCGGAAAAAATTAGCTGGGGCTCAGGTGGGGCTCCATAGCTCGACGGCGTTAGGTGGGGCTCTAGCCCCATCCGACCCGGTGGTGGATCCGCCCCTGGTGCCATCCTCTGTGATCTGTTAATTTTCAACCTAAAATATCTATAGGAAGCTCAAAGTTGCTGTTTCTACGGTTGAGAAAATATTTCAATGAAATTACGCATGTCTTTTTTACCTTCCAAATTTTTTAGTGTCATGCAATTTTGTACATTGATTGATGTCAGTTGCGTAAATATTTAGGTTAATTTGGTACCTATTTTTTGTTCATGTGTGAAGATCATGATTGTCAGTTAAATCATCTACATAACATTTTGTTTTCCTGATTCAAGTTTCTCTTTCATGCGAAACACATCCTGCATTATTCAGTGATAACTATATAGACACTCATGTTATTATTGTTATTAGTTGCCCCGTAAAAGAATCAATTGGGAATGCAACATATTTCTCAGATACTTTTATTTAAAAGCCAGTAGCTGTGGACTAATTTTTCTATATTAATTTATTCGTCAAAATAAGAAATTACAAGATAATACAACTTAAAATATTGGAGGTAATCAAAAGATTGTTCTCTTGAGAAACATGTCTGAGAAGCTGGCCTAGCTCGAGCAGTCCTTACATATCGATTTGTGTTGAGTATAGTCTGTTCTCTGGTGATAATATCACGATCATATTTTTATCTATACTCAACACAAATCGACGATCATTAGACACGCCATTATTTGAGAATTTATTATTTGTGATGCAAAAGAATTGAAGACACATGTCAACATCAAAGTTATTATGTTGTTTTCTTGAATGCATAATGATTATTGTGTAATCGTGTCATTGTTTCACTGATTAAATATTTATTGTATTTTGAGCTTTTATAATACCACTTTTTCTAAGGCTTGAAGGATAACCCTGCAAAATTTATTAAAAATTTTCATATTATCTGTACATGCAAGCAATGATTGCACTTCATAAGTTAAATCTGAACCACAATAGGACTTCTTCGTAATAAAACATGATATTAGGGTCATAGGTGTAAGAGTTGTGTAAATATTTTTGATTCAGGGTCCTCTGTGTAAAACCTGCGTTATTGGGTTCAGATTTGATCCGGAAACCCAATACCCCTTCTGCTGGGTTCTGTTTCGATTTGGGCCTTGCGATTTTCTCTGGGCCTGTTCGGCGTGGGCCTTTTCCTTTCCTTTGTGGGCTGACCGAAATAATTAGAAATCGAATTTATTTTCTGGACCGGGCCAGGTCCGAAAATTAAAGAGATTAAAAGTGGGCTTAATTAATTAAGTTAATTAAAATGGTTAACTTAATTTGATTTTAGCTAAGTGGACCGATGTTAAGGTATTTGACCCGAGATAATTTGTTGCCTAAATAAATCGGATTAATACGTAAACTTAAAGATGGGAGATGATTTCAAATAGTCCATGAATATTTCGAAAATACAGATACAACGGAAAAATCTATCTGGACTCGTATGATCCCAAACTCAATAAAACACCAACACATTAAAACATCAACACATTAATATTTATATTATATGCTAACTTTATTATTTATAATTAGCACTATTTCTACTTAACATTATCACATTTGTGTTTCATTTCAATACATTCTATTTGTATATGTTTATTGAGTTTCATTTATTTTGAATGGAATAAAAGTATCAACACGATTTATGTACTTAGAGTTTTCTTAAAACTAAACTAAAATTTCCACGACTTAAACGTGTAGATTGGACTATAGGTTCTCGTCAAAAACGTCCTTCTTCACACCTTTTTTATAAGCGGAACTCTGCCAAAATTTTTATAAAATATTTCTTTAAATAAGATATTTTTTTAATACCGAGTTTCCTTTCAGAAATCTAAATCCTTTATCCTAGTAGCTCAAACCTGAATCCAATTGAGGGATAACTTAGTGATCGTTAGTTCTAGTGTTCTAGTTTTAGTATCCGTTCTGATTAGTCGGTTTTTCGCCATGTGACCAGACAGACTATTAGGAGCCTGTAGACGATTACTACCCCGAGTACGAGGGTGGTGACACAGAGCAGGACTTCACCGACCCTCCTGTAGAGTAGTCTCATCGTCTTCGACTTTTTCAGGTGTGGATGCCTTAGATTTTGTTTAATCTTTAGTTTAGTAATTAGATCAATAATTAAATGTGTGCATATCATGTCATTAACATTAAGTAAACAGTTAAGCACATGCCATTAACTCAAAACTAGATTGCACTTATAGGATATGCATTGCATATTAATAATAATGTGATTAATAAACTTAAAAATTGCCCTTAATCAACACTTGCATCTGGTGCGGATCAGGATAGCGAGACCGAGTGTGATAAGTTCATTTTGCCTGGTGTTTCCATTATCGGGAGATTGCACCCAAGCTAAATGCCGGTGGTCTCCTTATGATAGAGATCGTGGGCAACGCGTTTCTGATGATCACTCAGCAGACCGACCGTCAGGCGGTACTGCGGTCACTTGATGGTTATTCTTATTCTATTACCGTTTTGTCTCTCCGTTTGAAACTAGACTTGAACCTTAACATTGGATGAGTGTGCCATATATACCAGACTACCTCTCGACCCCCATGAGTTCAGTTTACCGGTACCGTGATTTACTGCCCACTTCTTTAGCGGGAATGTGGGAACGGGGCGCAGTTGAGTTGTTGAGCACATGCTGAGTTAGGTGGATCTATAGGCACGGTTAATGTCATATTGGGACTTGTGAGATTGATTGGATTTTATGTGACTTATGATTTGACCATTGAGTGCGGGTGCTTGACTCTCGTATTGATATATGTATTCACCGTATATTATTATACTATTATTAATCTCCGCTTTATTCACCGTATATTATTATACTATTATTAATCTCCGCTTCTCCACATACTTTTCTTATTTATTTGGACATGATAGGACCTGTAGTTTAGCACATCATTTCTTTAAAGCTAACACTTAGATATTGCATGATAGGATTTAAAAGTGTTTAACTTAATAGTTTAGTTCTAGCTAGACATTAACCAGGACCTTGTTGGCTCACTCTATCACCACACTGAGTATTAATGTACTCATCCCACAATACTTTGATTTGTGGAGACAGGTTCGGGTTTGACTGACACAGCAGATGGAGATTTAGCAGATGACCAAGCCAAGCTGGAATAGTCGCTTTCTGCTTTATATTAGTAGTATTTTGTTTATCTTCTGGCTGGAAATTTTGATATGTGAATATTTTACCAGCCCTTTTGTTGTATGAACAAATGATGCCTTTATTATGTGATTATTATTTGTGATTATCATTATTTGCTTTCTGTGACACTGTTTCATAGCCTTACGTGAGTACAGTAGAGTGTATTCACGTGGCGGGGTTGTCCTCCTCGAATTATGGCTTGGTTCGGGGTGTGACATCCTTCGGTGGTATCAAAGCGAGTGTTAAAATCACAAATATTCCAGCTAAAAGAAACAAACTGTCACACTTAGTTTACCTAACCTTAAGTCTTAATCTTCTCTCTAAGTTGTTTTGATTTGAGTAATCCTAACTTGCAATCTTTTCTGTTTTTAAGATTGTGATGGAATTGTCAAATCCTAGATGCGGTCGAGGTCGCGGTCATGGAAGACATCACATTGATAGGCGAGAAGAACAACCTCAGCCTCACCAAGAAGTACCCGTCCCTCTAGCGAACCCTGCATCTGGACTAGATCCTGCTATTCTTGCTCAACAGTTCTGGGCGAATGTGGCGCAACATGCTGGACAAGGAGTTGATAGACCTCAAGTGGATCCGTTTGTGGTTGCTCGCCGGGAGTTTCAGAAAGAAAGTACCCCTCGGTTTGATGGAAGAAGTGATTTCGCAGCCGCTGAAGAATGGCTTTTGGCTATACAGGATAACTTCCGCTTGCTCGTACCCCTGTCGAGTATTGGACGGAGATAGCTGCCACACTCTTCGACCATGATGCTAGGCACTGGTGGACCTCTCAGAAGCCACAGTATGTTGACGAGGACCCTAATATTCCATGGGAGTGGTTTGAAGACGTTTTCCGAGCCCGTTTTCTGGGAGAAACTCAACAGGAAGAACTGAGACGCCAATTTGAGACCTTGGTTCAGGGGAACATGTCCGTGCAGCAATACGGTGAGACCTTTATCCGCTTGTCTCGATATGCCCCTGACTTGGTGACTGATCCTCGCAAGAAGCGAAGCAGGTTAATCTGCGGCTTGAATTCTCGGCTAGCCAGTGTGATGGACATTTATAGTGGCACGTCTGTCGAGTTTCTGATGGACAAGGCCATTTATCAGGAAAGTTTGATGGTGTCTCGTGGCAAAACAAGAGAAGATGGATAGAGATCAGACGGTGGCGCTACTCGTAAGACTGCTTTTCAGAACCGTGGCACGGTGGTACCTCAGAACAGACAACAGGTGAATCAGGCTCGTAACCGTTTCTTCTGTAGGTTTTGCAACAGGTCTTATGGCAGTCTGTGTAATCTTCACAGAGGTGGGTGCCGAATTTGCAACTCACCTGACCATTGGGTGGCACAGTGCCCGAAGAACTCAAACCGTTTCAATGCTGGCTCAAGTTCTAACAACAGTGGGCAGATTTTTGTGCCGAATTCTGGAGGAGTTGGCCGTGGACAGTTTGATGCTGGTCGTGGCCGTGGTTCCTTTGTGTCCCGTGGCGGTGGTCGCGGTGGTCCTTAGCGCGGTGGGTGCTCTGGCAATGGTGGTCGAGGTGTTGGAAACTCAGGCCAGTTTGGGCGTGATACCGCTCGTGTTCATGCAACTATTGGAGATGATATTCCCGAGTCCGATGCCGTGCCCAAGGAGGATGAGACTTTTGAGGATGAGCTCATCGCAGGTATGGTTTCCATCTCCGATTATTTTGCTTACTCCTTGATCGACACTGGGGCTAGTCATTCATTTGTATCCCAGGATTTTGTGAACCTTAATGGGTAGGAAACCGAACCGAGAGGCCGAGTGATGTTAGTGCAAACCCCACTCGGTAAAACCGTCCTAGTCGATCAGATTTGCAGAAACCGCAAGGTTCAAATAGCCGGCCGAAACTTACCCGCTGATCTGGTAGCACTTGATATGAAAGACTTTGACATCCGAATCCACTGATCTGGTAGCACTTGATACGAATTCGACAAATGGCGGATTCGCATGACATGAAAATTTTCTTATGCTTCAGCTACTCTCATATAAGACAAACTTTTATATGCACTATGAAATTTACAAAAAGTTCTACATAAATGAATAAAAAAAGAATTGATTGCTATATGATCCGTATCCGACAAAATATATTCGTATTCGACTCCGTATTCAATAATATCCGAACCGTATTCGTATCCGCTTAATATCCGAACCGTATCCGTATCCGAACGCATCCGTATTCGAATCCGTATCCGAAAAAAAATATGGATGCGGATATGGGAAGACCAACATCCACTCCGTATCCGATCCGTTTTCATCCCTAACTACCCATCATGCGGTTATAGATTGTAAGAATCACAGTGTCCGGTTTGGAAAAGAAGGAACCAAACCTTATGTTCTCAAAGGCCGAAAACCAAGAACGAGAATCCCTATGATTTCAGCTTTGCAGGTGAAGCATCTGATTTCATCTGGATGTGAAGCGTTCCTAGCTTCTGTGGTGTCAACCGACTCGAAGAAAATAGATCTTGAAACTGTATCCGTGGTTCGAGAATACTCAGATGTGTTTCCAGAGGACTTGCCTGGATTACCCCCGGGTCGTGAGGTAGAGTTTTGCATTGAGTTGCAACATGGAATGACACCGATGGCAAATGCTCCATACAGAATGACTCTAGCTGAACTTAAGGAGCTTAAAATGCAATTGGAAGAACTTCTAGAGTTTTGGACATGATAAGACCTGTAGTTTAGCACATCATTTCTTTAAAGCTAACACTTAGATATTGCATGATAGGATTTAAAAGTGTTTAACTTAATGGTTTAGTTCTAGCTAGACATTAATCAGACCTTGTTGGCTCACTCTATCACCACACTGAGTATTAATGTACTCATCCCACAATACTTTGATTTGTGGAGACAGGTTCAGGTTTGACTGACACAGTAGATGGAGATTTAGAAGATGACCAAGCCAAGCTGGAATAGTCGCTTTCCGCTTTATATTAGTAGTATTTTGTTTATCTTCTGGCTGAAAATTTTGATATGTTAATATTTTACCAGCCCTTTTGTTGTATGAACAAATGATGCCTTTATTATGTGATTATTATTTGTGATTATCATTATTTGCTTTCTGTGACACTGTTTCATAGCCTTACGTGAGTACAGTAGAGTGTATTCACGTGGCGGGGTTGTCCTCCACTCCTCCTCGAATTATGGCTTGGTTCAGGGTGTGATACTAGATATTTGTATGATTAAGGGTTTGATGAGCATTATTGGAAATTGTGCATTGTGGCACATTGGAATCCAAAATGCAATTTCTATAATTAGATGTTTCCCTCATACAGATGATTGAGATAAGTCACTCTAGTTTTACTAGAAGTTTGACATTTAATTGAGCCATACAAAATACCTATTTGTGTAGGTATGCGAGTTATATATATCTGAATTGTATGACAAGTGACATGCTAAGTATCAAGTTTAAATACTTGTAATTGATTTACCTCTGGATAGGTAATTCATATGAGTGCAAGTATACTTTGTTGATAAAGTTAACTTGATAAAATATTGTTTCTTTATGATAAGAAACAAGTTTACTCTCTCGATGTGGAGATTTGAGTAAATCATATACTCTTTCGATTTAAAGATGGAGTATGACTCTCTTGTTGTGGAGATTGAGTCAATAGCATGTTTGAGTGGTCATGCATGCTCTCTCATTTGTGAGATTGAGCAACTTGACATGATAGATATTCATATCAGAGGGAGTTTGGTTGAGATAGTCTATACAATTGGTAGTTGCTGTGACTTCGAGGGAGTCGATAACAACTCATTGTAACAGTATGTTTGTGATACATACTGTGGGGACATGGACTAAACCAAACACTTAGATATTGATTAGAGACATGATAGCACAGAGTTGATCTGATGTGAGTGTATTCCTATATGGAATGGTCCGTTAGGATGCTAAACGGTCTGTTTCAGGATATATAATATTCTCTGAGGTTTTTCCAGAGATGTTATACGTTTTGTTTTAGACAATTCGTTTAGAGGTCAGATCCTCGCCTGGATATGTACTTGAACTTTGAACATTAAGATTGCTTTATTGTTCTTCAAGTATAAGTTAGCACTATATGGTAGTGTCTCGCACTTTTTTTCGGGTCCGCACCTCGGATAGGATTTAGGGATACCTCCGTGGGGGTGAAAAAAATACGGATCAGATACCCCTCGAGCCCCCTAAGACTCAAACATCAATACCCGCCTGACAAAGGATGAGGGTACTAACGTGGTCTCAGGTCTCTCAAGAGTTTGATTGTTTGTTGTAGGTCCTTTCCCTCCAGTAGGCGCAAGCCCCTATTGTTAATTACCTCTGAACTAAGTCAAGAGCACCTCTAGATCGGGATAGTCAATGGATTAGGCACAATAAGCTTACAAGGAGTCAATTTTGTTATTTCACAAGTGGCTAACATTAAATATGATACAGTTCAGATGAGAACACATGCACTATGGATGCAAATGACATGAATGCCTATAAAAGCTATCATGATGCACGCTTATGTGTGCAAAGAGTATGACTTCACTAAAACAGTATCACTTAGGTCTGCTGTTGACGTGTCAAACTATGATTCTCTGGCGTATTTAGAGTTTCATGCATTCTGGCGCGTTGAAATTCCGGCATTAGAATGTGTTCAAGTTTTAGTCAACTATTGACGTATTGAACTTCTTGGTCTTGTGACATGTGAGAGTTTGGTTATTAAACGTTTTAAACCCTCGACATTAAGACGTATTTAATGTTCTGGTTAGTGTGGATGTATTAAACTTTGGTCTTCTTATGTTCTAGAATTTTACTGAAATTCTGGTTTTTCAGACGTATTTAAAGTTCGGCCCCTGGATTTAGGATTTGGATTTGGAATTTGAGTTTGGGATTTGAATATGTATTTTTGGATCTGGATTTGGAATTTGAATTTGGGATTTGAATTTGTATTTTTGGATCTGGATTTATGTTTTCGAATCTGGCTTTAGGGTTTGGGATTTGAGTTTATAGATTTGGGTTTTGGTCATTGGATTTCAGCTTTGGGATTGGAACTTTAGATTTGGGGTCTTTGGATTCAAGGTTTCGGGCTTGATATTTTGGACTTAGATTTTGGGTTTTGAATTTGAATTTGGAATTTTTGGAATTTGGAATTTTTGGGGTTTAATTTTGGATTTTTTTATTTTTGGGTTTTTAGGTTTGAGATTTTGGTCTCGGGTTCTTGCTGTTCAGGCATGCCGGCTGTCTGAATTTTCATGCGTTAAAGGAGTTTGTACCATTCCTTTCTTATCATTACTAGGACTTTTGATATTTATGACATTATTATTTCTGAGCTGAACTTAAGAAGCACTTATTGAGATTAAAGCAAACTTTCAATTTTTTTTTTGTTGGCGGCACGACCTTCATTCACTATTCTCACGACTGTTTTGGTTCTATTGCGAATTTTCACATGAGGTTTATTTTGTTCGAAACTAGACTTCAAGAAGGAAATTTTGGTATCTAGTACGAATTTTTCTGAGTTGGTTTGATATTTTTACACAATTTTTGAATGTAGTGCAACTTTCTGGTATCGACTTCTCTGGACAGTCAGACGTCAGTTCGGTTTCTGATTTTTCATTTTCTATCTGTTTGGAATTAGGACTTGAAACTTTTAGACTTCAGAATAGACATTTAGACACATGTGCTGTAATTTTTACAAAATTTTTGGAGGCTTGCTTCAGGGGTTTCGAAACAGAAACTTTCTGGTTCGTTTGCTGGCACAGAATTCTGGATCTCAATTTTGGCCTGACTTCAGATATTCACCACAATTAATCTGTTCGTCTAAAAATTCTGAAATTTTAACAGGAGCTGCCTCATATCATGTTCTATCCACAGTTAAAATTTTAACTGGTTCTGTTCAACTGTTTGGGAAATAAAAAAGAATTCGTAACTGTCAAAACTGGTTTTGCTGGTACCAGAAATTATCCAGATTTCAGATTTTAACTCCTGTTATTTCTCAGGCGTTTGTCAGTTCTTTGGCCAGTAAGCATCTAATCTCCACCATGGAATTCCAGAGTTCTCTAGTTCAATTTCGCATTTCAGTTCAGAGAAACCAAATGTCACAGAATCATTTTTTGTTTTGTTCATCTCTATATGCTGTCATATTCTCAAGTCAAGCTTTTCATCTTTTTTTCTTTTTACAGATGCAAATATGAATGCAATCTAAAGCAAATGCAATATGAATTGTATAAGCTGGCACATCTTAACAGAAATGCAAAGTTTCAGATCTGGAGTTGACTTAAATGACTCTTTTATTTTTACCTCCCGTGGGCCAAACTTCTCATAATTATTGTTTATGAATGCAAATTTTAAAGTAGTGTTGTTGTTATTGCTTAAACCATATGACCTTGCTTATTGACATAGTAGACTCATACTAAACTCTTTGACTCTGGATTTAGTTTAAGCTATATGAATATGACGATTTGGATATGCAAGCATGCTGTAACTAAAAAAAGGACACGGCCATACTATGAGATTGATTTGAAATAGCTCAATGTTAAAATAAATAGGAACCTACATGCTTTTTATAACATCTTTTATATGCAATGAAATTTTCATTTGCTGACATGGGCTAACCTATACGTGCAAAACGATGTATAAAACATAAGATGCAAACATAATAAGTGCAAGGACAGAACACTGAAACCTGTTTTTATGTTTTATGCAAGATGCAAACTAAACAACTATAAATTTATCTGAATATCACAACAATATAACTGAACCCTTAGTTAGACTTTTATATGCAGTACTTGGAAATTTATTTCTTTTGTTCTCAAAACAGTGGCTGGTTTTTTTATTCTAGTCCCTAATTTAGTAAAAATTTTACTTAAACTTACCTGGGCCTTAGCTCACTGCCCAAAGCAGAAATTAGATCAAGCCAAGAGGGTGGAGTCTAAGTCACACACCTCATAACTGATCTGGTTTCCATTTTGGAGAGCATGACAAGGCTCAGGTGTTGCACTATATTGAAGACTAAGAAGTAAATATGCAAATTCACACACATAAAAGCACAAATATTAACTAATGCATGCTAAGAAAAGTTACATGAGACTTTATTACTTGCTAGTTAAGGATAAGAAGTTAACGTAGTCTCTATGGAGGCGGAGTCTAAGTCACGCACCCCTCAAAACTAGTAACTCCTAACCAAATGCAAACATGGTATGCTCTACAGGACTTCAAATGCAATTTTCGTTAAAATCACTTGTTGTTGCACACATCCCTTCTACCAGAGCCAAAATTAACACTAGTGAATGCGGATCTAATTTCACGCACCCACTAATGCCAACAGAAGCCCTAGTGAAGAAACATGCTGGTATGAGAAACTTGAATGCAGCTACTGTTGAAACTATTTATTAATACACACATCCCTTTCATCAAAGCTCAGATTGATACAAGTGAATGCGGATCTAATTTCACGCACCCACTAATGCCAACAGAAGCCCTAGTGAAGGAACATGCTGGTATGAGAAACTTGAATGCAGCTACTGTTGAAACTATTTATTAATACACACATCCCTTTCATCAAAGCTCAGATTGATACTAGTGAATGCGGATCTAATTTCACGCACCCACTAATGCCAACAGAAGCCCTAATGAGAAGCATGTTAAAACAAACAAAGAAAACAAAACAAGATGCAAGACTATGCAAAATAAAATCTGCTATGCAAGCTCTGGCACACCATGGCTTGGTGGCCGAGCAAAGAAAACAAACCTCAAAACAGCAATTAAATATTCAAAATTCTTTTTTATTGATATATAATATAGATTGTTTACAGAGATTTTACTTCAAACGTACCTACAAAATTTCTTAAATTGACACTTCTCTTCTTCTTTTTTTTTTTAAATCACTAAGAAAAGAAAGAGCAGCAATACAAAATTGAGAAGAGAAGGTCCCCTTTTTCTTCTATCTTGGGCTTGTTATATAGGCAGAGGCGCATGGACACTCTTGCTTAAGATGTTCCTCTTATGTGGCAGCCATCCAAAGGCTTTGAGTTGATCTTGTGGCTGTGGGTTGATGCTTACTCTCCAAGCATCTTATATCGTGCCTTCAACTTTGCTTATCATGTTCCAATAGGATTTCAGCAGATAGAATCAAATTGGAGGCGCAATTAGGGAATATGGAGGTGTATTTTCACTTTGACTTCATCTTGACCTTCCATGCTTCATCTGATGGCCAGGAGAAGTTCTTTGGGGAGCAAGTTTGCTCAGTTTTGTCTTCACTTGTCATGGAGGCAGCACATGGAGGGAGGGACCAGAGAGAGAACTGCTTCTCTTACGTTTTTACTTTTCTCAAGTTCAACCTAAGCCAATTCCTCTCCAGTTGATTTTGGTGGCAATTAAGCATTTGTTCTCAATTACTAGAGCATCATTGGACCATATTTAACATGTATTAAACACCAGTTAAGTTGTAAACCACTGTCTAATCAGGATTTGACCAGCACTTAAACTCAACCGCTGCACTAATTGGTGTTCTCATTACCTGAGCTCAACCTGATTGCAATTGACTTCCTAGAACACATCATAAGACTTGAAGAAAGGTGTTTAGGCCGAAGAATTGATGCCTCATCCTTTTTATTTGTTCAATTTCAAGTCCCTCTTTACATAAGCTCGAGAGCTTTCTCTTTAAATTAATCATGTTTTAGTGCACCATTATGGTCGAGCTTGGTATCATTGAATTCTCCTTGACATGGGCTTTCCAACGGTGCTAAGAACTCTGGTAGCGATGCAGTATATCGCTGGATTGGGTTTTGTCAGAGACGAGAAGCTTTCGTCTCTTTCTTCTGTCCATTTTTCTTTCTTTTCCGTTTGAATGTGGGGCCCAAGAACGAGACCAATTGGCGCGTGCCATGTCTGACGAAGCGATGCGCTGGCGAGTGGGGTCAAGCGATAGCCAATCGCTATTTGACAGTTGTGAGAGGTGTAGGCGCTGAATCGTGGATGCAGTCATACAGCAGCGAAATCAAATTGTTGAGATGAATCGGAGGAGACAAGAGACGCTGATCCTTCGTGGGTTACATCTCTTTAGTTTCCTTTTTTATTTCACTGATCTGTTTTCCATTTTTCATTTGGGCCTATTTATCATTGTTATATATATGGGCCCGTTCATATACTTCTTTCATTTTGTTTTGATAATGAAATGATTAGAGCACAAATCATACAATGCTCAATCTAATTGGCTTGTACACTTTACTCGGCATATCAATCCATTTCATTTTACTTGATTCTAAGAACATACCCATTTGTAATGTATTTGTTCAAAATTCCAAAGATGTAACATGCTTCGGTCTTAATCAGAGTATTTCTTGAAGTCTCGTGCACATCTTCTAACTTCTTACTTTGCCGACTCATCCATGATATTTGTATCATATTTTCATGAATATTGAATATTAAATATTAAATTAATGAGACCAAATGACATATCACAGTCACATTAATATTAATATTAATATCAATATCAAGTTGTCTTTAATCTAGACTCGTGTTTTGTCTCAAAATTTGACCCCACTTTTCTGAGAATCTGGACCCGTCATGCTTTTATGGGCCTCATTTTCTTCGCCTTTTGAATTTGTTGAAATTTTCTCATATGGCAAAAATTAGAGGTAAACAAATGCCCCCCACCAGAGTAGGTTGTGAGGAATTCGAGTCGAACGACCTACTCTGGTGTCCCCATTGCTTTTAATCTTTCTGCCTTTCTTCTTATTTTCTTTCAACTTTTGGTCCATGATTTTTTTATTTCTCATCATGCCGCCTGCGTTTGTGCAAGACGACTCCCATTTCACCTGATGGCTTTCGACGTGGGATTATGGGTCCCTTGGTTTGTGTCGGCTATGTCACCATCACGGGCTCTTGATCCAGGGTTTTCAGAGCACGAATGAGTTTTTTTTTGTATTGTCCCGGATATTAAGTTGGAGATTCATGATGAGGTTTCATTTGGTTTGTCTATTCCAGGTATTTTTGGTACCCTTCTTTGTCATTGTCATTGGATTTGGTTATCCCTGTCTTTATTGCTAACCTATCATATGTCCTTGTGCACTTTCAGAGAGTATGGGTACGAGAGGTTTGCTCGAGGGATATAACTTTCATGTCCTTCAGGGTTTGGACCTGGAGGATGTCGATGTAATTGTGGCATCTGGTATGAGATAGAACTGTGTTATCTGAAGTTTGAGGCCGTCTGCGGTTCCACTTGCTTTTGCCCCGCTTGTGGCTGCAGAGACAAGTCATGCTTTTGTTTTGAGGAAAGAATTGAGGTCTTTCGGTGGGACTTTTGTGGGTTTCGGGGGCGAGGATTCTGACCAGACGTCGACTGGCGTGGTTTTAGCTCCCGCACGTCCCCTTTCTTCTTTTGATAGCAGGATGACATGCTCTTACTTTGGAGCGAGTGGGATGACAGAGACTGATTGTGGTGAAGGAGATGAGGCTGAGTCATCCGCTCGCGACCCGCATAGAAGTCTTTGATATTTGATGACTCTTTGTATCTTTCTTTTATTGTACTTCCTATGTATATATTTTTTTGCACTTTGGATTAGCCATGACTTGTGATGACTATCTTGGTAATTGCTTGTATAACACACTGATATGCTTTATGATCGCACATTTATGTCATCTTTCCTTGCTTTTTTTTTTGTCTTGTTGGATTTTGGGTAACTGGAAGAACCTCTGGGAGCTCTCCATTTATTTTTATTATATATATATATATATATATATATATTTGTTTGGAAAGGACAACTTATGGAGCCGTAAGGACAAGTCGCCTTTGAGATCCCTACCTTACTAGGGAACGTGGTGGATTTGTGAGTCTCACACCATCAGTCAATCTTCATGTGGCGTGGACTCGATGTTTTCAGCTACCACGAAGGTTTGAGCCTCATAAAACACCTTTTCGCTTTCAGGAGCCACAAAGGTTCCTTCATAAAGTGGATAATTTAGGGTAATTTTCACCTTACCTGTGTATTTGAAAGCCACACAGTCTTTCTCAACACCGAGTTGGGGTTTTAGACTCACGCCCTCAGATATGCTTTATGGGGTGTGGTCTTGGTATTTTCAGCTACCACACAGGCTTAGCGTCATAAAATACCTTTTCGCTTTCAGGAGCCACACAGGCTCCTTCATGAAGCGGATTAGGCTTTTTTTTTTAGGGTAATTTTCACCATGCTCCATGTATTCGAGAGTCACACAGATTCCTTCAACATGGAGTCTTATCAAGTAAGTTTCACCGGTAAGTTTCACCGAGGTAAGTTTCACCATGGTAAGTTTCACCATTCTTGAGGTAAGTTTCACCATTTCTGAGGTGGGTTTGAGATCTCGTGAGATTTCACCGTTCTTGAGGTCGATTTGGGGGACTTCACCGTTTTGGGGACTTCACCATTTTGGGGTGGATTTGGAGAATTTGGAGAGATTTCACCATTTCTGAGGTGAATTTTGAGATTTGGGGAGATTTCACTTCTTCTTTTTTTTTGGTGGGATTTTAGATTTGAGGAGGTTCCACCCTTTTGGGGGTGAGACTTTCGATTTGAGAGGATTTCATTTCTCTTTCTTTTTTTTTTTAAATGGTGAATTTTTGGATTTGAAGGAATTTCATCTTTTGGAGGTGAGATTTTTTTTGAATTTGAAGGTGAGATTTTTTTTTGGATTTGAAGGATTTCTTTTTTTTTTTTAAGGAGGTGGCATTCTCATCGATTTGGGATGAGCTTCATACTTTGAAGAGGCTTCACCATTTTTAGGATGGATTCCGTCGATTTGGAGCGTGTTTTGGTCAGGCGAAGAGATGATTCATTTCTTCATGAGTCTCGACCCAATTGCTAATGAAGTCTTCACCGTCTGCATTTGCTAGTAGGTATGCTCCGCCATCGTATACTTGGTCGATAATGAAGTGACCTTCCTAATTTGGTGCAAATTTGGGGCTGTGATGCTTGCCAACGATTGGTCGTCTTAGTACCAACACTGATTCCCCTTTTCTGAATGATCTTGGCCTTGACAATTTCTCATAGGCCCGAGTCGTTCGAGCCTGGTAGAGTTCCAGATTTTGTTGAGCAACGAGCTTTCTTTCATCTATGCCATCCAGCTCTTGTAACTTGAGCTTTACTTTTTCGGTTTGAGGGATTTCTGAAGCCATGGCGATCTTTAGTGAAAGGAGATCGGGCTTCACTTGGTAAGACCACCTCGGTCCCACGTACCAGGGAATAAGACGTGCTTGAGTGGGAGTTTTCCTTGCTAGAAGAAGTAGAGGAACAATTTTCTCCAGTCCTCCTCGTTGATTTCTTCAATCAGCATGGCTTGGGCTATTTTTTCTCGTTCATGTTCGAACTCTTCTTCTAGCGCTACGGCATCAGGGAACATGGCCTCTTTTTGCTTTTTGTTTCCTGCCCCCTGTTTGTAAGGGAATATGGCTCTTCTTATTGTTGTCCTACCCTCAGATGTTGAGGTGGGTCACACTTTCGTACCAAAGGTTGTATTGACAGATCCGACTAACTCCGGAGGCATGGATCAGGAGACATCCGGTGGGACATACATGGCAGTGTGTATTGAGTTTAGATGTCTCAGAGATAATCGCGACATCTTCTACTGGACCTCGCATCGAGGAGGCAGATATAACCGCACTTGTTGAGATGGATATAGAGGAGGTCGAGGTGGAGACATTAGAGGTACTGTTTGAAGATATCTCGTACCCTGAGTCCATCGTTCCCGCCTCGTTCATTAGGGATGACGGTGTTAGGAAATGCTCATATTTTAATTTTAGATTAATTACAACTAATTAATCACCATTAACAACAAGCAAATCAATAGATCTAGTGCTAAAGCAATCACACATCCAATCAAGAGAGAAGGTAGGAGAAATTGTACCTCTCAAGAAATTGTATTCATGAGGCTCGAATCCATGGCATGGGAGTCGATGGGGTGCGTGCTCCACCATCTCCACCATCTATGGCCGCCTCTAGCCCACCAAGGACCCACCACCAAGCTCAAAGAGAATGCTAGTTCTCTTGAACCTCTTGCTAATCACCTTGCTTCTCTTAATTAACTATTTAATGGAGAGGAAGAGAGGTGGGATGCTCAACACATGAGTGATCGGTCTGGGGGAACCAAGTCAAAACAAGTCCTCAGTATCACCGATGTAAATCGTTTGCAGTGATAGCTTAAGGGTCGAATCCACAGGGACGGTGTTGGAATATCGATCTTTTACTTTATTTAATTAGCTAGACGAGAGTTCAAATGTTTTTGGGGTTTTAACAATGAATTAAAGTTTCAAACAGTAGAAGACAATGACAAAAGACACAAAATTCAACAATTGGACAAAGTTAGGGTCAAATTGCTACGGGTTCCTACTCCTGGCCGCGTTTAGACGGGTCCGACTGAATTCAGACGGGTCCGACAGAACACGCCGCTAGTGCAAATTACTTAGTTAAACGTTCTATCTGACATGCAGGTTCTCGAATTGGTCCAGGGCTTACAGCGCTAACTCTCGTTCTTGGCTTAAACAACTGGGTTCAACTCTTCAAACCTCCTAAAAACCCTAAGTTTCAACTCTCGTTCCATGGCTTAGGTTTTCTAGGTTTGACTTTCTTACCGGTAGGACAACCTTCTTCTCTCGATCTCAGGTAGAGACACGTCTCTCGACTAAGTCCCGGGTTCACCTCTCGGCTACTACCAATCCTATAGCAAGTGATTGTAAAAAGGCTTAGAGTTCCGGTTCTTACTACCTAGCAAACTAGACTTGGCCACGTCTATTGGGTATAAACCATCGATCCAAGCAATTCACAAACAACAAGATTTAACAAGATAATCAAGAAAGCCAAAGCAAATCAAATAAAACGTCAACAAGAGTAAAAATCACATAGCTACCAAGTATCGGTTCCCTACAATTGTCCCTAAACAAGAAACTACTCACACATAGACATAAAACAACCACAAATCAACAAGTATACTGTGTCAAACAACATATCAAACCAGTATATAGAGAATACAACAATAAATCAAGCAGATCTGATGCAAAATCGGTTCTGTCGGACCCGACAGAATCCTGACGGGTCCGACTGAATCGCCGGCGGCTGCTGCCCTCCAAAACGCTCCAAAACTTGACCTAATTGTGTAATCTCCCTTTCTCTCTCTTCCTAGGCACCTAATAAAGCCAGAGACGCGTCCTGGGCGCCAGCTAGCAAGTTTCCAAAGTTGTTATGGCTTCCTGGGCAAGAATCTGGCTTCCAAATCTGCTCTCTGTCCCGTTTCTGTCGGGTCGACCAAATCCTGTCGGGTCCGACCAAATCCTGGCAGAAGCGGTTTTTCTTCGTTTTCGAGCCCAAATCGGCGCCAAATGCTCCAAAAACCTGCAAAACACAAAGGGCAACAGCAGTACCTCTATTCTAACATAGAAATAACATAAAACAAACTAAAAACACAACTTTTTTATTGGAATTGGGGCCTAAATGGGGTTGAAATGTGTGCATGAAACCCCCCGATCAAATCCCCCCAAACTTAAAATTTGCTTGTCCCTAAGCAACAGTTAGAACCAAAGAGAAGGATTTAGGACCAAATTACAATTGAAAAGTTGTTTCACTACAAGTTTAGAGAAATCTTTAGGGAAGTTAAAGTCGTGCCTTTGAGAGTTTTTGGGATCGGAAATGACAAAGCAATTTCAAAACAAGACAATTCAATTTCAAGTTGAGCTAATCCATTTGTGAACAATCCTAGAGTCAAACTTGAGCTGTCGATCAGGAAACGTTTGCCTAACTAATAGGTCGGTTAATCTTTCAAAGAACTTAAATCGATTTCAAGTCAGGTAGAAACGGGATCGAACCCCCTCAACTCAAATGACCTGAACTAACCCTAAGTCGTGAACCACATGTTTAGACATTTCGAACCACTTTAAACAAAAATAAATTAAAATTTAGATGTTAAGTTGCGGCGATTCATCGCTTAGGGTTTTATGCTATTGGGACTTGGATATAGCTACCGGCACATGACGCACCGGGGAGATCGGACGGGTGTTGCACGACTAAGGCCACGGTACACTTGGGCCAGAGCTCCTAGCAATTCCGTTACCAACGCTTTCGCGCCAGGTCGTCATCTCTCCAATATCGCACGACCAAGGCCACGGTACACTTGGGCCAGGGCTCCTAGCAATATTTGTTTGATTTCAAGTCCCTTCGCACCCTCATGTTCGCAACAGGAATTATTAGGTGTTTTTGTATTTTTGTGATTTTTGTGATTTTTTTTTTATTTTTGTGATTTTTGTAACAAAAAGACTTAAAGAAGAGGTTCGACTATTCTAAACATGCGAGACACAACTTACGGTTAGACAAACCTTTGAGTTGAAAGAATGATCTTAGACAAATGGTGGTTGTCCTTTGCCGGCTCTAATCAACGAATTCAACTAATCCCTTATCAAATTAACCATCCCATTAGTTAGAAAAACGATTCCTGAAAAAGTACTCTCCCTTTTCGCCAAGAAGTTCAAGCTTTGGATTTCTCAAATTCATTTTCAAAACAAGATTTTTGCAACGCATTTTCCAAGTCCAAATTCTCTCAAAAACCAAACTTAAGACACACCCCAAATCAATCTCTCAACTTTCCTAAATGCAAACTTACATGAATTTATAATGCAAACAAGTTCCCTATATGCAATGCAACTCAGGACCAGATTTCAGACGGACCCGACTGAAGACAGACGGACCGACAGAACCCTGGCCGAGAGCAAAACTCATCCAGTCGGGTCCGACCGAAATCAGACGGTCCGACCGAATGAGTCCAGAGGCTAAAATGACTAAATGCCATGATGCAAACCTAGATACACGTGAATTTTTCCCAATTTTCTCAATTTCCCTTCCCCAAACTTGCTCGATGGCAGCGCAAAAACTCAAATAAATCAAGTTTAAAGGAAAGTAAAAAGAAAAAGTCAAGAAAAACTCACAAGAAAGTCGTGGTGCTCGTGGTGGGGGCGTCTAGTACGCTGGATCATCCGACTTCGGCCCGTAGCGGGGGAAGAGGAGGAGATACGTCGAAACGCATAAGGCAGGCGCGAGTGGGTTGGGTCTGTTTCCGAGGCGTCACCAAATTTTTTTTTTCGCCCCGAACCAGTTTCTGTCGGGTCCGACAGAATTTAGTCGGGTCCGTCCAAAATACTCCAGAGCAGAAATTGATCTCCCTTCCTCCATTTTGCTCTCTGCCTTGTTTCCGTCGACCCGACAGAATTTAGTCGGGTCCGACCAAATGCCTCCAGAAGCCTGAAAACACACACGACTTAGCCAATTTTTATAAAATTTTCATTTTTCGAATTTTTTTTTGTATTTTTCAGATTTTCAAGACTTAAAATTAAAAGTAATAAAAAGTAAATGAAAACTCCCTAAATCCTTGGGTTGCCTCCCAAGAAGCGCTCTTTTATGGTCTTGAGCTCGACCACCTTGCATTTGCTCGTCTTATCTTCACCTTTCTCCCATTTAAAGCATCATAGTTCTTCCAAAAGTGCTTGAATGGACGCCTTAAAACATGCTTGGTATGCTCTTCTTTAGATGTCATCATCCTTGGCTCTAATTGGATGTGATATTTGATTTGAGATTTGTTGTCTTCCATCACATCGAGTTTCTCCAAACATTTTCTAAGTGTGCTCAAGTCGAATTGGTTGAACTTTTCATTCATGTTGTCGGATGCCTCGACCTTGAGTGTTGCATCACCATCTTTCTTCTCTTCAAGTTTTTCATTCATGTGCTCAACTGGAGGATTCTTCAATTCCAACTCATTAGATTTGACAATTTCATCTCTAAATAACCTTTGTGGAAATGGAATTGGAGGGATATAGGGAGGAGGTGGTATATACTTTGGTTCATCAAATTCCTCTTGTACCTCCCTATTCTCAACTTGTATGCTGTCAATTTCATTGGTCTCTAACCAAATTTCGATCTTTTTGGAACTAGAATTTTCAAATTCGCAATCATTACACAATGTCAATATATTGTTTTGTTCATTTTTTTGCCTATATGAGGAAAGCTCTCGTTGAGCAACTATAGTTTTTAACATCGTGATTGTAGATGATAAAAACTTCAATTCCTCAAGAAGTTCCTCATTTTGCTTGATTTGATTCACTTTAAAATCTTCAAAACTTGATTCAATACTTAGCATTTGTGTATATGATGGAAAATCATCAAAACTAGGAAAAGAATAAGATCTATAGTATGATTGAGACATTAAACCATGATTGTTCAAAGCAAAAGAAGAGTAATTAGTCAAACCAGAATTGTATATCTCCCTATTGAGATCCAAACGGTCCATTTGAAATTCAAACGGTCCATTTGAAAAGGCATTTATGTTGTATGTTTCAGGTTCCCTCCAGACGAATCTCGAACGACCCATTTGGTAGTTAAACGGTTCGTTGAAGCCGATGAGGTTGCTGAAGTTCTGGTTGTCGCTCCTTCCTTCTCCACATGCAACTTTTATCGTGTTTTGCACGATGTTGAAATGATGCTCAAATGGACTTATGCTCGCATCGAGTCCATATCTTCTAATCATGTGGTCGGGTATTTCTTCCCTCCAATTTGGCTCCTCCTCGCGCTCGAATTCCTGAAAATCATGAAACATGGTGATAGAAAATATTTTTGGGAATTTTTTCTATATGATAAAGTAAGAAGATACAAGGATACAAGGTGTCTAGCTTAATTAACTAAAGCAAAATACCAATATTCTAGCAAACCGTCCCCGGCAACGGCGCCATTTTTGATCGGTCTGGGGGAACCAAGTCAAAACAAGTCCTCAGTATCACCGATGTAAATCGTTTGCAGTGATAGCTTAAGGGTCGAATCCACAGGGACGGTGTTGGAATATCGATCTTTTACTTTATTTAATTAGCTAGACGAGAGTTCAAATGTTTTTGGGGTTTTAACAATGAATTAAAGTTTCAAACAGTAGAAGACAATGACAAAAGACACAAAATTCAACAATTGGACAAAGTTAGGGTCAAATTGCTACGGGTTCCTACTCCTGGCCGCGTTTAGACGGGTCCGACTGAATTCAGACGGGTCCGACAGAACACGCCGCTAGTGCAAATTACTTAGTTAAACGTTCTATCTGACATGCAGGTTCTCGAATTGGTCCAGGGCTTACAGCGCTAACTCTCGTTCTTGGCTTAAACAACTGGGTTCAACTCTTCAAACCTCCTAAAAACCCTAAGTTTCAACTCTCGTTCCATGGCTTAGGTTTTCTAGGTTTGACTTTCTTACCGGTAGGACAACCTTCTTCTCTCGATCTCAGGTAGAGACACGTCTCTCGACTAAGTCCCGGGTTCACCTCTCGGCTACTACCAATCCTATGGCAAGTGGTTGTAAAAAGACTTAGAGTTCCGGTTTTTACTACCTAGCAAACTAGACTCGGCCGCGTCTATTGGGTATAAACCTTCAATCCAAGTAATTCACAAACAACAAGATAAAACAAGACAATCAAGAAAGCCAAAGCAAATCGAATAAAACATCATCAAGAGTAAAAATCACATAGCTACCAAGTATCGGTTCCCTACAATTGCCCCTAAACAAGAAACTACTCACACATAGACATGAAACAACCACAAATCAACAAGTATACTGTGTCAAACAACATATCAAACCAGTATATAGAGAATACAACAATAAATCAAGCAGATCTGATGCAAAATCGGTTCTGTCGGACCCGACAGAATCCTGACGGGTCCGACTGAATCGCCGGCGGCTGCTGCCCTCCAAAACGCTCCAAAACATGACCTAATTGTGTAATCTCCCTTTCTCTCTCTTCCTAGGCACCTAATAAAGCCAGAGACGCGTCCTGGGCGCCAGCTAGCAAGTTTCCAAAGTTGTTCTGGCTTCCTGGGCAAGAATCTGGCTTCCAAATCTGCTCTCTGTCCCGTTTCTGTCGGGTCGACCAAATCCTGTCGGGTCCGACCAAATCCTGGCAGAAGCGGTTTTTCTTCGTTTTCGAGCCCAAATCGACGCCAAATGCTCCAAAAACCTGCAAAACACAAAGGGCAACAGCAGTACCTCTATTCTAACATAGAAATAACATAAAACAAACTAAAAACACAACTTTTTTATTGGAATTGGGGCCTAAATGGGGTTGAAATGTGTGCATGAAACCCCCCGATCAATGAGCTAAGAGAGGAAGGGAAGAGCCATGGAGAAGAGAGAAAAATCTCTCTTCTAGGTGGAGGCGCAAGGGAGGGGAGAGGAAGAGAGATGACGGCTAGGGTTTTCTCCCAAAGAGACCCCTTTATATAGCCAACCACTCTCATCCAATCTTCATACTATTTACAAGTATGCCATCCACCCTAAGAGGCCACCTAATGGGCTCTCTTGGGCCATTTTAATAAAAGGCCTTTATTCATTAATTCACCAATTAATGAATCTCCTTTAATTGTCTCTTCATTCTTCCTTAAATTGGGCCTTTAATTAACCAATTAAATAGAAGCCCAATTAGCTCAAACTAATTAAAGTAAGTTGAACATAATTAATTATTAACTCATTAATAATTAATCTATGATTAGCTAATGCATTAAATTGTTTCCATATGATCCTTTTAATTTAATTAATTATAACGGTTCATAACGGTATATAATTAATTAATTAACTTATCACATTTCACAATACACATTATTGTGAATAAACAATAAATGCACCAAGTGGTTAGAATCCTATTTGTGCGACCCTATTTGAGGATTTATACTATGTTGGCCATGGAAATAAATCGTTATTTATTTCCAATAATCATAAGCGGTATCTAGCAACACGTTATGACTCCCAATTCGTATAAATAATGTACCGTTACAATATCTCAATCCTGCATAAGAAAAAGTATTTCTTTGTTTGATTCTTATGTCACGCGATATCTTTATATAATCCAAGATAGGAATGTGTCATTCTTGCAGATTATACATTTCTTGATCTAGAGTTGATCGTCTAGTTTGCATGCATACGATCCAACTCCATCAAGGGGCCCAAACAGATATCATCACTCACTAGGTATACTAATGAGGGACATACGATTTTCTTGATGAACAACTTTTCCCCGCACAATTCAAGAGAACATAAATAAAGTCCTTATAGCAGCCTTTATCAGGAATCAACGTTAGACGATATTTATTGAACCTATCCTCATGTGGAAAAGATGAACATCTCAAACTTAGAATCAAACTCATATGAAATAAACAATGACACATAACACAATCCATATGTTTATTTCATTGGGTCAAGTCCTGTACTATGTTCCAATAACATACACATATGCAATTAAGTTGCTAACTCCTTACTTATGATTTGTAGAACTTAATCATCACTTAACTTGCATACTAATCTTTTATGATAATTAATGTTCCTTGTTAATTATCAAGATTATGGACGATTTAGATTTATTATTGTCATTCTAATGAATGATCCACAGAGATCTACAATTCAGATCCTCAACCTGAATGATCTGTCAATAATAAACTCTAGGAACAAATGATCAAATATCATCATTAACATAAACTAAGAAAATAAGTCATTAAATATTGACTTCTAGGACATAACTCCAACAATCTCCCACTTGGCCTAGAGTCAATCAATAGTGACTTCTAGCCAGTGAAGAATTTAGAACAATGTCATATATCTATATATATACATGTCTCGAACCTCAAAAGATGTAATACACTTAAAACAAGTTACTCATACGTCCATCACGCATGGATGCACAATTGCATCTCGTATACCGCTTAAGGTAGAGGTTAAGTTAGAGTGTTCGCTGTGTCCGCGAACCTATCAAATTTTATTTGACCCTATATACATATATACTCCTATATATGTGTTCTTGATCATCATCATGTGAGATCAAGTGACATCGTCATAGATCTTAGTTGGATCACCAATTTAATATTGGGTTCTTCAAGTTTAAGCTATGGTTCGAGATGCATAGAACCATATTAGCTTGACTGAGAACTTCACGATCCTTACTACATTCTTTCATTGCTTCACAAGTTGCTATATATTTTGTTTTGGTGACGGAAACAGTTGTAATATCCCATTTAGAACACCTTCTAAACTTACAACACCACATTTAAACAAAATATGTAGCTCAATTGTATTTATATCAATCTTTCGAAAACTAGCATCAATATATCAATTTATATGAGCTTTCTTTTATCTTATCAGATGGAAAAACATATCATTCTTTCTCATAAGATACTCGAAGATATTCTCGATTATTGTCCAAACGTGTTTTTCTTTGTATCCAGTTGACAACTGCTTGTCATACTCCTTGGTTACAACACATAGGGGCATGTGCATAAATATGGCATCCGTTATGAAACTCATAACAGAAGGATGCTCGAAATATATCGTGCACTCTTTTCGAATTGAGTTACAACACACCGAGTAGAACTCAAGTGTATGCCATACAACTTGGTTAGACATCCTTTCTAGGAGTCTATCTTTTCATGTTACTAGAACACTTTGTCATTATATGCACGTTTTCTCAAACCTGAAATCCATCATAATCTATCTCCATAGATTTTGTTTCCTTGGATTTAGGTGACTTACCCAAGTTCTCTATTGAGAAAACATTTTCCAATGAGATCTTGACAATATTCATTTCTTTAATTTTATTCCCAATTAATGTCTTGTATCTTGTACAATACATGTAACATAATAATGCTCCCACTGAATATCTTGTCTATACAAGATACTTTTGACGAAGTGCAACTCCTTGACTTCTTTGTCAAAATGTTTATTCCAATTTCCACAATTCTTGCTTCAATTCATCAATTGATCCTTGAAGCACATATACATTTCTAGCAATACAACAAATCCTCAGTTTGTGTCAAATTCACAACGACTTTCTTCATTCAATCGAAGAAGACGGTTTTGATGTATCTTTTCATATATCTATATATACGAAATATAACTATTGCTAGAATGATCTTTATTGACTTATACACAGCTACAAGCGAGAAGCCGTGCTTTGTACATGGTCAACTCGTTATCGACTTAGACATAGCATCAATCATGAAATTGTGCTTTGTACAGAGTCGACTTGTTATCCATATCTATCTTTCCTTTTAAAGATCTATATGTTCTAGATGGATCGCTTCTTCTTGAACATCAATCAAGGTCTATACCTTGTTGTTATATATATGGATTGCACTTAAAGATCATATAGATTCAAATCATACTTGTGGAATCGGGTCTTTCCATCGCTTCTTTATTTATCAACGGATCCTCATATGTCAAGTACGAGGATGTTGTGAAACCTATGTACCTTTTAGTTTAGGCAATTCACTCTCGTTGATCTTTGTAGGATTGGTGCTTGAGGTCTATGAACTACTTTTACAACAACTTGTAGAATAAGTTCTTGATCCTAATGTACTGCACGAGTTTCTCTAACATCATCCAGTAATGAGATGTTTGAGTACTCTTTAGAAGCGAGCGTGCTTATAAACTTCTTCCTTTCACAACTGCTTGTGAGTTAAGTTCCGCTCAACTTCCACTAAGCACCATGTATGGAGTGACAAGTTCCCTATAAAGGTACTTCTTGTAGTGACGCATAAACTCCTTTAATGCTCACTTTACTCCCACTACTTCATCTTAAGAATATCATTCTTTAAGATTACGTTATGATGAGCAACAACTACTTTGTTCTTATCATGTTCATAGAAGTAGTACCTTTTGGCTAATTCAAGATATCCTTCAAAATAATAAGCGTCTTATTTGGGTCCAAGCTTATCAATCAATCGAACCTTGAAATAAGCTTCTCAACACCAAATCTTGAGAAACAATATACCTAGAGATCAAATCTCGTAAGATATCTTTCTCAATAGACTTCGATGGAATTTTTATTCAGTGTAAACAATATTGTCCTCAAACACAAATCCCTTACATGAGTCGAACAAGTCAATTTGATTTATTACCGATCGAACTATATCAAACAATGTTCGATACCTTCATCTTTGGATACATTTTTCAATGTTCCTCCTGGAGCGAGTAGTGAAACGTCTTTCATACTCTTTAGGCAATATATCAAACTATATGACTTAACTATTTACCATGATCCATCTTAAGACTTTTGCTTTTATTGAATAGTTTTTCAACTTTACTCTTGAGATCATTTTGATCTTGTCAAAAGATTCATACTTATACCATATCAAATAGATACGTTAATATCTACAATGATCGTTGGTCAAGTGGTAAAGTGTCAACAACCTTTCAATTGCACAAGTCCTATAAGTCTATATACATCAATATGTATAAGTCTTAATAAGGTTACTTGTCCTTTAAACCTTCATAGGTCAAAGGCGCTTTTGTCTTTTAACAAACACGATTCGCATGAATTTCAATTGATTTGCAATCGAATTGATTTACGAGCTCCACGTTACGTAGACTCTCATAATGCGATTCTTTGCAATCGAATTGATTTACGAGCTCCACGTTACGTAGACTCTCATAATGCGATTCTTGTTTATATTCGACTAAGCAACTATTTTACATAAAAGTCAAATACTTTATGCGAAGTCTTACATATTTGTCATTCAAAATTTGTTAATCTATTTCAAGCAAATTCAATTAAGATGCATGAAATCTTATACACAAATTTATAACAATAAGAGAACAACATTTCTCTATTACAAAACATGATCATCCATCATCAAATATGAAACGGAGATAAGGTTTTATGAGATGTTTGGAATAAGGTATACAACCTCAAATTCCTAAACAAACTCTTTATTTAGTAAAGATAACTCTACGTATTCAATGGTAGCGGCTTAGACGTACAAGCCATTTCCAAAACGGAGTTTACTTTACTTATCTCGAACTTTCTCTTATTCATCATTGTCTACACATTTCGTTAAATGCGAACACATGAACTAGCACCTAATTACTAGTGTGAATTAGAGATAGTGAGATAATTTGAACGACAAATATCTTAAGGTTTAGAACATCATGGTATTTCGGACAACCTTTCAAATGCCTCCCATAAATGGAAATGAAACATCTCATGTGACACACGGTCACTAGTGAGGGTCTCAAAGTCTCAACTCATATATTGGTGGAGTATTCCTTTAATACTTAACCAATCATTTTTAGCACTAACAAGTGTGCGAACAATACATCCTTTATCCATAGAAAGAGTTTTTATGACAATATCAACAATCCTTGATATTGGAGATCTTAGTATCTCTAGTTGTCAATTAGCTACTCAAACCTTTCGGTTTGCAAGCTAATGAAACATTTATCTTCTTATAAGAAAAGTCTCTTGGTTAACTCACATTTCATTACTCGATCATAAATGATTGAGTATATCTTTACTTTCTCTAAGAACGTCTTCTTGAGTAAATGGATGAGAGTGTAGAAGTCTTAGTATAGTCCTTATGAATTCTCCAATTCAAAGGTCTAGAACTTCTAAAAGGATATAAGCATTCGCTTTATTGAATAATTTTCGTCAAAACTAATCAATCATTGCGAAGCTATTGTTCGGGAAGTCGAGGA
The DNA here is from genome assembly GCA_027725995.1 of Rhynchospora tenuis. Classification (NCBI taxonomy): domain Eukaryota; kingdom Viridiplantae; phylum Streptophyta; class Magnoliopsida; order Poales; family Cyperaceae; genus Rhynchospora; species Rhynchospora tenuis. The sequence goes on from CM050888.1 coordinate 78,680,281, forward strand.
ACGTTTTTGGGATTAAACTTGCTCAAGTTTCTCATTTCCAAGAACATGTCTTAGAAATCGGTATTTCTTCTCCAAATAAATACCTTAGAAACGAGCTTGTCGTTTTCCAAAGATTGATCGCAACGAAATTAACATATTTAATATCTATAACAATTTCAATTTAAGGTCATTTAGTTTATGCAATGTTTTGTTTATGGAATGATAAACAAAACTCCCACTACATTTAATTAATGTCCCTAAATGTAATGGATTCCAAGATCCTCATTTTCGTCAAGTAGAGCCTGCTATGGCACGACACCCTACTTAACTAGACAAGGTAGGTTCTCCAACCAATCATATCAACCATATGACTCTTGGTTTGTGAATATCTAAGTATATTTACAAACTTCGCCCCGATGTCCAAGAAAACTTGTTGGGTCCATCGATAAGCAACCTCTCTCTATTTGCTCCTAACAAATCTTTTCATTTGTACCCCGACTATCAAGGTTGACAACCATGACGTCCGCTATGGCGGACCGCGCCATGATTGGCTATTGACGTGAAGGGGATAGAGAGAAGGAAGGCGGTCGACTTAATCAATTTAGTTTGGGACAAAAGCAATTACGTGACTTTGTTTGGTGGTCGTGTAAGCATACACCCATACCTACCTATGACAATTCAAGGCATTCACAAACAATCACATAACATAAGCATCTCAAGCATTGCCGTGGGTTTGTATGGCTCCCGCTTGCATTAATCTTCGTCGCATCTCCATGTAACGAGACTAATCTAATCAAGCCCTCCCACTAATTACTAAGATCCTATCTAATAATTAAGGGAAATAAATACATGTGATAAAATTCCTAAAACCCCGCCTAGGCCTTAGGGGCATGCAAGCCTCACAAGTTACATCAAAAATTAACCACTTAATTATCAAGGCACCTTAGGCCACTTTACAAGCAATCACATGCATTCACAACATTTTACAACACACAAGGCATTGACATCTTGAGCCATATCAAACCCACATCCTCCTACAAAACAAAGTTAGCACATATACAATATACATGATTCACTTGCTCTTAATTAATTTCATTAATTAGAATCTTTGTGCATACTTGTTGCTCAAGTTTTTCGAATGCAAAGAAGGCTTAACCTTAACAACTAATTGTTTAAGCCCTTTTAAATTAACTCCAACTATCAAAACAGAAAGGAGGGTATTTAAGGAGTCTTCTAATTAACATTTCAATAAATTGATTAATTAGAAACTATTTTAACTAATTAAAATACGAAATTCGGGACCCGAAAAAATTCAAAATAATTCGGTCTCCAAAAAATCTGAAATAAATCCAGAGAACTCCTTACAAAGATTGTGATTACCTGTAAAAATCTCAGGGAGAGATCAATTACCATCAGGGAGAACCAAAAAAGACAAATCCTCAGATTGTGCGCGAAGCACCGTTAGAGAAAATTCTGTTATGGGTCTCAACCTTTTGATCTGTATGATCATCCCCTTGATATTTTTCCAGCAAACAATTTACATAGAAAAATACTACATACAATAGGCTATCATTCCATGAAAAGAAAATCCACAAGTTATATTCAAGATCAACGAGATAACAAGCATTTAAGCAAGGTATCCTGTTCTGGAACAGACCGTCGACCAAAAAGGTTTCACTCGGTTGAGGTATCAAATCTCAATGAAAATCTATGAAATTAATTTTCACAGATTCCAGACTTAAAGGAGAACATTTTCATTTCAACACTTTTCCATAAAAGTTTCTCAATAAGTACAGTTTTTCAAAACAATCAGTTTGTTTGAAAAAACAGATCTGATAACTTCATCACTTTTCATCCTTGAACGCCCACATAATATCCGAAATATGCAACAAAATTTACATATCCAGAAAGAGCATCAAGTTTAGAATAATCCTATCTAAAAGTTACAGGTACTTTGTATACAAACTTATTTGTTACCAACCACAAGAACAGAACTGTGCAGCAGAATAACAGATCTGCGCACCGTTACCGTTTAAATCACTAAAAATTCATTTTACATCGAATTTCAATGATTCCAGTGGGAAAACAACCACAACTCAAAGGGCTACAATCTCCAATAAGAAGAAAAAAATTTCAGAGAGCTTTACACCACGAAAAACAAGCAACAAGACAGAAAACAGCCTTTCCAGGGCCAGCAAGCATGCACATCACTAATTAACTTAATTAATTACGAATTCTCACTTAATTAAGTGTGAAAAACCTTAAGCACGACCATAGCTCTGATACCACTGTTAGGAAATGCTCATATTTTAATTTTAGATTAATTACAACTAATTAATCACCATTAACAACAAGCAAATCAATAGATCTAGTGCTAAAGCAATCACACATCCAATCAAGAGAGAAGGTAGGAGAAATTGTACCTCTCATGAAATTGTATTCATGAGGCTCGAATCCATGGCATGGGAGTCGATGGGGTGCGTGCTCCACCATCTCCACCATCTATGGCCGCCTCTAGCCCACCAAGGACCCACCACCAAGCTCAAAGAGAATGCTAGTTCTCTTGAACCTCTTGCTAATCACCTTGTTTCTCTTAATTAACTATTTAATGGAGAGGAAGAGAGGTGGGATGCTCAACACATGAGCTAAGAGAGGAAGGGAAGAGCCATGGAGAAGAGAGAAAAATCTCTCTTCTAGGTGGAGGCGCAAGGGAGGGGAGAGGAAGAGAGATGACGGCTAGGGTTTTCTCCCAAAGAGACCCCTTTATATAGCCAACCACTCTCATCCAATCTTCATACTATTTACAAGTATGCCATCCACCCTAAGAGGCCACCTAATGGGCTCTCTTGGGCCATTTTAATAAAAGGCCTTTATTCATTAATTCACCAATTAATGAATCTCCTTTAATTGTCTCTTCATTCTTCCTTAAATTGGGCCTTTAATTAACCAATTAAATAGAAGCCCAATTAGCTCAAACTAATTAAAGTAAGTTGAACATAATTAATTATTAACTCATTAATAATTAATCTATGATTAGCTAATGCATTAAATTGTTTCCATATGATCCTTTTAATTTAATTAATTATAACGGTTCATAACGGTATATAATTAATTAATTAACTTATCACATTTCACAATACACATTATTGTGAATAAACAATAAATGCACCAAGTGGTTAGAATCCTATTTGTGCGACCCTATTTGAGGATTTATACTATGTTGGCCATGGAAATAAATCGTTATTTATTTCCAATAATCATAAGCGGTATCTAGCAACACGTTATGACTCCCAATTCGTATAAATAATGTACCGTTACAATATCTCAATCCTGCATAAGAAAAAGTATTTCTTTGTTTGATTCTTATGTCACACGATATCTTTATATAATCCAAGATAGGAATGTGTCATTCTTGCAGATTATACATTTCTTGATCTAGAGTTGATCGTCTAGTTTGCATGCATACGATCCAACTCCATCAAGAGGCCCAAACAGATATCATCACTCACTAGGTATACTAATGAGGGACATACGATTTTCTTGATGAACAACTTTTCCCCGCACAATTCAAGAGAACATAAATAAAGTCCTTATAGCAGCCTTTATCAGGAATCAACGTTAGACGATATTTATTGAACCTATCCTCATGTGGAAAAGATGAACATCTCAAACTTAGAATCAAACTCATATGAAATAAACAATGACACATAACACAATCCATATGTTTATTTCATTGGGTCAAGTCCTGTACTATGTTCCAATAACATACACATATGCAATTAAGTTGGTAACTCCTTACTTATGATTTGTAGAACTTAATCATCACTTAACTTGCATACTAATCTTTTATGATAATTAATGTTCCTTGTTAATTATCAAGATTATGGACGATTTAGATTTATTATTGTCATTCTAATGAATGATCCACAGAGATCTACAATTCAGATCCTCAACCTGAATGATCTGTCAATAATAAACTCTAGGAACAAATGATCAAATATCATCATTAACATAAACTAAGAAAATAAGTCATTAAATATTGACTTCTGGGACATAACTCCAACAGACGGTTGCTCTATACCAGGTGGCTCCTTAGCCGTTGTATCTGTGATTGTATGGGGTTGCGAGAGAGTTCCTTCTCTTCCGATCCCTTCAGTACTTGTCATTGAGTTACTTGTGCAGGCCGATTTTTATTTCATCTGGTGGCCTTTGGTGTTGACCTACGGACTTTTGGCCTGGGACAGCTGTGTCGTTTATAATCTCTCGTCCCATAGTTTTGTCAGTGTGAGTGACGTGACTGGCACCGTCCTAGGCGTGGGGTTAGAGGTCTGTGATGACGTTGACCTCGTCATTCCATCGCCCTCAGGTATTTCATCTTGGGTTTAAGCATTGCAAGCTTTTAACACTAAAAATTTTCTTTGTGTTATTAAGCTCGGCGTTCTTTTACAGGGGGTTTTGTTGTAGATGTCCCATCTGGTGGTTGTGATTTTCGTGCCCTCCATAACTCGATGTGACTCCGCTGGCTGCCATTCTACCCCCAGTCATTGGGATAGGTTATGCTCGTGTGCCAAAGGTCGGCTCGTTAGAGTTTAGTGATTGTGGCGCTGTAGGGGCGATGGTGCCCGGTGGGACTGGTACTAGATTTTTTGAAGAGTGACACCGGTATGCCAGTCGTGGAGATGGTCCTGGCCCTTCCGTGCTCTCTTGCATCGGTTGAGGAGAGCGTGGGGATTAATAGAGACTGAGTAACTTTCTAGAGATGGCCGAGCCTCATTGCTGGGAAAGGCACTAAGCCGGGTTGAGCATTTCTTGATTTGGGGTGAGGTTTTATGTTGTCACCCTTTGTATCTTCTTTTCTTGTACCTCAAGACTTAGCCATGACATTATGCTTGCCTTGTTTTGTATGATTGCATGAGACTGGATGCTTGTAGTGCTTTATGCTTATGTTTATGTGATATCCCTCTGGGCTGTATCTTTCTATGTTTCACCTTTTATATATCTTTCCATGATTTCTCCCCTAATCGCGGAGCGATTGATACCTGGAACTCATACGTGTTTAGGTTAGAATCCTGGCATCACTGTTTTTCTGTCTCTTATTTAAGCGCTGCAGCGACGCCGCTATGTCTGCTTTATCTTTAGGGTTTGGTTTTGCACTCTTTTCCGCCATGTCTGTCTCGAATCTGAAACGTCCCAGGGGTGCTTCTAGTTCTTCGATGGCGGGCCCTGATCCAACTGTTCCTAACTGGTCTCTGAACCCTGACAACCGCTATCTTTTTCGCGATGCCAAAGCTTTTGACTGTCACATGTACAATACTGGGGGTGATCGGCGTCCCGTAGCCGATTGTTTCTTCTTTGCTCCTAACGGTACTATAGTAGGTCAACCTAAGAACCTTCTTGATGGCTGGCTGAATGCTTGGAATCTTAAGGGCTTGACTTTGTTCAATCGTCCGTACTATCCTTCGATTGTGCGCTTGTTTTATGCCAATCTTAGGGTAGCCTTTGATCACTTTGGAGTCCCTTATGCTTCCTCTGATTTGTTTGGTAGAGAGTTTCAGGTTGGGACAGAAGATCTGACAGCCCTTATCCAGGCTACTGAAAGTCTGGGTGGTGTGTCTGTGTATGCTTATGAGTATTGGCCTCAGGGTTTTGGGACCTTTGGCGCCTGTCGTCGTTGGTTTAAAGCTCGTCCTTATGAACGAGGTGCCGAGGTTGTATCCACCGAGCACTTGCCTGCTCTTCATAGGTACGTCCTTACTTGCATTCTTTTATTTGAGCATTTCTGATCTTGTCGGGTTTATTTGTAGGGCTCTTTTCCTGGTGGTGACTCAGATTCTCTTTCCGCAAGGGAATTTGACCAACCTTTCTCGACCAGGCGGTCTGTTTTATCTTCGCCCGCTTATCCGCAGACGTGACAAGCCCGATTTGGCCAGCCTGATCCTTCAGCATATGCATCAGGCGGTGAGGTTCACGCATGAGTGTCTGCCTTATGGTCATCTGATAGCGGCTTTAATGCATCGAGTCCGGATCCCAATGCCTGACATGCTGTGGGGAAAATCGGTATCCGAGAGGGACGTGGTGCATTGTTGCAACCTCCTGGATGTCTTGTCTTCTTTTGGATGGGTTGGCGATCATGATGGCCATTTGGTACCTGACACCGATCATTTGGTTAATGGTTACATCTTGCAGGAAAACGGTGCTGTGAACCAGTATAGTCCGATAAGAAAAGCTTCTCCTCCCTCGGATGACGGATCCGCCATCAGAGACCCTCCGCCAGTTCATGTTCCATTGGACTAGCAATTTGGGGAAATACATGCTCGTCTGGAGGCTATAGAGGTGATGCTCCAGTCATTGTCTGAGGCTTTTAACAAGTTGGCAGGGAATATGGCCCTGCCCCCTGCGTAGGCGTCTCCTTTTCACATTTTCTCTTTGATAACATTGTTCGTTGTCTTGGTTGTTTGATTGACTGTTTGTTCTTGTCACTGGATCTTTTTGTTTATTGATTATGACTTGTTTGGATAATAGTTTATCTGCTTTAAGGCAAATTGCAGGGATATAGTTTGGGACATATTTTTGGGCATATGGGGTCTTTTAAGGGTTATGACTGGGGTACAGTTCATAAGGTTATTGTTTGGATGTGTGTATATATCATAAGGATACACACATGTATACCTATTTGAGGTATGGTCTTGGACACAGCCGGTGGGATTTGTCATCTGTGCGCACTATAAGAATGCGCGTGCACATATAGCTATTTGAGGTATAGCTTCAGGCATGAACCGTGAGATTGTTACTTGGATATACACATATGCTTTGAGAATATGCATACATGTATAGATATTTGGGGGTAGGATTTTAAGCATGGCCCGTGGGACTTGTTGTTTGAATATACGCACATATTATAAGGATATGCATATATGTATAACTATTTGAGGCATAACTTTAGATATAAGCCGTGAGTTTGTTGTTTGGATATACACGTATGCTCTGAGAATGTGCGTACATGTATAACTGTTTGAGGATAGGGATTTAGGCATAGTCCGGGGTATTTGTTGTCAGGATACACACATACGCTAAGAGGATATGTGAATGTGTATAGCTATTTGAGGTATAGCTTCAGGCATGAACCGTGGGATTTATTTATTTGGATATACGCATATATTATGGGGATATACGTATATGTATAGCTATTTGAGGTATAGCTTCAATCATGAACCGTGGGTGCACATAGACATCTTATTGGATATAAAGGTCGGTTTATAGGGTCATGAGGACAAATCGCCTTTGAGATCCTTACCTTACTAAGGAACGTGGTGGATTGGTGAGGCTCACTCCCTCGGATATGCTTCATAGGACGTGACCTCGATGCTTTCAGCTACCACACAGGTTTGAGCCTCCTCAAGCACCTTTTCGCTTTCAGGAACCACATAGGCTCCCTCATAAAGCGGATTAAAATGTTGGGTAAGTGTCCCATGACTTGCGTATTCGAAAGCCACACAGTCTTTCTCAACACAAGTTAAGGTATTAGACTTACGTCTTCAGATGTCTTCTTTAGAGTTCAAGACACAGAACTTTTGTTCATCCTTTTTGACAGGTGAGATGAACAGGCACCTGATATCTTGTTCAAAGCACAAAACACAAAACTCCGGACATCCTTTTATGAAGGTGGATATAAATATATTTTTTTGTGGGATTTTGTAGAAAAAATGCCTTAAGGATGTCCAGAAGGACAAGGCATTTTCTTTATAAGTTTTTTTTTTTAGATCGGTGGGATAAAAGATTTGCTTTTCTTTCGAGTTGAAATACCAAACATGAAGCGCGGTGCCAGTCTGATATTGGAGATGTTCTTCTTTGCTTCCCCTTTTTAACTTGAGCATGAGATACCAAATCGAGGCGCGGTGCCGACCGACATCAAAATCTCAAGGTGAGATACCAAACATGAGGCGCGGTGCCAGTCTGATATCAAAATGTTTCTTCTTCTGTTGATTAATTCTTGGATGCGAGAGATACCAATACGAGGCGCGGTGCCGACTGATACCGAGAATCTCTGAGTGAAATACCAAACACGAGCGAGGCTGGTCCGATACTCTTGTTTTTTTTATGGATTCTTGAGTGAGAGATACCAATACGAGGCGCGGTGCGGACTGATACCGAGAATCTCAAGGTGAAATACCAAACACAAGGCACAAGGCTGGTCCGATACTCCTGTGTTTTTTTTTTATTTACAGATTTACCTGTTTTACTTGAGTATGAGATACCAATACGAGGCGCGGTGCCGACTGATACTGAGAATCTCAAGGTGAAATACCAAACACGAGGCACAAGGCTGGTTCAATACTCTTTTTTTTTTGTTGATTGAATCTCGAGTGAGAGATACCAATACGAGGCGCGGTGCCGACTGATACCGAGAATCTCAAGGTGAAATACCAAACACAAGGCACAAGACTGGTCCGATACTCCTATTTTTTTTATTTACAGATTTACCTGTTTTACTTGAGTATGAGATACCAATACGAGGTGCGGTGCCGACTGATACTGAGAATCTCAAGGTGAAATACCAAACACGAGGCACAAGGCTGGTTCGATACTCTTTTTTTTGTTGATTAAATCTCGAGTGAGAAATACCAATACGAGACGCGGTGCCGACTGATACCGAGAATCTCTGGGTGAAATACCAAACACGAGGCACGAGGCTGGTTTGATACTCCTTTTTTGTTGATAGATTTATTTGCTTTACTTGAGTATGAGATACCAATACGAGGCGCGATGCCGACTGATACCGAGAATCTCTGGGTGAAATACCAAACACGAGGCACAAGGCTGGTTCGATACTCCTTTTCTTCTTTTTTTTTGTTGATTGATTTATTTGCTTTACTTGAGTATGAGATACCAATACGAGGCGCGGTGCCGACTGATACCGAGAATCTCTGAGGTGAAATACCAAACACGAGGCACAAGGCTGGTTTAATACTCCTTTTTTGTTTATAGAATCTTGAGTGAGAGATACCAATACGAGGCGCAGTGCCGACTGATACCGAAAATCTCAAGGTGAAATACCAAACACGAGGCACGAGGCTGGTTTGATACTCCTTTTTTGTTTATAGATTTATTTGCTTTACTTGAGTATGAGATATCAATACGAGGCGCGGTGCCGACTGATACCGAGAATCTCAAGGTGAAATACCAAACACGAGGCACAAGGCTGGTTTGATACTCCTTTTTTTTTGTTGATTTGTGGCAAGTTCTAAATACCAAGCACCGCTGATTTAGATCCTGACCAGATTTCATTTGGACTTGGATTTGGATTTGGTTTTAGGTTTAGTTTTGAATTTGGATTTGGATTTGGTTTATGGCACTGAGTTTGATTTTGGATTTTGGATTTGAATTTGGTTTTAGATTTGGATTTGGTTTCTGGCACTGGGTTTGATTTTGGAATTTGGATTTGAATTTGGTTTTACTTTCGATTTGGTTTCTGGCACTGGGTTTGATTTTGGAATTTGGATTTGAATTTGGTTTTACTTTCGATTTTGGGTTTTGTTTTTTTGATTTCGGATTTGATTTTGGATTTTGATTTTGGATTTTGCATTTGATTTTGGATTTGACTTTGGTTTGAATTTTTTTTTTGGATTTAAATTTAAGTTTATTTGGAGTTTTGATCTTAATTTTGTACTTGGCTTTTGATTTGGTTTTGGTTTTGGTTTTGGTTTATCTCTCGTGTCAAAGTGTTGAACCCACGAGATTTATGCAACCTGCTCCATCATCGGTTTGAGTGTTGTGGGCCTTTTCTGCCCCCAGTTTAGCTTTTTCCTGATGGAGTGCAGCCATCTTTTGATTTGACTTGCTATATTCTGGCGTAGACATGGTTGTTTTACTGACCATCTCTTGGTGTAATTTTTTATTTCCTTGAAGGAGTAAGACCACATGTTGGGGTTTCTTTTGTTGAAGTTGCATGATTTGACGATCACACGGATCAAGTCCTCTTTTTAGCCAATCTCGATCTGAGGATCTCGTCAGGGATGAAGCTCCTTGAGTGTTGTTGCTTCGTCCCATTGAATTGTTATTTATGAATTTTGGTATGATATATCCTTCTGGGTAGCATACCGAATCATACTCTTTGGGATACGGCCCCCCAAATGTTCGTGTAGGCTGTATGAGATGACTTAGCCCAGGTTGTTCTAACCGGCGGTTCATCGTGTCATTCATATCATTTATCTCTTTTTCAATCTTCTTAAGCATTTCAGGAGACCATGTGGAGTTATCCCCTGATTCTTTGTCGCGTTTTAGAATTGATTTGCTTCTGTTGTGGTTGAACTTTGCTTTTAAAGTGCAACTTTCAAGTTCCCCAAATGCAAAGTTGACTTTCTTGGAGCGTGAATCCATTTTCTCATAGAGGAAATCTTGCCACAATCCTCTTTCTGTTAGAAAATCTTGCATGCTCGCACACCATTTTGTCAATCGAGCATTCTCTTGTTGAATGGTCTCCAATTGATAGTCGCTTTGCTTCAGTGCTCGATTGCTTTTGGCAGCCTCATCACTATCAGAGGATGCCCCCAGTTCGAAGCTCCTTTCTTCACTTTCTACGGGTTCTCCCTGAGACACCTGGTCAGATTGAGAGCATTTGCTTCCTTTTGCATCATTGGTGAAGTTTTCTTCCTTACTACTCTGGTCTTCTATTGCATTGCTTTCATTCTTTTGCTGAGCTGCCTCACCAGGACTGATCAAGCTGCCCCAGGTAGAGCTCTCACTTTCAGTTTGTTCTATTCTTTCTCCAATTTCTTCTTTAAGAGGAATTTCATTGTCATTTTCAGACCCACTTTCATTTCCTAGAAGATCTAACATTTGCTCAAATGATAAATCCTCGAAGTTCTGACCCTGCAATGGGGTTTGTAAATCTATGGGTGGATAGTTGCCTTCTTGGCTTGGAATCTGCATGAGAGTCTCCAATGTTTCAGACTGATTATCAGAATCTGTATTCGTTGTGTTGTCGCTGACAAATTCCCCAAAATCCTCCGCTGTGCTTATCATGCGACTGAGAGTATCATCTGTCGCATTGAGATCGACAGGCTCCCCAGGATCTTCTGTCACACTTATCATATGAACAACAGCAACATCACCTAGACCCCTTGATTGCTCCATGAGTTTTCTTCTGTTAGGGATGTTGCCCCCAGTATCCTGCCTTTTCAATACTTGTTTTCTGGTTTCTTGAAGGATATATGTCAATCCTTCTTTGATGAGAGAACTTCCTTTCTGTTCCTCGAAGAGGCTGGCCCCAGTATCTTGCTTTGTTGATACTTGTGTTCTCGTTTTTTGGGCTGAGGACGCTGATCTTTCTAGACCATATATAGGAGAATTTTCCTTTTGTTCACTTGGGAGATTGCCCCCAGTGTGTTGTTCTTTCAGCAATTGTTTTCTTACTTTCCGGGAGGAAAATACCGAGCCTTCCTGGGCAGGCACTTGAGAGATTCTTTCATGCATTTTAGGGGTGCTGCCCCCAGTGTTCTGCCTTTTCAATACTTGTTTTCTGGTTTCTTGGGAGATATGTGTCAATCCCTTTTTGATGGTAGAAATTCTTTTCTGTTTTTCGGGGAAGCTGGCCCCGGCACTTTGCTTTGTTGATATTTGTGTTCCTATTTCCCGGGATGAGAATGCCAATTTTTCTCGAGCGTATATAGGAGAGTTTTCTTTTTGTTCACCCGGGCGACTACCCCCAGTGTGTTGCAAGGTCAATACTCGCTTTCCTATATTTTGAGAAATAATCATCATTCTTTCTTGGATAGATTTAGGAGAGGTATTGCCTCCAGTATGTCGCTTCATCAATGCTTGATCTCCTATTTCTTGGGCGATAAACACTATTTCTCTCTGAGCAGGCATGGAAGAATTTTCCTTTTGTTCACCTGGCGGACTGCCCCCAGTGTGTTGCTCTATTGATACTTGTGTTCCCGTTGTTTGGTATGAGGGTGTCAATTCTTCTTGAGCAGGTATAGGAAAATTTTTCTTCTGTTCACCTGGGAGACTGCCCCCAGTGGGTTGCTCAATTTGCTCTTTTAGCACTTGTTTTCCCATTTTTTGAGAGGAAAATGCCAATTTTTTGTTAACAGGTATGGAAGAAATTTTCTTTTGTTTTTTAGGGATGCTGCCCCCAGTGTATTGCTTTACCAACACTTGTTCTCCCGTTTTCAAGGTGGAAATGGTTGACTCATCGTTTGTCAGCGTACCAAGGTGCACAATCTGAGTGTCAGGAAGAATTGGTACACTGATATTTTTTCCTTTCCCCTGGTCAAGTAAAATCTTCTTTTCCAGCATTGCAGTTTGAAGTTCATGGATTGTTTTCATTTGGGTAGTTGGAGAATTCTTCTCGATAATTCTTAGTGGAGTAAAGGAGTTCTCCACTGACGGATTTGGTTTCTCCACTATCTCTTTTTGGTGTGTTTTGGGGTATTCAGCTTTGGAAACTTTGATTTTCTCCATTTCTGGGATTGCGATTTAGCCGGAACTTGAGTGGCGGCGACGCAAGCAAGATCTTTGGCATGCTTGACACTTGATGCAACCGGGACCGGAGTCCTGTTGGACGCCTCTTTCTCAACTGTAGTAGCTAAAGAAAAAACTTGAACTGGCACTGGACACTTCGGTTGGGCGGGCGGGCAGGTAATTCGATTGACAGACCGTGAACCGTCGCCACTCGCAATGAGCATGGAGGTTAATTTCACGTTAACGCGTTCTCCTTTGACACCTTCCTTGGGCACCGGGTACCTTGCACTTCCTGGAGACAGTCCAGAAGCATTCTTTTGAACTTGTTTAGACCACTTTCCTTGTGTCACCTCCCCCATGGCCGTCATGATTTTAGCATTAGGCTTTAGCGGTGGAAAGGCGAGTTTGTCAGAGACCGAAGGTGACTTAACCTCAACCTTCTTTTCATCGGTGTTGTAGTTAGCGTTTCTGACTCTTGAGTCTTCATAGTAAGAGAAATGAGTATGTTGTTGCATCGGAAGCTGCAACCTTTCTTTGACTGAAGGTTTCTTAGGGCTATTTGAAGCCTTGATAACAATTTTGTCAGCCCGGCGGAGCTTCTTGATGATCCAGTAGGTAGCATGGATAGCCTCTGCCGCCGGGTGTTTCTTAGGAGTGACAGTCTTAGCAATTTTGGCGGGAACATGCATGGGGAGTTCCCAGTTTCCACGGATGCGCAAGTCTTCAAAATCCTTCTTTAACATCCTCAATGGAGCGAAGACGTTACTGAGAGGCAAGTCTGTATCCAGTTCCTCTTTTTGAACCAGGCGGAGGGCTTGAGACCTCGAGAGCCTAGTCATTGTCTTGTTTTCTTTTAGTTTAGGAGTCAGGACTTCTTTCACACGTTGGGCCAACACTTCCCCTTTTTTGTTGCATGGGGTGGTGTTTCCTAAGACGACAGTGGATGCTCCCCCAGAGAACACCACGGTTGGGAGTTGTGTGGCAGCTTGAACGGACACTTGGTGAGTTCCGGCCATTAAACCATTGCTTGCATCAGCGGACGCGATCATTGAGAGCTGCGTAGTAGCTTGGACGGGCACTTGGTGAGTTCCGGCCAATGAGCTACCACCATTTTTGAGATGTTCTCCAGTAACAATTTGGCACCAGGTCACCATTGTTCCTGGAATAATAAGAATTTAAAATTAACATTAGCGTATAGCATGAGATTTAATAGACTCTTGTATACTTATGTGCCTATTCCTTTGATTATTCCCTGATGAGAGGAGAAGAATGTCCCACCGGGCGTGCCAGAATCTGTCTCGCACTTTTTTTCGGGTCCGCACCTCGGATAGGATTTAGGGATACCTCCGTGGGGGTGAAAAAAATACGGATCAGATACCCCTCGAGCCCCCTAAGACTCAAACATCAATACCCGCCTGACAAAGGATGAGGGTACTAACGTGGTCTCAGGTCTCTCAAGAGTTTGATTGTTTGTTGTAGGTCCTTTCCCTCCAGTAGGCGCAAGCCCCTACTGTTAATTACCTCTGAACTAAGTCAAGAGCACCTCTAGATCGGGATAGTCAATGGATTAGGCACAATAAGCTTACAAGGAGTCAATTTTGTTATTTCACAAGTGGCTAACATTAAATATGATACAGTTCAGATGAGAACACATGCACTATGGATGCAAATGACATGAATGCCTATAAAAGCTATCATGATGCACGCTTATGTGTGCAAAGAGTATGACTTCACTAAAACAGTATCACTTAGGTCTGCTGTTGACGTGTCAAACTACGATTCTCTGGCGTATTTAGAGTTTCATGCATTCTGGCGCGTTGAAATTCCGGCATTAGAATGTGTTCAAGTTTTAGTCAACTATTGACGTATTGAACTTCTTGGTCTTATGACATGTGAGAGTTTGGTTATTAAACATTTTAAACCCTCGACATTAAGACGTATTTAATGTTCTGGTTAGTGTGGATGTATTAAACTTTGGTCTTCTTATGTTCTAGAATTTTACTGAAATTCTGGTTTTTCAGACGTATTTAAAGTTCGGCCCCTGGATTTAGGATTTGGATTTGGAATTTGAGTTTGGGATTTGAATATGTGTTTTTGGATCTGGATTTGGAATTTGAATTTGGGATTTGAATTTGTATTTTTGGATCTGGATTTATGTTTTCGGATCTGGCTTTAGGGTTTGGGATTTGAGTTTATAGATTTGGGTTTTGGTCATTGGATTTCAGCTTTGGGATTGGAACTTTAGATTTGGGGTCTTTGGATTCAAGGTTTCGGGCTTGATATTTTGGACTTAGATTTTGGGTTTTGAATTTGAATTTGGAATTTTTGGAATTTGGAATTTTTGGGGTTTAATTTTGGATTTTTTTATTTTTGGGTTTTTAGGTTTGAGATTTTGGTCTCGGGTTCTTGCTGTTCAGGCATGCCGGCTGTCTGAATTTTCATGCGTTAAAGGAGTTTGTACCATTCCTTTCTTATCATTACTAGGACTTTTTATATTTATGACATTATTATTTCTGAGCTGAACTTAAGAAGCACTTATTGAGATTAAAGCAAACTTTCAATTTTTTTTTTGTTGGCGGCACGACCTTCATTCACTATTCTCACGACTGTTTTGGTTCTATTGCGAATTTTCACATGAGGTTTATTTTGTTCGAAACTAGACTTCAAGAAGGAAATTTTGGTATCTAGTACGAATTTTTCTGAGTTGGTTTGATATTTTTACACAATTTTTGAATGTAGTGCAACTTTCTGGTATCGACTTCTCTGGACAGTCAGACGTCTGTTCGGTTTCTGATTTTTCATTTTCTATCTGTTTGGAATTAGGACTTGAAACTTTTAGACTTCAGAATAGACATTTAGACACATGTGCTGTAATTTTTACAAAATTTTTGGAGGCTTGCTTCAGGGGTTTCGAAACAGAAACTTTCTGGTTCGTTTGCTGGCACAGAATTCTGGATCTCAATTTTGGCCTGACTTCAGAAATTCACCACAATTAATCTGTTCGTCTAAAAATTCTGAAATTTTAACAGGAGCTGCCTCATATCATGTTCTATCCACAGTTAAAATTTTAACTGGTTCTGTTCAACTGTTTGGGAAATAAAAAAGAATTCGTAACTGTCAAAACTGGTTTTGCTGGTACCAGAAATTATCCAGATTTCAGATTTTAACTCCTGTTATTTCTCAGGCGTTTGTCAGTTCTTTGGCCAGTAAGCATCTAATCTCCACCATGGAATTCCAGAGTTCTCTAGTTCAATTTCGCATTTCAGTTCAGAGAAACCAAATGTCACAGAATCATTTTTTGTTTTGTTCATCTCTATATGCTGTCATATTCTCAAGTCAAGCTTTTCATCTTTTTTTCTTTTTACAGATGCAAATATGAATGCAATCTAAAGCAAATGCAATATGAATTGTATAAGCTGGCACATCTTAACAGAAATGCAAAGTTTCAGATCTGGAGTTGACTTAAATGACTCTTTTATTTTTACCTCCCGTGGGCCAAACTTCTCATAATTATTGTTTGTGAATGCAAATTTTAAAGTAGTGTTGTTGTTATTGCTTAAACCATATGACCTTGCTTATTGACATAGTAGACTCATACTAAACTCTTTGACTCTGGATTTAGTTTAAGCTATATGAATATGACGATTTGGATATGCAAGCATGCTGTAACTAAAAAAAGGACACGGCCATACTATGAGATTGATTTGAAATAGCTCAATGTTAAAATAAATAGGAACCTACATGCTTTTTATAACATCTTTTATATGCAATGAAATTTTCATTTGCTGACATGGGCTAACCTATACGTGCAAAACGATGTATAAAACATAAGATGCAAACATAATAAGTGCAAGGACAGAACACTGAAACCTGTTTTTATGTTTTATGCAAGATGCAAACTAAACAACTATAAATTTATCTGAATATCACAACAATATAACTGAACCCTTAGTTAGACTTTTATATGCAGTACTTGGAAATTTATTTCTTTTGTTCTCAAAACAGTGGCTGGTTTTTTTATTCTAGTCCCTAATTTAGTAAAAATTTTACTTAAACTTACCTGGGCCTTAGCTCACTGCCCAAAGCAGAAATTAGATCAAGCCAAGAGGGTGGAGTCTAAGTCACACACCTCATAACTGATCTGGTTTCCATTTTGGAGAGCATGACAAGGCTCAGGTGTTGCACTATATTGAAGACTAAGAAGTAAATATGCAAATTCACACACATAAAAGCACAAATATTAACTAATGCATGCTAAGAAAAGTTACATGAGACTTTATTACTTGCTAGTTAAGGATAAGAAGTTAACGTAGTCTCTATGGAGGCGGAGTCTAAGTCACGCACCCCTCAAAACTAGTAACTCCTAACCAAATGCAAACATGGTATGCTCTACAGGACTTCAAATGCAATTTTCGTTAAAATCACTTGTTGTTGCACACATCCCTTCTACCAGAGCCAAAATTAACACTAGTGAATGCGGATCTAATTTCACGCACCCACTAATGCCAACAGAAGCCCTAGTGAAGAAACATGCTGGTATGAGAAACTTGAATGCAGCTACTGTTGAAACTATTTATTAATACACACATCCCTTTCATCAAAGCTCAGATTGATACAAGTGAATGCGGATCTAATTTCACGCACCCACTAATGCCAACAGAAGCCCTAGTGAAGGAACATGCTGGTATGAGAAACTTGAATGCAGCAACTGTTGAAACTATTTATTAATACACACATCCCTTTCATCAAAGCTCAGATTGATACTAGTGAATGCGGATCTAATTTCACGCACCCACTAATGCCAACAGAAGCCCTAATGAGAAGCATGTTAAAACAAACAAAGAAAACAAAACAAGATGCAAGACTATGCAAAATAAAATCTGCTATGCAAGCTCTGGCACACCATGGCTTGGTGGCCGAGCAAAGAAAACAAACCTCAAAACAGCAATTAAATATTCAAAATTCTTTTTTATTGATATATAATATAGATTGTTTACAGAGATTTTACTTCAAACGTACCTACAAAATTTCTTAAATTGACACTTCTCTTCTTCTTTTTTTTTTTTAAATCACTAAGAAAAGAAAGAGCAGCAATACAAAATTGAGAAGAGAAGGTCCCCTTTTTCTTCTATCTTGGGCTTGTTATATAGGCAGAGGCGCATGGACACTCTTGCTTAAGATGTTCCTCTTATGTGGCAGCCATCCAAAGGCTTTGAGTTGATCTTGTGGCTGTGGGTTGATGCTTACTCTCCAAGCATCTTATATCGTGCCTTCAACTTTGCTTATCATGTTCCAATAGGATTTCAGCAGATAGAATCAAATTGGAGGCGCAATTAGGGAATATGGAGGTGTATTTTCACTTTGACTTCATCTTGACCTTCCATGCTTCATCTGATGGCCAGGAGAAGTTCTTTGGGGAGCAAGTTTGCTCAGTTTTGTCTTCACTTGTCATGGAGGCAGCACATGGAGGGAGGGACCAGAGAGAGAACTGCTTCTCTTACGTTTTTACTTTTCTCAAGTTCAACCTAAGCCAATTCCTCTCCAGTTGATTTTGGTGGCAATTAAGCATTTGTTCTCAATTACTAGAGCATCATTGGACCATATTTAACATGTATTAAACACCAGTTAAGTTGTAAACCACTGTCTAATCAGGATTTGACCAGCACTTAAACTCAACCGCTGCACTAATTGGTGTTCTCATTACCTGAGCTCAACCTGATTGCAATTGACTTCCTAGAACACATCATAAGACTTGAAGAAAGGTGTTTAGGCCGAAGAATTGATGCCTCATCCTTTTTATTTGTTCAATTTCATGTCCCTCTTTACATAAGCTCGAGAGCTTTCTCTTTAAATTAATCATGTTTTAGTGCACCATTATGGTCGAGCTTGGTATCATTGAATTCTCCTTGACATGGGCTTTCCAACGGTGCTAAGAACTCTGGTAGCGATGCAGTATATCGCTGGATTGGGTTTTGTCAGAGACGAGAAGCTTTCGTCTCTTTCTTCTGTCCATTTTTCTTTCTTTTCCGTTTGAATGTGGGGCCCAAGAACGAGACCAATTGGCGCGTGCCATGTCTGACGAAGCGATGCGCTGGCGAGTGGGGTCAAGCGATAGCCAATCGCTATTTGACAGTTGTGAGAGGTGTAGGCGCTGAATCGTGGATGCAGTCATACAGCAGCGAAATCAAATTGTTGAGATGAATCGGAGGAGACAAGAGACGCTGATCCTTTGTGGGTTACATCTCTTTAGTTTCCTTTTTTATTTCACTGATCTGTTTTCCATTTTTCATTTGGGCCTATTTATCATTGTTATATATATGGGCCCGTTCATATACTTCTTTCATTTTGTTTTGATAATGAAACGATTAGAGCACAAATCATATAATGCTCAATCTAATTGGCTTGTACACTTTACTCGGCATATCAATCCATTTCATTTTACTTGATTCTAAGAACATACCCATTTGTAATGTATTTGTTCAAAATTCCAAAGATGTAACATGCTTCGGTCTTAATCAGAGTATTTCTTGAAGTCTCGTGCACATCTTCTAACTTCTTACTTTGCCGACTCATCCATGATATTTGTATCATATTTTCATGAATATTGAATATTAAATATTAAATTAATGAGACCAAATGACATATCACAGTCACATTAATATTAATATTAATATCAATATCATGTTGTCTTTAATCTAGACTCGTGTTTTGTCTCAAAATTTGACCCCACTTTTCTGAGAATCTGGACCCGTCATGCTTTTATGGGCCTCATTTTCTTCGCCTTTTGAATTTGTTGAAATTTTCTCATATGGCAAAAATTAGAGGTAAACAGGTAGTATGTTAATAGGCTAAGATTGGGGTCGCTTACACGACCAATCGCCTCTGACACCTGGGGTGGGTAGAGATGAGACTTTATCGAGCTATGTGCGCTTAGTCGAGGACGACTGAGGAGCTGCTTATGGCAGACGAAGCTCGTTGTCGCCTTAGTGTTGAGACTAAGATGAGATTTGTCTTCTTTTAGGCGAGTCGACATGAATTGCCCCCCACAATTCATGTAGCCTATAGCTAGCCGATGTGAGAGTTTCCTTATCGCTCGAGGTAGCGGACTTGTAGAGACTTTCAGGGTGAGTTGCAATGTATGCGGTCTAGACCATAGACGTTTGGTTTGCAACTAGACCTAGGCTCGTACAATGAACTAACATACGTCTGTTGGATAGATGGTTCATTGTAGCACGTGTTCATACCACGTGTGCTTGGCGACGTTGGAAAATGAGTAGAGTAGTCTCAGGACTAATACCGCTGTCTCCTCATTGTGTGAGTTCCAAATACGTACCCTTGTGACTATTGACTATGTCATGAAGAGTAGGTCAATGTTCTGTCTACTGTGGTATGTTACCCATGGCTATGTATGATTCGGTCTACCGGTGCATTACTCGGAAAACGATTGATTTTACTTGGATTGACATGAGTGCAAAAGGAAGATTAATTTCAGATCGCACACGAGAATTTGCTTGTGTTTGGCGCCACCAGTTTTAGTCATATGGACATAAATTGGAAATATTTGAGCAAATTAGAATGAAAGGGATAACACATAGAGGCCACGTAAGTGCGGTTGGCGATATGTATGTCTAGTGCTTGATCTTGAAATAATCTAGGATATGAGTATATACATATAAACTGCTTATTCTTTTAGAAAATGGTCGAGGCTCCTGAGTGGCTTTAACTTTATGTTAAAGTGTATTCTTGTAGCTCC
Source organism: Rhynchospora tenuis (assembly GCA_027725995.1). NCBI lineage: Eukaryota > Viridiplantae > Streptophyta > Magnoliopsida > Poales > Cyperaceae > Rhynchospora > Rhynchospora tenuis. The sequence continues at coordinate 78,700,478 of CM050888.1, forward strand.
CGCATGCAGGTTTATGCGCTAGTCGCACGGTCTATGTGCCGTATGAAGACAATGACTGCTTTCAACAAATGTCTCCAAGAGGGAGATGTTGGAATTTTGAAGTGGAGACATTTTTAGCGGGTCGCTGAAAATCTCAGCGGGCCGCTGGACAAGATGCACCTTTTGGTGACAGAAGCCTATCCCTTTATATTCTCTGATCTGTTTCCCATTCAGTATGAATGTGAGTCATTTCTCTTTAGAGAGAGACAGAGAATAGAGGGAGAGAGAGATCCACTTCTCTTCTACTTGTTAATTAGTAGAAGCACTCGTTGGAAAGTGAAACACCGCAACCTATTCGAGAGGTTGGCACATGGCAGTCCATTTAGCACCGTGGCTGTGGATAGTGTGGCAGAACTCGTTGGAATTCGATTTCCAATCGTGGTTGCTGTTCACTAGCGTATGAAGACGGTGGTCGTGAAGACGTGGAAGGACTTAGCATGTCATGCCGTAAAATAAATCGCAAGAGATCATAGAAAATCGATTTCCGCTGCGGTATGTGTTTACCCACGATTTTCTAACAAATGAAAAAGTCAAAACTCAAAAGTACAAATAGCTACCCATAACTATTTCTAAAGTAATTAATGAATAGCATGATTATTATTTCCTCGGTACCTATTTCGAAGATTGGCATGAAGCTTCATAGCAACTTTTCTTGTTCCCTACAAAAGATACCTTTTATATCTATACAAGAAATTCACTATATTTATTTGCAAGAATGTTTGCTTCTTTGTCTTCACGCTAGCAATTATAGAGATATTTATCTTGCCTTCATTAAAATTGGAATAGCCAGAGTACTTCATGAAAGAGGAAAAGTTATATCTGTACTTTACATTTTATTTGATTTTGAAATATGTTTCTATTAATCCCTCAAAACATCCATGAAAGATGCAATGAAAGATCACAATTTGTACTACATATTAGTTAGAGCTTCACAGTAGCTGACAAAGACATAACCCAAAATCAAGTTGCGATGGATGCATGCTTTTTTCATCTGTAAATAGACATGACAAAATTTTTAGAAAGGTTGAATTTATAGAAAAAGAAAAATTTACAGTGTAGAAAACCCAACAATTAGAAAGTAATTTAATGACAAGTGAATGAATAAGAATTTACCTTGCCAGAGCAGAAGATAGCAAGAGGCGAAGAAATAACCAAGCTAGTCGATAGCAGAAAAGTGCAAGGCACCAGAGCTTGCACGCTAAATCACTACAAAATCGGAAATTTAAACTGAATGAAAAATACAAAAAATCTAAATCTTTAAATAGGAAGATAAATTGAAGAGGAAAAAAAAAAAGTAGATGCCTAAAACTCACCTAGATGAGAAAGGGAAGATAAAAATGAAAAAAACCGAGAAGGAGAGGACGCCATCAGAGCTAGTTGCCATGTAAAATTGAAAAATCGAAGCCAATGAAGGTCACAGAAACAAAAAATCTCAAAAGCAAAAACACGAAAGAAGAGGAGACGATAAAAAAGAGAGAATTTGAAAGAATGAAGGGGAAATACTCCAAAATAGAACCTTGGCGCTGCAGAAATCGAAGGAGCAAATTGCCACCCCGGAGTCCTGGACCTGTAACACATGAGCCGACCAGTAAACGAAAAGAAAAAAATCATCGCTGAGAATGGCACCAGATCCACAAAAAAATAGGCGGTAGGTGGGAAGACGCAGAGCGATGAACCGAGCGGAGGTAAACACCCAGTCAAGCAGACGATGCGGAACACCAAAAGCACCGACCCGTATGCCCTTAGTCTGTCACGCCCTTAAATCCAGCAATTGAGAATATTGTAAGAATTGGATACAACAGGAAGGAAGAAGAGAGGAGAAAGAGAGTAGCTTGGAAGAGAAAGAATTGTTTTATTGAATTTCTTCTAATTGATTACAAAAATGTTCAGCTGCGCTGACTTATAACAGAAAAACAAACCCTTCTTATTGATCTAATATTACATCCACAATTCTACGACTAATCTACTTTCCAATAGAAACAGCACACGTCAGCATCTTACAATCTAACAATTCAATTAAGAAGTGAAATCCATCCTCACATCTTCAGTAACACACATCTTAAAGAGATCTCATCCGTTCATCAACAGACGCCATTTTTTTTAATTCACTGGGCTCCAATTCCTTGCCAACAGAAGTCCTCTCTTCCGTCAATTCTTCCGTCAGACTGTTATCCCCATTAAATGCACCAACGGCCATATTCATTTCAGTTTGCACACCTGACATTCCTCCCCGCTTGAAAGGATCCTTGTCCTCAAGGATTGCACCAGGAAATCGAAGTGTCAGAGAAGTATAGTCTTCCCAAGTAGCCTCCTCAGCTGGTTGGTCCTTCCACTGAACCAAAATTTGAGCTATTGGCTGATTTCTCCTCTTAATCAGTCGTCTTGCCAAAATTGCCCCTGGCTCCTTGACAGCAGGTGGAAAAGAACTGATAATTGGTAAAGAAGGAGCCACCAATTGGCCAGAACCAATGCGTGCCTTGAGTTGAGAAACGTGAATTACAGGGTGGATAGAAGATGTAGCTGGTAAATTCAGCTTGTAAGCCACCTGACCCACTTTCTCCAAAATTTCATAGGGCCCATAGTACTTTGGATTGAGTTTGCTGTTTTGAGTGCCAGAGACTGACAATTGTCTATATGGTTGTAACTTCAAGTAAACCCAATCTCCTTTACTGAAGTGCCTCTCACTCCTATTTGCATCTGCAAACTTTTTCATCCTCTCTTGAGCCTTGATCAGTTGGCTCTTCAGACTACTCAGCATTTGTTGTCTTTGCCTGAGCATTTCATTCACTGACTCCACTGAACATCTGGGTGCTGATCCCAAGGCCAATACAGGAGGATCATATCCATATAAAGCTTTGAAAGGAGTTGTATGAATGGAGCTGTGGAAGTTAGTATTATACCAATATTCAGCTAATGGGACCCATCTGACCCATTTCTTTTGTTGCTGAAACACCATGCTTCTCAAATAGGCTTCAACACATTGATTGACCCTTTCTACCTGACCATCAGTCTGTGGATGATAGGAGGTGCTCAAATTCAAGTGTACCCCTAATTTATTCATCAGTTCCTGCCAAAACTGACTTGTGAAGATGGGGTCTCTATCTGAAATGATGCTGACAGGCAGCCCATGCAGTTTGTAAACGTTATCCAAGAAAACTTGTGCCACACTGGCTGCAGTGTAGGGGTGAGACAAGGGCAGAAAATGGCTGTATTTAGTGAGCCTGTCAACCACTACCAGTAAGACCTCCTTCCCTTCAGATTTAGGTAGCCCTGTAATAAAATCCATACCTATACTATTCCAAGCCTCTGATGGTATGGGTAATGGTTGCAAAAGGCCAGGAGATGGCACATGTTCAGGCTTGGTCATCTGACACACTTCACAATGTCTGATATGATCAACAATGAATTGTTTCATACCAGGCCAGTAGAAGAGGGCCTTCATTCTCTTATAAGTAACTAGAGAGCCAGAATGTCCCCCCAAATTAGATCCATGGAATTCATGCAACAGCTTCTGTCTCCACTGATTAGCACCACCCACACATAATCTACCCTTGTATCTTAATAAGCCCTGGTGGCAAGTCAATTTGTGCAACTCAACAGATCCTTCTTGCAATTTCTTCTTGAGACTCATGATCCAATCATCATCATCATAACTGGTTAATAGCTCAGTAACCCATTGAGGTGTGATTTCAGAAACCAAACATAAGTCAGAAGAAATAGTACCAGTGCAATTATGACCCTCCCTTCTGGATAGTGCATCAGCTACTAAATTATGAGCCCCTTTTTTGTATTCAATCACATAATGTAATCCCAGCAATTTACTGAGACTTTTATGCTGCATAGCAGTATTAACTCTTTGTTCCAGGAGGTGCTTTAAACTAATGTGGTCAGTTCTGATGATAAATGTAGCACCTATCAGATAATGTTTCCACTTGGTTACTGCAGAAACCAAGGCTAATAACTCCTTTTCATAAGTGGAAAGACCCTGATTTTTAACACCTAAGCCTTTACTGAAATATGCCAATGGTCTCTTCCCTTGCATAAGAACAGCACCAATGCCAAGTTGACTAGCATCAGTTTCCAGAATGAATGGTTGATCAAAATCAGGTAGGGCTAATACTGGTGTGGTAGTCATAGCCAATTTGAGAAGATTAAATGCTTCCTGTGCCTCTGGACCCCACTTAAATGCATCCTTCTTCAGGAGTTCAGTCAATGGTTTGCTGATCATACCATAGTTTCTCACAAACTTTCTGTAATAACCAGTCAGACCCAGAAATCCTCTCAATTGCTTAATATTCTGAGGAGTGGGCCATGTTGTCATTGCCTCCACTTTACTTGGGTCTGTAGACACCCCTTCTTCAGTGATTAAATGGCCCAAATACTCGACCTTATTAGTACCCAGCTCACATTTGCTCAGTTTAGCATATAACTGATTATCCATTAGCAATTGTAATGTAGTTGACAAATGATGTATATGGTCCTCAAGTGTGTTGCTGTAAACCAAAATGTCATCAAAGAAAACTAAGACAAATTTTCGCAAAAATGGCTTGAAGATGGAGTTCATCAGGGCTTGAAAGGTGGCTGGAGCATTTGTCAGGCCAAAAGGCATGACAATGAACTCATAATGGCCCATGTGAGTTCTGAATGCAGTTTTGGAGATATCACCCTCAAACATTCTTATTTGATGATAACCAGATTTTAAATCAATCTTAGAAAAGTATTTGGCCCCATGCAACTCATCCAGCAGATCATCAATAATAGGTATGGGAAACTTATTTTTAACAGTAATGTCATTTAGCTTCCTGTAATCCACACATAGGCGCCAAGATTGATCCTTTTTCTTCACCAGTAAAATTGGAGAAGCAAATGGACTAGTAGAAGCCCTAATGTATCCATTGACCAAGAGTTCTTCAACTATTTTTTCAATTTCTAGTTTCTGGAAGTGAGAGAACCTGTATGGCCTGATATTGACAGGTGTGACATCACTCTTAAGAGGAATTTGATGGTCAATGGGTCTGGAAGGAGGTAATGAAGAAGGTTCAGAAAAGACTGAACTGTAATTGAAGACCACTTGCTGTAATGGAAGTGGTAAATGAGATATCTGTTCAGGCAAAGATGGAGGAAGAACTGAGATGGGATTCGGCTGGGTGATAAACAGCTGAGCAAAGATAATATCACTCCCTTTTTGTTGTTCTTTAGTGATGCACAACTCTCCCTGGCAAAGTTTCACCTCAGCAATTTCATGTTGCACTTGCAATGAAATAGTGTTATCCCCTTGTTTCAATGTAACCACCCCTTGAACACAATCAATGATTAGTGGCCCCACCTTGGCTATCCAATCCATGCCCAGTATAACATCATAGCCTTGTACCTCCAAAACTCTAAACTCACCCTCAAATTGATGCTGCTGTAGTTCAAATTTCAGTGGCTGACATTTCAAATCAGACAGCAGTGTAGACCCACTAGCAGTTTTGACTAACATAGGAGGGGAAGGAACAGTGGGTACATTGTTCATTTGTACAATGGAGGGGTGAATAAAGGAATGTGTGCTGCCACTATCAATGAGAGCCAAAATTGGAATCTGGTGAATGAACCCTTTGAATTTTAGTGTTTGAGAATTAGAAACACCCTGAGGTAAGCACATGGAAATATCAGCTTGTTCAAAAGTGGCTTCTTCTATGCCCTGAAATTGATTTCCTTCTTCTTCATCAGTTTCAGGCAATTTGTCACACCCCGAGTCACTTTTAGACGACTCGCGAGTGCATCTCGACAACCCGCCGCGTATTTCTACGCAAGGCGAAAAATACATCACATAAATACCAATAATCTACACATAAATTTCCACAAAACTGTATTTATTCAATAATAAAAGAATCTGGCAACCGACAAAGACTAACATGGCTTGTTGAAAATGAGACTCCCATGCTAGTTCAATGTATCAAAACTACTTAAAAACAAACAGTACAATCAGTGGCATTTATTTGACCCGCTTGTCTTCCACTCTTTTCTTACAAAAGCTCTAACACATCGTCTTCAAAATCTGGAACCCATATAAAATGGAAAACGGATAAGAGACTGAAATAATCTCCCAGTGCGGTATTTAGTTCCAGCCCGGAGATTCGTGAAATTTAACAACTCAGTAATATGTCAATAAAACAAAATGAGAATAGCTAGATGCAATAGGAATTCTAACATAACCACTTTACTATACTGATGGTAATCTTTAATATTTCAGAAACAAATTTAAATGACTTCACAAATCTTTGCTCAAATTAATACTTTTAATTCCACTAGATAACATGCCCCACTTACCAAGCCCACTAGTTTGACCTTTATCCACTATCCCAAGAAGCCCACTTATCCGTCGCGAACGGATATCTTCTGGGGAGCGCGCTAGTACTAGAGCACCCAAGCCAAACGCCTGGTACAACGGTTATCATCCACTTCCACTTAACATTTGCCACTTTCACTTAACATTTACCACTTTAATATCCACTGTCTTTACTCATTAATACTAACAATATACTCTATTTAAAATAATCTCTATGATCTTTTCTAATTGATACTAACCAATATGCAAATGCATTTATATAACCCAACCATGCGTACTAACTACATGACCTTATTGTATACTTATCCTTTTCTCATAAAGCAAATTGTGTAACCATTCTTAATATAAATGTAACCATGCACTATGCAACAATAATAGCGATTAAAAAAATATATAAAGGGAAATAAAATATATACTCTTTATATATATATATATAGAAAAATAAATTTCACTTCAAACCAGGATCCGCACCTGACAAAAAAACGGATGCAGTGACAATCTTTCGAACCAACTCCTGAGCAGCTACGAATCTGAAACGTCTGATCCTTTCCTAGTGTCGATAATTAAGTAATATTTAATTTAGTATCAACTAATCCTCCAACTTAAGTCACTAATTAAAATTTCGAACTAAAATATTAAAAGCTAGATTTAACTTTGTCTATAATGCTCCACTGAATAATAATTCAGAAATAACACTAAAAATAACATGATTATGATAATATAGTTCTAACAGTAACTTACAGAAATATTAAGATTAAGAGGAACTTGTAAAAACTTTTCTAACACGAATTTTTAGATGAACAAAAATTCATTTAATTATTTCATCTAAGAAGAAAAGAAGGTCCTTGATATGAAAATAATACATATTAATATAAAGTTTGAGAATTGGAAAGTGCACCGTAGCATGGGTTTAATTGACCGGATAGTACACTCAACAAATTTCAAAAGATACAAATATTTTCAGAACCAATAAGAAGAGTAGTAATTGCCTAACATAATATACTGTACTTCTAAAGTTATACGACACACATAATAAAATAGAAAACTAAAGTAAGGTTTATCAAAATCGAAATATAGTGAGCACATACATAGTCTATAAATCTGAATAAATTTTGATATGGACATTTCAAGTCAAACTTTACTTCTCTTTTCCATAAATAATGGACGGACAGTTTCTATCAATGTCAAATATACAAATAAACGGTAATAGTTAAGATGGTCAGAATCTGATCTAGTGATCCAATCAGTAAATACAAAATAGGATTAGAAAGGAAAAAAATAATTGAATGTACCGTTCAAGCAGGACCAAGATTGTGTGCGCCAACTTCAATTCAAAGTTAAGATAATTTGTAGAGGGTGGAAATAAGCAAATATCACATGGAAATAAATACCAGAGGAAATATTGCCTCTGGGCATGAACGGAATTAGAAGAGGGCAATTGGTGTCTTCTGGACAAAAACCCATAACTTTATTTCTTTGGTTCAGTCAGAAAATAAAGGAGTAAGATTAGTCAGAGATATATACACAATTAGGAATAGAGGAAAGTGGTTCAGTTTTTAATATAACCGAAGAGAAATTGTATAATGGCTTTTGGATAATAACCGATTTTGTCAGTTATTTGTTGGACCAAACAAAATCAATAACTGAAAATAAATAAGAGGATAAATGGAATTTGAATATCACAAGGGAGATATCTAAATAAACGGTTATTTGTTCCCACTTACAAACAATTTTAATTCGTCTAACACGAATTCAGAATTAATGGGTGGTCACGCAAAGGAATTTAAATGGAAATGTAAGAAAAAGTTATATTGATATCTTTGTATAACGAAAATAGATTGGACATAAAATTCTAAAACAATGGAGATATGCACGGTTATGGAATTTCATAACTTACAAGGGAACAAAGACAAATAGAAGGGATTTAATCGTTGTAGAGATAAGGCTAAATATGATATAAATACTTTAAATTAAGGAAAATATAGTTTTATGTGACTTGGTAAAAATCTAGGTTGTTACATTCTTCCTCCCTTAAAAAGAATTTTGTCCTCAAAATTCAAATAGGTGGTTACAAAAATAAATAAAAAAAATACAAAATATGTAACCCAATCATATTCAAATACAAATCCTAAAATAATAGTATTGTATACATCCCAACTTGAAAAAAGATACTACTTCACTACAAATAAATTTAATAATTTTTATCAGAAATAATTGTAAAGAAATTCTGCGGAGGACGTCCTAAAAATTTCAAATAGGTGATAATTCGGAAATAAATCAATACAATTTACATCTATTTATTCATAAAGTATATATATCAAAGAGTAATAATAATAGATCCCATCCACAGTAAAATACTAGTTCAATAAAAACAGATTTAATATACAAAATACGAACGTCCGTACCTTCAATGAAAGAAAGCTTGAATAATCAAAACAAATTGTTTTCTACATAAAATATATGCAAGAACTAGGTTAGACACATAAATTTGAAATATTTATTCGACAAGAGATACAGTAATACAAAAATCACTTTTTAATGAAAACTACTCTATAAATCAATTAAAGAGAATAAGTTGGATAACAATGAAGAGAATGAGGATAAAAGAGAATTTTAAATTGATACTCAAAGAAGAACAAAATAAATCAATATCCAAAATAATTTGTTGGATCTATACAATCCATAAATGACAATTGGATAAAAGACTGTGTCAAATAATCCTAAAACGAAAAAAAAGAAATCTATAAAATAAATATATATAAAGTAACTATATATATAGAACTAATGTAACATTCCTCCCCACTTAAAAACTTTGTTCAGTACTCTGAACAACTATCGTGAGATTAAAAATTTGAGACGAACCCTCAAATATATACGTCAATTCTTAACCGTATAACTCTCTCAAATGCTACCGCTGCGCAACTCTGATATTCTTAATTTAAAACAAAAGGTAAGTTCTTACAAAAAGCCAATTCTAAAGAAAAGATCTGAATAAGCTCTCAAGTAACGGATCAATTATTGGTATTGTATGTGCCTGTCTCTGATACCAACTAAAGTTGTCACACCCCGAGTCACTTTTAGACGACTCGCGAGTGCATCTCGACAACCCGCCGCGTATTTCTACGCAAGGCGAAAAATACATCACATAAATACCAATAATCTACACATAAATTTCCACAAAACTGTATTTATTCAATAATAAAAGAATCTGGCAACCGACAAAGACTAACATGGCTTGTTGAAAATGAGACTCCCATGCTAGTTCAATGTATCAAAACTACTTAAAAACAAACAGTACAATCAGTGGCATTTATTTGACCCGCTTGTCTTCCACTCTTTTCTTACAAAAGCTCTAACACATCGTCTTCAACATCTGGAACCCATATAAAATGGAAAACGGATAAGAGACTGAAATAATCTCCCAGTGCGGTATTTAGTTCCAGCCCGGAGATTCGTGAAATTTAACAACTCAGTAATATGTCAATAAAACAAAATGAGAATAGCTAGATGCAATAGGAATTCTAACATAACCACTTTACTATACTGATGGTAATCTTTAATATTTCAGAAACAAATTTAAATGACTTCACAAATCTTTGCTCAAATTAATACTTTTAATTCCACTAGATAACATGCCCCACTTACCAAGCCCACTAGTTTGACCTTTATCTTTATGTAACACCCCAAAATTTTTGATTTAAAAATTTAAAGAAATTTATTTTCTAATATTATTTTGGTCAAATATTTTCTTGATCTTTCCAAATTTCTAACTATATTGAATGTACAAGTAATTTGGTATCCAAAATTTATTTGCCTTTACTTAAAGTCATTTGATATTTACAATACTTATTATTTATTTCCTGGTCCTCTCTTTGACGTTTTATTTTGGGAATTAGTAAAATTATTACAATGATAAAATCTTTAGCTTATTATCACCCTAAATAGCTTCCTCATTTTTTACGAATCCTATATCCGATATTTCTTCTTAATGGCATATAATTATATTCTATTTCCATTCAATTTCGTATATGCCATATGTGCTTGATTTATTGATTTATGATATTCCTAATGTTTCCTATATCCGATATCCTTTTGTCTCATTCGAAATAATTCTTTCAAAGTGCAAATTTGGAAATCAAGTTGTCCTTTTTATTTGATGCGGTGGCCCATTAATTTGTTTTACAACCCACGGATCCCTCTGGCTACAAATTTCCTCTCATTTTATTTTGTTCCTCATCCGAATAATTATTTATGACCAATCTGAGATATAAAACCGTAATTATAGCGGTTAGATTTAATTAGGCTTGTAGCCCACGCATCCCCACTGTCTATTATCTCTCTTTGATTCCCTTCGTTTCTCATCCGAACAATGAAATTTAACCGCCTCCTTCTCCAAGCAAATATACTATTTTTTCTTATCGTCGGATGTCCCGAGCCCAAATTGAATATCTAAAGTTTACTAAAAAAATTCAATTGTTATATGTTTCGTCCATCCGATTTGAATTCAAGTACTACGTCACGATCATTGTCGTTTTATTATTCGTCAGGTAACCGGACTTCTCTATAATTTAATTTTCGTATTGATTGATCTAAATATCGTTTGGCTTATTGATTGAATTGAATCGATATATGAGAATTATGATTGATGTATTTTGCGAGTCAACGGGTCTCTAATGTGATTTGAATTGAAGTGGAAAAGTGGAAATGGAATAGTGAAATGGATTGTGAAGCGGAATCGCCTAAAGAGGGATTCGCGCTAGTGGAAAAGTGATATGAGAAAGTGGAATTGAGAAAACCTAGACCCGTTGATCTCTGTAAAATATATTTAATTTGTTTGTTATTGATGTGTGGATTAATCCGATCGATTGATTTTTGGTTATATAAATTGATTATAGAGAAGCTGCGTCGTTAAATAACCGGTTACTCGGCTTTGTAGCTGACTCCGTTTGCTTTTATTTCTTGTGACGTAGGTTGTCGTGCCGTCGGATGGATGCGAAAGATACTGTCTCACCTCACGCCTTGTATTTCGGATACGGGGTGTGACACAATTGTACCTCAGCTTCCAATTCACTAGCTTCTAACAGATGTACTCGTTTCTTTTGACATTTATGCCCCTGGTAATATTTCTCTCCACACCAATAACATAAACCCAATTTCCTCATAGTCTCAAAAGACATTTTTGCAGTTTCAGACTGGGGTGTGACAGTTTTATTTGGTGGAGCTGGTAAAAGGTGAAGTGGTTTTCTCTCAGTAGAATCAGGCAATTGAAAAGCTCTGGGTTATTAGTGGAAGGTAACATAGGTCTGAGCATCATTCGAACCTTTCTTTCTTGTCCCTCAAGTGCTAATTCAGCTTGTCTGGCAAACTTGTATGCCTGATTAAGGTTTGAGGGTTCACACAGTCCAACAGTGTGCTTGATTTCCTCTCTCAATCCACTGAGAAAGGCTAATAAATAGAAGTTGGTGTCTTTCATTTTTGTAGTGCTCATCAATCTAGACCTCACTTTCTCAAAATTCTTAATATAATCATCAATCTTTCCCAAATGAATTACTTTTCTGAATTCTTCCAAGGGATTGTCTACTTGACCCACAATGAAACTAGCTTTGAGTTCTTCCACTAAAATTGGCCATGGAGGGTGTGGATTATCCATTTTAAATCCTCTATACCATTCTCTGGCATCTCCACTGAAATGTGTGGTAGCCATCCTAGTTTTGTAAATCTCTGGTGTCTGAAAGACCTCAAAATAAAATTCACAATCCTCTTCCCAAGAGGTTACATCTGACCCATCAAATGAGGGAAAATCCAATCTTGGTAAAGGGCCTTTGTGGTTGGAAGAATGAAGTTCACTTTCAGATTCAGAAAAAATTGGACCCAAATTTTTCTTTGGTGTGTGAGGTGGCAATTTCCCAGAACCACCAAAATTAGTATGAGGTGTTGCTGCAGAACTAGGACCAGCCCCCAGTACAGGAGTGGATGCCCCAACTGTACCCAATAATGGTGACTTGGGATTGTTTGGTGGCAAGAACTTGGCAAACAAGGTCTCCAACTGATCAATTCTGCTACCAATTTGGGTATTAGTTGATTCATACCTTTGTTCCATTCTTGAGCTAGCTTCTTTTGAAGTTGCTATTTCTTGTCGCAGGGAAGCAAATTGGCCTTCCATGGTAGTCAAAATTTGCGTCAACAATTCACCATTGTGACCCTCCACAGTATCTTTCTTGGGCGGCATCGTTTCTTGGAGAATCTTGCAATCTCTCCAATGAATAACTCAACCCAGTTGTGATACGAAAGGCTACTGATACCACTTGTCACGCCCTTAAATCCAGCAATTGAGAATATTGTAAGAATTGGATACAACAGGAAGGAAGAAGAGAGGAGAAAGAGAGTAGCTTGGAAGAGAAAGAATTGTTTTCTTGAATTTCTTCTAATTGATTACAAAAATGTTCAGCTGCGCTGACTTATAACAGAAAAACAAACCCTTCTTATTGATCTAATATTACATCCACAATTCTACGACTAATCTACTTTCCAATAGAAACAGCACACGTCAGCATCTTACAATCTAACAATTCAATTAAGAAGTGAAATCCATCCTCACATCTTCAGTAACACACATCTTAAAGAGATCTCATCCGTTCATCAACAGACGCCGTTTCTTTTAATTCACTGGGCTCCAATTCCTTGCCAACAGAAGTCCTCTCTTCCGTCAATTCTTCCGTCAGACTGTTATCCCCATTAAATGCACCAACGGCCATATTCATTTCAGTTTGCACACCTGACATAGTCGATGCACATGGTGCCTGCTGTTGACCGCACGGAAGTATCGGCAGGGATTCCCATCCTCAGCAGCGAAATAAAAACGCAGCTGAGGATGCAGACCATTTAAGACCGTTGGATTTTTTTGACTGGAAATAAACGGTGGGATTAGAAGCGATCAGTTCGATCAATAAAAAAAAAAAAAAAAAGCGCTTCTTAGACTTCGTCTCCGTCTTCTCCATCTCGCTCCCTACACTGAGTTTCGAAGAAACCCTCGCACCTCTCATCACAAAAACCCCTCGCGTTGATACAGTCCCAAAATGTCAAACAGAAAGTTAAAATAAAAATAACCCCCTCTCTCTCTAAGCTCTTCCCTTCGAAAAATCCTGGCCATGGCGCTCTTTCCCCTCTACCATGGCGACATTGACTATGACCTAGACGCGACTCGCATCTCCTCTCTCCTCTTCCTGTCAGAACCTCTCTCTCCCATCTCTCATCTCTTTCCGAATCACAAATCCTAGGTACCTTCCTCTCCTGACACCAGGCATCTCCATCACAAGAATTGCGAGGCACCATTTGAACAATTAAAATCTCTTTGCTTATAGCAGGCCATCTCTCTGTTCAGTTTGAAATTGAAGTAATACCAATTTGTAATTGCCAGAAGTAAGGTATGCTCCAAGGAACTTAAATTGGTAGTCCCTACAAACGAATTTAAGATAATATGAACCTAAATTGCGTAGAAATTGAAGAAATTTCAGTTCTCATTACATTGGTATATCCAATTTTCGTTATAATGGATTGGTAAAAGCATGACTCAAGTAAAAATTTCACTCCTGGTTACAAAGTACTAAAGCTTGATTTCTTATCCTTTTCCTTTTTCTTATTTATTTGCTTTCTTATGGGAATCCCAAGTTATTTGTTAATTGCATTAGTTGACTTTCATTTCGCAAATAGGAATATCAAGTTATTTCAGTAAATTGAAGCATTGTTGATTTAGTCCCTTGTTACGGAGGCAGTGAACAAATTCGCAAAACGACAGAGGTAACTAGGTGCAGAGAGAGTTGCGAAGGAGAGGGTTGTGAGGGTTTGGGAGTGCCACGATTGTGCTGCGAGGGGTTTTTGTGATGAGAGGTGCGAGGGTTTCTTCGAAACTCAGTGTAGGGAGCGAGCTGGAGAAGACGGAGACGAAGTCTAAGAAGCGCTTTTTTTTTTTATTGATCGAACTGATCGCTTCTAATCCCACCGTTTATTTCCAGTCAAAAAAATCCGACGGTCTTAAATGGTCTGCATCCTCAGCTGCGTTTTTATTTCCCTGCTGAGGATGGGAATTCGTATCGGCAGAGCGACAACGAAAAAGAGATCGAGCGAACAATGAGAGCGTGAAAGCGTGGTGGAAGCGTACTGACGGAAATGTGTACATACAAAGCACGTGAGAGGGAGAGGAGCAGTCGAGCAGAACTATCCAAAAAGAAAAAATCTTGCTTCTACTGCCAAAGACCATCAGCGGCTCAGATCAAGCGAACAAAATTAAACGGACGTGATGCAAAAACTGTGCTAACTACAGTATTAAACGGACGTGATGCAAAAACTGTGCTAACTACAGTAGCTAAAGTCTCCCACGCACAACTCACGCCGGCCGAAGTTTATATACTTCTAATGTTCCGTTGAGCATATTACATTTTGGGTAACCATTACATACAATATTGTATATGTTAATTCATTCAAGTTAATCAACTTCAATAGCTAAAAAAAAATTTAATTTTGAATTTTATATAGATATCAGCAAAACTTATGAAAATTCCATTTTGGTAAAAAAAAAAAAAAAAAAAACTATTGAAATGCAGCCAGTTTTAAACTTATTTATTAGTTTATTTATGGCCGTTAGTATAACATAAGCTTATTTTTTATTAGTTTTAATCTATATATATCTCATAATAAGATATATTAATAATGATGTGTTCTTATATCTTCAAACTACAAATTTACTATTAAGAGACTGATTTTTATTTATTTATTTATTTATTTTGCTAAGGAGTGCAGCCAGTTAGACACCTTGAGTTTGTATCTGCTATAATTAGCAATTGCACGACCTTCCTTTTTCATTTCATTTTAGAAACATGATGGATAGATCCAATTGCATAAATAATATATGATATATTTCTTTTATAGCAACACATCAACTTATTGAATTTACTTAGCTAAGCTACTCAACTATATGTGAAAAGTAATTAACTATTTAATTATTACACAGCTGGTGAAAAGTTGAAGGTGCAGAAATTGTTAGCACAAGAAACAACCATATACGGACGTTTGTGGCTTATTTTATTTATTTTTTCTAGAAAGTTGCTTTCAAAACTTGTGATTGAGTGAAAGCCACACGGAATGTCGTCTGAATGCCCGCATCAAGATATCCGAATTCATAGAACACAAGCAAAAGCAAGTGAACTAGTTGACTGTTGACATTTTTTTTTGAGCAAAAAACGGGGGTCAAGCCCCAGCCTTTTATTGATAATAAAGTATTTACAAACAAATTAAGCAAAAATGTAAAAACGTTACCAGTAACAAGAAGTTACAGGCTCCCTTGAACAAAGAAAAAAAAAATTAATTAAAGATGCAGATCAGGGTGATGCTCTCAACAGAAAATGTCATTCATAGAAGATCTCACTTGATAGGTCCGTGAGACTTCTGTGAATCCCTTTAAAAATCCTGTTGCAGCGTTTTCTCCAGAAAATGAAGAAAACCAGTAAGAAAAATTGTCTTGCCCTTTTCGGAAGATGAACAGAATTACAGAAATAAGTATAAAGATGTCAAATCTAAAGGAAGAAATGATCTCACGGGAAAGAGGCTGCATTGACATCAAAATGTCCGTGAATGTTTTAAAAGTAGTACATTCACCGAATAGATGAGGAACAGATTCTTCAGCTTGCTTGCACATAGTACACCAGTTGACAATGGAGTTGACTGTTGACATTTATCGGAGAAAATATAGAATCTCATAATCCGATAAAGATTGTATCGGATTCTGAGATTCTCTCGTACTAAGCTGTATTAGATTATGAAAAATCGATATTGCTAAAAATCGATATTACGAGATTATTTAATTTTTTTATTATTTTCGAATTATTATCAAAATTTAATATTATTTTAAGGTTGTTTATAATTTTTTCGATAACAAAGAGCATCTGTGTAATATGGGCCCTGACACGTCTAGCTTAGTAGAGAGATCAACAATAGGTAGAGATTGAGATTGAGAGGGATGAATTAGATCTTTATTGATTGATAAAAGTTTACAGTAATGGTATGTGTGTGTGTGAATGAACGTCCAACCCCCCTATACAATATGCTACCCCTTCTATATATAGGCCTTCGAGAATGTATCTTTGGGCTGACGTCACCTGACAACGGTTAGAGCCACTTGCGCCACTAGGCTGTTCCGAGATGTTTATTGAACTTCTCTGTCCAAGTCGGGAAGCCTTTCTTTCTCTCCGAGAACTCACTTATGCGCTATTTTGGATATCTCGGACGCGCGCGCCTTGGTGGGCCCATCTAGACGGTTCGGCTCTAACTGTCTTGTTCCTTCTAGAATCCTTTGTATTTGGCTTTTCCCGCTCGTTTTTGTACCGTCTACCTAATTATTCTTATTAGGCCTTGAACGATCTCTCTTGCTAAGCTGATTAGCCTATTTCGGATTGGACCTTTTGGGCCTGATCCTATCATAAGCCCTTGAACTTGTAAGGAGTTTACTCATTGGAAGTTGATATTATCTCTGCGACCCGACTTCTTATGCGAGCCCTTGAGTCTTTCAGTTCGTCATTAACCTGAAATGTATCGTCGAGTTATTGACGTATAAGGATACGTTTGATGATCCGAGATGCACCCTCAAGCCCTTGAGCTGTAGCTCAAAGTTATCTTCTGAGATCTATGAACAAGCTCTTGGGTCTCCAACTTCGAGCCCTTGAGTCTTTTGGCCCAAGATGACTTTCCAAGGTATGTCGTCAAATCCTTGAGACGCTGTATATTTGATGGTCCGAGATACATCTTTGAGCCCTTGAGTCTTAGCTCAAAATTGTAATCGGGATGTGTTGTCGAGCCCTTGAGTTTTTTTAACTCGGTGCCTTCTGATAATTCGAAATGTTTCATTTTGTTGAAGACTTAAGCTTTAAGTCTTTTGAACTTCTTGCTTGTACAGTACTATGTCGTTTTGTTTGACATCATTTAAGAAAAGAGAGACACGTGTCATGTTTTGATTCCCTCAAATACTGCGCCTCCCTTTTTGTCCTTCTGGGGATTTTTGCCTTCCCGCATTTTCCCTTGAACTCTTCGCCTTCTACACTTTTCTACCCCTTTTCTCTCTCTCTCTTCATTCTGACTTGACGCTTCTTTTCCTTTCTACCCACTTTCTCCTTTCATCTTCCTTCTTCCATTCTTTAACCTTTGCTCCTCTGATTGATCGCCTGCTTGCCTTCGTTCGAGCTTTCTGCCTTTTCCAGCTTCCTCAATCGATCTCAGGCGATCAGCGGAACTGCCATCAACAGGTAAGCTTCTCCTCCCTTATCTTATTTTGTTCTGGCTTTAAATTATAGCTTTTTTTTTACTGCTTATCCATGGCCGACTGAGAGTAACCCCTTGTTGTTTGACCATGGCCAACTGAAAGTATAACCTTCTGCCATTCTGCCATGGCCAAAAGAAAGTATAACCTTCTGTCACTCAACCTAGGTTTTGTCATTAGGATAAGTTTCTTGATTTTTCTTGTAATTTTACCAAATTCTTGGAAGCTACAGAGCCCTCAAAAGATTTTAAGATATGCTTCTAAGCATTCTTTCTACTATCTATTTGATGCCTTGTTTACGCAATTTCATCATACTGGCGTTAGACTAGAACTTTCCCTATAATTTTGCATTCGTACTATCTAGTACTAGTATATGTTAATATAACTTGTACGTTCACGTTTACTGTCAGTACCAAATCAGTTTCCTCTTTTGTTCTTGTACCTGTTTTTACCTGGTTCAAGATATGTTAGAAAACCAGTGTTTTTTAATGCTCTTTAGAGTTTGTACTCTGGAGTGCATCAACAGGACTGTCTAGCAGTATGTGTTGTGTCAGATTTTGTAATATTTCCATAGCACATTCTGATTTTCTTTTCTGTTATCAGATGTCTTCGAAAGATAAGGGTACTGATCAGGCTGCTGGGAGTAGCTCAAATGCTGTTGTTGACAAGCAGAAATCTACTCGGGCTGCCCCGAAAAAAGAGATGTACCGTCAGACTTCTCGCCCTTTAGATGCTGTTTTTATGAAAGCGGCCACCTTTCGATCTATTCTTTGGGACGATGAAGCGGATGTTTTAAAGTTTTCAGAGTCTCTTGGATTAGGAGAGCTCGAAGCTCTCGTCATTGCTACTCCCGAAGATCGCCCCTATGATGATCTTCGGGGCGTCGTACTGTTCTGGAAGATAGAAAAATATGGTTTTCACTTGCCTCTTTCCGACTTTGCTCGAAGTGTATTGACTCTTTTTGATATCCCTCCTGGGCAGCTACATCCTAACGCCTGGTGCAATGTTATTTCTTTTGAGAAATTCATCACCGACTATGCTCCCACATTGGGTTTGCCTCGAGTGGCTCCTTCTCTTCGCCTCTTTGGTCATTATTTTACCTTTGTCAAAGCTTACGATTTGTGTTCTATTCGGACTAGGCCGAATACTCCTCTCTTTGCCAATAAAGCGCTCAAGATAGAAAATTGGGAAGATAGGTTCTGCTTTCAACAAGAACCCTTTCTAAATATTTTTAAAATCACTGCAAAGTGGAACAAAGATCGCGAGAGCTTCAACAAGGTGGTTTTTGAGCCTCTTTCTGTTCCCGAATATGCCTTCACTACTGCTCTCCAGGCTTTGATGGAAGTTCGCGGGAACATACGAACGGCTTTCACTGGGATGTATGAGAAGGACGAAGGACGAGGTGATGTCTCTGATTGATCCTCGAACAGCCATCCCTGCTGCTGCTGTGGGACGTAGCCAGAAAAGGAAAGCTGGATCTACTCTTGCTGGTGAACGTCGCAAGAAAAAGAATATCGCTTGTGTTCAAACCCCTGTGCTTCCTGAGACAGAAGAAGAGTTTGCAGGCAACGACTCCGAAAAGTCTACTGAAGACCCTGCTCTTCATGGAACTCATCAAGAGGGCAGATCAGTAGGAGAAGGCTTGGGTTCTCATGTGGATCCCTCTGATCAGGGAACAATTCCCAAAGTTATTAATACTTCTGTAGGCAAAAGGGAGTCTCAGATGGTTGTGTTGTCGGATGACGACGATGATGTTTTGTTTGAGGTGAGGACTCGGGCTAAATCTCGTTTATCTACCCCTGTTAACCCGGTGGTTGATTCCTCAAGAGCGATACATCTTTTGCCTTGTTCCGAGACCCCTGTTCTTCCTAACTTTGAGCTTTATCAACAGAATGCTGAGGCAGAAGTTGGACGAGAATGCCCAGCTACTCCTTGTAGGGATCAATTTTTGGGTAGTGATGATGATATGATGCCCAAGACTTAACCTTCTACTTCTTATGTGGCGACTTCGCTTGAAGCTGCCCGAGTTCATGCTGTTACTTCTTCTTTATTGGTTGGTTCCCCGACTTCAGCTCGATTGCCTTCTTTGTTGAGGGAATTGGTAGAAGCTTTTGAGGGCAAAGATGCTAAGATTGCCCGTCTGGAGAAAGAGTTAGCCGAAGAGAAACAAAAGACAAATGAACTGCAGTCTAAATTTGACTCGAAGTATAAGGAGTGAGAGGAACTTTTAGAGAATATGATGGATACTGCCAAGGAGCTTGATGCCAAGAATGTGCAGTTATCTCAGGTGAACTCTGAACAAGCTCAAAAACTTGATGACTTTGAAAGCTTTCGTCATGTCATCTTGCTTAAATTTGATTCGGCTCTCCGTCAAAGGAATTTGGCTGTATCTCAGCTGCATGACGTTCGTTCTGAACTGACTGCCGAGAAGGCCAGAGGAATTGCTCTTGAGGAAGAAAGAGAAAGTTTGAAGGCACAAGTTAGCAACTTGTCATCTCTTGTTGCTTCCCTGACTATTGACAAGGAATTGCTTGCTGAAGGGAGTTCTCTCGGGGAAGAGGAGAAAGAACAAATGTGTACAGAGTATCTGGCTGCTTTCTTCAACTCTCATGCCTTCAGACGAGCTTCAGCCATCAAACAAGCTCCCGCCCTTCGAAATGCTTTAGTGGACGCAGCTCGTGATCTGCAGCCTTATTTCCCATTTACTGATGAAGAATTCGGCATTCCCGACATGTCAAAGCTTCAGGATTTGCCCGACCTCACAAAGTGCAGCTGGAATCGTTCTATTGATCATCTAGTTGACGAAAATAGGAGCGTTATCGGTGGAAGAATTTTTATGAAGGATGAAGGGTATGTTCCTGCACATCCTTGGCCTGAAGATCAAGTTCCTTGGCCTGCAGATGTACCTAAGCCTCCTATTCCAGAAGAATAGGTTGTTGTGTCTGGTTAGGTTAGTCGGGTAGTTGTGAGAACAGTTATTTGATGGTTATCTTTTTGTGGGTTTGGGTTTGTGGGTTGGTAAGATTTTGGATGGTTGGGTGGTTTGTAAAACTATCTTTTGAGGTTTCGCATGGATATGTTGATGATACGAGATATGTGTTGTTGTACCCGACTTAACATATTTTTGTTATGAAATTTGAGATTGTGTATTTTATCATTTCGTGGTAATGAAACAATGTTATACATCTGCACACTTCTTGCAAACAAATTGTTTAAAACAACTCGGTTGCCTAATATATATTCGTTGCCCTTCCGTGAACTCTACCATTCATGAGGTCATAAAATGATATAAACTTATAAATATATCAACTCGATTGTTTTCACGAGATGTTAACATTCATCGTATATTTTCGCGAACTTTATCATTCATGAGATTATAAAAAATTGCTTATACAACAACTCAATTGTTTTCACGAGATGCTATATAATCATCATATATGTCTTTCCGAAATCTACTATTCACGAGATCATATAAAGAGAGGGATAAGAAAAAACAAGATCATTTTCATGAAATATAATATATCCATCACATATATCTTCGCGAACTCTATCATTCGCGAGATTGTACAATAAGAAATTAATTATAGAACAAATCGATTGCTTTCACGAGATCCAATAAAATAAAAAAATACACTTTATTAATGATTTGCCCGACTTGGGCCTTATTGAGTGAAGATACTGTTAGACGAAGGCCACACTGAAAGGCGCACCTTGTCTTAGTGGTGTAGTTTCTACCCCCAGACTCTTTGAAGATGACGAACAATCCAGAAGGCCATTGATATGTGAGAAGCCCTTTGGTAGGTATCTTCTGGTGTTCGTTTGTTCGTTGGGGCAGACCTTCATCACTTAAAGGATATGCCAAGTTGAATTTTGTAAGAAACATCTAACTTTAGTTCGTCAGCTGTTCTACTTACTCATCGACTTGGCTTCAGCTGTCCTACTTACTCTTCCATTGTTTTAGTGTTTAGAGCTTTCTTTTT
Organism: Rhynchospora tenuis; assembly: GCA_027725995.1. Lineage (NCBI taxonomy): Eukaryota > Viridiplantae > Streptophyta > Magnoliopsida > Poales > Cyperaceae > Rhynchospora > Rhynchospora tenuis. The sequence continues at coordinate 78,722,133 of CM050888.1, forward strand.
TATTCTTTTTCATTGTTTTTGGAGGAAGGAGAAGAAGAAATGGTGTGGAGGGACTTAAGGTCTGCTTCTCCTTTTATAGCGGCAGGGGTTTGAAGGATGGGTAAGTTCTGACGAATTCACATGGTTAAAGTACAGTTATTTGCAATAACTTTTCAGTATCTTTTCTGACATTGTCTCGCACTTTTTCGGGTCCGCACCTCGGTTAGGATTTGGGGATACCTCCGTGGGGATGAAAAATATGTATCAGATACCCCTCGAACTTCCTAGGACACAAACATCAGTACCCGCCTGACAAAGGATGAGGATACCGACGTGGTCTCAGGATTTTCGAGAGTTTGATTGTTTATTGCAGGTCCTTTCCTTCCAGTAGGCGCAAGTCCCTACTGTTAATTACCTTTGAACCGAGTCAAGAGTACCTCTAAATCGGGAATGTTAATAGGTTGGGCATATTAAGTGTATTCAGGCTTGTTTGATGATTGCTTTTGACAATCATTTCTATAAACAAAGTGAACTGACAGTGAATGTGAATGCAGGTTAAATGCCTATGATGACATGAATGCACATGATACACAGCGGTGATGCAAGAAGAAGATAGAAGGAAGAGTTTCTGTTCTAAAAGGCTGTACGAACAGTCTTTCTACATTTAAAATTTGGTCTGGTAGATCATTGACTATTAAAGTATTAGATCATTTTTTAAGATTTGCTTTCTCCATATCCAAGACGCATTGCGTGTTTGGAGAAAATTAACATAAACGTGTAAAGTCCCGGTCTCTTGACGTTTTGAAGATCTGGTATATTGAACGTGCTGGATCTTCGGTGTTGCGGCGTATTTAAGACTTAGGTTTGCTGTTGACGTATCAAAGTTGAGGTTATCGAATATGTTGAGAGCTTCAGGCATTCTAGTGTGCAGAAGTTCCGGTCCTTGAACGTGTGTCGGCTTCAGTCGGCTGTTGACGTGTTTGAACTTTGGATCTTTTAGCATTTTTAGGGTCTGGTTTGAGCGTTTTAAACCCTGGCATTAAGATGTGTTAAGAAGTTCAGGTCACTTGAGTCCTTTTTGCTTTTCTAAGACTTCAAACACTTTTGAGTTTAAAAACCCCGCCTTTCAGACATTTTGGGTTTTAGTTTTCTGGATTTCTGTAGGAATATGTGCTTCCTAGATTTGAGTTTGATCTCTAGACTTGTCTTTCGGGTCTAGGTGCTTTTGGGTATTTGAATTTATTCTTGTGGAGGTTTCAGTTCCTTGAATTTGTTATCTTGGAATATGGGTTTGGTTTGAAGGTCTCTGAGCTTGAGAGCTGTGTTGAGCCGGTATGCGTATTTGTTTTGATGTTTCTGGATTGTATTTGGATCCTTTATATCTTTAAGTTTGGTGTAGTCATTGATATTGGATTTGAATCTTGGATTAAGATGTCTGGCCAGGGGCTTTTGGTTAGTTGAATACTGGGATTGTCGGTCCCAAGTGATTCAAAGTACCTGTTGTCCAAGTGTACCTGTCGTCCAAGTGGTTAAAACACTTAAACTTTTAAGGATTTTATATTTTTAATGTCAATTGGGTATTTAAGACATTTTCAATGACATTTTTAAGAAAAATTAATGATGTTGAATTAAAATTCCCTTTTTCTTACAGAATTTGGTGTTGGAGTGTTATACAAAAATGTTCCTAGTAATTTTCTGAACATCTTGGTATTTTTTTGTAATTTTCTGACCCTTCTAGCTATTTTTAAAGCATTTTTGAAGTTCCAGCAATTTTAGAAAATTATGATTGGTTTAAAGTTTGGTATTTTGTGTTCTGCCTGTCAGGAATTCACTACACGCATGGCGCCACAGAGGATCCTTCTATGTCGCTGAGGTAAATCGACTGAGTTAGCTGGTCTATACTCGTGTTTGTGCGCCGAAAGACCCGAGTTCTGACATTGTGGGACCCACTGTCAGCGTCTCTGTGCGCAATGCACCGCGTCTTTCCATCTCACGCTTAATATCCGTTGGGGATGATTCTGGGACGTTGATTCACGCCAGGATTTGTGCTGGTTAACTGTTCAACGCGTCCCTCTTCTTTTCTTTTCTTTCCTTCTTCATTCTTTCTCGTCTCTTCTGACGAGAGGTTGACTCGAGTCAAACCTCTGGGGTCGACTAGATCTTTGTCGAGAGGAGGTCGTTTGGTCGGCGGGAAGTGTCGGAGAGGTCGTCTCCCTCTCCTCTTCTCCTCTAAGCTGGTCAATTAAGCTAATTTTCGCCAATTGAGGCTGTGTAGACGTAGCTGTCTGATTTGGGATTGTCCGACGGTGTCTTTGCAACCAAAATTGGCCTGAGTGGGGTCAATCGGCGGCATGCCTGAGCAACCAGACAGTTGTCTTGAGTCAATTTGAGCGTCAATTTGAGGTAAAACCCTAAAACTCGCTGTATAAGTTTTGAGCCGTGAGTTACTCAATTTCCTGTGATAATCAAACTCAGATAGGCTATTTAATGGTTGATTGGTGAATGGATTTTGTAGTAGGAGGCCCTATCACTGTCTATTGAGGTCAGATGGACTTTGGTTTAGTTGTTTGAGGTAGCCATTTGACTGGTCTGGGTGTTTAGCATTTATCTTCTGTCATTGGGCTATTTAGTTGCTTCTAACAGAATTTTGGCATTATAATTGGATGTATATGGTGTAAGAAAGGGATGTAAGTGGTCACATAGCTTTAATATGGTTCTGGAAGGGGTATTGGATTGTATTGGGGCTTGATGTCTCTTGCTTTTGGCTGTGTTGACTACCTGACCATTTCTAGTGTAATTTTGGCATTATAATTAGGTAATTGTGGTTTCTGGCAGGAGTTTGGCTATGATTGCATGGCATAGTGACTTTGTATAAGTCTGTGATGGAGCTATAGGGGTTTTACTGGGTGTGGGCTTTATTTATGGAATTTGGACAGTATGGTGGCTGGACCTGATTATCACAGGATTTGTGCAACTTCACTGAACTATGAAGCATAAATCAATCCCCAAGTGGCTACCCAAAGGCAAGCACACCCATTGGAACTGACCCATGCTCCATTGAGAGCTCAAAATCTGGGTCTAAGGGAAGCCAAGAGTGACTGCTCAAAGGCTAGAACACCCATTAGCATGGCTCCCCTAGGACCCGTATACAGCAAGCTTAAGGGGCTTATACCCTTCTTCACTTCATGCCGTCTCTCTGGTTGCCTCAAGTTTGCCACCTAGTTGCTGCACAGAAGAAGGAGAAGATGATTTTTGCAGGTATGTATTCTTCACTTTTATATATTTTTTTACTTTTAATTGCACTTTATTTGATTAACAAAAATTAAACTAGTATGCTGTTGTGTTTTTCATGCAAGAAAGACAACTATAAACTTGATGATGTGATTATATATGCTTTGATTTATGTAGCAAGGCTGACTATTCAAAATAAACATGCTTGTAATCGTATTACTTGGACATAAACAGAAATAAGGAGATGTAAAGATGCATAAACATAGAAATAAAATGAGTATATACATAGTAAAAATCTTTATTTCAAACTGTAAAGCTACATTTTTTTTAGTAATTACCTTGAATAAAAGCTAACTAGGTTTCTTTATTTTATAGAAAATCAAATTAAGTTGCAAAATGGGCAGAGTTTCAATATAGCACTTTGCCTCTCATCTTCTGTCGATGGAGAGCTTCTTTTATAGCTGTAGAGGTGTTCTAGGGTTTGGATTGAGGCTGTCATGTGGAAATTCCTCAGAATTTTGGGTCTGGATGAGGGGCTGTGATGTATTGTAGAGCTTGCCGCCTCAATTTGGTAAGTCTTCATGCCTTGGGCTTCTCTACTGCTTCATACATTGTCCTATAGTTGATTGACATCTGGCATTGGTATACACAGTGGCCATTTGGCACAATTTACTTCAGTTTACTTGTATTTTGATGTTTTCATGACAGGTGGGTCATGGGGCCACTTGTCATGCTGGTGTATGGGGTGCTGTGTCTCCTCTCTTGGCTTGGAGAAGGGGTTGCATTGGCGCCAAAGTATGGCCTGGACAGATGGCATCAATCCCATGATTCATAGGGTTTTGATGGTGCAGATGCACTTGTGAGAGCATCTTCATCTGTTGTATAGTTGTTGAGCCTATGTCTAAGGCTTGGCAGTTCATTGAGAGGGTATTTGATCCTCTCCATTTGATGTTTGGATTTAGATTTTATGTAGGCTTGATTGTACAGCCTTTAGTTGTGTTTTTTGGGAAGTGAAGCTGTCTGTGGGACCCACTGGTCAGCATGGTGGCTTCACTGTGCCCAGCTGAGGTATGAAGGGTGACAGGTTTGATTTCTGTACCTATCCACTCTCCAGCGCTTATTGGATGTTTCTATTTAACTTAATTTCATTTTCTTTTGCTTGATCCAGGTGGCATAATTTAATTGATGCCATTGGATGTTGGTTGTGTTGGCATAAGCGCCTGGGAGCATGTCTGGGTGTTGGGTACATTCCCCACTGATGAGGCATTGATGTGGTATCATCCCCTCAGTGTATGATTTTCTTTTGGATTTTCTGTAGCTGCAAGCTTGGTGGTTTTTTGTTGTTTGAGTTGCCACTTGTCATGTTATATGACATTTTGGTGCTCACACATAAACTACCTAGCCTGTGTTAGCTGCAATTGATGGCTGGCAGTAACTAATTGAGTCAATGATGTCATATGAGACTCAATTAGGTTATATTTTGAAGCATCTGTGGCTTATGTATTGGTAATTTGATTTGTTTACTGGCAGTCAAGTGTTTTGAGTCAACACTTGTCATGATTTGACATGTTGTGCTCACATTTGACTTGCCAAGTAATTTGTGGAGATTTTGGCAGTGAGACTGGCCATGATTTATCCCAATCTGGTGCCTCCCCCCATATTGTGTGCATCAATCAACATGCTCCTGGCCTATGATGAACCACTTTTTGGCAATAAACTGCCTTGTCATGTTGGTCTGAGGCTTTGTGTTGCCTATTGATACCAAGGTGAAGTATAGTCTGTGCACATATGATCTTTAGCAAGTGCATAAACTAGTTGGTTTTAGTTACCAATTTCTTGTGTAACCTCTGTGTAATATTCTGGATGAGTCATTCCAGGGGCAAATGTGGTATTGATGGTGCTTCCTATGATGTTTTATGAGCAACATTCCTTTGTCTTTTGTGAGAAATGTCTGATTTGCCCATGGGTCCAAGTATGACACGCATGAGAAACCTTTTCAGGTATATCTTGATGCTTCTATCCATATTTGATTGTGTACATGCACAGATGTACAACTTGCTTGATTTAATTAAGATCCAGCCATCCATTGAATTTGTTGTGTATTGAGTGGCTGGGGAGGGTCTTGTATTTATGGTTTGGTAAAGCAACAACACTTTAGCGCTTGTAACATGCTTTGTATTGTGCCTTGGTCTTGTATATCCTTCAATTTTCCTGGAGAGAGAGAGGGACCATTGGGAGTGACACAGTGCACTCTTCTTTCTTTAATTACTCTCTTAGTTGATTGTACACTGTTTCAGACAGGGCTAGGAGCCTTTTCAGTTTATAGGCTGAGCAGAATGTGAATCTCCTCCAGTTAACTGCTTCAGTGTGATTCTATCGACTGGACACCTCCATTACAGAAGTTACCCATGTCTATAAGAGTTTCTAACATCTTCTTTTCCTTGTTCTATGCATGAACACGCTCTATGAGCTGTCGTGAAGCGATTCCCACCAACAATTTGAGTCGCAGTGGCTTCCATGGCTCACACAGTGAGTACTCGAGCTTCTCCGCCATGGCCATGAATGCAAAAGCTTGCTTCGAGCCGAATTGAGTTAAAATTGCCTGTCGTGCATCTTCTCTGAGTCTAGTAAAAGCTTCTCAGGTACTTAGCTTTGTCAATTCCTCCTCAATTTTGCATAATTTTACTTGCGTTTATGTCGGGTTCTGATCCCATCTCTTCTGAAATTAGGTGATTTCGTGCACCATTTTCAGTCGAGTTCGGTGTCTCTGTGTTCGTGAACTCATCGCCTTTCAAGCGGTGCTATTAGTTCGAACAACGGCCAAGTGTAGCGGCGGAGGACGATCAACCTTCGTCGGAGAAGAAGTTTCTCCTTTCAGTCTGTCCTTATTTCTTTTCCTTTATTTCCTTTAACAGAAAAGGGTGGGGGTCCACTGTATCGTCCAATGTGACGGTGACACGTGTTGGGTATGAGTCGGGGTTAGGCTGAGTCGGAGCCGTGTCTAGGTTCGAGTCTATGTGCGTGTCCAGTCGAGTCTGAGTTCGTGTCTGATCCGTGTTGGGACTGAGTCGGAAGTCGAACTTGACTGGGTCGAGTCGAATAGCCATTGTGGGCTGATTTTGTCGCGGGCCGTTGTGGGCTTTTTTTTTGTATAATTTGTTTTGTAATTTAAACCCGGCCTGTATACATTTATGTATTTATTGATTTGTGCATGATTTTATACACGTATTCCATACATATTTGGCACGTATTTCGCGTGTATTGCACACATATTGTGTATGGACTTGTATGATTTGTGGGTCCGACCAAATTGCCTATGTTGTAGCATCATTGTATTAGGCCTTTGTTGTATTTGATTAAGTCAAAATTGCTTGAAATTAATTTCATTTGAACTTGTCAAATAAATGTCATCATTTACACTCGAGTAGCTCCATACGAGCGTTCTCTCATGCATCTTGACGCCTTCTATCGGCTTGTTTAAATTTGCCGAATTTTTGGAGGCAAACAGACATGTCAAAAAAGCTTTCTTGTCTCTTATGAATATTTTAATGAGGACCTAAATGATGTACGAATTATGTCAGATTCTTGTTGTGCGAATCATTTAAAGTATCCATAAGATGCGCTTATCCCAAAATATCGGTCTCAAGGAGATACACGACTGATTCTTATGGTGAAGATTTATCCGAGAAGTCCATAAGATGCGCTTATTCCGAGACTTGGTCTCAAGGAGATACACGACCGATTCTTATGGTGACGATTTATCCGAGAAGTCCATAAGATGCGCTTACTCCGAGACTTGGTCTCAAGGAGATACACGACTGATTCTTATGATGACGATTTATCCGAAAAGTCCATAAGATGCGCTTACTCCGAGACTTGGTCTCAAGGAGATACACGACTGATTCTTATGATGAAGATTTATCCGAAAAGTCCATAAGATGCGCTTACTCCGAGACTTTGTCTCAATGAGATACACGACTGATTCTTATGGTGACGATTTATCCGAGAAGTCCATAAGATGTGCTTACTCCGAAACTTGGTCTTAAAGAGATACACGACTGATTCTTATGGTGAAGACAACAGTTGGATTTTCAATCTTTCATTTACTTTCAACATTACAAATTACAAAATTCAAATGTAAAATCAACTAAATTGAAAACTCGAGAAACTTTAACCTACGATACATTTTCTCACGTTTTCCAAAACATAAATAGAAAAGACACCTCACTTTTAAATATAAAACTTCATCAAATGTATAGGATTCCATGCATTTGGTATCTTCTTTCCTTGCATGTCTTGTAGGTGATATGCCCTTCCTTCAATCGACTTAGTTACTTCAAACGGTCCTTCCCAAGCTGGATCCAACTTTTCCACAGGCTTCCCTGTAGCTTCAATTTTCCTCAACACCTAATCTCCTGGTTGAAAGTGTTTTGGAGCTACTTTCTTGTCAAAATTGTTCCTCATCTTCCTCTGGTATTCTTCTACCTTGGCTCTGGCATTCTCCCTCAACTCGTGGATAGTTATCAATTCTTGCTCACGCTTGATGCCATTTGAGGACCACTCATAGGAGATGGTGCGGAGAGATGGATGTACAATTTCCATTGGTGTGACAACTTCCATCCCATATACCATTGCAAAAGGAGAACGACCTGTGGTTATGCGAGGTGTTGTTTTGTAAGCCCACAATATCTCATCAATGTATTCGGGCCAAGTGTTCTTACTCTCTTCAATCTACTTTTTTAATCCCTCTAGGATGGTTTTATTAGAGACTTCTTCCAGACCGTTGGATTGGGGGTGACAAATGGATGAAGTGCATGATCTTATCCCGAGACCTTTACAAAAATCTTGAAATGGTGCTCCCGAAAACAGAGTGTCGTTGTACGAGATGATTGTATGGGAGAGACCATACCTATAAACTATCTGATGTTTGACGAAATCAACCACTTTTTGAGAAGATATAGTGGCCAAAGATTTTGCTTTGATATATTTAGTGAAGTATTCTACTGCGACCACCAAAAACTTCACATTTTCCTGACCTTGTAGGAAAGGTCCCAACAAGTATATTCCCCAGACATCAAATGGCCATGGGCTAGCTATTGATTGCATAGAGTGAGGTGGTTGACGAGATATGCGGGAATGAAATTGACACTTCTCGCATCTCCATATAAACTCTTCCAAACCTTTCTTCAAGGTAGGCCAGTAGAAACCCGCTCTTATTATTCTGTTGCTGAGCGAGCCTATCCCTTGATGACTTCCACATATTCCCTCATGTACTTCACTTACGAGTTCATCTGCCTTAGCTCATCCTACACATTTCAGCCAGGGAATTCCATATCCTTTTTTGAATAGATTTCCATCCATGATGGTGAATTCTAAAGCCCATCTCTTCACTTTTCTTGCAACTTTTTCGTCAACTGGTAGTTGATTTTTGCCGAGGAAATCCCACAACAAAGAGTACCATTCGTCACCGACTTCTAGCAAATACACCTCTAGTTCTAACACGTCAATGCTTGGGGAAGGTATCTCCAACATGACTATTGGTTTGTCTCTGTCCAAATCACTTTCTTTAGCCAGTTTGGATAATGCATCAGCTGTTTCATTTTGCGTTCTCGGAACATACTCTACCGAGACCATCTCAAAAGTTGCTATTATTGCCTTTACTTTTTCCAAGTACAAGATCAACTTTTCATTTGTTGTCGCATATTTGACACTAATTTGATTTACCACTAGTTGTGAATCTGTGTGGACCTTCACTCTCTTGGCCCCTGTAGCTTCTATCAACCGCAACCCTGCCAACAATGCCTCATACTCGGCCACATTATTGGATACATTGAAAGTCAAATGTATCGCATAATGAAATTTTTCTCCTTTTGGTATGATGATCTCGACTCCGATACCAGAACCTCTTTCAAATGCAGCCCCATCGACGTATACATGCCATACTTCATCTTTTGAGGAGAGATTTGAAGGCCTTGCTGTGCATTCCACTACGAAATTTTCTAAAATCTGGCTTTTGTATGCAGTTCGAGGAACAAAGGTGATATCATATTCTGACAGCTCGACTGCCCATTTCAACAATCTTCCTGCCACATCTAATTGTCCCAAAGCTCTTCTCAAAGGTAAATCAGTGAGTATCTTAATCGGGTGAGCCTAAAAGTATGGCTTGAGCTTTCTTGATGCTATCATGACTGCGAAAGCTGCTTTTTCTACAGGTGGGAACCGAGTCTCTGCATCTCGGAGGACCCTTGACACAAAATATACCGGCTTTTGTGTGCCCTTTTCCTCCCTTACTATGGCAGCGCTCACGGTTGTGTCTGATGCTGCTATATAAAAATATAAAGTCTCACTGGTCTGCTGATGACAGGTGGCGTTGCCAGGTATTCTTTTATTTTGGTATATGCCTGTTGGCACTCTTCGGACCATTGGAACTTTTTATTTTTCTTGAAAGTTTGGAAGAGAGAACAACAATAGGTAGAGATTGAGATTGAGAGGGATGAATTAGATCTTTATTGATTGATAAAAGTTTATAGTAATGGTATGTGTGTGTGTGAATGAACGTCCAACCCTCCTATACAATATGCTACTCCTATATATAGGTCTTCGAGAAGGAATCTTTGGGCTGACGTCACATGACAACGGTTAGAGCCACTTGCGCCACTAGGCTGTTCCGAGATGTTTATTGAACTACTCTGTCCAAGTCGGGAAGCCTTTTTTTCTCTCCGAGAACTCACTTATGCGCTATCTTTGGCTCTAACTGTCTAGTTCCTTCCAGAATCCTTTTGTATTTGGCTTTTCCCGCTCGTTTTTGTACCGTCTACCTAATTATTCTTATTGGGCCTTGAACGATCTCTCTTGCTAAGCTGATTAGCCTATTTCGAATCACGCCTTTTTGGGCCTGATCCTATCAGGCCCCAACCCCAAAACTTTGTCCACGACATTTTCTGATATAAAGCTTTGTACGCGTTAAACGCGTGTAATGCGTTTTCTCCACAGCCCCATTACTATTAGAATGGTAATAACTTTTGCGGCTACCGTTGAAAAATTCGTGTTGCATTTGGTGTAGACTTGGAAGGTTGGACTCGCACAAGTTCGAGAGTTCAATACTCAGTAGAGATAATTGTGCTTGACCTTCGAGAAAAGTAACAGCGTCACACTTCATCCGTAAGTTTTCTTTCTTTTTCGTTCTTCACTCAATAATTTATGAATAACAAATGCTTAGGATTTCCTTTTGTTCTTCACATTTTCATCATTCAAACTAAGTTTGCCGGCTAATACAAAAAATTATGTCAAAAAATAAACAAAAATTTTGAATTAAATTAATAAATCACAAAAAGTGCATAAAATGTGAGAAATTTATAAATGAAAGCAAAATTCTATGGACCATTTCTATGCTCTGTTACTTAGACCTGATTTGGATTGTTTGCAACTCAAAAGCAACTTGTAGGACGTCGAACTCATAACAGGCCTTTTCCTCAAAGCTCATTTGTGGGTTGTGCTTGTTATTAGTACGGCCCAATACTCATAATTTATGCAATGGCCGAGAATTTTGTCATTGTAATTTTCAAAATGTGTAAATGTAAATTTAACACTCAAAATCTTCAACTACTTTTGAGATTTTCAATTTTCTTTATTATCTTATTTGGTCCGAAAAATTTTGAAAATTTTCTTTTGTCCTAAAGAAAGGAAAATCTTGATCCATAAATTGGGACGAATATCCAAGATGCATTTTTTTTTTTCTCATTATTATTATTATTATTATTATTATTATTATTTTTGCTTTCTTAATATTAGAATCAAATCAATCAATATATGATATAAGAAACAAATAATATTTTGAATTTCAATCTGTAAATATCGAAACAAATATATTCCAAACATAAAAAGAGCTTTAACCAGTGTATGTGTTCTAATGCGCGTATAAAATCATCTAAAGTTACTAAAATTCAGTAATATATTTTAGAACATATTAAACATAATTATAATATTTTATCAAGATTTTTATATTGAAGATATGATTTTAATTAATTTTATCGCGGTAGGAAACAGAAAGAAAGCATATATAAGAAACATTTATAATATCATTAAAATTTTTCTCGTACAACAAAAATATAAAGATACAAAGCGACACACAAACACTTCTATTCCCGTACATAATATAAAGTTCAACAAAGAGACATAAGTCATGCAGCGAAACATAATAAAATATTCTCACACAACAACGAAATATAAAGATGCAAAAGTGACACACAAACACTTTTAATGCAAGGCATTACGCAACACGAACATACCTATGCATCAATGCATGCACTGCATACATATGATCTATTTAATCGAGAGCCGCATTTCAATAGCCTAATTACTAATTAGGCAAGCCGAAGCTGCGTGGTCCAAACTTCAGGATACCAATTGGGATGATTTCTGTTGACTGAAGGGATCTTGTCTCTCTGATTGTCGCATCGCATTGCCACAGAGGGGTTGTCACGGTCAGTCTGCAAGTGGTGGTTACATATTCAGTAACATTACGGAGAACACCGACACCAACGAGATCATTAATGTTATTGAAACTGAAAAAACCAAATTGGTCTGTAATAGTAGTAATCTCCAGTGTAGCGCATTGTAGCTTCACATTAGCATCTGCAATTAAGCGACAAAAGATCATTAAGATTATGCATTTAACTATTTAGTTAGATATCTGCTATACATGAACAAATTATATTTGATGTACGTCTTTCGAAGAGACGTCTCTCTGTACAGTTTAGTAGAGGGACTTGTAGTTCGCAAATTAAACAATGTAACAAAAATGTTCCAATACTGAAATATAGCTTGTTAAACTTGATTTATATATGTTGTGAGAAAGATTCCTAAACAAACAATCACAAAAGAAGAGGAAATGCATGCTATTATAAGTGATTGTCATGTTCACGTCCTTACATTTAAATGGGTTAGCAGGTTGGACAGTAGCGTCCGGGGTGCTGAAAGAACAACTAACATATCCAGATATAGTGACATTGACGACCTTGTCGACGAGCTCAAACTGCGCCTGAACCGCGATGGTACTGACCCCAAGAAGTACGACGAGAATGAGAATATTTTTAATCGCCATTTTGGTGCTCGATGAGTATGTATGAGGCTAATGCTTGTTTTGTTGGTGTTTTGTTGGTGTGCCCTTAATACTTGAATTTGGCTCCTATTTATAGGTTGGAGCTAGGTTATTTTTAAACTGAACTCATGCAGCACGAGATCGATACATTATCCGAGTCAACTATTGGGTGAACTAAAAAAATAGATATGGCTCCGAGAATATTGTTGCACTTTTCAAATCGTGCACAAGCATTCGACTACATTGGCGGCATTATAGTTGGAATTTCATGCATCAACGAAAAAATTGCTTTCACCACTAATTTATTTTAATTTAATGAACTCTGATGTGCAAACTAAGACTTTATCTTTTTTCTAGTAGCAATATTAACATTTTACATGCAAGCAATTTCGATGACCATTCTACACTACATCAATTTTGTTGATTTTCCCCACATAATTTTGCCATAAATTATGTAAATGACCATTTCTTGTTTTTTCTCCTCACTTTTTTTTTCCAGAAATGTCCATGACCACGGTCTCTAGAGACCACAAAAGGTCCACAATTCTGATTACCATTCTTCGGTGACCTCTAGCTCAGAAACTTTTGCCACAAATTAATTAATTTGATTAATTTCATCTTCTATATAATCATCTAATTTTAAATTAAATCGGATTCAAATAATTAGAATTTTTGTAAAAAAATATCTGGCCAGCAAAGCAGGATGCCAGGATGTAGATATAAATTGGATTTCCACAGCTGGAATCGGGATTTGCCACCAGTATATTAATTAAGGAACTTCGAACGGTACAGAAATGTAATTATAGTCCCCAGACAACATGGTCTCACATTGGGTCGATTTTTGAATATTGCTGGAAGGGATCTCCGACATATATACGAGTTGATTTTGATAAAATACAGGTCTCGCGTTACATGGGCTGGTTCGTCGAAAACTACATAAACAACTATCTTATATAGGTAACGATAAGGAACTTGAATATCAATGGTGATGTTATGATAGTTTTGGTTTTAAATTAAATAAGAAATTTAAAATAATATTTCCATGGAAATTTTAAGGAATTACCTAATGAAAGAATGTAACTAAATTTTAAGACAGAGATTAGGAGTTTAATACCTCCTTAATTGTAAATCCAAGATGTATTTTTTTTAATGCTTTTGAGAGATTTTAGTTTTTAGGCCAATAAGAAATTTCAAAATTACTTTTAAAAAATATTTAAGGATTTTGCCTAATGAATGCAAATAAACCTTATTTAATTGACGGAGAGAGATTAAGAGTTTAAAACCTTCTTAATTGTAAATGGGAGATCTATATTTAATGACAAGGTCACAAGGTAATTGAGAATTATAGGAATTGCTTACCATCATCCCTCTTCAGCGTCATCGCCATCGCCATCATCCCCTCCTCAGAGCATTTATTTATTTTTTTCTATTTTCGAAAACTACTTGTCAAGAGATTCCCTCATCCCTCATCCCATTCAACATCCTCATTACTGACTTCTCTCTTTCATTTTCGGAATGCAATTAATCCTGCATACTCCCCTCCTCTATTCCCTATATTTTTCCTTCCTCCGTTCCCTATGTTTTAATTCTGATTACTCAATGAGTCATCATGACAAGATATTTGGCTTAATCTTCGCTTGACTTGATCGAGCCCATCTCTGCAACCTAGAACCCACATCCATTGTGGAAACATGCAAAAGTACGAAATGAAAAATAAATTCTCAGTGCGGGTTTTAGTTCCAGACATGAATTTCTAGTCAAAATCTTAGTCTAAAAATAATACCCATAATAATCAACATGAATAACTGAACTAACAATAAACATAGCCAAAGTAAAATAGAAGCAATGCAATGTGAATCTCTATCCAATTTCATATCGAGCAACGGAGCAGGAAAGAATCAATCATAACATTTTGTTGAAATAAACATGCATGTAAACAAGTCATGAAAGAATCATGGAATAAATCATACAAGCATATCTTGTCACATCAGTATAGTATCAAAAACACACTCATGCCCCCTAATTCAACCAGTTGGGCAAGCATGAGGAGACCTTTTCCTAGTCCAGGACAGGCACGAGAGATATATTCCTAACTCTAGGCATGTATGAGGGAATTCCATATCCGTATAGCGCTACTAAACTGACCGAAGTCGGTCGCCGACCGACTTCGGAGAGTGGCTTTGATTTTCATATCATGTCATCACACTTCCCTTCATACAGTTGGAATGTAAGATTATCATGGCATCATATTTCTCTTTACACAGTCCCGATGTGAGATTACCATAGCATCATACTGCCCTTTACACAGTCCTGATGCGAGATTATCATGCAAGATTAGATTGAGCTGATTCAAATTAGCTCTTCCATATCAAACAAATATGCAAACTTGTTTGGTTATCATAAAAATTTGAACAAAGGATATCAGTTCAACATGTATTGTAATATCTCACTACGCCACATTATAGATTGTGCAACGGTTAATAAATCGGAATACAGACGGTTTTCGTCCGTTGCAGAAGCCCCTGTAGCTATTTAGAAAAAAACCGTCTGAAAAATAGCAACGGTTATTAACTAAAACCCGTCTTTAAATGGCACAGATAGCAACGATTTTAATGAAAAGCCCGTCTCCGGCCCAACAAATAGCAACGGGTATTACTTAAAAACCGTTGCTATTTTGATAGAAAAAGTTGCGCATTAAATTTAGATGTAAAAATTGCAACGGTTATATAATAAAAACCGTTGCTAAATTAAAATATGTTTGCAACGGGTAATTCATAAAAATCGTTGCTAAATTAATAAAATAATTTTTATGTTATATTTCTTTTCTGTGGCTAGCCCAATATTGCTCGCCATACAAAATGGTACCACTGTACCAAACAATTCAGCAATATTCACACATATATATCAACATCCAAAATCACAAATAAAAATCGCAAATTAAACTTGTAGAGTATCAAATATTTAGAAAAGTTAGTACATCAAATCCAAATTTATAAAGAAAATATTCAAGTGTCATCAAATACAAAAATCTAACTTAGAATAATTTATACTTCATGAAGTCCATGATCTCTTTCACCACTACATTGATCTCTTTCTCACTATATGGTTTTCCAACCGGAGTTAATTTCTGCATTTGATTAAGCAAATGAAAACACTAAGTAAATTGCAAAAAATACAATGATAGTTATGGAAAAAGTCAATAATAGAAATACCATGAAAAGATTTTTGGAACCCTTATAAAACTAATAACATAAGTCAAATTTGGATAACTTAGTAGTAACAATATGGTGAATGTTAGACATGTACTAGAAACTTGTCATTATTCTAATGCTAAACCCTAAATCCTTAAAAACCGTTGCTAATCCCCCGTTGCAAAAGCCTCTCTTTCTGGTAGTGTCTGTTTCTATAAGCTAGCATGATAAATGGATAATGCATCCAAAGGAGTTGACAACATGCCATGCATAATTTAAAATTACCGGGACGGATCTCTAAAAAAAATCTACATATCCGTACCAGGATGATGGCAAGCTTAGTCGTAGGTTTTGGAGAGCGTCTAGGAAACATTTGCCTGATGAATGGTGATGCATACAACAGTTCTCGTATCGGTTGATCCTAGCTTGAGCGCGTCGATTGTATTCTTAATCAAATTACTAATCAAAACGAACACTATCATTTACTACTAGTTTCCACGACTTCCTAAAATCCTTAAAGAGGATCCTACATATCCTAACCTTAGGTTGTTCCCATACTAGACTGACGACGGGTCAGACTAACTAGACTGGTTAACAACTCAATTATAGTTTCGTTAGTTAGATAGATTTATTATTATTACCTTAGTAATTGCTTGTGTTCTCAACAATCTCTATTTTATTTTATTTTATTAGATTCACAACTTTAAAGACAATTTACATTCAATTAAATTAAATAAGAGTCGGAAAAATTATGTTTTGGAAGAAGTTACTACATATCTTTAATTTAATATATATTAGATTAATTATACTTACAATATATAGCTCCGTCACTGAGCTATGCTTGGAATCACAGTAGTAGATGTACTATGCTTGGAATCACAGTAATAAATTAATAGTTACAGTGATGGTGCCTATGCTTGGAATCACAGTAATAGATGGATGTGTTTAATTGGTGCCTAGGGTTGTACATTTTTCCAAGCTGAAAATCTTTTAATAATTATGTCCGGGTTTGATGAGCTTTATCCAATCAAGCTCCATTAAACATTTTTGTTTTACTCGTACGTGAGAATTGAGGTCTATTAAATTTTGCCTATTTGTTTCCCAAATATATATATATATATATATATATATATATATATATATATATATATATATATATATATACATATATCCTCAGCAACAGGTTACAACATTGAGTAATCCAACTTAGTTATTCAAAATTTATACCTAGTGACTCAATAGAATTTGTTATTTGTTTTGTAGGAAATGTGTAGGACATATTATATTTTATAATTACAATCAAACTTAATTATAATACTATTATGCTAATTTAATTATTTTATCAATTGTTAATTGATGAAACTATGTTAATTCATTTATTGTTTTGTAATAAATAAATTAAATGATTTCATTTGCAACGATGCATGTAGTTGGAGATATCTTAGTTCAATTATGTTACTTGATACGGATATTTTAGTTAAATTCAATTTAATTAAGCATTTAGGACTAATTTGTCGTAAAGGATTGTTGGTTCAGTAATATGATTACACTTTTTTTTTGTTACTATTGGTATTGGTGAGAGTTAGACATAGAGATTAAAAACTCTTAATATTATATTTCATTATTTTGTCACTAAAGTGTATGAAAAAAGAAACGATCTTCTTTATAATAGTACTAATTAAAGATGAAATTAAAAATAAAAATATTTTCGTAAAATACTTTGTTATTATATTTTTATATTGAATTATTTATTGTGCTAAGGCTTAAAAAAAAAGTTTGGCTCCGTCCCTGCATAGTTACATACATAAGGTCAAACAAAAAAGGAAAAAAGGGGGCAGCGTGCCATGTAGGGATGTTCAATGGATTTTTCAGTCAGACCCTCCAATTTTGCTATATTTCATATAATGTTTATATATTTTTTTTAGACCCACTACATTTCTTCATTACATAATACAATTTTTATAAATTTTTGTAATTTTATTTAATTGTTTGTAAGTCGTTATAAAATTATTTTTGCATGAAATTTTATTGACGTCCTTAAGAAATTATAATAAATCAAATGACATATTTTTTAAATTATATTTTAAATTTTGTTTTTTTATATATTTCAAGACACAAATCATTTTTTTCACGACTTTTTCTTGATAAATTTTAATATGACTATTATTAATTATAATTATATTACTAGAATATATTAATAAACATAAATTACTTGGAATCAAGTGATGCAGTTTTTTGTTTTATAGATTCATAATATTTTCTTTATCTTTTCACTTTTTCTTAGTGGTTTGCAAGTTTTTTCTAGATTATTTTCTATGAAATTTTATGGATAGTCTTACAATATTACAAAAATAATTCAATATATTTTTATGTTAATATATCAATGTTTCCGTAAATATTTACAGAATCTAGTAGTATTGGTTGTTAAATTTATTGTATTGATCAAAGTTATCCTTAATGTATTGTTTTTTTTTTATAATTGCATGCCTTAGCATTTATTTTTGTTATATATTGATTTAATGAATTTATTACATTGTATGTAGGAATAATCATAAAGAAATATCATATTAGTTAGTATGTTTATAAAAGGATGTTGATAATTGTAGTTATATTAATAATATATTTTAATGGCATATTAATTTCAATATTTTAGATGTCTCGACAGTTAGAAATTGCATACTCATTTATCAATAATGATTTATTTTTTTAAAAATCATTTCTAACAATAAAAATCAACAAAATTTATCAATAATCCATGGTAGTAAATAATAAGAAGGAACAAGTAAAGTGCATATAACTAATATAAATAATCTATATTCTAAGAATTTTATTTTCGTATTTAATTTGTGACATTTATCATTTAATTATTTGTAGGTATATATTTCAAATAAATTGTAAGCTTCATAAATATTTTAACTACAAAAGTTATTTTCATAAATAATTTTATTTTAAACCTTCTATTTTATTTTATTACATAATCAACAGTTTTTTTTAAAGTTTAATTCTTTTATTTAATTACTTAGTGCTTACAAGTAACAAGTCTTTCCATAAGCATTGTTGCATTACTTTTTATTAACGTTCTTAAGAAATTATAAAATAATCAGTGATATATTTTTTTCAAATTTATTTTAAATTTTAATTTTTTTCTAATTTTATAAATTGATTCCATTTTCTTATTGGAATTTGAAGTATATTATTACAAGTTGTGCCTGATACATCTTATCATGGTTATCATTAATTGTAACTATATTATGTTGGTGTTGTGACCTAGAGGACCAATCTTTTGTATAATTATACTCTTGTTTTGATTTATGTATTGGATGATTTATATCATTTTGTTTCATGAGTTTATATTAATTCATAGATTATTTGGGTTGATGACTTGAATTGTGAAACTCTTTGATTTTTTTTTTAATATTTACTCTAAATGTCCCTAGTCATGTATCATTAGCATGAAACACTAAGTGATAAAAGAATGACTAGAATGTGGATTAATGTGTGATCCTGTTTCACAAATCACTGATACGAGGTATCTATTTAATCACATAAATGTTAATATGTGGGACACATGACATTGGACTTAGACCCACCTGACATACTGTATGGATTCTAAAGTTTGAGATGTTTATAGTTAAAGATAAGTAATGTGTATTTGTGATATTATCTAACACCTATCTTAATCGAAGGCTATAAAGGTAATTATTCGAATACATATGACTTATGCTATTAATTATAAATAATCAAGATGACATTTGTCCTTCTTATTTTCTTAGTGAGAATTATGATGTCTAATGGGCCCCTTGATGGAGAGATAAATATATGCATACAAATTTATATCACGAGGTGTTCATAATAAAATTATTTATACTCTCAAGATCAAGAAATAAATTAATGGTCAAGTATGACACATTCCTAACTTGACATTAATTAAATGATACCATGAGACAAAGGAATTAATACGAACGAAAGGATCGCAATTGATGAACTAATTGTCTATGATGTTTACTTAATTATTATGCATTGCTAGATGCCAATGATAATTTGTAAAATAAGTGAGATTTATTTTACTATTAAACATGTCATAGATCCTGCTGGGTCGCACCAAAATACTGTGCAAAACCGAGAATATAAAATTAATTAATTGTTGAGAACAAATTAATTAATTGGAGGATTTGACAAAATATATTCTAATGTGATCGGAGGGGATCTCATCACATTATTTATGGTATGTATGGCAGAATTTTATTGCACATATAACCATATTTGGATGGTTATTTAAGATGTCTAATTATAATCATCTATAACCTCTCCTTTTTAATGCTATATGTATGAGAGTCTTTCTCTCTAAAATATATCACAATTCTGAAATTTATTTTCAGTTTTTTCTATTAGCATTAGTACTCTCTCATGTGTTGAGAAAAGAAGAGTACAAAAGAGAAGTTAGTCCTCCATCGTTGTTCTTGCGAAAAGAAAGGTCTAGCAGCCCTTGCGAAGGTCTTGCACTGTGTGGGTGTGCACGTGGTAGAGATCTCACGCTTGGGAGACTAGTAGTTCAACCTAACATGAGAAGACACGAACAATCTTGACAAGGAAGAGTTATCCTTCTAATTACGATATTAAGAGGTAAAATCATAAACTTTAATGTTAAATTCTATTAATACATGAGATCTTGGCATGGTTTTTATCGGGTTTAATTTTATATTTTAAAATTCCGCAAGTCTAAACCCTTCATATTATACAAATATATTTTTCGATATACTATATTAATTGGCATAGATTACAAAAATAAAATCAAGAGATTTAGTTTTTTCTCTACTTTTTTAATTTTTATTTTATTTTTTTAATTTTGATTTTTTATTGTGCAAGTTTGTTTCCTGATCATTTTAGATTATATTTTATAGATATTCTTTCAAAATTCACTTAATCCAACCATATATTATTTTGTATATTTTAAATTTCTAAATTTTTTTGTAGTTTTTTTAGATTGATGTTACTTTTGATATTTTTTACTTAAAAAAAAAAAGAATCAAAAGACTAACTTTGGTCCAACAAATCGCGCGAAGCGCGAAATTGTAGCTAGTTTATTACTTTATTACAAAGAAATCATTTCTAGTTGTCAACTTATAGGTCTAGTTATATGGATTCTATCCGAAGTTTACATAATAACATAACTATCCGATCATATAGTTAATTGTGTTCGGCAAATTTCGTTTGACTTTAAATATCATGGAGTCATACTGTGTCCAATTAGATATCGTATCAGTTTAAATTATTTCTGGACATTTTATAATCATGTCCCATTTTAAGATCCCGCTTAGTTAATACAATTTTTCCAATTTATTCCATGGCATATTACATTGACTTTAAAAATCCAATCATTAGTCTCAATGAACGTAACACTTTAGAAGCATCGTTTATATAAACATAATTATGTACTTTATTCTTTCATTAATTAGTACACTAAGAATCTCTACTCAAAAAAAAAAAAAAAGTACACTAAGAATCATATATACAGATGATAATCATTTTCGTAATCATTCTTATTTAATTTAATTATCGGATGCAAGGTTACAACATCCATTAAGGATTAAGGGTTGGATTCGGATGAAAGGAAACGGGTCTCGAGGCCCCAAGTTCGAACCCAATAGTAAACAGACCGACCCACTGACGGCCACTGTAGGCCTGTAAGGCTGTAACATTCATAATTTCCAATTTAGTCCAGAGAACTTTTGCTGGTATTATAAATTGGTCCCTGAAATTTCCAATTTAGTCCATAGAACAATTGCTGTCATTTTAGATGTAGTACATAATGTTCAATTGGGTCATATGTATCTATTAAGGAAAAAAAATTGATCAATAAGATCCTACCATAATTGTAAAAATATGTTTAAATATTAAAATGAATGTATCGTGGATAAAAATGACAAGGATTCTCTACTGGTATCTCAAATAAATGACAAGGAGAAATCATAGGAAATGAAATAGAATATTAATTATTATACCAGCATGAAAAATTTAATGTATACACAAATATATGTAGGAAAAAAATGTATTAATGTGTAGGCCTTATGTACATGGGTTATTTGTGTATAACAAGGTTGCTTTGTATGTGTATATCTTAATTATTTACATTGATCTTAAAGATTTCATTCAAATTTATGTGAAATAGGTAAGGGAATTTAATTTTCTGAGATTTGATTTACAGGTTGTGCATGCCCTGAGGTCATTACAAATGTTTTAAATACATTTAAAATTATTATTACTGCATAATGAATGTAATTAATTTGGATTCTGTTGCTATTATGTCTATATATATGATGGTATATGAGTATGGAATGTACCTTTCCAATTGAGGTTCCTTTGAAATTTTAAAATTAGGGAGGTGCAAGTAGATTGGCAAATATCTTTCCAAATAAATGCTAGAACTAAGACTAATTTCAGTAGTTGTTTTTTCTTCTCTCTTAATTGAAGTTTTAAAAATCTCCTAAGTTAAGTTTCTTTTAATTGGCAGTACATCAGAATATATTATGCCAGATGCATGTTGGACAGCGCTCACAGATGCCAAAACACAGCAGAAACCAAGTAAAACAAGGAGGTCATTTCAGCAAACACGTGTCGGGCATAAATCAAATACCCGCAAAAGAGAAGCTAATAGTTGGTACCACTTGAGAATCAAGAAGCAATAGCACAATCAAGCAATATCACAAGAAAAAAGAGGTGACACAAGATTTTATGTGGAAAATCCGAAAGAGAAAAACCACGGGAGCGATCGGTGCAAATCCACTAAATCAAGAGTTTATCTTACAAGTACATGAAGATCATCAAGCTATCTACCTTCCTCTCTCTCACAATTTGAGGTGAAATTAACAAAAGATACAAGAGAAATTAGTAAATCCTAGATAACTTCAGAAGAGAGACAGAGAGCAGCTTGGAGAATATGCGTAGAGAGGAGACTCACTCCTTCTGTTTCCGTAACCCCTTTTATTCACTTCCGTATTGGGCTAATATGGGCTCGGCCCATTTTGGCTTCGTACACAATAACCTCCCACTCGAAGACAAAGCTCCCACTTGATCATACAAGCATACACCCTTGATCACATAAGCATATACCATGCACCTCATTCCAAAACACACCCGAGTTACTCAACCAATCCGGATTGCCTCCTACAAAACATTACCTTGTCAAGATGCACCACCTTCGTGAACATGTCAGCAACATTTTTCTTCATGTGAACCTTTCTCACAACTAGTTACCCACGGTCTAGAACATCACGAATGAAGTGGTATCGCACATCAATGTGCTTAGTTCTTGAGTGATATGCCGCATTCTTTGAAAGATGTATGGCGCCTTGATTATCACAATGCACCACATACTCATTTTGCTTCAACTCAAGTTGTGCAAGCAACCTTTTTTCAATCAAAGTATTTCCTTCAGCGCCTTGGTCAATGCGACATACTCCGATTCCATGGAAAATAAAGCAACAATGTCTTGTAGTTTTTTCCTAGGTAGCCACTAGCTAGCCTTTCAAAAAAAAAAAATAATAATGTCTTGTAGTCGAGACATCCAACAATGTCTTGAGTTTAGTTGGAAAAATAAATTTGTCAGTTGAGGTTTGAACTTTTGTAGTCACATGGTGCTTCCATTAGTTGTCTGGTATTTCGCTATGGTGCTGTTTGGATGGACGAGAATAGCGCTTCTTCCAGGAAGATCCTTATTCTTGGAAGAAGGGACCATCCAAACAGAAGTGGAAGAAGCAGGAATAGCGCATAATTGTCGGAAGAGCTAATTCCGTGAATGAGTTGGAAGAAGGACTGGAGAAGAAATGGGTTAATAAAATACTCAATTTTTCTCATCCCATGAATGAGAGAAGTGGGGAGATGGGTACAGTATTAGAATGATTGTATTCAACGTCCAAGTACAATATTGTACCTTCATCGGAAGAGCAATTTATGCGTTCCATTATTATTATCTAATTATAATAAGAATACAATAGTAATATTATTGATTATTTTATTTTGATAATAATATTATATTATTATAATATAACAATATTAATTATTTTATATTATTATTACTTACTTTATTAGTCTAATTATTTGTATTTCATAATAATAAAAATTATTTTAATTACATTATTATTATTAATTATTATATTATAATAAATAAGGAAAGAACAATAAATAAAAATTGGTTGTAATAAAATAAAATAAATAATTATTTTTTTTCTTCTATTTTTATTCTCAACTCAAAATCCAAACAATATTTTAAAATATTATAATATTATAAAATTAATTATTTTTTAAATGTAATTATAATATTCATATTACTATTAATTTTTAAATTATTATTAGTAGTAAAATAATTATTATTTTATTTTAAAATATAGAATATTAAAATAAATAAGGAAAGAATAATATCACACAAATTGGTTTGAAAAAATTTTTAATAAATGATTATTTTATTTTTATCTTTCATTTTTATTTTAATTTTACATTATTAATTATTTCTATTATTATTTTTTTCTTATTTTGTTATTCTAATTGTGAACATTATTAATAAATAAACTACAATATTAAAAAAGGACAAATGAATAAACTATAAATAGATAAAAAAAAGATAAATGATTATTTTAATTCAACTCTTCCATTCCTTATTCCTAACTCACATTCCAAACAACATTTCTTCTTCCCGAATAGCACTCTTCCCATTTCCAGAATAACACTCTTCCTAATTTTTCCGTCCGGAATTCTTCTTCCTTCCTTATTCCTAACTCATCCAAACAACACCTATGAGTTCAAATGAGCTCACCATTGGAGCGCACAAAAGTTTTAATCTTATGAAGTACATAATGCATCAAAGCTATTAGGAGCCTTCTGACAGTCACATGGCTCTTTTCACAAGTTTTCATTTTTAGTGACTTGGAATACACTATATTTATTTCTTACAAGATGAATTTGAGAACTTAGTCTACATTTATTTATTTGTAACAAGTGATATTGTTTGATTGTGCTGTAATTGTATTTTTGGGGATATATATTTACAATGTGGTGAGGATTGGTATAAGTATTAGTCATTTAGGAGTCAAAATAAATAAAAAAAAGTTTTGATACCTATATTGGTACAAGTTCCCAAGTTAGATAAAGGGTTGGTTATAATGGGTCATGAGGTTATTTGGGTTTATACTATTTTTAATATATGAACAACAATGCTTTTTAATGGACCATTTAATTAATACATCATAACAACATGCCCCCGAATTAAGCCTCGAAGAAAGGGAAAAAAATTATAAATGCATTAATAACCAAATAATACAACCTATATATAAAATGCAGTTTAAATTAAATTTGATTACCGATGATTTTTATCACATCTTTAAAAATAATTCATCCTAGGATTGAATATGACAATTAAAATAAAATATATCATATTGTTTATTTACTTAATAAAACTTTTGATTAAAGATTCACACATTAATATTATTTTAGACCAATCAAAATATAGTTAACAATATTTTTGTACTTCTAATTAACAAAGCTATTTTCAACACAAATTAGTTTATCACTATTACATAATAAAATTTAATATAATAAAAAATCATGTATCGTTCGCTCGATGAGCCCCTAATTAAAGTATTAATTAAATCTCACTAGCGTTAATCTCGCGCGTTGCGCGATTCATTCCTATACGAATATGTTATTAAATGGTTGCGCGATTTATTCTAGCTATATAAAAAAAATGACATAAAAAATTGAAAATACTATTCAATTATTATATGAAAATTGCCACATAAAATTCTAAATACTATTTTTACCACAAAAGATCACGCGCCATATAAGATCCAGAAACTGTGCTAACCATAGTGCCCACGTGCATCGCATGACATCCCAGCTTTATATATCTATAATTTAATAAATCTTCTGTTCATTTAAATTATTATTTAATAAATAATTAAATAAAATTATTTGCAATAAATTCAAATTTAACGAAAATTATCATGATCATTAGAACTTTCAGTGTTTTATTTATGGAACAATTATTGCATGGCATGTTGAGTGCTGTTAGCCTGTTACGATTCGATAATATCATAATTTATCATTTTAAAAGGAATAGAAGATATCATATCCAATCAAATCTTGTACCTATATACGGTACACAAATTGTAGGCATGCATGCATGTTCGCCGTCCTATCATATAGCAATTAGCACCCATCCAAGAAAAAAGAAAAGGAAACGTACATGGTACCGGAAATACTGGAGAATAGACGTCACATAACATCACATAAGTTAATGAGAAATAAATCGGACGGCCACATAGAGTCAAATGTCATCCTTGATGTGTCCGTGCACAAAGCCCTTTAGAAAAAGCTTTTTACTTTTAAATGTTAACAGAAACTGAGGCCTGTAGCCATAGCCGAGCTAAGATACTTTCTGGCTTGTCTCAGAATAGACTCATTTACTGCTTCTGTAGCTATAGCCGAGCTAAGGTAGAAAAATGTTGTGGTTGTTATCTCCGTGAAATTTTCGCAGACAGATCAATCTCATCGGACGGCCAAGATGAACCCAACAAATCAACGGTCCACATGAGAGCACTGTGCTTACTACAGTAAGCACGTGCCTCTCGTGCGTGCAGAAATATATATAGTTATAATGCCGCAATCCTTGCGGAAATCTGAGCCGTCAGCTTTTTTCACGATCAATCTAATCCGTTAATAAATTTCTTTCACGTCTCTTCTTCCTTTCGCCTCTCTTTCTTCTTCTCTCTCATCGACAACAGAAAAAACAAAGACAAAAATAGCTGCCACCTCTCTGTCCTCTCTCCTCCGGCACATCGTTGTCGCGGCCTCCTGCACCAATCACCGCCAACTGCCCACCTCACCTCCATCCCCTCCTCCGCCAACCCTTCTCTCCTCCGCCAACTGCTACACCTCCAGCCCCTCCTTCGCACCGCTCTCCTCCTCTGCCAACAGCGCCCACCTCCTTTCGACGCTCTGTCTCTTTTTCCTCCTTCCTGGTGTTTCTTCTCTTTCCAGAGAAACCAACGAAGGAGGACCACCGTCCGATTCTATGTCTCCTCTCTTTGATTTTCGGTGCTGCTTCTTCTTCTCTGTCCAATTCCCTAACCGTAGGTACTGCTCAAGCCATTTCTATTTTTATTAGTAACAGCTTTTTAAAAATTCAATTAATTTTTGTACCTTTAACCAATTTAGATGTTCCTTTATTCTGCATACTCCAATCATCCCTCTTCTTCTCTCCTTTTTATTCTTCTTTCGCTTCTCTGTAGATAGGGGTGCTAATGGACGGGACGGTCCATGGAAAACATGGTTGGACAAGCGTTGGACTTTTATGGATTGGATTACTTTTGGACTGGATTGAAGTCCAGTCCGAGTCCAATTATTAAGTCTAATTTGGACGAATTATGGACAATTATGGACGAATTGTGGACAAATTTGAAAGTATAAATAGATTCTATTTAAATGGATCTGATTGTTCCATGCATATATGATTCTTAATTGTTGTTGATTTTTTTAACAAATTTTACAATTAATGGTTTAAAATTTAAATTTCGAAATTCAAAATTCAAAACTTTTGAAATTTCAAATTCCAAGTTTCGAAATTCAAAATTTTAAATTGTAAATTTTAAAAATTTGAAATTTAAAATTTCGAATTTCAAAATTTTGAAATTTAAAATTTCGAATTTTGAAATTTAAAATTTCGAATTTTGAAATTTTGAAATTCGAAATTTTGAAATTTAAAATTTCGAAATTTCTAATTTCGAATTTGAAATTTTAAAATTTAAAACTTTTGAAATTTCAAATTTCGAAATTCAAATTTTCAAATTTTCAATTTCAAAATTTTAAAATTTAAAATTTCGAATTTAAAAAATTTAAAATTTAAAATTTTGAATTTCAAGTTTTTCAAATTTCAAAATTTTCAAATTTTTAATTTCGAATTTCTATGTTAAAATCTCTCCACATCGTATCATTGTTGTATCTACTTCTTCTTTTTATAGGTACATTTGTCCAAAAGTTGATCCATATGGTTAACTTGTGGACAACAATGGACAATAGTAGACAAAAATTGAACTGCACGTGGTCGGAAAATCACTAAGTATCATGGACTTTGGTTGGACATGGAATTTAATTCTTACTAATTGAACGGACTTGAACTTTCATCAGAAATTGTCCACTAGCAGGCATGTCTGTAGAGCGGAGAATGAATTTAAGGTTTCATCAAGATGGAGGAACCACATTCAAGTTCAATTGGAATTGTTGTCACCATGCTTCCACTTCCAGAAACAATGACCTAAACCATGCTTCCAATCAATGAACCAGCTTCCTTCTTTACAAGCTAATTAGGTACTTATCCCCTCTAGATACACACAACACCTAACACTTGACTATGGAACTATGGAACTAAATTATTGTTACTTATTATAGTTGGATCTTATGAAAGGCTCACCTTTGATTATGTCACATATACTAAAGCAATAATGAACGGTTTCTATTAATTAGAAGCTTAGAACTATCATAAATTATATGGGATGATGCTTATCATTGGACTATAAATCCAATTTGTTTTATTATTACACATATGGTTACATCGGTGCAGTAATATGGAGCACCATAATCAAGGTATGAACCAATGTCTACGTTGGTGACCCCACCCTCAAGTTCTTTTTTTCCCCCTTTTCTATATAGAGTTACTGGCTTTAGTGTTTATCTTGGATTTTATTATTTGTATCAAAATTTACCAGAAAAAGAAGAAAAATGGAATACTCTAATAATTTTGGTGATTCATGAAACCAATGGATGCATGAGTTGTGGGATTCTGCCAGAGAATATTTTTTTGACCAAATTGATTTTTCTCTTAACTCTTAACCACTCTATCTTACTTGCATGAACATATAATATCTTTCTGCTAAGCAAGCAAAGTGGGGCCTGGGATGGCCAGATAAACAAAGGAAAGCACATTAAAAAAATAATAGAACTGTTAAATGAGTAGAGATAAAAGAACACGGTTGACAACTGAGCAAGCAAGTACATTGAGAAGATGGTTTAATCCCAAATGAATAAATAGAATATAATAAAATAATTTTATTGTAGCAAATTGGGGCCTGGGATGGTCAGATAAACAAAGAAAAGCACATGAAAAAAAAATAATAGGACTGTTAAATGAGTAGAGATAAAAGAACACCATGGTTGACAACTGAGCTAGCAAGTACATTGAGAAGATGGTTTAATAAAATAATTTTAGTGTAGTTCTCAGTGCTTAGTAGATGCTGATAGTTATATTCCAACTGCTTTTTTTTTAAAAAAATAGAAATTGTTTATTTACGTTACCTTTTCAACTTCATTGATTCACCTTTTGATATTATCTAATTTGAAAAGCTGTCTTATGCATGCAGTTTTGATAATGGGATCAGAAGCTTTGGTTGCAAATGGCATCCAAAAAGGGCAAAATATCGAAAATGGACAAGATAATTCACAAATCAGTGAATGAACTGATTCTGGAAGGGAACATTGAAATGGACACTAGATTCAAAATGGCTCAGTAAATGAACATGCTGACAGGTTCTCAGTTCGCCGTCTTGAATTATCTGACCATAAAAAGGGATTTGTTGAACTCCTTGGCCAACTTAGCCTCAAACGACCTCTCTCTGAAGAGTAATTTCAGGTTTGGCTTTTGTTATTACTGCAAATGGTGCTTTTCCATTTTTTTTTCCCCTTCCCTATAACTAAATGATTGCTAGCGTTATGATTTTTAAGATTGAGAATAATTCAAACTATTTCGCCAATTTTTTTTTCTCTAAATGAAAAAAGTATAATAGTTTTTTGTAGGGTCAACAAATGCTGACAATTATCATTAATAATTGCAAAAAAATTACATAAGTGTAACAATAAAAACTCAAAATAAATACCAATATTAAAACTGGTACATCACAAATGGTATAAACTTCTAACACAGCTATACCTAATGCACCGGTATCACACCGGTACCAACTCATACAAATCCAGTCTACAATAGTTATCTCAACTCTTTTGACAGATTTTTGATACATCATCTCTCTGCTTAGAGGCCACCTCAAATCCTGACTTGTATAATTTTAAAAATAGGCAAAATGATTAGTTAAATAACAGAAAAGAACAATTGACCGAGTAAATTTTCTTTTCTATCTCTCCATTAAATCTGAATACACTTTTGTTACACTACAACTTCAAGAATCACGAAAGGTGCAACTCTGTACTATAAGTTCTGAAGCAAAATAACTAATGTTTTGAGCAATCACTGTAAAAAAAGTTATTTTCTTCAATGCCTTTAAAATGAACAAATCTGTTATGAGTGTAATAAACAAAGGACTTTCAATAAAGTTGCACCTATCAAAGATTTACAACTGACCTTTTAGGTTTAAGCAACTTGAAAGAAAACAAAAAAATAAAAAAATGGAAATTTCAAATAGCACAGAGAACTCACTTGTTGTACTGGCATACGAAATCTCCATATGCTTTTAATTTTTACTATCATATATTCAAATATGATGTATTAAGGTCTCCAAGAGTACAACATACATTGTAAATTAAAGGTTGAATTTATCTTCACTACAACAGATTCGATTTTTGGAAACGCCTTATTAGAACCGGTTTTATAAAAACTCGGTTCTAATAATAGCCAGTGGCAATTTTGAAATTTCTGTGGTTATTTTTAGAACCGGTTTATTATAAAAACCGGTTCTAATTTTTTGACTAAAAAAAAATCTGTTTATTTTTAGAACCGATTTTTATAAATAACCGGTTCTAAAAATACATTTATTTGAACCGTTTTTTTATAATAACCGGTTCTAAAGAAACAAATTTAAAAAACAAAACCAGATATTTTTAGAACCGGTTTTTTATAAATAACCGGTTCTAAAAATATGTCTTTAGAACCGGTTATTTAGGTTCTAAAAATATACTGTATTTTTTTATTTTTCTCACCTTAGTTAAATCGGTTTTTAGTAAAAAACCGGTTCTAAAAATCAATAATTTTTTTTTGGTATTTTCTACACCTACCCTGCTAAGCCACCCACACCACCATTACTTCTATGCGTGATTTTTTTTTCTTCCAAAACCAAAACCGAGAGCATTTAGTATAACTCAAAACCACCTATTTAAAATAGCCAAAAATTAAGAAAAATTTGAGAAAATTGAAAAATAGAAAGAGGAAGCAAAGGAGAGCAAATAGAAATTAAAAAAAAACTACAATTGAGGTATATTATTGTATTATTTTATGTTTTAATTATTGTTCAAGCAAATTTTGTATTTGCTATTGATTTTTTCATTTTGGTTTGATAAATTAGGAAGAGTAAGAGGAGGTTATTCTATTGAAGCGAGAAAATCATCTTTTCGAGAGAATTTTGGTAATTTTCTATTTTAACCCTCGATAATTTCAATTTATAAAATTATCAATTTGTATGCATGGAAATAATTATTTGGCATTTGCATATATTAGTTGTATTGTCATATAGGACCAAATTGCCGGAATTTGAACTATTTTAGGTCGTGCCCGTCCGGGATTAATCCATTAGGGATTAATCTCGGATAGTTCCCATTTTTTGGGACTGCTCTTTGGATATTTTGTCTCATTTAGGATAGCGAGTGGTACGTTGGATACAATGTGTTGTCTGAGAAAAATTCGGCTGCATTTCCTCTTATGTTCCCACGGATACGTACGTACGAGCAATCGTGCGTTGGCGTATTCAGGGAACATAAGGGGAAATGCTGCCGAATTTTTCTCTGACAACACATTGCATCCAATGTACGCTCGCTAATGAGACAGAGTATCCAAAGAGTGGGTTAGGATGGTAACCGGCCCGAAAACCTCATGTGATACATTGAACCTACAAACCCTAAACCCTGACGTTTGGATATATATTGTGATATTTACAGATGGATCAAAGGGAGAAGTACATGTTCAGTTCACGTATTTCTGATGATTTTGTTGGAGTTGTTGAAGAGTTCATAAATTGTGCGGAAGAACATCGAAAGTCAACAGAAAAGCCCATAATTCTTTGTCCTTGTAAGCGTTGTGTTAACTTGTAGAGACATGATAGTAAAACCGTTAGAGCTCATTTGATTCAGCGTGGATGGATGAAAACACCAAAATACCTTCGGTGGGTTTATCACGGGGAAAAATTTGAAGATCAAGCTAATGTTGGGACTAGTATTGATGTATCCGATTCGGAAAATAATGTAGGAAATGATTGGGGTGTTGATGTAGGGGATGTGATAATAATAGAGAAAATATAAGTCAACAACAATGTGATGATGATAATAGAGAAAATGATTTGGATGAAATGATGAATGAAATACTAGATGGTTTTATTGATGATCAGGTTCCTGATATTTTTTTAAGGGTTTGATGAAAACTGTAATACACCTTTATATCCTGGTTGTGATAATGATAAATTCTCAAAAATAAAAACTGTTTTTAAACTGTATAACTTAAAAGCCAAGAATAATTGGAGCAATAAAAGTTTCACAGACTTGCTCGGTCTTTTACGAGAAATGATTCCAGCAGAAAATACATTGCCTGATACATGCTATAAGGCTAAAAAATTATTATGTCCTCTGAATATGGGAATAAAGAAGATTTCAGCATATCCAAATGATTGCATACTATTTCAAAATGAGTATGAGAATCTTCATAAGTGTCCAATGTGCAATGCATCACGGTACAGGCTAAGGGATAATGATTTGGATGATGATGAAGAGAGTTGTAAAAATAGGCCAGCTGCGAAAACGATATGGTATTTACCGATAATACCGAGGTTTAAGCGTCTTTTCGGACATTCAAGAGATGCTAAACTACTGAGGTGGCATGCGGAAGGCAGAAAGAAAGATAGTATGATCAGACATCCCGCAGACTCGACCCAATTGAAGAACATAGATAGTTATTTCTCGAATTTTGGCAGTGAATCTAGGAATTTGAGATTGGGATTATGCACGGATGGAATGAATCCTTACGGTCTGCTGAGTAACAATCGCAGTGTATGGCCAGTTTTATTGGTTATTTACAATCTTCCTTCCTGGTTATGCATGAAAAGAAGATATATGATGATGTCGTTGCTCATTTCTGGTCCAAAACAACCAGGGAACGATATAGATGTGTACTTGGCTCCGTTAATAGAAGACCTTGATAAGTTGTGGAAGGAAGGGGTGGAGGTATTTGATGCTTATTCCAAAAGTTATTTCATCTTACATGCTTATTCCAAAAGTTATTTCACCTTAATAATTTGTCAGGTTATAGGAACAAAGGAGATAAAGCATGTCCTATTTGTGAGGAGGAAACACATACTCAGTGGTTATCAAATTGTAGGAAAAATGTCTACTTGGGACATCGTAGGTTCCTTAACCGTTATCACCCCTACCGTCGTACTGATTACAAAAATAAATTTGATGGAAAAATTGAGACCCATAGGGCACCGATACTAAGAAACGGAAGGCAGGTCTATGAGGAGGTTAAGGATCTTAAAATCAAATTGGGAAAACCATTCGCGAAAAAAATCTCGGATGGCAATTGGAAGAAAAAGTCTATATTCTGGGACCTTGAATACTGGGCGTATTTAGATGTTAGGCATTGTTTGGATGCGATGCACATCATTAAGAATATTTGTGAAGCTTTGATTGCTTTGATTTTAAATGTTCAAGGAAAAGTAGACAATGCCAATGTGAGGAAAGACATGGTCGAAATGGGAATTCGATTGGAACTAGCTGCACAAGAAGATACTACTAAGAGACGGGATTGGTTACCCGATGCAGTTTACACTTTGACAAAGAAAGAGAAACTCAGTTTGTTGAATTGCTTGAAGAACGTTAGGGTTCCAACGGGTTATTCCTCGAATATCTCAAGAAAGGTATCGATAAAAAATATGAAATTGATTGGAATGAAGTCGCATGATTATCACGTGTTGTTGACCCAATTGCTCCCGATTGCAATTCGATGATGTTTTAAGGAAAAAGTTCAAAATTCTATTACTAAGTTGTGCTTTTTCTTCAATGAAATTTGCTCCAAAGTAATTAATCCGGAAAAACTGACAGAGTTGGAAACCGGTGCTTATCAGACCATATGCGAGCTGGAGATGTATTTTCCCCCGTCATTCTTTGTAATAATGGTTCATTTGACCGTTCATTTAGTCAGAGAGATAAGTTGGTGCGGTCCAATATATTTGCGATATATGTACCCTTTTGAAAGAGCAATGGGCCAATTGAAAAGGTTAGTCCGAAGCAGATCTAGACCGGAAGGAAGCATAGTTGAAGGATATGTGGCTGAAGAGGTTATTGACTTCTATACTGATTACATTGATGAACTTAAACCTATTGGCTTGCCCAAGAATCGACACGAAGGCAGACTCCTAGGAAAAGGTATAATTGGATTGAAAATAATTACAGTGGACCTTGAAAGGAGAGAAAAAGCACATCTTAAAATTCTGCAGCAAGTCGCCGTTGTGGCCCCTTATGTGGATCAGCACATACAAGAGTTGCGAGAGCAAAATCCTCACGAGAATGAAAATTGGATCACGAAGGAGCACGACAAAAACTTTGTACAATGGTTCAAAAACAAAGTGCGATTGTCCCCGTCTGAGAATGAAACTGTGAAATACCTTGCGCATGGTCCTAATGTGAATGTGTACACCTATCAAGGTTACGACCTAAATGGATACACATGGTATACCAAAAAACATATATTTTTTTAATTTTTCTATTTTTATTTCTGTTTTTTGGAAAAACATATTACTGAGTGTTGGTATACACATGGTATACCAACACTCAGTAATGTTGAAATTTGTTTGAGGAACGGAGTTATTATTGTTGGAGTAGGAGCTATTTCCTTTCTCCATGATTGTGAACTTCTTTTAGAGGAAAAATGGAGGTTTGATTGTGTGCCTGAACCTTGGTGGTTTTATAGAGATGAATTGGAAGATAATTTACGCTCATTCACGTGACACTTTTTCAGAGCTCATCAGAGCACGCTTAACTTTTGAGACATCAAAATAGTAAATTAAAAGTAATAAAGGAATATTTTAGTAAAACATTAATAATATTTGTTATTATTTGAAAGTAATTTTAAAATAAATAATAGTTATTTTAATAATTAATATTTGTTAATATTTTAAAGTATTTGAAAAATTAATAATAGTTATTTTAATAAATAATATTTGTTAATATTTGAATGAAAGTATTTGAAAAATTATAAATAGTTGTTTTATTAAATAATTTATGTTATTATTTTCAAATTTTCTAAAAATATTATAGTAAAAGTAGTAAAATAAAAGTAATAAAGTAGTGTAATACGGTAAAGTATAATAAAAATAAAGTATAGTAATAAAATAGGGTAAAATGTAAAGTTTTTGACGTTTGAGCGGGAATCTAGCTAGTTTCGGAATCTGGAATTCCGAAACTAGCTAGTTTCGGAATCTGGAAATCCGAAACTAGCTAGTTTCGGAATTTGAGATTCCGAAACTAGCTAGATTCCCGCCCAAAACAGTATTTTGTCAGAATTTCACTGTTGGATGCATTATTTGATACGAAATTATATTGTTTTGACATTGTTTTGACAGAATTTCACTGTTTAAATAGTGTTTCATCAATTATTTCATACGGTTGTCTCCTATGATCGGATTCTCAGATTCCGATCATAAGGGTTATAAATAAGTGATTCGTCTCTCAGTCTAAGAATCATATATCATTTTCACACACATAAATCTCATATCCATTACAAATATGAATTCCATTCGTGTTTTCGTTAATCAATCTCCTTACAATCAACCAAACAATTTTAGTTTCGATGCATCTTCACGAACTGATTATGAATCAATCAAAGATACAATTTTATCTTCATTAGGATATTATCGCGGGCATTACAATTTGAGAATTGTTTCCCGTTTTAATATGATAATTGAAGGAAGGTTTCAAAAGATGCAATTGCCGGTGAACTCGGAAGATGAATGGCGTTATGTACAACACGAGTGCTTCGGAACAAGACGGCTACCGGGACTTGAGCTACACGTTGATTTGCTTCCAGCTAATGTACAAGGTACATTCACTCATAAAAATAATAATTATTCATTCACGTGGATTTTGAAGCATAAATGTTTTGTACTAGAATTAATTATTAATTACTTAATGAAAGCCTATCTAAAACAAGTCATACCACGAATAATGAAAAGTGAATCAAAGACAGAACCAAATGGCACATTGGCATGCCTTTATTTGCAGGAAGATTTGACACATATACAAGACATTGGATGCTTTTGTTGGGGGTTTAAATGCAATATCCCTTTGAAATAAAACGAATGAAATGTATTAAGTTGTCTTGAGCACGTCACATATACAAGACATTCAATGCATATTTATTTGTTGAGTCAACTATAAATTTTTTCTTTTACATATTTTGAAATTGAAATGTTCTGCATTTTTTTTGTTTTATTGAGGTATACGGTATACCTCATAGAATCTTAAAAAAAAAATGGTCTGACGTCCATAATGAAAAAAAAAATAAAAATAAAGAGAAGATTAGTGATTCATTTGTTTGTTAATTTTATAATGCACACCACATTAATTATATTATTTTATCAGTTGCACACCATATTAACGTATCTAATGCAAACAATAGATGATGCTAACTTATAACATTCCATATTACCATTTTTAAATTCAATGGTAATATTTACAAACACAACGAAAAATAGAATAATTGCTCCCAGCTTTTGATTTGTTGTCCGATGCATGACGCTTCATCTGTACATGTATATACACTTAGAGGAGATTTTGAGATTTTCTCCTTGAATTATAGCTCTTTGAATTTTAAAAAGTCACATGGATACACATAAAAAAAAAAGTTACAATGAGGTACTCACTGTACACTAAAAAAGTAAATAGATATTTAGATATTTAGAACGTGATATGTATAGTTTCAGTTTTAATGTTTCGGTTTTAACTTCTAATAATCTTACATGAGTAAATAAATTTTAAAACTAGACATTAAATTAATATGTATTATATTTAGAAAAATAACAACAAAAATAAATGATATGTGCAAAATAATAATTATTTATATGGAATTATAATATTTTGTTTTATTTACTTTTTACTTAGGTGGGTATTCAGATTATAATTATAATTATAATGAAGAAGCCATTAATTATAATTATAATGAAGAAGTCCATAATGATGAACAAGTTCAATCTGCAATGTTGGATTGGGATCCTTGGGACCCTAGTAGTATAGATCCTCAAAGTTCAGAACAACAACAACAAATGAATTATGAATACAATAGTAGTGGAAATGTTTGGTCATCTTGGGAACAACCAGAGGGCAGTAGTAGACAACAACAAGAAGAAGAAGAAGAAGGAGATATAGAGCAACTTGACGAGGCATACGACCGTGGGCCGGATAATGAGTCGGCATATGCCACAGGCGAGGACTTCACTGACGAAGAGGCAAAATTTTTAATTTAATTTATCTTTAGAAAAATAAAAACCGGTTCTAAAAAAATGGATGGATTTTTTTTTTTTTAACATTTCATGTATCCCCCTCCCCTTCCGAAGCCCCCCTCTGTCCCCCCTCTCTAATTTTTTTTCTAAGTCCCAAACTCCCCCTCCGAACCCCCCTGTCCCCCCTCCGAACCCCCCTCTGCGAAGCCCCCTCTCTCTCCGCCTCACTGCCTCTCCTCTCCTCTCCGACCCCTATCTCCTCTCATTTCCTCTCCTCTCCACTAGCCGCCTCTCCTCTCCACTGAGGAAATCCGCCGGCGCCTCTCCTCTCCGGCCACTCTCTCCTCCGCCTCAGTACTCCAATCACTTACAAAGTAATTATCTCTCATTTTTTTGATTGAAATTGTTTGATCCGAAATTGTTTGATTGAAATTGTTTAAATCCTCATTTAGATCCGAAATTATTTGAAAATGTTAATTGCATGTTATTGTCTCAAATGTTTGATGTCTTACTTAATGGATAATGTGAGTTGAATTCGAAATGAAAATGTTATTGTACTTAGTTATTATAAATGAAATGTGGTTATGAATTATAATGGTTAATTATTGTGCTAATTATAAATGAAATGTGGTTATGGATTATAAATAAAATTTGATTATGAGTTATAGATTATAGATTATAAATGTGAATGTGTTTGTGAATGTTAATGGATTTGGGTTTGTGAATGCCAACGGGTTTGGATTTGATTGGAATTTTTTGGTAAAAATGTTCATATATAGGGGAGGTTATGCCGAATTTTTTTTAAATTGTTGTGATAATTTTGATTTGAATTTGCAGCCATGTC
This sequence comes from Rhynchospora tenuis, assembly GCA_027725995.1. Taxonomy (NCBI): domain Eukaryota; kingdom Viridiplantae; phylum Streptophyta; class Magnoliopsida; order Poales; family Cyperaceae; genus Rhynchospora; species Rhynchospora tenuis. The sequence goes on from CM050888.1 coordinate 78,759,948, forward strand.
GGATTCCAATGAGGATCATGTACTAAATGAGGATGAGGAATTGATGCCAAATCCAAATGAATCATCCGGTGGTAGTAGAAGGGGGAAAAGATCAGCAGCAAAGTGCATCAAGACGGCAAAGAACATAGCTGCTGGAATAAAATTGAAGATCGAATTCGACGATAAAGGCCAGCCTATCGGTGATAATGCAGCTGAATTCACGAGGTTTATGGCACAGAGGACAAGAGATATGATTCCCGTCAGGTACAAATATGATTTAAAATATATGAATGTCAATAATGTCTATATGAATTTGATATTGATATTTATTGGTTTTAATGCAGTTACAAGAAGTGGACATTAGTGCCGAAAGAGTTGAAATATGATTTGTACAACTCTATAGCCGAGCAGTGGAATATTGATCCTAAATTTCCACATAAGGGGAAGCTTCTTACGGCGTGTTGCAATAGATGGAGGGCTTTTAAATGCAGATTGGTAAGAGATAATATTTTTAAAATTATTTTTAATTATAATTGCTTGATTAATTATAATTACAATATTTCTATCTTCTTATTGTAGAATAAGCAATACAGGGTGAATGCAAAAGAAGGTGGACCGGATCCGTGGGATGTACATAACATTAGTAAGGAAGAATGGGTCGAACTCGACCAATATTGTCAAACCCCTGAGTTTCAGGTATGAAAAAAAGTCTTTTGCCCATACTAGTATCTTAACTTTTTTTTGCTTTACTTACAATTCTTCTGAATTTGCTAATAGGAATTGAGTAAGAAAGCACATGAAAATGCCGCCAAGAAGGACATGCACCACACACTCGGATAGGGCGGTTACCTAACTGCAGAAAAGAGTTGGAAACAAGGAGAGGTGGTCCATGGTGCGACCTCTACCATTAGCGAGGAAGTAGATAGCCAGAATTATAGATGGAGCAGGGCACACGCCAAGAAGAATCCGGAAACGAATAAAATTGTGTGTACAAATCCTAAGGTTGCAGCCATCGTGGATAAAGCAGTACGTGTGTTAACTCAAATAAATAAAAAATTGATATATTCAACGAATTCAACATAAACTGACATGAATTTATTTTCTGACAGGTTGCTTTAGCTGAGTCTGGTGAATTTCAAGCGACTCGTCAGAATGACATCTTGACTACTTCTATTGGGACCGCAGAGCACTCAGGAAGGGTGAGAGGATACCCAGATTATGCCGGTGTGAAAAATGTGTTTGGTAAGGGTACAAGGAAATCCAAGGGCTACTCCAAAGAGAAAATTGATCAGAGAGTGCAGGAGGAAGTGAGCCGTCGCTTGCAGGAGGAAGTTCAAAAAGAAGTAGCCAGACAGATGGAGCAAAACTTCTCAAGGATGTGGCCGCAAGGGCAACCAGTGATGCAGCAGTACGATCCAATAACGAACCAAGCATTCATTATGCTATCACAGGGTAGCAATAATCAACCACATCCGATTCCTTTCCCTAGTATTCAGGTATACATAATATTACTTGCAAGTACATAGAATTTAATTGTAATTAGTTGTGTTTTGTATTTGCTTATAATATTACTTGTAATTAATTCTGTTTTGTATTTGCTTATAATTGTAGGATTCCATGGAAGTCTTGCTTACCCTCCCAGCAGATAATTGTGTCGTCATGTACGTTGCTAGAGCTGTGGTGTTTGCACGTAGTTCCATGTCTGAGACGGTCCATGGAGAGCCATTGGGGCCGGACGAGGTTAGGGTACAAGTCCTAGAAGTGTTCGATCATGCGAAAGAAGTGTCGCCACCTTTTCCACCTCCCAACGCAGACGATCGGCTTGGTATGCTCCAGAACTCATTTTTAAGGTGGCCGAGTCATCTTGTGGATTTCGATATGCAAAAATTGGTAAATCTTATAAACTTTTCTGAATTGATATTAATTGGTATTGTACTTAGTTAATTGAAATTATAATTGAAAACGTGAAATATTATTATGCTAATTATAAATGAAATGTTGATATGGATTATAAATGTGAAATGTGGTTATGAATTATAAATGAAATTTGATTATGAGTTATAGATTATAGATTATAAATGTGACTAATGTATTGATATTGGTATTGACTAATGTATAGATTATAAATTTTCTGAATTGGTATTAATTGAATTGAAAATTATCGTTTGTGACTAATGTATTGATTTTAAAGAGGCACCTGAGACAACAACCGCAACGACCTCAATCATTGGCGAAATCTCCGGCGAAAAAGAAAGCAAGGCAACAGGAGGAGGAGCAAGTGGAGGAGGAAGAGGAGGAAGTCGACGAAGATTTCGATCCGGCTGCTTTCTTATTGGACGGAGAATTCAAGATGCGGGACCCACTTTGTTCTCCGAAGGAATTGGAGCGACTTGGACCTAACGCAGTAGAACTGCACAACTATATGATGATGTTGGATCCCTCCGTGACAAGTTTCGAAATTAAGGCCAAGTTCGAAGGTTCACCACTGGATAATTTCGTACTCACTTTCTCAGATATCAACGACTTATTCAAAAGGAAAAAACTTGTTCTTCAAGTTATGAAAGTTTGGACCATGTAAGTATTTTTCCAACTAAACAAAAATCGATTGATTACTATTATAATATTATGGTTGTAAATTGAATCAATATTATCGAATTACATATGTAACTACAATATGCAGGTGGGCTAGGGATTATTGCAAGGAAGTGCAAATTAAGGAATTCAAGTTTTTGGATCCTGAAAGAAATACGGGACAACATGCGTTGAAGGAAATTTCAGGCACAATAGGCTACTTGATGATGCTTTTCTCCAAAAGGAAGGCTGCTTATCATGTTTTGCTACATCAGAACGCGTTAGTTAGAAATTTTCTAATTTTCTAATCTAAATTTTAGATTTTGCAGTTTCATGTGAATTTTACTAACAAGCTTTAATATTTAATTACAGGCATCATTTTGTGGTTATTATTGCACAACCCTCGACAAAAACAATGTGGATTGCAGATTCTCTAAATGATGACATGTTTGATTCTCCAATGATAAAGGCATACAACATGTAAGTTGTTTTAGTCAACACATGCATTATCTATATATAGTAAGTAAATATCTTCAAATTAATTCTTTCTAACTTTATATTTTAATATTGCAGTGTTTTATCCAAATTGAAAATAGGTCCCAAATTCGATATTCACTTCATTCCGGTACATAGCTCGACTAATAGTTTCATTTCATTTCTCATTTATTAGATGTTATATTAATTGTAACAAATTTTGTTTTTGCATGTAGAGTCCACGTCAACCAAACAGTACTGATTGCGGATTTTATGCAATAAGGAATTTGCATATGATCCTGACTAATTACATGGCATACCGCCAATTGCCAAAGGTATAAATTATAATATACTTAAAATAAACGTTTAAGCATTAATTAGGCCTTAGAGTTTGAAGTTTATAGGTTTAGAATGAGAGTTTACCTAAATATAGTTTAGGATTTCAAAATCGATATTAGTAAGTTTATTGAAACCAAATAGTTTTATTTTTACAAATTGAATTTGTTTAATTGAATGTAGGTTTTGCATCCGCCGGGTGAACCCTATAGTGACGGAGACCTTAGCCTTACTTGTGATGAGTTGTACGGTTATTTACGTAAGCATGTATGAGTTTGTTATTGTTAAACTTACTTGTGATGAGTTGTACGGTTATTTACGTAAGCATGTATGAGTTTGTTATTGTTAAACTTACTTGTGATGTGTTTAAATTAAATTGTTTTGTTAATTGTTGAATGCGAATTAGTATATTTGGTGCGTAAGAAACGTTTATTGTTAAATTGTTTGTTTTGATATGTTAATTGTGTTTGTTGTGATGTATAAATGTCAATTGGCATGGCTAGCAAAAATGGGGCTAGCCCAAACAAAAAAAAAATTTAATTGTTTTTATTAAGTAGAACCGGTTTTCTGGTTAAAAACCGGTTCTAAAAATATAATTAAAATCTGTATTAAATTTAAAATTCAAATAAAAAAAGAATTAAAAATAATAAAATTAAGTTCATTTTTAGAACCGGTTTTTTTTATCAAAAATCCGGTTCTAAAAATATAATTAAAATCTGTATTAAATTTAAAATTCGAATAAAAAAAGGATAAAAAAATAATAAAATTAAGTTCATTTTTAGAATCGGTTTTTTATCAAAAATCCGGTTCTAAAAATATAATTAAAATCTGCATTTAATTAAAAAATCGTATAAAAAAAAGGATTAAAAAAATAATAAAATTCAGTACATTTTTAGAACCGGTTTTTTATTAAAAACCGGTTCTAAAAATGAACTGAAATTTGTTATTAAAATCGGTTTTTTACTAAAAATCGGTTCTAATAATGTTCTGAAATTCGTTTCCAAGAATAGCTTATTTTTAGCATCGCCATTTTTAGAACCAGTTTTTTATATATCTTTAAAACCACGTATTTTTAGCACCGGTGCAAAACCGGTTCTAATAATCTTTAAAAATCGGTTCTAATAATGAAAAATGTTGCAGTGCTTACATGTTATGTGCGCCAACAATTAATCAAGGGGGGAACTTAGACCAACCTCACCATAATCAAAGTATGAACCAATGTCTACGTTGGTGACCCCACCATCAAGTTCTTTTTTTCCCCCTTTTCTATATAGAGTTATTGGCTTTAGTGTTTATCTTGGATTTTATTATTTGTATCAAAATTTACCAGAAAAAGAAGAAAAATAGAATACTCTAATAATTTTGGTGATTCATGAAACCAATGGATGCATGAGTTGTGGGATTCTGCCAGAGAATATTTTTTTGACCAAATTGATTATTCTCTTAACTTTGAACCACTCTATCTTACTTGCATGAACATATAATATCTTTCTGCTAAGCAAGCAAAGTGGGGCCTGGGATGGCCAGATAAACAAAGGAAAGCACATTAAAAAAATAATAGAACTGTTAAATGAGTAGAGATAAAAGAACACGGTTGACAACTGACCAAGCAAGTACATTGAGAAGATGGTTTAATCCCAAATGAATAAATAGAATATAATAAAATAATTTTATTGTAGCAAATTGGGGCCTGGGATGGCCAGATAAACAAAGAAAAGCACATGAAAAAAATAGGGATAATTGATTCTGTGCCCCTCTAAAATGAGAAAATTCGGAATTTGCCCCTCCAGCCACCCTAAAGTGCTTTAGGAACCCCAAAAACTGTCCCCAAAGAAGATCAGATGTGTAATTAAGTGTATTCAAGTTAAAGAACTAAAAATCCAAAAATGGTATAACTGAACCCAAAATACCGGCCTAGAATGTTTGGAATAAAAAGTCATTTAGAAATTAAGAATAAACCTATAATAACTCCAAAAATACTTATACAAAAATTAATTTTTCTTTATGAGCGATTGGCATCTCACCGCTGAAAGTTCAGTATACAAAGAAGGTTTGCGAGCAACTGAGTCAATTGAAGAGCCGGCCCTTGGTTTCGTTAAACCAACTGAGGCAACCCAAAGGGGTCCTCCAACAATTATCAAGCAGAATAATACAATTATTCAGCTGCTTGTTAAGATCAAAGAAGAACTTGAAGATTGCAAGGACCAGATAAGAGTACTCAGGAGAGCAAAAGCCCCCGAAGGGACATACACATCCGAGGTCCTTGAACAAATCCAAAACCAACTCAAAAACTTGAGTCTTGGTCCACTGTCAACCTCAAAAAGGCTAGTTACAACAGGCAAATTCTTCATATACCGCGATCCAAAGAAAATATACGAAGAAGAAAAGAAAAAGATACAATGAGTCGAACTCAATCTGAAACAGTGAGCAGACCATCTGTATCAAGCCATGACAACCAAATACCGACTGTTGATGATCAAATCCGAGGTTACAGACTCGGAAGTCGGTTAAGGTATGAGGCTCAAAGAAGATTGCCTGGAAGAAGGCAATACAGAAGGACACTGGAGTCTCAGCTCAGCCCAGATACAGAACTGAGCATCTCACAATTCCGCAGAGCACAACAAGTCCCGGCAGAGACACTATACCAGGCCGGATGGAGCGAGAGAAATCATCGGGTATATCAACATTACTCCGATGAAAGAATCTTGGTGGTTGGAGATTAAAGGGAAATCCCCTTTATCTCTCAAGAAAGCTACAACAGACTTGTAGATGAAGGATTACAACACTTGCACATAGGTGTTGTGATGGTCAGGCTATACGCCCTGCACAGAAGAAATGCAGGGGTAAATGCTCTGGTTGTGTTGCGAGACACAAGATGGGGAAATGATACTTCAATGATAAGTTCCATGGAAATGGACTTAACAGATAATACACAACTAGCGTATGCAGTTCCCGACATGATGATTAGTATTCATGATTTTTATAACCACATCCAACTGGTTGTACAAACTCATGGGTATGAATCATGGCGCAGTGGAGAAAGTAATCTCTTGATTTCTCGATCTCTAATCGGGAGATTATCAAATACCAGCCACACAAACTTTCGGTATAATATCCAAGGTGTAACTGAGCATTTAGCAAGCAGAGGCATAAGGGCTATACCAGGACAACCGCGTTCAACTGCAGAACTGAGAGGCCGTCAATGAATAATCAGGCCAGCAACAGTTCCAGAAGTACAGCATCCACAAACTATTCGAGTCAAATCTAGAGCTGATGGCTCATTAGCCATTAGATTTGGAGGATACTCAACAACTGCACCAGCCGAACCAGCAGTTGTAGGGCCTAATGATGAAGAAATATTAGACGAAGAGATGGCCCTGATGATTACAACCGAGGAAGTAGAAATATCATTTGAAGAAGAGTTGAAGTCAATCCAACTATTGGCATCATTGCCCAGAGAAAGAGCAATGCAAGAATATTGTCCAATCTGGGATGAATCTAGAGAAGACGAGTCAGAAGAAGAATGGCTCAATCTTTTCGTCCTGGAAGGTGGTGGGAATAAACTGTCGTTGTTGCCTCATTTTGCATTTGCGGCAGAAGAATCAGAATTAGAATACCCCAAAATGAAGGCCCTATCAAAAATGATGGAATCAGCTTTTTCGACAGCTGAAAGTTCTCTTACCAACAGAAGGCCAACAGAGCCAGTAATGGGTCTTGTTAATTACCCATCAGCAAGCACATCAAGAACAACGCCAATACCAACTGTTCATGAAATCAGAGATCATATTGGCAAATTCAAAGGAGGATATGCACAACATCATAATGGGAGATTCAATCTTCCAGATGCCCAAGGCGATACAGGTTCAATCCTTGTGCTTCCAGAAGATATTGGGCAGTACAGTGATGTAATATCCCGATGAGAATCAATTACTCTTAAGGTGGTTAATGCCCGCAACTGGACAGACAATAAGAGTAAAGTGATTTTCATTGAAAATCTACTTGGGGATGTAGAGAAAAAGATGTTTATTCAATGGAGAATGGCATATCCCGAAGAATACGAGGAGCTGATAGCAGTGGCAGATGATCCCCAAAATGTCATCTCCAGCATCAGGAGAATGATATTGCTTGAAGATCCATATCAAGGATCCACTGAAGAGCAGACTCGATCATATCAAGATCTCGAACGACTATCATGCCACCATGTTAAGGATCTATTCAATTATATGAATGATTACAAGATCTTTGCAGCAAAATCCGGGAGAATGTACATTTCCTCAGAACTCTCGGAAAAATTCTTCAGAAAAATGCCACCTCTAATCGGTCAAGAGTTGGAAAAGGCATTTTCAGAAAAGTATCCTGGAGCAGCAATTGGCGTCATGCCTAGAATAAATTTCTCATATCAGTACCTGGCTGAAAGGTGCAAACAAGCTGCACTCCAGAGGAGCCCGAAGGATCTTTCCTTCTGTAACAAAATTCCATTACCTGGCTATTATGGAGGAGAAAGAAAGAAGTATGGACACCGCAAGTCCAAAACTTATAAAGGCAAACCGCACGAGTCTCATGTGCGGGTTTTCAAGAAGAAACATGCTGATAAAGTCTGTAAATGTAAATGTTTCATTTGTGGAAAGGAAGGACATTTTGCACGAGTGTAAGCGCAAAACAGGAAACATTCTCAGGGCAGCTATTCTGAAAATATGGAGCTGTCAGACAGCTGGGATGTTCTATCAGTTGACCTCAACGAGCCAGATAGTGATGCAATCTGTTCACTGTCTGAAGGAGATGTCGGAAATGTTGCTTCAGCCATAATTAATGACCTACCATTTGGCGAGCAAGCATTCATGATGCAGGCAGAACAACCAAGCTGGCGAGTTTACATACAACTGCCTGATCACCAGAAGAACTGTCCTCATAATTGGAGGGACAATGATTCAGTTCCAGCAGGGCATGAAAAATGCTCAATGTGTAAAGAATTAACAACTGATTCAACAAGGGCGCACTGTGAAGACTGTCGCCTGACAGTGTGTCCTATGTGTTCAAGATTCAGGCTAGGCAGAAGGATACGAGCTAGGGTGCAACCAATAGCACCTTACGACAGCAAAGATCAGCTAATCAATGAGCTGATATCCTATGTTCTGTACCTCTTGGCAGAAAATGAAAAGCTCAAACAACAATTGTTTGAAGCTAAAACAGAGGATCTTGAAACTGAGTTTGATAAATAAATGAGAAAAGAAAAAGGAAAAACCAAATTACAGTTTGAAGATGAAGAGGTGAATGAGGAAATTGAAATGGAACCGAAAAATCCAAACGGAGCTCTCAGAATTGCTTCTGCCAATGCTATTTCTGATAAGGAATCGAGCGATTCAACACAGTTGTCTAAGATCCTGTCATAGGAAAAAGAGTCTTAAATAGACTCTACAATATGGAGATAATCGTTGAAATTCCAGGCCTGAAACCATTCGAAGTCCAAGCAATCCTTGATACAGGAGCAACTGTTTACTGTGTCAACCAGGAGATTGTACCACAAGAAGCGCTAGAACCAAGTGCCTATCCCATACAGATAAATGGGGTAAACTCGACTCAAATAGCCAGCCTGAAACTCAAAAATGGCAACATGATGATAGAGTCGAATAGGTTCAGAATTCCCTTCACCTATTCTTTTTCGATGGGGAAGAAGGAAGGAGTTCAGATGCTGATCGGGTGCAATTTTATCCGATCCATGCAAGGTGGTTTGCGAATTGAAGGACAAAATGTAACATTCTACAAAAATATCACAACGATAGCAACCACAGTGGATGCTGAGGTGGTGCAAGCAGCAATACCTGAGCTCGACTTATCGGGCTTAGAATACATTGAAGTCAGAGAAGCTGTAGCCTACCATCAGGAACAAGAGTCACAACAATTCAAAGAAAGGTTCAAACCTCTATTAGATAGACTCAAAGATCAGGGATTTATTGGAGAAAATCCCTTGAAGCATTGGTTCAAAAATCAGGTTACATGTTCGCTTGATATCATAAATCCTGATCTACAGATTCAGGATAAACCACTGAAGCATATGACACCACAAATGAAGGAACAATTCGACAAACATACCAAGGCGTTACTACAACTTGGAGTAATCAGGCCAAGCAAGAGCGGGCACAGAACCATGGCCATAATGGTTAACTCTGGAATTACCATTGACCCAGTTACGGGCAAAGCAGTCAAAGGCAAGGAACGCATGGTGTTCAATTACAGGTTTCTAAATGACAACACTCATAAGGACCAGTACAGCCTCCCAGGCATCAACACCATACTCAAGAAGGTCGGCCACAGTAAGATTTATTCGAAGTTCGACCTAAAGAGTGGATTTCATCAGGTGGCTATGGCACTTAAATCAATCGAATAGACTGCATTCGTGGTCCCCAATGGTTTGTATGAATGGCTCGTCATGCCATTCGGATTGAAGAATGCACCTGCTATTTTTTAAAGAAAAATGGACCAGTGTTTTGCTGGTACTGAAGATTTCATAGCAGTTTATATTGATGATATTCTGGTATTTTCTGAGAATGAACAACATCATGCCGATCACCTCAGAAAAATGCTAGAAATTTGTGAGAAATGGGGTCTCGTTCTCTCTCCAACAAAAATGAAAATTGCAGTTCGGGAGATTGAATTCCTTGGAGCTATCATTGGAAAAAGCAAGATAAAACTCCAGCCCCATGTCATAAAGAAGATTGTTTCCTTCGATGAGGAATAGTTAAAAGAAAAGGCCGGACTCAGGGCGTATAGGCATACTCAATTATGCCAGAAGTTACATTCCGAAACTTGGGACTCTCTTAGGTCCCTTGTACACAAAAACTAGCCCTCATGGAGACAAGCGCCTCAAGCCATCTGATTATGAACTAATCAGAAAAATCAAGGAGAAAGTGCAGAATTTGCCAGATTTGGAGCTTCCACCAATAGGGAGCTATATCATTTTAGAAACAGACAGATGCATGGAAGGATGGGGTGGCATATGCAAATGGAAACCAAAGAAGCATGACCCCAGATCCATAGAAAAGATCTGTGCCTACGCAAGTGGCAAATTTCCGGTGATCAAATCAACTATTGATGCTGAAATACATGCATGCATGGAGACGCTAAAGGCACTAAAAATCCATTACCTTGATCAACAGGAGATAACACTGAGGACTGACTACCAAGCAATAATATCATTTTTCAATAAGTCAGCCCAAAATAAACCATCAAGGGTTAGGTGGATAAATTTTGTTGATTACGTCACAGGGACAGGTGTTCAAATTAATTTTGAACATATTGATGGAAAGATGAATTGCTTAGCTGATGCATTATCTCGATTAACAACGAAGCTAGCATACATAGAAAGAATCCATGAACAGGTGGACTTGTTTATGTCACATTTAGAGGATTCTTTCAAGGAAGTAAAGGATTCTAGCGACATCAGAGTCCTTGAAGAATTGGCACAATTAACTGATAAAATCAGTTCTTTGTGTTGAAGCATGGCGGACCCATAAAATCCAAATATTTTCTTAAAATTTATTTTGTGTTTTTAGGTCTGGCGGCAATCTATAGAAAACCGTTGATCTTTGGCAGTAATCTACGGAAAATTGTCTTTTATATTACTTATTTAAGTTTTCTATTTTGTTTGTTTTAGATGACAGGGGAGCTTAAACAGTTTGAGGACACAATTCATTTCATAAGAACATGAAGCATGTCAACTAATGAGCATCATGCCATAATAGCCTCATTAGAAGAAGATTTTAAAAGACAAGCCCAACGTGTTGAACAAGAACTCCACCTACTACTTGCAATGGCAAAGGAAAATTTTAAAAGATTTGAGCCCTACCGAAGGAGTGACTGCTGGCACACTGACATGATACCAACTAATCAAGAAGGTATCAATGCAGTTGAAGGTGCTCTAGCAGCAGTGGACAGAGCTGTCAGATGCACTTGCTTCTGAGAAAAAGTGCACCTTTAGCCTCGATAATAACAACCACTGACTAAAGTGGATAGCTTTCGGTGTAACCACTGACTAAAGTGGATAGCTTTCAGTGCATTATTGCACAAAGCATGATTGTATCTGGTGTGGAATATTTTTAATGCGCCACTTGGCGAACTTTTTATGCGCATTATTGATTAAGTGCGCTTTGTTTTATATGTATTATTGGTTAGTGCGTTTGTTGAGCAGAAGAGCATTGAAAAAGGAGTCTAATTATTGTGACGATGGGGCCCAGATAAGTGCACCCGGCAATAATAAAAATTCCTTTGGAAACCTCTATATAAGCTCACCATAAGTCATTGGGAAGGACATCTTCCTACACCCAATAACTCTTATCTTCTGTAACATATCTATCAATAAAATTTTCTTTTCTAAGTAATTCTTAAAATCTTCTAAGCCAGTACTCTTTGTAGTCCGTGTTCAGAAGTCGATCAATTCCGTCTAATTTCCACTTTGGTATCAGAGCGAGGTTTGTTTCTTAAAATTATTAATGGCTTTCTAAGTTCTTTATATTCTAGACGGTAATTAGGGAGAAGATTATACCAAAATCCTTAAAAATTGTTCATAACTTGAAAATAACGGTAATAATTGATAATTAATCAACTTATGAATATTAATTTAAAGTCTAAAATTTTCAAAAGTTTTAGGAGAACCAAAAGAATTACTCTGCCGTACAGTACCTAAGGTGAGGAAAGATCGCGGATAAATACAGTGATGTGAGAGGACACTAAAACAAGTAGAAAATACTACACTAAAAATTAAATCAGAAGTTGTTTAATTATTAACCTGGGTACACAATTAGGGTGACTTTAGTACAATTGACAGGGAATATTCCTTCCAAAGGAGTAAAAACTAATTTAGCAATTTTTGAGGGTACGAAAAGATTTGCCCCAAAGAAATAATAGGACTGTTAAATGAGTAGAGATAAAAGAACACCATGGTTGACAACTGAGCTAGCAAGTACATTGAGAAGATGGTTTAATAAAATAATTTTAGTGTAGTTCTCAGTGCTTAGTAGATGCTGATAGTTATATTCCAACTGCTTTTTTTTAAAAAAAATAGAAATTGTTTATTTACGTTACCTTTTCAACTTCATTGATTCACCTTTTGATATTATCTAATTTGAAAAGCTGTCTTATGCATGCAGTTTTGATAATGGGATCAGAAGCTTTGGTTGCAAATGGCATCCAAAAAGGGCAAAATATCGAAAATGGACAAGATAATTCACAAATCAGTGAATGAACTGATTCTGGAAGGGAACATTGAAATGGACACTAGATTAAAAATGGCTCAGTAAATGAACATGCTGACAGGTTCTCAGTTCGCCGTCTTGAATTATCTGACCATAAAAAGGGATTTGTTGAACTCCTTGGCCAACTTAGCCCCAAACGACCTCTCTCTGAAGAGGAATTTCAGGTTTGGCTTTTGTTATTACTGCAAATGTTGCTTTTCCATTTTTTTTTTCCCCTTCCCTATAATGGTGTATAAGTAGGAGACTTATGCCACTCGCCACTTTAAGTATCTGTCTCGGGTGAGAAAAATTTTCCATGCCAAAATACATATCTGATATTGATTACTGACAATAGTCAAATATAAATTTATTATAAGCATGCTTCTGAAGTTGAATTGAACCATATAGATATTGATTTAATAATTGGCCTGAAAAACTGCCTTACAACCAGTATCATCCTTGCTGTTTCACTTTTCATGTGAATATGTGTCACTAAGTTGCAATTCTAATGTTACCCTGAACAATGTGGTATTGTTCTAAATAATGAACTTAATTACAGGGAATTTGTTATACTAAATTGACCTGATGTTTCCTGACTTTATGGATAGAAGATATCATTTTTACTGGAACATAGCTTAAATACTTCAAACTAAATGTTTTTGTTATGGTGTTAAGAAAAATTGTTTTTCATTTTTTTTTCTTCAATTGTGTTTTTCCCATTTTGAAAAAAAAAATGTAGAAGAAAAAACCAATTTACAAGAATACAAAACAATTTGTCTTCCCAATAATGCAACATACCTTTTGTTGTTTGGTCTCCAAAAGAAAACTCAAAAGAATTTAAGCTTACGCTCTTTCCACACTTTGATCCTAATTGTTGGTACCGTTTAGGTACCAATAAGTCATTTAGAGCACTTTTGAGGTTTCACAGTATTTGCACTCTGTCATTCTATTCATTTTATATTTATATGTGAACATAATTATATTTTGTTTTTGAATTCAGAAATTATTAATTTTAGCAGTTCATGAAATGAAAAATGTCATAATAGTGGAAGAGCTGCACAAAAAAACTAAATGGGGAAGAATGTCAAGTAGTTGCTCTATCTTGAAAGGTTTGATGATCTATAGTTTTTTGCTTTATTAAAGTATTAGTTTAATAAAGTCATCTGTCAAATTTAAAATTATTTTTGTTTAGTCTATATATATGGGGATTTAATAGTTAGGTTTACTTCCCAGGTTGTTATGGTTACATCATAATGATCAGTACTCTTTACAAGTTTGCTTAAAATGATCACTAATTCTTTTTCTTTCTCTGATCAATTACAGAACAAAAAAAAAGGAAAAAATGAACACAAAGGCTCACCTGATCACTTTTGCCAGTAAATGCATGAGCTGCTCAACTATTCATATGACACTTTTCACGGCGACATTTCTAATTGTTTATAGTAATTGAAACAATATTCTTTGTACTGTCTCTTTTATTCGAAAAAAAAATGTATAAATGAGGTGAAGATGTCGACAATGGTATATTTACTTTGTTAGCTGTGTCAGTGGAAGAGTTGATGGTTACAATAATCAAGAAAGCAATTATCTTTCTATCTATTTTGCCTTTGTACGTGCTTTAGCAAGTTATTTGTACTGAAACATATTATCAACACTAACAAGGATAGACACCTGGTCTTTCATTGTAAGAACAAGACATTTGCATACCGATTATGCTTCATATTAGTGTTAATTTAATATCTCAGTCGTATCACACTCGATCTCACCAATTGTGTCATTCTATTGAATTGATAATCATGTCTTAAGGAAGTAGTGGATCTAGCAAAATGTAATATCTACATCTACATAGAGATGGATCATTTGCTTCCATTTTCTCTCAAAATTAATGTCAATAATTATTTCATATCCTTACCCAAGATGCGCATCCAAATACCATGTAGAGTCCTTTTTTTTTAAATGTCCGCTATTTCTATAATTAAAATAATTTTTATGTTTGCATTTTCTATTATTAAAAATAGTTTTTTTGTTAAATATATGAAAAATAGTAGTACCAATTATTATTTAATTTATAGAAATTAAATATATTTAAAAATCTAAGGTAGTTCATCTTGACTAACTTAGAAGGTGCCAGCAGTATATGAACAGATCAAAGGCATGGAGAGACACGAAGAACAAATTTGGTGGAGGAGCAGCAGATTAATCTGATGAGTGTTCAATATATTCGTTCGACATAAAATTTAATGCTGATTTTCTTAAAAAAATAAGCATAGTCACACTGTGATAACTATTGTATTGTTTTTATTTAGAGCAATAAATTTGACGAAATAGGTTGAATTATTCTCAATCTAAAAAACATCATAACGCAGCGAAGCTGCGATTGTCATGACTAGTATATATAAAGATACAATGTGACATGCACACAAACACTTTTATTCTCGTAAGTCGTACATAAGGTCATGCAGCGATACATGCATAATAAAATATTCTTACACAACAAAATATAAAGATGGAAAGTGACACACAAACACTTTTAATGCAAGGCATTATGCAACAAAGACATACCGATGCATGCACTGCATACATAAGATCTATTTAATTAATTGCGAGCAACATTTCAATAGCCTAGCTAATAATTAACCAGGCAAGCCAAAGCTGCTTGGTCCAAACGCTAGTCCAGGCAGGGGCAGGATATTAATGGGGACGATTGATGTTGACTGAAGGTATCTCGTCTCTGTGATTGTCTCATTGCATTGCCACAGAGGGGTTGTCACGGTCAGCGTGCAAGTGGTGGTTACATATTGAGTAATAGTAGCAACATTACCGAGAACACCGAGAGTACTGCCGAGAGCATTGTTGTCGAAAATGAAATAACCAAGTTGGTTTGTAGTAGTAGTAATGTTCAGTGTTGCGCATTGTAGCCACACATTAGCATCTGCAATGAAAGCGGCAGAAGATTATTACGATTGTGCATGTACATATTATGCCAGATATCTGCTATATATGAAATACTTATTTTGATGTACGTCTTTCGAAGAGACTCTCTACAGTTTAAGTAGGGGAATGTTTGTAGTTCGCAAATTAAACAAGGTAACAAAAATGTTCCAAAACTGAAATATATATAGCTTGTGATCAACTTGATTTATATTGTGAGAATTGAGAAAGATTCCTAAATAAATTACAATCACAAAAGAAGAGGAAATGCATGCTATAAGTATAAGTCAATAAGTGATTATCATGTTCACGTCCTTACATTTAAATGGGTTAGCAGGTTGGACAGTACAAGCATCCGGGGTGCTAAAAGAACAGCTGACATATCCTGATATAGTGACGATCTTCAACTGCGACTGAACTGTGACAGTGACCGCGAGAAGTACGACCAGGATGAGAATATTTTTAATGGCCATTTTAATGGTGCTCGGGTGAGTATGTATGAGGCTAATGCTTGTTTTGGTGGTGTGCCCTTCATACTTGAATTTGGCTCCTATTTATAGGATGGAGGTAGTTATTTTAAACTGAACTCATGCAGCACGAGATCAATATATTATCCGAGTCAACTTTGGTTGAACTAAAAAAATAGATATGGATCCGAGATTGTGGCACTTTGCAAATCGTGCACATGTGACTATGTTGGCGGGATTATCAATATTATAGTTGGAACTCCATACATCAACGAAAAATTTGTGTTCTCCACTAATTTATTTTTATTGAATGAACTCTGTTGTGCAAAAACTTATCTTTTTTTTTTCTAATAGCAATATTAAACATTACTTACAAGAAATTTCGATGACCATGGCCTATTACTGTATAAATTTTGTTGATTTTTCTCCTCATATTTTTTGGTCATAAATGTCCATGACCACGGTCTCTATCAAGACCACAACTCTGATTACATATTTTTTTTCCGTGGCGCCTAGCTCAGAAATTTTTGCCACAAACTAATCTGATTTATTTCGAACTTCTAATTATGGAATTTAGATTAGATCGGATTCAAATAATTAGAACTCTTGTAAAAATATATCAGGTATGCTGAGCAGGATCTAGATATAAATTGGATTTCCATAGCTGGATTCGAGATTTTCCACCAGTATATTAAGGAACTTCTCTTATTTCTAACAGTAAAGAAATGTAAGTATAGTCCCCAGCTAACATGGTCACATTGGGTCGCTTTTTGAATGCTGGAAAGGATCCGATATACGAGTTGACTTCGATAAAATACAGGTCTTGCGTTACATGAGGCCAGCTAACTGGTTCGCTTGAGAACTACATAAACAAATACCTTATTAATTGGTAATTGTAAGGAACTTGACTATCAATGGAAATGCTATGAGAGTTTTGGTTTTCAATCAACTAAGAAATTTTAAATTATTTCTAGAGAAAAATTAAGGAATTACCTAATGAATGAATGCGACTAAATCTTACTTAAGAGAGAGATTAAGAGTTTAATACCTCCTTAATTGTAAATCCAAGATGTATTTTTTAATGGCAAGGTAATTGAGAACTTTTCTTACAGTTCGTTGTATTCGTTTGTTCCAAATACTTCAAATGTTGCATCTTTACGAGTTTTCTATCGTTGTTTTATTTTATTTTATTTTTATTTTAGAACGGCTATCTGTCAGTGTGTTGAGATTCAAATAATTTTTTTTTTTTCATTTACTAGAAAATAGAAATACTACAATCAAATCCGCGTAGATTTTAAATCAGAAAATTCAATGTTGTTGAGTGTGAAATTGGATGTTTGGTTGAAAGTTATAAATACAAAATTTTATACTTCATTTCAATCATATAAAAAAACTTTAACAATTAAAAGATCGCTATTCGTTAGACTTGCATAACGTGGATAACGGTCACGAAATAAGTGACTTGCGTTAACCGTTGCGTCTAGGAGACGAAAATTTATTTTTGTTGCGTGTTGCGTTTCGTTTTCTGAACGCAACAAGATTTTGTTGCGTTAACCGTTGCGTTCAATTGAACGATCAAAACAGTTGAGACGTTTAAAGATTTGAACTGTTTCTCACATGTATTGTCATCTTTTTTTGCGCTTATCATGGACTACAAATAGCATACTGTATATTGAAAATAAGTAAATTGAACATAAAGATGTAAACAACACAGTAAGATACAAACAGACACATAGTTATCAAAGTTGAGCTTTATAACAGTAAGCAACCCAAACTTGCTACCAACTGGTACCAAGTTTCTATACCCTTCTAAAGACTCAATAAACATTATTAAATACTAAACAATTGCTATCAAGCTCGTTTAAGCAAGAAAATCAAGTACAAATGCACCATTAATTGGTTGAGCAAAGAGAAGCAGGAGTAAAATTATACACAGTGAAATCTTTGTCAGAAGCCAGAATCTAAACTCTGCCCTTATCAGCTGCAACTCATAGCTCCCAATCAAGCAGCTACAACTTCTGCCCTTATCAGCTTTTAATCCAAATCCAAATTCTTACCATAAAGTTCTGTTTTACCAGCAAGTCAAGAAACCAAATCAGCAAATTAGAAAATCAGGAAATCAGGAAATCAGCAAATTCTGTTTTACCAGCAAAGAATTATTTCAAAAAAAAAAAGCACGACCAAATACCAAATTAAAATATTAATCAAACCAAAGAGTCAGGAAGGAACTTATCTCTTCCGATTTCTGTAGCTTTTCTTTCTCGAGCTCCAATTCAACTTCATTTTTCTCCAACTCCTCACTCTTCTGTTTCTGTCCGAACTTTCATTTCGAATCCCTTACCATCTCCAGTTTCTACCTCAATTGGAGATTCCTGATCGGAGAAGAGAGGAGAAGAGAGGTAGTTGTCTGACTGGAGAAGAGAGGAGAAGAGAGAAGTAGAGAGGCTCTGGTAGTCTGGTCTGATTGGAGAAAAGAGAAGAAGAGAGGTGAGAGAAGATGTGATCCGATCAGAAAATACAGGAGAAGAGACGGAAGTTGATCGGAGAGGTAGAGAGGTAGGGAGGTGGAGCTAACAGGAGGTCACGGCGGAGAGCGAGAGAGTTTGTGCGTCTGTGGGGTGAGGCAAACGGAGAGAGTGGGAGGGGGTGCTTTGTGCCTATGTGGGGGTTCTGAGCGGAGAAGGGAAGAGGGAGGCAGCGAGAGCGGAGAGGGAAGAGGAGAGAATCAGAGGTTCAGATCGAGCGGAAGACAGAAAGAGACAAGAGACAAGAAGGCGAAGAAAGAAGAGGGATTCGGCGCATAACCTACTTTTCTCCGCCTCGAACACGCGCGTTTCGTTAACCGTTTCGTTATATGGACAAAACAACTATATAATTACGTTAACCCTTTCGTTGCTGAAACGAAACCGAAATCTATGACCGTTATCGTTTCGTTTTGGACGAAACGAAACGATGAAACGGTCGAAATGGTTTCCGTTTTCACCCCTACTATTCGTGCCGAAAAAATTATAAATAACTTTAATTAATTATGAAATTATAAAATAATCCATTTTTAATCTAATTTTTAAAAATGACTGCGCAGTTTCGGAATCTGAAATTCCGAAACTAATTCTGCTTAGTTTCGGAATCTCAATTTCCGAAACTAGCTAGTTTCGGAATTCCAGATTCTGAAACCAGCTAGTTTCGGAAATTGAGATTCCGAAACTAGAACTGCCGATATTTCCGAAACTAGCCAGTTCTCAATACTTTCCAAACCTCACCTAACTTTTCAGCTACTGTTTTTAATTTCACCTAACTTTTTTTAACTTTTCAGCTACTTTTTAAGAGTTAATTTTTTTTTTTTTTTTTATTTACAAAATGTATATATACGGTAATTGTGTAATTGAGTTGTGAAATTGAAATTTTATTTTAGGTATGTTTATTCGTATTTTTTAATTATGAAATTTAATATTTGAAGTATTTTTAAATTATGAAATTTAATATCTTACTATTTTATGTTTTATGTTTTATGTGTTATGTAATATTATTTTATGTTTTATTTATATATTTAATGTTTGTATGTTATTTTTTAAAAAAACAGTAAAAAACCTTAGGAATATTTATAAGAACAATAATAAATATTAGAGATCTATAATAAATAAGAACAATAATAAAAACAATAAAAAACCTTAGAAAAATTTATAAAACATAAATAAGTTACAACGACTAAATCACAATAATAAAAACGACATTCTAAATCTACTTTCTAAATCTACTTAGAGATCTTGACTCTTTACATATTGAAGAATTTCATCCCACCATGGTTCATCCTCTTCTTCTTCTTTTTCGGGTTGATTACTGGTACCGGCGTTGTCAGCGCACTGAGCGGCTTGATTACTGGTACCGATGTTGTCAGCGCACTGATCGGCTTCATTCCAGAAAGCTGCCTCAGCCTCTTGCTTTTCTATTTCTGCCATACACCTTTCTGCATTTGCTCTAGCTCTTGCTAAATCTTCCTCATACTTCCTACGCCTTCTCTCCAATTCGTCAAGTTCTTTTTTCCTTCTCCTAGTAGCCTCTTATTCCTTTAGCTTTTTTTTACGATACTCTTCTGCGTATCTTAGCTCCCACTGACGATACTCTTCAGCTTCTTTTTCTTCCTTAATTCTTTTTTTCTCTTTTTCCCGAGCTTTTTTTTCTTCCCAGTCACGGCGCTCGTGGTCATCGTAGTGGTCGCGCAAGATGTTTTCTTTGAAATTGAAAACTTTCCCACACCTTATACAGTCTACTGTATGATCTCCACGATAGTTTATTATTGTTTCAACAGTAGCCCATGGTGTTGGTATTAGTGTCCATGTCTGTTGTTCAGTGCTCGGTTTACGTGGCAAATATTCTGACCAGTCAGTTCGCTTTGTACGGTTGCGCCTTTCTCTTTCCTTCCGTTCTCTTTCCTCCGCGCCAATTACGTGCCAGTTGTAGTGAAATTTTAACTCCAGGTCATACCACTGTTCAAACACATTGTATTGAAAAGTCTGTGAACATTTTTGACAGGTTGCGCACCAACATTTTTGGCCTGAACCTTGGGGGTTCGTGCCAGTTATTATTTTCAAATTTTCTAAAAATATTATAGTAAAAGTAGTAAAATAAAAGTAATAAAGTAGTGTAATACGGTAAAGTATAATAAAAATAAAGTATAGTAATAAAATAGGGTAAAATGTAAAGTTTTTGACGTTTGAGCGGGAATCTAGCTAGTTTTGGAATCTGGAATTCCGAAACTAGCTAGTTTCGAAATCTGGAAATTTCCAAGAAAACTATTTCCGGCCATCTGAAAAATTTCCAAGAAAACTATTTCCTTAACTAATTACTTTATGCCATGATAATTTCAAATACCTATTTTATAAATTTTCTATAGGTTGAATTGTGTCAAAATCCTTATTTTACTGCTTGAACAATTAATTTTCCTAAATCCCTTTGATTTGGACCGTTAGATCGAATTTTGAGTTGTCTGAATTTTGTCAGCCGTCCGATTGGTTCCTTTATTTCTCTTTTATACTCCTCTCTCTCCTCCCTTCTCCTCCGAAGGAGTCTTCGTTGACTCTGTTTCCTTTTCGCACGAACCCCCCATCTTCTCTCTCTCTCTCCCCTGACAGAATCGCGACTTTCGCGACTTCCGCCACCCACTCGACTCACCCACCCCTGACTTCCGTCACTCTCGAGACCCCACCATCTATTTTTCCCTCACTTCCCCCTCGTGCTTCACCTTGACTCTGCAGCCGCTCCCTCAATCCAATCACCTCTTGCCACCTCAGCAGTACGACATCCCCTCCCTCTCCATTTCCCGTGCCTATTAAGCCACCCCTTCTCTTCTCTCTGCTCAGACCCGTTACAACCCGATAAGAACAGAAAAATAGAAAGGAAAAGAGTGAAAGAGAGAGGCGGAGGCTGAGGCATCGGAGTGGAGGTGGTGGTGATCGACGAGGCGAGGTGGTGGTGGCGCTGCTGGTGAAGCGAGGTGTGCGAGTGCTGATTGAGCTTGCTTCCTCTTCCCTTCTGTTTCTCTTCTCTTCTCGGTTTGGTAATCTGCCGCAAACCCTTATTCCTTTTTCCTTTGATCTGTGCCTTGCTTGTGTGTCGATTGAGGCTTGTAAATTGTGTAAATCTCAGCTTTGTTATTAGCTGGTCTGAAAATCTGAGTTATGTTTGACATTTATTTGCTTGTTTGGTGTTAATAATGATCTCTATGACTTGTGTGTGGTTTCTTGTCAATTGATGCTGGTTTGTTGAGTGTGTAGCACTTGGTTTCAGTTGTTACTCTCTTTTTCTTGTTCACTGGTATAAGTCTATGGCTGTTCTAAGTTGAATGCTTGATCATAGGTTGTAGTTAACTAGTTCTTTACATATCTGATTGTGTAAAGAGTGTGTGAAGGTTCATTGCTGATTGTGTTGTGTTAGTTGAGCTCTTGGAACCTTGTACAGGGCTGATGTTAGACTCTGTACCGATCTGGTACGATTTCAACTTTCTAAGGACTGATCTGTTAAATAAATTAGTTTCCAAGGACCTTCTTGTAAATCTGTTGAACTGAATTAGGGACTGTTCTGTGATAAATGCTGGTATTTAGGGCTGTTCTATAAAATCTGTTGTTTCTGTGTTTTAAGGGACTAAAGTGAATAAGTTAAGGGTTGTGGATCAGATCTGTGTGCTGTCGGGTTTGGACTTGAGACCCTGAACCTGCTTTTCCTGTACCCGTACCCATTTCTTTGTGGGTTTCCTTTTTCTGTTTGGGTTTCAAACCCACTAACCCGTGGGCCCTTTTTCTTTCTCTGTTGAACTTATGTTTGGGCTTTAATTTTTGTACGTGGCCCATTTTGACGTGAGTTGGCTGAGCTTGAAAACAAGATTGAAAAGTTTGGATTTTGAGAATAAAATTAGAACTTTGATGATGGCATTTTATTGTTGGCAAAATGATTCGGATTTTGATTAAAAGCTTTTGGCCGAGAAATTAAACAGACGGATTCGAGAATAAAATTGTTGGCTTTTAAAATGGGAAATGATTAGATTGTCCGTAAAATAATTTCAATACAGATACTCTGATATAATCGGACACAGTATGATCCCAAAACTATTTCAAACAAATTTAGTTTTCTTCGTTAATCTTTTGAAACGAAGTTTATCTTATTTTAGATGATTTATCAAAAGCATTTCATACTTGAGCAAAACACTATTTAGTTTTAATTAAACTTTCCAAGCGTTTTTTCCTAAATTCAAACTAAGTGTGACACGTCTCCAAACGTCCTAGTTGGACTTATAGGAACTGTCAAAAACGTCTATCTACACCTTAATTTTATAATTAGAAATTAGCAAAATATTTCTAAAAGTAACAACCAAACTTTCCTTCTTAAAAACGAAACTCCGTCAAATTATTTTTATAAACTAATTAAGTATAGTAATATATTTTAATACCGAGTTCCTTTCAATTTAATTTAGGAGTTAAGCCTGGTAAAGAATCACTTAGTCAGAACTTGAAACCAAATTAAGGGATAATGGGTTTAATCGTTAGAATAGGTTTTAACGTTTGAGTTTCGTTCGTCAGGTGAACGTCATGACTTCTCTGGAGTAGCAGACGAGTACTATCCGAATTGTGAAGCCGGTGTTGCAGGTCAGGACACTACCGACCCTCCAGCAACGTAGCTACTTCTAGACTCGACTTTTCAGGTGTGGATGTCTTTTGAGACTTTGTTATTTTTTAGAAAGGAACTATGAATTTCTTATGGATTTCTTTAAAATGAGCCCTTTTGGAATTGATAAATGTTTTCATGATGCAAACTTGTTTTCATAATATAAGATTTAGCAGTGAGTTAGTATTTAGTATTTTATTTTGGATTGGTTAGTACCTTTTTCCAGGCGTGTCAATAAAGGTACTACCCAACGGCACTCCAATGGTAATATCTCGGTACCGAGCGATACAGACCTCTGCCACTGATCATGGTTGAGGCCCGGAGCATTTAGGGCGAGTTATACTCGCGGGTAGATATCTTAGGCACATATTTAGTGAGATATGATTTTACTTAGAGATTTCATATCGGCAGACCTTATAGGTCCGAGGTGGTTCCCAACGGCACCCGATTTATTTCGGAAGACCTTTGTGGTCCGGAAATTATCCTCAACGGCATCCGAATGTAATCATTACTTGCTTAATTTAAACATCGCTTGTCTTATGAACTGTTTTTGAAAACATGTTACATTGCTAAATATTCTCTTAAACTGAATGGCTTCTAGTAATATGGCTTTATTTAATTTTTGTTCTAATCTTTTGAATAACTTAATCCCAAAAAGACTGGATAATATTACCGCACTGAGTATTCGCGTACTCAGCCCACATACTTTGATTGTGGAGACAGGTTCAGGTTTGGCTGACATAGCGGAGGAAGATTCATCAGAAGACCAAGCCGAGCTGGAATAGTCACCTTCTGTTGCTTATTACATTATGTTATTAGTTTTTGGCTGGAAATTTTGATATGTATATTTTACAGGCCCTTTTTGATGTATGAACAACAATTCCTTTATTATGTGATAATTATTTGTGATTATTGTTTTGTGACACTGTTTTATAGCCTTACGTGTGCACAGTAGAGTGTGTACGCGTGGCGTCGCTGTCCATCTCGAATTATGGCTTGGTTCGGGGTGTGACAGTCTCCTATGATCAGATTCTCAGATTCCGATCATAAGGGTTATAAATAAGTGATTCGTCTCTCAGTCTGAGAATCATATATCATTTTCACACACATAAATCTCATATCCATTACAAATATGAATTCCATTCGTGTTTTCGTTAATCAATCTCCTTACAATCAACCAAACAATTTCAGTTTCGATGCATCTTCACGAACTGATTATGAATCAATCAAAGATACAATTTTATCTTCATTAAGATATTATCGCGGACATTACAATTTGAGAATTGTTTCCCGTTTTAATATGATAATTGAAGGAAGGTTTCAACAGATGCAGTTGCCGGTGAACTCGGAAGATGAATGGCGTTATGTACAACACGATTGCTTCGGAACAAGACGGCTACAGGGACTTGAGCTACACGTTGATTTGCTTCCAGCTAATGTACAAGGTACATTCACTCATAAAAATAATAATTATTCATTCACGTGGATTTTGAAGCATAAATATTTTGTACTAGAATTAATTATTAATTAATTAATGAAAGCCTATCTAAAACAAGTCATACCACGAATAATGAAAAGTGAATCAAAGACAGAACCAAATGGCACATTGGCATGCCTTTATTTGCAGGAAGATTTGACACATATACAAGACATTGGATGCTTTTGTTGGGGGTTTAAATGCAATATCCCTTTGAAATAAAACGAATGAAATGTATTCAGTTGTCTTGAGCACGTCACATATACAAGACATTCAATGCATATTTATTTGTTGAGTCAACTATAAATTTTTTCTTATACATATTCTGAAATTGAAATGTTCTGCATTTTTTTTGTTTTATTGAGGTATACGGTATACCTCATAGAATCTTAAAAAAAAAAAATGGTCTGACGTCCATAATGAAAAAAAAATAAAAATAAAGAGAAGATTAGTGATTCATTTGTTTGTTAATTTTATAATGCACACCACATTAATTATATTATTTTATCAGTTGCACACCATATTAACGTATCTAATGCAAACAATAGATGATGCTAACTTATAACATTCCATATTACCATTTTTAAATTCAATGGCAATATTTACAAACACAACGAACAATAGAATAATTGCTCCGAGCTTTTGATTTGTTGTCCGATGCATGACGCTTCATCTGTATATGTATATAATCTGTATTAAATTTAAAATTCGAATAAAAAAAGAATTAAAAATAATAAAATTAAGTTCATTTTTAGAATCGGTTTTTTATCAAAAATCCGGTTCTAAAAATATAATTAAAATCTGCATTTAATTAAAAAATATTATAAAAAAAAGGATAAAAAATAATAAAATTCAGTTCTAAAAATGAACTGAAATTTGTTATTAAAACCGGTTTTTTACTAAAAACCGGTTCTAATAATGTTCTGAAATTCGTTTCCAAGAATATCTTATTTTTAGCATCGCCATTTTTAGAACTGGTTTTTTATATATCTTTAAAACCACGTATTTTTAGCACCGGTACAAAACTGGTTCTAATAATCTTTAAAAACTGGTTCTAATAATGAAAAATGTTGCAGTGCTTACATGTTATGTGCGCCAACAATTAATCAAGGGGGAACTTAGACCAACCTCACCATAATCAAAGTATGAACCAATGTCTACGTTGGTGACCCCACCATCAAGTTCTTTTTTCCCCCTTTTCTATATAGAGTTATTGGCTTTAGTGTTTATCTTGGATTTTATTATTTGTATCAAAATTTACCAGAAAAAGAAGAAAAATAGAATACTCTAATTAATAATTTTGGTGATTCATGAAACCAATGGATGCATGAGTTGTGGGATTCTGCCAGAGAATATTTTTTTGACCAAATTGATTATTCTCTTAACTTTGAACCACTCTATCTTACTTGCATGAACATATAATATCTTTCTGCTAAGCAAGCAAAGTGGGGCCTGGGATGGCCAGATAAACAAAGGAAAGCACATTAAAAAAATAATAGAACTGTTAAATGAGTAGAGATAAAAGAACACGGTTGACAACTGACCAAGCAAGTACATTGAGAAGATGGTTTAATCCCAAATGAATAAATAGAATATAATAAAATAATTTTATTGTAGCAAATTGGGGCCTGGGATGGTCAGATAAACAAAGGAAAGCACATGAAAAAAAATAGGGATAATTGATTCTGTGCCCCTCCAAAATGAGAAAATTGGGAATTTGCCCCTCCAGCCACCCTAAAGTGCTTTAGGAACCCCAAAAACTGTCCCCAAAGAAGATCAGATGTGTAATTAAGTGTATTCAAGTTAAAGAACTAAAAATCCAAAAATGGTATAACTGAACCCAAAATACCGGCCTAGAATGTTTGAAATAAAAAGTCATGTAGAAATTAAGAATAAACCTATAATAACTCCAAAAATACTTATACAAAAATTAATTTTTCTTTATGAGCGATTGGCGTCTCACTGCTGAAAGTTCAGTATACAAAGAAGGTTTGCGAGCAACTGAGTCAATTGAAGAGCCGGCCCTTGGTTTCGTTAAACCAACTGAGGCAACACAAAGGGGTCCTCCAACAATTATCAAGCAGAATAATACAATTATTCAGCTGCTTGTTAAGATCAAAGAAGAACTTGAAGATTGCAAGGACCAGATAAGAGAACTCAGGAGAGCAAAAGCCCCCGAAGGGACATACACATCCGAGGTCCTTGAACAAATCCAAAACCAACTCAAAAACTTGAGTCTTGGTCCACTGTCAACCTCAAAAAGGCTAATTACAACAGGCAAATTCTTCGTATATCGTGATCCAAAGAAAATATACGAAGAAGAAAAGAAAAAGATACAATGAGTCGAACTCAATCTGAAACAGTGAGCAGACCATCTGTATCAAGCCATGACAACCAAATACCGACCGTTGATGATCAAATCCGAGGTTACAGACTCGGAAGTCGGTTAAGGTATGAGGCTCAAAGAAGATTGCCTGGAAGAAGGCAATACAGAAGGACACTGGAGTCTCAGCTCAGCCTAGATGCAGAACTGAGCATCTCACAGTTCCGCAGAGCACAACAAGTCCCGGCAGAGACACTATACCAGGCCGGATGGAGCGAGAGAAATCATCGGGTATATCAACATTACTCCGATGAAAGAATCTTGGTGGTTGGAGATTAAAGGGAAATCCCCTTTATCTCTCAAGAAAGCTACAACAGACTTGTAGATGAAGGATTACAACACTTGCACATAGGTGTTGTGATGGTCAGGCTATACGCCCTGCACAGAAGAAATGCAGGGGTAAATGCTCTGGTTGTGTTGCGAGACACAAGATGAGGAAATGATACTTCAATGATAAGTTCCATGGAAATGGACTTAACAGATAATACACAACTAGCGTATGCAGTTCCCGACATGATGATTAGTATTCATGATTTTTATAACCACATCCAACTGGTTGTACAAACTCATGGGTATGAATCATGGCGCGGTGGAGAAAGTAATCTCTTGATTTCTCGATCTCTAATCGGGAGATTATCAAATACCAGCCACACAAACTTTCGGTATAATGTCCAAGGTGTAACTGAGCATTTAGCAAGCAGAGGCATAAGGGCTATACCAGGACAACCGCGTTCAACTGCAGAACTAAGAGGCCGTCAATGGATAATCAGGCCACCAACAGTTCCAGAAGTACAGCATCCACAAACTATTCGAGTCAAATCTAGAGCTGATGGCTCATTAGCCATTAGATTTGGAGGATACTCAACAACTGCACCAGCCGAACCAGCAGTTGTAGGGCCTAATGATGAAGAAATATTAGACGAAGAGATGGCCCTGATGATTACAACCGAGGAAGTAGAAATATCATTTGAAGAAGAGTTGAAGTCAATCCAACTATTGGCATCATTGCCCAGAGAAAGAGCAATGCAAGAATATTGTCCAATCTGGGATGAATCTAGAGAAGACGAGTCAGAAGAAGAATGGCTCAATCCTTTCGTCCTGGAAGGTGGTGGGAATAAACTGTCGCTGTCGCCTCATTTTGCATTTGCGGCAGAAGAATCAGAGTTAGAATACCCCAAAATGAAGGCCCTATCAAAAATGATGGAATCAGCTTTTTCGACAGCTGAAAGTTCTCTTACCAACAGAAGGCCAACAGAGCCAGTAATGGGTCTTGTTAATTACCCACCAGCAAGCACATCAAGAACAACGCCAGTACCAAGTGTTCATGAAATCAGAGATCATATTGGCAAATTCAAAGGAGGATATGCACAACATCATAATGGGAGATTCAATCTTCCAGATGCCCAAGGCGATATAGGTGCAATCCTTGTGCTTCTAGAAGATATTGGGCAGTACAGTGATGTAATATCCCGATGATAATCAATTACTCTTAATGTAGTTAATGCCCGCAATTGGACAGACAATAAGAGTAAAGTGATTTTCATTGAAAATCTACTTGGGGATGTAGAGCAAAAGATGTTTATTCAATGGAGAATGGCATATCCCGAAGAATACGAGGAGCTGATAGCAGTGGTAGATGATCCCCAAAATGTCATCTCCAGCATCAGGAAAATGATATTGCTAGAAGATCCATATCAAGGATCCACTGAAAAGCAGACTCGATCATATCAAGATCTCGAACGACTATCATGCCACCATGTTAAGGATCTATTCAATTATATGAATGATTATAAGATCTTTGCAGCAAAATCCGGGAGAATGTACATTTCCTCAGAACTCTCGGAAAAATTCTTCAGAAAAATGCCACCTCTAATCGGTCAAGAGCTGGAAAAGGCATTTTCAGAAAAGTATCCTGGAGCAGCAATTGGCGTCATGCCTAGAATAAATTTCTCATATCATTACCTGGCTGAAAGGTGCAAACAAGCTGCACTCCAGAGGAGCCTGAAGGATCTTTCCTTCTGTAACAAAATTCCATTACCTGGCTATTATAAAGGCAAACCGCACGAGTCTCATGTGCGGGTTTTCAAGAAGAAACATGCTGATAAAGTCTGTAAATGTAAATGTTTCATTTGTGGAGAGGAAGGACATTTTGCACGAGTGTAAGCGCAAAACAGGAAACATTCTCAGGGCAGCTATTGTTGAAAATATGGAGCTGTCAGACTGCTGGGATGTTCTATCAGTTGATCTCAACGAGCCAGATAGTGATGCAATCTGTTCACTGTCTGAAGGAGAAGTCGGAAATGTTGCTTCAGCCATAATTAATGACCTACCATTTGGCGAGCAAGCATTCATGATGCAGGCAGAACAACCAAGCTGGCGAGTTTACATACAACTGCCTGATCACCAGAAGAACTGTCCTCATAATTGGAGGGACAATGATTCAGTTCCAGCAGGGCATGAAAAATGCTCAATGTGTAAAGAATTAACAACTGAATCAACAAGGGCGCACTGTGAAGACTGTCGCCTGACAGTGTGTCCTATGTGTTCAAGATTCAGGCTAGGCAGAAGGATACGAGCTAGGGTGCAACCAATAGCACCTTACGACAGCAAAGATCAGCTAATCAATGAGCTGATATCCTATGTTCTGTACCTCTTGGCAGAAAATGAAAAGCTCAAACAACAATTGTTTGAAGCTAAAACAGAGGATCTTGAAACTGAGTTTGATAAATAAATGAGAAAAGAAAAAGGAAAAACCAAATTACAGTTTGAAGATGAAGAGGTGAATGAGGAAATTGAAATGGAACCGAAAAATCCAAACGGAGCTCTCAGAATTGCTTCTGCCAATGCTATTTCTGATAAGGAATCGAGCGATTCAACACAGTTGTCCAAGATCCTGTCATAGGAAAAAGAGTCTTAAATAGACTCTACAATATGGAGATAATCGTTGAAATTCCAGGCGTGAAACCATTCGAAGTCCAAGCAATCCTTGATACAGGAGCAACTGTTTGCTGTGTCAACCAGGAGATTGTACCACAAGAAGCGCTAGAACCAAGTGCCTATCCCATACAGATAAATGGGGTAAACTCGACTCAAATAGCCAGCCTGAAACTCAAAAATGGCAACATGATGATAGAGTCGAATAGGTTCAGAATTCCCTTCACCTATTCTTTTTCGATGGGGAAGAAGGAAGGAGTTCAGATGTTGATCGGGTGCAATTTTATCCGATCCATGCAAGGTGGTTTGCGAATTGAAGGACAAAATATAACATTCTACAAAAATATCATAACGATAGCAACCACAGTGGATGCTGAGGTGGTGCAAGCAGCAATACCTGAGCTCGACTTATCGGGCTTAGAATACATTGAAGTCAGAGAAGCTGTAGCCTACCATCAGGAACAAGAGTCACAACAATTCAAAGAAAGGTTCAAACCTCTATTAGATAGACTCAAATATCAGGGATTTATTGGAGAAAATCCCTTGAAGCATTGGTCCAAAAATCAGGTTACATGTTCGCTTGATATCATAAATCCTGATCTACAGATTCAGGATAAACCACTGAAGCATGTGACACTACAAATGAAGGAACAATTCGACGAACATACCAACGCGTTACTACAACTTGGAGTAATCAGGCCAAGCAAGAGCAGGCACAGAACCATGGCCATAATGGTTAACTCTGGAATTACCATTGACCCAGTTACGGGAAAAGCAGTCAAAGGCAAGGAACGCATGGTGTTCAATTACAGGTTTCTAAATGACAACACTCATAAGGACCAGTACAGCCTCCCAGGCATCAACACCATACTCAAGAAGGTCGGCCACAGTAAGATTTATTCGAAGTTCGACCTAAAGAGTGGATTTCATCAGGTGGCTATGGCACTTAAATCAATCGAATGGACTGCATTCGTGGTCCCCAATGGTTTGTATGAATGGCTCGTCATGCCATTCGGATTGAAGAATGCACCTGCTATTTTTTAAAGAAAAATGGACCAGTGTTTTGCTGGTACTGAAGATTTCATAGCAGTGTATATTGATGTTATTCTGGTATTTTCTAAGAATGAACAACAACATGCCGATCACCTCAGAAAAATGCTAGAAATTTGTGAGAAATGGGGTCTCGTTCTCTCTCCAACAAAAATGAAAATTGCAGTTCGGGAGATTGAATTCCTTGGAGCTATCATTGAAAAAAGCAAGATAAAACTCCAGCCCCATGTCATAAAGAAGATTGTTTCCTTCGATGAGGAAAAGTTAAAAGAAAAGGCCGGACTCAGGGCGTGGTTAGGCATACTCAATTATGCCAGAAGTTACATTCCGAAACTTGGGACTCTCTTAGGTCCCTTGTACACAAAAACTAGCCCTCATAGAGACAAGCGCCTCAAGCCATCTGATTATGAACTAATCAGAAAAATCAAGGAGAAAGTGCAGAATTTGCCAGATTTGGAGTTTACCAACAGGGAGCTATATCATTTTAGAAACAGACGGATGCATGGAAGGATGGGGTGGCATATGCAAATGGAAACCAAAGAAGCATGACCCCATATCCATAGAAAAGATCTGTGCCTACGCAAGTGGCAAATTCCCGGTGATCAAATCACCTATTGATGCTGAAATACATGCATGCATGGAGACGCTAAAGGCACTAAAAATCCATTACCTTGATCAACAGGAGATAACACTGAGGACTGACTACCAAGCAATAATATCATTTTTCAATAAGTCAGCCCAAAATAAACCATCAAGGGTTAGGTGGATAAATTTTGTTGATTACGTCACAGGGACAGGTGTTCAAATTAATTTTGAACATATTGATGGAAAAATGAATTGCTTAGCTGATGCATTATCTCGATTAACAACGAAGCTAGCATACATAGAAAGAATCCATGAACAGGTGGAATTGTTTATGTCACATTTAGAGGATTCTTTCAAGGAAGTAAAGGATTCTAGCGACATCAGAGTCCTTGAAGAATTGGCACAATTAACTGATAAAATCAGTTCTTTGTGTTGAAGCATGGCGGACCCATAAAATCCAAATATTTTCTTAAAATTTATTTTGTGTTTTTAGGTCTGACGGCAATCTATAGAAAACCGTTGATCTTTGGCAGTAATCTACGGAAAACTGTCTTTTATATTACTTATTTAAGTTTTCTATTTTGTTTGTTTTAGATGACAGGGGAGCTTAAACAGTTTGAGGACGCAATTCATTTCATAAGAACATGAAGCATGTCAACTAATGAGCATCATGCCATAATAGCCTCATTAGAAGAAGATTTTAAAAGACAAGCCCAACGTGTTGAACAAGAACTCCACCTACTACTTGCAATGGCAAAGGAAAATTTTAAAAGATTTGAGCCCTACCGAAGGAGTGACTGCTGGCACACTGACATGATACCAACTAATCAAGAAGGTATCAATGCAGTTGAAGGTGCTCTAGCAGCAGTGGACAGAGCTGTCAGATGCACTTGCTTCTGAGAAAAAGTGCACCTTTAGCCTCGATAATAACAACCACTGACTAAAGTGGATAGTTCGGTGTAACCACTGACTAAAGTGGATAGCTTTCGGTGCATTATTGCACAAAGCATGATTGTATCTGGTGTGGAATATTTTTAGTGCGCCACTTGGCGAACTTTTTATGCGCATTATTGATTAAGTGCGCTTTGTTTTATATGTATTATTGGTTAGTGCGTTTGTTGAGCAGAAGAGCATTGAAAAAGGAGTCTAATTATTGTGACGATGGGGCCCAGATAAGTGCACCCGGCAATAATAAAAATTCCTTTGGAAACCTCTATATAAGCTCACCATAAGTCATTGGGAAGGACATCTTCCTACACCCAATAACTCTTATCTTCTGTAACATATCTATCAATAAAATTTTCTTTTCTAAGTAATTCTTAAAATCTTCTAAGCCAGTACTCTTTGTAGTCCGTGTTCAGAAGTCGATCAATTCCGTCTAATTTCCACTTTGGTATCAGAGCGAGGTTTGTTTCTTAAAATTATTAATGGCTTTCTAAGTTCTTTATATTCTAGACGGTAATTAGGGAGAAGATTATACCAAAATCCTTAAAAATTGTTCATAACTTGAAAATAACGGTAATAATTGATAATTAATCAACTTATGAATATTAATTTAAAGTCTAAAATTTTCAAAAGTTTTAGGAGAACCAAAAGAATTACTCTGCCGTACAGTACCTAAGGTGAGGAAAGATCGCGGATAAATACAGTGATGTGAGAGGACACTAAAACAAGTAGAAAATACCACACTAAAAATTAAATCAGAAGTTGTTTAATTATTAACCTGGGTACACAATTAGGGTGACTTTAGTACAATTGACAGGGAATATTCCTTCCAAAGGAGTAAAAACTAATTTAGCAATTTTTGAGGGTACGAAAAGATTTGCCCCAAAAAAATAATAGGACTGTTAAATGAGTAGAGATAAAAGAACACCATGGTTGACAACTGAGCTAGCAAGTACATTGAGAAGATGGTTTAATAAAATAATTTTAGTGTAGTTCTCAGTGCTTAGTAGATGCTGATAGTTATATTCCAACTGCTTTTTTTTAAAAAAAATAGAAATTGTTTATTTACGTTACCTTTTCAACTTCATTGATTCACCTTTTGATATTATCTAATTTGAAAAGCTGTCTTATGCATGCAGTTTTGATAATGGGATCAGAAGCTTTGGTTGCAAATGGCATCCAAAAAGGGCAAAATATCGAAAATGGACAAGATAATTCACAAATCAGTGAATGAACTGATTCTGGAAGGGAACATTGAAATGGACACTAGATTAAAAATGGCTCAGTAAATGAACATGCTGACAGGTTCTCAGTTCGCCGTCTTGAATTATCTGACATAAAAAGGGATTTGTTGAACTCCTTGGCCAACTTAGCCCCAAACGACCTCTCTCTGAAGAGGAATTTCAGGTTTGGCTTTTGTTATTACTGCAAATGTTGCTTTTCCATTTTTTTTTTTCCCCTTCCCTATAATGGTGTATAAGTAGGAGACTTATGCCACTCGCCACTTTAAGTATCTGTCTCGGGTGAGAAAAATTTTCCATGCCAAAATACATATCTGATATTGATTACTGACAATAGTCAAATATAAATTTATTATAAGCATGCTTCTGAAGTTGAATTGAACCATATAGATATTGATTTAATAATTGGCCTGAAAAACTGCCTTACAACCAGTATCATCCTTGCTGTTTCACTTTTCATGTGAATATGTGTCACTAAGTTGCAATTCTAATGTTACCCTGAACAATGTGGTATTGTTCTAAATAATGAACTTAATTACAGGGAATTTGTTATACTAAATTGACCTGATGTTTCCTGACTTTATGGATAGAAGATATCATTTTTACTGGAACATAGCTTAAATACTTCAAACTAAATGTTTTTGTTATGGTGTTAAGAAAAATTGTTTTTCATTTTTTTTTCTTCAATTGTGTTTTTCCCATTTTGAAAAAAAAAATGTAGAAGAAAAAACCAATTTACAAGAATACAAAACAATTTGTCTTCCCAATAATGCAACATACCTTTTGTTGTTTGGTCTCCAAAAGAAAACTCAAAAGAATTTAAGCTTACGCTCTTTCCACACTTTGATCCTAATTGTTGGTACCGTTTAGGTACCAATAAGTCATTTAGAGCACTTTTGAGGTTTCACAGTATTTGCACTCTGTCATTCTATTCATTTTATATTTATATGTGAACATAATTATATTTTGTTTTTGAATTCAGAAATTATTAATTTTAGCAGTTCATGAAATGAAAAATGTCATAATAGTGGAAGAGCTGCACAAAAAAACTAAATGGGGAAGAATGTCAAGTAGTTGCTCTATCTTGAAAGGTTTGATGATCTATAGTTTTTTGCTTTATTAAAGTATTAGTTTAATAAAGTCATCTGTCAAATTTAAAATTATTTTTGTTTAGTCTATATATATGGGGATTTAATAGTTAGGTTTACTTCCCAGGTTGTTATGGTTACATCATAATGATCAGTACTCTTTACAAGTTTGCTTAAAATGATCACTAATTCTTTTTCTTTCTCTGATCAATTACAGAACAAAAAAAAAGGAAAAAATGAACACAAAGGCTCACCTGATCACTTTTGCCAGTAAATGCATGAGCTGCTCAACTATTCATATGACACTTTTCACGGCGACATTTCTAATTGTTTATAGTAATTGAAACAATATTCTTTGTACTGTCTCTTTTATTCGAAAAAAAAATGTATAAATGAGGTGAAGATGTCGACAATGGTATATTTACTTTGTTAGCTGTGTCAGTGGAAGAGTTGATGGTTACAATAATCAAGAAAGCAATTATCTTTCTATCTATTTTGCCTTTGTACGTGCTTTAGCAAGTTATTTGTACTGAAACATATTATCAACACTAACAAGGATAGACACCTGGTCTTTCATTGTAAGAACAAGACATTTGCATACCGATTATGCTTCATATTAGTGTTAATTTAATATCTCAGTCGTATCACACTCGATCTCACCAATTGTGTCATTCTATTGAATTGATAATCATGTCTTAAGGAAGTAGTGGATCTAGCAAAATGTAATATCTACATCTACATAGAGATGGATCATTTGCTTCCATTTTCTCTCAAAATTAATGTCAATAATTATTTCATATCCTTACCCAAGATGCGCATCCAAATACCATGTAGAGTCCTTTTTTTTTAAATGTCCGCTATTTCTATAATTAAAATAATTTTTATGTTTGCATTTTCTATTATTAAAAATAGTTTTTTTGTTAAATATATGAAAAATAGTAGTACCAATTATTATTTAATTTATAGAAATTAAATATATTTAAAAATCTAAGGTAGTTCATCTTGACTAACTTAGAAGGTGCCAGCAGTATATGAACAGATCAAAGGCATGGAGAGACACGAAGAACAAATTTGGTGGAGGAGCAGCAGATTAATCTGATGAGTGTTCAATATATTCGTTCGACATAAAATTTAATGCTGATTTTCTTAAAAAAATAAGCATAGTCACACTGTGATAACTATTGTATTGTTTTTATTTAGAGCAATAAATTTGACGAAATAGGTTGAATTATTCTCAATCTAAAAAACATCATAACGCAGCGAAGCTGCGATTGTCATGACTAGTATATATAAAGATACAATGTGACATGCACACAAACACTTTTATTCTCGTAAGTCGTACATAAGGTCATGCAGCGATACATGCATAATAAAATATTCTTACACAACAAAATATAAAGATGGAAAGTGACACACAAACACTTTTAATGCAAGGCATTATGCAACAAAGACATACCGATGCATGCACTGCATACATAAGATCTATTTAATTAATTGCGAGCAACATTTCAATAGCCTAGCTAATAATTAACCAGGCAAGCCAAAGCTGCTTGGTCCAAACGCTAGTCCAGGCAGGGGCAGGATATTAATGGGGACGATTGATGTTGACTGAAGGTATCTCGTCTCTGTGATTGTCTCATTGCATTGCCACAGAGGGGTTGTCACGGTCAGCGTGCAAGTGGTGGTTACATATTGAGTAATAGTAGCAACATTACCGAGAACACCGAGAGTACTGCCGAGAGCATTGTTGTCGAAAATGAAATAACCAAGTTGGTTTGTAGTAGTAGTAATGTTCAGTGTTGCGCATTGTAGCCACACATTAGCATCTGCAATGAAAGCGGCAGAAGATTATTACGATTGTGCATGTACATATTATGCCAGATATCTGCTATATATGAAATACTTATTTTGATGTACGTCTTTCGAAGAGACTCTCTACAGTTTAAGTAGGGGAATGTTTGTAGTTCGCAAATTAAACAAGGTAACAAAAATGTTCCAAAACTGAAATATATATAGCTTGTGATCAACTTGATTTATATTGTGAGAATTGAGAAAGATTCCTAAATAAATTACAATCACAAAAGAAGAGGAAATGCATGCTATAAGTATAAGTCAATAAGTGATTATCATGTTCACGTCCTTACATTTAAATGGGTTAGCAGGTTGGACAGTACAAGCATCCGGGGTGCTAAAAGAACAGCTGACATATCCTGATATAGTGACGATCTTCAACTGCGACTGAACTGTGACAGTGACCGCGAGAAGTACGACCAGGATGAGAATATTTTTAATGGCCATTTTAATGGTGCTCGGGTGAGTATGTATGAGGCTAATGCTTGTTTTGGTGGTGTGCCCTTCATACTTGAATTTGGCTCCTATTTATAGGATGGAGGTAGTTATTTTAAACTGAACTCATGCAGCACGAGATCAATATATTATCCGAGTCAACTTTGGTTGAACTAAAAAAATAGATATGGATCCGAGATTGTGGCACTTTGCAAATCGTGCACATGTGACTATGTTGGCGGGATTATCAATATTATAGTTGGAACTCCATACATCAACGAAAAATTTGTGTTCTCCACTAATTTATTTTTATTGAATGAACTCTGTTGTGCAAAAACTTATCTTTTTTTTTCTAATAGCAATATTAAACATTACTTACAAGAAATTTCGATGACCATGGCCTATTACTGTATAAATTTTGTTGATTTTTCTCCTCATATTTTTTGGTCATAAATGTCCATGACCACGGTCTCTATCAAGACCACAACTCTGATTACATATTTTTTTTCCGTGGCGCCTAGCTCAGAAATTTTTGCCACAAACTAATCTGATTTATTTCGAACTTCTAATTATGGAATTTAGATTAGATCGGATTCAAATAATTAGAACTCTTGTAAAAATATATCAGGTATGCTGAGCAGGATCTAGATATAAATTGGATTTCCATAGCTGGATTCGAGATTTTCCACCAGTATATTAAGGAACTTCTCTTATTTCTAACAGTAAAGAAATGTAAGTATAGTCCCCAGCTAACATGGTCACATTGGGTCGCTTTTTGAATGCTGGAAAGGATCCGATATACGAGTTGACTTCGATAAAATACAGGTCTTGCGTTACATGAGGCCAGCTAACTGGTTCGCTTGAGAACTACATAAACAAATACCTTATTAATTGGTAATTGTAAGGAACTTGACTATCAATGGAAATGCTATGAGAGTTTTGGTTTTCAATCAACTAAGAAATTTTAAATTATTTCTAGAGAAAAATTAAGGAATTACCTAATGAATGAATGCGACTAAATCTTACTTAAGAGAGAGATTAAGAGTTTAATACCTCCTTAATTGTAAATCCAAGATGTATTTTTTAATGGCAAGGTAATTGAGAACTTTTCTTACAGTTCGTTGTATTCGTTTGTTCCAAATACTTCAAATGTTGCATCTTTACGTGTTTTCTATCGTTGTTTTACTTTATTTTATTTTTATTTTAGAACGGCTATCTGTCAGTGTGTTGAGATTCAAATAAATTTTTTTTTTCATTTACTAGAAAATAGAAATACTACAATCAAATCCGCGTAGATTTTAAATCAGAAAATTCAATGTTGTTGAGTGTGAAATTGGATGTTTGGTTGAAAGTTATAAATACAAAATTTTATACTTCATTTCAATCATATAAAAAAACTTTAACAATTAAAAGATCGCTATTCGTTAGACTTGCATAACGTGGATAACGGTCACGAAATAAGTGACTTGCGTTAACCGTTGCGTCTAGGAGACGAAAATTTATTTTTGTTGCGTGTTGCGTTTCGTTTTCTGAACGCAACAAGATTTTGTTGCGTTAACCGTTGCGTTCAATTGAACGATCAAAACAGTTGAGACGTTTAAAGATTTGAACTGTTTCTCACATGTATTGTCATCTTTTTTTGCGCTTATCATGGACTACAAATAGCATACTGTATATTGAAAATAAGTAAATTGAACATAAAGATGTAAACAACACAGTAAGATACAAACAGACACATAGTTATCAAAGTTGAGCTTTATAACAGTAAGCAACCCAAACTTGCTACCAACTGGTACCAAGTTTCTATACCCTTCTAAAGACTCAATAAACATTATTAAATACTAAACAATTGCTATCAAGCTCGTTTAAGCAAGAAAATCAAGTACAAATGCACCATTAATTGGTTGAGCAAAGAGAAGCAGGAGTAAAATTATACACAGTGAAATCTTTGTCAGAAGCCAGAATCTAAACTCTGCCCTTATCAGCTGCAACTCATAGCTCCCAATCAAGCAGCTACAACTTCTGCCCTTATCAGCTTTTAATCCAAATCCAAATTCTTACCATAAAGTTCTGTTTTACCAGCAAGTCAAGAAACCAAATCAGCAAATTAGAAAATCAGGAAATCAGGAAATCAGCAAATTCTGTTTTACCAGCAAAGAATTATTTCAAAAAAAAAAAGCACGACCAAATACCAAATTAAAATATTAATCAAACCAAAGAGTCAGGAAGGAACTTATCTCTTCCGATTTCTGTAGCTTTTCTTTCTCGAGCTCCAATTCAACTTCATTTTTCTCCAACTCCTCACTCTTCTGTTTCTGTCCGAACTTTCATTTCGAATCCCTTACCATCTCCAGTTTCTACCTCAATTGGAGATTCCTGATCGGAGAAGAGAGGAGAAGAGAGGTAGTTGTCTGACTGGAGAAGAGAGGAGAAGAGAGAAGTAGAGAGGCTCTGGTAGTCTGGTCTGATTGGAGAAAAGAGAAGAAGAGAGGTGAGAGAAGATGTGATCCGATCAGAAAATACAGGAGAAGAGACGGAAGTTGATCGGAGAGGTAGAGAGGTAGGGAGGTGGAGCTAACAGGAGGTCACGGCGGAGAGCGAGAGAGTTTGTGCGTCTGTGGGGTGAGGCAAACGGAGAGAGTGGGAGGGGGTGCTTTGTGCCTATGTGGGGGTTCTGAGCGGAGAAGGGAAGAGGGAGGCAGCGAGAGCGGAGAGGGAAGAGGAGAGAATCAGAGGTTCAGATCGAGCGGAAGACAGAAAGAGACAAGAGACAAGAAGGCGAAGAAAGAAGAGGGATTCGGCGCATAACCTACTTTTCTCCGCCTCGAACACGCGCGTTTCGTTAACCGTTTCGTTATATGGACAAAACAACTATATAATTACGTTAACCCTTTCGTTGCTGAAACGAAACCGAAATCTATGACCGTTATCGTTTCGTTTTGGACGAAACGAAACGATGAAACGGTCGAAATGGTTTCCGTTTTCACCCCTACTATTCGTGTCGAAAAAATTATAAATAACTTTAATTAATTATGAAATTATAAAATAATCCGTTTTTAATCTAATTTTTAAAAATGACTGCGCAGTTTCGGAATCTGAAATTCCGAAACTAATTCTGCTTAGTTTCGGAATCTCAATTTCCGAAACTAGCTAGTTTCGGAATTCCAGATTCTGAAACCAGCTAGTTTCGGAAATTGAGATTCCGAAACTAGAACTGCCGATATTTCCGAAACTAGCCAGTTCTCAATACTTTCCAAACCTCACCTAACTTTTCAGCTACTGTTTTTAATTTCACCTAACTTTTTTTAACTTTTCAGCTACTTTTTAAGAGTTAATTTTTTTTTATTTTTTTTATTTACAAAATGTATATATACGGTAATTGTGTAATTGAGTTGTGAAATTGAAATTTTATTTTAGGTATGTTTATTCGTATTTTTTAATTATGAAATTTAATATTTGAAGTATTTTTAAATTATGAAATTTAATATCTTACTATTTTATGTTTTATGTTTTATGTTTTATGTGTTATGTAATATTATTTTATGTTTTATTTATATATTTAATGTTTGTATGTCATTTTTTAAAAAAACAATAAAAAACCTTAGGAATATTTATAAGAACAATAATAAATATTAGAGATCTATAATAAATAAGAACAATAATAAAAATAATAAAAAACCTTAGAAAAATTTATAAAACATAAATAAGTTACAACGACTAAATCACAATAATAAAAACGACATTCTAAATCTACTTTCTAAATCTACTTAGAGATATTGACTCTTTACATATTGAAGAATTTCATCCCACCATGGTTCATCCTCTTCTTCTTCTTTTTCGGGTTGATTACTGGTACCGGCGTTGTCAGCGCACTAAGCGGCTTCGTTCCAGAAAGCTGCCTCAGCCTCTTGCTTTTTTATTTCTGCCATACACATTTCTGCATTTGCTCTAGCTCTTGCTAAATCTTCCTCATACTTCCTACGCCTTCTCTCCAATTCGTCAAGTTCTTTTTTCCTTCTCCTAGTAGCCTCTTATTCCTTTAGCTTTTTTTTACGATACTCTTCTGCGTATTTTATCTCCCACTGACGATACTCTTCAGCTTCTTTTTCTTCCTTAATTCTTTTTTTCTCTTTTTTCCGAGCTTTTTTTTCTTCCCAGTCACGGCGCTCGTGGTCATCGTAGTGGTCGCGCAAGATGTTTTCTTTGAAATTTAAAACTTTCCCACACCTTATACAGTCTACTGTATGATCTCCACGATAGTTTATTATTGTTTCAACAGTAGCCCATGGTGTTGGTATTGGTGTCCATGTCTGTTGTTCGGTGCTCGGTTTACATGGCAAATATTCTGACCAGTCAGTTCGCTTTGGACGGTTGCGCCTTTCTCTTTCCTTCCGTTCTCTTTCCTCCGCGCCAATTACGTGTCAGTTGTAGTGAAATTTTAACTCCAGGTCATACCACTGTTCAAACACATTGTATTGAAAAGTCTGTGAACATTTTTGACAGGTTGCGCACCATTCTCCTCTTTCTTTTTGTTGGTCGTTAACAGTATAATGGAGGAATGAATTCCAATACTCAGTAATGTTGAAATTTGTTTGAGGAACGGAGTTATTATTGTTGGAGTTGGAGCTATTTCCTTTCTCCATGATTGTGAACTTCTTTTAGAGGAAAAATGGAGGTTTGATTGTGTGCCTGAACCTTGGTGGTTTTATAGATATGAATTGGAAGATAATTTACGCTCATTCACGTGACACTTTTTCAGAGCTCATCAGAGCACGCTTAACTTTTCAGAGCTCATCAGAGCACGCTTAACTTTTCAGAGCTCATCAGAGCACGCTTAACTTTTTAGAGCTCATCAGAGCACGCTTAACTTTTGAGACATCAAAATAGTAAATTAAAAGTAATAAAGGAATATTTTAGTAAAATATTAATAATATTTGTTATTATTTGAAAGTAATTTTAAAATAAATAATAGTTATTTTAATAATTAATATTTGTTAATATTTTAAAGTTTTTGAAAAATTAATAATAGTTGTTTTAATGAATAATATTTGTTAATATTTGAATGAAAGTATTTGAAAAATTAAAAATAGTTGTTTTATTAAATAATTTATGTTATTATTTTCAAATTTTCTAAAAATATTATAGTAAAAGTAGTAAAATAAAAGTAATAAAGTAGTGTAATACGGTAAAGTATAATAAAAATAAAGTATAGTAATAAAATAGGGTAAAATGTAAAGTTTTTGACGTTTGAGCGGGAATCTAGCTAGTTTTGGAATCTGGAATTCCGAAACTAGCTAGTTTCGAAATCTGGAAATCCGAAACTAGCTAGTTTCGGAATTTGAGATTCTGAAACTAGCTAGATTCCCGCCCAAAACAGTATTTTGTCAGAATTTCACTGTTGGATGCATTATTTGATACGAAATTATATTGTTTTGACATTGTTTTGACAGAATTTCACTGTTTAAACAGTGTTTCATCAATTATTTCATACGATTGTCTCCTATGATCGGATTCTCAGATTCCGATCATAAGGGTTATAAATAAGTGATTCGTCTCTCAGTCTGAGAATCATATATCATTTTCACACACATAAATCTCATATCCATTACAAATATGAATTCTATTCGTGTTTTCGTTAATCAATCTCCTTACAATCAACCAAACAATTTCAGTTTCGATGCATCTTCACAAACTGATTATGAATCAATCAAAGATACAATTTTATCTTCATTAGGATATTATCGCGGGCATTACAATTTGAGAATTGTTTCCCGTTTTAATATGATAATTGAAGGAAGGTTTCAACAGATGCAGTTGTCGGTGAACTCGGAAGATGAATGGCGTTATGTACAACACGAGTGCTTCGGAACAAGACGGCTACAGGGACTTGAGCTACACGTTGATTTGCTTCCAGCTAATGTACAAGGTACATTCACTCATAAAAATAATAATTATTCATTCACGTGGATTTTGAAGCATAAATGTTTTGTACTAGAATTAATTATTAATTACTTAATGAAAGCCTATCTAAAACAAGTCATACCACGAATAATGAAAAGTGAATCAAAGACAGAACAAAATGGCACATTGGCATGCCTTTATTTGCAGGAAGATTTGACACATATACAAGACATTGGATGCTTTTGTTGGGGGTTTAAATGCAATATCCCTTTGAAATAAAACGAATGAAATGTATTCAGTTGTCTTGAGCACGTCACATATACAAGACATTCAATGCATATTTATTTGTTGAGTCAACTATAAATTTT
Source organism: Rhynchospora tenuis (assembly GCA_027725995.1). Taxonomy (NCBI): domain Eukaryota; kingdom Viridiplantae; phylum Streptophyta; class Magnoliopsida; order Poales; family Cyperaceae; genus Rhynchospora; species Rhynchospora tenuis. The sequence continues at coordinate 78,803,346 of CM050888.1, forward strand.
TTTCTTTTACATATTCTGAAATTGAAATGTTCTGCATTTTTTTTGTTTTATTGAGGTATACGGTATACCTCATAGAATCTTAAAAAAAAAATGGTCTGACGTCCATAATGAAAAAAAAAATAAAAATAAAGAGAAGATTAGTGATTCATTTGTTTGTTAATTTTATAATGCACACCACATTAATTATATTATTTTATCAGTTGCACACCATATTAACGTATCTAATGCAAACAATAGATGATGCTAACTTATAACATTCCATATTACCATTTTTAAATTCAATGGCAATATTTACAAACACAACGAAAAATAGAATAATTGCTCCCAGCTTTTGATTTGTTGTCCGATGCATGACGCTTCATCTGTACATGTATATACACTTAGAGGAGATTTTGATATTTTCTCCTTGAATTATAGCTCTTTGAATTTTAAAAAGTCACATGGATACACATAAAAAAAAAAGTTACAATGAGGTACTCACTGTACACTAAAAAAAGTAAATAGATATTTAGATATTTAGAACGTGATATGTATGGTTTCGGTTTTAACTTCTAATAATCTTACATGAGTAAATAAATTTTAAAACTAGACATTAAATTGATATGTATTATATTTAGAAAAATAACAACAGAAATAAATGATATGTGCAAAATAATAATTATTTATATGGAATTATAATATTTGTTTTATTTACTTTTTACTTAGGTGGGTATTCAGATTATAATTATAATTATAATGAAGAAGCCATTAATTATAATTATAATGAAGAAGTCCATAATGATGAACAAGTTCAATCTGCAACGTTGGATTGGGATCCTTGGGACCCTAGTAGTATAGATCCTCAAAGTTCAAAACAACAACAACAAATGAATTATGAATACAATAGTAGTGGAAATGTTTGGTCACCTTGGGAACAACCAGAGGGCAGTAGTAGACAACAACAAGAAGAAGAAGAAGAAGAATGAGAAGAAGAAGGAGATATAGAGCAACTTGACGAGGCATACGACCGTGGGCCGGGTAATGAGTCGGCATATGCCACAGGCGAGGACTTCACTGACGAAGAGGCAGAATTTTTAGAGTCACAGGGTTTGGACGAACAACATATTGTTCTTAACCGAGGTCAAGGGTATTATGTTACTGGAAGAACAGATAGTTACCATCCTGTTCTCCAATTTTTAGATTGCTGATATCGTTATTATTTGTGAGTATTTGGACCGTACTTGACACTCAAATGAAACTCAAACCATGAAATTATTTAATAAATTGCTATGATTTTCTAGGAATTGGAGTCACGCCTTGCAACACCCCACTGCCTTAGAAGTTGTTTGGAAGCATAAGGGAGTAGTTGGTTTATTCTTTTATGTTTTTCTTCTCTAATTCTCATGGGCTTGTATCTTGTTATTTCTATGTTATTTCTTGTGTGTTTTAATTAATGTAGTCCTAGGAGTAGGGAAGTAACTTAGGTTTTGATGTTGTGATTTGACTGGATATTTTATAATATGTTTTGTTGATTTGCTTGTTGAGAATTATGTTAATTGCTTGTTTAAATTGCTTGATTAAATCTGATTAAACTTCTAGATGATGGTCACATTTAGTTAAGTTCCAAAGTTAGGTTAGTCAAGTTAATTTAGATAAAGTACCTGGGGTAAATCGTAGCTCCGAAAGGGGAGATTAACTTACGCCAAAAGCGTGGTTTTTAGATGGTTCAAAAGACGTCTAAATATCCTTACGAAAACCAACAAACAAGTTTAGGTTGATTAAGTCTTTACCAAAAGTTGCGATTTAGTTAACCTCATTAGGTTAGGTTGTGATTAAACTAGACCCTAGTCCAACAGGCGAATGCTGAGGTTTAGAAGTCTAGGTTTAGCCAACAAACCCTGACACAAAGCATAGAGTACTATAAAAAGTCAAAACCACACACTTTCACTCTCTGTTCGGACCGAACGGGTCTTGTTCGAACCGAACTGAGAGTTGAAAGCTTGAAAAACATTGTTCTATGCACGAAAGTGACAAGTCCAGTGTTCTAGAGTCCTAACCAAGGTGAAACCTAAACCCTAGGACATTTGTTTGCATATTTTATATTAAAAATATCCAAAAACATCTACATTCTTGCACTGTTTGTCTTGTTTGTTATTTAGTTACACAAACCACTCGTATTTGCTTGTCTAGATTTCGAGAAAAGATAAGTCCGGTACTCATAATCCGTCCCTTGGGTTCGACCCTAAAGCTTTACCGTAACGACTAGTGAGGTTGAGTTCTAGGTATAAATTTATTTGATACTTAGGGTTTAAATCCTTCATCAAATTGGCGCCGTTGCCGGGGACGGTGTTGATATTGGATCCTTATTTAAGTATCGAGAGACTAGACATTGTATCTTTTATTTTATTTATTCATTAGTTTTTTTTCTTTTAATTTTAAAATATAAAAAAATTAGTGTTCAATTTGGAGTTTTGTGTTTGTTTGTTTTGTAGGATCACAACAATGTCAAGTGCAACTCGTGCTAGAGCACCAAGGGTTAGAAGACTTGAGAGACCCCCGCACGACCTCATACGGGTTGCATAACAGATTTAGAAGACAATTGGAGCCATCCTAGACATCGAGAAGATTAACTAGGATCAAATCAACACGGTGCAAAGCAAAAATTGGCTAAGCTCTCTTTTCCTTCCTATTTACTTTTCTATTTGATTGATTGCATTGAGAACAATGCTTGATTTAAGTTTGGGGGAAGGGAAATAGGAGGAAAAATTGAAGTTTTCAACTCATGTCGCCAAATTTTTGCATTTTTCGTTCTTAGTTCGGTTCGAACTGGATTCAGTTCGGTCCGAATGAAGACCCTGTTGGTCACTTTTTGCACTACACTTGCCTTGTTTTGTTTGAGAAATTTATTGATTGTGCCTTGTTTCTCTCTCGATTTGGATTTGAATGACAATTTCACACTGTTTTGAAAAGGTTTTAAGCGAATCAAAAGTTTTCTCAAGTGCTTTAGAATGTTTAGACATCTCTAGTTGATCTTTATGCACCAATGGACCGAAGTGAAATTGTTTTGAAAGGATAGAACTCGATTTTTCGATGCTTGAAATTGTTAAATCACTTTAAGTCAACTCTCACAAGTTTTTGCCGAGTGAACTGATTTGTGGCTTGCAAACTTTTGTTAAAAAGAATTTTTATCAATTTTGGAACGTATAAAATGAATCTTGACTTGGTCTTAATCGCTTGAATCACCAACAAGCAAACTTAAATTGGACAAAATCTAAATAGTTGCGTAAATGAGGGTGCGAAGAGACTTAAAAATCAAACAAATAAAAATCCACAAATATTGGAGGGTGGTCTCGGTAAGGCGTAATTGATCCACAAGTGGACCGTAGCGGTAAGGCATAAAAACCGGTCCGACCTCCCCGGTGCGTCATGTGGCGGTAGCTCAATCCAAGTCTCAATAGGGTAAAATCCTAAGTGATGTAAATCACCGCGACTCGACTTGCACAAATAAATTGGTGAAAACTAAAGAATTCAGTTGAGTTAGATTTATTATAAATTTTCCAACTTTGATAAAACTTCTTTACAAATTTTTGTGAGACACGAAAAAGAACGGGTAATTGAAATTGAGATCGCATGTGAATTGATAAAGTGAAGCTAGAGTTCTTGAATTAAGAAAAGCTTTATTAGGACCAAGAGAGGCATTGATTTACTAGTAGAAATCTAAACTTAGCACTTGAAAATAATTTTGATTGAGCTCTATTTGTTGAAGTGTGAAAAACTTTAGGCATAAGCAATTGGTTTCACCGCATTTCTTGGTTTGGGATTCGACTCGATTTTTAAGTCTAAGTACATTCCAAAATTCTAAGCTTAGGGCGTTGCTTGAGGACAAGCAAAGTTTAAGTTTGGGGGGATTTGATATCGTTATTATTTGTGAGTATTTGGACCGTACTTGACACTCAAATGAAACTCAAACCATGAAATTATTTAATAAATTGCTATGATTTTCTAGGAATTGGCTCTACCGTCGTCTTTTCTCTTGTTTTCAGGTTTCTTGATGATTTCTAGTGGATTCTCGAATTTTAGATGGATTTTCGCACTTGACATACGCTAGACGACTCATTCCTAGCACTTAGAGGCACTGGCCAGGCCACTGTTCGGACCGAATGACTCATGCTCGGACCGAACGGGGCTCTGCTCTGACCAAACATACAATAATTGCTAAAAAAGGGAGAATTTTGGAGATCAAAATGACTAAATTGAATCCATAACATTGTAGAGCTCTTCCTAAGCTTTACAACGGTTTTTGAATCACCTCAATCGGAGTCCGAATGAAGAAATTATGCCTGAAATACTATATGCTGGATTTACTCTCTGTCCGGTCCGAACTGGTATCAGTTCGGTCCGAACTGGGACTACTTCGGTCCGAACTGGGACTAGTTCGGTCCAAACAGAGAGCCGACATAGCTGTTCTGGAAGGTTTTCATGCATGGAAACTCATTATTTTGGTGGATTTTCTTTCCTTAACGCCCTAGCCTCCTGCCCAAGTGTTTGAGACATGCTATATAAGCCTTTTTCTCCCAGAGAGAGGCATCTTTGGTTACCCTAGCCTCCATCTTGGAGGAGGCGGCCTCCATGGCCTCCTTCCTCCTTTCTAGCGCTATTTCCACCAAATTCATCGAAGCAAACCCGAATCTTGAAGCGACAGCAGCAAGAGAAAGGTTGGAGTCACGCCTTGCAACACCCCACTGCCTTAGAAGTTGTTTGGAAGCATAAGGGAGTAGTTGGTTTATTCTTTTATGTTTTTCTTCTCTAATTCTCATGGGCTTGTATCTTGTTATCTCTATATTATTTCTTGTGTGTTTTAATTAATGTAGTCTTAGGAGTAAGGAAGTAACTTAGGTTTTGATGTTGTGATTTGACTGGATATTTTATAATATGTTTTGTTGATTTGCCTGTTGAGAATTATGTTAATTGCTTGTTTAAATTGCTTGATTAAATCTGATTAAACTTCTAGATGATGGCCACATTTAGTTAAGTTCCAAAGTTAGGTTAGTCAAGTTAATTTAGATAAAGTACCTGGGGTAAATCGTAGCTCCGAAAGGGGAGATTAACTTACGCCAAAAGTGTGGTTTTTAGATGGTTCAAAAGACGTCTAAATATCCTTACGAAAACCAACAAACAAGTTTAGGTTGATTAAGTCTTTACCAAAAGTTGCGATTTAGTTAACCTCATTAGGTATGGTTGTGATTAAACCAGACCCTAGTCCAACAGGCGAATGCTGAGGTTTAGAAGTCTAGGTTTAGCCAACAAACCCTGACACAAAGCATAGAGTACTATAAAAAGTCAAAACCACACACTTTCACTCTCTGTTCGGACCGAACGGGTCTGGTTCGAACCGAACTGAGAGTTGAAAGCTTGAAAAACATTGTTCTATGCACGAAAGTGACAAGTCCAGTGTTCTAGAGTCCTAACAAGGTGAAACCTGAACCCTAGGACCTTTGTTTGCATATTTTATATTAAAAATATCCAAAAACATCTACATTCTTGCACTGTTTGTCTTGTTTGTTATTTAGTTACACAAACCACTCGTATTTGCTTGTCTAGATTTCGAGAAAAGATAAGTCCGGTACTCATAATCCGTCCCTTGGGTTCGACCCTAAAGCTTTACCGTAACGACTAGTGAGGTTGAGTTCTAGTTATAAATTTATTTGATACTTAGGGTTTAAATCCTTCATCACATTGGCGCCGTTGCCGGGGACGGTGTTGATATTGGATCCTTATTTAAGTATCGAGAGACTAGACATTGTATCTTTTATTTTATTTATTCATTAGTTTTTTTTTCTTTTAATTTTAAAATATAAAAAAATTAGTGTTTAATTTGGAGTTTTGTGTTTGTTTGTTTTGTAGGATCACAACAATGTCAAGTGCAACTCGTGCTAGAGCACCAAGGGTTAGAAGACTTGAGAGACCCCCGCACGACCTCATACGGGTTGCATAACAGATCTAGAAGACAATTGGAGCCATCCCAGACATCGAGAAGATTAACTAGGATCAAATCAACACGGTGCAAAGCAAAAATTGGCTAAGCTCTCTTTTCCTTCCTATTTACTTTTCTATTTGATTGATTGCATTGAGGACAATGCTTGATTTAAGTTTGGGGGAAGAGAAATAGGAGGAAAAATTGAAGTTTTCAACTCATGTCGCCAAATTTTTGCATTTTTCGTTCTTAGTTCGGTTCGAACTGGATTCAGTTCGGTCCGAATGAAGACCCTGTTGGTCACTTTTTGCACTACACTTGCCTTGTTTTGTTTGAGAAATATTGATTGTGCCTTGTTTCTCTCTCGATTTGGATTTGAATGACAATTTCACACTGTTTTGAAAAGGTTTTAAGCGAATCAAAAGTTTTCTCAAGTGCTTTAGAATGTTTAGACATCTCTAGTTGATCTTTATGCACCAATGGACCGAAGTGAAATTGTTTTGAAAGGATAGAACTCGATTTTTTGATGCTTGCAATGGTTAAATCACTTTAAGTCAACTCTCACAAGTTTTTGTCGAGTGAACTGATTTGTGGCTTGCAAACTTTTGTTAAAAAGAATTTTTATCAATTTTGGAACGTATAAAATGAATCTTGACTTGGTCTTAATCGCTTGAATCACCAACAAGCAAACTTAAATTGGACAAAATCTAAATAGTTGCGTAAATGAGGGTGCGAAGAGACTTAAAAATCAAACAAACAAAAATCCACAAATATTGGAGGGTGGTCTCGGTAAGGCGTAATTGATCCACAAGTGGACCGTAGCGGTAAGGCATAAAAACCGGTCCGACCTTCCCGGTGCGTCATGTGCCGGTAGCTCAATCCAAGTCTTAATAGCGTAAAATCCTAAGTGATGTAAATCACCGCGACTCGACTTGCACAAATAAATTGGTGAAAACTAAAGAATTCAGTTGAGTTAGATTTATTATAAATTTTCCAACTTTGATAAAACTTCTTTACAAATTTTTGTGAGACACGAAAAAGAACGGGTAATTGAAATTGAGATCGCATGTCAATTGATAAAGTGAAGCTAGAGTTCTTGAATTAAGAAAAGCTTTATTAGGACCAAGAGAGGCATTGATTTACTAGTAGAAATCTAAACTTAGTACTTGAAAATAATTTTGATTGAGCTCTATTTGTTGAAATGTGAAAAACTTTAGGCATAAGCAATTGGTTTCACCGCATTTCTTGGTTTGGGATTCGACTCGATTTTTAAGTCTAAGTACATTCCAAAATTCTAAGCTTAGGGCGTTGCTTGAGGACAAGCAAAGTTTAAGTTTGGGGGGATTTGATATCGTTATTATTTGTGAGTATTTGGACCGTACTTGACACTCAAATGAAACTCAAACCATGAAATTATTTAATAAATTGCTATGATTTTCTAGGAATTGGCTCTACTGTCGTCTATTCTCTTGTTTTCAGGTTTCTTGATGATTTCTAGTGGATTCTCGAATTTTAGATGGATTTTCGCACTTGACATACGCTAGACGACTCATTCCTAGCACTTAGAGGCACTGTCCAGGCCACTGTTCGGACCGAATGACTCATGCTCGGATCGAACGGGGCTCTGCTCTGACCAAACATACAATAATTGCAAAAAAAGGGAGAATTTTGGAGATCAAAATGACTAAATTGAATCCATAACATTGTAGAGCTCTTCCTAAGCTTTATAACGATTTTTGAATCACCTCAATCGGAGTCCGAATGAAGAAATTATGCCTGAAATACTATATGCTGGATTTACTCTCTGTCCGGTCCGAACTGGTATCAGTTCGGTCCGAACTGGGACTAGTTCGGTCCGAACAGAGAGCCGACATAGCTATTTTGGAAGGTTTTCATGCATGGAAACTCATTATTTTGGTGGATTTTCTTTCCTTAACGCCCTAGCCTCCTGCCCAAGTGTTTGAGACATGCTATATAAGCCTCTTTCTCCCAGAGAGAGGCATCTTTGGTTACCCTAGCCTCCATCTTGGAGGAGGAAGCCTCCATGGCCTCCTTCCTCCTTTCTAGCGCTATTTCCACCAAATTCATCGAAGCAAACCCGAATCTTGAAGCGACAGCAGCAAGAGAAAGGTTGGAGTCACGCCTTGCAACACCCCACTGCCTTAGAAGTTGTTTAGAAGCATAAGGAAGTAGTTGGTTTATTCTTTTATGTTTCTCTTCTCTAATTCTCATGGGCTTGTATCTTGTTATTTCTATATTATTTCTTGTGTGTTTTAATTAATGTAGTCTTAGGAGTAGGGAAGTAACTTAGGTTTTGATGTTGTGATTTGACTGGATATTTTATAATATGTTTTGTTGATTTGCTTGTTGAGAATTATGTTAATCGCTTGTTTAAATTGCTTGATTAAATCTGATTAAACTTCTAGATGATGGCCACATTTAGTTAAGTTCCAAAGTTAGGTTAGTCAAGTTAATTTAGATAAAGTACCTGGGGTAAATCGTAGCTCCGAAAGGGGAGATTAACTTACGCCAAAAGCGTGGTTTTTAGATGGTTCAAAAGACGTCTAAATATCCTTACGAAAACCAACAAACAAGTTTAGGTTGATTAAGTCTTTACCAAAAGTTGCGATTTAGTTAACCTCATTAGGTTAGGTTGTGATTAAACTAGACCCTAGTCCAACAGGCGAATGCTGAGGTTTAGAAGTCTAGGTTTAGCCAACAAACCCTGACACAAAGCATAGAGTACTATAAAAAGTCAAAACCACACACTTTCACTCTCTGTTCGGACCGAACGGGTCTTGTTCGAACCGAACTGAGAGTTGAAAGCTTGAAAAACATTGTTCTATGCACGAAAGTGACAAGTCCAGTGTTCTAGAGTCCTAACCAAGGTGAAACCTAAACCCTAGGACATTTGTTTGCATATTTTATATTAAAAATATCCAAAAACATCTACATTCTTGCACTGTTTGTCTTGTTTGTTATTTAGTTACACAAACCACTCGTATTTGCTTGTCTAGATTTCGAGAAAAGATAAGTCCGGTACTCATAATCCGTCCCTTGGGTTCGACCCTAAAGCTTTACCGTAACGACTAGTGAGGTTGAGTTCTAGGTATAAATTTATTTGATACTTAGGATTTTAAATCCTTCATCAATTGCTCTGAGTATAGAAATTCTATTCCAGAATCGTCCATACCACAAAATTCGGGACCTTTGGCTGATGGGAATATTTTCTACTCTAAAGCACAATTACAACAAGCTTGTAATAATTACTCCGTAGAAAATAATGTACAACACAAAACCACTAAAAGTACGCCCCAATTGTTGAGTTTACATTGTAAGGTATACTCATGTAAGTGGCATTTGTATGCCCGTACAGAAAGGGAAGGTCGATTTTGGAAAATAATAAAAAATGAACATGAACATACATGTGTGAGAAAGTTCGGAGAATTCACACATGATAATCTGACGGCAACAGTTATTGCCAACTGCATCAGGAATACAGTAAAAAGAGATCTTGGTATTTCCATAGAGGACGTCAAATCTATGTTAGAGCTGAAATATCCAAATGTCAAACCGACTTATAACAAGCTTTGGCGTGGGAGAGAGAAGGCAATCGAGCAACTTTTAGGGTCGTGGGAGGGCGCATACAACAAACTACCAAGCCTTTTGTTGGCCATTCAGGGGACGACCCCAGGGACTCAAATCAAATGGTTGGCTCCCACTTGTGGCAATCCCAACAGAGCTATGTTCCTTGCAGCAGCGTGGGCATTCGGTCCTTGCATCGCAGCGGTGCCATACCTTAGACTAGTTATCAGCATTGATGCGTCGTTCTTGTCGGGTCGCTATAGGGGAAAATTATTAGCGGCGGTTGGTTATGACCCAGAGCAGCGGTTGGTTCCGCTTGCATTTGCATTAGTGCGAACTGAGGACGAAGCTTGTTGGGGTTGGTTCATGAAATTTCTCAGGGATTATGTAATTGGGGACGAGAAAAAATTTTGTGTTGTTTCAGATCGCCACTGAGGAATAAGGAACACGTTCAAACGCCCTCAATACGGATGGGAAGGGAGTGCTAATCCTTCGTATGCTGTGCATCGGTATTGCATGCAGCACGTTTGCGAAAATTTTTTCAAGGCATGTGGTCGAGATCTGTCTGTGGTGGAAAAATTTAGAAGTAAGTTGGCAAACAAGAAAAAACCGAGGGCTTATGAAAGAATGTGGAACGAATTAAAATTAACACACCCTGAAGCGATCACATACTTGACAAAGTGTGGGAAAGAGCATGAACAGGATGAGGCTGAGCCTGCCAAGCCTGAAAGGTGGGCACAGACGTATGACGGTGGTCCTCGTTGGGGGCTTATGACTAGTAATGGATCAGAGAGTCTGAACAGTAGATACAAGGCTGAGAGAAGACTCCCAGTTGTTGGACTGGTCGAAGGGACTTGGTACAAAACGGTCTCGTGGTTTAATGAGAGAAAACTCCTATCATTTGAGAGAAATGCAGAGGGAGAGCGATGGCCAAAAACAATTCAAGAAAACTTGACAAAGCGTACTCTAAAAGCAGGTACCAAATTTAATTACTAATAATTATTGATGAAGGAATAAAAAACTAGGTCAAATAAATTTATACCTATGATTTACCTCACTAGTCGTTCTGGTAAAGCTTAGGGTCGAACCCACAGGGACGGATTAAATTGAATACCAGACTTTACTTCCTCACGAAAGCTAGACAAGATAATTTTTGGGGTTTTGTAATTTAAAAAGATAAATAAATAAAGTACAAATAAAAGAAATATTTTTTGTTGGTTTTTAAGGTTTTATGGACTCAAACTAATGCAAATGAATGTCCTAAGGTTTCGCGTTCAATCAGTTTAGCTCTAAAGCACCTCTACCTACAATTTTCACTGAGACAGAGACTCATTTCGGACCAAAATGCATGGATTTTGGACCGAAATCCATACTGTTCGAGACAGAAACTTGCCTTAGACCTTCTGTTTTGACTTGATATTTTTACAAGACACTATGTGAAGGTTACTTGACGACCAGACCTAAACCCTAACCTCAGCTGTCGCGTTTTAGTTTTGGTTTGGTATGGAATCGGCTTTTACCACGTAAATAAGTAAGCCTCGGCTGTCGCGTTTTGGTTCTTAGAAATTTAAGAATATTTAGTTGGATTTCCAGAGGTATTTAAAGTCTTTTCATATCAATAAAAGTTACACCTTTCGGTCGTTAAACTAACCTCCTCTTTCGAGCGATTGGCTTACCTCAAATACTTAATCAATTAAAGGTTTGGTCGAGTTTGTGTCTTATTAACGCTGCAGACATTAACAAGTAAACTTTCAAGCAAACAATCAATTAAACTAAGCATAAACAATAATTCACAACCAAATAAATCACATAGCATCATATAAATCCATCAAGTCATCACAAAATACTAAACTAATCTACTAACTATCCCTAAGACATAATAAGTTAGCCTAACATGCAAGAAATATAAGATACAAACTCCATCATCGATACAAACAAAGAGAGAAGAAGAGATACAACCAAATAATCCCGCTAAACTCTTGTTTGCAAGGCTATGGAGTCGTGGTTGAATTGGTTCTGCCGCTGTCGCGTGTCAAGAATCGCTCCAAGTTGCTGTCAAGGTCGTGCTCAATGAAGAATGGTGAAAACCCGCGTTTTTCGGCGCGAGAACGGAGGTGGAAAAGGTGGAATTTGGTGTATGGAGGCTTGGATGGCCTTTCTGGAGGCAGAAACGTGCATATAAAGTCATCCCAGGCGGCCAGGAGGCGGCTAGGGCAAAGGGGAGGCGGTTTGCACTTTCCTTCTTCGAAAATTACAAAAAATGCATCTTCCAGAAGTGTATTTCGGACCGAAATGGAGTCATTTCGGACCGAAATCCGTACATTTCGGACCGAAATCCGTACATTTCGGACCAAAATTCCAGAACAGCGCACCGATAGTATTTGGGCCGTAATTTCTTCATCCAGACTCCGATTTAGATGATTCAAAGTTCGTTGGAAAGCTTAGGATGAGCTCTACAGTGCTATGGATCCATTTAATCATTTTTGTTCTCCAAAATTCTCTCTTTTTATGCAATTATTATGTCCGTTCTACCAAGTTCCTACAAAACAAATCAAATGCCACGGCAGTACCAAAATCTAGGAAAATATAACAATTTATGAGACAATTTGTAATGGTTTGATCAATAATTAAGGGCTAAGTACGGTCAAAACATGTATAAAATAAGAGACATCAATTATTATTTACATTTTATTTTTAAAATAAATGTATAATCATATAAATTCATATTTACAGTTTGAATAAACGTTGTGACCATTGATCAAATGCGTGGGGAATTCGAAGCTCAAGTGCCCTACGAGAAATCTGAGCTAGGTGTAACGTGGAAGTACAAAGTTTTAATCAGACGAGCTTACCAACCAACTGATCCTCAACTACCCACAAGGCGTGCCATATGCCAATGCAGAAAGCCACAACTCACGGGAATACCGTGTATTCATGTCATTGCAGTCTGCAGTAAATACAGATGGAAAGTTGATGACTTTGTAGATGACAAATATAGCACGGAGAATATGCTCAAAATATGGTCATCCGGTGAATTTCACTGCTACGGAGACGAAGAGAATTGGCATGTTAACGATGGACCCTTGATTCATCCTGATAGAAGAATGATTAATCGGGGAAGGCGCAAGAAGGACCGTGATTGGATGTGGATGGATGCAATGCGAAAGAATAAAAATAAAAGAAACAGAGGTAAGGAACCTCTTACGACTATGGAGGATGTTCAATCCGGTCGCCGAACCACCAGCCAAAGGACGAGAAGAACAAGCACAAGGAACCGAGCTCAATCATCTGCACGAGAAAGAGGTAAAACTTCTAGGGCGGGAGCCAACACGTCGCACGATCCAGTTCAACCAAGCCGGAATTCCATTAGTACAAATTCTCGCACAGAAAGTCGTCTCGGTCTAGGAATAGAAGGTCTTCAACCAGGTCGTAATTCAATAAGCTCGGACCCACGATCCGTTTCAGCACGATATCCAAGTCAGCAGGCATCAAATAGCAGAGGAGGGCGGGGGCAAACAAAAAGTACAAGCATTGCTGGGGGAAGAGGAATACGAATAGGAATTGCCAAGCTCGGTGCACGAATCAGTAACAATATGCCAGGATGGGGAAGACATTAATATTTGTAATAATATTTGTATGAATGTTGTAATATTGTCAAAACATTAGTCCGTAATATTTATGAACGTTTATGTAATAATATGATGAATATTTTGTAATATTTTGTATGAATGTTTACATGACGTTATTCTTTTAAATTTTTTGTAAGCATAAAACTAAAGAAATGAAAAATATGAAATATAAAAACCAAGTACGAGATATATAAAATCACAATAAAAGATATATAAAATCACACCAAGTACGAGATGAAAATATCATAACACTGTCATACAAAATGAGATACAAAAATCATAATTCCGTCCATCACGACGGTAATGCCCCGTGACAGGGGAATAATCAATATATGCGCCTGGTGGTCGTTGGGGCTCTCGGCCGCGAGCAAGTCCTTGTGGTGGACGAGAAGCAGGAACTGGAGTGGGAACTGGTGAAGTGGGATAACGAGGAGGTCTACTAGACGATGCCCCAGGATGACTAGGCTGTGGACTGTACCCCTCACTAAATCCAGGAAACGGAGACTGAGGCTGAGACTGCGACTGAGTGAAAGTCGACAACGGATCATCTAAGGGAATACCGTATGTCTGGTAAAAAGCATCAGCTTAACTAAGGGGAGGTGGAGGTGGAGGTGGAGGCTGAGTCTGGTACCTCCCTGCATACTGACTCTGCTGCATAGTATAACCCCCTCCAAACTGCGTCTGAGTCTGAGTCTGGTACGGAGGATAAGGAGTATGCTGGGTGAGGTACTCTGAAGGGTGTGGCTGAGAGTAAGGTGGAGGTGGAGGTGGAGGCTGTTGCTCAGCAGTCTGAGGCTCAGATGTCGGAGGCACAGATGGTCGGGAATGAGAGCGTTTGCTCTGAGTGATCGGCTGGCTAGGCCGCGGTGTTAGGAAATGCTCATATTTTAATTTTAAATTAATTACAACTAATTAATCACAATTAACAACAAGAAAATCAAGAGATCTAGTGCTAAAGTAATCACACGTCAAATCAAGAGAGAAAGTAGGAGAAATTGTACGTCTCATGAAATCGCATTCATGAGGCTCGAATCCATGGCATGGGAGTCGATGGGGTGCTCTCCAACTTCGTCTCCCCTCCAATGGCGGCGCCGGCCCCGAGTCCACCAAGAGAACTAGTCACTAAGTCTAATTATTGTGCTAGCAACAAAGATTAGTGTCTAATCCCTTTAGTTTCCTCCTTGCACTAATCCTATTAGATGTATTTGGTGGAGGAAATGAAGCTCAACACATGAGCAAGGAGCTGAAATTTTCAGCTATGGAGGCGCAAGAGAGAGAAGGGAGGAAGAAATGGGTGGAGGCTAGGGTTTGCTCCCAAGGGGACCCCTTTATATAGCCAACAACTCCCATCCTCTCTTTGACTTATTTACAAGTTTGTCATCCATACCCTAGCTGAAATTTACATGGGCTTTTGGACCTTTTTCTCCATTTGATTTGGGTCTTTAATTCATTTAATTAAAACTCATTTTCAATGCTCTTTAATTGGACTATTCATTTGCTATGAAATGTTGGCCCAATTAATTAATATAACTATTTATATCAATATGTGTTGACTCTAAAATAATTATTAAATCATTAATAACTATTTTGGGATTAGATAATGTACTAATCTATTTCTATATGATCCTTTTGACTCAAATAATTATAACGGTTCATAACGGTATATAATTAATTAGTCAAACTATCATATTTTCTCAATACCCATTATTGTGAATAAATAGATAATACACTGTGTGACTAAAACTCTATTTGTGTGACCCTTTGAGGATTTATACTATGTTGGCCATGGAAATAAATCGTTATTTATTTCCAATAATCATAAGCGGTATCTAGCAACACGTTATGATTCCCAATTCGCATAAATAATGTACTGCTACAATATGTCAATCCTGCATAAGAAATATTAGTATTTCCTTGTCTGATTCTTATGTCACACGATATCTTTGTATAATCCAAGATAGGAATGTGTCATTCTTGCAGATTATACATTTCTTGATCTAGAGTTGATTGTACATGTTGGCCAACCAATCCAACTCCATCAAGGGGCCCAAACAGATATCATCACTCATCAAGTATATTAATGAGGGACATACGGTTTTCTTGATGAACAACTTTTCCCCGCACAATTCAAGAGAACATAAATAAAGTCCTTATAGCAGCCTTTATCAGGAATCAACGTTAGACGATATTTATTGAACCTATCCTCATGTGGAAAAGGTGAACATCTCAAACTTAGAATCAAACTGATATGAAATAAACAATGACACATAACACAATCCATATGTTTATTTCACTGGGTCAAGTCATGTACTATGTTCCAATAACATACACATATGCAATTAAGTTGGTAACTCCTTACCTATGATTTGTAGAACTTAATCATCACTTAACTTGCATACTAATCTTTTATGATAATTAATGTTCCTTGTTAATTATCAAGATTATGGACGATTTAGATTTATTATTGTCATTCTAATGAATGATCCACAGAGATCTACAATTCAGATCCTCAACCTGAATGATCTGTCAATAATAAACTCTAGGAACAAATGATCAAATATCATCATTAACATAAACTAAGAAAATAAGTCATTAAATATTGACTTCTAGGACATAACTCCAACACGCGGAACATCAAAAAATGAATCGAAATTATGCAAACTGAAATCACCCTATAAAATAATTTTAAAAAAGAAGAACATAATAAGAATAATACAATAATATTAGATTAAGTTTGTGATATACCTGCATGAACCGATGCTCCTCCCAACTGGGCTCCGGAAGCTCATCCTCGTCAGACGACGTATCAGGTATGGATGCGATGTCCGTCGGAAGACCCTTCGACTCCAATACATGAGGTATCCGATGAGGCTCGCCGACAATATCCAACGTCGTGCTGCAACTAGTAAGCAGCTTCTTCCCAGCACGTCTGAATCCCTTCTTCACCGCCCATGCACATGCTTGAAGCACGTCTCTCAAAGTATGTTCAACCTGTTTAAGCAATGTTAGCCATCAAATTATATTTGAAATCAGTTATTGTGAATGGTTATTGCATCAAAATGAACTCACCAAAGCCACGTGTGCAGGACTGTCACGAAGGTACGACATATCGGCAACCGGAGCTGTCTCTGTCTCCTCCGGAATATGTACGACATACGCACCCCCATGTACCCTCAGCCAATGTAGATACGTGGCCTCGATAGCAGCGCTCCACGGCCGCTCCTCCCTGACCCTAGCATGTGCCATGTCACCCCACATGTCACACTCCGTCTGGAAAACGCCACGCCAGTCTCTGGCTCGGTAGGTGGTGAATATGTATCCCATCAGCTGCGACATCCTCTGCCAAGCCTGTTTATTTAGAAAATATATTAAGTAATATTAAGTAAATATAGTAGTGAAAAAAATATTTTATTGTACCTCAGGTCGAGGTGGCAGCACTCTCTGGTACAGCATGAACTGGTGCATGACACGATCGGCGTAGTGCCACATCACCATCCAATAATGAATGCACGGGATACGGACAACAAACAAGCTCGGATCAACCTGAGCATAAAAGGGATGAATTTTAAAAAATAAAAAATTATATTATTATTATACATAACATATAAAAGAATTTTTTCTGATTTTTCAAATATTTACAATATTTTTTCTATTTTTTCTAATATTAACCTAATTTATTATGCAATTTTCTACTATTATATCATGTAAAATAATAAAAAATTATATTATTATTATACATAACATATAAAATAATTTTTCAGAATTTTTCAGAATTTTTCAAAATTTTTCAATATTTTTCCAATATTTTCCCTATTTTTTCTATTATTAACCTAATTTTTTAATAAATTTTATATTATTATAACATGTAAAAGAATAATATATTTATTGCAAACCTGAGCATAACGAGGCATGAGTGCCCTAATATGGTCATAAGGCCTCCAAACGACGTGCTCGGGTCTGATCTTCATGAGAATGTCCCGAGCATAATCCATTCCGGATGCGTTAGCAGGGCCTTGATACTTCTTAGATTTTGGACGTGTAGTCCATCTCCTGCAAATATTTGAACATGTTTGTTTAGTTATCTTATTTTTAAAAGCAAATATTTGAACATGTTTGAAAATCTCCTGCAAATATTCAAATGTCTTTAAAAAATTAATTTCAAATACAATGAACATAACTCCCGTAAGGTGAACAGGTATCAATAGATGGTAGACCCCAGTCGCTAAAATCCTCCGTGATCGTCGGCCGACACAAGGTCAATCGCGCATACGACCAGAACTGCAAAAGCAACCACGGAGCCCCGATGTTGACACTGTTATTTATTGCTACAGTGTCCAAACCTCTGTATAAAGCAGCAAGTGTGGTCGCACCCCAATTGTACACTCCCTGAGAGGGAGTAGTATGAAGATCCTAGAAATATTTACAAATTTCATTTATGTCAGGCAGTCAATTATGGCAAAACAAATGTACAAATTATAATAATTAACAAAACTCATAAAGATTTTATAAAAATCTACTAACCCGCAAAAGATCGAGATAAAAAGTCGAAACAGAGTCCCCCGTGGCATCCGGAAATAACGTGCAACCAATAAGCTTTAGCACGAATGCCCGTGTGTATCTATCAATCTGATCATCATCGTCGAGGACAACATCCTTCCAAATCTTTCGCAGCTTCGTAAATTTAACGCAATGTTTTTTCCTGCATTTCAACTTTATTGTCAGAACAAAACATTAAGTTTATTATAAAGTACACAATAAGTTTTATAATTTTCTTACGTTCTATTTTTTTCTCGGAAGCAATTTTCAACTTCCGCCTGCGATGTGTCCCGCGGCAACGCATATGTCGAAAGAAGCTGGAGGTAATCGAAATCACAACGACCCGTCACGACTCGGCGAATCAAGACGAGTAAACCATATAAAAATGCCACATCCTGCATGATAGTTCAAATACTATTAGTATACATATAAATCATAACACAAGTAACATGAAATTTACTTATAAAATGTCACGTACCTCTAGACTAACAGTCATTTCGCCGACATGCGAAAAGTGAAACGTGTGGGTCTCCGGCCTCCAGAACAAGGCCAAACTCTGCACAAGCATATGATCCACAGGCATATGACCAAGCTGAACGACGTGCATCAACCCAAGTGTCGTCAGATGCTGGTCCACCTGAGGAGTCCTAGCCATCATCGGCTTGTGCACCAGTGGATGCCATTTCTTTATTTGTCAGAAAAAAAAATTAGAGACTATATTGGTTTGAAATTGATTTTCAAATAGTAATGAAAAAAACAAAATAACATACATCAGGGCCACGAAGCTGGTCTTGTTGCAAATGCAACAGACGATCAGCACCAGCAACAGGAGAAGGAGGAGGAGGGGAAGAAGAAGGGCCCGCTGAGGTAGAAGCGCCGGCTGAGGTAGAAGCGCCGGCATCAGCAACACCAGAGGAAACGACGTCCGTAGCCTCAGGCACGTCTGAAGTAGAAGCCTGAGGATCGGTTCGTAGCCTCGTAGATCTATGTGAACCTGGAGACGTTCTTCTTCTCGGGGGCATTTTCACTTAATAAAAAAAAATTGAATGTCATAAATCTAACAAAATATCGGCAACATCTCCCCTGTACCGGGAGGGTTTCCGAAAATTTGTTTACCCAAATCCCCCCTAAATAAACCTATTTCAAACCAAGCAATCATATCATATCATATCATATCATATCACAATCGACAATCATATTAAATATTCAAAATCATAAACTATCATATCATATCATACCAAGCAACAAACTATTCTAAATTACATACATTAACTATGCAAAATAAATAAATTAATGAATATAAAATACTCACCTCGATCGACAACTGCTGCTGAAATAGGAAATTCGAATCTTGAATCTTGTTTGAAATTTTCTGCACATTGAAAACCAAAACAATATATCAACCTATAAGAATTGTCCAATTTTTCTATTAATTTTACTAATTTTTCTAATTTTTCAATTGATTTTCCTAATTTTTAAAATAATTTTATGTTATTATAATATGTACAAATATCAAAATATATATTATTAATTTACATAACAAATAATATAATTTAATATGATTTTTTAATATTTTTTTAAAATTTTTGGAATATTTTTCCTATTTTTTCTGTTATTAACCTAATTATTTAAATAATTTTTTATTATTATAAGATGTAAAGAATATAAAATTTGCTAAAATATTTTTTTCCTAATGAATAGAATTTAATCTGATTTTTAAATTTTTTTGGATATTTTTTTAATATTTTTCCTATTTTTTCTAATATTAACCTAATTTTTTAACAAATTTTCTACTATTATAACATGTAAAAAAATATAAAATTTGCTAAAATATATTTATCCTAATGAATAAAATTTAATCTAATTTTTTTAAATTTTTTTTTATATTTTTTAATATTATTCCTATTTTTTATTTATTATCCTAATTTAACTAAATAAAATAAATTAAATAAATAATTAAAAAAAAAAACCATACCTTTTTCCTCTTTCGCGCGGCGCGGAGAGAGAGGCGTGTCGCTTTCAGAGTGAGGAGTGGGGAAGAGGGGGTCCGCGTATATATAGAAAGCGAACTTTTAGTTTCGGAATCTCAATTTCCGAAACTAGCTAGTTTCGGAATCTGGAATTCCGAAACTAGCTAGTTTCGAAAATTGAGATTCCGAAACTAAGCAGAATTAGTTTCGGAATCCCAGATTTCGAAACTGCGCAGTCAGTTTTAAAATTTTGACTAAAAACGGATTATTTTATAATTTCTTAATTAATTAAAGTTATTTATAATTTTTTCAGCTATTCGTGCACAATTAATGGTGAATCTTAAACCCAACAAATAGGAGAGTGTTTGGCCCGTATATCGTCCAGCAATAATGGCCCAACATTAGCCCCATATTTACATTCATCAAAATCAGAAATTATATACACCATCCAACAAAAAACCATCCAATACCATCCAATTGAACTAGCGCCATTCAACAGGCCAAAAAAGCTTTTTTTCCGCGTGCTGACGTCAGCAAAAATTTTTTGACCAATTTTCGAAATTTTTTTGGTGCTGACGTCATCAAATATGTTGATTTTAAGGGTTCAGTTAAATGTTTAAGGGTTGAATTAAAGTGTGTAAGTGTTCAGTTAGATGCACCAATAATTTAAAATTTTAGTGTTTTCCGTTCAGTTAAATACGTTATGGGATTATTTAAAAGTATGTATGTGTTCAGTTAGATGCAGCAATAATTTAGAATTTTAGTGTTTGTGTTCAGTTAAATACGTTAAGGGATGAACTTAAAGTGTCTGTGTGTTCAGTTAGTTGCAGCAGAAATTTGATTTCGTAGTTTTTGTGTTCAATTAAACTGGTTAAATAAAAAAACAAAATGAACAGATACAACAAACATAGCAAACATTTACAGTAACAATATGAACATTTACAACAATAAACTGATTATATATACAAATTTCGTAAGTAAGAAATAAATGATCATATTCAACATACAAAATGAAATAAATTATTGTTGCATCTAACTGAACACTTACATAATTTAATTCAACCCTTAAAACATTTAACAGAACCCTTAAATCAGCATATTTGATGACGTCAACACAAAAAATTTTTCGAAAATTGGTCAAAAATTATTGGTGCATCTAACTTAACACTTATACACTTTAATTCAACCCTTAAAGCATATAACTGAACCCTTAAAATATTTAACAGAACCCTTAAATCAGCATATTTGATGACGTCAGCACAAAAAATTTTCGAAAATTGATCAAAAATTTTTTGCTGACGTCAGCACGCGGAAAATTGGATGGCGCTGGATGGTAATTCGGTGGATGGTAGATAGTAATAACCAAATTTTTTAAATTGCTTACATACATTTGTGTCATTTGTCAACGCTTCAATTCATAACTTATCTAAAAATTACCTCTGTTTTTTTTTTTTTTTTTATATATATATATGGACAATGGTACGCATGCGTAGTTGAAGATACTAGCTGGTACTTAAATTTTCAAATTTAGCTTACAAGAGCATTGCAAATTTGACCTCAAAATGAATTATCGATGTTTGAAATTACAATCTTTTTAACTGCAACATTAGAGGCCACAAACAAAGGTGCCAAAAAATGTAAAAAATCTTCTGCATCATGGAATACTCTGATGACACACCGCGGGACATAATTTTTTTGAGGTGCAGCCATGAGAGTATTTTCTTGTTATGTGATCACTGAGTTAAATTATGCTTGGTAATTGATAATATTGATTAGTAAAATAATAGATGAAACAGTATTGAATAAAAAAATTATTTTCTTACACTGATTGAAAAATTGAAGATTAAAGATATAAAATTTCAAGATTAAAAAATGATGTGCTTTAAATAAGAACTACTTAAAACAGTATTCCAACTTTAATTGCTCGATATTAAAATATTTAATTCATAATCATACTTTTATTTGCATATTGAAGTTTTTGTATATCAAAAGTATCGAACTACTAGCATAATTTCAAGAACGTGTTTTAATCATACTTTTTTGAAACATGCGTGTTTTAATTTTTGAATGGGTTAACCCTTATATCTGTTTTGGATGACAAGCATAATTTTTATACTTTTGAAAAACTATCAACAGAAAACAAAGAATTTGACAAGAAGTAGTAATATCTATTAAAGTTATTTGTTGTACCGACCAAATATCTGATTATTAATTGAACCGACTAAATATCTATTTATAGGTTGGAGGTTTGGAGCTAGCTGGGTAATTATAAACTGTAACTCATGCAGCACGAGATCGATATGACGATATATTATTTGGGTCAACCTCTTCTGTTGAGCTAAAAATTACATATGGCTCCGAGATTGTTGCACTTTGCAAATCGTGCACATGTGACTATGCTGGCGGGCGGGATTGTAGTTAGAACTTCATGAAAATTTGTTCCCTTCCACTAAATTAGTTTTATTGTAATAGAACTATTGTGTGCAACGACCTATCTTTCTTATAACAAAAACTAAACATTAATGATACTTACAAGAAATTTTGGTAATCTATCTTTCAATTATTTTTGGGTTTGAGATATCCAAGTTTAATTTTTTTTTTTCTTTAGTCTCACTTGATTTAAGTCTGGTTTGGTTTGATGGCTCTGTTTTGGGATCGGAGGTTTCTTGGCTCAGGCCTGTTTCTGTTTCAGTCAAGTTTTGTTTAGGTTATTTTTGGCTCAATCAGCTTGAGTTTTGAGTCGTTCAAATTTGATTTAATTTCTTTCGATCTTCTAATCATAGAATTTCAGATTGGATATATATTGGATTCAAATTTGCTCAAAAAAAAAATTTTATTTGAACTCTTGTAAAAATATTAGGCCGAGCAGGATCAAGATCTAAATTGGATTTCTCAGCTGAAATCGGGGTATGCCACCAGTACAATCAAGGAAATTCTAACAGTAAAAATAAAATGTAACTACAGTTCCCAGATAACATGGTCACATCTCACATGGGGCGGTTTTTGTATGCTGGAAGGAATGCGAAATACGAGTCGACTTTGTTAAAATACAGGTCGCGCGTTATATGGGGCCAGTTGGATTCGCTTGGGAACTACATAAACAAATATTATAAGTGCCCAGAAATATGAATATGTTTGTTATATATGCAAAATGAGAAAAAAAGTATTAATTGCAATTCCGGTATTTTATCTTAAAGGTAATGGTAATGAATTTGACAATCAATGCTAATGCCATGAAAGTTTTCGTCTTTAGGCAAAAAAGAAAATTCAAAATTTATTTCTAGGAAAAATTTTAGGAATTATCTAATGAACAAAATTCAACTAAATCTTACATAAGAGAGAGATTAAGAGTCTGTTTAACACCTCCTTGATTGTAGCAAATCAAGAAAATTAGATTGGCAAGGTGATCGAAAGCACTTCTCTAGTTCTCTGTATTCTGATTTTGTTTCGAACTCTTCAAATATTGTGTCTTTAAGAGTTATTTTTCGGTGTGTTGAAGAGAGATCGATCGATCGAATATTTTTTTTCATTTTTTTTATCTTTTACTAGAGAATACTACAATCAAATCTTCCCTCACCAATCCACGTGGACTGATTGGTGAGTTGGCTGCCTAGCACGTAAGGTTAGGTGGCAGGTGGTGGAAGTGGCTTTATTTTTACTGGAATTTAACTGGGCTCATTGAGGTTCTGGGCTTTGATTGCATTTCGGGTCAAGACAGTTAATCTTTCTGGACGTTTTATTAATACGTGTAGTGGATGGTTTTGGATCAGAGCCGTTTGATTTGATCTCGACGGTTAATTTTTTCGGGTCTATCAATTCTGGTATTATGCACGGGGCATCATTAATCGTTAAGATTAAATCAGACGGTCCAGATCCAAAAACGTCCATTGGATGGCCATCCAGAGAATCTCATTCTCGCGTAGTGTATTGCAAACCTGTCGTGTCGTGTCGTGTCGTGTTAAACACGCGTGTGTTAGACCTCGTGTCATGTCGTGTCGTGTCAAATGAAGGAATTGATTAACACGACACGTATTATGACACGACACGCCTAACACGACGTGTCGTGTCGTGTTGACACGACGTGTTAAACGTGTAAGGATGTATTATAATTTATTCATAAGAAATCATTAAAAACTATTTTAAATAATTTTTAAAATAGAAAATATAATAAATTGTTGAAATTTTATATATTAAAATAAAATTTAATGATTGACTAAAAATATTATGAATTAAAATTATTAAATTTATAATATAAACTCAATATAATTTAATAAGTTCTACATAATATTAATTTTTTGTCGTATCAACTCGTGTCAAGTGTCGTGTCACGTGTTAACTCGTGTCGTGTTAAGACATGTCTGGAAATTTTCAACACGACACAACTTTGACACGACATGACACGCACGTGTCGTGTTAATTCCATAAACGTGTCGTATCGTGTCGTGTCAACACGCGTGCATGTCGTACCAACACGCTCGTGTCGTGTCATTTTGGAGAACACTATTCCTGCATATGATGGGTTTCTCACATTATTCCATGGGGTAATGGTTACAGAAGATCAAGGGGGCGAGGGACGTTGAGCTTGAACTCTTACAAAGAAGACGGGTGTTTTCTCCTTGTCGGAGCCTTCGTCTTTTTCCTTTTTGGGTATGAACCCGCTAAGGTCTTCCGATCACCTCCGTCCATCGAAAGCCACAATCTCGGGCTCGTTAGAATCGTGGGAGTGAGTAGAAGACATTGGTGAGGTTAGTTTGAGGTGCGCAGTCCCCAATTTTCTGAGGAGCCAGTAGGTTGGTTCGGCTCCGACGTGATCTGGTACCGGTGAGGTCTCCATGGGATGGGATGGTGCACATAGGGATTTCTTGGCATTGACCAAGTGAGGAGAGTGGGTTTTACGGGTTTAATTAGTTAATGGTGATTTTGGGTAGTGTATTCATTGAGGTTTGGTACAGGAGAGGATCGGGCTTGGTACCAGTAGGTGTTTGAGAGACTGGACTGAGTTATGAGTATGGTGAAGTTTACTCAATTTAATTTTAATTTACTACGTTAAACATTCACATCTGTCCCTCACCTAATGGTCCTGACTTTTATCGCTAAGCACAACTTCATGCTTATCAAATCTGATGGCAACAAGCACACAAGTTTATGCAATGAAACCAGAAAAGAACTTCGTTTCTCATTGTAACTACAGTTTGCAATTTTATTTAAATCATGATGCATACTTGAATTATTTGGAATCTGAACAAAAATTCAGCAATGAGATGCAGAGAATCTCACTTGACCAAATGAAAACAAAGAAAACCTAATACAACGTGTACATTAATTTCTTATTGCAACTTTATTCAGATCCTAACTCAGCAATATTACTGATCCAAACATAGTCATGGGTATCCTCCAAAACTCGGACTTTCTCCTTTCTATCCCAAACTAAAACAGTAACTCTTCTATGTAGACTGGGAGAGAGAGAGAGAGAGAGAGAGATCCACACAATAATTATCAGACTAAAACAATACTTCTCCTATATCTATTCGCAGATGTTCATGGTAGGATCGCATGTTTCAGCCCGGTAAAGAATATTGGCCAAGCTGACAAGTCAAACAACATACAGTATATGTACCTTGCAAATGAAAGGTAATATATATAGTTGTTCATTTATGATGTTAAGCATACAGGAAGAATTGTACATAACAGGTCAATATTGGTTTCATTATAAAAATAAAGCATAGTAAAATTAAGTTCATTTTTTACTCACCATTTTAGTGTGCCTGCTATAAGTTGTGCAAATGTCTAAAATGGTGTCGAATTTGAGACATCACATGCTCCACTTGGAAATTTCAGGTGTCTAACATTTTTTTTTTGTGGTTTTAAATTATTTCTTTTCAATTTCAACCATATGAATAGAGAAGTTAGAAAATAGTTGCCATGCTTTGTGCTGAGGATAGAAAGACCAAAGACTACTAGGGCCACTATTAAGAATCAGATATATAATTTAAAAGTATTACTTTTTGTGAAGTGATGTTTTGTTATAAGAAATTGATACTGGATGAACAATTTATTGTATTTGGTCTTTTTCTGAAATGAATCAATTTCTTTTGGGGTTTTTCTTTTAATTTTACAAGGGGTCTGTTGACGGGTTTGGGTTAAATTTTCCTTGGTACCATGATTACAGCATGGAAATGTTTTTGGTACAAATCAAAAAGAAGATAATTTTGCCATTACTTTTTTAATTGCTTGAACATATCAAATTATCTTTAGAAATGCACTTAAATCTAGGCTTGCTTTTGATTATTTCTTATTATCAGGTCTAAATTCAGTATGCTACCTGTTTAGGGCTTACTTTGCTGAAAGAGTTTCTTCAAAATGATGTTCTTGAAAATTTCTTTGCATAAATTTCAGATTGGTTGCAGTGCTCTGAAACAAACAAGTGTGACTCGCTTCTCTTGATTCAGTCAGTTTCTCTTTAGAGGTATCTTTTCGGTTTTTTTCTTTTTTATTGGCATTGCATGGTTTGTGGATGGTTAGATATTCACAGCTGAGATATGATAGTTTGTAGTGAAAACTATAATTACGCTTCAGTATGGCTGTTTTCATATATTTTTTCGTTGAAAGGTACAAAATAAATAGGATCTGCATAAAGGAGAGATTACAATGTTGATATTTGTTTAGAATGCATATATAATGAGGGCATAAAATGCAGTCAATGCTCAAGTTGCTTGGACTAATCAAAATAGTATAAGTCAGTTGCGAAGCTATATGGACTTTGGTGGGTCCATGGACCCACCTCAAAAAAAAAACATTACTTCATATTACATTTGTAAATAAAATCAAAGCACAAAAAAATTAGGGACCCATCTCAAAAAATTGAAGGACCAGGTGAGTATGTTGTATTTGATTTGAATTGCATAACGACATTATACATGACTCAGGTCGCATCCGTTCTCGACGAATTATTTTTTTTATTCCTCCGCAATTTATCTTATTAAGATAAAATTTAGAATAAAATTCGAGATGCTCGAATTATGGTTGTTTGTAGTATATATACATATATAGAAAAAGAGGTGTTTAATGAGATTTTTATTGAACCTATTATGCAAAATTATCAGAAAATAAAAATTCATTGAAAATCTTGTATTTTAAATTGTCTTGACTATTTAATTATTTTTTTTGCATATTGGATATATTATTTTGTATCTTGTATTTTTATTATATATATATATATATATATATATATATATATATATATATGATTTCTCATAATTTTTTTATGTTACATTGATTTAGAGAGTTGTTTATTTGAAATTTATTATTATACTAGTCTATATTAGACGTTATGTCGTACATATACTTTCAGCAAAAAAAATTTTTATGGACCCCGCTGACATAAAGTTCTAGCTTCGCCACTGGTATAAGTATTATACCGAATGCTAGCTTGCAATAATGGTCTTACATTTTTTTATCCCTCCCTTCTTTTACTCGGTTTTGTGCAATCTGTCATTACTACTGAATAATTATCAACAAGTATTACAATGTGCTCGATTTATAGTCAGAATTTCTTAATATTTTAGTTTAATGCTGATAATTAATGTACAAATAATAATCATATTAATCTGTAAATAAAAGGAACATATGATGTGATTAGTTGTTGAGAAATGAAGATTAAGGGACTAATAGCCTCAGAATAATATCATCATAGGCTATTTTAGGAATAAGGAGCATCATTTTTTTTTACTAACAATAAACACTCAACTTTTTCCTTTTTTAATAAGTTACCGTTAGGTACAAAATGGTACCAACGTAACATTTATTTACCGTTGTAATCCAGCCTATATAAGGCTCTGTTGTGTGTCCAATTTGAGAATAATAGAAAATTATTCAACAACACCAAAAGACTTCACTCTCTGCCTCTAAAATTAACATTAGTTTTATAATGAAATTTCTTTTTATTGCAATTCATGGTAAACATTTTTTTTAATATAAGTACAGGTGATGCACATCAGATGGCAATTTTCATGGAGATAATTGTGTTAGCAATACTTAGCAGTGCGTGAACAAGGAGTGTTAGATATATGTGGATAACCTGAAATTTCTATTACAGTATTACTGATATCGAGGGAAGTACTCAACATGGTTGTGAGTAACCAGTGAATGCATAGACACCAACCAGATAAAACAGAGAAATTTAATTTTGATATGTATATCTAATTGGAACTTTTGAAGTAACTATGTCACTACCACAAAAAAGACATTCTGCAACAGTGCTTCTGCAATCTTTTTTCAAAAACGTTACAGACTGTTGGCGCGAAAATCTATTTTTCAATCTGTAACGTTTAAATTTATTTAACGTTAGAAATTTTAGCGCGTTTCGGCAAAAAAAATTCTGCGCAGACATTCTGCAACGTTTTTTATGTAATAAGCGTTGCAGATTGCAACGTTTATTACATGTAAAACGTTGCAGATTTGCAACACTTATTACATAAAAAACGTTGCAGAATGTGGAGAAATTTTCACAATAACGTCTATATGGCCATCTCTCTCTTCCCATTTCTCTTCCAAGCCGCACCAACCACCAATTAATACAATTTATATCCCTCCAAATATTCCATTTTTTTCACTCCTAAAAATTAGCAAAAAATTTGCAAAAATTCAGAAAAAATAAGAATTAGAAAGAGGAGGAGGAGAGCAGATACAAGGTAAAAAAAATTAAATTTGAGCACTATTTCATATTTTTCTATTTTTTTCTTATTTTATTTCGGTTTTATTGAAAAAAATAGAAATTAATATGTGAAAAATCTAGAAAATTTAAATTAGAAGGAGAAGGAGAAGAACACTATATATTTGGTTAAAAATATTTGATTTTAACTATATTTTATATTTTTTTTATTTTTTCTTATATCTTTCGGGTTAAATTTATTAAATTAATTAGTAGTTTTGTATTGCATAATTTTAGGTCTCATTGAAGACGGCAAGAATTACATCGGAAAAGAAGAAGAATTTTGTCATAATATTGATGGTATATTTTACATAACTTTTGTCTTTTTATTTATTACTAAATTATGCACGCATAAATAATTTGCATATGCATTTAATTTAATGGTATTGTCATATAGGACCAAAAATACCAGTACAATACCAAATTTAGGTCGTTGCCCGTCCGACATTAATCCATTAGGGATTAATCTCGGATAGTCCCCGTTTTGGGACTGCTCTTTGGATATTCTGTCTCATTTAGGATTAGCGAGTGGTACGCTAGATGTAATCTGTTGTTTGAGAAAAATTCGACGACATTTCCCTTTATGTTCCCACGGATGCGTTCTCACGAGCAATCGTGTGTTGGCGCATTCAGGGAACATTAGGGGAAATGCTGCCGAATTTTTCTCAAACAACAGGTTACATCTAGCGTACGCTCGCTAATGAGACAGAGTATCCAAAGAGTGGGTTAGGATGATGACCGGCCTGAAAACCTAATGTGACCAAATTGACCCATATATACCCTAACATTTCGCATATATTTTATTTATTCAGATGGATCGGACGTGGATGTACTTGAGTAATCGTTTTTCATCAGCATTTCTGAAAGGGCTTGAAGAATTTATGAGTTTTGCTAAAGAGGATTTGATAAGAGAGAATAAAGGTGATAAAATGTGTTGTCCTTGTCGTATTTGTCAGAATTTGGTGAAATGGTCTAATTTTGAAGAAGTGAAAGTTCATTTGATTAGAGATGGGTTTCTGCCGGATTATACTCAGTGGACACTTCATGGAGAGACTGGGGGGAGATCATTTAATGCTGCAGGAAGTAGTAAAACTGTGTTGGATGATGAAAATGATGTATTTGATGATGAACATATGTTTGATGATGAAAATGATGTATTTGATGATGAACATGTGTTTGATGATGAAAATATAGATAATACAGAATTGAATGCTGATTTAGATGAAATTGTGAACAACGTGGATGCAGATTTTGTTGATAATGCTGAGATATTTGGTATGTTACGTGAGGAAGATAAGATAAAGTTATATCCCGGTTGTGAATTGTCAAAACTTAATGCTGTTTTCAAACTGTTTAATTTGAAAGCTAAAAATGGATGGAGCGATGCCAGTTTCACATCTTTGCTTAAACTTTTGCGTACAGATTTTCTTCCCAAAGATAACCAATTGCCAGATTCCATTTATAAGGCTAAAAAGATGTTGTGTCCTCTGAAACTAGATGTAGAGAGAATTCATGCATGTCCAAATGACTGCATATTATTCAGAGATGAGTACAAAGATTTGAATAAATGTCCAAAATGTAAAGCATCACGGTATAAACCGAGGGATGATCAGATTGATGAAGGTAGTAAGGGACCAGCAGCGAGGGTGGTGTTTTATCTCCCGATAATTTCAAGATTTGAGCTGCTCTTTGCTAATTCGACGGATGCCAAATTGTTGAGATGGCATGCGGAATGTAGGAGAAGAGGTGATGGAATGCTCCGTCACCCAGCAGATTGTCCTGATTGGACGAACATCGACAGTGAATTTGAAGATTTCGGAAGTGAACCAAGAAATTTGAGATTGGGGTTGTGCACGGACGGGATGAATCCTTACGGCAACATGAGTAGCCGTCAGACTACTTGGCCGGTCTTCTTATGTATTTACAACCTTCCTCCGTGGTTGTGCATGAAAAGGAGATGTTTAATGATGCCTTTATTGATTTCAGGTCCTAAACAACCAGGAAATGACATAGATGTGTATTTGCATCCCTTAATAGATGATCTTAAAAAATTGTGGCATGAGGGAGTGAAAGTATTTGATGCACACTCAAGAACTGAGTTCAACCTTCGTGCCAAGATATTTTGCACAATTAATGATTTTTCTGCGTACGGTAATCTGTCGGGGTATAGGAATAAAGGAGCTAAAGCGTGTCCTATTTGTCAGGAACATACCCATTCTGTTTACTTGAAAAACTCCAGAAAAATGATTTATCTGGGACACCGCAGATTTCTTAGGAGCCGCAAACACCCTTACAGGCTTGACAAGGAAAAATTTGATGGTAAAGAGGAGCATGGTAGGCCCCCCATGCCGTCATCTGCCAAGGCAGTATATCGACAGGTTAAGGACATAGACGTAAAATTTTAGGAAGAAATTTACAAAAGAGATTCCGAAGGGTATATGGAAAAAGAAATTTATATTCTGGGAACTTGAATATTGGCAGTCTCTGGAGATTAGGCATTGCCTAGATGTGATGCACATAATTAAGAACATATGTGAAGCTTTGATTGGTTGCTTGTTGGAAATTCAAGGAAAAACAAAAGATGGCGTGAATGCGAGGAAGGACATGGTTGAAATAGGGATCCGAAAGGAGCTACAGGCACAATCTAAGGGTAAAAAGCGAGATTGGCTACCTGCAGCACAATTTAATTTAACCAAGGCGTAGAAAAAAAGTTTGTTGAGTTGTTTAAAGGGGATTAGGGTTCCTTCTGGTTATTGCTCCAATATATCAAGAAAGGTGTCTATGAATGATAACAAATTGTATGGTATGAAATCACATGATTATCACGTCTTGCTGACCGTTTTACTTCCAGTCGCAATTCGAGGAATTCTGAAGAAAGAAGTGAGGAAGACCCTCACTAAGTTGTGTGATTTTTTCAACAAAATATATTGTAAGGTGATTGATCCAGAAATAATGGATAAGTTACAGAATGATGTTATTTCTACCCTTTGCGAGCTGGAGATGTACTTTCCGCCGTCATTTTTTGACTCCATGGTGCATTTGACCATCCATTTGGTTAGGGAGATCAAAATGTGCGGTCCAGTATTTCTACGGTACATGTATCCTTTTGAAAGAGCAATGGGTCAATTGAAAGGGCTAGTACGTAGCCGATCTAAACCTGAAGGAAGTATAGTGGAAGGATATATTGCCGAGGAGGTTATTGAGTATTATACAGATTACTTGGAAGATGTCCAATCTATCGTTCTTTCAAAATCTCGGCATGAGGGTAGACTTCAAGGAAAAGGCACAATTGGAGCCAAAACGTGTAGAGTGGGTCTTGAAATGAGAACAAAAGCACATATGAAAGTGCTCCAACACCTTACCATTGTGACACCTTACATCAACATGCATTTAATCGAGTTGCGCAAACAATACCCATCTCACAATGAGAACACGATTAACACACAACATCAATTAAATTTTGTGGAATGGTTTCAAGAAAACATAGCTTCCCAATTAAAAGAAGGAACCGAGGTCGATGAAACCGTCAAATGGTTATCGAGGGGTCCTGATTCAGTGGTTGAAACCTTCCAAGGGTATGAATTGAATGGATTCAACTGGTACACAAAGCAACAGGATGGTAAAAGCACTGTGCAAAATAGTGGAGTCTCAGTTCTAGCTCTATCTGGCAATAATGGAAAACCTGCTACTTATTACGAGTAGATTGAGGAGATTTGGGAACTAGATTATATGAAATTCAAAATACCCTTATTCAAGTGTGCATGGATCAACAACCTTCGCGGTGGAGTAAAAAGAGACAAATTTGGGTTCACAATTGTTGACTTCAAAAAAAGAGCTTATGAAGATGACCCCTTTATACTTGCAAATAAGCAAGCAATGCAAGTGTTCTACATTGAAGATCCGGCCGATAAGAAACAACATATTGTCCTTCAAGGAAAGAGACGCATTGTTGGCGTTGGAGATGTCGTTGACGAAGAAGCATACGACCACTTCGAGGAAACACCTCCATTTTCCACTGGTATTGATGATGCATCACAACCCGTGTCGCTTAGTCACAGGCGTACAGACAACACCAAGGCGTGTGGGTCAACAAGCGAAGGAAAAAAAGAAAAGCAGATGCATAGTTCCATGTGAGTTCAAATATTCTAATTTAATATTCAAAATGCATTTACTATTTTAAATAATTAAATACTTACATTTTTATTTTATTTTTGCAGGTTATTTTTTTTAATTTTATTTAGTTGTATTTTTTTAATTTTATTTAAAGTAAAATAAAAAAAGAAATTAAAAATGAAAAACATGCATGCATGGTATTTAAAGTAAAATAAAAAAAAGAAATTAAAATTGAAAAACATGCAGGCATGGTATTTAAAATAAAATAAAAAAGAAATTAAAATTGAAAAACATGCATGCATGGTATTTAAAATAAAATAAAAAAAGAAATTAAAAATGCAAAACATGCATGCATGGTATTTAAAGTAAAATAAAAAAAAAGAAATTAAAAATGAAATATATGCATGCATGGTATTTAAAATAAAATAAAAAAAGAAATTCAAAATGCAAAACATGCATGCATGGTATTTAAAGTAAAATAAAAAAAGAAATTAAAATTGAAAAACATGCATGCATGGTATTTAAAGTAAAATAAAAAAAAGAAATTAAAATTGAAAAACATGCATGCATGGTATTTAAAATAAAATAAAAAGGAAATTAAAATTGAAAAACATGCATGCATGGTATTTAAAATAAAATAAAAAAAGAAATTAAAAATGCAAAACATGCATGCATGGTATTTAAAGTAAAATAAAAAAAGAAATTAAAATTGAAAAACATGCATGCATGGTATTTAAAATAAAATAAAATAAAAAAATTTAAAATGCAAAACATACATGCATGGTATTTAAAGTAAAATAAAAAAAGAAATTAAAATTGAAAAACATGCATGCATGGTATTTAAAATAAAATGAAAAAAGAAATTAAAAATGAAAAACATGCATGCATGGTATTTAAAGTAAAACATTAAAAACATAATAAAAGCATTAAATACCATGGTGTGAAATTAAGTTAACATTAAATAACATTAATAAAAGTTGCGAAATTAAGTTAACATAAAATAAATTAACAGAAAACATTAAAAAACATAAAACAATTTAAATACCATCTGCAACGTTTAATATATAATAAACGTTACAGAACCCTACCATCTGCAACGTTTATTACTTATTAAACGTTACAAAATATTAATATTTAATAATATAAAATTTCGAAAAAAATTATTAAAATAAACTTTCCAATCTGTAACGTTTAATAGTAAATAAACGTTACAGAATACCCCTTAATTACTATTAAACATTACAGAAGGCCCTAAAATTCGTTTTCCCCCCCGAACCATTCTCTTCCATCAGTTCATTTTCACTCTAGCCGAAGCTCAAACCTTTCTCTCTTCTCTCAAACCTTCTTCCACCGCTCTCAACTTCTTCCGCCGCTCTCAACTTCGCCCCTCTCTCGATCTCAGGCCACCTCGAACCGCCTCCTCTCTCTTCGATCTCTGCCCTCTCTCTCGGACAAGGAGCTCTCTCTGCCCCCTCGACCCGACCCCTCGACAAGAAGCTCTCTCCCCCTCGACAAGGAGCTCTCTCTGCCTCGACAGCCGCTTCAAGGTAATTAACTTTATTCTCTCTTTTATTAATGGATTATTGGGTTAAATGCTTGATAAATGCTTGAAATTGTTGAAATGCATGGTTAACATGAGTTGAAATTGGTTGGATCTGTTTGGTTGAAATTGGTTAAAATGAGTTAAAATGAGTTGAAATGCTTGAAAATTATTGATAATGCATGCTTGATAATGGATTAAAAAGCGAGATTTGTAATGGATTGAAATTGGGTTATTGGGTTTAATAATGTGTTATTGGGTTTGATAATGCATGGTTAATGGGTTATTGGGTTTTATAATGCATGGTTATATATTGGATTTAATATGGGTTATTGGGTTTTATAATGCATGGTTATATATTGGATTTAATATGGGTTATTGGGTTTGATAATGCATGGTTATATATTGGATTTAATATGGGTTATTGGGTTTGATAATGCATGTCTTTTTTTGGGTAAAATGCTCATATACAGGGGAGGTTATGCCAAAAAATTTTTAAAATTAATGAAATACTAGAATTTATGGTCATGATTTTAAAATTGGGTTAAATTGCAAATATAGATGGAGAATGACATGAAGAATCAGAAGGTGGAGAATAAGGTGGTGAAGGAGAATGTGGAGAAAGAGATAGAGAAGGAGAAAGTAGAGGTGGATGTGCGTTACAAAAGATATGTTCCACCTAGACTTTTAAAAAATCCTCTGGTTAGAAGGTCTATTTCTACGGTTCGTCACTTTCCTCCGGGTTGCGGTCGGGTTCCTGAGGTTCCGGAAGTGGAACCGGAAGAGGAGGAACCAGAGAAGAATAACGTCTAAGGTGGTTAGGGTTAGGGCTTAGGTTGAAATTATGGTTAGGGTTTGTGTTAGGGTTTGTGTTAGGGGTTTGTGTTAGAGTTTTATTTATGCATGGCTTGCGTTTGTTGTAGGGTTTGATGTGAACTTGTTTAATTTATCTAAATGAAATTTGAAGTTTTTAATCTAATTAATTGTCAAATGCTTGAACTGTTTTATTTATACAATTAATATTGCTTGAATTTTTTCTAATCATTGTGAATTGCTTGAAAAATGTTAATGTCTAATTTAATAGATGTCTTCTGAAGAAGAAATAGAACAACCTAACATGGAAGAAGTATCCGGCGAAGGGACGAGTCACAACAAAAGAAGTAGGACCAACATGGAAGAATTTAGGCGAGAAAGGGCTGCATGGCGCACATTCACTATTAAATTCGATGCCGAAGGATGCCCAATCGGCGCTAAGGTATTCGTTGCGAAATTCAGTACATACTGCACGTATCTAACTTGTGATTATGTCTAACTTGTGATTGTTTTGATAAGGGATCCGTTGCGAAGTTCAGTACATACTGCGCATATCTAGCAAAGGCAAGAGTGTCGATCACAATTGATGATTGGAACAAAGACGTTCCAGATGAATTGAAGGACGAGATGTGGCTTGATATCAAGGTATATTATTTCAGAACTTGTGATTATGTCTAACTTGTGATTTTGTATAACTTGTGATTATGTGATTATGTCTAACTTGTGATTGTTTTGACAAATTATTTCAGAAAACATTTAACATAGAAGATGATTTGGCCAAGAAGAAGACCCTCACAAACATGGGAAGAGCTCATAGGACCTTTAGGAGTAGGGTTGCCAGGGATTTCATTACACACCCCGATCCAAACAATCTCAAAAATGCGTGGGACGTATACCTATTCACAAAGAAGGAATTTGAAGAGTTTTATCGGAAGAGAACAAGCAAAGACTTTTTGGTAAAGAGTCAAAGAGGAAAGATGTTGAGAGAGCAATGGAAAGATGTTCACAGGCTGGGTTCAGCCGGATATAAAGGAAAGAAGGGTACATGGAATCCTACGGACACGATTACCATACAATCTGAAGGGGGCAGTTCAACAACCATAATCGTCGGCGACTTGGAACCGAGAAGTCAAAAGTACTTCATGGGAAGGGCAGTGTCTACAGGCACAGAAGGTACTTAATTACAATGTGATTTGACATGTATTGAATTGTCATTTGATATTGAATGTGAGTTTATATTATGAACTTGATTTCATATAGGTTCTTACACCTTCAACCCATCGGATACGGAGACTATTGAAGCATTCGGTCGGTCGGTATCGCTTTCTCAAGAAGCCAATTCTGAAAAAATCCATCCTAAAGAAGTATTGAGTAAGGCAGTTGGGAGGCCGGAATATCCTGGTAGAACGAGAGGAGAGTCTGGATGGACAAACATAACACATTTATATGGGAGGAAGTCTAGGAAAGATGTGCATGAACAATGCATGTCACCGATACAGATTACGGCCTTGATGGAAGCGGTGACAGAGAAATGTAAAAACGAGTTGAAGGAAGAGGTAAGGAATGAATTGAAGGGAGAGTACTTTAGGGAGATGACAAATTGGCTTGTCATGAACGGAGTGCAAATTCCAGAGTTGCCATCTCAATTCTTTCAAGGTCAGGCTCCAGTTTTATCGGCCGAGGTGGACTCAGTTTTGCCTAGAGGTGGCTCAAACTCTATCAATCCTCCGGATCCGAGTGGCGGTGATCAGGTTTATTTCATATTATAATTCCTATCAAGTCCTTAATTTTTGGAAATTTATTTGGTAACTAACTAATTTGTTTGTAATTTGTAGGACTCCGTTCAATGCGATCTCTACTTGCATTCTTCAGATGGAGAGCGTGTTCTCGTGGCCGAAGGGTTAATTGTTCCTTCACATGTTGGTCAGTTAGTACATGGGGTGCCTTTAACTGAAAATGATGTTTTAATCCAACTTTGCAAATGTGAGGACGAATACCGAGAATGGTATGTCCGTGGAAATTCACAGGAACAATTAGGCGCTAATTTAGGGACACGATTTGCGTGGCCGTCAGTTGATGTGGAACCACGACAAAAGGTATCGTTATATGTTTCACTCATTTCTTTTATTTTAATTAATATGTGTGACTTAATTGATGAGAAACTTTAATGCAGGGTAAACGTCGACCGAAACCACGTGGAGAGAAAAAAAAGGGAAAGGAGATAGTGAAAGAAACAGATAAGCAAAGGAAGGAGAAGGTGGCGGTCTCAAGTGAGGGCTCTGCAATTTTTCGTGAAGATCTCCTCGACTAGATGCATATTGATAGACTTTCCTATTCCGAGAGGAAAGTCTATTCATTGTTGAAACTCACACCGGTGGGAGAGGAGTCGACTGAGCTTCCTGATTGCAACCCTTGGGGTACGCACACCGATGTGCCATTCACGTTGAACCTTTGCGATATTATCGAATGTTTCAAAAGAGAATCCCTAAACATTTCGATCATCAAGATGTACTCCTGGTATGATTTCTAAACTTATTTTGTTTTGTTTCAAAAGGCATGGGTTCAGGTATGTTATTTTGGATGTTATTTTGGATGAAATTTGATCGGCTCGAAAACCCAAATCAAAACAAATACCTCAAACTACCGATCTAATCGTTTGTAGTAGTAGCTTAAGGGTCGAATCCACAGGGACGGACTGTTCAAGTTCTAGGACTTAACTAAGTCTAATTGGTCTAATTTGGCGAATAAAAGTCGGTGGTAAAAATAATGGTAGCAGTTTTCTTTTTGGTGTTTTTCCGATAATAACTGAAAGTAAAGCAATTAAACTAAGCAACAAATAAAGTGTAACAGTTCTAAACAGTAGTAAACAAGGTTTAAAAATACGAAATTCGACAATTGGGAAAAGTTAGGGTCAATTGCTACGGGTTCCTACTCCTGGCCGTGTTTGGACGGGTCCGACTGAATTCAGACGGATCCGCCAAAACACGCCGCTAGTGAAAAATGCTTTGTTAAACGTTCTAAATGATATGCAGGTTCTCGAATTGGTCCAGGGCTTACAGCGCTAACTCTCGTTCTTGGCTTAAACAACTGGATTCGACTCTTCAAACCTCCTAAAAACCCTAAGTTTCAACTCTCGTTCCATAGCTTAGGCTTTCCAGGTTCGACTTTCTTACCGGTAGGACAACCTTCTTCTCTCGATCTCAGGTAGAGACACGTCTCTCGACTAAGTCCCGGGTTCACCTCTCGGCTACTACCAATCCTATAGCAAGCGTTTGTAAAATGGCTTAGAGTTTTGGTTCTTACTACCTAGCAAACTAGACTTGGCCACGTCTATTGGGTACAAACCATAGATCCAAACAATTCACAAACAACAAGATTCAACAAGACAACCAAGAAAGTCAAAGCAAATCAAATAAAAACGTCAACAAGAGTAAATATCACATAGCTACCAAGTATCGGTTCCCTACAATTGCCCCTAAACTAAAAACTACTCACACATAATCATAAAACAAGCACAAATCATCATAAAACAACCACAAACAAACATGTTTACTGTATCAATACTCAAACCAAACAAGTATATAGAGATTACAACAATAAACGGTGCAGATCTGTAGCAAAAATGGTTCAGGCGGGTCCGACTGTTTTCCGGCGGGTCCGACTGAATCGCCCGGCGGCTGCCCTTCTCCAAAGCTGCTCCAAATCTTGACCTAAACGTGGAATGATTGTTTCTCTCTCTTCCTGGGTGCCTAATCAACCCAGGGACGCATCCCAGGCGCCAGCCAGGCAGTTTCCAAAGTTGGCCTGACTTCCTGGACAAGAAACTGGCTTCCAAATCTGCTTGCTGGACTGTTTCTGGCGGGTCCGTCTAAATTCGGGCGGATCCGTCAGAAACCAGGCGGGTCGACAGAATCCTGGCGGGTCCGCCAGAAAGCTGGCAGCAGCAATTTTCTTCGTCTTCAATGCCCGTTTCAAGCCCAAAATAGCGCCAAATCTTCCAAAAACCTGCAAAAAACCAGAGCAGTACCACGAATCTAACACAAAAATAACATAAAATAAACTAAAAACACAACCTTTTCGATTGAAATTAGGGCCTAAAAGGAGTTGAAATACGTGCATGAAACCCTCCGATCAATCTCCCCAAACTTAAAATTTGCTTGTCCCTAAGCAACAGTTAAAACTAGAGAGAAGAATAAAGGACCAAATTACAATTGAAAGGTTGATTTAATGCAAGTCAGGAGATAATTTCGAAAAAGTTAAAGTCATGCCTTTGAGAGTTTTTGGAATCAGAAATAACAAGTCAATCTTCAATAAAGCAATTTAAAAGTTTCAAGCCGAGACAATCCTTTAGTGAACAAACCTTGAATCAAACGTGAGTTATCGATCAAGAATTATTTGCCTAATTAATGGGTTGGTTAATTCTCAAAGAGTTGCAATCAATTTCAAGTCAGGTAGAAACGGGATCGAACCCTCTCAACTCAAGTGGTTTGAACTAACCCTAAGTCGTGAACCGCATGTTTAGACATTTCGAACCATAAAAGAAAAGAAAAACAAAATTTAAGTTGAGTTGCGGCGATTTATCGCTTAGGGTTTTACGCTATTGGAACTCGGATTTAGCTACCGGTACATGACGCACCGGGGAGATCAGACGGGTGTTGCACGACTAAGGCCACGGTACACTTGGGCCAGAGCTCCTAGCAACTCCGTTACCAACGCTTTCGCGCCAGGTCGTCATTTCTCCAATATCGCACGACTAAGGCCACGGTACACTTGGGCCAGGGCTCCTAGCAATATTTGTTTGATTTCATGTTCCTTCGCACCCTCATGTTCGCAACTAGTTTTATTTGTGTTTGCGTGTGTTTTTTTTTTTTGTTTTAAAGTGGTGGTTCGACTATTCTAAACATGCAAGACACAACTTACGGTTAGGCAAACCCTTGAGTTGAAAGAATGATCTTAGACAAATGGTGGTTGCCCTTTGCCGGCTCTAACCAACGAATTTAAATGATACTCTTCTCAAATTAATCATCCCATTAATTAGAAAAACAATTCCCGAATAATTACCCGCTCTTTGTCACTAAGCAGTTCAAACCTAGGATTCCTCAAATTCATTTCCAAAATAAGAGATTGCTCACAATTTCCAAACCCAAATTCTCTCAAAAACCAAACTCAAACATCGCCAAAGTCAATCTCCAAACTCTCCTAAATGCAAACTTACATGAAATTGTAATGCAAATAAGCTTCCTACATGAAATGCAGCTCAGGACCAGATTTCAGGCAGACCCGACTGAAAACAGACGGACCGACAGAATCCTGGCCGAGAGAAAAACTCATTCATGGTGCAACCTAGATACACGTGAATTTTTCCCAACTTCTCAAGTTCCCCTCCCCAAACTGCTCGAAGGCAGCACAAAAACTCCAAGGAATCAATGCTTAAAGGAAAGAAAAATAGAAATAGTTAAGGAAAACTCACAAAAAGTCGTGGTGCTTGCGGCGGGGGCGTCTAGTACGCTGGGTCACCCGGCTTCGGGCCGTAGTGAGGGTAGAGCCAGCCGTACATCTCATTCATTCTGGTCCTTGCCACCTCATCCTCCTTTTCCTTCTCCAGCAAGAGGTTGATGTCGCGCCTTGCTGCGGCTTGCTCCCGCTCGATGCTATCAACCTTGTCACTTATGCGCCTCCCAAGCTCCAGAGACTCGTTGGAAAGCCGTGCTATCTCCTGCATGTTAGCAACAAAAGCGGAATAATCGAACTCTTGTGGTACCTGATGAGAATGAGATCTCGAGCTCGATGCAGCGAAGGGGTTGAACGACGGTGGCGCTTGGCGCGGTGGAGCATCAGGTCTTGCCGCTCCTGCTGCCGGCGGTATAAGCCAAGTCGACTCCTCCCTCAGTGAAAATCGCCATGAGAGGGGTAGTGGCACGGGCTCTCGCACGTGGTTCCTCCACGCCCATGGTCCTTCATCCGGGCCGGCCAAGAACTCGATCGACTTGAGGTACGGGGCATCCATCAAACTAGGCGCTGTGGCCTCTGTCAACTGCTCAAGTCTCACTGGGTCTATCCCCTTGAGCTCTGCAAGGCACGTGATGTACCCTCCCAAAGTAATCTGCCCCTCTCCGGTTCTCCTTCCTTTGGCCACCCTCTCCCAATACTTGATCATCATGATAGCAAGGTCAAGTTGCTTGTAAATTGCTCCAAATGCCATACGGGACATAACCATAAATTCCTCTTTTCTCATTTTGGCGGCGGACTCCCCCCTTGCAAAGATTGTGTGGCCCAAACCTCTCTGAATCATCCGAAAAACAGGGTGCTGAATAAACTTGCCCTTTGGTTGTTCTGGCCTCTCATCCATTCCAGTCAGGTACTTCCAAAGGTCCCCATCGATCTTGCCCTTGAACTCACCCCCGGGTGCGAACCCAAACAGCTCAGAGATCTCGGAGGCGGTGGAACTGTAGTCATTGTCCAAGAGGCGGTAATGAATGACGTACTCCTCGTCCTCAACCTTTACTTCCAAAGAGGCCAAGAACTCAACTGTGAGCCTCTTGTATGTGGGTCTCCTCAAGTCCCAGAAACGTCGTTCAACCCCTCCCCTTTGAGTCACATGGAGGAAATCTTCCAATATCCCCATCTTCTCTAGCGTATCGAGGTCGACGAAGCGGGTGTTCTCAATTTTCTTAGTCTGGAAGAACTGAACCGCTTCGGTCATCTTGGTGCTTGTGCAAAGGATTGGGCCAAGGATCTCATCATCTCCCTCATCCATTGATTGAGAAGAAGATCGGGAGGGAGAAGGAGTCGGGTCTTGGCGAGAGGAACTTGCACCGGACACGGAGGAGCGGAGACGCTTGGCTATCCCTCCATAACTAACATTTTTGGTGTGGGGCATGGTCGGGTTGAGTTGGTGTGTCGCTGAAGGGTTTCCGGCGGAGTCGGTCGAAATCGGGCGAACCCGACAGAACCAGGACAGTGGAGGCCCTTGATCAGTTTTCGGCGGAGTCGCTTGAGTATCGACGAGTCCGGTTGAAAAGAGGCGGGTCGGTTTTCGCTTGAACAGAGTGGAGGAAGGGGGCGCTCGTGTTTTCGGTGTAGAGACGAAGAGGCGCGGAGATGGCCGAGAACAAGACCAGATCGGGGTTCTCCACGTCGAGGAGAGCACGAAGATGTGCTTCGGCTGTCGGGCGGCGGCCGAAATCGCCGGCGAATGGGGCGGCTAGGGTTTTGGACGGAGGGGTTGTTAGGAAATGCTCATATTTTAATTTTTAGATCAATTACAACTAATTAATCTCCATTAAACATCAAGCAAGACAAGGATCTAGTGCTAAAGCATTCACACATCAAATCAAGAGAGAAAGTAGGAGAAATTGTACCTCTCATGAAATTGTATTCATGAGGCTCGAATCCATGGCATGGGAGTCGATGGGGTGCGTGCTCCACCACCTCCACCATCTTGATCGCCTCTAGCCCACCAAAGATAGCAACCACGACTTGAGAGAGATGCTAGTTTCTCTCAAGTCCAAGCTCTCCCCTTTTCAAATCCAAGTTTCTCTTTCTATTAAACTATTTTAATGGAGGAAGAGATATGGGATAGGGGTGCTCAACACATGAGCTCAAGAGAGAATGAGAGGGAGAGATGGCGCATGGGAGAAGAGGAAGAGAGGGTGTGGTGGCTGGGGTTTGCTCTCTAAAAGAACCCCCTATTTATAGACCACCCATCTCTCATCCACACTTGTAGCTATTTACAAGTATGCCATCCACCCTAAGAGGCCACCTAATGGGCTTTCTTGGGCTATCTCAATAAAAGGCCTTTATTCATTAATTCACCAATTAATGAATCCCCTTTAATTCTCTTTAATTTGGGCTTTTAATTTACTAACTAAATAAAACCCATTAGCTCAATATAATTCTAGAAATTATATGTGTTGTATATAATTAATTATTAACTTATTAATAATTAATTCTTGAAGAGCTTTATGCATTAAATTATTTCTAACATGATCCATTTGATATAATTAATTATTATGGTTCATAACAACATATAATTAATTAATCAACTTATCATGTCTCGTATTCTCCAATATGAATAAATAATGCACGTGTGGTCAATATCTTATTTGTGCGACCCTATTTGAGGATTTATACTATGTTGGCCATGGAAATAAATCGTTATTTATTTCCAATAATCATAAGCGGTATCTAGCAACACGTTATGATTCCCAATTCGTATAAATAATGTACCGTTACAATATCTCAATCCTGCATAAGAAATAAAAGTATTTCTTTGTTTGATTCTTATGTCACACGATATCTTTGTATAATCCAAGATAGGAATGTGTCATTCTTGCAGATTATACATTTCTTGATCTAGAGTTGATCGTCTAGTTTGCATGCATACGATCCAACTCCATCAAGGGGCCCAAACAGATATCATCACTCACTAGGTATACTAATGAGGGACATACGGTTTTCTTGATGAACAACTTTTCCCCGCACAATTCAAGAGAACATAAATAAAGTCCTTATAGCAGCCTTTATCAGGAATCAACGTTAGACGATATTTATTGAACCTATCCTCATGTGGAAAAGGTGAACATCTCAAACTCAGAATCAAACTCATATGAAATAAACAATGACACATAACACAATCCAAATGTTTATTTCATTGGGTCAAGTCCTGTACTATGTTCCAATAACATACACATATGCAATTAAGTCGGTAACTCCTTACCTATGATTTGTAGAACTTAATCATCACTTAACTTGCATACTAATCTTTTATGATAATTAATGTTCCTTGTTAATTATCAAGATTATGGACGATTTAGATTTATTATTGTCATTCTAATGAATGATCCACAGAGATCTACAATTCAGATCCTCAACCTGAATGATCTGTCAATAATAAACTCTAGGAACAAATGATCAAATATCATCATTAACATAAACTAAGAAAATAAGTCATGAAATATTGACTTCTAGGACATAACTCCAACAATCTCCCACTTGGCCTAGAGTCAATCAATAATGACTTCTAGCCAGTGAAGAATTTAGAACAATGTTATATATCCATGTATATACATGTTCGAACCTCAAAATATTATACGCTTAAAGCAAGTTACTCATACGTCCATCACGTATGGATGCACAACTGCATCTCGTATACCGCTTAAGGTAGAGGTTAAGTTAGAGTGTTCGCTGTGTCCGCGAACCTATCCAATTTTGTTTGACCCTATATACATATATACTCCTATATATGTGTTCTTGATCATCATCATGTGAGATCAAGTGACATCGTCATAGATCTTAGTTGGATCACCA
This sequence comes from Rhynchospora tenuis, assembly GCA_027725995.1. Classification (NCBI taxonomy): domain Eukaryota; kingdom Viridiplantae; phylum Streptophyta; class Magnoliopsida; order Poales; family Cyperaceae; genus Rhynchospora; species Rhynchospora tenuis. Next base: position 78,847,504 of record CM050888.1, read on the forward strand.
ATTTAATATTGGGTTCTTCAAGTTTAAGCTATGGTTCGAGATGCATAGAACCATATTAGCTTGACTGAGAACTTCACGATCCTTACTACATTCTTTCATTGCTTAACAAGTTGCTATATATATTTGTTTTGGTGACGGAAACGGTTGTAATATCCCATTTAGAACACCTTCTAAACTTACAACACCACATTTAAACAAAATATGTAGCTCAATTGTATTTATATCAATCTTTCGAAAACTAGCATCAATATATCAATTTATATGAGCTTTCTTTTATCTTATCAGATGGAAAAACATATCACTCTTTCTCTTAAGATACTCGAGGACATTCTTGATTATTGTCCAAATGTGTTTTTCTTTGTATCCATTTGACAACTGATTGTCATACTCCTTGGGTACAACACATAGGGGCATGTGCATAAGTATGGCGTACATAATGAAACTCATAACAGAAGGATGCTCGAATTGTATCGTGCACTCTTCTCGAATTGAGTTGCAACACACCGAGTAGCATTGAAGTGTATGCCATACAATGTGGTTAGACATCCTTTCTAGGAGTCTATCTTTTCGTGTAACTATAACACCTTGTCATTATATGCACACTTTGCTCAAACCTGACATCCATCATAATCTATCTCCATAGATTTTGTTTCCTTGGATTTAGGTGACTTACCCAAGTTCTCAATTGAGAAAAACATTCTCCAATGAGATCTTGACAATATTCATTTTCTTAATGTTATTCCCAATTAATGTCTTGTATCTTGTACAATACATGTAACACAATCATGCTCCCACTGAATATCTTGTCTATATAAGATACTTTTGACGAAGTGCAACTCTTTGACTTCCTTGTCAAAATATTTATTCCAATTTCCACAGTACTTGCTTCAATCCATCATTGAAGCATACATGTGTTTCCAACAATACAACAAATCCTTGGTTTGTGTCAAATACACAACAACTTCCTTCATTCAATCGAAGAAGGCGGTTTTGATGTATCTTTCCATATATCTATATATACGAAATATAACTATTGCTAGAATGATCTTTATTGACTTATACATAGCTACAAGCGAGAAGCCGTGCTTTGTACATGGTCAACTTGTTATCGACTTAGACATAGCATCAATCATGAAATTGTGCTTTGTACAGAGTCGACTTGCTATCCATATCTATCTTTCTTATTAAACATCTAAATGTTCTAGATGGATCGCTCCTTCTTGAACATCAATCAAGGTCTATACCTTGTTGTTATATATATGGATTGCACTTAAAGATCATATAGATTCAAACCATACTTGTGGAATCGGGTCTTTCCATCGCTTCTTTATTTATCAACGGATCCTCACATGTCAAGTATGAGGATGTTGTGAAACCTATGTACTTTTCAGTTTAGGCAATTCACTCTCGTTGATCTTTGTAGGATTGGTGCTTGAGGTCTACGAACTACTTCTACAACATCTTGTAGAATAGATTCTTGATCCTAATGTATTGCACGAGTTTCTCTAACATCATCCATTCGTGAGATGTTTGAGTACTCTTTAGAAGCGAGCGTGCTTATAAACTTCTTCCTTTCACAACTGCTTGTGAGTCAAGTTCCGCTCAACTCCCACTAAGCACCATGTATGGAGTGACAAGTTCCCTATAAAGGTACTTCTTGTAGTGACGCATAAACTCCTTTAATGCTCACTTTACTCCCACTACTTCTTCTTGAGAATATCATTCTTTAAGATTACGTTATGATGAGCAACAACTACCTTGTTCTTATCATGTTCATAGAAGTAGTACCTTTTGGCTAATTCAAGATATCCTACAAAATAATAAGCGTCTTATTTGGGTCCAAGCTTATCAATCAATCGAACCTTGAAATAAGCTTCTCAACACCAAATCTTGAGAAACAATATACCTAGAGATCGAATCTCGTAAGATATCTTTCTCAATAGACTTCAATGGAATTTTTATTTAGTGTAAACAATATTGTCCTCAAACACAATCCCTTACATGAGTCAAACAAGTCAATTTGATTTATTACCGATCGAACTATATCAAACAATGTTCGATATCTTCATCCTTGGATACATTTTTCCAAATGTTCCTCATGGAGCGAGTAGTGAAACGTCTTTCATACTCTTTAGGCAATATATCAAACTACATGACTTAACTATTTACCATGATCCATCTTAAGACTTTTGCTTTTATTGAATAGTTTTTCAACTTTACTCTTGAGATCCTTTTGATCTTGTCAAAAGATTCATACTTATACCATATCAAATAGATACGTTAATATCTACAATGATCGTTGGTCAAGTGGTAAAGTGTCAACAACCTTTCAATTGCACAAGTCCTATAAGTCTATATACATCAATATGTATAAGTCTTAATAAGGTTACTTGTCCTTTAAACCTTCGTAGGTCAAAGGCGCTTTTGTCTTTTAACAAACACGATTCGCATGAATTTCAATTGATTTGCAATCGAATTGATTTACGAGCTCCACGTTACGTAGACTCTCATAATGCGATTCTTTGCAATCAAATTGATTTACGAGCTCCACGTTACGTAGACTCTCATAATGCGATTCTTGTTTATATTCGACTAAGCAACTATTTTACATAAAAGTCAAATACTTTATGCGAAGTCTTACATATTTGTCATTCAAAATTTGTTAATCTATTTCAAGCAAATTCAATTAAGATGCATGAAATCTTATACACAAATTTATAACAATAAGAGAACAACATTTCTCTATTACAAAACATGATCATCCATCATCAAATATGAAACGGAGATAAGGTTTTATGAGATGTTTGGAATAAGGTATACAACCTCAAATTCCTAAACAAACTCTTTATTTAGTAAAGATAACTCTACGTATTCAATGGTAGTGACTTAGACGTACAAGCCATTTACAAAAACGGAGTTTACTTTACTTATCTCAAACTTTCTCTTATTCATCATTGCCTACACATTTCGTTAAATGCGAGCACATGAACTAGCACCTAATTACTAGTGTGAACTAGAGATAGTGAGATAATTTGAACGACAAATATCTTAAGGTTTAGAACATCATGATATTTCGGACAACCTTTCAAATGCCTCCCATAAATGGCAAATGAAACATCTCATGTGACACACGGTCACTAGTGAGGGTCTCAAAGTCTCAACTCATATATTGGTAGAATATTCCTTTAATACTTAACCAATCATTTTAAGCACTAACAAGTGTGCGAACAACATATCCTTTATCCATAGAAAGAGATTTTATGACAATATCAACAATCCTTGATATTGGAGATCTCAATATCTCTAGTTGTCAATTAGCTACTCAAACCTTTCGGTTCACAAGCTAATGAAATATTTATCTTCTTATAAGAAGAGTCTCTTGGTTAACTCACATTCCATTACTCGATCATTAATGATTGAGTCTATCTTTTACTTTCTCTAAGACCGTCTTCTTGAGTAAGTGGATGAGAGTATAGAAGTCTTAGTATAGTCCTTATGAATTCTCCAATTCAAAGGTCCAGAACTTCTAAAAGGATATGAGCATTCGCTTTATTGAATAATTTTCATCAAAACTAATCAATCATTGCGAAGCTATGTTCGGGAAGTTGAGGAACGTTTTTGGGATTAAACTTGCTCAAGTTTCTCATTTCCAAGAACATGTCTTAGGAATCGGTATTTCTTCTCCAAGTAAATACCTTAGAAACGAGCTTGTCGTTTTCCAAAGATTGATCGCAACGAAATTAACATATTTAATATCTATAACAATTTCAATTTAAGGTCATTTAGTTTATGCAATATTTTGTTTATGGAAAGATAAACAAAACTCCCACTACATTTAATTAATGTCCCTAAATGTAATGGATTCCAAGATCCCCATTTTCGTCAAGTAGAGCCTGCTATGGCACGACACCCTACTTAACTAGACAAGGTAGGTTCTCCAACCAATCATATCAACCATATGACTCTTGGTTTGTGAATATCTAAGTATATTTACAAACTTCGCCCCGATGTCCAAGAAAACTTGTTGGGTCCATCGATAAGCAACCTCTCTCTATTTGCTCCTAACAAATCTTTTCATTTGTACCCCGACTATCAAGGTTGACAACCATGACGTCCGCTATGGCGGACCGCGCCATGATTGGCTATTGACGTGAAGGGGATAGAGAGAAGGAAGGCGGTCGACTTAATCAATTTAGTTTGGGACAAAAAAAAGTGACTCTTGTTTGGTGGTCGTGTAAGCATACACCCATACCTACCTATGACAATTCAAGGTATTCACAAACAATCACATAACATAAGCATCTCAAGCATTGCCGTGAGTTTGTATGGCTCCCGCTTGCATTAATCTTCGTCGCATCTCCATGTAACGAGACTAATCTAATCAAGCCCTCCCACTAATTACTAAGATCCTATCTAATAATTACGGGAAATAAATACATGTGATAAAATTCCTAAAACCCCGCCTAGGCCTTAGGGGCATGCAAGCCTCACAAGTTACATCAAAAATTAACCAATTAATTATCAAGGCACCTTAGGCCACTTTACAAGCAATCACATGCATTCACAATATTTTACAACACACAAGGCATTGACATCTTGAGCCATATCAAACCCACATCCTCCTACAAAACAAAGTTAGCACATATACAATATACATGATTCACTTGCTCTTAATTAATTTCATTAATTAGAATCTTTGTGCATACTTGTTGCTCAAGTTTTTCGAATGCAAAGAAGGCTTAACCTTAACAACTAATTGTTTAATTAATTAATTACGAATTCTCACTTAATTAAGTGTGAAAAACCTTAAGCACGACCATAGCTCTGATACCACTGTTAGGAAATGCTCATATTTTAATTTTTAGATCAATTACAACTAATTAATCTCCATTAAACATCAAGCAAGACAAGGATCTAGTGCTAAAGCATTCACACATCAAATCAAGAGAGAAAGTAGGAGAAATTGTACCTCTCATGAAATTGTATTCATGAGGCTCGAATCCATGGCATGGGAGTCGATGGGGTGCGTGCTCCACCACCTCCACCATCTTGATCGCCTCTAGCCCACCAAAGATAGCAACCACGACTTGAGAGAGATGCTAGTTTCTCTCAAGTCCAAGCTCTCCCCTTTTCAAATCCAAGTTTCTCTTTCTATTAAACTATTTTAATGGAGGAAGAGAGATGGGATAGGGGTGCTCAACACATGAGCTCAAGAGAGAATGAGAGGGAGAGATGGCGCATGGGAGAAGAGGAAGAGAGGGTGTGGTGGCTGGGGTTTGCTCTCTAAAAGAACCCCCTATTTATAGACCACCCATCTCTCATCCACACTTGTAGCTATTTACAAGTATGCCATCCACCCTAAGAGGCCACCTAATGGGCTTTCTTGGGCTATCTCAATAAAAGGCCTTTATTCATTAATTCACCAATTAATGAATCCCCTTTAATTCTCTTTAATTTGGGCTTTTAATTTACTAACTAAATAAAACCCATTAGCTCAATATAATTCTAGAAATTATATGTGTTGTATATAATTAATTATTAACTTATTAATAATTAATTCTTGAAGAGCTTTATGCATTAAATTATTTCTAACATGATCCATTTGATATAATTAATTATTATGGTTCATAACAACATATAATTAATTAATCAACTTATCATGTCTCGTATTCTCCAATATGAATAAATAATGCACGTGTGGTCAATATCTTATTTGTGCGACCCTATTTGAGGATTTATACTATGTTGGCCATGGAAATAAATCGTTATTTATTTCCAATAATCATAAGCGGTATCTAGCAACACGTTATGATTCCCAATTCGTATAAATAATGTACCGTTACAATATCTCAATCCTGCATAAGAAATAAAAGTATTTCTTTGTTTGATTCTTATGTCACACGATATCTTTGTATAATCCAAGATAGGAATGTGTCATTCTTGCAGATTATACATTTCTTGATCTAGAGTTGATCGTCTAGTTTGCATGCATACGATCCAACTCCATCAAGGGGCCCAAACAGATATCATCACTCACTAGGTATACTAATGAGGGACATACGGTTTTCTTGATGAACAACTTTTCCCCGCACAATTCAAGAGAACATAAATAAAGTCCTTATAGCAGCCTTTATCAGGAATCAACGTTAGACGATATTTATTGAACCTATCCTCATGTGGAAAAGGTGAACATCTCAAACTCAGAATCAAACTCATATGAAATAAACAATGACACATAACACAATCCAAATGTTTATTTCATTGGGTCAAGTCCTGTACTATGTTCCAATAACATACACATATGCAATTAAGTCGGTAACTCCTTACCTATGATTTGTAGAACTTAATCATCACTTAACTTGCATACTAATCTTTTATGATAATTAATGTTCCTTGTTAATTATCAAGATTATGGACGATTTAGATTTATTATTGTCATTCTAATGAATGATCCACAGAGATCTACAATTCAGATCCTCAACCTGAATGATCTGTCAATAATAAACTCTAGGAACAAATGATCAAATATCATCATTAACATAAACTAAGAAAATAAGTCATGAAATATTGACTTCTAGGACATAACTCCAACAGTGGTTTGTGTGTCGGCTGTGAGTGGAAAGAGGAAAAAGAAAGAGAGGGGTAGGGGTCGCGAATGGAGAGGAAGGGTTGCGTCGAAATGCATAAGGCAGCGAGTCGGTCGGGTCCGAATCCGAAGCGACGCGAAATTTTTTTTTTTTTTTTTTTTTTTTGCCGACATAGCCCCCAATTCCAGGCGGGTCCGTCCAATTTCTGGCGGATCCGTCCGAATCGCTCCAGAGCTGAAATCAGCCTCCCTTCCTCCGTTTTGCTCTCTGCCTCGTTTCCGACTGGTCCGACAGAATTCAATCGGATCCGCCTAAATGCCTCCAGAAGCCTGAAAACACACACGACTTAGCCAATTTTTATAAAATTTTCGTTTTATTTTTTTTATTTTTTATTTTTATTTTTTTTTTCGATTTTCAAGACTTAAAATGAAAAATAATAAAAAGTAAATGAAATTCCCAAACCCTTGGGTTGCCTCCCAAGAAGCGCTCTTTTAAGGTCTTGAGCTCGACCCTCGCAATTTTCAGTTCTTGCGTGGGGATGGGTCGTCGAGAGACCCAGAAGCAAGCTCTTCCTTTTCCATGCCATCCACATAGAGCTTGAGCCTTTGTCCGTTCACTGTGAATGAGCCTTGCTTCTCTCCCCAAACTTCAACAGCACCATAGGGAAAGACCTTTTTCACCTCGAAAGGGCCCGACCATCTTGACCGGAGCTTTCCCGGAAACAGCTTCAATCTTGAGTTGAAAAGCAACACTCGATCCCCTTCCTTGAATTCCCTTTTTTGAATGTGCCTGTCGTGCCAACGCTTTGCCTTCTCCTTATAGATGCGAGCATTTTCATAGGCGTCAAGCCTAAACTCTTCTAGCTCATGCAAATCCAAGATGCGCCTTTCTCCTACAGCTTGGGCATCCCAATTGATGGCTCGAACCGCGCAATAAGCCTTGTGCTCGATCTCTACATGTAAGTGGCACGCTTTTCCATAAACCATCTTGAAGGGGCTCATACCGATCGGCGTTTTGAACGCCGTCCAATAGGCCCAAAGCGCCTCATCCAATTTCGAGGCCCAATCCTTTCTCGTGCTACCCACTGTCTTTTGCAAGATGTTCTTAATCTCGCGATTTGAAACTTCGACTTGTCCGCTTGTTTGTGGGTGGTAAGGAGTGGCAACCTTGTGGGTAACTCCAACTTTCTTCAAGAGGTTATCAAATTGTTTATTGACAAAATGCTTACCACCGTCACTTATGACAACCTTTGGAATGCCAAAACGAGGAAATATGACCTTGTTGAAGAGCTTCTTGACAGTGGCCGAATCGGCGTGCTTGCTTGGAATAGCTTCCACCCATTTGGACACATAGTCAACCGCAACCAGAATATACTCATTCCCAAAAGAAGGCGGGAAAGGTCCCATGAAATCAATTCCCCATACATCAAAAATTTCTACCTCAAGGATCGCTTGCTGGGGCATCTCTTGTTGCTTCGAGATGTTCCCGGCCCTCTGGCACTGATCACACTTTAAGACATAGTTTCTTGCATCCTTGAAGATGGATGGCCAAAAGAACCCAGATTGCAACACCTTTGCTGCGGTTTTGGAGGTTGAAGCGTGTCCCCCATAAGCCGATGAATGGCACTCTCGAAGAATGGCTTCCACTTCCTCGCTTGGTACACATCTCCTGAACATTCCATCAACTCCTTTCTTCCAAAGAATCGGGTCTTCCCAAAAGTAGTATTTGGCATCCGCAAGGAATTTCTTCTTTTGTTGATAAGAGGCGCCATGTGGGAGAATCCCGGTCGCATGAAAATTGGCAAAGTCCGCAAACCAAGGAATTCTGTCGGATCCGCCTAAATTCTGGCGACCCGTCTGGATTGTAGTGCAGTTGAAAACCTGTTCTGGATCATTCCAGTCAGACCCGACTGAATCCGGACGGACCGACTGAACATGGACAGCAAGCAATTTCTCACCAGGAATGTCATCATTTATGGGCAGAGCTTGGTCCTTTGTCTCCTTAACTCGGATTCTTGACAAATGGTCTGCAACCAAGTTTTCTGTGCCCTTCTTGTCACGGATTTCCAAGTCAAACTCTTGGAGGAGCAGCACCCACCGTATCAAGCGCGGTTTCGCATCCTTTTTGCCAAGGAGATACTTGAGCGCGGCGTGGTCGGTGTAGACAATGACTTTCGATCCCACCAAATAGGGCCGGAACTTGTCGAGGGCGTAGACCACCGCTAGTAGCTCCTTTTCCGTCGTGGTATAATTTACTTGTGCTTCGTCCAGGACCTTGCTTGCATAGTAAATCGCGCAGGGCCTCTTGTTCTTCCTTTGCCCAAGGACGGCTCCGATCGCATAGTCACTGGCATCACACATCAACTCAAAAGGCAACGACCAATCCGGCGGTTGAAGAATAGGTGCCGACACCAACGCTTCTTTCAACCTGCAAAAAGGATTAACACAATCTTGATTAAAATCGAATTCTACATCTTTCATAGTGAGATTGGTTAAGGGTTTTGCGATTTTTGAGAAATCTTTTATAAACCGCCGGTAGAAACCGGCGTGACCCAAAAAACTCCTGATGTCTTTCACACATGAGGGTTGCGCCAACTTCTCAATGACTTCCACTTTAGCTTTGTCCACTGAGATGCCATTTGACGATATCACATGCCCGAGCACCACCCCTTCTTGCACCATGAAGTGGCATTTCTCCCAGTTCAAGACCAAGTTGACTTCCTCGCATCTCTACAACACTTTAGACAAATTAGTCAAACAATGATCAAATGAATTTCCATAAACCGAGAAATCGTCCATGAAAACCTCCATGTCTTTCTCGATCATGTCGGAGAAGATTGCCATCATTGCTCTTTGAAAAGTCGCCGGCGCATTGCACAGGCCGAATGGCATCCTTCTGTAGGCATACGTCCCATAAGGGCACGTGAATGTCGTCTTCTCCTGGTCCTTCGGGTGAATAGGAATCTGAAAGAAACCAGAATACCCGTCAAGATAGCAAAAATAAGAATGATTAGCCAATCTTTCGAGGAGTTGATCAACAAAGGGAAGTGGAAAGTGGTCCTTTCGGGTGGCACTGTTGAGCTTCCTATAGTCAATGCACATCCTCCAACCCGTCACCACACGAGTTTGGATTAGCTCATTCTTCTCGTTCTTAACCACCGTGGCTCCACCCTTCTTGGGCACAACATGAACCGGACTTACCCATTCAGAGTCAGAGATCATGTAGATGATGCCTGCTTGGAGAAGTTTAAGACACTCCTTTCTCACAACCTCAGACATGGCCGGATTCAATCTCCTTTGGTGCTCAATGGAGGGTTTGTAATCCTCCTCAAGTAAAATCCTATGTGTGCAAATGCTTGGGTCAATCCCCTTTAGATCATCAATTGAATACCCTATGGCTTTGCGGTGGGCACGCACTTCCTTCAAAAGCTTCTCCTCTTGCTCTTCATTCAAGTGTGCACTCACGATCACAGGGTATGTCTCATTCGGCCCAAGAAACCGATACCGGAGATTGGAAGGAAGTGGCTTCAATTCAAGCTTCGGCGGCTCCGGTGTTGAGTTTTGGCGGATCCGCTCCAATTCCGACGGGTCGTCAGAATCTCGGTCGGGTTCAGACACCTCAGCGGCCATCACACACTCTTGCACTTCATTTTCACACTCCTTTTCCACAGTTAATCCTTCCTCAATTTCAAGATCATAATTCCCAATGAAATTTGCATAAAACTCATCCTCAATCAGCTCATCCAACCCCTCCATAGAGAAACAAGTGTCAGCATAACTCGGTCCTCTCATGGCTTTCTCAATTTCAAACTCAACCACATTATCATCAACTCTCAAAGATATCTTGCCTGTCCTGCACTTAATAAAAACATCAGCTGTCGCTAGAAAAGGTCTACCAAGAATAATAGGTACCTCAGGGTCCTCATCCATATCCACAATGACAAAATCACAAGGAAAAACTAAATCTCCAACCTGAATTGGCACATCCTCAACGATACCCAAAGGTAACCTTACCGACCGATCCGCGAGTTGCAAAGTCATGCGAGTTGTCCTCAGCTCTCCTATGCCCATTCGATTGAAAACGGTCTCCGGCATGAGACTCACACTAGCTCCCAAGTCCAACAAAGCTCGCTTGATCCTTGCATGGCCAATCTTGCACGGTATGGTGAATCTCCCAGGGTCTCCCAACTTAGGAGGCATCTTCTTGAGTGTGTAGGAGTTGCACTCATGAGTTACAGAAATCGTTGCACAACTCTCCAGTTTCTTCTTATTTGACAGGAGATCTTTTAGAAACTTGGCATAGGAAGGCATTCGAGTGAGCATGTCCGTGAAAGGAATTGAGATTTGAATTTGCTTGAGGATATCCAAGAACCTTCCATATTCCTTCTCTTCCTTTGCCTTGGACAGTCTCTGAGGAAAGGGGACGACTGGAGCATACTTGGTCGTCAAAGGCACCTCCCTTTTTCCTTCAGTTTCATTTCGGGCGGACCCGACTGAATCCTGGCGGGTCGTCGGAACCGGAACAGACGCTTCGGCTTCATTTTTCTTCTCTGCCTCACTTCTGTCGGACCCGTCCAAATCCTGGCGGGTCGTCAGAATCGGTCCAGTGGGCTCAGCAGGCACATTTTCCTCTCTGGTCTCATTCTGTCGGGTCCGACTGTTTTCTGGCGGGTCCGCCAGAACTGGACCAGCGACCTCTTCAGGCATTCTTGGCCCGACATATTGAGTTCCACTCCTCAAACAATGAGTTATGGATTTGCATTCTTCCCTCGGGTTCACATCAGCTTGGCCAGGAAACATACCGGTTTTAGTGATTGTCCCTTGATTCTGAGCATTCTCCTCATTCTTGAATCTTGACACAAGGTATCCAACATCTTCCCTCAACTTAGACATCTCATCTCGCACCGAGAAATTAAACTTGCTCTGATCTTGCATAAACCCATCAACATTTGAGCGATATTGAGCCCAATAGCCCCCCTGATTGTTGCTTGAAGAGCTATTGTTAAATCCCCCTCGGTTCGCCGGTGGTGCTTGAGTTGGATTAGCACTACCGCTAGGATTCCCATATGAGAGGCCAGGGTGATTCCTCTTGTTGCGGTAAGTGTATTGACTCGGCGGGTTGTTTGTTGGGAGATATTGCGGGGGCGCCATGAGAGCATTTACATCTGCAACCGGCTCATCTCGCTGCACCATATAGCAAGTCTTCGCTGTGTGCCCTTCCTCTTCACAGATTTGGCATTGGTTCACTGGCTCGGTCCTAGAATTCATGTTCTTCATCATGGTCGTAAGGGCATCTAGCTGAGATTGGAGGTGTGTGGTCATGTCAACTTCTAGTTTTCCGCCACCACCACTGCTTTTGCTCCTCACCGACCAATTGGTTTGGGCACTCGCCATGTTCTCTATCAGATCCTTTGCGTCCTTGCACCCCATGTTAAGGAATGACCCACCTGCGGTTGAATCAACACTTTGACGGGTTAGATGAGTCAAACCGTCGTAAAAGGTAGTGATTAACCTAGAGTCAGCTATGTCATGGTGGGGACACATCCTTTGTAAATCCTTGAACCTTTCCCAAGCCTCAAACAAGTTCTCATCACTTTCTTGCCTAAAGGTCAACAGTTCTCTAACAATTTTTGCGGTCTTAACCCTAGGGTAAAACCGTTCTAAGAAAGCTTTGGTCAGGTCATCCCAGGACTCAAATGGTTTGTCATTAAAACTGTTCAACCAATCGGCGGCTCTATCCCTAAGAGAAAAAGGAAAAAGAGTTAATTGAGTGATTTCTGGTGTGACATCCTCAGGAAGCACGGTTGCACAGTTTTGCAAGAAAATTTGCAAGTGTTTGCTTGCATCCTCCGATGGCGAGCCTCCGAACATGTCATTCTTGATCAGTGAGATAAGGCTGGGGTTGTAAAAGAGATCCTTCAGCCTATTAGATTTAGGAGGTTTCACTCCAAGCCTGATGTTGTTAGCCGTCGGAGTGCTGAATTCCTTCAAGGGACGGTTGTCGGCTGCCTCCTTCATCTCTTTCATAGCACGCTGAAGTGCTCGTTGGAACACGGCCTCATCAATGGGCACTTCCTCTCCGCCCGGTACATCTTCCTCGTCACCTTTATCTCCCATTAGCTCGGATTCGGCTTCAACAAATTCCTCTTCCGAATCGCTGGACAATGTGGTGTGTTGTCTTGGTTCTCGAGGAAGCGAAGTTGTTGCTCCTTGGTCCTCGGTTGGTCCCTCCAAGAAAAGAATTGTTGGAGGTGCAACTAAGGCGAGAAGCTGCTGGCTCTCCTCACGCTTCTTGCGCAATCTCGTATTGTACTCGTGCTCACCGAAAGGTTTGATTGTCTTTTTCTTTCTTCCGGCCAGTGCGCACACCTACAATACAAGAGAAACAAAAGAAAGGTGAAAAGAGAACAAATTAAACCAAATAGAAAAAGAATAAATCCTAAAACTTGGTCACCGTCCCCGGCAACGGCGCCATTTTTGATCGGCTCGAAAACCCAAATCAAAACAAATACCTCAAACTACCGATCTAATCGTTTGTAGTAGTAGCTTAAGGGTCGAATCCACAGGGACGGACTGTTCAAGTTCTAGGACTTAACTAAGTCTAATTGGTCTAATTTGGCGAATAAAAGTCGGTGGTAAAAATAATGGTAGCAGTTTTCTTTTTGGTGTTTTTCCGATAATAACTGAAAGTAAAGCAATTAAACTAAGCAACAAATAAAGTGTAACAGTTCTAAACAGTAGTAAACAAGGTTTAAAAATACGAAATTCGACAATTGGGAAAAGTTAGGGTCAATTGCTACGGGTTCCTACTCCTGGCCGTGTTTGGACGGGTCCGACTGAATTCAGACGGATCCGCCAAAACACGCCGCTAGTGAAAAATGCTTTGTTAAACGTTCTAAATGATATGCAGGTTCTCGAATTGGTCCAGGGCTTACAGCGCTAACTCTCGTTCTTGGCTTAAACAACTAGATTCGACTCTTCAAACCTCCTAAAAACCCTAAGTTTCAACTCTCGTTCCATAGCTTAGGCTTTCCAGGTTCGACTTTCTTACCGGTAGGACAACCTTCTTCTCTCGATCTCAGGTAGAGACACGTCTCTCGACTAAGTCCCGGGTTCACCTCTCGGCTACTACCAATCCTATAGCAAGCGTTTGTAAAATGGCTTAGAGTTTTGGTTCTTACTACCTAGCAAACTAGACTTGGCCACGTCTATTGGGTACAAACCATAGATCCAAACAATTCACAAACAACAAGATTCAACAAGACAACCAAGAAAGTCAAAGCAAATCAAATAAAAACGTCAACAAGAGTAAATATCACATAGCTACCAAGTATCGGTTCCCTACAATTGCCCCTAAACTAAAAATTACTCACACATAATCATAAAACAAGCACAAATCATCATAAAACAACCACAAACAAACATGTTTACTGTATCAATACTCAAACCAAACAAGTATATAGAGATTACAACAATAAACGGTGCAGATCTGTAGCAAAAATGGTTCAGGCGGGTCCGACTGAATCGCCCGGCGGCGGCCCTTCTCCAAAGCTGCTCCAAATCTTGACCTAAACGTGGAATGATTGTTTCTCTCTCTTCCTGGGTGCCTAATCAACCCAGGGACGCATCCCAGGCGCCAGCCAGGCAGTTTCCAAAGTTGGCCTGACTTCCTGGACAAGAAACTGGCTTCCAAATCTGCTTGCTGGACTGTTTCTGGCGGGTCCGTCAGAAACCAGGCGGGTCGACAGAATCCTGGAGAGTCCGCCAGAAAGCTGGCAGCAGCAATTATCTTCGTCTTCAATGCCCGTTTCAAGCCCAAAATAGCGCCAAATCTTCCAAAACCTGCAAAAAACCAGAGGCAATAGCAGTACCACGAATCTAACACAAAAATAACATAAAATAAACTAAAAACACAACCTTTTCGATTGAAATTAGGGCCTAAAAGGAGTTGAAATACGTGCATGAAACCCTCCGATCAAAATTTAGGTATTGGATGACTGAACTTTCAAAAGGCATTGGATTCTCTAGTTTGATCACCATATGGGATCCAGAATTTTTACCTGAAGCTGCCTGGCGGGATCAGAAGAATCAAGGATTTAATGTGAATTTAATGAAGAGATCGTTTCTAGAGAATCCAGAATGTCAATATTTTCTTTTGCCGTATAATCAAGGGTGAGATCAATTATTATTAAATTAGTCAATAGTTTGTTTCTTTTCAAATGGAATCAATAAATTAATGTATATTGCAGGTTTCATTGGACAGTTATTGTCATTGATATCAAGAAACGTGAAATTTATTTCGTGGATTCCTTGGTTCGCGAAGATCCAATATCAAATTTAACAATCAAGCCATTTATAACTTCGTAAGTTCCAGTTTCAAATTAGTTAACAAGATAATAATGATTGTGAGGAATCTAATCTAATTTAATTAATTGAATCGCATGCAGGGCATATAAAAATTATATGATGGAAAAGTCTGGAAAGAGTGTACGTACAAATCGGATATTCGATTGGTATGAAATAAAGGTACGAAATTTAATGAATTAGGTTTAGTTATTAGAGTTTCTAAAACTATTACAAATTCCTAACTACTTGTTTGAATTGTGATTTTGTAGGCTCCGAAACAATTAGGTGGTACAGAGTGCGGATATTTCACGATGTTGGCCATGAGGCACATATTAAGCTATGTCAAATCAACTGGACAATTACCCAAGGTATTGCTTTCTATTAATATTTACATATTAGGGTTTAATTTAAACGGTTTAGGGTTTAAGGGTTTTAATTACATATTAGGGTTTAAACGGTTTAGGGTTTTGAATTGAAAATGTAGGAAATCGATCCGGTTGGATTACCATACTCGGAGCAAGACATTAACGAAATCGTGGATGAGCTCATGGAATTCGTTTATGGTAATGTATTTGGATGATTGAATTCTTGAAATTTGTAAATAAATTGATACTTTGTTGAATATGTGTTATATGTGTTATGTTATTGAGAATTGTTTTGTTATTTTGATGTGTATTTATGTGTTATATTTGTGTATTTTAGTAATGTGTATATTGCATCTATATATCTGTTCTGGTACTGTTATGTACCAGTTGGTACGGCTAGCAAAATGGGCTAGCCACAAAATACAAATTGTGCATTAAAAAAAATACATATTGCAACGTTTTTTACAAATAAAACGTTACAAAATATACCTATCTGCAACGTTTTTTAACAATTAAACGTTACAAATTATATTCGAATATCAGAAAAAAATAATTTAAATAATTTAAAAAATAATTTGTAACGTTTTTTATAAATAATGGTTGCAGATTTGCAACGTTTTTTTTTAAATAAACGTTACAAAATGTGTCAGAAAAAGTATGGAAAAATTCTTTTTTTGATAATCTGTAACGTTTATTTTATTATAAACGTTGCAGATCTGTAACGTTTTTTCCATTATAAACGTTGCAGATCTGTAACGTTTTTTTGAATTTGCAACGTGGGCTTCTGCAACTTGGGCCCAAACGTTACAGAGCATTTTTTTTTTAACGTTGCAAAAACGAAAATCTCGCGTAGTGTGTCATAGTAAAATTTGTTGTGTCATAGAATATACCATTGCAAATTATCGCCAGTGTTTGGCATGTATTATACTAACTACTAAGATAACTTCATTCTTCTATTACCATATATTACCATGTATTAATCCATGCCATGAATTACAAAACCTTGACATTCTACCCAAAAAAAAAGGCAAAAAAAATCCCCTAGATAATTAAATAACTAAAAAACAAACCTAAATCAATACTATGATCATCTCAAACATATTCGCGCGATGCATTCACTAGTAATAGCGATAGCCAAATATAATTAAATGAGGTGAGGTCCGTGTGTGTGGTTTTGAGATTTTGTGCGGCGAGAAAGAGTGTAGAGCTAGTTGCTTGTGAGTGTGATCCGTGACATGCAATTAATGCAACCCGTCTGGGCTGGGGGGAATTGATTTGGACACCCCTCCGTTTAGCCCGATCACCCCAAATATTGTCAATATGACAAAATTGACCTTTTTCAACCTGAACACTCCTCTCTGGAGCGCTATTCTATTTCTTTCATCTCTCTCGTTTACAACATCCTACTTCAGTTCCTTTATACTTATCTTCTTTTGCACCTCCAATTCACTCTCCAACTTTGAGTGTGCGACCAAGAGGGGTTACTGAATTCTTTTTCACTAGCCGAACATAAGAAATAAACTTAAGTGCTCTATTGATTGAATTTTGTTTGGAATGTCAGAGAAATGGAGAACCATAGAAGTAGATACGCTGACGATGTGAGCAAGCTATTAGAAGAGGAGATAAAAGCCGAAGCTTTTGTCGTTTCTGATTTTCTTTTAGCTCTTTCTAATTTTTCTTGAATTTTTTGATTTCAAGAGTAATTAGCATTAATAATCAAATATCGTCAATGTACTAGCTTCGTTTGCACATCTTAATATATAAAATTAGAACGGGCATGATTTGTGACTTCCAAGCCAAGAAGTTGGAATTAGTTAATTTGACCGAAATAGAGAGATTAAGTGTGACAATGGTGTCATTGTTTGGAAGAGAAGGGGAAATAAGAGGGGATTGGGGAATTTCAGAAGTCATGGTCGGGGATGGAGTGGAGATGGGTAGAGTGCCATCTCTAAGGAGATGGGTAGAGTGTCCATCTCATCACGACCGTCCGATCTAATCTGGACGGTTCATTTTTTTCAGACCAATAATTTTTTTCGGATGTGGTGGAATGCACGGGGCTCCTTTAGCCGTTGAGATTAAATCAGACGGCTGAAGATCCGAGATGGGAACTCTGCCCATCGCTATGTGAATTCGGGTTGAGATTCCTCTGAAGAACGTTGGCTTTTTGCTCATTCTTTTTTTTTTTATTTCTAAACGTTGGTGGATGGTTGGCTGGCTGGTAATCTATGTAATTACATGTAACAGTTAGAGGTAGTTTCGTCATAAAGGGTGTTCGGACTAAATTACGGGGTGTGCAAATCACTTCCCAGGGCTGGGCTGAGGGATAGGATTAGATGGAAATGAAGAAGGAAATTAAAAATTTTAATTTAATGTAAAAGAGTTTAAGGAGGGAAAGGATGGTAATTAACGGCTCTCTCCCTCCGTTTTTAGAATTTAGACTAGTTACCCTCCAAAATTATAATTAATTAAAGGCAATTAAACCCTAGAATAGAAAAATCGCTGGAACTTACAAAACCCCCGCCTTGTCTGGCTCAGTCGCGCTCTGGCTCTCTTCGACTCTCGCTCGCTCGCGCGCATAGATTGTCGCATATCTCTCTCCCTCCGTGGCTCCGCTCTTCGCTTGCACCAAGGGAAGGGACGGGTTTAGTAAGGTAATTGATTCTCTCTCGCTCTCTTTTTCCCCAATCAATCATTCTTTTATGAAATTGGTGAATTGTAAATCTGTCTGTTTCATTTTACATATCTCGTTCAAATCCTTAATTGATTAGTAGCAATAATTATTCTAAAAATCGAAAGAAAGCCAATTACTTTTCTGCTGGATGTCTTTCTTTCTGATGCCAATTTTCCTTTTTTTTTTTTCTCTTTTTATGAGATGGGATGACATGATTACAGTGAAATAGAAAGGGGTTTAGGGTTTATTCCTTTCTTCCTTGTTCAATTTCTTCATCTCCTGCTTTATTTGCAGCAAGTAAAACCCTCTTTTCTTTAACTCATGACTCATGACTCATGACGCCAGCTAATTTCATTAGGCTTAATTTGGGTTTATCTCAGCACTTTTTCCTTTTTTTTTTTCAAGTGAAATAATCCTGGGGTTCATTTAGATTTTTCAATATAGCTAACCTAACTATTTCATGTTAATCTTACTTCTTACCGTGCTGCTTTAATTTTAATTGTCAATTCTTCATTGCACACACCTCATGCATGGTTTTCATTTTTGCTACCAGAACCATACTTCAACTGGACACTCCACCCATGGCCAAAGCAGCAGACCAAAGGGACCAGCCTAAACCTAGGTCTCAGTCGGCCAATGATGCCAGTGCCAGCCAATCTGCACCTGACATCTTCACAAACTGCACTAGTAAGGATACTGACTGACTACTACTACTTTATTCACACACACACACACACACACTCACACTCTTACTCTTTCTTTAGGCTTGTTGTAGTATCTCATAGGGCAGGCCACTTAATTTTGTTGTATTTTCACAAAAATAAAAGGAATCCTGGTACAGGTTGATTTCATTCTCCCACGTTTTTTAAATGTAACTTGCTAGTTCATGTTGCACGCACAAACACACACACACACACACTCAATTTATTGGTGAATTCTTGATTCCACTTCATCATCATGGTTTAATTTATTTCGAGCAGGGCCATACACTGGGGACCTATACAGGGAGCTGTGCTCTTTCCCTGTTCCCCAATCCAGACCAAGCCCTCTGTCTCCTTGTTCTTGGCCTTCTGCCTATTTTACCGAGCAGTACTCTTTATCAAACAAGGCCCCCCTTTATGGATCGGGACTCATCGAGCCCATCAGCCCTGTACCTACTAATTGTGGCAGCTGCAGGTAATTAAATTAACTACCATCTCCTATCTAGATCTAGGTATATGATATGTAATTATAATTCAATTCCAATTTGAATTTGAGTTTGTTACCCACCCTACATATATTGCTGAACGCCTTCCAGTTCTAACTCAAGAGCACCCCTGGGAGCCTTACTACTAAAGAAAAAAGAAAAAAATAAAAAAAAATAAAAAAAATCTTATCACTAGTTCTTTTAATTGATGTATCGAGGACATGAATATATTATGCAGATTGGGAGGTGGCCACGGTGCATCTACATCTAGCCCGACAACATATTTGACTGAGCTCAAATGGCGGGTCAGGAGCCACTCGCCAGAACTGAAACGAAGAAAAACTGGATGGAGCCTTAAGGGTGGTCGCGTCCCTCTCTCTCCCAACCACTCGCTGGCAGAAAGAAACGGTTTTGTTAGGTAATCGATTCTGTCTCTCTTTCTTCTGTTCTTGATCAATCATTATTTCTCTTTTGATTTTTGGTCCTTTGTATGAAATTCAAGATGTTTTGCTCTAGAAGTCAATAGGAAAAATCTGTTAACCCCTTGATGTCTTTTTGACACCATTTTTATTTTTATTTTTATTTCCTGTGAAATTAATTAAGAGGGCAATTATTATGTACGTGGGTATTATTTTTGTTTAATTTTCATTATAACTAGCTTGATAGCTGATGTCGATTTTTTGCTAGCAGTGCCACAATGGAACTGGAGACTCTCATAGGCGTATGTACAAAACTTTCTGAGCTTAACATCAGAAGTGAAATTGAAGGACAGGGCCGGTGCTCCATGTCAATGTCTCTGTCACCGTTGTCACCGGCACAGGAACATCACAGTCAGGAGACCGAAGGGCGGGGCAAGGCTCTTGGTCGAACAGGCCTTGATGATGCTGCCTGCAATCGGACTGAGTCTAATGCGATCTCATCGAATCATGGCTCCAATAGGTTTTCCTTATTTTGTATACTATTTATGTTATTATACACTGTTTATTATTGTCTCTAATTTGAAGTCTGCTAGCTTAGCACCTTTGAAGACCTTTTTGGTATATAAGATCACGAATTCATATAAAATTAAAAAAAATTACCTTGCGTGATGTGCTTCTGTCTATTGCCATACCTACCATATGGTAGTGCACTTGAATAGTATTTGTTACGCGGGTAGAGAACTTGAGGGGACAGTAGGTGCCCCCCCAGAAAATATAATTTTCACGCAAAAGGACTCTGAAACTTTTGTAATTTTTCAGTGCAATTGATAGTACATACTTGTGCTTAGAGTGATATTTGACTTATTTACTTGTCAGGAGTCCTTAAATGCTGAATAACATACCAGCTGGAAATATATTTGCTCTTTTTTTTTTCTTTCTAAAGTATTAGATTCTGACACCAATTTCTCCTTTCAATTTTCCTGCATGGTTGAACAGCGGTGGAGGAATGAGCCCTACTATTTCCAGCAAAGCAAAAGTTGAAGCAGAGAGACGATCTGGCCCTTCATCTCCCCAATCTGCCCTCTCTGATCTACATGAAAAGACTGTGTCTGACTGGTGGAATCCGACCCCTCCAAATGTGGATGATTTGAGATCTAGGTCTCTGTCACAATGGTCTCAGATGGAACGGGAATCGACAAAGAATGTCAATCAAAAGGAATCTGAATCTGATGGGTCCGGTAAAAGATCATTCCGTGTCCGAAAATCAAGATCAAGGTCTATTTCTCCTTGGTCTCAAGCCGCGCGGGACATCTACAAGAATGACAGCAGCAGTAAGGACACGGGCGATTGGGGGGAGAATCTTACTCACACGGGCCCTGATGTTTGGAGTCAGCCTCAGTTTGATATCTCACAGGATGCTGTTGTCAAAAAAAGGTATGCATATTGTTGTTACACTCTTCTGAGCCGAACAAGTCATATGTGGGAGTCATAACGGTAGTTTACACAGTGGGCTCCTCCTTCTCTGTCTGTTTTTTATTCTTTTTTTACTGAGCTCCTACGGACAGGGTGAGTTCATATCCTCTGTGGTACTCTAAATTTTGGAACAGATGGTAGTTTCTCATGCTTTGTACGTGCGAGGAACTTTTAAAAATTAATGGTTCTGGGTAAATATCGAGGTTTTTGTTGTTGTGTTACTTAAATAACTTTGATAATGAACGGTTCTTGCTGAAATATACGGTTTAATGTTCATTTTGTTAGGTACTGTAATCTCTAATATTGTTGTATATCCGAAGTATAAAGTACTAACGAATGTTATGTCATCGATGACAATTAATATGCAGAAGAAGAGGTGGATGGGTACTAAGGGACCGAAGCCTTTCTCCAGAACCCAAAAGGAGAACTGGACAGGACCTGGACAGGACAAGAGGCAGATGCGACACTTATTTACCTATCAATAACAATAGACATAGAAGATCTGGATCGTACAGAGGCGACGGCTGTGCTGATTCACCTGAATGGTTTCAGAAAAGGTAGTTATGATGTTTCTCTACTTGTTGCAGAAATTTTGATTTTCATTGTCGGTAAAAGAGTCATGTATTTTGGATGGATGGCAATTGGCACACCCAAACCAATTGCTTTTTCTTTCTGTTTACTAGAAGAAGAGAGACTGTTTAGTTTGACAAATTTCTTATCTGGTCTAACTGACACAGCTGGAGAACTGGAAGGGACAGTAGTTGCTCACCAGAACAAATAATTTTTATGCAAAAAGACTCTGAAACTATTGTAATTTTTCAGTGCAATGGATAGTAAATACTTGTGCTTAGAGTGATATTTGACTTATTTACTTGTCAGGAGTCCTTAAATGCTGAATAACATACCAGCAGGAAATATATTTGCTCTTTTTTTTTCTAAAGTATTAGATTCTGACACCAATTTCTCCTTTCAATTTTCCTGCTTGGTTGAACAGCGGTCGAGGAATGAGCCCTACTACTTCCAGCAAAGCAAAAGTCGAAGCGGAGAGACGATCTGGCCCTTCATCTCCCCAATCTGACCTCTCTGATCTACATGAAAAAACTGTGTCTGACTGGTGGAGTCCGACGCCTCCAAACGTGGATGATTCGAGATCTAGGTCTCTATCTCAATGGTCTCAGATGGCACTGGAATCGACAAAGAATGTCAACTGGAAGGAATCTGAATCTGATGGGTCCGGTACAACATCATTCCGTGTCCGAAAATCAAGGTCAAGGTCTATTTCTCCTTGGTCTCAAGCCGCGCGTGACATCTACATGAATGACAGCAGTAAGGACACGGGCGATTGGGGGAAGAATCTTACTCACACCGGCCCTGATGTTTGGAGTCAGCCTCGGTTTAATATCTCCCAGGATGCTGTTGTCCAAAAAAGGTATGCATATTGTTGTTACACTTTTCTGAGCCGAACAAGTCATAACCGTAGTTTACACAGTGGGCTCCTCCTTCTCTGTCTGTTTTTTATTCTTCTTTTACTGAGCTCCTGCCGACAGGGTGAATTCATATCCTCTGTGGTACTCTAAATTTTGGAACAGACGGTAGTTTCTGGTGCTTTGTATGCACGAGGAACTTTTAAAAATTAATGGTTCTGGGTAAATATTGAGGTTTTTATTGTTGGGTTACTTAAATAACTTTGAGAATGAACGGTTCTTGCTGAAATATATGGTTTAATGTTCATATTGTTAGGTACTGTAATCTCTAATATTGTTTTATATTCTAAGTATAAAGTACTAATGAATGTTATGTCAACGATAACAATTAATATGCAGAAGAAGAGGTGGATGGGGACTAAGGGACCGAAGCCTTTCTCCAGAACCCAAAAGCAGAACTGGACAGGACCTGGACAGGACAAGAGGCAGATGCGACACTTATTTACCTATCAATAACAATAGACATAGAAGATCTGGATCGTACAGAGGCTGCAACTGTGCTGATTCACCTGAATGGTTTCAGAAAAGGTAGTTATAATGTTTCTCTACTCGTTGCAGAAATTTTGATTTTCATTGTTGGTAAGAGAGTCATGTATTTTGGACGGATGGCAATTGGCACACCCAAACCAATTGCTTTTTCTTTCTGTTTACTAGAACAAGAGAGACTGTTTAGTTTGACAAATTTCTTATCTGGTCTAACTAAAACCTTTTT
The DNA here is from genome assembly GCA_027725995.1 of Rhynchospora tenuis. Classification (NCBI taxonomy): domain Eukaryota; kingdom Viridiplantae; phylum Streptophyta; class Magnoliopsida; order Poales; family Cyperaceae; genus Rhynchospora; species Rhynchospora tenuis. Next base: position 78,870,746 of record CM050888.1, read on the forward strand.
CTGTTTCATTTTTTCTGAAAGATCGTTCAAGAGAAGTTCAAGGATGAGCTCTGCTCGGACCAACAAAATAGAAGATGACAAAGGAAATTTGCCCAGGTCATATAATTTGTGGAATCAAACCGACTGTTATTCTGGGAATCAGTCTTTGTCACAACTTTCGCCCTGCCTTTGCAAGAACAGGTATGTATGTATATTGGTACTATTCGACTTTTGCACATAAACTGTACAAGTCTAGCTGTTCTTCTTGTATCTTTTTGTTAGAGAGGATCCGAGACCCTTGGGCCATTCGGCATAGGTATTGCATTAGGATACATGTATGAGCTGCATTATTTTTTCGACTTGTGTTGTTCATTTTATTTTGGAGCACAATTGTGGAATGAGTCTCTTATTTTACTCATTTGTGTACCTGTCATGGGTACGGTACACACGAGGTTGTTGTACATGTTGGGACTAACTAGAAAATACCTGTATGCATGCAGAAAAAGAGGTGACCCTGCACCAGAATGCAAAGGGAGGACAGAACGAGACCCGGGCTGCTCAAGAGACACAGCCAGACACCGCATTTACTCATGTAACAATATAGTGGAACTGGACCAGTGGAGGAATAGAAAGATGCATGGTAATCCCCCGAAGGCTCAGGTTGGATTATTGTGGTCTCCTATGGTATTAGAGTGTGCGCCCGTCCAGCCGAACAGCAGCGAGTGCTCAGCTGTCAATGTAGTGGGTCTCATACTTGCTGTTCCTTTGTCAGATCTGCACCAGAAAGGGGCAAACAGCCCGAAGCAGAGCACCACTGTTCTGGCAACAACATTACCGGTGCCTAATACTGTCCCGGCAGATTCCATCTTGGCCAAAAAACCAGCAGCGGCAGGAGTGAAGCGGACACGTGAAGGTGTTGAAAAACGATCATAGCAGAAATGTTGCGTGACAGGAATGGTGTCGGTGTATATTCTTATTCTGGGGGTGATGGTGTATATATTTTAATTTGATTCAATTTATATGTCAGCTGTATCTTTGAATTAGCTTTGCCTTTCAAATAATCTATTAAAGGAAATATTTTATCTCGCTCCAAATTGTAAGTTTTACGGCTTGACCTTATTTTGCTCGCAACATTTCTTGAATTATTAATACCGTCTGATAGTTTCATGGCCTGAGCAGCTGCATGAGCATGACTACAGCGTTGAAGATGATTTGTCTTACTTGATTGAGCATTCGTATGCGACATGCTGTTCCCAATGAATTCCAAAAGGAAAAAAAAAAAAAAACATAATAAATAAGATTCAATAGGTGCCTTTTGACAAAAACTCTCTTCATGATTAACTACACGTTTTCTCCTTTTCTTTTAAAACCAGTTGAGGCTTTTAAATAAAGGATCATAGAATGAAAACAGTGTCTCACCTTGTTTTGATTAAGAGACTATGCTTTCCAATATTGTCAGATATGTTGGTCACAGCACATTTGATCCTTTTGCATTATACGAGTCTTTGAAAGTGGTTTCTCAAAAGTCTTATGCTAAGCGAACGAGCAGTTGGGCGTTTCTTATTTTTTTTATTTTTTTTTTGTTTGGGAATAACAAGACAAAATGTAAACATTAATTATAAGTATACAAAACATGTATATGATGTATTAATTGTAGTTGATCAATGAGCATTTTCTTCTATCTTCCCATCTCTGGTCAAATACGTTTAGTGAATGTTTATAAACGACAAAGGTCATGGTCTGGATGTAAATTTTAGCAAATATGCGAATGACACATGTAATCATATACTGAGAATTGATTCTGTTTAGACAGCATAAATTATTTTTTTGAAAAATAAGAAAAAAAAACTTATAATACATTCAGTAAAAAGGCATGTGCTATTCACTGCTATTACATTAAGCTTGTTAAAAAATGAATGGTGAAATATAAAAAAACTCGGTTGGAATAGTAGCATTTGAAATGTGTGTCTGACAACAGTACAACACTGATACATACCCTTGATATCACTCACTGGGATGTATAAATGACTTGTCTAACTTGATTAATGCACACCTGTAGTTTGCAATAACACGAGTATAGTTTTCGTGAAAAGTAAAAGAATATGAGAGCATATATGTGATAAAATGCTCAAATAGTCAAGAGTTTGGAACATACACCCCACCCCTCGGTATCCAGTCAATCTCATGCCCCAACGATACTGGTGCCAAACTTCATATTCTGTACCCGACCTTGGCGATTCGGTTTCATTAATTGAAACATTCCCATCACAATTTAACTTAAGAAGTATATCCTACCGTCTTTTGAGAAAACTTGTCTTTTTTTGTTCTCTAATCAGACAATGAGTTTTGAAAATTTATTGTCCCGTTGGACAAGACAAAAACAAGCAAAAGTTATTAGTTTGGTCGCCAAATAATTGGACTAATTTGATGCTGATCGATGGAACAATAAATATCAGTTTTGTCAACTAATTAATTGATAAAATTTTCAAAATGAGTACAATCAATTAATTTTAAAGTTCCCAACAATTATCGTGACATTGTTTCTTTTTTTTTTTTTTTGTTGACATAAGATAGAGGCTATGTAGTCATTATCACGACATTAAAAATAAAAATTTTCACGATGAATATTCATTTTTGCGCAACAATTTCTGTAAACATACTTTGAGATAGATTCATCAAATCTCTTCTTCTTTTGGAGATTTCTAAAAAATCTTCATAGGTTCAGTTCTTTGATGAGTGGAATTTAATTCCAACACAGATCATATCTTCTCATTTTTCTATCAAAAAAATCGCATGAAATGAAACTAACCGTATCCTTCAATCACAATATTTACCTAATAATGACGTCATTCCTTTTTTTTTAGAGTACTTATCAATTGTAGGACCTACTTAGGTAGCTGTAAATAGTACAAGGAAAACTTCTAAATCTTATGGGCCTAACCAAAAGAACTGCTAATTCAAGAACTATTAATGTAATTTACTTTATGTTGTATTTGGATCCTTATAGATTAGGCCTTTGAATCTTGTTTGAATTATATCCTTATTGACACCAGCCTCTTATATATTGATGCCTTCGTAGAGGAACCCAACTGGAAAAATATGCTGGTTCCACCTTCCAGGACATAAGCCCGAGTCAATATAAATTAGCATATGGAGCGCATTGAGATTCGTGCCATCCTCTGTGATCTGTTAATTTTCAACCTAAAATTTCTATAGGAAGCTCAAAGTTGCTGTTTCTACGGTTGAGAAAATATTTCAATAAATTACGCATGTCTTTTTTACCTTGCAAATTTTTTTAGTGTCATGTAATTATTACATTGATTGATGTCAGTTGTGTCAATATTTAGTTCATTTGGTACCTATCTTTTTTTCATGTGTGAAAATCATGATTGTCAGTTAAATCATCTACAAGACATTTTGTTTTCCTAATTCAGGTTTCTCTTTCATGCGAAACACATCCTGCATTATTCAGTAACAACTATATAGACACTCGTGTTATTATTGTTATTAGTTGCCCCATAAAATAATCAATTGGGAATGCAACATATTTCTCAGATACTTTTATTTAAAAGCCAGTAGCTATGGACTGATTTTTCTAGATTAATTTATTCGTCAAAATAAGAAAGTACAAGATAATACAACTTAAAATATTGGAGGTAATCAAAAGATTGTTCTTTTGAGAAATATTGTCTGGTGATAATATATATGACGATCATATTTTTATCTATACTCAACACAAATCGACGATCATTAAACACGCCATTGTTTGCGAATTTATTGTTTGTGATGCAAAAGAATTGAAGAGACATGTCGACATCAAAGTTATTATGTTGTTTATTTGAATGCGTAATAATTATTGTGTAATCGCGTCATTGTTTCACTGATTAAATATATATTGTATTTTGAGCTTTTATAATACTACTTTTCTAAGGCTTGAAGATAACCCTGCAAAATTTATTAAATTTTTTCATACTATCTGTACATGCAATGATTGCACTTCATAAGTCAAATTATCATTGTCTCTTTATTCTTTTATATAGGATTCTTCCTTTACATTTTACCGTTTGTCAAATTAATCGCTTGACGGTAATTAGACTGCCTGCCAACTGCATACCGTTTTTTTACCCCTCTGTTTTCCATCTACCTAATATCTTTGTCCGATCTCAGCGAGAGAATCTAATCTTTCAGTTTCAACCCTCTTTGTGGCATAGAGATTACTTCCCAACAGTTCTAAATCCACACATTTGTTTATTCCTTGCAATTCACTAATGAAAATTGACCAACATTTCTTTTATATTTATTTTCTTCTGTTCCTTTTTCTGTTCTGGAAGAACTCATGCTATATCAGAAACTTAGTTAACAACCCAGCATATATATCCTCGTTGATTTTTTGTCAAAATAATAAAAACTTTAATTTCTCCGGACTCTACTGAAGTACTGATCATCTGGCAGTGGTATGTGTTCTGATCCGGCCTTTATGGGTTTTGAATGATGATTTTGCTTCCTTATCGGGCTTACCTCTTGGCGTTTTTTTTTCGAGACATTGGCAAAGGCTGCCAAACGAGGGCTTCACCTCTTGGCGTTGATTGATCAGATGTCATATTTGAAAATATAGTTCCCGCTATAAGCTCGCTGTCTTACATCAACATCCTACAACTCAATCTTCACATTTATAATTAACTGGGTACATCATCGTCAAAAAAAAAAAAGGAAGAATACACTTATAAGGTTACATCAACACCATCGCATTTGAGAAAATGAAATTAGTCGATTCCAAAGGTACACGAATTGTACCTCTCTAATCAGTGGACAATGATAAGGTAGAAAGGTAAACAGAAAAAAACAATTGATGCAGCAAAATTTCAATATGGTTGAGCAACTTTAATTATCGAGCAAACAACCAGAAATTGACTAATACCAAACTGACAACAGAGAAATCATTTATTTGTTTCAATTTTCTAAAAATTCCCCTCGATTCTCGCTAAAAAAGGCACAGATGTCCTCAAAAATCATAGCTTACCAAACAAATTAACCAGACTAGCACTTCTAATAACAAAAAGCAAGAAAAAGCAAATATTCAATATCTATTCAGACACTCTCGTCCCAGGTGGGCCCTTCCTCCTGCGAGTAATCCTTTTTGTCGAATAAGGAGTACTCGCATGAGCATTTATACCCTTCTCTGTACCGGGCCTACTGGCATCATTCACACTTGTTTGCCTCCTCAGCCTCAAAATCTCCCCTTTGGCCGTAGCCAACTCCTCTTCAAGCCTCTTTACTCTCAACTCCAAGCTCTCTCTCTCCCCACCAAGCCGATCTATCACCTTTTGTGCGTCCTCTAAATTCTCATCTGCTTGTTTTGATGCATCCTTTTGATCATTTAATGCCTTCAGAAGCATCCCCTTTTCAGCCTCAAGTGTGCCGTTTCTTGCATTGGTATTCTCTAACTCTCGAGAGAGAAGCATTGCACTCTTGTTCATCTCATCTAAAGATCGAGTCGCCTCATCTAGGTCAGATTCCAGAGCCTTCCTCACATCTGAACCTGCATTGATTTTTCTCACTAATGCCTCGATCTCCTTGTTCAAGGTTGAGATTAGCTTTTTCTCTTCCTTCAAATCAAAATTAGTCGATTCAAGCTTCTTGTAGGTCTCAACCAGCTCCTTTTTCAGGTTGTCTCGATCTTCTGTGACAGCTGTCAGCTTGCTATTGGTTTCCGCAAGGCTCTCTTGCGACTTGTTGAATGCATCCTGGACTGAAGTAAGGTCAGTGATGAGGGCTTTCATGGAAGAGTTTGACTCCTCCAGCTTGTCTGTCAGAATTTTCTTTTCTTCTGAGAATTCATTTGTAATTTGAGAAATATTTGCAAGCAATTCTTCATAAGATTTCTTCATCTCATCTAGACCATTGAATAGCTTTGATGCCTCCAGGTTAGAGGCATCCAGTGCCTCTTTGGTAGAGTCGAGAGCATTTTGCAAATTTTTCGCAATTTCAGCTTCCTTTTCTAGCATGAGTTTTGTTTCGTCCCTTTCCCTTTCCAATTCAGATATTTTTGCATGGTCAGTGTTAATTTCTTCTAGTGCAGCTGAGAGTTTTTCTTCTAGTTCTCTTAGGTTCTCATCTTTCTTGGTTAGCAAATCAGAATCAGTGCTTGCTCTTTTTTCAGAGAAGACCCTCAAGTTCTCATAATCACGTATCAGTTCCTCAATTTTTATCTCCATTTCACTTTTTTCAGCATCTAACAGCACAATTTTTTCATTTAATGAATTGATAAGAGAATTCTTCTCACTCAGCTCTTCTCTAGTACTGGAAACCTCACCCTTCAGTTGTTCAATGGTTGAGTTGGATTGCTGAAGTTTCTCTACAGTGGCATCAAAATCCAACTTCAACTTTTCAAATTTGGCCTCCTTTGCTGAAAGTTCCGAACTCAGTTCTTTAAGGCTCTTCTCCTTCTCACTAATTTCCTGGTTAATTAATGTAATTTTATCCTCCAATGCCTTAATTGTCTCCAGTTTTCCTGTAATTTTCTCCTCAAGTAAACGTTTATCATCTTCAGATTTTTCAATTACACTCTCTAGTCTTGCAATTTCAGACTTCAGGCCCTCTGCCGACTTTTTCTCATTATGTAATTCCTTACCAAGAGACTCGATAGTCCTTTTTGTTGACTTCAATTCGCTTACGAGGGCAGACTCCTCATGCATGAATTTGTTTAACTGCTTGTTTCTTTCCTCCGTCTCTTTTAAAAGAGCTTCTTCATAATTCTTACGAATTTGGAAGGTTTCCTTTTCAGTTTCACCAAATTTAGCTTGCATCTGCATTCGAAATTTTGGAAAGCATGATCTCAGGTAGTTGAAATTAGCAATTGGAACACAACAAATACAGAAATCAATCTCAGAATTAGGTATTTTTCCAGTCCCTAGTGGCACTATATTAAACTTCTGTGAATAACAGCTGATCTTGATTTAATTTAATTTCCCTGGCAAAATATGGTTAACTCCAAAGTAAATAAGCCAAAATTAGTACCCTTCTTTTACACACTGGTATTTTCCCTATAAAAATCCTAACTTGGCAGTTGGTGCTGTGAACCCAATACAAATTTGTGAAAAATGAAATGGTAAGTGATAGGCAGTTTGAATTGTTTACCAATGCAATGGTTGATTCAATCTCAGCCTTCTCTTTCTGAGACCGGGCATATAATGCACCCAGAATACCTGACCCATATAAGCCCACCACATTAAGTAGAGAAAGAAATGAATTTCCAGTCTGGCCTTCCATTTTCTGTAACATCAAAAAACTTAGATGAATAAAGCATTGAAAATTAGTCTAAAGTGATGCAATTCTAAACTATACATACATGTAGTGTGGAGATTGTGCTCTCACATGCAACACAGTACCAGTAAAACTTTTAACAGCAGAATGCCAGTACATTAGGTTCATATTCTATACTAATTTTAAGCTTACTACAAATTTAATTTTCCTTTCCTTTTAAACCCCGGAACTGTTCCTTTCTGATAAATCAAGGTTCTCATGGCGGTAAATTACTATGAGGATCAATTGTGAGCATTAATTGTGAAATTTGTGTAGATACATGAAACATGCTTCTTATTTTGCATGGGCACAAAATACTGTCTTTTGAGTTTTGCCAGATTACAAAAAAAGGATTTCTACAATAAAATATAGTAGGACTAGGAGAAGTAAACAACTTTTGATTTCTCATCCTTTGGCTCTTTATCACCTTCCATAGCTGCATTGTCTGAACAAAAACAAAATAAGAGTTATCAGCAAATGTGGTAACCTTTCTATAGAAAAAACATTTACTTAAAAGGGCAATTTATCTTGCCTGTACTATCAAGAAGCTGTGTTGACTTCACCTCCGTGACAACTGTCTCTGGCTCTTCTGAAGCACCAACTTGTGCACTCTCTGTTGTGGCTGTAGACTCAGAAGTCTTCAGAGAGGACCCTTCTTGATCTGGTGTGGCAGTGAGGTTTGAGCTTTGCATGGGGGGCTCTGTGGCCTCCTGTGTAATGGTGGGCCCTGAGTTTTTTGTTGGAGCCTGCTCTTGCTCTGGCAGCTTGCGGTTTCCAACTGCCCCTCGACGGTTCCCAAAGATAACTGGACGCATATGTAACCGATCCAGATTACCTGGTTGTTTGTTATTACCAAAATCATGTCAGATTATTTTCCTGTTATTACAGCTGATGTATCATCTCCCTTTAATGTTTTTTAGGATAGCAATTGTACCAAGCTTGAGTACTCATGGTTCAAAATTTCTACTCTGGAGTTCAAATAAGTGATCTTACCCATCAATTTTGATCTAAAGATTTAAATACTGCATGAAATTTTCAAATATTGGGAAATGATTGCCAGCATTGCATACTTATAAGCATCATAATCAACAGTTAGATTATCGAAAAAAAAGAAGTCCAGGACGAACATTTTGCAATAATGCTATCATCGGAGAATTAAAGGCGTATCAAATTAATTATAAATTATTAACAACCCTTAAATTATCGGCAGAGTTAGCATCAGTGTACTCATGTTTATTTGATAGTAAATTAAAAAAAGGAATTCATTTTTTCCGGTTAACAACTCTCTGGTGGTCTGATAAATGAGAACAAATTGAAATTTATGACGCACAATGTCTATGATCCGCGGATGGTTCAGATACACAATTTAGAATTCAAATTAATATTTTGGACCTTCAGTACCATACCATTGGTAGTAAAGACAGTATAACAATCAAAGTGTGTACTGAGGAATGCTTACTATTTCTATAAAAAAGAAAATAACAAACATACACCATCAAAAGATTTATGGAGGCAAAAATAAAGAAAGAAGGTCGTTTTTTAACAGATATAAGTCTTTATGCATGACGCCAAAAAAATTTTATTATCTATTTATTGATCTTTGCGCATTCCAAATTTGCGAGATGTACCAGTATAACAATATTACTGATGGAACGATAATTTAATTCTTGATCACCTTCGTCCCTATACATTTTTCTTTCCGAACATATACAAGTCACACAAATATCAGTAGCTATTGCAATCAGTATAGTGTACAAGAAATATGGCATCAATGCTAGTCATGCAATTATAAAGCGAGATGTGGAAAGTGACTAGTACATAACTTTAAAACAAACAGAGCTAAACCATTCTATATCTGGAAGGAGGCAGTATTTCAAAAGATCTGCCACAAAAAACCATGTTCACATTGAATATACATTGATACAAATTAAACTTTAATTTGTTTCGATTATGGACAAGAGGGGCAGAACCAGATACTATAACGTGGTGGGGAAAATTTCATGATGGGTTATAGTTCTATAATTTCTTCAACCTAGAAGCTTTCTTTTACAATTTTCTTTTTTTCAGAAAGCATTTAATGATAGACATATTTGTTAAAACTTTTGGGCCAGCGGAGGCAAGTGCCCCACCTGGTCTCAACTGGCTCCACATTGATTGACAATATCTATAAATAAGCAAGCCAGTGATTTTTATTTCATTTGTTACTGATGAGAAGAGCAAAGAGAAAAAAAAAAAAAAAAAAAAAAAAGAGTTACGGAATAGCTGCCCGTAGACAGTGTTGCTGCCACTATTGTGGTTCAGAATCAGTAGACAGTGTATAGTGAGAACAGATTCAAAGTGCTCAACTATGCAGAGCCAGAACATCTACATCATGACATTAACTCCACACTAGTCCTAGCTCATGCACCTCTGTCAGTTGCTCCTTTTAATGCTCCAGACACACGAACAACTTGTACAGTTGATACCAGCTGCAGAGGTCGAAAATCAAAGAGAAGCCTCTTCTTCCTTAAGTAATGAACAAAGGCAAATGAAGAATCAAGGAGTGGAGAGACCTCCTCTCAGCTGGAACACAATACTGACTACTGAGGAATTAGTTACCAGTATAAGAAAATTGGTTTATCTTTGGGGACCACAGATGAAAAGGATAAATAACATCTGGTGAAGGAGATACGGAAATCATAGTTGAATACGTGTCATGACACTCGAATTCATGATAAGAAATGTGAACAAAAAGCTACTTAATTTTGATACTTCTTCATTGATTTTAAATTTTTATAATTTAAAATGTGTACTACATCTCTTCTGTTGTTTTGGAACTACATTCATTAGACTGTTAGGTATCAGGGTTTTAGGATATTCCTAGTTCAGTACTACTTCCATTGATATTTCATTAAATTTGATGATTTAGGAATTATATAACTACCTTAGTCAGTAAATAAGACCCAAAGTTTAAACAATCAAACAGGAAACCAACATGGGATTATAGAACTAAATCCCAGTGAAACCCACACAACATGCAAGGGGCAAGAAGTACACTAAAATCAGACTTTTCCCTAATAACTGCAAAGAAATATCAGAGAACTATTACAAAAGGATAGAAACCAACCTTTAGCTAGATCTCCTTCAAGAGCAATCGCTTTGAGTTGCAAAAGAGGAAGAACTGAGATACCAACGAGCAACAGATTCCTCCTCCCATGGCGAACACCATCAGCACCAGCGCCGTTACCACTGTCCACGTCACCACGACCATCCCGACGCTGACACGTGGCAAGCACCTTGTTCCGAGCTCCAGCTCGATTTCGGCGCACAAGTAGAGAAGAAGAAGGAGAAGATTCGCCAATTGACAATGCCGATTGAGCGCAGCTGGAACTAATCCCGATCAAAAATCCCATCTCTGCTTTCGTATCCTCTCTTTCGATTCGAAATTTGTACTGATTGAGAGGAGAAATTGATTCAAGAGCTGCTCTCCACTCTCCTCCCGTTATCCCATCTTTGAAATTTTGATATTTTTGTTTTTCAACTGACAAGGTTGGAGGAACATCAGCGGCTAGGGCCCAGGGATCAGGGTTAAACCTTGATCAGAATGAATTTACTAATTTACCCTTCAACCGCATCGAATTTCGAATAACAGTTTCGGATTTAATGATCCGATAAGCCAGAAAGTATTAGAACTTTCTGTTTTTTATATCTTTTCCTAAAACACAAAATGGTTCGCCTGGGAAATTAAATTACTGTAATAATTAGACTTTGATTTTATATCGGATGATGGATCTGAATACAATTACGACTTATGCACATCAAACCCGACCCGACATCAGCTGTGCCCTTGACCGGCTAAAACTTTTGCTCCGGTAATCCCAGTGCCCTTTATGCACGAGTATTGGCGAATATCCACAAGTGTCAAAATTCAAAAAGGTAAGCCACGTCAGCAGGAGAATGGGACCTTCACAACGGACCAAAATCCTCTGCAGCAGCAGTGCTGCTGGCAGTGAATTCTTTCAAGCCGTTCAGATTTGAGCGGACGGTTAATTTTTTTCGGGTCTATTAGATTCACGGGGCTCCCTTATCCATCAGATTCAGATCAAACGGTTGGGGTCGCGCCGCCGCCAATCGCGGTGCGGCAGAGGATGTGAATTCCCTTTACCACAGATAGTTAGCCACTGAATGAGAGACCAGAATCCTCTACAGCGGTGCTGCTGGCAGCGAATTTTTTCGAGCCGTTCAGATTTGATCGGACGGTTAATTTTTTTCGGACCTATTAGATTTACGGGGCTCCCTTATCCATCAGATTCAAATCAGATGGTTGGGGTCGCACCACTGCCAATCGCGGTGCGGCAGAGGACGTGAATTCACTGAGTGAGCGCCAGACCAGTACAAGACACTGTGAACAACTCTATCCGCAATGTGAGACTAGATTCCTGCCACGTAAGCATCCAACATGGATAAGAGGGCCACTAGTGGGCTCACGTGTCAGAATTAATAACTCAATATATAGGGCGGTCTGGATGAAACAAAATTTGGGCCTAACATGAAAGATCAGATGTCAATGGGCTTTTTTCCCTTTGTCCACACAAACAAAGTTGCAAACCAATTTATCAGGTTATTTTCCTCAGTAGACCACCTTTACTTTCAAGTGTTTACTAATTACTATGCAGCATAGTAACTTTACTTTGTAATATTTTGCCATAGTAACATAATTCCATCAAATCCCTTGACAGCCATTCCCAAGTTTATATAAAAAACATAATATCAACATTTGAATAGAATGTCCAGACCAACTTGAGCTTATCTTAATCATCTGATTTTGTATTTGGAGTTTCTGGTTTTGAATTGATCAGAGTGTTCCATGTACAGTGGTGAGTTTCACCTATTTTTATTATACTCAAAGACTGATTTATCCCCTTCTGTTACCATGACATATAAGGAGCTAAGAACATGAGGGAGCATACGCAAATACTTAAACATTAATTTGGATCAAAATTATAGAAATAGACATGCATCTAACGTTTACCTACTTTCCAATATTTCCTACAGAAGGCCACAGCAAAATAATAATATAGTTCAAATTACAACAATATTGACCATCCATGGCTGCTAAAAATGATAAACATAAACAGCTCTTTTTTCCCCTAACAGATGATCAAATTATTTCCAGCTTCAAGGCCTTATTGACTCATTATTAGATCTTATATGGCCACAATCATACCAGCCATAAATATATCATCCTCAGTATTGTCAAAGGATGAATGTGAGTCTGAAGGAAGCTTTTCACTTCCCTCTTCTTTTGAAATCTCTTCGTCGCGGCAACTAGCACTACAAAATGCCTTCTCTCCTCTGAAGTTTGATGAAAAAAGAAAAAGAAACAAAGAAAATGAAAAAGTAAGCATCCCATCTTGACAATTTCTTTAAAAAGAAAAATACAATGCTCCCCCACCCCCATCCCCACCTTTCCTAAAAAGATCAGAATAATCTTTGTCACCAGAAAAATAATACAAAATGGAAGTGAATTTGGGTGTTTCTAAAGGGGAATAAGAGAGAGTTCTCATTTCAAAGGGGTCCAAGAATATTTACAGAAATTTAGTACCAGAAGGTCACAAATGTTTGAAAATTAATGACAATTTAAAAGAACAAAGTGACCTGAACGAGTACATAAAATATACTAGACATAAACAATTCCATCAGAGTAGTTGAATTATAGAGATTAGGGACTGAAATAGCATTATCATTAAAATATACCCACAGACAGTACTAGTTTAGGACTGTGAATAAAAAATACATTGTTATATTCTAGGGGGAATCTATTAGTCGGCAGACTCGGCAATAGAAATAGCCATTGGATTAAGTACACTGGCTATTCAATCATGCATACTTTAATCGGACACTTAATTATAGAAAAATAAAAATTTCTCTTATATCCCCAAATTTGTGCACCCAAACTGGCTTAGTCCTTAGTTTACAAACAAGTGAACAACCTTCATTTACAAATGTCCGAGTGAGATGGGACAGAGTTGTTTAAGATAAATTTTTGGATGGTTACCGAAAAGTAAGTGTGTCAAGGTAATGCTACCATATTCCTTAAGTTTTAAACATCTATGTGGCGCATTATTCCAACTTTGCAGGGTTAAGTAAGAAGTTTTCAGTCTGTAGACTAGGGTATAATATGGACTAATAGGGTGCATGTTAAATATTTTTGTTGTCAGAAAAAGAGCCAATTAGAGAAAATTTAATTAAGTATCATGCAAGTTAATCATGTGCAGCTTGGGCATTGCAAGGTACTTCTTTAACCCATTGTCCAATAGTATTTGATGGCAAGTATTTTAAGCAAGAATATCAGAAAATTATAATATCAGAACTTGCCTGTAAATGTAAACATCCTTTCCATCCAATTTCTTCCCGCAAGCAAAACACACACTCAAAAAATCTACATCAGGACAGGGTGGTGGCTCAATCGGAGCTTTCAATCCTGATTGAGAAAATCCAATCCCTTTAGTTTCATCCTTATTTTGAAAATTATCCGGTGATTCAATGATATGGGGCTCCAAAATACAGTCACCAAAAATGTGTGTAGTCTTCGCATTAGGCCCATACGATATAATACAAGTGTAATCCTCTGATTGCTCAATCTCCCTAGCTGAGAGAGAATGTATGGATATCGGCAACGACCGACCCAACAAGCTCTCATTCAAACCTGACCTGAGGTTTCCCAAATCAGGTTTGAAGTTCAAACCCGACCCGCCTAAATCAGCCGAGCAGGACCTCATCTTAGCAAACTCCTCATGCACCATATTAGGTCTGATCACCATTTCTGGGCTGCCTAAATCATAATTAGGCAAACCCTTAGACAACAAGCCATAATTCTTCGGCAGAGATTTGGTACTACTAAGCCTGAGAGGAGAACCCAATACTGTCTTAAGAGGTTTTGTTTCATCAGTGAGATAATTCAGCAGACCAAGTCCAGCTGTGTTATAGTCACAGCACTTGGGTGACTTAGGTGACTTGACATCGAGTGGAGAAGTAGGGCTACAAGTCGGGTCTAGATCCATTAAACCCTTTGTAGAGAACCCGACAAAGAGACGAGGTATGGTAAAAATGGAGCTGGACCTGGTCCTGTGTACCGTCCCATCATTCGAGAGATCTGATGAAGGAGAATCAGATAATTTCTGTTTGCTTAGCATTGCCTTGGCTCGCCGCCTCCTGTATAAACCCAAAATAAACAAAAAAGATAAGAACTTAAGATGAGATAAGGTAGAAATTATAAAAATGACAATACAAACAACTACAGCTACTGAGATTTAAGACATAAATTTGCTTTTATGGAAAGAGTTGGAGTAATCTGTGAAGTGGGGACAGATCATTCACAAAATTAGAAAATATAAATGTAATCAATAAAGAAGTGTGGTCTCTAAGATTGGATTTGTGAACCCAGAAAAAAAAAAAAAACAAAAAACTTTTAACTAAGATTAACCAAGAGATGAAGGTCCCAAAAGAAGCAATTTAAAGATCATCATGTAAATAGTAAGTTAGCAAACTCATCACTGTATAAACCTCAAAGGGGAAACCTTTTTGTGAAGAAACAACAAAATCAGAAGGAAGATGAATGAAGACTAACCAACATTAGCAAATGACCTTAGAAAATAAGGTCCCTCTCTTGATCGGAGTTAGATATAATTACGAAATAGATTCGTGAAGAAATTGAGGAGGTAGATAAACACAAAATTTAGGCAATGTACTTTAAATAAACAATGATTGATTGCGATTGATGAATCAATATGATATCACGAAAAAAGATGAATCGCATTCCAACTTGGGTTTCGACATTTAATTGGACAGCAATCAAGTCCCTGTATTAATGGCATTAAAAGCTAGTTCCAGAGAGAAAACCAAACAGAGACATTTCAAACATAATAATAATTAGTGGCTCAGATTTGTTAAAATCTTACAATTAATGATCAATGTAAAGACAAGAGCTTTGAACCAAAAACCCCAAAATAGAGGAATATGAAAATGCATGCATGAAGCAAGGATCTCCAATCGGAGAAAAGAATGGGAAGTAGAAGAGAAAGAGAGAAGAAATCAGACCTTGTTTGAACCCCCTTCTTCTCTTTCTCTCTCTTATCTGCCCTTTCTGTCTCTCTCTCTGAGCTATATTCAATCTGAGAAGAGAAGTGGGAGAAAGAGCTTGGGAGGGGTAGTAGTAGCAGTGAAAATAAGTTGACACAGCGTACGCAATACAATACACTGTGTTATTTCTCTCTCTTATTCTTTGCTCTTTGCTCTTTCTCTGTCTAGGCTTGTAATTGATGCATAAAAATCAGAGAACCACAGTGTGGCTTCTGAAATACTCCTCCCATTCATGACTGTCAGAGATTAAAAAATGAGGACACTATTTGCATACACCCCTTAAACTTTGCTAATTTGTAGAAAGTTTTAGTTGATGTTTGAAACAGCAAATGCAAATAATTAGATTCCTATCGTACTGTTGTCTGTTGCTCTATTATTATGTCCCATCGTACTAACAAATGTGTCGCATTATTATTAGATTTAATATTTTTATTCATTTTTAAAAGCGAGCTTAATAAAATTATCATATTTGGTGGTTAGTTTCTGAACTTTTTAATCAAATTTTATTTGTTTGGTCGTCTAAAGGCTTAATAGAACATTATTTGATATTCAATTTCATTAATTTTTATTTTGTGTGTCAACGTTTCAATCAGATGTCTCATCTTATAATTTTTTTTTAAACGAAATTCTTATGATATGATATTTCATGCATGCAATACAGCACATGATTTAAAACATGATGTCATGCCCTATATAATACAGAAACAAAATAATAAAAATATCACATTGTAATTAGTTGGAGAGAGACAACCAACAAAATTTTATTAAAATTAAAAGAGATTAAAATCTAATTACAATGATTGAAAACACATTATAATTTTTTAAGGTAATACAATATGAATGGAAGCGGTAGAGAACGAAAAGAGTTAATTATAACAATACTCTTAATATCTTGTAAGAATGAGTTACAAAAGAAAGACTATGCAACTTAGTTCTTATTATTACAAAAGGTTAACATGCATATTTTTTCCCCTCTTGGTTTTATAAAGAACACCTAAATAAATAAATATTTCACATCCCAAATGATGAGGTTCTTGAAATTCCAAATTTTATGGGTTAAATTTCCACTGGCACTAAATGTGGACTTTTTGTTATTATTGCATAGAAGGATGGCGACATCTTTTGAATTAAATTTATATCACTAAAAAGGAGGTGTTTGTGAAAGCATCTTTTCTAATAAAAACTAAAAATAATTACATTATACGGTACTTAATACTGCAATTATACTTGAAGGAGACTACCATTATCTCCGAAAACTAAGTTTCATTGGTTCATGAGCTCTCAAAGTCTCGAACCTTGAGACTTTGTCAAAAGTAAAATGATTAGTTTAAAAGGCTACTTTTGCAAAACATCTCGGTTAAATAGTTTACTTTAATCAGATACCGTATTCAATACAAAGGAGTCTGTTCAAAATGTCCAAATAGACACCGTGGGGACCACCTTCTGTACTAAATGTCTCCTCAGAGAAACGAGAAGAGCACACTATGCAACACCTTTCTTCAAAATCTCCGTTTTGTTGAATAAATGGAGAGGATTTGAACACAGGTGAGCCCATCTGATCCGGTCTGGTCTGATTTGAGACGTGTTTGTGTGGGTTACGTTGCGTTGCTTTCGGAATTGGAACCCGGATGAGATATCTAGCTAGAGTGTATATCTTAAAGGATCTATAGTTCTAAAATATGGAACGAGTGATATTAACTGATAATGTTTTAAAATTTAGTTTTTACTACACGTTCGGTCAGTCGCTGTATAATTAATTTACGAGCATATGGAAATGCATATAGGTAATAGGATATAGAAGTATTTTCTGAGATACGTTCTAAAACTTATTACATATTTAGTTAAAACAAATAGTATGATGAAATGCTATTGTATTTTTATAATTTATTAATGTTAGAGTTAGCTTTTACCAGTTTTATATGTCTAATTAGATGTGAACATTAGAAAATAATTAGTCTATCCTATGGCTGAACTTATAGTGCATATTCTTGTGCATAACTGCATGGGGTTGCATAAATACATGAATTCCATGCAGCCGCATTTTAAGACTCCCGCATTAACAACAAGTTGATAATTTATTTATCTGTCCATTTATTAAAATCTCGGATTGGCCTTTCAAAAAGAGATCTCAAAAATAGATGTTCACTTTTATTTGCACTAAATTAACAATCAAATGATTTTCAAATTACAGGAACTTGATGTTATTCCCAGATTTTCACATAACTAGCTATTTTGATACATTTTGTTTGGCATTGTAATTCTGAGGTAATTTTGATTGTCAACATATTTTTTTAAAAAAAATGCTAAATTACGACAAGTTAGTTACGTGACACTTTAAAACATCGGTAACTTCAATAACATACTAATATAAATTGTGGAAGTTAATACAGTAGTATTGATTCAAAAGATCACAAGATTATTGAATATCAACACTTTCCAAATGTAAGACATATGTTTAAAATCTAGTTGGAGAATTTCTTACTAATATTTAAAATTAAAAGTTTAAATTCTCATTTTTTTTAATAAACATTTTGGTGTACTATTTTTAATGAGTAGTACTAGCACATACAATCTTCTTCTTTTTTTTTCATTTTAGTTCCTCTAACTAGTACAAAACGAAAGACATACAAGAACCGATCATTCCCGGACCCACATGCCTCTCACCCGTCGCAGTGCTCGTATCTGACAATAACAAAAGTTAACTAATATCCGTAATGCAAACTATTTATAGTTGTATTTAATGAATTTTATAAATTACACAGCCCTATGTTTATAGTAAGTATCGTACTTTTCCTGCCTAATGAGATATATACTTGTTTTAGTTTTGCAATGTTGACTATATAAATTTGTATCGTCAGGTGTTTATAATTAGTATCATGGTACGTTAAATATAAATAAACACCTATAAAGGAATGCTTAAATTTACATAGTTAGGTGTTTAAACATAAAAAAATGCACAGTACTTGCATCTAGTGTCATGTTGTTTACCATTTTTTTCACAAAAGCTTTTAAAGTTAAACCATCGTGTACTTAAACAAGTTTTGCTGATACTTAGTTTTAGTATTCTGTTATTTTATATTTAGATTTTGCTACATATATTAGGGTATGAAAGAGAGGGAAAGGATGGTTCGAACAAAAAATTGAAATTGTAAACCCAGAACCTTGACACGTGAAAAAACATTCTGTACTCGCCACAGGGGATCTAAAAAGATAGAACTGTGGTCGGTGATGTCCTCTGAGTCTGAGGTGCGAACAGAGGCACGGTAATCCATCCATTCGATTGGATGGGACCTCCTATTGACCCTCCAAAAAAAGCACCAACTGCCTTGCTCTTCCTTTCATGCGCTCCGGTTCTCTTGTGGTCGCTAGGAATGTAGTTACTGGCTCGTTGTCAAGTTATGTACTGGAAATGGTGGCATTCTTATATATTATTGCTACAGAATGGCTAGGAATATTGCGACAAGCCCTTCGCTAAGAATAACTTTTTTAAAGAATATAATATATCAATTCTTATGAAATTAACTAAAAATTGAATTTCTTATTGATTTATGCCATTTAAAAAGGAACTGATCAATTGATTTACAAATCATCAATAACAATTAAGCTTGAAATATTGTGAAAAGTAATTTTTTTAAATAAAAAAGGAAAGCAGAGTATTGTCTCGCTGACGCTAAACGTTAGCTCCTTGATATTTTTTGTTTATTTTTCTATTGACGCTGAAAATGAAGAAAGAAGAATGCATAAATATAACGTAAGCTTTGCAAATCTTATCAAACCCTTTCTTCTCTCATTGTAATTACTATGATAATTTTACAGGCTTTTTTTTTAGATCCTCGATAATTTATACACTTGTAGGTGTGTCTGGATAGATAAGGAAATAGTTTCTAAATAAAATAAGATGGTAAAATCAAATTTCCACGTATATATGCCCAAATATTTTTTTTGTATTTCAAGTATGTAAAATCATTTTAAGTCGATTGCATATAAGATTAGATTAAAATCCTGTATAGTATTTTGTAAATAAAAAGATTCCTTAAATAAATATTATGTGGAAAAAAAATGTGTAAAAACGACTCAAGTCAAAATAAATTTAAAAGCAAGTGGGGAAACATTTCAATTATTTTGATTTGTTGTATGATCCAGCCATGGTTTGCGTAAAAATAAAATGTCGTCCTTATATGTGCAGAGTCAAGTGCTTACCTATACCTAAAATGCATGTTGACTTTGAGCAAATGCCCTTTTTCTCTCTAGCTACCAGTACAATAGCATGTAATTAGTTGCAAAAAAAAAAAAAAAAAAAAAAAAATGCATCTAATTACTCGAAGTAACTAGTAGGCTTTTAGCTAGCTAGTATCTAGCACCTCATTATTCATTACCAATATATAATATACATAATAGAAACTTTAGCGAATAAAATGAATATGAGAAGACGGACAATATTCCTCTAATTTTTTTTTTTCTTTCCTACCTTGTATAGTAACACACGCTAAATTGAGAGGAATTCATGTTTACAATAGTACAAAGAGAGAGAATATAATAGCTTTCTTATGATTAGCTAATTATTCTATAAATTGCACATTACGTTTGTTCATACAATTTTTTTCTGCTAGACAAAATTAATGAGCAGTAAGTTGGTAGTTAATTTAGAGCGAACGAACTTCTCAGCTTATATTTCAATTAAAAAAATTGTGATGCAAATTAATCACATCAAGTATGGTCTCCCAAGTTTTCTACCTAGGAGGCTAGGACGGAGGTACAAGGATCTAGGTGCAAAAAATTGTTAGAAATAAGAGCGTGAATGACGAGAAACACAGACAAATATACAATTACACATATACAAGTAACAGCACTAAACTATATATATAGATTTTTTTTTTGGAAAATACGAGGACACGATACTAACCATTTAAATAATTACTTTTGGCAAAGGATGATATAATTTCAGAAGTATAATAGATGTATTATTTAGGAACAATTCATGATATATATGATAACATGGTAAGACTTAACTGGTTCTTAAAGCATGAGCGTAGATGATCCGACTGTACATCGTTTGAAACATTTGAGTGATAGAAGCTTGCCATTTCCTCTTTCCACTTTTTACTGTGCTTTTCTTTCCACAAAATATGTCTCCCTCTTTTAAATGATAATTGCTTTCATGCGCCGAATCAACTGACCCAACAGCAGGGTTTATTAAAAATTTTGGACAGCCATACAAAACAAAAGCATTTTGAAAGATTTAATTCAAACCATAGTCGAAAAGAAGTGCATTTTGATTAGATATAATGAAAACAAAATTATCTTATCCGCTTAGAAAAAATGAGCTTTAAACCAAGTAACGAGTCTGTGATAGTTTGAGATTTTAATGGGTGTGTAATCTGCATCTATGCATTATAGCCTGTAAATATAGTTTCCAAATTAATATGCATTGAGGTGGTCATTGACTCGTTGCATAGCGCTTAGGTGGATACGCATGCACGTGTGGTAGAATGTAGAATGTGTAAATAGTATATGCCGATATATTTTCTCAAAAAAAAAAAAAAAAAATCAGAACTTAATTATATATAATTTATATAGAATTATTTTGAATTTTTAATTGGAAATAATAAAATACAATGAAATACTATTATAATCATACATTTTGTTAATTTGGATATTTGATGCATATTCTTATGGTGCGGTCTTGTATGACATATTAATCTATGGTCTCAGTAAGAAACATTGCTTAAAACACTTGCATGCATCATGTACCACATCGTGTGTTAAGTAATTCTAATAAGATGCAACTACATTCATGATGGCTACAAAATCCATGCTTACTAGCTTATATACAAAAGCAAATTATTTTATTAAGATTTAAGAATAACATATTAGGAAAAAGTTGCTTGTTTGTTTTCAAAAGAAAATATTTGTGAATTTGTAGATTGCAATGAATAATGAATTTTGATTTATTTTTTTAGTGAATCTTAATTTTGACTGACACCATATGTATTAATAAATTACATGGTTGCTTTTAGAGTATGCAAATATGTAACTGAAATTATTTTATCAATTTATTAAATTAAAAAATTATAGCACAAAATAGTGGGTGGGGGGGGAGCAAATGAAATAATGCTTTTTAAATAAATTAATTGATTATTTATTATTATTGTTATTATTATTGTTGTTGACAAGATAAGAACGAAGGCAAGGTCGCAATGCTCGGATTATATACTGTCCCAAGCACGCGATTAAGCCAAGGAGGTGACCTTTTTCTGGGGCCGTTATTATTACCTTTGACAAATATGCAAATACAAACATCAATGGTCCTGATCAAAGAGGCCCAACATCTCGGCATCTCGCTATCCGAGGGGGCTCTGGGTTCACTGAACTAACGGCCTTGATCGATCCAAGAGACTGTAGGGAAGTTCTTTGCTCTCCAGTTTTGTCAAACTCGAGATTTCCGTGGTGGAGTTCTTCACAATCGTGTAACTATTACGTTGATAAATCTTTGACGAGGACATCAAATATAGCGCGATTAAATTGTACCCTTTTGTGATCTATACAAAAATATTCTACTCATTGTATCCAATCAAATCAAATCAAGCAATAAGTCGTAACACATTGATGGATCAAGTTATATAAACAATAACTAATTTATCATTTTTTTGATGACCAAAACAACTGACCAAAATAAAAATAAATTAAAGTTAATTTTCCATAATTGAGATATATTGTATATTGAATCAATTTATTGCATATCAAATTTGATTCAGTATAAATACTGTCTGATTAGTTATCGACCTATTTGAAAAAATAACGGCTCACCTATTAATTAGCACTTGAACGATACCCAAACTCTTTTATTAGTTTTTTGGCGGTCCCTTTGAATGTTTGACTTCGCATATCTATTTTGTTTTTTATACTAAGCAGCTTCTTGCGCCTCAATTACAATCGTAAGCGTCTATTCTTCATTGAAGAATGAAGAGTAAATTGACGTAATCTGACTTTCAATTCATAATTATATATATATATAGTAAACGAATGATGTGTACTGTTTATTCATTCATTTAAATATTTGCATTTTCCTGACGTCAGTTTGCATTCTATAGACGAACCATATGCTCGAGCAAGAAAGAAGAAAGGAGATCTCAACAACAGTAGATTTAAAATGTTATTCCCAACGGAAATTATGAAAAAACAAAAAACTTAAATATACTAGATAGTGGCTATTTGGTTCGAAAAACAAGACTTAGTTAAAAGAAAACATAAGTTATCTTGGTTGTTTGGATCAATTATTTTCATTCATTATATTCTTATATATCTAATCGCTCTCAATGTAATTCGACTAAAATTATCTCACGCGCATGAAATTCAATCAAACGGCTATTAAAAAAATTTAGAACTTATATTTTATAATTTAGATAGATGGATAAATACAATATGAGAATAGATAGATCATTTGCTAAATTATTTGAAAATTGGATTCTGATTAGATGCAAACTTGGATTGGGCTTGAAAAGAGACGAAGATTTACTGTACTGATTTCCAATTAAAAAAAAATTTGAAAATTAATTGCAGGTTTGATACGCTTGAGAGATGGTCAAACGATTGCTAATTTTTTTTAAAACAAAATTCACAGTCATTTTATCTAAATTAGTACATAATATATATAATATTTTTATATTCCTGATTTTAATAACCGTTTTATCACGTATAGAGAATGTCAAATAAATTTGGATTTTAATATATCCCTACTACTAATAATAATAATTTTAAATTATGGCACAATTTTTTGCATCTCTGTTCGCCTTGATCTTCTAAATTTGAGACTAGACTGCAACGTACCGCAGGTTTAATTGTTGGGTGTCCAAAGGTTTAGCTTCAGAAATCAAAACATAGAATTGATGGTAAAATGTTTTTACGTTTTTTTTTATTTAAAAATAAACTTTTGAGCATACTTCGAACTGGCACTTTGTTCTACAAGTCTTCATTGATGAACATTTGAAAAATGAAAGAAAATGGACATGTCCGGTTCTTATAAAAGGTTTTGGTAGGACCACCTTAGCAGTTAGCTAGTTTATGCTCTGTAATGGTGGACCCACTAAAAGCATAAAAGGCTAGCTTCTCTGGTCCAGTGGGCCGGGCTTATATTTTTACGGAGACAGTGATGGCAGAAAAGGACAAAGCTGACGTGTGTTGTCTCTGACTTAAAATCATTTTGTATACTTTTTCTCAAGTTTGACATACTACCCCAACAACTTGTTATTTACTAAACAAACAAAATCTCATGTATGTGGTGTCCAAGATTAATTTGAGGCTCACACGAAATATATTAATGATTGAGATTGGAATCCCGTATAAATGCAATGTAACAACTAAAGATTGATGTGAGCTGTATTGGGATATTTAATCGGATGGTAATAACATAATTAAGTGGTATAATATTTGGAGAGAAGCTTACTAATTAGTTTATTGTGTGAGATAGTGGCTATGTAATTTTGTATTTATTTTTAAAATTATTTGGTTCATGTTTAAAAATTTAATTCGGTTGACCGATTTCTATTAGGCAGTTCAAGTCTCCAATAACAGTCCATATAATTCGCCTAATTGTAATTAGATATATTGATAATACGTACAGAGAGGATGGATCCGTACAGTTCAACTCCACTGCTCCACAATTTCAACAACATTTTCAATTGAGTTTTAAGTTACATCAAAAATAAAGCGAAAGTCTCATCACTTAGAAGTTTTTTGTTTTAAAATGATCCAGAAGAAATCATCCAAAAATCATGCAGTGGTACACAAATTTTGACGCAATGAAAAGTTGTACCATGTACAAATATATTAGCACGAATTTCAATATATCAAAGTAATAAAATATACGTTTTTTAAATGTAGAGTAAATGAGAACTCTGTGTAACGTCAGAGAGTTAAAGCTCGCAAAATGCCAGTTAAATGTAATCACAACAACTACTATCGACGCATAAATAGTTTGCCAATTCAATTTTACATATTTGAGAACTTATTAGTGATGCATCAATGACTTCTGATTATAAATCTTCAAAAAATTACTCCATTTAATTAATAAGCAGTAAAATATACGCTCATTTTTATTTTTTGTGCAGTCATGATCTATTCAACATGTAGATAATGTCACAAATATTTTTATTCCCCTCCAAATTCTCAAAATAACTTGGTGACAATTAATCTTTTTTTTTTTTTGATGAACGGTGACAATTAATCAATCCCTCAGGTTACGTGCAGAGGCTAAATTTAGAAAATGAACTGAAAGATTCCCAGCGAATCAGTACAGTAAGCACGCAATGTGATGTTTCACTGTTTGATTGACTCCATAATAGTTTAAATCGTACAAAACCCCTGAAAAATATCAACAAAAATAAAAAAAAGAAAAGAAAATATTGGTATCAGGTGAACAGTTATGAGTTTGGTCTGACTGACTTGCAACACCGGAGGAGAATGAAGTTTTCTAAAAAAAAATAAAAAAAAAAAACACCGGAGGAGAATGCAAGCACCCACCTACGGATCTGCTTTGAGAAAAAGACCGTTCTTGGAAAATTTTTGAAGTTTATTGATTGATCGAAGTACCTTAATTCTGTATAATATTAAATTACATTTCGTATGTTTTTTTTTTTTTTCCAGACATTATTTGTGTGAAGTACCCTCCGTGTATACTTTAAGGGATCTCATCTCATAGTTTTTAATACAACTAGTTTGTATTGTTTATTTTTTAAAAAATCTGGATAGTTAGCAATTTATCATTATATTTCACGACAATCGAAATTGGGTTATGATTATAATTCAGGGAAAAATCCCTGATACACTAAGTTATTATTTTTCTAAGGTCGACCATATATGTGTGGCTTTCATTTGAAAAAAAATAACCAATCATGAACTACATGTTATTTTTAAGAATTAGAGATAAATAGAGTAAGAGCAACTGAGCAAATGACACTCAATTAGCTCTTAATTTTTTTATTTTTTTTTAAGGTCAGGTGGCAAATATCATGCCGACAAATTTCATTAATTAAAAGAAATAGTTACAAGTATAACAAACAAACAAAACAAAAATTTAAAAGGAAAGAAACAGGAAAAAGATAAGAATAAACCTATACAGAAGAGAGAGGACTAAAAAATAAAAACAAAACAAAATTAAAAGTGCCTGAAGAACACAAAAAAAAAAGCAGCTAAGTGAAGTTTTTCCAGGAGCCAGCTTGGGATAAAATATCTCTAATTAGCAGAGTCGCAGGTTTGTTGACATAAAAAAAAATTCGTTGTTGCGCTCCTTCCAAATTATTCAACAAGCGGAAGCCCAAATTATGTCCCAGGAGTCTCCAAGTCGTAGCCTGTTCTGAAGCCATAATGACTGTAAATCCAACGAAAACAGAAGCATTGGAAGATTTAGGCGCTGTTGTACTAGTTCTCAAATACACTTCGCTAAAGGGCAAAGCAAGAAGAGGTGCAGGGACGTCTCAAGTGCATTTCCAGGGCAGCAAGGGCATCCATCATTGGTCGGCCAGTTTTGAATATTTAGATTATGTTGTGTTAGTAGCCTATCCTGGAGCAACAACCAAATGAAGATTTTTACTCTCGGTGGAATATTTAGTTTCCAGAGAACGAGGTAGTAAGAAGAACGAATTCCTGGATCAACTAAAATGGAGTAAGCACTGGACGAGGAGTAGATCTCAGAGGATGTCCAACGCCATAGAGTGGCATGGCTATTTACATCTGTGGTGATAGAGGCCAAGAAGAAATCCTTAAAGAGTAGGATTTCCTTGAGTCCATTAGACACTAGGTGATTGCCTGAAAACGTGTGCCCGTCAAGCGAGCCATAAAGATTTTGCACTGTAACAGACCAAGGGACATTAGGGTCAGCCTTGAGCTTCCACAGCCATCTGAGGAGTAGTGCCTGATTTTGCACAGAGAGATCAAGTATTCCTAGTCCACCCGATCGTTTGGGAAGGCAACACTTCTTCCAATTAACGAGGCAATGTCCCCCAAGACATTTGTCATTGCCTTTCCAAAAGAACCTCCTCCGAATGCCATCTAGGTGGGTGATAAGCCATGTCGGCAAGTTAAAAACTTGCATATAGTGAAGCGTTAGAGCCGAAAGTACTGATTTGACTAGGATGAGGCGGCCAACACTAGACAACATTCTTGACTTCCAGCCATCTAGTTTTTTTTTTTTTTTATAAAAATCTATATTAATTTACGTATATTATAAATGTTTTCAAAAAAAAAAATACCAAACTTTCTAAATATCAACACAAGAAATCTGAAATTCAACTTCGGCACCCGTAAATTCGCATGCTCTCAGTTACCATCTCGTAACTGCCATTAATATATTATTATTGAACTAAGTTTTTTACTGTAAACCTAAATTTGATTATTACTAACATATATTATTATTGAACTAATTCAAATATCGACAAGAAATGAGTAGGGTTGGATGATGAAAAGAGAAGATTGAACGATTTTTTATAGTTTTTAGAAATATTAGTTCAACATGATATATTCGATGATTAGCTTAGCTACATAGATATTTTCGAAAGAGATTTTCACTACAAATTTAAGCATACGCAATATGATGAGAAATTTGTGAGCCTTTCTATCACTGAACGAAATATAACACGCTATTTTTTAAAAAATTAAAATTATAGAACAACTTATAAATAAAAATATATATACACAAACCAATGCTTAATCATTATTTATCATAAACAGAACAAATCAATTTCGTTGATGTAAAAAGGTGTTAACCTTTTTTCCGAAAGTCCAAAAGCAAAAACCCACTTGCTGCGTATTGTGACTTGCGAGAAGCTCATGTACAAAATCAAGTTGTAGACAAATCACACTTTCTCTCCAATTCAATTTGTCCTACTCTTAAATATACATTAAGTAATAATAACTTATTAATTAGTAACAAAAGGTAGTTGCCAAAAATAAACGATATGTTGGAAAGTATTTAGATTTTTTCAACTAGTAATTTTCCTTGAAAGTTGATTCGAGTGATGCATAATTAAAGCCCATATTATTCCGAGGCAAATAATTTAAAACGAGAAAAGGGGAAAAGAAAAAAAAAAATGTACCAACATTTACTGCGTCCACATGTAGTACTTTTTGTCGCTTTATATGGGCTCTACTTTTAATAAATCATAATCTCTCTCACCCGAAAAGGCAAAATTTCAAGGACATCCTTTCAATTCAACTTGATTATCTGCTTCATTTCTGTGAAACAAACTCATTTTGTGAATTTTCTGACATGTCAGTCCTCTTAGCAACCAAAGATTGAAAGAGGTCAGCAAGGTTCTTCAATAACTATGAAAGCCTCTTATAAACCAAGGAAATAAATAATTTGGACACCTGATTGTACGACTTGATATAAATCTTGATTTGTTTGTTACATTAAAAAGTACACTCTGTTTACTATGAAGAGTGTACTAATACCTTTATAAAAGGTCTTAAAATAATTAAGTGTTTTGTCACTGCCATGAACAAAGTCTAAAAAAATAATTTCGAATAGTGACTCAAAATCCACCCAAATAGTGTCCTTCCTTGATACTTAACCTTAGTTCAACATTAATTTTAGTAGAAAATTACTGCACTGTACATAATAATTTTATTCTGACTTGAATTTTTTTCATGAATATTTACAATTATATATTTCTCAAAGTCAATTTCAAATGAATTATATATCCTCATCTCAGGTTATTTTGCACTTTTATTAATAAACTGAATACTATTTATATCAACTTCGATTGCTCTTTAATCTTGTTATAAATCTAAATTAATGCGAATAAAGTTAAATAAACAAAATTTTTAATAATCAAACATTGTTATTTTTTTAGATATGTTACTTAATTTGTTTTTTATTCCAGAAAAAGGATTTCTGATAGAAAAAATACTAATTTTTCAATAACAAACAATATAAAAGTTCAAGAATAATTGAAATTTTAGAAGGATAATTGTCACAACTATAAAATAGGGATGTAATTGTCACCGTTAAAACATCGGCGAGGAAATTTATGACAAAATAATAGTTTGAAGTGTCATGAGGCATTAGGCAAAATATCATTAGTTGAAAATTGGGATTTCCTTTTTCTTTTAACAAGCAGCTCCTCAGGTAAGGAATCTGCATTATAAAAAAAAAAAAATTTACAAAATAATGATGCCAATATTAAGATTCCGAAACAAGTAAAACATATTATAATACGAGTATACGACACAAAAATCGATATTTCTAATAGCTGCAGTGGCTTAGAGCAACTCCGCAAACACAGCAAAGGAAATTTTACCCCAAATATGACATAGAAAGGCAGTGCATTTAAATTATTAAATATATTATTATAGAGCCAAAATACCATCTAAAAAAAATTTAAAAAAATAAAATAGCTTTAACTTTGACGTTCTGACACTTATTCTGAAATAAAAATCGGCTTTATTTTCTGTTCAAATGCTTGATAGTTGATCGTAGAAGAATGAACTTTAAGGCCACGACAAATAGCATTTTCAAAAAAAATCCTAAATTGTCTTTCTAAATCCACGCTGAAGTTTTCGAAATTCGAACCTTATTAATTTAAGAAAATCATTAGAAATTTCGGCCTCTGGAATATGCAAACTTGATTAGTCTGAATGGGCTTGTTAGTTCCAACATTTTCTTACGTCCTGACAACAAAACTTTTTCCCATGACATTTGCATCGAGGGTAATTCCGTAATTTATTGTTCCGTAGTGGACTTTCGAGGCTTTTGTTCAGAAAAATTTTTCCTCTGCACGTGTGGGAGCCCCCCTTGGAAGCATGAACAGGAAATACTACGGAACTCCAACAATAGCCCTTGAATTTTTTCTGTAGAAATATCTTTAGTATATTACTCGGTGAAAATAGTTTTTTCACTTAATAGAATATCCTTAGAATATGGGAATATCAGCTACTATTTTTTTTTTAGCATATAGACTGCCAATTAGGCAATGCAAGTAGAAAATCAAGTTTAACTAACAAAAAGAGCGATAGGCAAACTATATTACCTAATTTATAGTACTGTCCAATCTTCAAAATTACGTATAATTGTTTATTTTAATGATAATCTGAAACGGTTTAGAAAAGAAGCCATCACTATTATAAGATTCTTGTAAGTTGTAAGTTGTAACTCAACTAAAAAAAATTCAGCAAGGCTGAACGAAATGACATGGGTCCATTTAGATAAGCCTTGGGCTTTTGGAAAACAGAAAAGTAGATCCAAATGCACTTTCATTTCCATCAGTTGCTTCACAAATCACAACTTCAGTGCGCAGTGTGCTCACAACTATTGGGCCACTAAATTAAGCTTTATTGGACACATGTATCAAGTATGCATATTTTTCTTTTTGAGAGGCTATATATCAAGTTATCAACGAATCCAGTTGCTTCATTTGATTCACACTATTCATGTATTCGAAAAGAATTGTACATTAAAGAATACAATTTTTTCTTACAGGCTATTTCCAAAACAATTCATGAAAATATAATAATCACCCACCAACACACGAGTTGTGGTTCAAAATGAGAAGAAACAGCTCTCTCCGTACCAGCATTATTATTTTTTTTTTAAAAAAAAGAAGAAACTTACGTTCAAGTTCATGCAAAATTAAATTTTAAAGTTAGAAAATAGCTTGTCACATTTCAAGGTTTTTCATGCTTATCACTATCGCTTCTGTGAAATATGTTCTGTTAATGCCAAAATGCATCAACACCAGTTCAGTTGATGCCGTTTCCACCGGCCCGGCTTCCATGTCCTATGCCACCACCGATTCCATTGCCTAAACCACCACCGAGACCATGGCCTACACCACCCCCGGCACCAAAACCACCCCCAGCTCCACCACCAATACCACCTCCTGCACCAAAACCTCCACCGCCACCCCCACCTAGGCCTCCTCCAACACCACTGCCTGCACCAAAGCCGCTGCCAAACCCACCACCCATTCCACCACCGGCACCGCCCCCGCCACCAAAACCACCACCAGCACCGCCCCCGCCACCGAAACCTCCACCAGCACCACCTCCATGGCCACTGCCTACACCACCCCCACTGCCAGCACCAAAACCACCACCCATTCCACCACCAGCACCGCCTCCCCCACCAAAACCTCCCCCGGCACCACCTCCATGACCACCACCTACACCACCTCCACCCCCAGCACCACCACCAAAACCGCCACCCATTACACCACCGACACCACCTCCACCACCCAAACCGCCTCCAACACCATGGCCTGCTCCACTACCAAAGCCGCCACCAGCACCACCACCAAATCCACCGCCAGCACCACCACCAGCCCCAGCTCCCGCTCCAAAGCCACTGCCGCCTCCGCCACCTAATCCACCTCCTGCACCACCACCAGCCCCACCTCCAAAACCACCGCCACCTCCACTTCCTAGGCCACCTCCTATACCACCACCTCCACCAATGCCGCCACCAGCCCCGCCTCCTAGGCCACCACCTGCACCACCTCCAGAGCCAAATCCACCACCTGCTCCTCCGCCCATGCCACCACCTCCACCTACACCTCCTCCTCCCCCAAATCCACCTCCACCTCCACCACCTAAACCACCACCAGCACCGCCACCTACACCGCCACCAGCACCCATCCCTCCTCCAAAACCACCACCAGTGCCAACACCACCGCCTCCTCCAAATCCACCTCCTACACCACTGCCTCCACCAATACCACCCCCACCACCGGCACCACCTCCAATTCCAGCACCAGCACCTCCACCTACTCCGCCTCCAATGCCACCACCTCCACCTCCACCAAAACCACCACCACCCCCACCACCAGCGCCAATGCCCCCAGCACCTCCTCCGCCAACTCCAATTCCACCACCTCCACCAGTTCCTATACCACCTCCAATTCCACCACCTCCACTACCTCCTCCTATTCCACCACCAACACCAGTACCCCTTCCCTTGCCACCTTTTTTCTTTTTATTACAATCTTCAACCCACATACCACCAATGCCTAAAACAGAGGAGGGCTTCTTCACTTGCACCTCACTATCTCTTCCTAATTTCCTAGTGCTTTCATAGCTAAGACCACCACTGATAACATAGCCTAACAAAACTACAAAGAGCAAAGCCCTTCCTCCCATTTCTGATTCTGGTAATATGGTTTGCACAAGGAGTTTACACGAAAGGGTTTAAATAGGAGGTTTCCCGCCATGAAAGAAGACTCTTTATGGTTAATAGTTCGTGGTTGGCTGGTTATCTTTTTTGAAAAGCTGAGATTTATCTTTATTAGTTGGTGGGTGGAAGTTTTAGAGAGACTCATGGGTTGAAGTCCGCTTATAAGTTATAAATGCTAAGCTGGCACCTTTGCTTTATTCCTTTGGGCTGTATCTTTTGGGCTCTTGGGCATCGATCTCAGCGTGAACTAGAGAGGGGTCTTTCTTTTGTGCGTTAGTTGACGGTTTAGAAGCTGTGTAACAAACAAGTGGATGATAAGAATATTAAGAAAGCAACAATAAATCTAACCCCAGAAGTAGATTTGTAAGACAAAAGGATAGAGTTCAACACGAGAGAAATCAAAATACAGATTTCATGATAGGAGATTTTAATGAGATTTAGACCGGGACTATACAAAACTAATCCATTTCGCATTCATAATGTCAGAACATAGATTACTCGCCAGGTCATTCAAATTAGAAAATAAGAACCTTCTAAACCTACAACTTAATTCCAGAATATTAAGTAAGCAAGGGATAAAAACCTTTATCTACAGGACCCATAAGTTTTACCAAAGTGAGTCGCCAAAAAACTCTTTTTAACTCAGACCTCAACCATTTTATATTCATTTCTTCAATCTATTCTGACTCCTAATCTCATGCCACAAGCACAGGATAGTATCAGCTGCATCCTCATCCCAGGATCCCCTATTCGCTCCTGAAACAGCCAACATCGCCTTCAACCAATCCTCATGGAGCGTGGAGAACTCTGATCTCCCCATGCTAGATTTGAAATTTTCGCTCATCAAAACCTTCATTTTTTGGCTTGCCTCAGATGCAGCTTCTACAACTTGTTTTGGTATTCCTGCCATTAAGGCCACCTGTAGACCGTAGCTTTCAGGGCAGGCCCCACTGGTCAGCCGATATAGAAATATTATTTCTTTTTCATTAGTCAGGCTGCCTCCCTTTGCTTGGAAAACACAAGCCATGTGCTGCAGGCTTACACGAGGGTGTGATGCGAATTCTTTTGTGAGGGTATGGTAGTGCGTGGCAAATAGAAGCCGACAACATACCTTTTCAATTAGATGGCGAAATACCTGAGATCATAATGAATAGAATAAGAAAATGGACTGATTTTCTTTTTTTTTTTTTAAAAAAAAAATTGAAGTTTAAATAGTCATTGAGTATTAATACAGGAAGTTTGTTCGACAACCATTTTAGAAAGATTTTTTTTTTTTACCACACCAAAATTTCTACCTGGCAAAGAACATTTTTTTCTCATTCGCAACCAGACTGATACTTTCAGATAAATAAGTTGACTATAACTATTGATTTTATACTCCAAGGAGTGTGACCATATTGCAACTATTTGTAGCTCTCCTTTTTAACTTCCAAATTGCACTATAATCAAGCCAATTAATTTGGATATGAATTCCAGCTAGCATTAGCAAATGAAGAAGCCATTTTATCATTCATAAATTACTCTAATAAGCTGTTAATTGTTATTTGTAATTTACAAACTACTTGAGATATTAGGTGAAATATTTGTGATTTGTAAGCTGCTTGAGACATTAGATAAAATTCACAACCATGACCACAGAAAATATACAAATAAAATCAGAAGAGAGTTCTTACAGCATATGCAATTGCATATCCATCAAATGTACTAGTTCCCCTTCCCAGTTCATCAAGAAGCACAAGAGAATTTTGTGTGGCATTCCTCAGCACTGAGGCAGTTTCTGCACACTCAACATAAAAGGTACCTGAAATAGATTTTTATAAGAAAAATAGATAATTATAATTGATGATAAAAATACAATCAGAATGTTTGCAGCTCATCTGAAGTGCAAGGGTATTATATCAAAACTAACTTTCTCCAGCCATGATTCTGTCAGTTGCACCAAGACGTGTGAAGATGATGTCAGCTGGCGAGAGCTCGCATGATTCACATGGCACATAGCAACCCAACTAAAGAGAAATAAAAAAAAAAATCATAATTTTGTGAATAAGGATATTACTATACTTGAGGCAAATGTCTGTAAACAATCTCTCTTCCCTAATTACATCATGTAGTGAGACAGGCATGTAGTAGTGGTAGAAACAGTTTGGCCTGTTTAGTTACTTAAGCTTCAGGGTAGCCTTTTTTCTACCTCAATAAAAACCCAAATTAGATAAGGGCTTGTCAATTTAATTAAGAGAGCTGAAACAAACTACAAAAGGATCAGTCTAGTATAATGCATTGACCTGGACCTAATCAATACATCAATGTACCAAGAAATCCTGGCACACCCTTTTAACAATTTAACCTGATGCATTGGTCCAATGGTCCCCACTACCTGGGTTAAGTCAGTTAGATCTCGCGGGTTTTGTCAACACAAAGACTTATGAATCCAACCACAAATATGACAAAATGCAGATCAAGCACGAACCAGCAATGCTCAATCTCATACCAAAACATAACTGCCAAAACACCTGACCAATTTACTATATTACCTGTGCAAGTATAACAGATAGACAAGTGGCCCGCATCAGTGTTGACTTCCCACCCATATTGGGTCCTGTCAGAAGCAACGCACAATTGTTGCTCCCATCATGATCTCCCAAATGTACATCATTAGGCACTAAACCACTTGAACTCTCCGCGATGGCGTATGGGTGCCATAAACCCTTCGTTTTCAGCACTGGCCCCCTATTCACATCAGACATGCCATGAGTCGAGTTATGGGAAATAAAGACAGGCCGTGAGGTGGGACCCCAAGATGTAACTGAAGTTGCAGCAAATGATTGGAGCACATCAATCGTCGAAAGAGTGTTTATGACTTGGGAAAATTCAGTTGATTTCTCAGCAAAGAGCTCAACAAGAAGGGATAGAGTATCTGCATCTGTGTCTTTGACATCATGATCCTGGAAGAATTAATAAACATAAATCACAATAAGATTAGGCAAATGGAGTTTATATATCTTACAGTTCTATATAGTGTAGCTTTATTGAATATCATTAGGTCAGGTACTGGCATAGTGAGTTCTTGGCTGGGACAGTACCACCATGAGTCCTTTTTGGTCAAGGTCATATTTAGCACTGATTTCAAGAACTACTTGGTGCTATAATAAGAAATCAAACCTAAACTTTTACCAAGAACTGGCTTGCAGCAATCCAATGTTTAACAAAGTCATCTATCAGACAGCAATACTGTAACAATGGATTGCCATGTATTTGATCATCATATTTCCATCGCTAAATTGTAAAGCAATAAGATTTATAATGATAAACAAAAAGAAAACAAGCTATTTATATGCAAACACAAGTGCGCAGTAAGCATTATCTTTAAACTGTAAAAGAGCACACATGCCTGGTATTTTGGGAAGTCATTGTCTAGAGCTTCTTCAAACTGTCGCACAAACTCATCAAGGCTCTTAAGGTTTGGAATATTTACAACCTTTGACAAAGATGGCACGCCATGATCCTCTTTATGCAACACGTTTAATAGGTCCACACCCATTCTTAGTCCTTTGACCAAAGAACCAAAAGTTTTAACCTAAAAATTACCAGCTCATTACTATAATTGCAAGAAAAATATTTTAATGCATGCTCTCATAAAACCTCAAAATATCATGTATAATCCTTGAAAACAAGAAACATCTGATCTCGTCACATAAATTGGGAAATTTAACTATTAATGAACAAAGAAACTCAGTATAAATCACTCTTTCAGTGTCTTTAATTGGGGAGCACAAAAAATATGTGTCACGTTTTCTAGGTATGTTTTTTTTTTATTAATGAATGACACAGAAAATCTTTTTAAAGTTTTGTAGGAACATTTAAGCCCTCATTTCATTCTGCCTACTGCCTACAATGCCGTCATACTCATAAATAAAATACCAAACAGATCATCACATACCCGTCTTTTCAACATTCTTTGTCCAATCACAGGCAGTAGCAGAGCTGCTGAGGATCCAACAGCTGACTTAACTTGACCCAATAGCCTCTCAAGGTCCGGAACCCGTCTTAAGTGTTCATGAATGATGGAGATGAGACCCGAATTGTTCATAATACCCTCAACAATATCAAGACGACTGTTGATATCATCAATGTCCTTTAGAGGGTGGCATATCCACCTTTTTAAAAGCCTCTTTCCAGATGCCGTCAGACAGTGGTCAAGGTGCTTGTATAGAGTACCTATAATTGTGAAAGATGAAAGATCTCAATCACTGTTCTATTAAGATCTACAAAAAGATATGTGTGCTATACTGTACCAGTATTGAACAAGCTCATGTCCACTTCGAGCCAAGGGAGTAGGCACCAAGAGCATGCCAACTCAACCAGAATTTTGAAAAATCTAAAACTTTAACATAAGTAACTCAATGCAACCTTACCCAAGCATGACCAATTCAAAGCCAAATCCAACCTAAATATGGACAACCCAGAGTTACCGCAAAATAACTCAATTTCAACTTCTAACTTAAGTTCTAATTGGCATGTACCCAGAAGGGTAAAAAGTTGCCAAAACCTGACTCAGGAATTTAAGACCCATAATTAATATGATGGTGAGACAACCCTGTCCAAATGATGTGAAACCTGAAACAAGTTATTTGCTATGCAACAATAGCCTGGCTGGCATAACATCAATGAATTGCTTCAGTTCAAGTTGTGCATAGAAGCTAAGAAAAGGCTTCCGCATACCTGCCAACCCACCGTCAACATTATTAGAGAAAATTTCTAGATTGACGAGAGTCTGGCCATCCATCCTTAGGCAACTCTTATACACGTGATATGGCAAGATCTCCCCATTCTTTAAAGCATCCTCTAGCTGGTCCAAAATATTAGTTAGATTCATCAAAACCAACATACTAGTAATATTGGTTAAAACAATACTAAATGCATTAATCATCCAAATTAAAATAATAGCATAGACACAGTACCCTACTCATACAGTGCATGAGCATTAGGTACTATAGTTCCACCACCTTTCTCGAGTAGTAGGTGGAAAAACATAAATATTGGGAGTTGAGACGCACCATCAGTCTAGACAACTGAGAAATAATGCCACCAAGTGCACAGAGAACCAGACTATAATCTGTTGAATAGTCGAACGCACTTGACCAAGAGTTTCCCGATTTTCCAAAATATCCTTTGGAATTTATCATCTCTTGTACTTGGGATGCATCCAATGAACCAGTGCTGGGCAGTGTCGGAGTCAATTGCATCTTCACCGAACCTGCATGGACAATAAAATGAAGCCATGGTTATGATCTGTATTCCTTTGTAAAAAAATAAAAATACCACTATGAGAACTTACCACTGGAAGCATATTTCTTAATTGCCTGTTGAGTTTGTTTGGAGAGCCCTGGAAAAAAGAACAGATAGTATTTTGAACCTTGCTTCTACAGGTCATTAACATCAAAATGGAAGGAAAGATTAATGTTCGTTTTTGCTTGAAACCTGAGCTCTCAAAAATTAATTCTCTAGGTGAGACCTACAACAGGTATAAAACATGTTAAGAGAAAAATATAATATAAATGTAAAAAAGAGAGTAAATCCTGTTTTGATTTAAAGGAAAACAGATTACTTGGACAAGCAAAGCACCGAGTGATGCACAAGAATCATTGTCTGAGATGGAACCAACCCAAAACTTTAGTGCTGCATAGTCCAGAAATGCAAATCCATACTCAGTTCTGCCGTTGTCAGCGCTTACAGTTCTCTGAATGTTAAAACAATACGATGAAAATATTATTTGGGAACTCTCAATCTAACTTCTATCCACAGAGATTAAATCCAGTGCACCTACTGCTACAGTACTACCACCCACCTCATGCTTGAAATTAAAAAATCCATCCTCAACATAACAAATTATTTAGCTTTTTCGAAGTGCCACATAGTTCATTTTTTGGTAAGTCATGCTTACGTAAAAGTGACAAGTTTTTCTATGGCAAATGTGTAATATCTAAAATCTCCCTTAGTATCTGCTTCAAAAACCTAATACATTAAATTGAACTGGTTTAGCATGCTAGAATCACCTCTGTTAAAGCGAGAAGATGAACTGCATCTGGCCCAATGTTTCCATCAACTACAGTTGACGGTGTAGAAACATGAACTAGCTTTCTTTGTATAACCTGAAATTAACATATATTTATTATGAAAGCTTAACAGTAGGTATACATAAACTATTATCAGTTGCATCTCTCTTTAGGCTCCATTTGGGAGAAAAATAAGTTGGGATAACTAGAAGATGAATAATCCCTTATGAGGGGCAGTGATAACTTTTATCCCATACTTATCCACCTACAACACAAGGCCTCAGGGTTTTAGGAAATAAAGGCATCAGCACTTACAGAATTAGAACCTCTAGCTTTCGCTTGGTCAGCAGTCTCGAGCTGCTCAATTCTCCCTACTTTATATCTGACGATAAAATCAAAACGTAAGCACAAAATTTAAGTTCATGGTATCAAAGTTCTAACTTAAAAGAGGGGAAAAATAACCTATATTTATTTTTAAGATCCTTTATGAAAGCAAACAATACTGCCCATAATCACTACTTCAATCATGTAGAGTGACCCACAGATTCAGGTATTTAACAAAAATAGGGAGGGCATTAATTTAGTACAGTCATGACATTATGCATTTTACATTCTGCTAGGAATCCCTGATAATTGGAGTAGTGATTATGGTATATCGTCCTAAACCTGTAGCCTGTAGCATGTTGATCAGTTCCACCTTTGGTATAAAGACAAAGGTAAGAAATCAGGATTTCTAAAGTTAGAATATTTACCCTCGTGCTATCAGTTTCTGAACAGCATCATCAATTCCAGCCTCGGATATACCAACCTGTGAAGAGCCACACAATATTTCTAGCTTGTTTTTTGAATGCTCTATCATTTGACATAGAAAACGAAAAGGTGCTGAACCCAAAAG
Organism: Rhynchospora tenuis; assembly: GCA_027725995.1. NCBI lineage: Eukaryota > Viridiplantae > Streptophyta > Magnoliopsida > Poales > Cyperaceae > Rhynchospora > Rhynchospora tenuis. The sequence continues at coordinate 78,909,258 of CM050888.1, forward strand.
GATTAAAAATAGAAAACAAATAATTTACCTGGCGGCATTTACCAACTCCACTAATAGTCATTTTCCAATCAAGCTCCTTTTGACCAATTTCAGCATCTATTTCATAAAGTTCGTAGAATTTTCCCTAGAAAGAAGGATGAATCAGACCAGCATATCAAATACAGTTGGACTGAACAGGACGAGAAGGCTATATAAAAATCATGTTTTGTTTCTGTATAATTATGAATACACACATACAGTACTTAGTTCAAGTATCAAATAAAACGAGAACTACAAATATTGCAAAAATATAAACAGGGGTTCTGTATACTTATGAATACAGACACAGTACTTAGTACAAGTATCAAACCAAATGGGCACTACAATATTGCCCAAATATAAGCAGAGAAGTGTCAGCAAACACCTTCGGCAGTTGAGATGATAATGCAGTAATGTTCATGCAACGACGCATGACATTTTATCTAAATTAAGCATTCTTGAACTGGGAATTTTAACATTGTTTTGTGATAACAGTTGAAAGTTTTGGTCTATCAACATAAATCATAAAATGGCCATAGTTATAAAAAGGTTAGCATTTTTAATCAATTAACTATGTTGGACATGGACAACATACCACTTTAAAGAAGAGAACAACATCCATGTATTCACACTTCACACTCCAGTACTGCTTTTGAGAAGCCGACATTTTTCTAAGAGCATCAGGAGGTATGTACAATGTTTTCTTATCATAAAGAGGGTCTCCAGGCCTCCTTCGATTTGCGTCTCTTATATTACTTGGATTAAGCCAGTCAAATTTGCTGCTCCCGCTCTCTAATTCTTCATCAACTGTTCGTTTTACCTTTTTGTTAGAAGCAAAAAATGGAGAGATTTGTTTAACAACGGCACTGTCATTGGCCTTTGGGGATTCTTCTTGGACCCGTTTAAGCCCTGGGACTAACGGCCGTAAAGCTGGGGTTTCAGGTTCTACTTCATCAAAGTCTAGTTTGAAGCAAGGCATGTCTCCGAAGAAGCCTTTTGATGATGGCTTGGGGAATAGTTGAACAGGAGTTTCTCCATTACTGGATGCATTTCTCTCGGTTGCCTGTCTAGGTTGAAACTGATTATTGTGTATCCTGCATGCACAATACAATTCTGTAAAAACCTGGAGATGGCATTCACTCTAATTGGATTCAAACAGGATTGGTTCAAATGAGATTACAAAAGAATCGGCTTCTTCATCCTTTTATTCCTAGTTCTAATTTTACATTTTTATTACAACGATTTTCTGGAATGAATCTGCAATCATGTACTAAGCTATCTACTGAAAGCAACAAAAATCATATAACAAATAATAAGCAAACTCCCCATAAGCAAAACCTTCATTCTCTAATTTATTTTCCTAAATCATTATATCAAATTATTCAGAATCTGCTTTAAAACTTTTTGTGCCAAGCAACATGTTATTCAACAAAAAAGGGAGACAACAAAGAGGGTCCATGAGAAGTAGGGAAGTGTGTTCAGTTGATCCCACTTGATTTTTTCTTTTAATTAAATTACAAGTTGAAGTAAAGAGTTTTATGACACTTTTAATAAGTTTCTGAAAAGTTCTTTAAAGCTAACCCCACCGAACTGAACTGCTAGCTTTGTTGTTATTTTACCAGTAAATGTAACAATGGGTCAAAAAAAATATCAAAACCGCAGTCAATTGACCGCTGAAAAGGACAATGAACTGCTTAAATGAATAGAACAAGGTACTTCTTCGAAAGATGCAAAATAAAAAAAAAATGGAAACTGATATAACAATTAGAGATTGCATGGATGTTTATGGACTATTTAAACAAAAAGACAGTATATCTAACTCAAACCTTGGACTGTCTGCTGAGAAGCCTTTAGAGAAGGGCACAGATGATTCTGGATTTTGTTGTGTCAAGGTTTCTGTGGTAACAGGTGTATTCTGCTGGAAAGCAGGCGTTCGATGCATCCAATTTTCATGTGATCTGAAATGCAATTAAGCACAAATCTTGAAGCAACCAAAGACAATATGTACCACAATGATTTTGAAGATTGCTTGATTATTGTACAAACATAGGAATTTATGTGCCTATATGGAATATGAAGGGCAGGATGCACAGAAGATCATCCATAAATAACGAAATACAGCCTAGGTAGGGTGCAAACAAATGATTAATTACTAATTTCAAACGTTGGTTCACTGACAAAACTTCATAATCTAGAGCCCATTCCAACGGCGTTAACTTGGAAATTTGTCTAATAGCACCTAATCCACCCCAAGAACAACCACTAAACAAAGTATTTAACTATACAATCCTATATTATGCACAAAATCTAGCAGAAATTAAAAAGAAGAATCCTAAAACCCTAGGTTGTGAACAAAATCTAGCAGACAGTGATCTCGATTAGTAAACAAACCATACAAAATCAACCATACCCCTTGTTCAAGCTGTCATCAGGTCGAGCTAATTTCTGCAATATGCTGGAAATAGACTTAGACGCTCCGACTCCGCCTGAACTGCTCATCGGAGAAACAAACGAACGGCGGGGCTTCTCAGGCGGAGTGTCAGTGCCTCTGACATCTCCGGCCGACGAGTTCGACTGAGGCTTTTGAAGGAAAGAGAGGATCGACTTCTGTCGTTGCATTAGGAGAGAGAGAGAGAGGAAACCTTGGGGTGCGAGCTTGAGTGCTCTACTGTGGAGAAAGATCTATTTGGCGGCAAATGAAAGGGGGAAGGGAAGAGGCGAAAATTATTTCCCTTCGAATTGATTCGGGGATCATGAAATTACGAATGTGTCCCTCGATGGAAAGGCGGACTAGGTGGCTGGCTGGTTAACCTGTTTAAGGATATATCGGTAATTTAATAATTCCATCAAAAGGTTAGTGTTATTTTGGGCTTCGGAGATGGGTTTCTTTTCGGCCATTTGGGCTCGTTCATGCAAACATTTTAACACCTCTCAGGTGCGTATTTCAGGCTAAGATCCTAAAGTCCAACCACTTGGATCAGAATTTATCATCAATTATTCGGGGGTGATATACATCATCAAGGTTTTCCCATCCAGCGTCATCCAACAGGCATGGATAGGCCAAAATAGTCTTTTTTCCGCGTGTTGACGTCAGCAAAATTTTTTGACCAATTTCCGAAAATTTTTTGGTGCTGACGTCATCAAATATACTGATTTAAGGATTTAGTTAAATGTTTTAAGGGTTGAATTAAAGTGTATAAGTGTTCGGTTAGATGCACCAATAATTTGAAATTTTAGTATTTTGTGTTCAGTTAAATACATTAAGGGATGAACTTAAAGTATCTATGTGTTCAGTTAGTTGCAGAATAAATTTGATTTCGTAGTTTTTGTGTTCAATTAAACTAGTTAAATAAAAAAACAAAATGAACAGATACAAACATAGCGAACATTTACAACAATAAACTGAACAAATATACAAATTTCCTGAGTAAGAAATAAATGATCATATTCAACATACAAAGTGAAATAAATTATTGTTGCATCTAACTGAACACTTACACACTTTAATTCAACCCTTAAAACATTTAATTGAACCCTTAAATCAGCATATTTGATGACGTCAGCACTAAAAAATTTTTGAAAAAATGGTCAAAAATTTTTGCTGACGTCAGAACGCGAAAATTCTGAGTTTGGATGACGCTGGATGGAAAAACCATGGATGATCAATACCAATTATGTATTTAAATAAATGCAGTGAAGTTCCTTTTTTTTTTTTTTTTTTTTTTTGGGGGGGGGGGAACCTAGGTGAAAAAAATGGCGATTTTGTCTCTTTTTTTTTCTTCTTTCTTGTTCTAAGATGGACCTAAGTGGTCGGCCGGCGGAAACAGTTTGTCGAGATGATGTGCGATTGAGGTCATGTAGTATGCTGAGGTGCGTATGGTGCGGCTGTTGTGTGTAAGGAGGTGCTACTGGGACACAGGATGTGCGCTTGGGGCACGAGGAGTAACCAATGAGCGAAGAGGTGCTGTCAGGGTACAAGGAGGTGGTGCCAGAGCGCAAGATGGTGTTACCAGAGCATGAAGAGGTGCTGCTGGGGCACGAGGATATGCGGACGGGCCATAAGAACTGGTTGGTTAGCAAGGAGGCGGCGCCAGGGCGCAAAAAAGTATTGTTGGGCATGTGGATTGGCCGGTGAGCGAGGGGGTGCAATTGGTGCCCAAGGGCCAAACTTGGGCCGTGAGTGTCTAGGCACGAGGTACAGCCAATACGTGAGAAGATTTTGTTAGGGCGCTAGTAAGGCAGTAGGTTATGTCGGTGCATGAGGAAGTACGGCCGATGTGCGAGGAGGTGCAGCAGGTGCACGAAGAGGTATTGTCGGGGCACGAGGAGGTGCTGCAGTTCTCGAGGATGTGGGCCCGGTACTTGAAGATGTGTGGCTAGTAGTTGAAAATGTGCGGCTGATTCAACTGGTGTGATTAGTGTGTGATGTAGGATCGTGGATACACAAACGGAGGGATTGATATGATTGTAGATGCAATACGGATACAGTCGATTATCTTTTTTCTTATCATTTTATCGTAGGTTTAATTTTATTTTTATTTTAAATTGGTAATTGGTAATTGTACCGATGTACCACTATTTGGCAGCAGCTGCCCAGCTTTCCTAAAAAAATAATATTTAAATAAAACTTATTGTAGTTTAAGACTTCAAAAATCCGGTTAGTAAAATCTAAACAATCCTTAATCTCGGGCTTTCAATATCGTACATCAAACAAATTTTAGAACATTTTTTTCTATTCTGTCCCTATCTTTTCTATATTTATAAATATTCACTAATCACGCATATAAAAATTTAGAACATATAAACTATATATTCGAATATCAAATACACGTATAAATGTTCATTCAACTTTTAACGATGCATAAATTCTCATTCATGATTTGTATGTTGTAAGAAGCCAATATAAATTGTATTTGATCGATTGAAGCCCAAATTTACCTTTCTATTATTGAAATACGTACATCAAATTAACAAAATAATACTAGAATTATAATTAAGCAGCTTTCTGTGTCGTTTGCTGATACCATTATGCAAAACTAAGATCTATTATGAAGTCCTTTTTAACGGTCAATGAATATATCTTTTTTTTTTTCCAAGAAGAGAAAATTCTAACGGTATCACATGAGGTTGAATTTGCACAAGCTTTTGACTCAATATTATTGATTTTCTTAGTCAACCTAATGATTGAAAAAAAAATTTCCTCCAATCTGGATTAATTGGATCCTCTCCATCCATAGGTCTCTTCTTCATAGATAAGAGTCAACGGGGAGGACACTAATCCCTTGGTGCATTAAAGAGGACTCCGGCAGGTGATCCTTTATCACCTGTGTTGTTCGCCCAATTGCACTTTAATATGTTGATGACACCATTCAAGTTATGGTAGCAGACCTATATACTCTTGAAGTGATTGCTAAAGTTCTTCGCAAATTCACTAAATTGACAGGCCTCCAAAGTAAATATGACAAGAGTGTTATTATCATTCCGATATCACTAACAACGAAAGCAACTACCGCGGCTTCAATCATCGTTGGGTGCTCACTGAAAGAACTCCCAGTTACTTACTTAGGCCTTCCACTGTCAGCTAAAAAGTTAACGAAAGCTGATTTTTTTACCGCTGATCCGACCAAACCCAAGAAAGATTGGAAGGATGGAAAGCAAGACTTCTCTTCCGGAGGTAGGCTAACTTTGATTAACTTGGTCCTTTCTGCGTTGCCTTTGCATTATATGCAAGTCTTACATCTTCTTCCAGCTTGGCTAAAAAAGCATCTAGACAGAATTCGGCGTGGTTTATTTTCTGAAAAGGGATGTAAAATGTCTGGAGTACATTGCTTAGTTTCATGGCAAAATTGTCGCATGCCAAAAAAATTGGAGGAATTGGCATTCTCAACCTTGATTGTCAAAACCAAGCGCTGCTCCCAAAAATAGCTATGGAAATTACAAGTTGAACCAGACTCTATTTGGACCGAGACGATTAATGTGCTCTATAGTTAGGGCTGAAAACGGATCGGATATTATCCGCGGATATCTGCATCCGAATTCAACAAATGGCGGATTCGGATGTCAATATCCGGATCCGAACGGATACGGATGCGGATGCGGATATGGAAACAGATATGGATGCGGATACGGATACGAATACGGATAATTATCCGGATCTGGATAATTTTAAAAAACGGATATCCGAATTTGACTAGTTCAGGTCTGAATCCGCAATATCTATTTAGATTTAATAACGCAAAAATTATATCCAAAGCAAGGAATTGAACCCAAGATTTGTTGGATACAAGCCTAACACCTCAACCAACCAACCAATACACCTTTTGTGTATAACATCTTTAATATCTATATATATATTTAAAGCTTCTATATTAACTTGATAATGTACAAATTCCGCTTACGTCTATGGATTTTAAAAAGTCTAACTCGAATCTTTTAGTAAGAATCAAATTTATAATTATTTATGAATTTAGTAATTATGGTTAAACTAAATTCATATAAATTGAACTAAGAAAAATATATATTTGATTTAATGAATTCAATATATATGTCGAGAATCCAACCAAGAATGTTAATAATAATTTAATTTATACATATTATATATAATATTTTGATAAAATTTTGGATTTAATTGGTTGAATGAATAAATTTAGAGTATTGTTACCTAATTATTCTATAATTTATATTGTCTAAATATAATTTATTGCATGACATGAAAATTTTATTATGCTTCAGCTACTCTCATATAAGACAAACTTTTATATGCACTATGAAATTTACAAAAAGTTCTGCAGAAATGAATAAAAAAAGAATTGATTGCTATATGATCCGTATCCGACAAAATATATTCGTATTCGACTCCGTATCCGATAATATCCGAACCGTATTCGTATCCGCTTAATATCTGGACCGTATCCGTATCCGAACGCATCCGTATTCGAATCCGTATCCCAAAAAAAATATAGATGCGGATATGGGAAGACCAACATCCGCTCCATATCCGATCCGTTTTCATCCATTCGATTTTTTCACTCCTAACCTCAGTGATAAATATCTCTCAAGCATCTCACATTGCTCGAGAGATATATGTCCCCATCAAAATGATTTTTTTGGGATTTTATTTCATTGGAATTGATTTCTCGAGAATTCGTTGGATCTAATAACATAAAAATTTTGACCAAAACGTCAAACCCATCTGTTTTGATCAAGAATTTTCTAATGAAATGAAATCCCATGTTTAAAAAAATGTTATTCTGATCAGGGCCATACTTGGGGTTGCATCATTTGCAAATACTTCTATTACTCATAATACTCAAGGTGATAATCCATGCCGACGTTGGGCGTTAGATGGATCATTTTCTTCAGCCTCCTCTAACAAATTAATTATAGATACTGAGGTATGCGAAACCTGATACTTGCTTTCATTTGGAAGACAAGCTTCTCACACAAGTTACCATGCAAAAGCGTAGCTGGCCTTCAATTACACAGGACGGAGCAGGATTTTAAAATAAGATGGCAAAGAGTAGTCGTGTTGAAATTTTTAAAATTTTAGGGGGCCAAATTGAATAACTCTAACTCAATAACGTGTAATTTTTACACTTTTAGGGGTTTATTTTGAAAATACAAGGGGGACAATTGCCCACTTTTGAGTACATTTAGATCCGCCAATGGATTCCAAATTGCATTCTCCATACTGCTCTGGATACTAAGGTTGAGCTCCAGAACACCAAATCAAAGGGAGAGGAGAAGAGATGAAAGTAACGAAACAATCAGAAGAGTTTACTCTACCTGATTGGTTACTCGCTCCACGCGAAAGAGAAGGCGACGGAAGGGAAGAGAAGGAGACGGAAGACACACACTAAAATTTCGGAAGTTTCAGAGTAAACTTTTACACTCCGAATCAGAGGGTAACAAATTTCGATGAACCCTTACTCTCCTATCCGTTTCTCTCCTTTAATCATGGAATTCTGGAGCAAACCCTAAATATACAAGACAACTATTCGTGAATTGCAATTTTGCAAAAACAACTTGGCTTCAACTAATAAGGTCAAATAATATGGTCTAGCACGAAGCAGTCGAAGCTATCTTGGAAATCTGACAAAGGAATAAAATTCTCGAAAATAGATCGATACCCGCTCTATGGGACTCAATTTGGGCAGTAGGCTATTGGATCCGGATCCTCTGGTCGGCAGATATGTGCAGACCACCTGGTCGGCGCGTGATCCGAACCGTCTGATTTAATCTCAACGGTTCATTTTTTTCGGGTCAATATTTTTTTTCGGGAGTGGTGGAATTCACGGGGCTCCCTTTTAGCCGTTGAGATTAAATCAGATGGTCCAGATCCTCTACCGACCAGCTGGTCGCCGACTAGAGGATCTGAATCCGTAGGCTATTGGCTCATCTGGAATGAGAGGAATGCGAGGATTTTTAAGAATTTCTCTTCGACGCCTGCTCGGATGGCTATCGACATTCGACATACTAGCCCAATCACGACAAACCATTGATTGTTGAATATTTTTTTTTCTTTTTTCCTTACGTCTTTTTGATATCCTCTTTGTAATTTTTATTTTTTTTCCTTTTTAAATATATTGTACTATCTTTTTTATCTTTTAATAATTTATTTGTTGGATCTCGCCAACTCAACTTAGAAAAATACAGTGAGTTTAAAAGAATTTTTTTTTTTTTGGAGAATAAAGAAACATTATATAAAGTTATCGATTATTGGACTTTGGACATAGTATGTACTACTATGTACTTCTGTTAGTACGGTGACATGCCATGGCCATTGACCCCAGCATGCTCTCTCTCTTTTCTGCCAAAAATAATCATATATTTTCGACCATCATAAAACTTTGTGCTCCTTTGGATCCCACGAACATATATATTTTTTTTCCGGTTTAAATTTGACTTAGGACTCGGATCTTCCAAATCATATGTTTGTGATATATTTCTTCGGTTTAGAGACTTAGAGTTGACATCATTTATTTTAGAATTTCGGGAGCGCACTGTCAACTCTTACAATGAACTTTTTTTCAAAAACAATTAGAAAAAATTACTTCCATATACAAATAAACTATCAATTTTGAAAATGTATAAACTGTTGCGATTATCAGACCGAGTAGTTAGCTCCTTTCCATCAACCAAGAAGTTCTTTTGAACCATTACGAGTATTTCTTTCAAAATTTCTTAACATTGTTGGATTGGCAATGCCAAACAAACCTTCAAAAAATGAATTTTAAAAGTGACAGATGACATGAACTGGTTAGTATACAAAAAAGGTAAACTTCGTATACTTCACGTTTTCTTTGAAAAAAAAATGTATAGAAATTTATATATTTTTCTCCGATTAGAAATTGTAAGAGTCAACCGTCTATAATTTAAAAATTTTAAAGTGGAGAACTTGTACAATTTATGTCTTAGAAGAGAACAATTAATGTACAATTTTAAATTAAAAAGAGAGTAAAACACGCAAATCGGAATTATGAAATAGTAAACCAAATACAAATTTAAATTTAAAAAACGAACCATGTACGATATGAATTTAACATCGAGATAAAAGCTGACTATGTACAAATTTAAATGAAAAAAATTAACTATTTTCTAAATTTAAAAAAAATAAGAATTCGGACACTTCAAAATAAAAATAAACAATAACATATATCGACATTGTGTACAGAGAGTAAATTCCTAGAAAAAAATTTGAAAAAATACGTAATAGAAAGTAAGATGTCTTGTACTAATGACGTGCAACTTTATATTCTCATTTCGACAGGCCACAGGGGAAAAAAATCTTCACAGGTTGTTATCAATTCTTTATTTTATTTCGGTATATCATATATATTGTTTAAATTAAAAGTATATATGTATAGATGTATACTCTGGTCATTTAAACAAAAAATTCTCTTTTGCGTCCAGTGGAAATTGAAGTTGTTATGCTTTAAATTAACATTGGATTCACTATACTAGACTCTTACTTTTATAGGCGTATCATATATTACAGCATCACATAAGATTCTTACATCCACTTTATAAAATTGGAAGATGCAAGTATGCGTGCGAATATATTGCAGAAATTTTATTTTGGTTATACAGCACGAATGATGCACGTCAATTTCGATAGTTTGCATTTGGAGCGGTACTAAATGGATTTTTTTCCTTCCTTTTGCTCGACTAAAAATCTAGTTGGGTCTTTAGTCTTTTTTTTTTTTTTTTTTTTTTTTGATTGTGGGGTCTTTAGTCTTCACGAGCAGTTTTAGAGATGTAATGCAACATCGTAGCATTAATTGCAATGTGACATCGTAGCATCAATTGTTACTAAGTGCACATGTTTCCAAAAGTCGTCTCATAATTATTACCGATGAGATTCATATTACTAGCATTAGATGTGTAGACAAATTAAAAAAACAAAATAATGTTAGACAATAAAAATATGTTGCTTAATTTATCAGCGATACAAATAGATGTGTTATTCAATTTATTTCTATATTAGATGGAAAACTAAATAATAGTGCTGCTTCTTCTAGCGATTCACATCCAACCACAGATCAAATCGATCCAACGATAAAAACACATGTTTACTATTTATACCTAAAGTGTAACATCTTTTCCATCCGTGCATTTATAAGTAGTAGAGATAAATTAGGATTAAGAGGAGGGGTTCTGTTGCTCCTGAAATTAACTACCCCAAATGCTACAAATCAGCCACCGTTGAATTTCATTTTGATCAATGACGGTGATTACCTCCATCTAAAAGCGTTGTGGGAGTCTCTTTGACTTTATTAAAGATTTCAAGTAAAAAAATCAACAAATTAATTATATCGTCTCTCTAACTCCAATTTATGGCCGTCCAATCTAATCTCGACGGACAGATTATTACAGACCGCACAAATTTCGATGATCCTGATATTAATCACTGGAATCCATCATCAATCGGACGGCCATAAATTATTCCGCTACTGTGTAGCCACTTCAGAGGATTTCATTCTAGTCCTCAAGACCCCAACACTTGTGCGACACCGCACTCTTTCTCCCTCGCCTCTCGCTCACCATTTTGCCCTTAAAACTATTACTCCGTCAGTTGTTTTCGTATTTTTCTCTCCACAGTCCACCCCTAGCCGCAATTTATGGCGCCTGGTGCTACATACCCCTCTCTTGCACAAATTCTATCCTCTTCTGTGTTTAAAATCGAGCAATTATTTATTTATTTTTTAGATTTAGCATAGAGAAACTCAGTCTTATAGTATTTTCCTTTAGTTCGAGATACAATACTTTTTCTCCTCTCGTTGTAATTCAATGTAGCTACGGTCGATGGAGAGATTAGTTTAAGATGCAAATGTTGTTGCTTGGTGAATACTTATATAGCTGAACTTAATTCTTTTGCTGATAAAACTGACTTTGTTTGGATTCAAATTTTGTTAGGTGATGCGTGATGTGATCTATTCACGAAAAGAACAACTTAATTAAAATTGACTTTCACATTAACTTCAACTTTAATACAAATAATAAAAACTACAATAAAGAAAAGTGCATGTTAAATGAATTAAATCAATGATATTTTCAATATGACGAATCAGCTCATCGACCACAAGATTGAGTTTTTCATCAAATTTCGTTAAGATTTTAATAATTTTTTTTCATCATAGGAAATTTCATCAGTTTTAAATTGTTTGATTTTTATTCAGTGTCATTTGGCCTTTAATTGATATTTTGAATCTTTTATTTCAACTATTAACTAATTTTTAAAATAAATTTACTTAACTTAAAGCAATGCCTATTTAAAATACAATTAAATTTGCTTTTTTCAAAAGTTAAATCTTGTTTCTGTGAAATGCCGTTACAAACTTACCTGCAATAGTCGATGTCTTTAACCAATTCAAGACTCATTTTATTTTACAAATTCACCAAACATGGAATTTCTTATATGCGCATTGCAAAATTATATATTTATTTTTGGCAAAGAAAACACAAATGATGCTCATAATAAGCATTATTTGCACACTATATTCGCATTTTCTATGTATAATTCGATATTTTTAAAAAGTAAGATCTGAAATATAATATAGGCATAAAGGGCTTAAATATAGATTATTGTTACTGATTAATTTCCAATGAAATTAAAATTTCTTAAAATGCTCAAATGAAGCTCTGAATTACACATTATATGCGTATTTTCTATGTAAAATCTACTCTCTTGAATAAGTAAGATCTGAATTACATTGTGCACCAGATAAATAGTTTAAATATATATTACTATGATCAAATGACTTTGAATGAATCCAGAATCGCTTGAAATACTTAACAGGTGCTCAGAATAAGGTTTATTTGCAATTTATAAGCACATTTATTATGTACAATGCAATAATTTGATTATTTCAATAAGTAAGATATGAATTATATTCTCAACCTTATAAACATCATAAATATTCAGAATCTCTTAAAATGCTTAATTGCTGCTCAAAATATTCATTTTTTGCACTTTATATGCGTATCTTTTGTGAATAATCCGTTAGTTTGGATAAGTAAGATCCAAATTATATTATAGACCAAGTAAAGAGTTTAAATATAGATTATTGCGATCAAATTACTTCAAACTAATCTAGAATCACGTGAAATTCTCAAATGATATACATAATAAGCTTTATTTGCTATTTATATGCATATTTTCAATGTATAATGCAACATTTTGAATAAGTAAGATCTGAATTATATTCTTGACCATAAAAAAAGGTTAAATATAGATTTTGAAATATTTTTGATAAGCCAAAACTGAATTATATTCTAAGCCATATAAAGAGCTCAAATATAGTTTTTTTAGAAATCAAATTACTTTAAACGAATTCAGAATTGCATGAAAGACTCAAATGATACATAGAGTAAGCAATATTTTCAATTTATATGAGTATTTTCATTGTTAAATGCAACATTTTGTATAAGTACGATCTCAATTACATTCTCGACCATATAAAGATTTTAAATATAGATTATTGTGATGAATGAATTCAGAATTGCTTGAAAATGCGGAAATAATATACATAATAAGCTTTATTTGCAATTTATATGTGTATTTTCAATGTATAATCCAATATTTGGAATAAAGATCCAAATTATGTTCTGGACCATATAAATATCTCAAAATATTGATTATTGTGATCAAAATGACCTCAAATGAATCCAGAATCGCTAAAAATGCTCAATTGATATCAAAGAAAAGTGATAAAAAAAACTAGGAATGAATCAAGAATCTCTAGAATGCTCAACTGATGTACCAAATAGACTTTATTTTCAATTTATATGCTTTTCTTAAGTGTAATATAATATTCTGGATAAGTAAGATCCTAATTATATTCTAGACCTTACAAAGAGCTTAAATATAGATTATTGTGATCAAATTACTTCAAATGAATTGCAGAATTGCTTGAAATGCTTACATAATACTCCTAAATAAATTTATTACAATTTATAAGCGTATTTTCAATGTATAATACAACGTTTTAAATAAATAACATCTGAATTATATTCCAGACCATATGAAGAGCTTAAATATAGATTACTGTGATCAAATAACTTAGAATGAATGCAGAATTACTTGAAATGCTCAAATGATGCACAGATTAAGCATAATAAGCACATATGCGTAATTTCTATGTATAATGCAATATTTTTTAATAATTAAGATCTGAATTATATTCTAGACCGTATAAGAGCTTAAATATAGATTATTGTGAATAAATGATTTTGAATGAATCCAAAATTGTTTAAAATGCTCAAATGAAGCTTATAATAATATTATTCTGCAAGTTATATAAGCATTTTCTATGTATGATCCAAATTTTGAATAAGTAAGATTCAAATTACAGTAAAGAGTTTAAATAGATTTGTGTTATCAAAATTACTTCAAACGAATCCAAAATCACCTGAAATTCTCAAGTGATACACAGATAACTTTTATTTGCAATTTGTATGTGTTTTTTCAATGTATAATGCAACATTTTAAATAAGTAAAATCTGAATTATGTTCTAGAAAGTATAAAGAGCTTAAATATTACTGTGACCAAATGACTAAGAATGAATGCATAATTGCTTCAAATGCTCAAATGATTCTCAGAATAAGCATTATCTACACATTATATGTCTATTTTCTACGTATAATCAAATATTTTTTAATAAATAAGATTTGAATTATATTCTAGACCGTATAAAAATCTTAAATATAGATTATTGTGAATAAATGAATTCGAACGAATCCAAAATTATTTATAATGCTCAAATGAAGCTCAAAATAATATTATATTATTTTGAACATTATATGCGTATTTTACATGTATAATCCAATATTTTGAATAAATAAAATCTGAATAATATTATACACGACATAAGAGTTTAAACATATATTATTGTGATCAAATTACTACGAATGCATATAGAATCGCTTAGGAAACTTAATTTTTTGCTCAGAATATACTTTTTACTGCAGTTTATATGCACATTTTCTGAGAATAATCCATCATGTCGAATAAGTAAAATCCTATTTATACTCTTGACCAAATAAATGATTTAAAAATGGATTTTTTTAATGAAATAACTTTGAATGAATCTGGAATCGCTAGAAACGCTCAACTGATGCTAAAAATAAGCTTTATTTGCTATTTATATGGGTCCATTTTAAGTATAATGCAATATTTTTGATATCTAAGATCTGGGTTATATTCTAGACATATGAAGAGCTTATATATGGATTATTGTGATCAAATTACTTGAAATGCTCAAATGATACAAAGAATAAGATCCGAGTTACATTCTAGGCCTTACAAAGACCATAAATACATATTATTTTGATCAAATTACTTCTAATGAATCTAGAATCACTTGAAATGTTCAAATGAAAACTCAGAATAAGCTTTATTTGCAATTGATATGCGTATTTTCAATGTGTAATAAGTAAGATCTGGATTATATTCTATTCCAGCTTAAATAAAAATTATTGTGATGAAATGACTAAAAATGAAAGCAGAATTGCTCGAAACGCTCAAATGATGCTCACAATAAGCATTATTTTCCCATTATATACGTATTTTCTATGCATAATCCAATATTTTCCAATAAGTAAGATCTGAATTATATTCTAGACCGTATAAAGAGTTTAAATATGGTTTACAGTGGATAAAAGATTTCAAATGAATCCAAATTTGCTTGAAAGCTCAAATGAATTTCAGAATAATATTATTTTACACATTTATATGCATATTTTTTATGCATAATCCAATATTTATAATAAGTAAGATCTCAATTACACTGTACATCATATAAATAGTGTAAATATAGCTTACTTTGAATTTATCTAGAATTACGTAAAATGCTTAATTGTTGCCAGAATACTTTTTTTTGCACTTGATATGCATTCTTTCTATGAATAATTCATTATTTTGAATAACTAAGATCTAAATTATATTCTCGACCAAATAAAAAGTTTAAATATAGATTGTTATGATCAGATAACTTCAAATGAATCCAGAATCGCTAGAAATGCTCAATTGATTCTGAAAATAAGCTTGCAGTTTTTATATAGGTCCTTTAAAGTATAATGCAATATTTTTTATATGTAAGATCTGAATTAAATTCTAGACTTCATGAAGAGCTTATATATGGATTATTGTGATCAAATTAGTTGAAACAAATCCATAATCGCTTGAAATGCTAAAACGATACATAGTATGAGTTTACATGAAATTTATATGTGTATTTTCAATTACGAATGCAACAGTTAAATAAATAAGACATGAGATACATTCTTGACCTTACAAAGAGTTTAAATACAGATTATTATGATTAAATTACTTCAAATGAATCCAGAATCGCTTGAAATGCTCAAATGATAACTAAGAATACGCTTTTTTTTTGCAATTTATGTGCATATTTTCAAGATGTAAATGCAACATTTTGAATAAGTAAGATGTGAATTATATTCTAGACTATGTAAAGAGCTCAAATATAAATTATTGTGATCAAATGACCTAGATTGAATGCAAAATCGCTTGAAATTCTCAAATGATGCTCAGAGTAAGCACTTTTTGCACATTATATGCATTTTTTCTATGCATAATCCAATATATTCCAATAAGTATGATTTAACTACATTCTGACCATATGAATATCTTAAATATAGATTATTGTGAAATAAATGATTTCGAATGAACCAAAATTTGCTTAAAATTCTCAAATGAATCTCAAAATGATATTATTTTGCATATTATATCTGTATTTTATTTGTATAATCTGATATTTTGAATAAGTAAGATCTGAATTATATTGTACACATAAACCAAATAAAGAGTTTAAATATAGATTACTATGAACAAGTTATTTTATTTGTAGTATTTCGTCCATATTGTCAGATACAGAGCATCTGGACAAAGTGGTCTGATCTTGCATCCTTTCATTCTGACTCACTTGTGGTGCCTTCTGAGTGATGTGCACCCCTATATAAGCCTCTGTACTGATGGAATACAAGAGGTTTTGCCATTCTTTCAGTTCATCTATTATATAGATAGCAAGTAAGAGAGAATATAAGGAAAGAGATGGGAGACAAGTCAGAACCGACTATTCCCTTGGATACACCATCGAGTATAGGGAAGTTACATCGGTTTCTGTAGTGCCCTCTCGTCAAGATCTCGCTGTAGGAAGACACAAGATATGGAGAAGATCAGTGATGAAGGAGACACACTTGGTTTGCTGGTTTCAAGTTCATCCATTCAACACTCGATTTCAATTAGCGATGGCACGAGGTATTTTACGATTCTGGGTTATTTCCGCATTCTAGAGTTGTTGTAGCACTTACAGTTGGTATCAGAGAGGGTTATGCCGCTGGATTGCCTTTATTGAAATGGAATTTCATAACGGTTTGTAAGAAATTCTGTTGTAAGTGTTGAGTGGATTGAGTTTTGTCTGATTTTCATTGATTGTTTGAATTCGTGGAGCAATATCTCAAGATCCGCTTATCCAATTTGAGTGAGGTTTTCGGGATTGGAAAGATCTATGAGTCTACTTTCTAACGAGACCAAAATCTTGAAAATCCAGTGGGTATACAGTGAGATAATCAAGTTGCAACCAGTAGAGGTCAGACAGTCGGGATTCTGAATTTTCTGACCTTTTAGTATTACGGGCCAGATTTCTCTCAATTGGTAATTCGGTTTTGTATGAAATTTTACTGGGATGTAGATATTTCAGATATCTTTCCATAGAGTGTAAATTTGCAAAATTCTGATAAAGTATGAGTGAGATATGCTATCTGCAAGATAGGTCATTCTGACAGTTTGTCGGGTTTCGTCTGTGATAGTCTGTATTTCGAAGGACATAGCTTTTGATCTGTAAAATTGTTTTTGATGAAACTTACGTCATAAGAAAGATCTTTGAATCTAGTTTCTATAATGACCAAGAACACAGAAAACAAATAAGTATAGAGAAAGTTATTGTCAGTTTACCAGAAAGTGTTCAGACTGTCAGAAAGTTTCTGGATGAACTTTGGACGCACCCTTTCGTATGGGGCGATCCGTTTGGAGTTGGAACGACCTATTCCAATAGAGTTTGGTCCAGAAATAAATTTTAAGATGAAAATTAAGGTATAATCAGACATATGATGGTTCTCCATTGTTAATTAAAGCTTGTAGATTACTTAACTACTATGGAATTCTATAGAATAGTCACAGTTTGTCATAAATACTAAATTTGTAAAGATGGTTGGCATTTTTTGTTGGAGATTGG
This sequence comes from Rhynchospora tenuis, assembly GCA_027725995.1. Classification (NCBI taxonomy): domain Eukaryota; kingdom Viridiplantae; phylum Streptophyta; class Magnoliopsida; order Poales; family Cyperaceae; genus Rhynchospora; species Rhynchospora tenuis. The sequence goes on from CM050888.1 coordinate 78,927,030, forward strand.
TTAGTCATTACTGATATGCTTGAATATACTATAGTAGTAAAGTTTGATGCAGTCCACAGACCATCATACTATCGGGTACTCTATTAGTATTAGCACTACAAGTATTGTATTGATTAAACAAACTTGAATAACAATAGATGTGGCATACTAATACGCAAATTGTATTTGTAAAAGATACGACAAGTAATTATGCATATGGTAATTATTCAGATATAGATAATTATAATAAGATAATCTATGTTTTGGTTAAGTCTTTGAATGCAGACATTTTAAACGGACCGCTTGAGTCTTTAACGGGCCACTATGTAATATGTTTGCTTTAAGATTTGTTTCGTTTAGATCATTCGGTTAGTGTTTAAACGTATCTGTCAGTAACAGTGAAGGAAATAGACGATTATCTATTGAAATGAATGGTTACATATGGATTCATTTGTTGAAACCCATAGTATGTTCATGATGGATTGTTGTGTGTCTAGGCGAACTGCTTAAAGATTTAACGGGCCGCTGAAATATCAAGCGAACCACTTGTGGTTTTAGCGGACCTCTACAACTGGTGATAGATAACAAAGTTATATGTCTTGTGATTAATATATGATAATTGATTGAAGTGTAGCCACAGCAGCTTCAATTGCATTAAGGTATATATATTATATAGTGTATCTATAAATCACATTAGGAAGAAAGGACATGGCTTGTGTCTAGTGATGAATATATATATATTAATATATTAAGGAGTAGCCACATCATTCTTAGTTGGATTAAAGTTATGTATATATAAAGTTTATAAAATCACATTTGGATTAAACAGACACAAGATTGTAATAGATTAAGTTAACGAAGTTAGTATCGTCCCACAGGACTATTGACCTAGTTAACTTAATATATTAGGATATAATAGTTAAATTATGAATACTTAATTTGCCCACAGGGATTAAGGATAAGAATATAATTGACTAGTTATATCATAAAGTATGAAGAATCAAATCATAGTATTTAGACTGTGTAAGAAATTGATTCATAAAGTTGTAATGTTTAATTACATAAAGAGTTATAGCATGATATTTAGCCCACAGGTAATATTATGCAGGAATTGACTCATAAAGATAAATCACTTAGTTCGCATTGGTAAATTAAAGTATAAAGTTAAGTCTCAATATAAAGATAAGCATGTATCGGTTCTACTTTCATAAGGATAGCAGATTTCCTTTAAAAATGATAAGTATCAAAGTTTCTGAGTTGAGGATAATAGTTATAAGATCTAGAAGGATATTGTTCTCCTTCATTAAAGTTGTAAGAATATTAAATTTATGAACCAGTAGGATCCACTTTTGAGGTTGAAGTTATGAACATAAGTTATAATGAACAGTGGGAGCAGTTTAACTGCTTATGTTTCATGTTTATAAAGAATAAGTTCTTTCAATGTATAGTGATTTGGTTGATATGCATATTAATGTAAAGTTCTTACATAAGACACTAGATGAGTAGTTGGCCTCTTAGGTTAAGGCTAATGTAATAATACTCATCATAAAAGTTTATCTTTTAGGTTTATTACCATTATAGGTGCGAGAGCACATAATGAAAATGAGGAATATAGTTGTTCAACAAAAGAGTCTATATAATATTTCTGAGTCATTACTTGTATATTTTATTTTGAATACTTGTCCAGTTTAATATAGTCTTATCAAGATTACCTATAAGGTTATAACACATATAAAGATAAATGGTCAGTTTGGTGTTTTTGACCATATGTGTTTAATAGGAGAATAGACATATTATGGATAAAGTTGAGAGTGTTCATATGGTTGAGATATGATTAACAAGTAAGAAAATGACTAGCTGACATCAAGCGTATAGCTTGCATTCATCTCTTTAATTGATGATTACTCACAATATATGTATCTCTACATACTTATAAGGTTTTAAGGTGGAAATAGAGAAACAATACAGTAAGCAAATAAAAGATTGTGAGATCAGAAAATGGTAAAGAGATTAGAAATATGAAATATGACTAGGATATGAATCTAGAAATATTAAGTTCTAGAGAATGTTCAGATTAGTGGGAGTGATCAGTTTTAGGTCGTACAAAAACTCCCTCTAATTCATAATTGGATATATTATTAAGGATCAATAAATATTGATAATCCAATTATTGACATTCGTTAACCGACATATAATACAATAATAGATCAAGTTGAATATTTAATATTCAATATCAAGGTGATCTAATAAAGGATTAGGTCGGTTATCCTAGTAATAATATGTAGTTTATCTACGAGACTCTTATAAAAGTATTATTGTTGAATAAGATTCTGATATTTTCTAAGATAATGAATTGCAATGAGTCCATAGTATAGTATAATGCCAAGTAAAATCGGTAAGAGTCAATGGTGTGCAATGAAGTCTGAAATTTGGTTAAGTTACTTATGGTTTAAACCTATTGGTTGTAATGGATTTCTTAAAACCAAAAGGATTCATAAGTAAACATAAAGTAATACCAAATTAGTCTTGTCACCAATTGGTTCATTTAGAAGAAGTAGTGAATTACATGAAGGTTTTCTCACATGTATTAAAGAAGATTCACTTAACATGATTATGGCATTAGTAGCTCATTCTGGTTTGGAGTTACATTAAATGGATATAAATGTTGCAACTCTTAATGGTGATCTAGAGGAGAAGGTTATATTAAATAACCATAAAAGTTTCTTCTTTAGAGGTAATAAGTATTTAGTTAACAAGTTAAAGTATTCTATATAAGAATTAAAACAAGTATTTCACTAATGATATTAATAGTTTCATAAGGTTATTTCTTCATACGTTTTGAAGAAATATAAGATGAACTATTGCATATATCAGGAGATCAGTGGGAGTTGATTTTATCTACTTGTTTTATATATAGATAATGTTCTACTTGTAACTAATGATAAAAGATGATTATATAAGGTGAATAATTTCTTTTTAAAATATTGATATGAAGGATATGGGTGAAGTTTTGTTTGTGATAGAAATAAAAGCCCATGTAGATAGGAATCAAGATATTCTTGATCTATCTCAACAAGCATATATCAATAAGATTTTAGAAAGATTCCAGAAGGAATGATATTCACCGCGTCCAGTACCTATTAATATAGGTGATAGATTCATTCTAAATCAGTATCCTCAGTATAACTCAGAAAGGAAACAAATAGTAAATACTTCAAGTATTTAGGCAATTTGAAAGCATAAAGTATGATCAGGTTTGTGCACAAGAACTGACATAGCTTTTGCCATTTAAATATTTGGACTGATATCATAATAATTAGGATATAGACCACAATTAAATTGCTAAGAAAGTAATGATATATCTTTAAGGTACTAAAGATATTGTGCTTGTGTCTCAACTGACTGGAAAGTTGAAGTTATTTTGGTACATAAACTGGTTGTGTCAATTTCAGTAAATCGAATTCAGGATACATGTTAGCCAGTGGAAATTGTGTTATCAAGAAGTGTTTTAACTGACATTGTCTATTACTTCAATATAAAGTCTAGTTTGTTGTGTGTTTTGAGATTACCCTCGATGGTGTTTGAAGAGTTTTATTGTGAGACTTAGAGTTATGGATTTTATATCTAAGTCATTAAGGATTCTGTATGATAATTCTGTCACAGTCTTTCTAGTCAAGAATAATGAAGGTAAAAGTCAAAGTATCGACATTAAGTATTTGGCTTTGAAAGAGCGGATTAAGAAGAATTAAGTGGTCATTAAATGTGTTCATACAGAATTGAAGCTGACTGATTCTTTGAATAAATACTGCAGCTAAAGGAATTCAAAGATCATGTAGATATATAGGAATTGATCCTATGGTTAATATTAATCGTACGAGTGTGTATAAACTCTTCATAAAAGTGTAGATGTTTTCTTGTGTTGATTGTGCGCACATATATGGTATATATATTTTGATCATAAGGTTAAGAAATACATCATAAAGATTGACTTGGAATAGACGTCGGGTTTATTCATAAAGTTGTATGCTAATCACATAAAAGGTTGATTTAAAAGTTTCATTGTGCATTGTAATCATGGATAGTAATATTCGCATTTATTAGTTGCTTTAAGCACTAGTAACGATAAGATGACTTACTGTCATGGTTCGTGCATAATGTTTCTTTCATTTCACATAGAGGAAAACAGAAAGCATTATTGCAATAAATGTAAAGGATGCAAGCTCAAGTGGGAGAATGTAGTATTTCGTCCATATTGTCAGATACAGAGCATCTGGACAAAGTGGTCTGATCTTGCACCCTTTCATTCTGACTCACTTGTGGTGCCTTCTGAGTGATGTGCACCCCTATATAAGCCTCTGTACTGATGGAATACAAGAGGTTTTGCCATTCTTTCAGTTCATCTATTATATAGATAGCAAGTAAGAGAGAATATAAGGAAAGAGATGGGAGACAAGTCAGAACCGACTATTCCCTTGGATACACCATCGAGTATAGGGAAGTTACATCGGTTTCTGTAGTGCCCTCTCGTCAAGATCTCGCTGTAGGAAGACACAAGATATGGAGAAGATCAGTGATGAAGGAGACACACTTGGTTTGCTGGTTTCAAGTTCATCCATTCAACACTCGATTTCAATTAGCGATGGCACGAGGTATTTTACGATTCTGGGTTATTTCCGCATTCTAGAGTTGTTGTAGCACTTACATCTAATATCACTTAAAATACTTAAATTGTTGCCCAGAATGTTTCTTTTTTTGGCATTTTGCATGCATATTTTCTACTAATAATCCATTATTTTGAATAAGTAAGATCCAAACTATATTCTTGACCAACTAAAGAGTTTAAATATGGATTGTTGTGATGAAATAACTTTTGAATGAATCCGAACTCGCTAGAACTACTTGACATATTCTAAAAATAAGCTTTATTTGCAATTTATATGCACTCTTTTTAAGTATAATGTAATATTTTTATATGTAAGATCTGAGTAATATTATTGACCATAAGAGGAACTCATATATGGATTATTGTGATCAAATTTCTTAAAAGAAATCCATAATTTCCTGAAAAATGCTCAAATGATACATATAATAAGTTTATTTGAAATGTATATGCGTTTTTTCAATTTATAATGCGACATTTAAATAAATAAGATCTGAGTAACATTCTAGACCACACAAAGAGCTTAAATACAGATAATTGTAATCAAATTACTTCGAAGGAATCCAAAAACGCATCAAATGCTGAAATGGTACTCATAATAAGCTTTATTTGATATTATATGCGTATTTTCAATGTATAATGCAACATTTCGAATAAGTAAGATCTGGATTATATTTTAGACCATATAATTATCCTAAATATAAATTATTGTGTTCAAATGACTTAGAATGCATGCAAAATCATTTGAAATGTTCAAATTATGCTCAGAATAAGCATTATTTGCACAATATAAGCGTATTTTCTCTGCATAATCTAATATTTTTCAATAAGTAAGATGTGAAATATATACTAGACCATATAAGAGATTAAATATAGATTATTGTGATCAAATTAATTGAAAGAAATCCACATTCGCTTGAATGCTCTAATGAATCTCAGAATAATATTACTTTTGTACATTATATGTGTATATTCTATGTATAAGCTAATAATTTGAATATGTAAGATCTAATTTATATTTTACACCATATAAAAATTGAAATATAGATTACTGTGATAAATTATTTCGACTGTATCTAGAATCGCTCAAAATACTTAATGTTTCTCATATGATCCATTAAAAATACTCTTTTGTTGCACTCTATATGGATGTTTTCTATTAATAATCCATTGTTTAGAATAAGTAAAGATCTGAATTGTATTTTTGACCAAAAAAAGAGTTTAATATGGACTGTTGTGACGAAATAAATTTGAATGAATCCAATTGCTAGAAATGCTCAATTGATGCTAAAGATAAGCTCTATTTGCAATTTATATGCGTTATTTTTAAGTATAATGCAATATTTTTTATATGTAAGATCTGAATTATATTCTAGACCATACGAAGAGGTAATATATGGATTATTGTGATCAAATTGCTTGAAATAAATCCATTATCGCCTGAAATGATACATAGAATAAGTTTATTTAATATTTATATACGTATTTTCAATTTATAAAGAAACAATTAATTAAAGTTACGTTATAGGCCTTAAAAAAGCTTAAATAAAGATTATTGTGATTAAATTACTTCAAATGAATATATAATCACTTGAAATGCTCAAATGATACTCAGAATAAGCTTTATTTGCTATTTATATGCATATTTTCTATGTATAATGCAACATTTTTAATCAGTAAGATCTGGATTATATTCTAGACCATCTCTAGAGCCTAAATATAAATTATCGTGATCAAATTACTTAAACTGAATGCTGAATCGCATGATATGCTCAAATGATGCTGAGAATAAGCATTATTTCCACATTGCATCTGTATTTTCTATGCATAATCCAATATTATCCAATAAGTAAGAACTGAATGTATTCTATACCATATAAAGAGATTAAATATAGATTATTATGATCAAATGACTTGAGAGAAACCCATAATCGATTGAAATGCTCGAATTAATGTCGGACTAATATTAATTTTTCACATTATATGCGTATTTTCTATGTATAATCCAATATTTTGAATAAGTAAGATCTTATTATATTATAAACCATACAATGAGTTTAAATATAGATTATCTGTGATCAAATTACTTCGAATGTATCTAAGCAACGGTTAAAATACTTGTTGCTCAGAATATTCTTTTTTTCCACTTTATATGCATATATTCTTTGAATAATCCATTGTTTTGAATAAGTAAGACCCGAATTATATTCGTGACCAAATAAATAGTTTAAATTTGGATAGTTATGTTGAAATAAGTTCAAATGAGTCCGGAATCGTTAGAAATGCTCAACTAATGCTAAAAACAAGCTTTATTTGCAATTTTTTATACGTTCTTTTTAAGTATAATGCAATAATTTCGATATGTAAGATCCAAATTATATTCTAGACCATCTGAAGAGCTCATATATGGATAATTGTGATAAAATAATTTGGAAACAAATCCATAATCGCCCGAAATTCTTAAATGATGCATAAAATAAGTTTATTTGAAATTTATATGCTTATATTCAATTTATAATGCAAAATTTACATAAATAAGATGTGAGATACATTCTGGACCTTACAAAGAGCTCAAAGTAAATAACATATGTGATCAAATTACTTCAAATGAACAAATGATACTCAGAATAAGCTTTTTTTGCAATTTAAGTGCGTATTTTCAAGATATAATGCAACATTTTGAATACATATGTTATGGATTATATTGTAGACTATATAGGAGCTTAAATATATATTATTGTGATCAAATGACTTAGAATGAATGCATAATCACTTGAAAATTCTCAAATTATGCTCAGAATAAGCATTTTTCGCACAATTTATCAGTTTTTTCTATTCATAATCCAATATTTCCAATAAGTAAGATCTGAATTAAATTCTAGACCGTATAAAGAGCTTAAATATAGATTATTTTGAATAAATAATTTCGAATGAATCAAAATTTGCTTGAAATGCTCAAATGAATCTCAGAATGATACTATTTTTGCACATTATATGCGTATTTTCTTTGTATAATCCAATATTTTGAATAAGTATAAGATCTGAATTATATTGTACACCATATACAGAGTTTAAATATAGATTACTGTTATCAAAGTACCTCGAATGTAGATAGCTTCGCTTACAATAGTTAATTGCTGACTAGAATATTTTTTTTTTTGGCACTTTATATGCATATTTTCTAGGAATAATCCATTATTTGGAATAAGTAAGATCCAAATTATTTTCTTGACCAAATAATGAGTTTAATTATAGAATGTTGTGATGGAATAACTTCGAGTGAGTCCGGAATCGCTATAAATGCTCAAGTGATGCTAAAAATAAGTTTTTTTTTTTACAATTTATATCGTTCATTTTAATTATAATTCCATATTTTTCATATGTAAGATCTGAATTGTATTCTAGACCATATGAAAAGCTTATATATAAATTATTGTGATTAAATTAATTGAAACAAATCCATAATCACCTGAAATGCTCACATGATACATAAAATAAGGTTATTGGAAATTTCTATGAGTATTTACAATGTATAGTGCAACATTGAAATAAATAAGATCATAATTACATTCTAGAGCATACAAAGAGCTTAAATATAGATTATTGTGATCAAATTACTTCAAATGCATCCAGAAATGCTTTAAATTCTCAAATGATACTCAGAATATGATCTAAATTATATTCTAAACCGCATAAACAGCTTAAATATAGATTATTGTGAATAAATGATTTTGAATGAATCAAAATTTTCTTAAAATGCTCAACTAAATCTCAGAATGACATTTTTTTGGCACATTATATGTGAATTTTCTTTGTATGATCCATTATTTTGAATAAGTAAAATGTTAATTATATTGTACACCATATAAAGAGTTTAAATATAAATCACTTTGATCAAATTACTTTGAAAGTATCTAGGATCGTTAATAAAACTTAATTGTTGCACAGAATATTCTTTTTTTTTTGCACTTTATATGTATATGTTCTATGAATAATCCATTATTTTGAATAAGTTCTGAATTATATTCTTGACCAAATAAAGAGTTTAAATATAGATTGTTGTGATCAAATAACTTCGAAAGAATCCGAAATAACTAAACATGCTCAACTGATGCTAAAAATAAGCTTTAGTTGCAATTTATATGCTTTCTTTTATAATATAATATACAATATTTTTAGTAAAGAAGATCTGAATTATATTCTAGACCATATGAAAAGCTTATATACGGATTATTGTAATCTAATTACTTGAAAGAAATCCATAATAGCCTGAAATGCTCACATGATACATAGAATAAGTTTGTTTGAAATTTATATGTGTATTTTCAATGTATAATGCAACATTTAAATAAATAAGATCTTAGTTACATTTTAGACATCACAAAGAGCATATTGATTATTGACCTATTGTGTTCAAATTCTTCAAATGAATTCAGAAATAATGCTCTCAAATGATACTCAGAATTTTTTTTTTTTTTTTTTTTTGCGAGTTATATGCGTATCTTCAATGTATAATGCAACATTTGAATAAGTAGGATCTAGATTATAGTCTAGACCATATATGAGCCTAAATATAAATTATTGTGTTCAAAATTATTTAGAATGAATGTAGAATCATTTGAAATGCTCAAATTATGCTTAGAATACGAATTATTTGGACAATATATGAGTATTTTATATGCATAATCCAATATTCTCTAATAAGTAAGATCTGAATTATATTCTTGACCGCATAAATAGCTTAAATATAGATTATTGTGAATACATGATTTGGAATGAATAAAAAATTTTCTTAAAATGCTCAAATGAATATCATAATGATATATTTTTTGCACATTGTATATGTATTTTCTATTTATAATCCAATATTTTGAATAAATTAGAACTGAATTATATTGAATACCATATAAAGAGTTTAAATATAGCTTACTGTTATCAAATTACTTCGAATGAATCTAGCATCGGTTAAAATACTTAATTGTTGCTCAGAATATGCTTTTTTTGCACTTTATATGAATATTTTCTTTGAATAATCCATTATTTTTAATAAGTAAGATCTGAATCATATTCTTGACCAAATAAATAGTTTAAATATGGATTGATGTGATGAAATAACTTCGATTGAATCCGGAATCGCTAGAAATGTTTAACTGATGCTAAAATAAGCTTTATTTGCCAATTCATATGCATTCATTTCTGGTATAATGCAATATTATTTCTATGTAAGATCTGAATTATATTCTATACCTTATGAAGAGCTTTGATATCGATTATTGCGATCAAATTACTTGAAAGAAAAATCCATAATCACCAGAAATGATACATAGAATAAGTTTATTTAATAAATATATGTGTCTTTTCAATGTATATGTAAAGTATTGGACATTTATAGTAAAGGGGAAATTTTGGAACAGTTACGGACTGATCAAATCATATCGAACAGTCATTGGAATTTCATATATCCTTCTATTCAGCAAGAGAATTTGTATTTCTTTGCGAAAAAGCGAAGAAACCGATTTTTTATCCCATTCAAATACGATAAAGAATCAGAAAAAGAACTAATATCCTGTTTTTCTATTTCGATTTCAAATACCCATAAACGGTATTTTCCATCGAAATGATGCAGCATTTAAATAAATCAGATCTTACATTCTAGACCTTACTCAGAATAAGCTTTATTTGCAATTTATATGTGTATTTTTGCATAATGAAACATTTTGAATAAGTAAGATCTGGATTATATTATAGACCATATAAAGAGCCTAAATAAAATAATTGTCACCAAATGACTTAGAATGAATGTAGAACCGTTTGAAATGCTCAAGTGATGTTCAGAATAAGCATTATTTGTGAATTATATGCGTATTTTCTATGCCTAATCCAATATTTTCCAATATGTAAGATCTAAATTATATTATAGACCGTATAAAGAGCTTAAATATAAATTATTGTGATCAAATTACTTGAATGAAATCCATAATCGCTTGAAATGCTCAAATGAATCTCAGAATAATATTATTTTTGCTGATTATATGCGTATTTCTATGTGTAATCCAATATGTTGAATAAGTAAGATCTGAATTAAATTGCAAAGTGTTTAAATATAAATTACTGTGATAAAATTACTTGGAATGTATCTAGCACTGCATGAAATACTTAATATGTTGCTCAGAATATTCTTTTTTTGCACTTTATATGCATATTTTCTATGAACAATCCATTATATTGAATAAATAAGTTTCGTATATATTCTTGACCAAAAAAGAGTTTAAATATAGATTCTTGTGATCAAATAACTTCAAATGAATCCGGAATCGCAAAAAAATTATCAACTGATGCTAATTGAAATTTATATACGGTCTTTTATTGTATAATGAAATATTTTTTTTATATATAAGATCTTAATTATATTGTAGACTACATGAAGAGCTTATATATGGATTTTTCTCATCAAATTACTTGAAACAAACCCATAATTGCATGAAATACTCACATGATACTTAGAATAAGTTTATTTGAAATTATTTTCAAGTTATAAAGCAACATTCATATACATAAGACATGAGATACATTCTAGACCCTACAAAGAGCTTCAATACCAATTATTGTGATCAAATTATTCCAAATGAATCCAAAATCGTTTGAAATGCTCCAATGATACTCAAACTAAGCTTTTTTTTTTTTACAATTTATGTGTGTATTTTCAATATATAATACAACATTTTGAATAAGTAAGCTCTGGACTACATTCTAGACAATATAAAGAGCTTAAATATAAATTATTATAATCAGATGACTTGCAGAATCGCTTGAAATGCTCAAATGATGCTCAAAATATTCATTATTTGCACATTATATAGGTATTTTATATGCATAATCTAACATTTTCCAATAAGTAAAATCTGAACTATATTTTGGACCACATAAACAGCTTAACTATAGATTATTGTAAATAAATGATTCGAAGGAATCAAAATTTGCTTAAAATGCTCAAATTAATCTCAGAATGATATATTTTTTGCGCATAACATGAGTATTTTCTTTACATAATCCAATATTTTGAATAAGTAAGATCTGAATTATATTGTAACACCATATAATGATTTTAAATATCGAGTACTGTGATCAAATTACTTCGAATGTATCTAGAATCGCTTAAAAACCTAGTTGTTGCTCAGAATATTATTTTTTTTTGCAATTTATATTCATGTTTTCTTTGAATAATCCAATATTTTGAATAATTAAAATCTGAATGATATTCTTGACCGAATAAATAGTTTAATATGGATTATTGTGATGAGATAACATCAAATAAATCCGGAATCGCTAAAAAAAAGCTCAACTGATGTAAGATTTGAATTATATGAACTCATTTAAGGTATAATGCAATATTTTTGATATGTAAGATTTGAATTATATTTTTAACATTATGAAGAGCTTTGATATGGATTTTTGTGGTGAAATTACTCGAAACTAATCCATAATATCCAGAAATGCTAAAATGATGCATAGAATAAATTTATATGAAATTTATATGCGTATTTTCAATGTATAAAGAACCATTTAAAACAAATAAGATCTTTGTTACATTTTAGACCTTACAAAGAGGTTAAACACAAATTGTTGTGATCAAATTAAATGATACTCAGAATTATTGTGTTCAAATAACTTAGAATGAATGCAGAATAACTTGAAATGCTCAAATGATGCTCAGTATATATGTATTATTAGCCTACATATGGGTATATTCTATATGTAATATAATATTTTCCATTAAGGAAGATCTGAATTATATTCTGGACCGCATAAACATCTTAATAAATTATTGTGAATAAATGATTTTGAATGAATCAAAATTTGCATAAAATGCTCAAATGAATCAGAATGATGTATTTTTTGCACATTATATGCGTATTTTCTTTCTATAATCCAATATTTTGAAAGTAAGATCTGAACTATATTGTACACCATATAAAGATTTTAAATATAGATTACTGTGATCAATATACTTCGAATGTATGTAGAATGACTTAAAAAAAACTTAATTGTTGCTCTAAAATATTCTTTTTGCATTTTATATGCATATTTTCTGTGAATAATCCATTATTTTGAATAAGTAAGATCCGAATTATTTTCTTGACCAAATAAAGAGTTTAAATTTGGATTGTTGTGATGAAATAATTTTGAATGAATCTATAATAGCTAGAAATGCTCAACTGATGCTACAATAAGTTTTAATTGCAATTTATATGCATTTTTTTAAGTATAATGCAATATTTTTTTTATATTTAAGATCCGAATTACATTCCAGACCATTTGAAGAGCATATATATGCATTATTGGATCAAATTACTTTAAAAAAAAATCCATAATCGCCTGAAATTCTCAAATGATACATAGCATAAGTTTATTTGAAATTTATACGCGTATTTTCAATGTATAACGCCACATTTAAATAAATAAGATCTTAGTTACTTTCTGGACTTTCCAAAGAGCTTAAATAAAGATAATGAATTTACTACAAACGAACCAGGAACGCATGAAATGCTCAAATGATATTCAGAATATGCTTTATTTGAAATTTATCTTGTAATTTCAATGTAAAATGCGACATTTTGACTAAGTATAAGTTATTGTGATCAAATGACTTAGAATGAACGAAGAATCGCTTAAAATACTCAAATGATGCTCAGAATATGCATTATTTGCACATTATCTGCGTACTTTCTATGCATAATCCAATAATTTCCAATAACTAAGATCTGAATTATATTCTAGACCACACAAGCAGCTTAAATATTGATTATTTTGAATAAATGATTTCGAATGAATCAAAATGTTCAAATGAATCTCAGAATGATATATTTTTGCACATTATATGAGTATTTTCTATGTATCATCTAATAAATAAGATCTGAATTATATTGTACACGATATAGGGTTTAAATATGCATTACTGTGATCAAATTACTTTGAATGTTTCTAGCATCGATTAAAATACTTAATTGTTGCTCAGAGTATTCTTTTTTTCACTTTATATGCATGTTTTCTCTGAATAATCCATTATTTTAAATAAGCAAGATCTGAATCATATTCATGACCAAATAAATAGTTTAAATATGGATTGTTGTAATGAAATGGGGCTAATTCCGAATAGCTTGTTCTCAAGCTTGCCAAACATACTTTGGAATAAGAACAAGGGCCTCTTATTCTTGTTCCCACAAAAAGTTGGAACTAGAACAAGAACAAGATTCTTGTTCTTGTTCTTATTCCATATACTTCCAAACATCCCCTAAAAATGATTCAACTGATGCTAAACTATGCTTATTTGCAATTCGTATGCATTCTTTTAAGGTATAATGCAATATTTTTTATGCGTAAGATCTGAATAATATTCTTGACCTTATGAAGTGCTTTGATATGAAATATTGTGATCAAATTTGAAACAAATATATAATCGACAAAAATACTCAAATGATAGATAGAATAAGTTAATTTGAAATTTATATGAGTATTTTCAATGTATAATGCAACATTTAAATAAATAAGATCTTGGTTACATTCTAGACCTTAAAATATATTTAAGATGTTTGGTGATCAAATTACTTCAAATGAATCCAGGAACACTTGAAATGCTCAAATGATACTCAGAATATGCTCTTTTTTTTTTCGCTATTGATATGCGTATTTTCAAATGTATAATGCAACATTTTGAATAAATAAAAATTAAATTATATATTATAGTCCACATAAACATCTTAAATATAAATTATTGTGATCAAATAACTTAGAATGAATATAGAATCGCTTGAAGTGCTCAAATGATGCTCAGAATAAGTATTATTTGCACATTATATGCGCATTTTTAATGCGTAATCCAATATTTTTCAATAAGTAAGATCTAAATTATATTCTAAATGAATCCAAATTTGCTTGAAATGAATCTCAGAATATATTATTTTTTCACATTATATTCTAGACCGTATAAATGAATCTCAGAATTATAATATTTTTTCACATTATATATATGCGTATTTTCTATGTATAATCCAATATTTTGAACACGTAAGATCTGAATTATATTATACACTACATAAAGAGTTTAAATATAGATTATTTTGATCACATTACTTCGAATGTATCTTGAATCGCTTATAATGCTTAATTATTGCTCATAATATTCTTTTTTTTGCACTTTATATGCATATTTTCTATGAATAATTCTTTATTTTGAATAAGTAAGATCTGAATTATATTCTTGACAAAATAAAGAGTTTAAATATAGATTGTTATGATGAAATAAATTCGAATGAATCCGAAATCGCTAGAAATGCTCTCAACTGTTTGTATAAATAAGCTTTATTTGCAATTTATGTGCGTTCTTTTAAGGTATAATGAAATATTTTTTACATGTAAGATCTGAATTACTTTTTTTTTTTTTTTGAAAATTTGACAGTGGCTGTCAAAGCAACAGAAAACTACAAGCAAAAGAAAGGAAACATTAAGCATAGATCTGAATTACTTCTAGACCATATAAAGAACTTATATATAGATTGTTGTGATCAAATTACTTGAAACAAATCCATAATCGCTTGAAATGCTCAAATTATACATTGAATAAGTTTATTTGAAATTTATATGTGTATTTTCAATGTATAATGTAACATTTAAATAAATAAGATCCGAGTTAAATTCTATACCTTACAAAGAGTTTAAATACAGATTATTTTGATTAAATTACTTCAAATTAATTCAGAAAATATTTGGAATGCTCGAATGATAGTTAGAATAAGCATTATTTGCAATTTATATGTGTATTTTAAATGTATAATGCAGCATTTTGAATAAGTAAGACCTAGATTATATTATAGACCATATAAAGATCCTAAATACAAATTATTGTGATCAAATGACTTAGAATGAATGCAGAATTGCTTGAAATGCTCAAATCAAATTTTATTTGCAATTTGTATGCGTTATTTTAAATTATAATGAAATATTTTCGGTAAGTAAGAATTATATTATGGACCATATAAAGAGAGTAAATGCAGATTATTGTGATGAAATTACTTCAAACGATTCCAGAATCAAATGAAAGGTTCAAGTGATACACAGAGTAAGTTTTATTGACAATTTATATATGTATTTTCTATGTTAAATGTAGGATCATCGGTATAAGTAGGATCTGAATTATATTGTAGATCATATAAGAGTTTAAATATAGATTATTGTGATCAAATTAGTATATAGAATAAGCTTGAAATGCAGAAATAGTAAATAGAATAAGCTTTATTTGAAATTTATATATGTATTTTCAATGTATAATCCAATATTTGGAATAAGTAAGATCCGAATTATATTTTGGACCATATAAAGATCTTAAATATTGATTATTGTGATCAAATGACTTTGAATGAATCCAGAATCGCTAGAGATGATAAATTTTAAGCGATTTTAGATATTTAGTCAATTTAACATCTAGCGATTATGGATTCATTCGAAGTCATTTGATCACAATATTAAATTTAAGCGATTTTCAAAAAAAAAATAGTTAAATGAAATTAAAATAGATTGACTTAATATAAAACAAAGCAAAAACCTTGAAGGGTTATGCCACAGCATGTATCATGTACACTTGTTTAAATTTTACAAGGATGATTCATGAACTAATATATTTATCATCAAAAAGTGTATTTTTCTGATCATATACCAATAGTGCCTATGCGGTTGGCAGACCAACGGGTTGAGGTTTTCTGGTATCTAGTCTTTTCCTTGCTCCAAAAATCTAACACCGTAGAGGCCATATCTACTGGTATAGCCAGAGAGAAATTCAAAGCAATCAATGAAAGACCATACAAAATAGTCTTGCGTGTGAAGATCATCATCAGGAACGAAACATTTTTATAGCATATATGAACCGTCTGATTTTAAGAAATGGACATTAAAAAAAAATATGCATGGCAGAATTATCCATATATATAGAGAGAATGACTACAGTATACTCTAAAGAACGGATCATGCGGTGTTTTAGAGTTGTTTTTCAAGATTTGAAATTTAAATGGCTGATCCAAACTGTACAATATCTTCTCCATATTGAAATATTCTTAGAAATAAATTTTTACATTTTTTGAATTTTTTTTACTATATTTTTTCAGATTTTACAAAATTGTTGTAAATGGAGGGCCCATAAAAGTTAAACGAATTTTTACATTTTTTTTATTTTTTTACTATATTCTGAAATTATATATATATTCATTATAATAATATTTTATTAAATATAAAATAAATTATAAAATTTTCTTACTAAATTGTCATCTTACCTCACACCCTATCTCTTGCTAAACTGATAAGTACTTCCTTTTTCGTCCTGAAACGAAATCTCCAGGAATCAACCTCTATCGCATCCTTGGTCAGGTGCCTTCATAAATTGCATGGTGGGTTAATCTCTGGAAAGTGGAAATTAGAATTACTGTGGGCGGCTTTGCAGTTGCTCAAGTCCACTTTGACCAAATTGCAGAATCTTTACGTCTCAATTTCTAATGGAATCATTTTTGTTCTATTTTCCTGCTATATTTCCTTTCCTCTAATCATATTAGATCATTTCGACAAAGGTGAACTCATCAGTTCTAAAGTGCCGGATCTCCATTTGTCAATTGCATGGATAATTTTGCATTTTCTTTTGAAATGAATGTAATATCACCAATTATTTGTAAAATCCAGAATAAACAAAAAAAGAAAAAGAAAACATCAAACCATATTAGGCTCAACTGTTCAACCTGATGCCACATACAAACAGTTAATGTACCAAAATATTGAGTTTCTAATGATTTTTTTTATTTTTTATTTCACTCTTTACCCTTTAAGTGCGCCATGAAGTTTTACTTGGAACCTTTCAAAATTTAAATATTGCTACAGTAAGTACCATCATTTCTCTATAAATACACCATTCACGCTATAACAGCATCCACTCAAAAACCCAGGAAACACGAATAACCCTATACAAATACACCTCATGTCTGCAATATTGTTCCTTATGTTCCTCCTCCGTTGCACATCCACAGTGTTGTCTACTAAAGATGATGAAACAGCGCTACTCAAAATCAACAAGCAGCTAGGTTACCCTGACATACTTCAGAGCTGGGTCAAAGGTTTCGACTTCTGTAATGCCGGAAATGCGCTATTTCAATCAAACTGGTATATCAGATGTAGCAGCACTGGCCGTGTAATAGATTTGTATCTGCAAAACACAAATATCAATGCTCCCTTTCCTGACTCAATTTGTGACTTAACCGAACTTGAATTCATAGGGTTTTATCATAGTCCTCGGCTGTACGGTTCAATTCCTTCTTGCATTACCCAACTTTATAATCTCCATCAAATTGTCATAATAGGGACATCCTTCTCTGGCTCTGTACCCAGTTTCTACAACCATCCGAATCTCACTATCATCAATCTATCGTTCAACCAGCTATCCGGAACAATTCCATCATCTTTCTCTACCTTACCGAACTTAGTTCAGTTGGATCTTTCGTTCAATTACCTTACTGGTACCATACCACCTCAGCTCGTCCATACAAGCCACACCTCATATCCACAACTTGTGCTTGCCAGCAACAGCTTGACAGGTGAACTACCAAGGTGTTATGGATGGATAGATTTTGGTCTAATTGACCTGGGGAACAACCAACTCAGTGGCGATGCTTCTTTTTTATTCGGTAAACAGAAAAAAGCATTTGCCAAAATTATTTTAGCTAATAATGAGTTTGAGTTCGATCTTAGTTATGTTGAATTCTCGGATAATTTATATGGGTTTGATCTAAGCCACAATAAGATCTATGGGAAAGTGCCTGACTCATTCATGACTGCTACCGGGTTGCTTGACCCCAATCTGTCATTCAATAAACTCTGTGGGGAGCTACCTAAGGGAAATAACATGGGGCGATTCAGTGCTGCAGTTTTTGCCAACAATACATGTCTTTGTGGGTACCCTTTGCCACCATGCTCCGCTTCAGCACCTGCTCCTTCACCTTGAGTGCCTCTTTGTAGCATTTGATCACAGAAATTTACCATTCTTATGTTATGTCGTTCAAGGTGTGCCGAAAATAATTTTGTGATTTCAATGTTTCTCATAAGTAAAATGCATCTAGTCATTGTAGTGTGGTTCTTTTTTTACTTTTCTCAGTAGTATTTTCTCCAGGAGGTTGTTCAAATATTGAATGAAATTTTTGCTAATTAATTCTGATCTATAAAAGAAAATGGAAATTATATAAACTAATTGGCTAGGTTTTGGTGCTGACCCAACCAATTCAGCTTTTTGCCTTCTTAGTAAATGCACCAATGTAAAATGAAGAATTCAAACTCATAATAACTTGTGTATAAAATAAAAAAAAAAAGAATACTATAAATATGCTGATACAAGTACAGTTAACTGTGATTTCCAGAACCATTATGGATTTATAATACTACTGAAGTGAGTACCGGAATTACTCGATTTGTTCGCATATGGTCTGGTACATGAATAGTTCCAGGCTTCCAGCCTATTCACCGGTATTCTTGTATCGTAGTCTATTGAACGAAATAGGCAACACCTTTGTCAGCTTCAGATCCCAGCTGATTCTTGGGCATTAGATGCGAGCTTCACTGTTGTCGTATAAAATCCAACTCGATGGGATGTTATGTTGGCACTATTGCCATGGCATTTTTATTTGAATCAATTGTACCGCGCAAATGATCCCCATCACGTTCAACAAGTGGGCTTTTCTACTCGGGATTATTCTAAGCGGATTTCTTTGTTTGACTCAAATTCTAATTGGATTCTAGAACAAGATTAGGGCGTGTAACACAACATTGTAGCATTAATTACTCACTCAGAAATTCAACTCTTAAGTGCACTATTTCCAAAACTCGTCTCATCTTATTGTTAATCTGTTATGTTTGATAATAAATTAACAAACACACATGCAAAATCCGATAGCACTTGGGCTTTGAAGTTGGGTTTATTTTCGGACCATATCCATTTGGGCTCGGCCATGCTTCAGGGTAAATCCTGAAGCCCAATTGAATAGCACTTGGATAGTTGGATGCTGTGTGTTATCGTCTGCTCTATCTTCCCCCAACTCTTTTTTTCTCTTTTTCTGTTCGATATTTTCTTTTTTCTGAGATAACATCCATGTAGGACGGTTGGTTCCAAATTGAGTGCGTTATATGTGTGTAATTTAGATCTACTTTTGAAAATTCAAGAAATAATTTCTTTATTTTTAAAACTGATAGTTTTTGCGTAATATTTTATGAGATGTGATACTTCTGTGTCAAGTGCATATTTCAGCTCATAATTTTGTTACCTGTAAATTATTAATCATCATATTTTGTAGGAACTTTGAGTACAATAATAGTGTATTTCCTCAAGGCTATTAATGGTGAACTATTGCACGTTTTAAATTGTTTCGTAGTCACAAAAATCGCCACGTTGATTTTTTTTTTTTTTTCCTTTCCGCCTTGCATATTGATGCATACATATATCGACACATAATAATAATAACACTTTAATTAGAATTTAGTAACTTTTTTATAGCAATTGTTAATACCACTAGGCTAAAGTTGTGGTCCATAAAAAAAATACAATTCTCGCACATTACGGTAAGAATATGCAAATGCATCTTAGATCTTGGTCAGAGGTGCATTCGGTATTAAATTTACTATTTATAAGTTTATTTAGTGCGGTTTGGTTTATGATTTGCAAAATATGGTCCAATTCAAAAGAAACATCTAGTGACACTATGAAATCTCCTGTAAGAGTGTCGGTTGGAAAGCTGGTCAATTCATCGACTTATTAAAAGCTAGTTACAAAGGAAATGAACTGCAAAAATTAATATCTGAAAGCAATTTATGAGGTCATAATTTACGATTGTTGATTAATTTTAAGATAAGATTATTAAACTTACAATTTTTTTTAAAAGAACTCTGTGACCGCGTATTTGCCAATCAGGCACTAGGTGCTCCAAATTAATAGATCCTTCCCGAACCACTATGCATTCTAAACTATTCCAGTTCTGCTTATTATTTTAAATATAGTTCTAGAAATGCTACTCACATGAAATATTTCTGAACTCTTAAGAATTAAGAGTTCATTTACACCGATCTGTTGCGAAGTGTAAACGATTTTAGTCTAATTAATTATTTCAATAGAACGTTCTAGAAATGCTGCTTCCATAAAATATTTCTAATCCGTCGAGAATTAAAAATTCATCATTATATATATATTTTTTTGGCAGTTAAAATATATCACTATATTACCTAAAGGAAAGAAATCAAAATCGTGACATCGATAACAGCGTTAATAGAAAAAAAAATTCCAATTATGTAATATTGCATTAAATTATTAATAATTCTATAGCATATGACATGTATACTTTGCATAGCTGGCGCATACTTGGACGTACTCGGTTACGGGCAACACAAGTGTCAGATGTATTACAAAAACATGTCGGCATGTCATGAATTTAGACATGCCTCGTCCTTTGATTTCTATTTTTTTTTTTTTCTCTTGACATTATATGACCAAGTGTCAAATACTACAGTAAATGACACGTCTAAATTAAGAAAGACCATGAAGTGTTCTAATACAGGCATGAGAGCTTTTATTTTATTTTTTACAATCAATAACAACAAAAACAACAACAATAAAAAAATATCATATAATAATAGTTTGCATTCATCTAAACATTTTTTTACGTCAAAGTTGTTGTAAATATTATGTACTCGTCATGCTAATTGCACTTAGAAAATGTCGCATAACTCTAAAAGCTTCTAGAGAAAAAAAAGAAAAATAAGAAAATAACTATTTCAGTCTATTATAGAAAAACATTACATTTTTTAAATTCTATTTATTTAAACATTTTTTTCATAGGTTTTTTTCTTCTAAAAAAATTTAAAAACGATACAAATAGTTACATATTCTTATATACACGCATGTAACTGCTTCTATAAACCGACATGATAAGGTACATGTGTATCCATCACGTGCATGCACAAATTACATTGTAATAGTGACTTTTTTCCATAAAAATTAGAAAGATTTCTCTCGTAATTATTATGAATTTATTGTTTTGTATATTTTTTCTTACACTATTTTTTATGGTTTTTAAATCATCAAAAAAGTTGAAAAATTAATATAGATATTTGTGGGCATGTGCACGAATACATCGTGCATCACGCCAATAAATGTTATGTTATAAAAAGTTCAATATTTCAGCCTAACACAACGCAATACATTGAAGTATTTGCACGTGTCAATAATCATGACACATACAATAATACGTGGACGTCTGATGTACATGTGTTGATACGACAAGTTTACAAGAATAAGTATCAGTAGGATTGAATTTACAAAATATTATTAATTTATTAATCAATGAAAAAGGTTATATACACCATACCTATTTGATTTGCACCGTCGACATAAATTTTATGCGGGTACGATATACAATATAAAAGAAAGGAATATACATTTCTCTGCCTTACGGGTTTTACTCAACAAAAAACATATTGTAAAAACCAAAAAAAAAGAAAAACACATTTATATGCAGATTTTTTTTTTTTTTTGTTAGAGAACTATTTATATGCAGAAGTTGCTGGCAATATTCAAGCGTCGAGACTTTTATACGATAATGATATATCGTATATGCCACAGACAATCTCATGCAGCTGTAGATTGTTGATTTCTCTCCAGTACTCTGGACTCAACTCCAAACTCCCGAGTCAGAGGAGCAAACGTCTGTGCATCACAACCGTCCTTTGTCCCAATAAGAAAATTCGTTGCTTTCATTCTCTGCCAAGACATGGCCTACAAAGTAAACTCAACTACAAGTCGTAGAACGTGCACTTTAATATTTACCCCAGAAAGGTTGGAAAGTAGCCCTTGTGGTCCAAGGGATCGATGTTTAAGCCGAGACCACTCCAATAAAATGACACGAGGAGGTTTGATTGGCGTCTCCACCAACTATTCCCCTCCTCGTGTACAGCAAGAGATTCTACGGTGTAGAAATGATGCATACTGATAAACTGGACAACTCCAGTTCCGATAGCAACACAGAGGATAACTAGGAATTAGTTGGAATTCTGTTAGTGGCACTCTTGTAATTTCTTTGAAGTTTAGCTGAGCCATTCTCTATTATAAATACATGTATCTGTACTGATTATTATGTGAGAAATATAGATTGAATTATTCTCTTCTTTGATTATTCTTACATGGTATCAGAGCAATAAAAGAGCAAACGCTCAAATCTTTCCCTTCTCTATCTATCAAGATCGATCAAAGATCTACGAAATCAAGCAAATTTCACAACAATGCCTGCAAATTCGAGCATTTCTGTCTCTCCCTCATCTTCTTCGATTGCACAACCGATTCAATTCTCCCACCAGATCAACACCACACTGTCTTCAGACAACTTCTTGCTGTGGAAACTTCAAGTACAACCGGTACTTCGTGGCCATGGATTGATGCCTTTCCTAGACGGCTCAAAGGTGATTCCTGATGCGTTTCTTGAGAGCACAAATGGTGCAAGAACACCCAATCCTGAGCATGAGAGGTGGTTGCGGCAAGATCAACTAATCTTGGCATGGATCTTTAATTCCCTGTCAACTCAAATTCTCGCACAAGTAGTCAATTGTGATACTTCTGCTCAAGTGTGGCGCCAACTACATCACATCTACAATTCTCAGTCACTTGCCAAGATTATGGAGTTGAAATTTCTCCTTCAAACAATCAGAAAAGGCAATGACACCTGTGCTCAGTATTTGCAGCGAATTCAGTCCATTGCTGACAATCTCAGAAGTGTAGGTTCAGCCATATCAGACCAAGATCTGATCTTACAAACACTTCATGGCCTTGGCACTGAATTTGAGTCGTTTGTCACTGCAATAACAATGCGTCAAGAACCAGTCTCAATGCCTGAGCTTCACAATCTACTCCTTGCACATGAGGCCAGAAACAGACTTCAAAATCAAACCACTGTCATGATGGTAAATCAGCAAGCTAACTCCTCTACCGGTACCAGTACACCAGTAAATGCTCCTCTCACCAACTCTGACACATCTCATCAAGCACTGGCATCCCAATACATGCCACGTCAGCAAAGTGGTACTTATCAAGGAAGAGGAAGAAGAGGTGGTTACCGAGGACGTGGCAGGGGTCGTCAATCAAACAATACCAGAGAAGATGTCTACTGTCAGATTTGTACAAAGTGGGGCCATCCAGCCTACAAGTGTCATCATAGATTTGACATTACCTACACTGGGCCCACTCCTACTTCATCTACTCAAGTACAACAGAATTCAAGTGTACAACCTCATCAAGCCCTCCTTGCTGAACCCACAGTGTCAGATCCAGTTGCCAATTGGTTTCTTGATTCTGGTGCCAGCACTCATGTCACACCAGAACTGAACAATCTCTCTTCTCATCAGGTCTATACTGGTTCTGACAGAGTCTACATGGGGAATGGTGAAGGTTTGTCCATCACTCACACTGGTTCATCCTTTATTTCTTTACCACATATGCAATTGAAACTGAACAATGTGCTTTGTGTACCTAAACTAACCAAAAATCTTTTGAGCATTTCCCAATTGACTCAAGATAACCCCATTTCAGTAGAATTCACTTCAAATTCTTGTTTTGTGAAGGATCTAGCCACTCAGAAAGTAATCCTCCATGGCTCTCTATGTAATGGCCTTTATGCTCTTCATACACCTCCTCAACATCAAGTTCATCACCTTTCCCAATCCAATCTTGACATCTGGCACTCCAAACTTGCCCATTGCTCACTTTCTGTCATAAAAGCTCTCCAGAAGAGTAATAGAATTTCTGTCTTAGGTTCTCAATTCTCTGAGTGTAGTGATTGTAATAGGTCAAAAGCTCACAAACTCCCTTTCTTTTATTCAAATTTTGAGGCTGTGCATCCTCTTCATGTAATTCATACAGATGTATGGGGCCCAGCCCCAGTTTTATCTCATTCTGGCAATAAGTACTATGTACTATTTACGGATCAGTTCTCTAGATTCAGTTGGCTATATTGTTGTAGTGTGAAATCAGATGTGTGTAAGATATTTACTCAATTCAGACAGAAAGCTGAAAATCTTTTGTCCAATAAAATTAAAATCGTTCAATGTGATGGGGGCACTGAATTTAAACCCATCCAGTCTCAGTTTCCTGACATCACTTTTCACATTTCCTGCCCTTATACACCTGAACAAAATGGTTTAGTTGAAAGGAAACACAGGCACATTGTTGAACTATCTCTTGCATCTATGTATCATGCTGCCATACCACTTGAATATTGGGACACAGTGTTTGAGAGCACACTGTTTGTTATTAATAGACTTCCAACCACAGTAACTGATATGAAGTCACCCTTTGAGAAATTGTTTCACACTGCTCCAGACTATCAGTTTCTGCACACTCTTGGCTGTGAGTGTTTTCCCCTCCTGAGACCATATAACCAACATAAATTACAGCCCAGATCAGAATCATGTGTGTTCATGGGTTACTCAGCACTACATAAAGGGTATAAATGTCTCCATATACCCTCTCAGAGAACATACATTTCCAGACATGTCAAATTCAATGAAACTGTTTTTCCCTTTTCCAAAATTGTCCCTGCAAACAGCACTAAAACTGCTCCCACTACCACTGCCCCTCTTACAATCATACCTATTCCTGTCACACCCCAAACCCCTCCACCACACAAGCCTACTCCTACAGCTGCTATACCTTCCACTCAATCTACTGTCATGCCTTCTTCAACCAATACACATATACCCATTATTCCACCTTCAGCTCCAACTTCCAAAACTATTCCAACTACTTCAAAACATTCCATGACAACCAGATCAAGAACAAACAATCTCAAACCCAAACAATTTCCTCACCACAAGGTACTGCAAACCACCAAATACCCATTGACAATCTCAACTTCAGAACCAACTTGCTACACACAAGCAGTCAAAACTCAGGAATGGAGACAGGCAATGGCAAATGAGTTGGATGCCTTAGCCAAAAACAACACCTGGCAGCTAGTGGATCCACCACTTCATGCCAACATCATTGGCTGCAAATGGTTATTCAAAATCAAGAAGAGAGCCGATGGCACTGTGGAAAGATATAAGGCCAGATTGGTGGCTAAAGGCTATAATCAAGAAGAGGGATTGGATTATTTTGAAACATTCAGCCCTGTAGTCAAGCCAACAACGATAAGAATTGTTCTGACAATTGCCTTATCTCAAGGGTGGCATATTCATCAGTTGGATGTAAACAATGCATTCTTGCATGGTGATCTGGATGAAACAATTCTGATGCAACAACCCCCAGGTTTTGTTGATTCATTACATCCTAACAAAGTGTGCTTACTGAGAAAGGCACTATATGGTCTCAAACAAGCCCCAAGGGCATGGTTTCATAAGCTGAAGGAATTCTTGCTCACTCATAAGTTTGTATGCTCTCAGTCAGATAACTCACTGTTTGTATTCAGATCCAAATCAACAGTTTTGTTCCTTCTGGTATATGTAGATGACATTGTCATTACTGGCAATGACACTACTGCCATCTCTAGTCTGCTGAGTACTCTTCAAACAGCTTTTTCTATCAAAGATTTGGGCCAAATCAACTACTTCCTAGGAATTCAAGTCTCAGTTACTGACACCTCACTGTGCCTCAATCAATCTCAGTACATATCTTCCATTCTCCAGAAAACCCACATGGAAGGAGCCAAACCATGCAAAACACCAATGCAAGCTGGACTGCAGCTATCCAAATTTTCTGGCATTGCCCTTTCTGATCCCCAGCAATACAGAATGATAGTTGGTGCATTACAGTATGCCACTATCACCAGGCCTGATATAGCCTTTGCTGTCAACAAGGTAGCACAATTTATGGCACAGCCAACAGATGTGCATTGGCAAGCTGTGAAGAGAATTTTGCGATATCTCAAAGGCACAATCACCAAGGGACTGCTTCTTACCAAGTCTACCCATCTGACACTCACTGCTTATACTGATGCCGACTGGGCAGGCTGTCCTGATGAAAGAAAATCGACTACAGGCTATGCAATCTTCTTGGGCAACAACCTGGTGTCTTGGTCATCTAAAAAGCAAGCAACTGTAGCCAGATCTTCAACTGAAGCTGAGTACAGAAGTATGGCCATGGCTGCAGCTGAGATAATCTGGATACAGTCTCTTCTACATGAATTAGGAGTAAAATCAGCTAAATCACCCATTTTATGGTGTGATAACTTGGGTGCCACCTTTCTAGCTGCAAATCCAGTCTTTCATGCTAGGACCAAGCATATAGAGCTTGATTTCCACTTTATCAGAGAGCAAGTGGCCTCCAAAAAGCTGAACATTCAATTTTTGTGCTCCACAGATCAACTGGCAGATGTACTGACCAAACCACTACCATCTACACGGTTTTTGCACTTATGCAGCAAGCTAACAGTGGTTGAAGACCCACTGCGCTTGAGGGGGGATGTAGAAATGATGCATACTGATAAACTGGACAACTCCAGTTCCGATAGCAACACAGAGGATAACTAGGAATTAGTTGGAATTCTGTTAGTGGCACTCTTGTAATTTCTTTGAAGTTTAGCTGAGCCATTCTCTATTATAAATACATGTATCTGTACTGATTATTATGTGAGAAATATAGATTGAATTATTCTCTTCTTTGATTATTCTTACATACGGCCTTTATAAAAGGAAGCTAAATATGAACATAGGTATTAAAAGATTAGAATCTTCACAAGATATATTTTTCAACATTATTCTGAACTCACTATACGGACGCACATTAGATTGCATGAAACTTATAATAATTTGCATCGTAATTTCCATGTACCTTGGTTAAATTCAATATAATATGCAAACCACAAAAATTCAATTATTAATTAGTCTTAAAAAATAACGTTGGACCTATAAATAATCACAACATTCATGATATGTAGTATGTTGAAAAATTATGATAAATACAAACAACTGCATATCCTGAGCGTTTTTATGAAATAAAAAATTGCTTCTCGTGGATGCATCTTATTGTTAATCTATACTTTTTGTGTATATTTTCTTTATTTATTATTTACTTAATTTTGCGCGTATTTCCTCTTTTAGTCGCGTAGTTTCGTTGAAACCTGCGTTATATCCATAAAATAGCGGAGATATAAAAGGGACAAAGTATCGGAGCCGCCGATCTCCACCCAATCTCCCATGACCTAGTCCGAATATTTTTCTCACTCTCAATCCAACGGCCGTGATATCAAAACCCGAATCTCAAAGGCATACTAGTCCGGTCGCACCAGGCTGCGACTCCGTTGAACCTGAACCCATTCTGGATCTTTCAATTTTCTAACTTCGCGAGAGATTTTAGAGGGTTCTAGAAAAAGCCACGGCCTTCGCCGTTTTATATCACCCTTTCCACCTCTCTCTCCCCATAACCTAATCGGAACTCGAAGCGCCTCTTCCTTGGAAATTCCGATCCAGAGAGTACCAGAATAAGCTCGCGCTTTCTCTCTTCCGCCAGGTTTGAATCCCAAATCTCTTTCTTTCTCTTCGCTTCAGTTCTTTTTCTCACCTCTTTTTTTTTTTTTTTATTTAAGTCGCCATTATAGTGTTGTTAGTAGATCTCTTTGCGGTTTCTGTTCTAGCGTCTAGTTCTAGGTATAGATGCATGTACTGATATTTACTCTTAAAATTTCGATTTATTATTTTTAAGCAATGTTTTAGCCGATCTCATCTCTCGACGTAGATTTAGTTATTTAGATAATAATTCTTAAAAGTGTTTTTTATCTTCTGTGTGAGAAAAAGCTACTTCTCGACTAAATGATCTGAATATACAGACCTTTTAATTGGTTAGATCTCCTCGTTAAGTCCTTTGAAGTATCGTATTTAATAAATCTCAAGTATAAATGTTCTGTTCAAATCAACTGTGTTAATAGAACTTCCTTGTAAGCTTTGTTTAACTCAATTTATCACTTAATTAATTTCAGATCTCTCACTTTCAAGAGCAATAAAATGAGCGTGGTGGGTTTTGATCTGGGTAATGAAAGCTGCATTGTCGCTGTAGCTCGCCAGCGCGGCATTGATGTGGTATTAAATGATGAATCGAAACGCGAAACCCCAGCTCTAGTTTTCTTCGGCGACAAGCAAAGGTCAATTGGCACAGCCGCAACTTCATCCATCACCACCAATCCTAAAAACGTCGTGTCCCAAATAAAGCGTCTTATTGGGCGCAAGTTTTCGGACCCAGATGTCCAATTGGATCTCCAATTGCTACCGTTTAAGGTATCAGAGGGACCTGATGGTTTCCCATTGATCCATGTTCGGTACCTCAATGAAGAGAAGGTCTTCACCCCGACCCAAATCCTTGCCATGGTTCTCGCGAACTTGAAAACCATTGCTGAGAAGAACCTAAATGCCGCTGTTGTTGACTGTTGTATCGGCATCCCCATTTACTTCACGGATTTGCAAAGACGTGCTGTTCTTGATGCAGCTAGAATTGCGGGACTCCACCCATTAAGGCTGTTCCATGAGACTACTGCTACCGCTTTGGCTTATGGTATATACAAAACTGATTTGCCTGAGAATGACCAGCTGAATGTTGCCTTTGTTGACGTGGGCCATGCCAGCATGCAAGTCTGTATTGCGGGTTTCAAAAAAGGGCAGCTTAAGATCTTGTCCCACTCGTATGACAGCTCCCTTGGCGGGAGAGATTTTGATGAGGTTTTGTTTAAGTATTTTGCTGCCAAGTTCAAGGAGGAGTACAAAATTGACGTGTACCAGAATGCACGTGCATGCATAAGGCTCCGCACAGCATGTGAAAAGCTGAAGAAGGTGCTCAGTGCAAATCCTGAGGCTCCATTGAGCATTGAGTGTTTGATGGACGAAAAAGATGTCAGGGGGTTCATTAAGAGGGAAGAGTTTGAGAAGTTGTCTGCACCAATTTTGGAGCGGGTTAAGGGACCTTTGGAGAAGGCCCTTGCAGAGGCTATGTTGACGGTAGACATGGTGCATTTTGTGGAAGTGGTTGGTTCAGGGTCGAGGGTGCCTGCAATTATCAAGATTTTGACTGAGTTCTTTGGAAAAGAGCCGAGGAGAACAATGAATGCTAGCGAGTGTGTGGCACGTGGCTGTGCATTGGAATGTGCCATTCTTAGCCCTACCTTCAAAGTTCGCGAATTTCAGGTATGGGTTAAGTAGGTTTATTTTATTGTGGCATGACTGTGCGGTTATGATGCTGCCTATTGTTTTAACACTTAATCAAGGCCTTTTATAACGTGATTATGTGTAATCAAACCATTATTGACCTGCAGTCTTGGTTGCTAGTAGTTTTACATTTTATTATTTGAAAAATTGACAATACTTAGTTTATGAAGTTTCTTGTGCAATACAGGTTAATGACAGCTTTCCTTTCTCGATTGCCTTGTCATGGAAGGCTGAAAATGGAGCTGAGAACAACACTGTTGTATTCCCTAAAGGGAATCCGTTGCCTAGTTTGAAGGCGTTGACATTCTACAGGGCTAATACCTTCACTGTTGATGCTGTCTACACTGACAATTCGACGAAGATAAGTACATACACGGTTAGTGCTCATAATTAGTTTCTGTACTCAGGAACTTTGCTGAAAGACCTTTCGAATAGATCCTCTATTGGCATAGTTGCTTCTAAAGGTCATTCTTATCACTGTCTATTTTCCATGATTACTGTCAAATGGAAAACCATAAATTTCATTAAGTTCAGCTATTTGGCCCTACTAAGAGTATGCAGTTTTTCGTTTACTATGGTTGTATTGTAATTTTAAATACCCAAATGTACTGAGAATATCTGTTCTACATGGCATTTTTTGTGGGTGGCAAGTAGGATATTATTTTGATGTTTAATTTCTGAATGAATTGTTGCTTAATCATTAGTTGTATTTTGTTGTTTGTAGATTGGTCCATTCCAGTCGAGCACAGGAGAGAAGGCCAAACTGAAAGTCAAGGCTCGGCTGAACATCCATGGGATTGTGTCTGTTGACTCTGCAACCGTAAGTGCTTGAGAAATAGTACTAGAATTTGTGAAAATAGAATTCAATGAGTCCTCAATTTGTTTGGGACTAGATAGATCTTTTCTTATTGTTGTAAAAAATTCGGTAAGTGTAAGTACTTGAGAGGCTGTGACTGAATGTCTCAAACATTTTCAAATGTGGGAGCTTTTGACATGGCAGCTTGCCGATTTAACTTGAACCTGTGTTGCGTTCTATCTAAGAAAAATATGAATGTCTACTATGGCTGTTGTGGATTTGTAAGCTCCTCTGCACCAGTATGAGATTTTTTTTTTAAAAGTTCATAAATAATGCTACATTCACCTCAATTGTTTGCAGATGATAGAAGAGGAGGAAACTGAAGTTGCTGTCACCCCCAACTTAAATGAAGTACCCAAAGAGGCAGCAAAGATGGAGACTGATGAGTCTCAAAATGACGCACCCCTAGCTGGAGACGTGAACATGCAGGATTCTAAACCTGAATCAGATGCTGGTGCTGCTGCTTCTGGAAGTGAAAATGGGGTCACAGAATCTGATGAGAAGCCTGTTCAAATGGAAACAGATAGCAAGGCATGTCATCATAACTCTGGTTTTTATTATTCCTGTTTGTTAATAGTGCCTTTGTTTTTAAGCAATATAAGTTGATTTGCCAAAAGACGTCATCCTAATTGAGTATTGAGTGCCATACAGTGTATAAAATTTTGACAGTCACAATTTTTACCATGAAGTTTAACTTGGGAGCACGTACTCTAGAAAGAAATTTTTTGTTCCTGTGCTTCTACTTTTGTACAGCTCTATGCGTTACAAACATTTGTCTGTGTAGTCTGTGGTATCCCTTGCTATGAAAGGCTATGCATATAATCAATGCAAAAATGAAGGCATGATTTCTGTAATAATTAGCGTGCCAAATGTGAGACAACTTAATGTTTTTTCAGGGAGAGTCCAAGAAGAAAGTAAAGAAGACAAATGTGCCAGTGAAAGAAGTTGTATATGGTGCTTTGCCAGCGGAGGAGCTGCAGAAGGCATGCGAAAAAGAGTTTGAGATGGCTCTTCAGGACAGAGTTATGGAAGAAACTAAGGACAAGAAGAATGCCCTCGAGGCTTATGTGTATGATATGCGTAATAAGGTAATAGTATTCATCACCATCCTTTTCATACAGGATCTTTAGCTGTAATTTAAATGAGGTTCCTAAGGAAGTACTGAAATTGCAATTCAGACGTGTTTATAAAAATCTTGCAGTTTAATACTTGAAACTCTTAGCACATTATTTTCACTTGTGAGATCACAGTTAGTTCCTAATGAAACTAGCGTGCCTTATTTGTTACGAGATTATCTGTTGTCTCTTGAGCATTCCTACATCATACTTAAAATTTCCTGGTATTCTGCTCACATAATAGAAAGTGAAAATTGAAGATGTTATACAGCCTCATAGTGCATCTCTATCCCCTGAAGGTCATTCCAGAATTATTATTATTAAATTATTGTTCTCCCTGGTAATGTAGACAAACTTGTATCTAGTAAAATTGATCTTACTTGACATTTTTTTATTGGTCTTTGTTATTTGTAGCTTCATGACAAGTACAGTGAATTTGTAATGGAGGCAGAGAAGGAAGCCTTCATAGCGAGATTACAGGAGATTGAGGATTGGATCTATGATGAGGGTGAAGACGAGACCAAGGGAGTATATGTCGCGAAGCTGGATGAGCTTAAAATGGTAAGTCAGTTATTCTAAAAGAATATATCAAGTTGCGGGCATTCAAGCTTTAGTATACTTATAAAAGGTGGCATGAGTTGTTCTCATCTTACATTGTCACTAGTGCTTTGGATTGTCATCATTTTGTTTTTTTGTATAGTCACTCTCTTTATTCTTTTTGTCTTTTTTACTGCAGGAAGGTGACCCAATTGAACAACGTTACAAAGAGTGGACAGAAAGGAAACCAGCTGTTGATCAACTGGTATACTGCATCAACAGCTTTAGAGAGGCAGCTTTGTCCAAGGACCCTAAGTTTGATCACATTGAAGTGGAAGAGAAACAGAAGGTATTGAATCATTAGTTGAAGACTGCTAGAAGAAATATGAACTTTTTTGCATACTAAACCTAATAACAAGGAGGATTTGTTAAATACTGTATTTTCATGGCCTAGATTTACATTATCTTACTGCGTGCTTTTTCGACTTTCTTTTACACCTTGCAGTCTAGTTTGTTTATGTCTTTTCTGGTTTTTTTTTTAGGTGTTAAACGAGTGCTCAGAAGCCGAGGCATGGTTGACGGATAAGGTACAGCAGCAAGATGCCCTGCCCAAGCATGCCCCTCCTGCTCTTCTCTCTGCAGACCTAAAGAGGAAGGCTGAAACTCTTGACAGGTACTGTATTCTATCAAAGCCAGTCTGTTTACTTGCTTATATCAGGTTTAACTCTTGCAGAACCTGAGAAAGCTACATACTGTAGTTCAAAAGAGCCAGGGAAAACTTTAGAACCCTATCTGAGAAAGCTACAAACTGTACTTCTACAAAAGAGCCAGGGAAAACTTTAGAACCCTATCTAATCAAGCATTTGACTAGTACTCTAGTTTGTAGAGGATGTGAAGAGGGTTCTGTAAATTATTTATGGGTTTTTTTTTTTTCTTTTCCTTTCACAGTAGTAAACTTTGTTGCCTCACCTATTGACAGGTTCTGCAAGCCGATAATGACCAAGCCGAAGCCACCTCCAGCTAAGCCTCAAACTCCACCACCGTCAACACCACAACAGGAGGCTCAAACGCCACCCCAATCTGAACAGGAACAACAAAACCACCATGAAGAGGGGGCCCATGCGTCTGAGGAAGTGGAGTTTGCTGAGCCAATGGACACGGACAAACCTGAAGGAAACCCTCCTCCCAGTGCCTGAGTTGCACCATCCATTATCGCATCACTGGATATGTTATTTAATCATAGATCCAAAGATTAGGGATGTTTCCTTTTTTGTTGTGGATTTAGTTATTGTGTGATTTGGGGAATTTGACACCACCCCGTATGTAGTTCTGTTGTTTTATCCTTGTTAGTTATACCGGTCTGGATGGAGCTTTTTTTTTTTTGACTTTCATTAGTTATCGTGTTTTATGGAGGGCCGATTCTGAATTGTATGTTGAGGTGAAATTTTTTGGTTCTCTCGTTGTGGTACAGTTTTCCTAAGGGGGGAGGACTATATGTTTGAATTTGACTGTTCACCAAACAAAAGATATATCATTTCCGCCTATCTTCGTTGTTGGTAATTTTTACATCTTTTACACATCATTGCACGTTAATTTAGGGCTTTAATTGCAAAATGTTTGAGTAATCAGGTCGTCTTTTGATTGAAAACAAGTGTGGTGATGCTTTATGCTGAAATATCGGAAACTACTTGTGCATGAATTTTGTACTTGAAAATAGTATTGGTACAATGATCATGCCTAATTCGTAGCTTGGAACTGGCCCAGGATGATTATTATTCATGTTTTGATATTCTAGAATCTCTTCTACGGTACAGGTATTGAGAAAGAAGTTTGGTATGTTGTGACATGAATGTTTGCGTTTTTATTCGAACCATAACAATAAATCAAATGGTCAGAATATTGCTTGTCTGTACTCGGTAGTGTAGTAACCGTGCATTAATTCGTAACATAATTACTAAGAAGAAAATGAACGTTGCTGGAATGTTCTTTACAATTTAGTATAAATCATTATATCAAATTCGATATAATTAAAAAATATTTGGTCTCCAATAAAAAGTCAAGAAAATTTAATTGAAAGATCTTTTGTACACATTGATATGATTATATTTGATACACAGCCCATCAACTTAACTGTAATTATCCTTTTTAATTTAGTTCTTGCTTAATCTACTGCCACGACAGTCAAATATTTTTAAATATTTTTTTTCGAATATAATCTATTTCTTGCATAATAAATTAAAAAGAAAGTTGGATGTATTTAAAATTTTAAATCGAAACAGTAATGATCGATTCAAGGGTCAGATCACATCACAAAGTGCCTAAGCTTCATGGAAATGCAGGGAACATTATTTACCTTGTTGAAGGGAGTTAGAGTGCAATTGCCAATTGGTGTGCGTGTTGAGACTTAAAGATCTCTTGCCATCACTGCTTATGAATAACAAAAAAAAAAAGATGTAACGCGTGGCTGGATATAGTGCTAAGGTGCACGCCATGATCTCTACTTACAAACTGTAAATACGCTACAGTACACACTTGTCTTTGGTTATATGAATGTCTACAAAAACAGTTGCATAAACTCGGTAATAATCTACCTTGAGTAACACTGGGAGGACTTGTTAACAATATGCAAATGATAT
The DNA here is from genome assembly GCA_027725995.1 of Rhynchospora tenuis. Lineage (NCBI taxonomy): Eukaryota > Viridiplantae > Streptophyta > Magnoliopsida > Poales > Cyperaceae > Rhynchospora > Rhynchospora tenuis. The sequence continues at coordinate 78,962,055 of CM050888.1, forward strand.
TTTATTATTTTTCCAGCACCCGTGCGAAGTCATTCTTTTAAAATTTAATGTCATTTGCTCCATAAATTTCATTTCGAGATTTGTTTCTTTCTTGAAATTTTCTGCATCAAAACACACCAAATGACATCGTTTCAAATTACTAAAATGATTTTCTTCCAATTTAAAAAAGCAAAAAAAAAAAATCTTTAGATATATTCCTTTCCCATAGAATTGGATGCATCTTTTGTACTTGCGAAAAATAACTTGTTTTTCACGTAATTAAATGATGTTCTTTTTTCCCTTTAATATAATTTGTCAATTCTTTTGCTTTTATAGCTCGAAAGGAAAACCAGACTGATTAAGATTTACGAAAAGAGATAAACACATGCGATTTACAGTAAATTATACTTCCGTAATATTCTTGTGCTGAGCTATTTCTAATTTCTTGAGTGGATGTGCTTTAAAACCTTTTTTAATTATTAACTCCAGTAATTTTTGAACTCCGTACGTTTGCATCTAAAGCTTCTTAAGGGTTCTTAAAACAAAATATCTAGAAAGTGATTATATTATGCGTTGCTACCAGAGAGGACAGGTCACAGACTCACAGGTGAAATTCTGGTGGCCGAAAGAGAGATCAGATCCTTAAAAATAGACTCTCGCTACCTTTTACAAAATTAACTATAAATATGTAATATATTGATAATTTCGGGGGCTACATGAAATTATTCCTTTCCTAATAATTTATTATTCGCCTCTCAAAAACACAAGTGACACAAAAAAGAGCTTCGCAGGCGGGAGACCAAAAGGCGCTTGGAACCCTCTCCCTCCCTCCCTCTCTCTCTCTAACGATCGAAACCTTTTCCCCTTTCCTTACACCTCTCTCTCTCTCTTTCCTTCCTTCACTGATTCAAGCCTCTCTCATTTCTCCATTTCTTCTTTCTCTTTGCGCCTTCACGCGCGAAGAGTTCGCCTCTCTCGCTGTTTTCCCCAAAATCAAACCATGTCTGAACCAAACCTAGAGCCCGTGCAACTGTTGCGACAACGGTGGGAGCTCGCATCGGTTCTCAACTTCTTTCGTGTAAGTTCAGCTACAATGGTTTCGAGTTTCTGATAATAATTTGTTTTTTTTCTTATCTAATTTCTGCATTTTTTTTTTTTTTTGTGTATTAGGTTTTTGAGCCGCTGATAAAGGCTGAACTGCATTTATCAGCTGAGGAGATTGAGGCGGCTTTGATTTCGCCGAACGATGATCTGGCAAGGGTTCACATTGCTCTTTTGAAGGTTTTCATTTGCCCGTTCTCATTTCTGATCATTACCAGCTACCACTGAAGGAAATGGATTGTTTAGACTGAGCTTGTCCAATCTTGTTTGATTACTATTGTTGCTAATGATTTTCTAGCGATTGTTGTTGCACCTGACCATGGGATGTAATTTTGTTTTATTAGGAGATAGTCAAGTTCCATGTCACATGGAAACTGTTTTTTGCTCTAGTTATTGTTTTATAAATAATGCTAGCTATATTTTCTGGGAAGGGATATATCATATGTTACCAACAATTTTATTTGACAACTATGTCAATCAATGTGAAAATGTATCAAATGAAAAACTAGAATGGTAGATGTTTGTCATACTACTTAAGAATTGTTTGGTATGAAATAAGAATTATTTAGACGGGCTTTATATAAAAAAAATTAAATTGTTAGTTTCTGAAATTGCTCTTAGACAACTGGTCAGTTTTTGAATTGCACCAAGTTTAAAACACGGTCTATCTAGAATATAAGGAGCATATCTACAATTTCAGTTTATTTTTATTTTATTTTTTTATATTTTTTTTGCCAGTTGATATGGTTGCAATATAATCTATCTCGCTTCGTTTGCAATTAAGTTCTGTTGCAAGTGAGGATGAAAAATGCTACTAGAACAAAAAAGAGACAGTCAGAATAATTACTAACTCTTTTTTTGAAAATTTATTTAGGGAATTCCACCAGCAATAAAGAATGTGAAGGAACGAAATGTTTGGATAACAGCAACCAGTAAAAAGCTAGCCCCATGGTGGCAATGGGTATGTAACTAAGTTGAAATTTTTGGAAAATGCAGTGTTGATAGAATTGTTTGGTTCTAATTCATTCGTTGTAATTGTCTCTGGGTTGAAAATTGGAGTTAATTATTTTCTTTTGTTTGAGAGCAGGTTGCTGAGGGTGAGAATCCACTAAAACCTGAAAATGGGTATGTAGTTTATAACATTCTCAAATTCTGTCCTAGTTTCACTGGATCATAACCACGTATACTTTTCATTAGATTGAGCTTCCTATCCGGCTTTCTTCTAATCTATTAGAAGAATATTGTTGTCATGTTTTTCCCTCTATTTGATTGTATTGTTAATCAACTAAACAACACAAGTCCAAGACATACACTTGTGTATCCGGTATCTAATTGGCATTCTTCCACTTTGTAGACCTCATGAATAGTATTGTAATCCTTGGGGACAGTGCCATGCATTGGACGTTTTCAGACATAGAGTTGACATTGCTAGCTTTTTATACCAGAACTCCCAAAAGGGCACATATGCACTCATGATTTCTCAGCCGGGGGGGGGGGGGGGGGGGGGGGGGCGCAAAACGAAGAAACAGAGCCCTAAAAAGTTTGTATTCTTGTTACATGTGCAGGAAGGAAATAACTACTTATGCACAGCTCAATCCTGTGACCCGTTTGCTGATTCTGAAGGCAGTATGTGAGCTTCGTGGGGAGGTAATGTTTTCTTTTCATATGTTTCAGAGTCAACCATGTTATACAGAGGTAGTATTAAGTTGAATTAGTTTGTGATTTGTTTGTTTTCATTTGGTAGCAAGAGGATGTTCTGAGGTATATCACCGATGAGCTTAAAATGGGAAGGCCAATTATGAATTTCCGTAAAGAAAGCATAGGAAGCAACAGAAAAGGTTTTATATTCTGGTAAGCACAAGTTTAATTTTTGCTGATTACCACATAATTTATTTTGATGCATCAAAGTCTTAAACATTCTGTGACGACTTGATGAATTTCTTTCTTTTTTTTTTTTCTGTTAACTTGATGTTTATTGCAGTTTCAACTTTCGATATGTATTACATTTTCCTTTATCCTATCAAAGTGCAGTCTTCTTATGTATTGCAAAACTGAACTGGCTAATACTTGTATAATGTGAGCATAGTTGTACCCCGGTGCTGATGTACTAGTTACTTCTTGCATAAATACTTTTAAAACGTTTGATATTCTTATAATGTTTTGTAGGTATGATGGGGATTCAGATTTAGGCTATAGACTATACAGAGAAGAGGTCAAAATTGAATTCAAGCCGAATTGGAACAGAAAATGCTGTTTAACCAAACCAAAAATGATCTTTCAATGGGAAACCATCGCAACAAATCTTGGAGAATTTCAAGAGATATCAGTATGGCTCGTTGATCGTCTGTATTGTTATTATTTTTTTACTTTTATTATATATTTCAAGATTTCTACACTGGTTGGTTGTATCGGATTATCAGTAGATTTTGTGCTGCTACATAAGGACCTGCTTTAGTAAACCAAACATTACATCTTTTTGCCTGTGAGGTTGGATGACAGTAGTTTACATAAAAGGAAACTGTGAAGGTATGGGATCATGTACTACTGGATTTACGTAGGATATATGTTTAAATTGAGAAATAGCTATGGCCAGATTGGCTATTTTGCTCAGGGTTTATAAGGCCACTGAGGTTCTAATTAAATTTGACAAGTCAATGAATAGAATTTCAAATGATGTGCATTAAAAAAGTCAAAATAGAATGCTATGACAGTATATATGTCATACATTATGTTATTAGTGCATTGAGGTTATCTTTGAAAATTTAGGAAAAAATGATGTCTAGTGAAGATATCAATGAAGCTGCTACTGGGGAGAGACTTAAAGTAGAAATCTTACCTATAGTTGAGGCGTTGCACAAGGTATAGAAATCATTTCCTTTGCATTATTCTATTTTATGTGCCTATTTTATGATTGTTGGTATCTTACATGCCACTAAGATTGTAATGCAACAATAAGTTATATAGCTGTATTGTTCTCATGCTATACCAACACAAAATTCTGAGTGTGATTCCAACAGGACCTCACTTTCCTGAATTTCTCCATATATTCTAAAGTTGTTAAAATTCATTGCATTACCTTGGATCTATTCTAGCAAATATTGTAATGCTGATTGCTTAGCTTTTTTATCACGCTAATTTCTTTGTGAAATCCACAACAGAAGAGAGAAAGGAAGCTTAAGCGACAGCAAAAGGAAGCAATGATGCTGGATGCTTTTCACATTTCAAAAAGATCTCCTCGTAAATGCCGTGACCGTCGGCCTGTCTGTTACAACTACGGTTAGTTATTATTTCACGTTGGTTGTAAATGGGATATGCTATATTCACAACAATCTTATTTGATAACTGTGACAAGCAGCAAAACCATTATCAAAATAATAATTAAACTTTAAGATATGTTCTCCATCACCTGCATATGTCTCAATTTTATTTAAGGGAGACTTATAATTCTATTGGCTCAGTTTTATTGGCTCTTGACAGGCAGACAAACATTTTTGAAATGCACCAAATTTGATGCACAGTATAGCTAAATGATAATTAACAACTTTATATATATATAGAGATAGTTTATTATGCACCGTAGTGCATAGAGCTTTCTATGCACTGCGGTGTTTTTCGGGGGTATTTTTGTAAATTGACAAATCTAATTTAACAAATCTAATCTATATATTGAAATCTCGTAGAAAACCAAATTTTACTATTTTTGAGATTTTATTACTATTTTTTTCGAATTTTTTAAAACCTGTCATTTTTGGAATGTTGAAATAGTAGTTTGTTTCCAAAAATGGCAGTTTTTAAAAAATTCATAAAAAATAGTAATAAAATCTCAAAAATAGTAAAATTTGGTTTTCTACGAGATTTCAATATATAGATTAGATTTGTTAAATTAGATTTGTCAATTTACAAAAATATCCCCGAAAAACACCGCAGTGCATAGAAAGCTCTATGCACTACGGTGCATAATAAACTTTCTCTATATAGTATATATATATATATATATATATATATATATATATATATATATATATATATATATATATATATATATATATATATATATATATATATAATATATATATATATATATATTATTTTGAAGAATTTTGACACTTATCATCTATGTTGCACGGGTTCGGGTTCGAGTACCGTACCCGGTACGATTCGGGTACGACGGTACGAAAATTTTCAAAAATCTCCGGTACGGGTACGACGATATATATATATATATTATATTATCGTTTCAAAATATTTTGTTTACATAAGAATTAGAGGTTATATAAATATATATATATAACTATTATGTCAACAAAGCACAATTGGTGCAATGGTTACATGTGTTGGCTTGGATACCCCATGACAGGGGTTCGATTCTCCCTCAGCGCAAAAAAATTTGGCATTTTTTCTACTTGGGTACGCACACGTGGCAGTGTGTGAGTGGTGGTACGCGTACCGGGTCACGAACCGGGTCGTACCGTTGACCGTACCGGACAGTCAAATATATTAAAATATTCCGGTACGCCACGTGGCGTACCCGGTTCGTACCCGCGCCGTACCCGCGTCGAACCCGTACCCGGTTCGTACCCGGGTACCGGTACTCCTGGATATTTGGAGTACCGGGGTAACATAGCTTATCATGGTTGTCAAAATTCAGTGTATGACATTGAGGCACAGGTCTTCCTATATGGGTAATTCATCCTAGACTAACCACAAATTAAGCTTTAATTTTCATGGAGCCTTTGCTGAGGCCAAATTTTGTAGCTCTCGCTTTAGTCTTGGTATGCAATTAAGCTCAAATTAGCCTCGAAAAGTACTTTTCCAATTTTATCACAAAAGTTTTTGTTGTTGTTGTATTCATGAAATATTAACATTTTTGTATTTTGTTGTGCAATTAGATGATTATGATCAACGTATCAATGAAGCCATAAATCTAGCAGAGTAAGTTCTAAATCAAGACCCACATTTTATATTTCTCATTGATTTAAGTCATAAAGCACTAATTAGTGTTCTATTTTGTTATTTGAATTAGGAATCTCAAGAAGGATGTTAATTTGCATGAGGGTTCAGCAACTGGAGCCCTTCAGTCTCACAGTGCTACCTCTTCTAAGGTTGACTCCGACAGTGACTTTACTAATCCTGATAGTGATTATGGAGAAAAGCGTGTTACCATAAGAGGCGGCCCAAAAATAACATGCAGTCAAAACTCGAACTTGCCTGTGGTGCTTCGTCGAAGTAAAAGAAATGCAGATACCAGCAACCAAATGGGATACCGAAGAGATGGTAAACTAGAGGCCAAAAAGAGACTAAGGCAGAGGCCAGTGGTTAATACCGACTATGTTTCAGACTCTGAAGCAGATTTGTGCAATTATCACGAGATTAGAGTTTCAAATACCGAGTCAGGCTAGTAGTTGGAGTTTAGTTTTTGTGTGTAGATTAGGTATGTGTCCAGGTTAGTACTGGGTTTATTTTGTGTGTATATTTGTGTGCGTGCAGATAGTCTCTCAGCAATTAGTGGCTTCTCTGTGGTTATGATATGTACGACTGATAGCAGTATAATTATCCCTTTTGCTAATTTTGGTTTTCGATTTCTTTTCTTCTTCCGTGAAGAATGTTGATATGGTAGCATCAGGGACGGACTCGGCAAAAGAAATTGAAGTTATCTATGAGCTATAAAGCTTATTGTGGTACCTCAACGTTAGTCAAAAACATCACATCGTTGTGGTTTTTCAAAGTTAGATATTTTATAATGTTGAAGTTAGTTTTTAGAAATCAAGAGACTAAAATCGAACTGCTGTTTTTCAGCTGTACCAATTTAGAAAAATCTTGGAGTGGATGAATATATTGAAAATTTATTAACGATTTGGTAGTCCTTTAGTTAAATTTTCATTTACTACTGCACGAGAGTTTTTACGCTGGGGATGTGAAATGATTGTTGAACATGTGGTATAATTATAAACACGAAGAAACATTGACAAATATTAATCAGCCATCAGTACTTTGCAAAGTTTTACTTTCCATTTTATCATTTATTTATATGGCGAAAACATGCATTGAGAAAGATTATTTCAAATTCTTATTTCTACCATTTTGAGTTTTCTGTAATAAACATATTAGTCCATATAGAAATTGCTATTTTTTTTAAAAAAATATACATTGTTGATATATTTTTATAAAAAATGAACTCTATTACGAAGTCTTAATAATCTTTTATACATCTGAAATAAGCACATCTGTTTTGATTCACTACAACTATACGTTTTGAATTTGTATCAGCCCTTAGGCAGAACAAAATTTTATATTTTCCAGAAAATGAATCGATCAGATAGTATAATAATTTTCAGCGCATCACAAAAGTAATAGAAATCTGGTAAATGTCCTTGCAATGATATAATAATTTGAATTCTTAACAAATAAAATAAAAAAGACTTGACAGACCCCCTTGGCCATAAAAACATTACGCAAGACATGCAGTGAGTCGAGACCCCAGTTAAATGTTTTGCCCAATAGGAAAAAGTGGGACGAAAAAAAAAATTATATTATAAATAACAATTTCGACCGGACAGCCTTTGACAGCCGCTGTCAATGTATCTAAAAAAAATGTCTTTTTTTTTCAAGTGGGTGCCTATACCCACCAAACAAAGCATAGCTTCGCCACTTGTTTTAATTCACAACATTAGGCTCGTGCCCTTCAAATTTCATGTTCTTCAGATTTCATACTTTGCAACAGTTCCATTGCCCTTTTAATGTCACCATTCTTGCACAGACCATCTATAAAACTGTTGTAAGTTATGAAATTAGGCTCGTGCCCTTCAGATTTCATGTTATGTAGCAGTTCCATTGCCCTTTCAATTTCACCATTCTTGCATAGACCATCTACAAGAATGCTGTAAGTCACGACATTAGGCTCGTGCCCTTCAGATTTCATGCTATGTAGCAGTTCCATTGCTCTTTCAATTTCACCATTCTTGCATAGACCATCTACAAGAATGCTGTAAGTCACGACATTAGGCTCGTGCCCTTTAGATTTCATGCTATGTAGTAGCTCCATTGCCCTATCAATTTCACCATTCTTGCATAGACCATCTATAAAAGTGCTATAAGTCACGACATCAGGCTCGTGCCCTTCAGATTTCATGCTATGTAGAAGTTCCATTGCCTTTCCAATTTCACCATTCTTGTGGAGACCATTTATAATAATGGTGTAAGTGACAACATTAGGCTCGTGCCCATCAGATTTCATGTTATGCACCAGTTCCATTGCCCTTTCAATTTCACCATTCTTACACATACCATCTATAATAATATTATAAGTCACGACATCGGGCTTGTGCCCTTCATATTTCAAGATTTGTAGCAGTATCATTGCCCTTTCGGTTTCACCATTCTTACATAGACCATCTATAAGAATGCTGTAAGTCACGACATCAAGCTCGTGTCCTTTAGATTTCATGATTTGTGTCAATTCCAATGCCTTTTCAATTTCACCATTCTTGCATAGACCATGTATAATAATATTGTAAGTCACTACATTAGGCTCGTGCCCTTCAGATTTCATACTTTGCAACAGATCCATTGCACTTTTAATGTCACTATTCTTGCACAAACCATCTATAAGAATGTTGTAAGTTACGACATTAGGCTCGTGCCCTTCAGATTTCATGCTATGTAGCAGTTTCATTGCCCTTTCAATTTCACCATTCTTGCATAGACCATCTACAAGAATGTTGTAAGTCACGACATCAGGCTCGTGCCCTTCAGATTTCATGCTATGTAGCAGTTCCATTGCCCTTTCAATTTCACCATTCTTCCAGAGACCATCTATAAGAATGTTGTAAGTCACGACATCAGGCTCGTGCCCTTCAGATTTCATGCAATGTAGCAGTTCAAGTGCCCTTTCAATTTCTCCATGCTTGCATAGACCATCTACAAGAATGCTGTAAGTAATGACATCGTGCCCTTCCGATTTCATGCTATGTAGCAGTTCCATTGCCCTTTCAATTTCACCATTCTTGCATAGACCATCCACAAGACTGCTGTAAGTCACGACATCAGGCTCGTGCCCTTCAGATTTCATGCAATGTAGCAGTTCCATTGCCCTTTCAATTTCACCATTCTTGCAGAGACCATCTATAAGAATGCTATAAGTCACAACATTAGGTTCGTGCCCCTCAGATTTCATGCTATGTAGCAGTTCCATCGCCCTTTCAATTTCACCATTCTTGTGGAGACCATCTATAATAATGCTGTAAGTCACGACATCAGGCTCGTGCCCTTCCGATTTCATGCTATGTAGCAGTTCCATTGCCCTTTCAATTTCACCATTCTTGCATAGACCATCCACAAGACTGCTGTAAGTCACGACATCAGGCTCGTGCCCTTCAGATTTCATGCAATGTAGCAGTTCCATTGCCCTTTCAATTTCACCATTCTTGCAGAGACCATCTATAAGAATGCTATAAGTCACAACATTAGGTTCGTGCCCCTCAGATTTCATGCAATGTAGCAGTTCCATTGCCCTTTCAATTTCACCATTCTTGCAGAGACCATCCATAAGAATGCTATAAGTCACAACATTAGGTTCGTGCCCCTCAGATTTCATGCTATGTATCAGTTCCATTGCCCTTTCAATTTCACCATGCTTGCATAGACCATTCATAAGACTGTTGTAAGTTACGACATTAGGCTTGTGCCCTTCAGATTTCATGCTATTTAGCAGTTCCATTGCCCTTTCAATTTCACCATTCTTGCATAGACCATCTACAAGAATTCTGTAAGTAACGACATTAGGCTCGTGCCCTTCTGATTTCATGCTATGTAGTAGTTCCATTGCCCTTTCAATTTCACCTCTTTTGCACAACCCATTAATTAGAGTAGTGTAAGTCACGAAATCAGGTTCATGACCTTCATAAACCATGGTTTGCAGCAATTTCTCTACCCTGTCTAGTGCACCGTCCTTGCAGAGACCGTTAATTAATGAGTTGTATGTCACAATATCAGGTATAACCCCCATAGAATACATCTGTTGATACAAACAAAATGCCTTAGTGAGATCACTCTCCTTACAAAGTCCATCAATTATAGTATTATATACGATCACGTTGGGTACATACTCACCACCAGTTTTAACCATTTTAAAAAACAGCTGAAGGGCTAAGTCAGTCTTACCATTAGAGAGAAGTCCCTTGATAAGAATGTTATATGAGAAAACACTGGGCACGGCTCCCAGCTTAGGCATTTTGTGAATCAACATGACTGCTGCCTCCCAGATCCTATCCCCAGAACAGAGGCACTTGAGCAGTGGAGTAAAGATTTTCGCATCAAGTCTGTGACCCTCTTTTAGAAGCCTCCCAAGAAAAATAAAAGCTAGGTTGAGCCGATTCATCCGGGCACAGATATTAATCATGTACCCGTAGGTATATTTATCTGGACTAATTCCTAAGGTTTGTGTTAAATGATTGTAGACGGAAAAGATTGAGGGATGATGTCTTGAGGTTTTGGCGGGTACCATGGCGGACAGGAGCTGATTGAACTGACGGATGGACGTTGGAGTGTCCTGCAAAGCCAAATGATAGTTAAACTGGTTAATTGACTCTTCAGTAGAAATGGGGGCCATCTTCCAGTGTTGCTTTCTCTCGTCCTGCTCCAGCTTCCCGTTCTCCTTGTGATGCTGCTGCGATGGCCTCATCAGAATCTCCCCAAGATCAGTGTTACTAGGGTAGTTTGTAGTAGTGGACCGTGGTTTTGGTTTCTTGGTGATTCTGTGGGGTTGAGATTTGGATTGGGGTATTGAGTAGCAGGCAAGGCAGAGGGTATGACGAGAAGAAAGCGAGGACTGTGATTGGGATTGGGAAGCTGTAGGTGACAGTGAAGAGAAGGGGGTAAGAGACAATGCATGCACCATCTTAAACATATGTGGTTTTCACTCTTGTCTCTGGAAGTGACAATCTGTCCGTCTATTTTTCTGTCACTGCATTCATAAACAGCACATCATTAACACAGATTATGGAAAACAATGCAATTTGGTTATTAATAATAGTCCAATCTTTCCATCTTTTCTAGAGGAATCTGAACCGTTTAACAATTATTAAAGCAGCTCTATACACCAACTAATCAAATGTCATATAAGATCTAGCCTATGAAACCAAGCAAAGCTCTGTCAAACCCAAACTGTAGACTCCAAAACAGAAGGAGAGGGGAAGCCAAGCAGTGGGCATTGAGAGTTGAGCATAAGACAGAAAGGGACCATACAAACACTAGGCCTATTTTCCTAAGGTGGGGGTAATGGAGGGAAAAGAATGAGAAAATTGAAAACAAAGGAAGAAGAAAAAAAAGAAGCAGAAATATCAAAGAGAAATTGGGGATAGTTTTAAAAGGAGAAGTTGGGGAGAGAGGACAATGACAGTTCCTAGTGTCTATATATAACTGCTGGTTCTAAAACTGGTATAAAGCGTGTCCATGCATGCTGATAAACCTTAGGTTTCAGTATACCCAATACCTTAAATCACAAATTTACCAAACTTCAATCACTAATATAATCAATTAAAAACCTCAAATTGGCACAAGTAACGCACCTGAAATGCTGGTTAGAAGATAGTCGGGCAACCTTCACCCTTCAAAGAACATTTCCTCGAGTACCTTGCTTGGGTACATAAGCAATTCATGGACCAGAGATAATTAGTCGCTGCTCTTGTAACTCGTCAGGAACCACAACCAAATTCGGACTGGCGCTCAACCCCAATCTCTAGTACTGAATCGGCTAGCGAGTCTTGTTTCTCAGTTGTCGTCCTGCTATGAAGGTGAGAGTGTGAAGTGCAACGAAAGAGGAGATGGAATCTAGAAAGGATAGCGTTTTACAGGCCGTACATGGGCTGACGCGTCTGGCCCAAAAAGAGGAAATTCGTGCGGACCTCGTAATTAAAACAACCGATACAATCAACACAGTTCCATATAATAATCCCTGGCTGTATTTATCTTCCCAAAAAAGTATTTTTTTTATGCGCAAATGATATTGATTTATGATTATATATTGTATGTGTAAAATTGTTCATATCCTCTGAATGTCGTCACATACTCACATCACAGTGTCCACGTGACATCAAATAAGTACCGATGTATATATACACTTACAGGTTCATAAGAAGTCATGGTAAAATTGTTCATATCCTCTGAATGTCGTCACATACTCACATCACAGTGTCCACGTGACATCAAATAAGTACCGATGTATATATACACTTACACGTTCATAAGAAGTCATGATATTAAATATATATAGTCCGATTTTTGTGAAGTGAATGTTAATCTTTTGTCCCTTTGTACGTTGCTGGAAATTTCATTTTTCTAATTATATCACTCTATTGATCTTACAAGCTATATAATTAAAAGATTGCTTAGTGGACGATCCATTATATTGATAAGTATGGATAAATATTTGTTGAAAGCATAAAATTTGTTTTGTTGATATAAATGCAACTTTTGTTGATGTGGGTATGAATATAAATATTTTAGTAGAACTTTAATTGAAACGCAATATAATATCTTGACTAATTGTGATAAATACAAAATGCAGTGACACTTCATAAACAAATTAAATTGTGTTTGATTATCAAAACTTCAATATCAACTGATCGAACAGTGTCTTGATACAAAAATAAAGTTTTCATTCAAAGATAGATGCTTTGCTTTCAGTTAAATCAGTGATTAACCCATAATATGTATAATTAACCCAAATGGCCCACATTTCCAATACAAATCTGACGGATAATGATATTTCATCAAAATTTCATGTTGACGGTCACCCTCCTCCGCTTACCATACGGTGACCCAACTCCACCGTCAGATCAAAAAAAGCGGCGAATATGTATCTAAACACCGCTCTCTCGTTCACTTCCAAATACGCACCCAACAAATCCTCCAAGATCTCCCAATCCAACGGCTCTTCGCTCTCCACGTGGTACGCTCCCAACATCTCCTCCATCGACCGTTTAAAATCCTCAATCGGATCGCTGGAATCCACTTCCACAGGCGAACCGATTATCTTCGCATTTCTCTCCCTAGACCTGGAGCTGATACGCCGCGCCTCTTCGACAATAGAACTGCTTGCCACGTCAGCATCCGGAATGAAGAACCGGTCGCACGCGCCGATAGACCGCGGCGGGGAGTCTGCAAGGCTTAGAGAAAGATCTAATTGGTCGTAATCGAAGCCTGCGATCGTGTCCACGTCAGCATCGAACTCGGATCCAACGGTGTGGATTAAAGATGGACCGGAGGGGTATTTTGGGAACAACTCTTCCTCCGAAGAGCTTGGCGGAGCAGGGAAGAGCCACGTCAGACTCAGAGGTAGTTTGGATTTCTTCTGGTTTTTTCTTTTCTTGAGCATTTTGTCTAGAAAAATTCTCTGTCTATTTTGTATGTTTTGAGTTGCTCTTATATAACTGTGACAATAAATGAATGAAGATGTAATGGACATTAAATACTGTTTCTAGGTAGATTGAATAGCTAACGGACTATTCATGAAAAAGAGAAAATTTTTGCAAAATACTGGTAAAGCAGACCTATGGGCAAAAATGTAACCTAGCGTTTTATAGGCATTGCGCATTGTATGAAATTCAGACGGTTTTGAGAGCCTTTTTCTTTGAATTAAGATTGGGAGGTTGGAAACTTGAAATTGAGATGCAATCAATCCATAAATGCTCTTATCAGTTACCTCAATCTTTTAAGCAAAAACGTTTCATGTATGTTTCCAGAAAATGATTGGATTTTGTATGAATCTTTGTAAATTGTATGGCTTCTCTAAAAAGCTAGGCTATATCGGTACTGGATATTTCTTTCAGTGATTCTGGGAAATAAATAATTGGGTTTCCTTATCACAGAATATCTGATAATTATCAGCCACAGTTAAAATATTTCTATCCAGGAAAATTTGTGCACCAATGTTGATTTTCTAGTTACTACTTGAATTGATGCTTTTAAAATGTTTTGTTAGGTATGAGAGGGATTCAGATTTAGGCTATAGGCTATACAGAGAATAAGTCAAAATTGAATTCAATCCAATTGGAACAGAAAAGGCCATTTAACCAAACCAAAAATGAACTTTCAAGGGGAAACCATCGCAGCAAATCTTGAAGAATTTCAAGAGATATCAGTATGGCTTGTCAATCGTCTGTTTTATTATTAGTTTTTACTTTTATTATATCTTTCAAGATTTTTACACTGGTTGAAAGTATTGGATTACCAGTAGATTTTGTGCTGTGTTACATAAGGACATGCTTAGTAAACCAAACATTCATCTTTTTGCCTGTGAGGTTGGATGATGATATTAAACATAAAAAGGAAATTGTGAAGTTATGGGACCATCTACCACTGGATTTACATAGGATATGTGTTAAGTTGAGAAATGACTATAAGGCCAACTAGACCTTTGCTAAATTTGACAAGTCAATGAATAGAATTCAAACGATATGCATTAAAAAAGTCAATTCTATGACTGTATATATGTAATACTTCACGAAATTAGTGCATTGATGTTTTCTTTGAAAAATTAGGAGTTGATGTCTAGTGAAGATATCAATGAAGTATTGGGGAGAGTGAAAGTAGAAATTTTACCTATAGTTGAGGCACTGCACAAGGTAATAGAAATAATTTCCTTTTCATTGTTCTATTTTATCTGCTGATTTTATGATTGTTCTAATCTTACTTGCCACTAAGAGTGGAATGCAGTACATAGCTGAATTGATCTCATGCTATACCAAATTGCCAACACAAAGTTCTGAGTGTGATGCCGACATGATTCCGCTTTCCTGAATTTGTCCATATATTCTGAAGTTGTTAAAATTCATTGCATAAGCTTGTATCTTTTCTAGCAAATATTGTAATGCTGACTGCTTGACTTTCTCTCTGCAAATTTCTTTGTGGAATCCACAACAGAAGAGAGAAAGGAAGCTTAAGCGGCAGCAAAAGGAAGCAATGATGCTAGATGCTTTTTGCAATTCTATAAGAATTTCTTGTAGATGCCGTCGACCTGTCAGTTACACCTATGGTTAGTTGTTATTTCACCTTGGTTGTAAATGGGATATGCTGTACTCACAACAATCTTATTTGATAACTGTGACAACCAGCAAAACCCTTATCCAAATAATAATTAAACTTTTAGATATGTTCTCCATCACTTGCATAAGTCTAAATCTGGTGCAATTGAGAAATGCTTTGTTATTTATTGAGAAATTAAAATTCTATTGGCTCAGTTTTATTGGCTTTTGACAGGGAGAAACATTTTCAAAATGCACATTTAGCAGACTATATTCTAAATCAAGATCCACATTTTATATGTCTCATTGATTTAAGTTATAAAGCACTACTTATCCCCTGATCAAAATGATTTATAAAGCACTACTTAGTGTTCTAGTTTTGTTATTTGAATTAGGAATCTCAAGAAGGATGTTAATTTGCTTGAGCGTTTGGCAACTGGAGCCCTTCAGTCTGACAGTGCTACCTCTTCTAAGGTTGACCCTGACAGTGACTTTACTAATGCTGATAGCGATTCTGGAGAAAAGCGTGTTACCAAAAGAGGTCTCCCAAAAGTAATGTGCAGTCAAAACTCGCACTTGCCAGTGGTGCTTCATGGAAGTAAACGGAATGCAACTACCAGCAACCAAATGGGATACAGAGGAGATGGTACACCAGAGGCCAAAAAAAGACTTAAGGCATAGGCCAGTAGTTAATACAGACTATGTTTCAGAATCTGAAGCAGATTTGTGCAATTATCACGAGGTTATAGTTTCAGATACTGAGTCGGGTTACTAGTTGTAGTTTAGTTTTTGAGCGTAGATTAGGTATGTGTCCAGGACTCCACGTTAGTACTTGGGGTTTATTTGTTTGTAAATTTTATCCGTGCACAGAATTTTGATTCATGTGCAGAAGATAGTCTGTCAGCAATTAGTGGCTTCTCTGTGGTTATGTTATATATGACTAATAGCAGTATAATTATCCTTTTTGCTAATTTTGGTTTTCGATTTCTTTTCTTTTTTCGATGAAGGATGTTGATATGGTAGCTCACAAACCGAAGTCTGTGACCTATAGAGCTCATTGTGGTACAACCATACAACTGTACAAATAGTCAAAATCTCTCTTTGGCACTAGTACTTCAACGTTAGTAAAAAAACATCACATCGCTTTTTTTTCTTTCAAATTTAAAATTTTATCATGTTGACTTCGGTTTTTAGAAAACAAAATACTTACGAACTACTCTTTTCCCACTGTACCAATTTAGAAAATCTTTTGTGAATATATAATATTGAAAAATTTATATCAACGATTTGGGTAGTTATTTAGCTAAATTTCCATTTATCAATGCCGAAAAGATGCTGTGAAATTGTAGCACAAGAGCATTTACGCTGGCGAGTAACAATTATAGAAAATTATTGTGGAACATTTGGGATATACATGAAGAAACATTGTCAACAATGACTCAGCCATCTGTATTTTGCAAAGATTTTGTATGAATTGATTGCAGCAGGTGTTTGTATAGTGACGTGATTGTGGCACGCCGTTGATTTTATTTAATTTTTCAGTTCATCAGTTGTCTTTATTTTTTATTTTTTATATGGTGAAACAAATGCTTTCAGAAATTATAAGAATTTTTCAGCGGATTACAAAATAGATAGAAGTTTGGTAAATGTCCTCGTAATGATATAATAGTTTGAATTCTTGACAAAATAAAATAAATCAAGAGTTGATTGACCGTTAGCCGTAAAAAACTAAAAATATCACCAATACATGCAGTGAGTTATGACTCAGTCAAATATTTTGCCCACAAGGAAATAGAAGGGCGAAAAAAAAATATATATACAGTAATATTATCATTAGTAACAAGTTCGACCGGATCAATACTACAGCGAAAACGTTCATGTCAGCATGCATGCATGCATGTCAAAATTTCCCTCGAGTACACAAAATGAAACCGAACGAAAACATTCTAGTATTCTTTTGCATTTTCAATTTACAGTATTATTATCCAGACCGTCTATAAGAATGCTGTAAGTCCTGACATCAGGCTCTCCATTGCCCTTTCAATTTCACCATGCTTGCACATAAAATACATTAGAGTGTTGTAAGTCACAACATCGGGCATGCACCCTCCATATTTCACGCTATGCAGCATTTATTTTGCTTTTTCAATGTCACCATTCCTGCATAGACCATCTATAAGAATGTTGTAAGTCACGACATCAGGCTTGTGCCCTTCAGATTTCAAACTTTGTAGCAGTTTCATTGCCCTTTCGGTTTCACCATTCTTGAATAGACCATCTATAAGAATGCTGTAAGTCATGGCGTCAAACTCGTGTCCTTAAGATTTCATACATTGTGCCAGTTTCATTGCCTTTTCAATTTCACCATTCTTGCATAGACAATCTATAAGAATACTGTAAGTCACGACATCAGGCTCGTGCCCTTCAGATTTCATGCTATGCAACAGTTCCATTGCCCTTTCAATTTTCACCACTCTTGCACAGACCATCTATAAGAATGCTCAGATTTCAAACTTTGTAGCAGTTTCATTGCCCTTTCGGTTTCACCATTCTTGAATAGACCATCTATAAGAATGCTGTAAGTCACAGCATCAAACTCGTGTCCTTCAGATTTCAGACATTGTGTCAGTTTCATTGCCTTTTCAATTTCACCATTCTTGCATAGACAATCTATAAGAATACTGTAAGTCACGACATCAGGCTCGTGCCCTTCAGATTTCATGCTATGCAACAGTTCCATTGCCCTTTCAATTTCACCACTCTTGCACAGACCATCTATAAGAATGCTGTAAGTCACGACATCAGGCTCGTGCCCTTCAGATTTCATGCTATGTAGCAGTTCCATTGCCCATTCAATTTCACCATGCTTAAACAGACCATCTATAAGAATGCTATAAGTCACGACATCAGGCTCGTGCCCTTCCGATTTCATGCTATGTAGCAGTTCCATTGCCCTCTCAATTTCATTATTCTTGCATAGACCATCTATAAGAATGTTGTAAGTCACTACATTAGGCTCGTGCCCTTCAGATTTCATACTATGCAACAGTTCCATTGCCCTTTTAATGTCACAATTCTTGCACAGACCATATATAAGACTGGTGTAAGTTATGACATTAGGCTCATGTCCTTCAGATTTCATGCTATGCAACATTTTCATTGCCCTTTTAACGTTACCATTCTTGCACAAACCATCCATAAGACTGTTGTAAGTTACGACACTAGGTTCGTGCCCTTCAGATTTCATGCTATGCAACAGTTCCATTGCCCTTTCAATGTCACCATTCTTGCATAGACCACCTATAAGAATGTTGTAAGTCACAACATTAGGCCCGTGCCCTTCAGATTTCATGCTATGTTGTAGTTCCATTGCCCTTTCAATTTCACCATTCTTGCAGAGACCATCTATAAGGGTGCTGTATGTCACGACATTAGGCTCGTGCCCATCAGATTTCATGCTATGCAGCAGTTCCATTGCCCTTTCAATTTCACCATTCTTGCATAGACCATTTACAAGAATGTTGTAAGTCACAACATTAGGCTCGTGCCCTTCAAATTTCATGCTATGTATCAATTCCACTGCCCTTTCAATTTCACCATGCTTGCACAGACCATCTATAAGAATGCTGTAAGTCACAACATTAGGCCCGTGCCCTTCAGATTTCATGCTATGCAACAGTTCCATTGCCCTTTCAATTTCACCATTCTTGCATTTACCATCTATAAGAATGTTATAAGTCACAATATTAGGCTCGTGCCCTTCAGATTTCATGCTATGTAGCAGTTCCATTGCCCTTTCAATTTTACCATTCTTGTGGAGACCATCTATAATAATGCTGTAAGTCACGACATCAGGCTCGAGCCCATCAGATTTCATGGTATGTAGCAATTCCATTGCCCTTTCAATTTCACCATGCTTGCACAGACCATCGATAAGAATATTATAAGTCACGACATTAGGCTTGTGCCCTTTAGAAATCATGGTATGCAGCAATTTGTTTGCCTCTTCGATTTCACCATTCTTGCACAGACCATGAATAAGAGTAGTATAAGTCATGACATCAAGTTTGTGTCCTTTAGAAATCATGCTATGCAGCAATTCCTTTGCCTTTTCGATTTCACCTCTTTTGCACAACCCATTAATTAGAGTAGTGTAAGTCACGAAATCAGGTTCATGACCTTCATAAACCATGGTTTGCAGCAATTTCTCTGCCCTGTCTAGTGCACCGTCCTTGCAGAGACCGTTAATTAATGAGTTGTATGTCACAATATTAGGTATAACCCCCATAGAATACATCTTTTGATACAAACCAAATGCCTTAGTGAGATCACTCTCCTTACAAAGTCCATCAATTATAGTTGTATATGTTATCACGTCGGGTTCATACTCACCACCAGTTTTAACCATTTTAAAAAATAGCTGAAGGGCTAAGTCAGTCTTACCATTAGAGAGAAGTCCCTTGATAAGAATATTATATGAGAAAACATCGGGCACGGCTCCCAGATTAGGCATTTTGTGAAGCAACATGACTGCTGCCTCCCTGATCCTATTACCAGAACAGAGGCACTTAAGTACTGGATTGAAGATATTTGCATCAATTCTGTGACCCTCTTTTAGAAGTCTCCCAAGAAAAATAAAAGCTAGGTTGAGCTGATTCATTTGGGCACAGATATTAATCATGTACCTATAGGTATATTTATTTGGACAAATTTCTAGGGTTTGTGTTAAATGATTGTAGACGGAAAAGATTGAGGGATGATGTCTTGAGGTTTTGGCCCGTACCATGGCGGACAGGAGCTGATTGAACTGACGGATGGATGTTGGAGTGTTCTGCACAGCCAAATGATAGTTAAACTGGTTAATTGACTCTTGAGTAGAAATAGGGGCCATCTTCCAGTGTCGCTTTCTCTCCTCCTGCTCCAGCTTCCCGTTCTCCTTGTGCTGCTGCTGCGATGGCCTCATTAGAATGTCCCCAAGATCAGTGTTACTAGGGTAGTTGGTTGTAGTGGATGGTGGTTTTGGTTTATTGGTGATTTTGTGGGGTTGAGATTTGGATTGGGGGATTAAGTAGCACACAAGGCAGTGGGTATGATGAGAAGCAGGCGGGAACTGGAATTGGGATTGGGAAGTTGAAGGTGGCAGTGAAGAAAAGGGGGTAAGAGACGATGCATGTACCATCTTAAACTTAGATTTTCACTCTGGTCTCTCGAAGTGACAATTTGCCCGTCTATTTTTCTGTCACTGCATTCATAAACAGCACCATCATTAACACAGATTGTGAAAAACAATGCAATTTGGTTATTATAATAGTCCAATTTTGCCATCTCCTGGAGTAATATGAACCTGTAACAGTTATAAAAGCAACCCTATGCACCCACTGATCAGATGTCATGTAAGATCTAGCCAATCTATTGAAGTAACTCATATCCATCTTGTGCCAACATACTGTGTTGGAAGGTAATCCAACAGAATTCTATAACACAGGCTACCTTTTGATATGTTTTCTTAATTGTATAACAACTGAAGTTGAGGAGAGGGGAAGCAGCAGAAAGAGTTCCATTTCTAAAGCAAGAGAACAAATCACAGTTCGTACTTCTATATAAAAAGGGACAAATGCAAGAATCTCATAACTGCTGGTTTTAAAACTGATGTAAAGCATGTCAGACATATGACAATGACGGGCATCAGTGCATTTGTAGAACAGTTTACATCATGAGGATATGGGAATATATGCGGCTGTACTTGTACTGTGATTGCAGAAAATCAATAACTAAGTTTATATGATGGACAAAGAGGCTTAATTAATCAAATTATGCTTTCTAACAGTCTATGCATGCTGATACACCTTAGTATAGCTAATATCTTAAAATAAAAAATTTACCAAACTTCAATCACTAACATAATCAACTAAAAACCTGATATTGATACAAGTAACGCACCTGAAATGCAGATTAGAAGGTAGTCGTGCAACCTTCACCCTCAAAGAACATTTCCACAAGCACCTTGGGTGCATGAGCATGAATAGGAGAGATAATTAGTGATTGAAAGAGAGAGAGAAAGAGAGAGAGAGATAACACAACAAACTCAGACTCGAGCTCACCTCAAATCCCTGGTACGGAATTTAGTAGCAGATTTTGGCTGCTCAGTTGATGAGCGTGTGTAAAGGGAAAATGGAGGAGATGAGAAACTGGAAAGGAAGGACAAGATTTTGCAGGCCGTTCATGGGCCGAGTCATTCGGCTCAAAATGATGAAATAAGGCCTCTCTTCTCTCCACACTGGTCGTTCACGAGGAAGTTTATCTTACGTTTAGAAAATAATAAGCTGTGTTTTCATCTTCCGAAAAAAAATGTATATATTTGTATATTTGTAAAATTATTTGTATCCTTTGATGTCGTTACATCACGGTGTCCTCATGGCATCGAATAAGTACCGATGTATATTTGTTTACACTTTTATACAAACTCATGATATAAAATTATTTGTATATTTGTTGACCTTCAAAAAAAAATTATTTGTATATTTGTTGAGCTTTTTTTTTTTTTTTTTTTCCTTTTTCCAGTTGCTGGAAATTTCTTTTTTTTTTTCTAATTATATCACTCTATTGATCTTACGAGATATATAATTTAAAGATTGCTTGGACGATTCTTTATATTGTTTACACTTTTACGTGGTACGCTTCCCAACATCTCCTCCAAATCAATGTTTTGAATTCCATACCGAAGATCGAACCAGCAAAGGAAAGATACAGATTTTATCGGTTTTACCGGTTTAAAAAAGGATGATATCAGCGTTGTAAGTGTTTTGATAATAGATAAGAGTTTATGCCATAATTATCCTCATAAATATAAATAATTTGCTTACATAGTCAATTTTATAATTTTAATAAATCAGAGTTTATATTGAGTTTTATTTTTTATTTTATTCAATTGCTCTGCCATTTTTTTAAAAATAAAACACATTAGCTGCAATTTGCAAAGAAATGAGGTTCAGTTTGAAAAATCACATGATCCACCAGACCATCAGTGGTCAGCCGATACTTCCGATTTGAAACATCACCTCTTGTCCTTTTGTTGATCTGTGAAAAGGTTTGGCCCACGTGACCTTCATTCCGGCGAAAAAGGGGATGGAAGCAAACGGTACAGATATTTCAAAATTTCCAAATTTCCGGTATGAAAGTGGAATGGTATTTTGCTATTTCATACTGGACCAGAAACCGATTTCCGGTATTACTGTTTAAAATCCACGATCGGATCTCCTTTTTTTTTTTTTTTTTTTTTTTTTTTTTTTTTTTTTGATAATTGCCAGTAGGCTGCCATTCATTAAAACAGAAAGATTTTAATTCTGCAATACATAAACTGGTGCTCTTAAGAAAAACAACTAACCACCCAAATCCTTACCAGAAAGTGCCTACAACAAAATGAAAGATAAAATAAAGGAAGAAGAACTGAAATTAAACACACATAAATCTTTCTATCTAAACTAGCACCAGTAAGTGCCTCCTGCACACTTTGGAAAAAGCGCTCATCAATGGTTGTGTTGATCCTCCCCTGCTGCTGAAGTACCATATCTGGCTGTCCTTTATAATTGATGGAGTTCCTTCTTTCCAAGTTTGCCAAACAGTGTGCCTGGTACACCGCCAGCCTTTTAACATGCTGCAACACCCCTTTATCACTTGTAGCCCCCAGTAATTTTATCAGATCTTCAATTGTTTCTGCTGCTCTCCATGATGGTATATTCAATATGTCTGCTTGCTCAATCGCCTTGACTAAATTGAAACAATCCCCAAAAAATTGCACCTCTGTCTGTACTGGCATATGTATATGAGTATATCCTCATAAAAACACAGTACTGCCTCCACATGAAAAGGATCTGGCACATTGAAATATATTAGTCTCACCCTGTGCAACTCACCTTTATGATATATGATGTGAGCTCCTCCTGCCTTACCTCCCACTTCCCATGATGCATCCACCACTACCTGCCAACCCCTTATAGCCATATTTCTCCTCTTGCCCAACATCTGAAAAACTCCACCCTATATTTGCCAGTCGATCCTGTACCAGCAGGCTTGCATTTACCTTGTGAATTACATTTTCTGGTTGAAAAAAACAATGCTCTATGACAGCTTTATTCCTTCCTTTCCATATTTCGCATAGGGTGTGAGCAAATATTTTAGCTTCATCTCCATCAAAGTCTTGCAACACCTGCTGCAACGTAGTGGAGACATTCAAAGACAAATCAAGCACCCTTATCCCTAATTGACCACCAAACCATACTTGGCTTGAGGTGTTACAGAAAAAATAAACAATGCATTTACAATCGGATCTCTGGATTGCACCTCTCACAGGCGAACCAATTATCTTCGCATTTCTCTCCCTAGACCCGGAGTTGATACGCCGTGGCTCGTCGACTATAGAACTACTTGCCATGTCAGCATCCGGAATAAAAAAGCAGTTGCACACGTTGATAGACTGTGGCGGAGAGTCTGTAAGGCTTGAAGAAAGATATTAATTGGACATATCTGAAGCCTGTGATTGTGTCCACATCAGCTTCAATCTCAGATCCAACGCTGTCGATTAGAAATGAATCGAAGGGGTATTTTGAGAAAAATTCTAACTGAGCAGAGTATAAAGCTTTGCGCAGCAATGTGTTTAATACATCGAACCGGTGAAGTAAAGAATAGATACATGGTTTTATCGGTTTAACCAGCTGTATCAGTTTTAAAAACGGGATGACATCATAAATATGTTGATAACAAATAAATTCTTAAAATAAAAAATATTCTCATACATATAAATAAGTTTTTTTAGGCATTAAATTTTATAAGTTTATAAATGGTTGTTTACATTTAAGTTTTTTTTGCTTTATTGAATTAATATATGCATATAACATATGAAAACAAATGTTGGTCTGAAATTTGTTTAAGGGAGGTCTAATGTCCAAAATTTTTATATGGCCCATCTCTGGGTATTTGTTCCATGGACAAAACAAAGAAAATCAGTTTCTCTGGGGGTGCAAACACAACGTAGATTAAACCGTTGATCGTTTCGTTTTGTTTCTTCAGAATGGTTAACACAACTATTTTTTATGTTTTGTTTGTTAAACGAAACTGGCCTTTTCATTTTGTTTATTTTTGTATAACCATTTTATGTCATTTTTATGTATTTTTTTAAGTATTTATGAACAAATTTTGATGAACCAGGAATATTGCAGCATCAAAATGGTCAGTTATCCATGTGTAATAGAAAAATATGTATAAAAATTAATTGTCAAAGCAGCAAATTGAACACAATTACACATTTTGATCGTTTCGATTGTTTTGTTTGTCTTTTGAAACGAAACTGTTAACTCAAATTAATTTTTATTTCATGCCATAAATGAAACGGTTGATGAAAATGGATTGTTTCGTGATCGTTTCGTTGCGTTTGCAGGCCTAAGTTTCTCGATGGTTGAGAGCCTCGATTTGCTCTGTGGAAAAAGTAGGAAAGAGAATATTGACACCGAAACTGAGCTTGTTATGTGTTTCCAGTATTTTACCAGTATGTTCTGATACAAAGAGAGTGCGATTTTTGAGTCATTTCATACCTTAATAGGATCCGGTATCCATATTATCTGGTATTTTTGATATCTAATCCTGTATAAAAAACACTGCAGAAGGGAGCCGGGAAGAGCCACGTCGGACTCAGACTTGGAGGCAGTTCAAAGTTCTTCTGTTTTTTTTTTTTTTTTCTTTTTTTTAGCATTCTGTACACCTTTTTAAAAAATTTCTTGTAGAATTTGTATGTTTTAAGTTCATCTTATATAACCATGAAATTAAATGGAAGAAGATCTAATGAACATTACTAGTAGACCATTCATGGAAAGAAGAAAATTTTTCCAAAATATTAGTAAAGCAAAGCTACGGGGAAAAATGTAACCTAGCGTTTATAGGCATTGTGCATTGTATGAATTCAGACGGTTTTGAGAGCCCTTTCTTTGAATTGGGATTGGGGGGTTGGAAACTTGAAATTAAGATGCAATCATCAATTCATAAATGCTCTTATGAGCTGACTCAATCTTTAAATAAAGACATTTCATGTATGTATCTATGATATGATTGGATTGTGTTTTTATTTTTGTATCTTGTATGGCTTCTCTGAATTGGTACTGGATGTTTTTTTCAGTGAATCTGGGAAATAATTGTGTTTCCTTATTACAGAATATCTAATAATTATGGCTTGGATACATTTATTTCTTTTTCCTCATTTTTGAAATTTCATGTTGGCTACAAAGTGCCATGTAAATCAGTTTCACATTCTTTTTACATTTTATGTCTTTTTATTTCAGAGGGCACAATGTAGATTTATTCCACAAATGTGAATTATATATTCAATTTCTTTTTGGCACAGTTAAAAGGGAGTCCCTGTTTAATAAAAAAAAAAATCACTTCTATAAGTTGATTTTCTCAAATTTATTATAATTGAGCATTCACTATTGCAAGTTTTTGACACGCACAGATAGTTAGTGATGCCAGTTATCAGATTTCTAGGTTCTATTTAAAGGAAAAGGAAGATGATGTTAGTATTTTTAATATATAGTCAACAAGTTTTTGGACTTTTTACAATGAGAGGCTGATGATGGTGCAAAAAAGAATAAAACTAGAAGAATCTTTCTCTCTTGCTCTGAACCTTGGTAGTGGTGTGTACCAGTTTCCTCAGACTGGTATGTTACTGCTACCGAGTGATATGTTTGAGGGAGAGATGCTAATAGCCTCACATATATGGTTTTCTTTTTAAGTGGGGGGACTATTTTGTCGACTTTGATAGATTTTATTAGTTTGTATCTCTTGTGCTTGATTTCATTTTTGCAATGAAATCTTTAGCCCCGTCCTATACTTTTTATTTAAAAGAAACTGTATAACTAAGAACAAAATCACTCTCATAGGCAGGAATGGTGCTTAGTATTAATTTTTGTCATTCCAGTACAGATAGTAGCTCAGCCTTGAGCTGAACAGTCAACAATTTTCATAGGTATCAAACTGATGATAACTCATACCAGAAAATGATTCAAAAGTTAGAATTTTGCATCGAAGGTGTATCATCTGACAGAAATTAATTCACAATATTATATTATATATCTGATTACAGAGGTTAGAAATGTACTTGTATAGTTGTATATTACATTAACTCAGAAAACTTCATGATCACAAACAAATTGGCACAAATAAAGGTTCTGTAGTAATTTGTCAAAATAGTTCCTAAGATACTCCATTTCCACTTTGGAATTATAAATTGTGAAAGCAAAATAGATCATATAGTTCATAACCTTGTACTAGAAAGGGAAAAAAGAAAATAGAAGAGATTACAAGAAATTTTTTTATTTCTTTAGTGGAGAAGGTAGGTAAGAACAAGTGCCAAAATCATGAGAACATAGGCTACTATTTGATCAATCAGCTTCCCAAGATCAAGCCGAGACGACACAGCCGAGGCACCTCTGACCTGTCGTGGAATAGAAGGCATTGAAATCTCTCTCAGAGAGCCCATTCTTTCTGATATGAGGTCCTTAAAGTGGAGATGTGAGAAAGGAAACTAAAAATAGATTGTATGGCAACGTTTCATCTGCTATGATTAGCTTATATAGCTGTTGCCAGTTGGTATTTAGTATCTGAAGGCAATTAAATATGTCAAATCTGTATCTTCGATTTGTCTTTTTTTTTTAATTGTGTAATTATTGGGTGATAACCCTTTTGGGAGTATTTAAAGAATATCTCAAAGAGAAATAACAATAAAGTGGATTAAAGAATATTCTTCATCAATGCAGTACCTTGCTATCCTCAGTCAGTACTTCGCATAACATCAACAGATATTTCTTTGTTTTATTTTTATTTTCTGTAAAGGTGCACTTGGCCATTGATTTCTTCTAGGAAATAGAAATAGAAATATGAGTACAAAAGAAAACAACTGGCTGCTATACCAGAAGAGTAAAAAAAGAATGTACCGGTATTACCTACATAGACAGATGTTAAATAGTAGAAAATTAGGACAGTTGGGCAGTAACATCAAAAGATTGTGCAGACACAAAATGCCGTCTTTAGTTTATTAACAGTTGTCTTTTGTTTGAATATGATAGTTGGCGACTTGACGTGGTTCAAGCATGGCATGAAGAGATGATGTTGTGAGTATGATGGCATCAAACAAATACGTTATTATAAAATTGACATTATTAAAGAACCCATTTTATCTTTATATATTTACCTACAGGATTTAAATATAAGGTTGATACCAAATCAAGTAATCAACCTTTGAACTTTTTTATATTATGCTTCTATAATTGAACCTCCATTTTAATAGCAAAGTCATTTAGCCCTCTGTATTTATCCTTTGATGAAAGAAATTTAAACTGTGATCATGGAGGTATTGATCGGTCATATCTAACCTATCGTCTCTCCAAATTGTGCTTCAAGAATGCTTCCCCTCCTTAATTTTATGTTTAATTATTATGCTTGAATTAAATCTTAATGAATTATGTAAAGAAACATGGTACATCTTCTTTTGGCCGAAAAAAGCACCAGTAAGCATAGAAAAACCAGTACAATCTCTCTCTCTGATGCATTCAATTAGAAAAATCCCATTTTACAATTTTTTTTACACGTCAATTTAAGTTTATTTTTCATGGGGTCTTCATGCTATGCTGTGTTTCTGTCATCGTGTCCCTTTCTCTGTGAAGTCACGGCAAGTACCATCAATTGGAATAAAAACTTGAGCTTTACCTTGAACAGATTCTGAATGGGTTGTATTATTAAAGATTAAACCCAACCAGGCCCCATCAGACATGTTTACATATGAAAATTTTTCTTTACACAATCATCTAAAAATTTTGGACTGTACCTCTGTAAGGTACCATAAGTTGAAATTGCAATTTGAGCACATACAAGCATAGAAAAAATGAAAATGATGTCTCCTCCCGAGTTCGTTGCTATCAGCTATAGATAGCAGGCACAAATCTGGAAACAGTTAAAATAAAGGTTGGAAATGTGGAATTTAATGCTATTGAGAACCAAAATTCTTTTGACAATCTGATATGTCCTGCTCTGTACCATTGTCTAAACTCCAATACAATCTCCCTATTTTTCATCAAACTTGGACATGTTTAATTTATGTACCGCTTGAAAGCATACTAGTAATATAGAGCAGCATTGGAAAATCTGGACCTACTTCCATTCTAAAAAACACTTGATTGCAATCTTAGTTATTAGCTTATAAAGAATCAGGAAGAAGTTTGGGAATAAAAAATCCTTTTGTGTTTGGAAGAGAGAACTGACTCTTTTGCACAAACTTAAAATAGGACACCCTGTCTATTGCATATCTGATATTAAAGTACCTTAATAATACCCCTCAGTATCTTCAACGGTAAATAATGAAATTAAATGTTAGCCGTTTGACCAAATTTATATACATCCTTCCAATTTTTCCTTTTATTTACTGGAGTTCGCCTTGTATAAATTACCTCATAAAGGTCACTAAAAGTGACAAGAACTATGCGATCCGTGAGAACTAACTACTCTTTAATTGCTTGTTATATTAAATTAATCAGCTATTATTTGTGATGTGGAAGCACAGGTGTGAATGGGACCTTTTTGTACTTAAATTAAATTGTTGGTTCCTGTCAATGATGACGTTGGGTACAGGTCTTGCTATTATAAGAAAAAGGAAGTTGTATGCACACAAGTAATATTCCAAATGTGCACCAATAAATATATGCAAGGACATACAGCCAAAGTGAGGGGTGAAGTCATTTTATGTTTAATTTTCATTAAGAGGAGTTCTACTCTTTCTTGTGTTGTTTTCTTTATTGTTACACATAATTAAGGGCACATAAAACATAGCTTATATATTATTTTACAGTGGAACAACAGCAGTAAATTGTTGCCTCTGTAACAAATACGCTTCATTTAATGTTGTACTTAATTTGAATATTATTTTACCTAACAAATGAACTGTAGTAGTGATAAGAAGTTTTCATGCCACTGTCAATGCTGCATCGAAAGAATGTCAAATCCATTCAAATTGAAATTTGACCACAGAAAATTCACAAGTGCATTAAGCCATTAAGGGATAACCTTGAAGTTGAAGAGTTAAAAATAGGACAATGGCACAAACAGTGCTGGGAAATTGGTGTGGCACATCATGTGGCCTGGAACGATAACTAATGGATAACCATACTGGTATCGGTCTACTACACTACCTGTGTGCGATGCTTATTGTGTCTATGTTCTGCTTTTCTCTTTTTCTTTGTGATTTTTTTTTTGTTAGATACAATTGTTTGCCTTTTATGTTATACTGATACAGCTTTTGGATTTTGTACTAAGAATACGAGGAGATTACAATTATTTAAGTTTTTTTCCATAAAAAAAAGGGAAAAAATATATAATATAAAAGAGTGAGCCATGAGAAAATCAAGTTCTCATACTCAACACTCAAGGGTACCAAAGAAATATTGTTTAGTTGTTGCGAATTTCATGGTGGCAGTGAGGGGGGGGGGGGGGGGGGGGGGGGGGGGGGTGGGAGAGAAAGTGAATTTGGCAGACTGTCAAATTCTCGCGTCCTTTAAATCTGCCAATAATGGCAATAAAAAGGACAATCCATGATTCCCTTGCCATCTATAGAGTAATGGTACAGGTTAAGGTCCAGACTGGGAGCAATAGCAAACGAGACAAAAGATCTTTTGAATTAGGACAGGTAGAGAATATGTGATAGCTAGCTAGACTGCATTATTAAGTATAAATAACCTTCAACATTGTTATCCACTCGACAAATTGTATAGTTGTACTATAAGATAATTCCAATGAAAATTGTTTGTTGAGGAAGGAAAAATAATCAACCAGTAATTTGGTATACTGTCTCGATCGATCAACTGATAAAGACAACCTTCACAATTGGTAGCGCCGTAGCGGACTCTTAAAAACTGGGCATTATATTTCATTAACTCTTTGAATCGAAGAATACAAGGTGAATGTTGCAATTGAAAATGCATAATTGTATTTGGAGGGCCAAAAATGCATAATTTTATTGAAATGTTATGTTATGAGAATTTCTCTTTTCTTCTCCTGTTAATATAAGAGGTGGTACGTAAGATATCATATTTTGCATAGTTAAAGTTCATAAGACTTGCTACTTTTGTAACTCTGTATATATGGAGTCTCACACAAATTAAAGTCACCTGCCAATGTATTAAAAACACATCGATTTAATTAAAGTCACTTGCCTGTGCATACTTGATTTAGTAAGCCATATGTATCTAGCAAACTCCTCTGATGAGCACAGACCGCTCAATTACCACTGCAAAAGATCACTTTCAGGATACTGGGGTATAATTGTTGCCGTAGAAGTGAATACATTAAATTTAACCCTTTTTTGAATATCCACTGAATACAGAATAAAATGCAAGAAATCAGTTTGAAAGAAATACAATTTGTTTGAATTAAACAGTAAAGTGGAGCTATCATTACAAAAGCGATTAATGAAATTCTACAAAGAGATCAGATAATTTTGTCTCGCACTCTCCCAAAGAGATGAGAACATGGTCAATTACTTCTTTTTTTGTATCAGAACTTTGATGGGGTGGGGACTAAGATTCATGACAGTGGATGCTTTTTAAGTTCATCTTAAAATTCTGGTTTCATCCAATGTTTTATTAATTTTCAATGATGTATCATGTAGGGCTGTACAACATGCGGATTTGCAATTTTTTCTACCAATATTTCAATTCAACCCTTAAAAAATAAGTGCAGTCGCACTAAAATTGAAGGTGGCTCCTTCATATAAAATAATTAATTACATTGCAAAAAAAAAATAAATATATAAAAGCTATACTAATGGTACAATTATCGTTGTATAGCTATAAAAGACCAAAAAAAAATGTGCATTTTGCAAAATAAATTATGGCAAGTAAACTAAAAATAACATATATATCTGTTTCTCGTACTTTAGTTTTTTCTTTTTCCTTCTTTTTGCAGAATTGATTGCTTTACTCTTTGGCGACAGAGTGTTTTGATTAAGTATACCTGTATATATACGTCTTTGAACTATATTCAACCCTAAAAAAAAAAAAAAAAGGCAAAATTGGATATAACCACCTCAAATCTTATCCAATTGGATATAACCCCCTCTAATTTTGTTTTTAAGGATATAACACCCTTTGATTAATGTAAAGCATATTTTAAATTAAAAAAATAAAATCTGACCAATATACCCTTGATTGTTCATGCTGTTTTCAATCTAACCCGGACCTTTCATCTTCCGCGCAGCAATGTTTATGAAACAAATTTGTTTTTTAATTCTTTAAAACTAAATTAGGGTGCCGCCACCCAAGCAGTCCCTTTATTTTTATTTATTTTTCTTTATTTATTTATTTATTTATTGCTCTTTTGTTTGTGTTTCTCTTTCTTATCTTGCTGATTGAAATCGAAAGGCCTTAGCACCAAAAGTCAAAGATGAAAATGTTCAATTTAGACGTTTATCTTGTTTGGCCCTCCAACAATCATCTCCTTGAATCAACACTGTCGTAACTCATAAGCTTCGCCAGTTTGCAATGTCAAATCTTTTAATCCAGAAAAAAAATGACAAGTAAAATTAAGGACCAAATTAGTTATTAATTGAAGCATTGTTGTACTTCATTTTGCACTTCTATACAAATGATTGAACCAAGTTAAACACCTGCTGCTACATGTAACTGGTTCAACGATAATCAAACTAACTAGCCATCTTATCTTTTTTTCACACTGTTTTGACATTGTTTCACTAAAGGTCTAATTCTTGCTTCGCTCAAAAGGAAATGATATCATGGTCAAAATTTGTTGCCTTTTTCTTTATAGCACTGGTATAAAAATAAGAAGTCGAAACATCAACATGAAAAAGGAAAGGAGGGACAGGGTTATATTGGTCCAATATTTCGGGAGGTGCTTCGGACAACATAAATTTTTCTTCGGGCAACAGGATCTTTTTGTTAAATGTCTAAATTACCCCTCTAAGAAATTAATTGCAATTTCTCCTCTATCTCCGACTAAACTAAACCAAGTTAGTCTCTTCTCCCATCTCCACTCGAATAACTTCAATCCCTCATCTCTTCACTCTTGCTCCACCTCTCCTTCCTCATCCGTTAAGAACGATTGATTTTCTTTCATATTGTATTAAGTATTTCTATTGATTTTGCAATTAATCACTCCTAAAAATAAGAAACAACACGGTTAAGAAATAAGCAATATAGTTCTTTTGGTACCAAGTTATAATACTATACGATTGATTTCGCACGGTTCTTTCATATTGTACCAAGTTCCTGTCTATATTTTGCAATACAGTTTGGTGGGAAACCTAAAAATAAGAAAAACACGGTTAAGGAAATAAGCAAAAGCACAGTGAAGAAATAATTTAGGCAATAGATCTTAATTGATACTAAGGGTAATTTAGACATTTAGAAAAAAATTTATGTTGCTCCAAGCAAAAATCCTGTTGCCCAGAGCACCAGCCAATATTTCAGAAATTATTTCTTTTTAATTAAAACATGATTCAAATGAATAAAAGGGTGTTATATCCTTAAGAAACAAGATTAGAGGGGGTTATATCCAATATTAAGATTAGAGGGGGTTATATCCAATTGGATAAGATTTGAGGGGGTTATATCCAATTTTGCCAAAAAAGATAACTAATTTTGGCTACATGCTTATAAGCACGCAGCGACGAATTCAAAAAAGCTGAAAAATATGAACACAAAATCAGAAATGATTTATTTTGCATTAGTTAATCAAACCTACGTACATTAAAGTTTAAGAGTAGGCACGCTCGCGCATCCCAAATTTAAACCTTCAGCATTGTATCTAATGAAATTTGTCCTTTGATCGAATTTTTAATAATAAAAAATTATATATCCACCCTAGTCTGAATGATTTTACTCAACACAAGTTAAAATGTGAAACTAATGAGATCAGCTCATAAAATAGGTTATAAGAATTGAACAAAATGATCCAATTAATTATGAATAATAAAAAGCTAATAACAATTATATCTTATACATGAAAAATCACTAACTAAAAAGAATTCCCACTTTCTCATTTTTTTTTTAATAAAAGAATAACAAGAAAGAACAAACTAATGAAGAAAATAGGTGAGGAAGAGGGCAACAAGCATGAGAACATATGCTATTCCTTGATCGATTACATTTCCATCGACGCGACGGCTCGGTACCGTAGTCGTCTGGCCTTGAGCTAGCAACATCAGACAGGAGAGGAAGAAGGTGACCAAAAGCATGGCTTGCGCTCTCACAGAACTCATCTTCACTGTCTAATTAAAATTTGAGACTTATTTAACTTCTGAATTTGGAGGTATGAATGAATGAACTTTGATGGTGAGAAATGTACTGAGACTTGTGAGGAAGAATTTGAAAAGGGGTCTAATTTATAGGGATGTGTTATGAATGGGGTTCCTGGGTAACTGAATCAGGGGATGATGCATATGCATTATTGCGCAATTACTAGAAGGCCGCCGCCCCTGGAACAAAGCTTAGAAAGGAAGAATATTTTGGTTCAAAGTCAAACCTCTGCAATTAGAATAATTGCACCTTGTGGAATTCAAATTGGCAATTCCCAACTATATTTGGATAAATTATTGGGTTAGCGATGTTATCGTACTAATATAATATAGACTTTTGGAACAGTAATCATCCATCCAAACAATGAATAGGATTATAAACTAGTCACCAATTTAGATTAAATTTAGTCCTTAATTATCAAAACATTTAATTTGAGATAGTACTGCAGTAAAATTAAGAAAATAATCTTCTTAAATTCAAAGTTCATTAACAACAGGGGCTTTGTATTGACTCTGTTAAAAAAAATTTGACAGGAAACTATTGCAGAGGAAATGGTCAAAATGTGCGAGTGAGAATAGAACTTGCGTAATTTGACCGAGAAATAAAACGCGGAGCCCACAAAAGTGACGTGTAAAGGATACGACATACATGATACATTGATACATGTGTATGTGATTCGTTTCTGGAAAGAAGAAAGAAACATCAAAAATTCAAAACAGATACTAGAAGGTGGAAGCTGGCCAGGTGGCGAGGCGAAGAATCCCAGTGATGCAATCACGCTTTTTTTGTTCCGTTTTAAATCTTTCAGCGTAAACAGAAATTTTTCATTGCAAATTTAAATGGTTCCGTTTTAAATCAAATTTCTAGAAATTTATTTATGGTCATAATTTCACAACGGACGCATTTCACATGAGAGAAAATTTCTACAACAATTTAGAGCCACAGTACATCGTCGGGATATGAATTGAGGCCGAAAACTTTTCAACGGAGGTTGTTGGTAAAATATATATAATTTTTTCAAATATTAATTTTGTATAATAATTGCATAAAAAGTATAATTTGTAGTAAATTAGATCAGTCAATTAATGTATATCTTTTAAAAAAATTATATGTATTATGAATTTATGATAATACTATTTAAGATTAAAAATAGCATTTTTTTTTAACTTTACTTTTCCTATAGTCAAAAGTTGAGTAAACCTAATGTAATTTCGAATATTTTTTTGTCTGAAAAAGATTATACAGAAGTATAATAAGAAATAATTTATTTTTTAAAAAAAAATCAATTTTTTCTCTGAGAATTTATGTGTTTAAAAATTTAGTTTGAACCGATGTGCTCATGAGGCAATATAAATTAAAAAAAAAAATCTTTTTTAAGGACCTCGTTGCTACAACCACTGAAAATTCTAAAATTTGAATTTTGACAAATCACAGTCCTGGTAGGAACATTCAAGTCGTTCTAATATTTCTAGTATTGTTTTGGAGAAACTAGACACAGTCACACAGCGACTATTTAGTGCAAGTCTTTCTAGTATTGCAGTGACTTTTCAATGTTTCTAAGCATCATGACGTCATGTGTTCCCGGAATTAAAACATGTTTTTATTAACAATTAAAATTTAATTACAATATGATTCTCTTTTTTTTTTAGTTTTAATATCACTAGTCATAATCGATGAAGTAAATATGAATCTTCTCCTTCATTATTTTTTTTTTTTAAAAAAAAAAGACATGACTTCAATTTTATAATGTAGTATTGGGTTAGCGATACAAACACATATTCTAAAGTAGTATTCTTACTTCTTAGCAATGCTCTTATTTCTAAATAATAATTATTACTGTATATGTAAGACATTAGTAGTTAACGTAGAATGAAAAATAATAGCATATGAATGTTATCAACTTAGATAGTCCATTGCAATGACGACCAAATAAAAGAAAGAGATATAGAATCTTCTTCTACCTAATATAATATTTCTAAGAGGAAGGTTCCGCTACCAACATTTTGGTTGCCCCCAAATGCCAACATTTTGTTATTTAGTTACTTTTTCAAATTTTAAAATTCAAACGTTAAATGCAAACCGTTGATCTTATTTAGTTTAACGAGCGATGCGTTTTCATATAAGTTTTGTAAATTTTGGAGTTTATTTGATGCTCGATCAAGTGATAGTAAAACAAACGAACCTCGTTAACTATGATAGATTCATTCTAATACGTTCATGTTTTAACCTTTGATCGAGTATCAAATAAACTCCAAAATTTGCAAAACTTATATGAAAACGCATCGCTCATTAAACTAAATAAGATCAACGGTTTGCATTTAACGTTTGAATTTTAAAATTTGAAAAAGTAACTAAATAGCAAAATGTTGGCATTTGGGGGCAACAAAAATGTTGGTAGCGGAACCTTCCTCTATTTCTAAATTCTAATGGAAGAAACCCATGTTGACTGCCAAGAGGTCCACTCGGAGTCTCGGACCGCTCTACTTTTAAACTATTTATCGTTTGACGTTGGAATTTTGTGCGTATAAAGTGCAATAATGCTCGACTGCTAATTATTTGTTTCAGGCTATAGTTGGAGTTCGGAAAATTAAACGGATTATCAAATAAATCTTTGGAGGTATTTTGCAATTTATTTATTTTAGGGGGACAAATTGCTTAATTTATAAACAATATTAATTTCTCTCCACTGCCATACATTTTTTTATAGGCGTGTTTGATGCAACAGAATAGGATTAAAAAATAGTATAAAAATAAAAACTTGGGAGCTGGAACTTGAGAAATGGTAACAAAATTGAAAAAAAAAACTGTTATTTTCAGATATGCAAAAATGTTGTTTTGATGGTATATTTGAAAAAAAAAATATAGAGACAAACACAGTAATAACTTCTTTGCAAATGATATAGTTGCTCAATAATATGAGGACTTGCTGAGCTCTAAGAAATCAAGTCCAAAATCAGTGTATATAATAAAAAAAAAAAAGCAAGGCTAAACATTGTAAAATAGAAATGATTCAATCGTCATGATTAGACTGTAATTCTCTAAATAGCAATGCACGTAGAAATACTTTGTAAAGAAATATGCAACGGCCTATAACTTTTTTTTTTTATCAAATAGACACAAGTGGTCTAAAAATTTGTATACATAGCGAAAAATTAATAGAACGTGGGAGTCCAACACAGTTGGCCAGTGCTCCCCATTATCTTAAAAGTAACGAGTTCAATTCCCGCTAAACGCTATAGAAGGAAAAACTCTATTTCACATAATGAACTATTCCTCTATAAATAAATGGCTTCTTATTTTAAAAAATCAGCGAAGAATTAATACCAAAAATCTATTTTCATCGAAATTAAGGATGGAACAGAAGTTCTTGTCAATAATTTTACCATTCATCAAATTACATTAGTAAATCCGTATTATGCACAAACAAATGGAACACACATTATAGATTGATGCTCAATACAAAGTACACGAACAGACTACAGTGGTAAATGCGCAAGATCGCAAATGAAACTGATGGAGAAGCAACGGGTTAAACTATTAATAGCATACCATTAGTTCCTCGAATTTTTTTTTAAAAAAAGCAATTTAAGGAAGAAAAATGACTAACTACATTTCCTAGTAGGGATATGAACCCCGGCCATAATCATATCCATAATATGATGATTGCGACCCATAAGGAGGCCCAGATCCTCTATAAGACCCATAATCCCCAAAACGCCGTGCACCTGCCCCGTTAGGGTATGACGGGGGCGGATAAACAGCTGGTCCGGCCCTCTTTCCCTTGTGTGGACCATTTGGCTGTACAAAACCCTTTCCATATGGATTTAATGCTGCAAATTTCTTTTTCTCTTCTCTCTCTCTTTCATTTATGGCCACTTTTCTCTTGATGTTCATAATGTTGAATTTCGACTCGAGCTTGCATGTTTCTACACATTTTATTACAGCCTTGAAGCAGTTGTTCTCTAGATTATTTGCTGATTCCTGAAAACAGAAAACATATATAAACATAAAGGGACCTCTTTGAAGGTGTATGCAGGAAAAATACTTTCAAGAGTATTCGTTCAAACATGAAATTTCCTATGACCAATCAGTGAACTGCTTAATGCAATTATTCATATTGTATGAACAACCAATAAAATCATTATAATTGGAAGGACACAAAAATAAGACTTCCTTTGGCAATGAACAATATATGTAAGTTTTACTTTTGTCGAACCACAGAAAAGTGGTCTGACAAGCATAAAATGCTCTCTGATGGGTTCCAGAACTACCGTCACATTAGCATAATTGATTATTTTTTACTTATTTAACATTTAAAGTGCTGCATAAACTTTTACAGTGCTTTAGCATGAACAAAATTATAGAATACAACTAAAATCATAATTGGTCATGAACTAACAACCAATCTAGGAACTCATTTAGTGATAGAGATGGATTCCATTGCAAAAGAATTGAATAATTCAAATTTTAAAAAAGAAAAATAAACTTACCACAGAGGCAGGGGAGCCTTTCCCAGTTTTCAAGAATGCATTAGCTTTTTCTTTTGCTTTTTGGAGATATGACTTGAGCAGATCAGCTGGTGAAATCTGTTCTAGCATGCTAGCCTCATGTGCAACATATATTGCCTCGATCTCTTTCCCTGCATTTGCCATCTTGGCAACTACTTCTGCATTTCAAAGGGCAATAAAAAGAGAAGGCTTTTGAGGCAATTAATTTTAACAAGCCGACAAGCATAGAAAGTTGCAGACATGTACCCCATTCAAAACATGAAAGCCATAACACATTCAACCCCACATTTCGCCGCCAAAAACAAAGGGGAAAAAAGAAATAGACAGTCTTTATGCACATCTTACCATGCTTATCATTCTCCTTAATTCAATGCATTTATCTAGGATAGAGTAAGGGGTATTGAAGGCTATAAGTTAATGAGGAATGAAGCGTACATACATCGGATTTCATTGTTTGCAAATTTTATATGCGGCAACTCCAACATTCCCTCTTTCTACTGTGGGAGTGTGGATCATATTTTTCAGACTTGTTAAATTCCTAATCAAGTACAGAATCCAGAAGTTGTTTACCATGTACACCGCACTATAATAATAAATACACCAAATTTGAAAACCCCAACAAATCATGAAAGAAATTTCTTGACTAACTATCCTACAATTACCTCCAACTTTATCTGCCACGCCGAGCACATGAGTGAATTTTGCAATCTCTCTCTTTTTCCCATGAATCAAGAAGATTTTCTCCAAGTATTCCTTTTCAAACCTCTCCTGAGCCTGAAATACTCCGACCATCGTCAGAAACAGCTGCCCTTCAGGCCGTCCAGGCTCTCCCTCTCCGTCCCCTTCAATCTCCCCCTCCATTCTTTCACCGAACCGTGCTCTCCATTTCAGTGCTACCTCAGCAGCTCTCTCTCTCACACTAACTGCCACCTCCTTGTCATACAACAGCCTCAGAATCATAGTAAAGACCCAACAGTGATCCGTCTCTCTCTCCACTTCACTCGACACAAAATCATCAAGTGAATCCACAACCAGCCTTGCGGGGTCCACCGCCTCCTCCACTGCACCATTTATTTCTTGCCTGATGGCATTCATCTCCCTTTTATTCTCTGAACAGTACCTCCACAGCGTACCAGCATCCATGCGCCGACAAATCCAGCTCAGGTCCGTACGGATGTCCGTACATGTCGGAGCAGTCTGAGACTCAATCTCAGCTAGGACAGCATCTCGTCGGGACTGTACATCGACAATCGCCGCCGCCTCGGTGGTTGGAATGGACGCCTCCCGTTCATCGAGAGACTGGAGAGTTTGTTGCGTTTCAGTCTCGAGGGTTTCCAAGGAGAGATCGAGCGACTTGGCGCTAGCGGAGAGGGTTTTCTCGACGGAGTTGAAGTGGTCGGTTAGGGTTTTGGTGATGGTGGAGAGGTTGGTGATGAGGTTTCTGTGCGTTTCTAGGTTGGCGATTAGGGTTTTGATCGATTCTGGTATGGGTACCTCAGTCGCCATTGTTGCTTCACTCTCTAATTATCAGAGTTTCAGTATCAGTAACAAAGCCTTATCGGGTTATCTTCTATTCGAATTGAGAAGTCCTTAACGGGTTTGGACTTGTACTGGGCTAAGTTTATTCGGGTTTCGGCCCAATGAAATGGTCCGATTAAGTCTGCTAATCTAAAAGCCTTAATTAAATGTTCTCTATTGGGCTTCAAGCTATAGTCTAAATGTCATCCATGCCATCGAAACACTCTATTATCTTTCTTTCAGCGCGTTCTGCCCCTTCTTTCCTTTCGTGTATCGCCTCCCTCCTGCCCCTCCTTATCGTTAGCGCTCTCGCCTCTCATCATTCCCTACCTCCCTCCCTTTAGCCTTATTCTTCACCATTGCCCTCTGATCAAGGTATAAATCAGGGTCAAAAGAAAACCTTGTTTACCTGACTAGTCGTTTGAGTAAAGCAAAGGTGTCGAACCCACAGAGACGGGAATGAGTAGTAGTTCCGTTTATCTGCTAAAGCTAGAAGAATAAAATGTCTAAAGAAAATTGAGCAAGAGAATGAAGTTTGTTTTATTTTAGTTTTCTAAATAATAAAATGATGAAACTTAATCTAAACAATTAAAGTAAATATTTTTGGAGTGGTTTTGAGGTTTAAAATATGCAATTAAAAATAATACCTTAGGGTTCGATTTCACTTAGGATTAGTCACATGGTCGTG
Source organism: Rhynchospora tenuis (assembly GCA_027725995.1). Lineage (NCBI taxonomy): Eukaryota > Viridiplantae > Streptophyta > Magnoliopsida > Poales > Cyperaceae > Rhynchospora > Rhynchospora tenuis. The sequence goes on from CM050888.1 coordinate 79,002,214, forward strand.
AATCGTAGCACTTTCGTGTTCTGACCCGCCAATACGGTCCGTATTGTGTCCAATACGGTCCGTATTCCACTGCGTAAACTCTATGTTCTGCTTGTTGATTTGATTAGTTCGTGCTAAAGGTCCATCTAGCCATACATAAACTCCCTAGTCCTCCGCTTTCACCTATTGGACACGGTATTTGGTATAGAACCTAGTGTTAACTCTCATCAAGTGTATTGTACCTCAACTTTCGTAATTTTGGTACACTTACTTGAGTTTACTTGTTGTTTTCTACGAAACATCTATTATGAATCGTCGTTCTAATAGAAACCTTCACCTTTCAGTTACAAGTTGATTGACTTTCGCCATTTAACCTATCTCGAGTTACTTATGCAAGTTTTAATCATTAATTGACGTTGTAATCCTAACAAGATGTGGTCATTCATCCATTAAGCAACACAATATAACAATTAATTCTAAATACAAGCATAGAACATAAAACTCCAATAAGTAAATAGCATAACTAATCAACAACAAGTATCACATAGAGAACCAAATCCTAAGCTACATCTACCCCTAAGACAATAAGAGTTTAACCTAATATACTAGCAAACATCATGCAAATAACAGTAGAAAATAGATAACAAGCCATAAGTATCAAAATAACGGAAAAAAGCATGAGAGATACAACAATAATCCAAGAGAACAAGTCGTATGCTACCACCGTCGTGCTAGAAACTCCTCTCATTCACTGGAACTCGCTGCAAATGCAAGGAAAAAGCCTCCAATCTCGTGCTAGACCTTTCTCTCTCGAGTAGAAGGTGGAAAACGGGGGCTGCCGCCAGAAGAAGTGCTCCCCAAGCAATCTCAATGTATATATAGCAACCTAGGCCTCCTTTTCTGTCTCTGGACGCCCTAGAGAAGTTGCCTAACTTGTAAAAATCGAAATAGAAGCCTTGCCAAAAGAGAAATCTCGTTTCCAAGGCTGACAGAACTTTCTTTGTATGGAATACGGACCGTATTCGATGTAATTCGGACCGTATTGGAATAACAGAAGCTGCTGAGGCGAGAAATCATGTGATTGTGCATGTTGTGGCTGTATCCGATTGAGTCGAGGTCCGGTCTAAGCTAGGAATGAGTCGTCTAGCCATCTAAGCTGCTATTTCCTTGCTACTTTCTTCGAGTTCCTGTAAAAATAAAATAAAATACAACGGCAGTGCCAATCCTGGCAAACAAACTCAAAACAAACACAAAAACACAGTAAATTCACGGTTTAGGTCACAATTTCGATGTAAAGTCTGGCCAAAATAACAATATAAATATAAGATATCATCTTCCTTTTTTTTGTGCTTCCTACTCCTCTGAATGTTCAGTTTATTATCCTAATAGAATATTTAATAGGTGTAAGTGTTCAGATACTCATCTATTATCTATTGAGTCAACAATACCAAGAGTAGCCAATGTATGTATCTATTCACTTTGTTTATTATATATATGTTCACTTTTGTATGTGTATAAGTTCATTTTATTTATTTTTGGATGGTGTAGATGACATTTTGTTGGATAACAGATATCACTCCTGAAAATTTTATGATTATAAGTACGTTTTATGTGCATATTATACATATCAAAATTGATGATATCAATTTAGTGTGAGTTTATCGTTTCTCAAACGAGTAGAAAATCACAAATATTTTATGACAAACTCAACAAATTTAATACACATTACACAACGATTCTAAAAAAGAAAACGACATGTCAATATACATATTTTTTAGAATAAATTTAATTTGAGAAAGTGTTGTCACTAAAAGAAAAAAGGCCTATTGATAGATTTTCTTTGATAGACTTTTTACTTTATGTAGCAATTAGATCTATTGATAGACAACTTTGTTAGACTTTTTAATTTCTCTTAAATTCGATCTATTGCTAGACAACCTTGATAGATTTTTTCATTTCTCTTATAATCAGGTCTATTGCTAGACAACCTTGCTAGACCTTTTCATTTCAGAAGTTCTCCAAATAAGAAGCTTTCTTCCTTATGTGCATTACTCATATCATAGTATTCCTCTCTATTATTCAGTTACTAGGACTCGTTCACAAGTTATGCCCTCATAAGCTGAATGACTGGGAAATTTTTCTTATGGTATATCTACAGACACCCTGTAAATAGATTTTTCTTGCTGTTTTGAATTTTGATGATGTCAGAAGTTTTTTTTCATATGATTATCATTGTAACTCCTTCCACTATTTTATTTTGTGGTTGTAAAACGAGTGGAGTGGTATGTACTGTTTCCACATCCTAGCTGAAATTCTGTACATATAATTTGGGAAAATTTGATGCATGTTAATTTGGTATTGAAAATTGTGTTATGCTGAAGCCGCAACCTGGGTTATCACTTTTCTGTTGATGCTCCAGTTAAAGAATGCAAGCACTAAACTTGGATCTTATTGCCTGATTCGTAGATAGATTTGAAATTAAACGTGAGTCTGCATGAAATAACATTTCCGAGTAGAAGGGAACTTATTAAAATACCAACAAAAATACGGAATTTTTGTATATTAAATCCAAAAATAAAAGGTAAGGACGCAAAGCGCCAAAAGCACTTCAGAAATGGCTGAAATGGCCTTCCCTAAGACGACACCAGTAACTGCGTCCTAGAAACACCAAAAGGTCCCACCTGCAGATGCCACCTAGATGCCATGTAAATGTAAACATTAAAGATCATTTTGGGACTACGTTACTAACGTCGGCCCTTTACTTTTATTATATCAAAATTTCAATTATTCTAAGCTTTGTTATAAATTATAATTTTTATAAAAAATATATAAATTCATTTTATAATATCAAAATTTCAATTATTCTAAGCTTTGTTATAAATTATATTTTTTGTAAAAAATATATAAATTCATGTGATTTTTTCTGATTATTGCGAGCTTTTATATGAGACTGAAAAAGATAAAACCTAAACTTGAATTTAAGTTAATTGTATCTTTAATATTCCAACTAGTGTATTGCAAATGTGTCGTGTCGTGCCGTGTCGTATTAAACACGCATGTGTTATAGATTGAGTCATGTCATCTTGACACGATTTAATATTTTTAACATGTCGTGTCGTGTTAAATGAAGAAATTAGTTAACATGACATGTGTAACATGACATGTTAAACGTGTCTAAATCATATTATAATTTATTTTTATTTATATTTTTATATTGATCTATTCTTCTTATGTTTGAATTTTTGGGCCTTGGACGACATCCCTACTGTCGTCCCTGCGAACGAAGTTACCAACGTCGTCCCTATCTCGATCAATGTGTTTTCCCCCTTTGTTTATATTTATTTTAACCCTGGACGACTTTCCTAATGTCGTTCCATTATGTTCTGTGAGCGTGAGAAGTGGCATCCACACATCGCCGTGGCACTTAAGAGTGGGACCATTTCTTACTATGGGACGCAATTAGAGATGTCGGTCTAGGGAAGGCCACTTTAGAAGGCCACTTTAGCAAAATCTAGAGTACATTTGGCGCAAACCGTCCTTAACTTTTTATTTTGGAGTTAATATAAAAAAATTCCCAAAATACGCGCGGTGCAGTTCTAGTGTACCAATTGTCTCCACCTGCCCATAGTTAGGCCGTTTGTTACCCTCTCATGTTTACTGACTTCGTGTAGTTATAACTGCTGCTGTTTGCTTTTCTCTATGTTGTTTTAGTTACTGTGCTTGCTGTAACCTTGTTGTTTTGTACGCACTTTTATTTTGGTCATCAAAGTTTGTTCCCTTGCTTGGGGAGCTTTTGGATAAAAAAAAAATGTCTCTGTTATCTCACAGGTGTAGTTCCTCGAATATACAATTACATGTATTGCCTCAAAACATACAACAGTGCTCAGTGGTAATAAACTACAAGCAAGCACACCACACCGGCGCGGCCAGGAAATTGAAATGATAGTGATCAGAATTTCAACCTAAATTGGATAGATACATCCTCAGTTCCTCACCGAAGTGAATGATGGAGATCAGTTATCTATATATTGTACATAACCCAACACTAAGGGTTAGGGTAAATGGACAGCAGTGCACATCAAAATACACCCATTGAATGTCCATCAGTGGAGTTTGTGCAAATATTTGGTGCTACTTTCAAACATATTATATTTAATAACCAAGTTTTACAAGACTTTTGATCAATGGTGAAACAATTTTCAACCAACAACAAATTTGATTTTATACACAACCTATTAATGTTAAAGGACGTGTTAGTTTTTTATTTATTCTTCTTTGACAAACTTTGACTTCAACTCTTATATATCTTTCTCACTGTTAAAAGCTACCAATTTTATTGGTCTTGACCAAATATGTGAACAGTCAATTTGGCCCATTAGAAGTGAACTATGTTGTCTATCATCATGGTGTTGAGGCTCTTCTCAAGGTGAAGCTAGAGTGCCGATTTTCCTTAGTCGAAGTTTATGGGCGTATAACTGCAACATGTCCTCAAATTAGTCACTCTAGGGCTCGTATTGATGTTTTCAAGAAGGAGAAGGACGATGCCATCTCTATCGTTGTGAGGCCCGACGAGGAGACGGTTCTTCCGTTGTGTAGGCCTCTTGTTGTGCTTCCATATAATTCAAGCCTCGCACTTCGTGTCACTATCAACTCAGGAGATAAAGAGATTTTATCTTATTTATTTGAATTTAATTCTTTTTGTGAATAGTGAGAATCGCATATGTCAGGCAATATTGTTTGGTTGAAGTAGTTGTTGATTTGCTAGTAAGTTGATCTTTCTTTAGCATCTTTTAAAATTTTTTTACTTGTGTTGTAGAGGTGGCAGAGAGCTTCTGTACTTAAATTTCAAACCAAAACAACAAAAAAATACAGATGTTGATCTTTCGTGTTCTATTTGTTTGCATTTAAGTTTTGATGTATGTGGTTAAACTCATTACAATGTAATATTGACTAAGACAGTTTGACTAGGGCACCAAACTTTGTTTTTTAAGCCAACCTGAGACGATCAACCATGTGCTCTAATACTTACGCATCGAACATAATAAGAATGGGGCAAATCCTTGAAACAGCACAATATATCCTCCTGCAGACATGGTAAACAGGCTGTAGATTGTCATGATACAAACAACAAATGTTACATTACTTTGACATGTAAAATAATAGAATAAAGATATTAATCTACAAATTATATAAACCAAGTTATGTACTATGTACCTATCTCATACTGTAAACTCTATAACCATGTTTAACCATTTTACTTCATCATTGAAACATCCTAAACAAAATTTCTGAAAGACGGATGTATAGCAACTTTTGAAATCAAGGAATGAACAGAGTATATAACACAACTAACAAGCCAGAGCTCACAAATAATGCAATTAACTTTGTTTCGTTGCTAAAACAGTTAGTTACAAAGTTCTAAGAGGAAACAGAAGGTACCACCTGATGTACCTAACTTGGAAACAGTACACACTGGTTTGCTCCCCTTTGCATCATAAAAAATATAACACCCCTAATACCAAATTAGCACTCCTAAACATCAAAATATGAAGCTCTGACACTCCTTTTAGTCTTTTACATATTAAGAACAACCAATATGAAAAGCATTTTTAATAAAGTAAATGCTGCATCTAAATCCTCTCCCATATGCCAGTCTGCTGATAACTTGAAATGGGACGATCTCACAGGTAGCCATTCAGACAGCTTCTTTCAGTTGTGCTTTCATGTTATTACCTGCCCAATACCAAACACAACCATCAGCCAAAATCAATGTTGACTTCATTGTTTTTACTGGTATGTAATTGAAAACAATGTTATATCTGAGTTTTCAAACTATCCAAAACACAGCACTATACGCTACTAAACTAAAAAGCCTGTTTGACCCCTTCAGACTGGCAGCAAACAAACTTCAGTCATGTTTTTCCAATTTCTTTGGATATCTTGCATTTTACCAGCCAAAATAACAGTTTTTCCACAAATGGGCATAATACAAGCACATGGTTGATTGTCTCAGATTGGTTTAAAAAACAAAGTTTGGTGCCCTAGTCAAACTGTCAAGTACAGAAGCTCTCTAGCACTTCTACAACACAAGTAAAAAAAAATTTAAAAGATGCTAAAGAAAGATCAACTTACTAGCAAATCAACAACTACTTCAACTGAACAATCATTGCCTGACATACTCTTGCGATTCTCACCATGCACTAAAGAATTAAATTCAAATAAATCAGATAAAATCTCTTTATCTCCAGAGTTGATAGTGACACGAAGTGCGAGGCTTGAATTATATGGAAGCACAACAAGAGGCCTACACAATGGAAGAACCGTCTCTTCGCCAGGCCTCACAACAATAGGGATGGCATCGTCCTTCTCCCTCTTGAAAACATCATTACGAGCCCTAGAGTGACTAATTTGAGGACATGTTGCAGTTATACGCCCATAAACTTCGACTAAGGAAAATCGGCACTCTGTCAACTTCACCTTGAGAAGAGCCTCAACACCATGACGATAGACAACATAGTTCACTTCTAATGGGCCAAATTGACTGTTCACAGTTTTGGTCAAGACCATGTCACTTGAGTAAATCGGTCACTGTTTTCTTCCCACAAGCATTTATAATAGGTGCCTTTGCCATCAACATCAAAGTCTTTACCATCATCGTCAAAGTCTTGATACTTGAATAAAAAGGTATGCATAAAGATACTACTAAATACCCTAATGGCACTTGATTGTGGCCCTTCGAGCTTGACAAAACCCTACAAAGTAAATGGCCAAGTCACAATAAGCCTGAAAAGAATACAAATTATAAAATAACAAATGTCTATCCTACGTTACCTCAGAATCAATTGGACACGGGTCACCCACTACCCGCTTAAAGATGTAATACAGGGGATTGCCAATATCTATAAGTACAAATCCATAAATTTGTTCTCTGTCTATATTTCCAATGTCAATAAATTTCACTGAGAACAGCTCCAAAAGGGGCGCTTTAAGCCTCGGGAGTGGTGCTTTGAATATAATCGCGCTCTTGGACTTTGTGAGAGAGTGTTCACTAGCTCTGATAAAAAATGAGAAATATTAACTACCTTTCCAGTTCATTTACAAACTAGCAGCCCTGGAATCAAAGGGGATGTAAAGAGTTAAAATGAACAGCACTCAATCAGGTCAGGTCAAGCAATTCTGCTTTATGTTATTTGAACTAACTAAAAACATGACAGTATGTTTTCAATCATTTTGCAAAATTGGAGAATTTTTAGATTCATAGGCACACAAATTCACAATTCAAAACTTAAGTGGTGACAACATTCAAAAAAAACTTAGGGTGAAAACAACAAAGACCTGATAGAAACATCGTCACACCCGTCAAGGCGTGGCACCTTGACAAATCTGGAGCCATCATCATCTGGAATGCCTTGACATTGCTCATCTCCTGTTTCCATTTGACCACTGTCTCCACTAGAGGTTGAATCGTAATCTCCCTCTTCTTCACTGTTCTCATCATAGTCATCATACTCCACCCAACGAGCACGAACCATGACTGTGGCATATTTGCCAACGATCCTCCCCATTTCCACAGTTTGAAGGTGGTCTGTTTTAGCAGGGAATAAAACAGAACCATAGGCAATGCACACATCACCGGTGGCACAACGAATATAAAGGTTGACATGGACACCCAATCTCGAACCCCTTGGAATTACTGTGACACGCCTCGAGAGAGGAAGAGTGATCCCCTTTGAATTATTCACAAGAGTGACAGACTCTCGATTTGTCATGTGATCAAACAGCACACTCTTAGCCTGAGAGTGAGTGACAAAGCTATTAAACGCTGTCACAATCCCATACACTTGAAAAGGCTCTCCTGCTCCAAACAAAGACTCTAACTTCATATCCCAAAGGAACACCTTAAGTTTGGCCTCTGCACCATCACTGGACACGCCAAATCTTACTTCCATAAAACCATTGCTAGTTTGCACACTGCTCGAAAGAAAATAGTCGTCTTCTGTGCAGTGGTAATTGGGTTCAGTATGCGACCACAAGAATTTCTCAGATACTTGGTCGTCATCTGAGTCATAATTTGGATATATAGCGAAGGACCTGCCGATTTCTATGCCACAATTGGGTCCGGTGAGAATGAAAGAACCCTCTGAATTGAATTTTCCATTTGAACTGTTCCACAGGACATACTCCCTTGATCTTTTCACATCAATTATAAGTAAATCATCTTTAAAGGATCGAGAATTACTGGGTTCAAAAACTTCCAAAAGTACCACTGAGAACACCTCGACTAGCTTAGGCATATGTCTGCATGAGATAAAAAAATGTTAAGTTCCAACAGAAAAAAAAAAGAAAGATGAACATCTCGTAAAACAGGAGAGTATTGTTCACATCAGATGAGTTGTCTTGAGTATAGCAAAACAGATTATGAACCAAACCACTGCCGCCCTTCTGATTGGGACTTGACACAGTCAGATATTGTAACTACAGACTCGAATCAAATGAAATCAAATGAAAATCCTCTCCCTCCTCTCTGTCCCACAGCCGCCCCAAACCAATTTTAATAGTAAATTCACAGCTCGTGTTTATGATAAAAAAATTAAAATAATAAAAGAAAAAGGAAAATGGGGCATACGTCTTGCGACGATTTCGTGCAGGCAAAGTGCATGGTGTCTGGCGTAAGCAATATACGCCTTTTGGGGTTCTGCGTTCGATGCATGTGCTTCCTTGAAGCCGAAGAGATTCCAATAGACCTGCTACTTCGTTCTCATCCAGACCATACCGCGTAAAAGGAAAAGACATGACCTCGTCGTCTACTCGAGAAATCTCTCCTCCTCCTCCACCAAGGGTTTTCGTGGCATCGCCTCCTCCTCCTTCGCCAGTATAAAAAATAGCCTTCGACATGGCGCCACCTAGGGTTTCCGTTTTCAATAACTAATCGAGTCAATTAGGAATAAAAATCGAACAACTTCGAGCCCGCCACGAGCCACGAGTCACGAGTCACGATGTTTTTTTCCACCCTAAACCCACTCATGACGCGGATGACGCACCCTAACGCTAATCGGGTCCCACGCTCTCTCTCTTTTTATTCATTACCATTTTTTTGTTCGAAAATTTGACAGCCGCTGTCAAATGTTTATTCATTACCAATTTACCATATTCATTATCACCTACTCGGCGACTCCTCTCTCTCTTGCTACGCCTAGTTTTCGCACCCTTTCCTATCCCCGTCGCCGAAGCGCCGACGGATCAAAGATAAGGTCTTTCTTTTTTTTTCTCTCTTTTCTTCTCTTTGTTTCATCCGACAGGTTTTGATTTTCGACTTCTTTTTTCTTTTATTTTTGATTGTTTGTTTGTTTGGGTTGTTAACGGCTGCTATTTAGGTGTATGTCTGGCGCTTTATTGTTGAAATACTCATCTTTTCCATCGAACAGCACCCACTATTGCTAAGAACTTGACCAATTTCTGTTTTCTGTTGGAATTAGGATTTGGGTTTCTCATATTTAAAATTTTGTTCCGTTTGATGGAACCGTGATATGTTGGGATATCTTTGTATTTTGACAGGTTCTGACTTCTGAGGACAAGCAGTTCAATTTCATGTAATTTAATTATAGTGAAATTAGGTTTTTAATTTAATGCTTACTTAAATGATATTTAAACAGGCAGGTGGTGCTGGCTTAAAACCCATCAACCTAGAAATAATGTCCATCCTAGACATAAAAGCGGGCCATCCAGAGGAGGCTCAAGTCGATTTCTCCGCATTCACAGAGTGTGTACCTCGCTCTTTTTCTTTTTAGAATCATATTCCCTCGTTTTTATTAAAATTGTAGTAGGCTCGAGGTCATTCTTCTTTTCTAAACAAAAATAATATTTAACTTCTGACAGAATAGGATAATATTTGTTGCAAGTAGATAAAGAAAGGAGGGGGGGGGGGTGGGGGGCGAAAGAAAGAAACTGTTAGCCTAATTGAAAAACAAAAAGTAAGGAATTGTGTTTTATCTCTCATGTATTGAGATGCTGAAGTACATTTGTTGTGCAATCTTGGTCTGACAGAAGTGAGATGACCAAGAAGCGTGCTCTTGTGGAGGTGTTCTGCATTTGTTACATCGGAGAAGAACGAACCACTACTAAAGAATATATCCATGGAGTTATCTTCCTTAAAGCCTCCAACAGAAAATATGCTATCTATCAAGATCGTGGTGATGGAGAGCCCTCCCATATCAATTCAGATGGTCACTTCATTCTCACTGATCCCGAATGCCCTGTAGAAGTAGATGATACACTCATTATCTATCCATGGTTGTTTAGCATTTTATGTATGTGTGATCGGAGCAGACGAGTGACTCTGTGGCAAAGGTCACCAACAGATGTGTTCATGGAAAAGACATTTGAAACTTTTCATGGCATCATGAGGGTGAACTTTGCGGTCTACAGTGATGGACTGGAGGCTAAGTTGGAAGTTTCTTTACTTAATTTTGATCTAAAGAAGTGGCAGGAAAGAGACGAGCCCATTCAAATATATGGGACAATTAAAGCCTCTAATAGCGTTGTTAATCATTCTGAGGCTAAAAGCACACTTTTTGACCACATCACCAGTCAGGAGTCTATCACTATCAATCCTCGATCGCTCAACAATGCCAAGATTACGCTCCCTCTGTCGAAGAGCATGATTGTAATTCCAAGGGAGTCGATCTTGTCTGTTGAAACCAGCCTCTACATTCATCGTGCTCTCCGAGATGAACCAATCAGCACTGATTGTTTTGTGTTTCTCCCTAGGCCGGGTTCCAGCTCCACTCTTGAACAGAAGACTTTAGTAGGCAACCTTGGCACAATCAATGTTAAGGTTACTTGGTCAAATTGATGGTTTCTTGTTGTTTTCTTATTTTATTTGAACTTGTCCTTTGTTTTGTTGACAGCAAACATTATCAACTGTCATTATTTTTTCAATTGGCTGTTTTGTAAGAGCTTCTCATATCCTAGATGCCCTATGCTTTTTTCTGTGCTTGCTTTGATTTCAGTTAGTTTTATCTACAGCTTTCTTCCTTATGTGCACTTACTCATCATAGTATTCCTCTCTATTATTCAGTTACTTGGAGTTTTCACAAATCATGCCCTCTGTAGCTGGATACACTGGAAATTATTTTTTATGGTATATCTACAGCAAAGCTGTAAATAGTTTTTTGTTGTTGTTTTGAATTTTAATGATGTCAGAAGTTCTTTCATGTGATTATTGTTGAATTCGCTTCCTTTTTTATTTTGTTGTTGTAAAAAAAAACAAGTGGTATGTACTGTTTCCAGATCCTTGCTAAAATTCTGTACATATAATTGGAAAATTTGATGCATGTTAATTTGGTACTGAAAATTTGAAATGATAGAGATCTACCTAGATAGCCTCTATCTAGTATCTCTAGAAAAGAAAAATTGAAATGATAGAGATCAGAATTAAACATTGGATAGATACATCCTCTCCGAAGTGAATGCGAAGTGAATGATAGAGATCAGCTATAAATCTATTGTACGTTCCCCCAACGGAATGGGATCTTCTTGACGCCGTCCAGTGGACTTCTTTTAATCCCGTCCGTCCGATCAATAATAGATGTCCGGTGATAAATGCCAGATTGATAGGCGAAAAAATTGAAGCGTTGAGATCAAGTGTTGTCAGTTTCAGGAATTAAGTATTAGAACACATTTGTTTTAAGTAACTTGTTTCTAATTTTTCTGTTATCTCTTACTTGCATTATCTCAACATTTATACCTTCATGTATGGTAACCCAGAATGTTTACAGGCATTAAATCCTTGATTTTTTTTTCCTATTCTATTAATTTTTTGGCCCAACTCACAGTTTATAAGCACAATTAGGGTCGATTAATCTCAAGACTGACTGCTAATACATATGCCCGAGTATTTTCTTCAAAAAGTGAAAGTATGATGCTTAAAGCCTTTTAAATGTGTACTGTCGTAAGTCTGAGACTCAATCTCAGCAACAACAGCGTCTCGTCGGGACTGTACATTGACGGTCGCCGCCGCCTCGGCGGTGGGAATGGACGCCTCCCGTTCATCGAGGACTGGAACGTGTGTCTGGTTAGGGTTTTGGTGATGGTGGAGAGGTTGGTGATGAGGTTTCTGTGGGTTTCTAGGTTGGCGATTAGGGTTTTGATTGATTCTGGTATGGGTACCTCACTCGCCATTGTTGCTTGCTTCTCTCTCGAATTATCAGAGTTTCAGTATCAGTAACAAAGCCTTATCCGGTTATCTTCTATTCGAATTTCCAAGTCCTTAACGGGTTTGGACTTGTACTGGGCTAAGTTTATTCGGGTTTCGGCCCAATGAAATGGTCGGATTAAGTCTGCTAATCTAAAAGCCTTAATTAAATGTTCTCTGTTGGCCTATTGGGCTTCAAGCTGAAGTATAGAATTTTATGATTATAAGTGTTTATAATTTGATATGTATTCTGTGCATATTGTCCATATCAAAATTGATGAATTTAGTGTGAGTTTATCGTTTCTCAAACTAGTAGAAAATCACAAATATTTTATGACAAACTCGACATGCGTGAAATTGAATACACATTATACAACGAATCTTAAAAAAAGCAAACAACATGTACACATACATTTTCTTTTAGAATACATCTTATTTCATTTGAGAAAGTGTTGTCAAGATTATTAAGATAAACGTTGTGAATGTATCCTAAAAATTTATTCTATTCTTGGGATACTCAGCAGATTCTCAAAAGACTTAACTAGAGAAACATCTATTTTTCAACGGCAGAATTCTAAAATTGAACATACTTACAAAAACTAATGAGATGCTCAGCACATCCTCATCAGAAGTACTAATATCCCCACCAAGAAGCAAATCCGGTGTAGTGCTACACTGTGTAGCGTGGCATTAAATCCAATGGTTCTCTTTCCTTGCTCTTAATTATCTTTCAGAAAGGTAATCTGTCAATTACACCCCTCTCTTAATTTCCAAATCTTATGCTTGCTCTTTTCTTCATAATGCACACTTCTCTCAACCATAAATGGCTTCTGGTGTATTTCCTTGATTGCAGGTAACACATTTGAGAATTTCATCTCCTTCTCTGATTTTCCTTCTTTCTCTTCTTCACTGTCAGTCCTTTTTCTTCCCTTCACACTTCCTATTGCCTTCAAAAGTCAACAGGCAAAAAAGTTCTCTTTTGACAAGGATGAACAGTCTGTGTTAATTGCATACACAGTGATACCAATTGCTTAGATTTTGAAGCTGCGTTATACATAGGTTATTAGGTTGGTCTATTTGTTGCATGATTTGGGGTACAATTAGCACTTCGGTTTGTGTCTGATGTAACATATGCGGCACCTTCAATGCTGCAATCATCTCAAGTTGCTTGTTCATGCTTTCACTTCCTCCTTTATCTTGAAGCTCTCTCTTATCTATCATCTGTCCCGTCTTAGAGTAAGAGCAATTATGGAATTTTGATTGCACAGACTTGGTTGCTGCTTGCACCAGATGTGATCTCGGCTGCACATGTTCATGTTCAAAATTTATAGGCTGTAAAAGCATAGTACAAGGTTCACTAGTTCATTTGTCACAAATTCAGCAGGAGATGCTAATTGCATCGGTTTTGGTGTTGTAGTTTGCAAGCTGAGGTGCAGGACTGCTTGGCTGAATCTCAAGTTGCACATTTTCTTGCTCAAGGTGCCTAGGTTGTGATGCCACAGGATGCATTTGCTGAGATATTTGTTGTAGTCTTGTAGATGTGGAGACATAATGTAGTTCTCTTTCACTTCCCTTACTCCATTCACTTCTAATCTCTTTCTTTCCCTTCTTTCCTTTTCATCTAATACACTACTACATTTAGCCACAACCAGCTCTTCACCTTTCTTCATCTCAAGCTGCATCTTCAAGCCCTCTCCTTGATTCACAAAGTTTCTAACACTTCAACAACCTCCCTCTGCAGCCTTACATGTGATGATTGCATCTGTATTATCCTTTCCCTCTCTTCCTTGGCAACAAAAGGTCCCACCAATATTCGATTCTCATTTGTGACAGTCTCATTTAATCCTTTAACATGGTAATATTGAATAAAACCATACCCCTTTAATAAACCATAAAAATTAGTTGCAACTTTGCACACACAAATTGCTCCAAAAGGAGAAAACGTCTTGAACAATCCCAAATCAGTATTAGAATTATCCAACCCCTTAACAAATACATTGCCATCATCTACTTTCTTTCTCTCTTCCTCTTGGATTCTTTGCTGGGGAAGTTGGAAGCACTTTTCTTCAATTTTCATCAACACAGTTTCTAATCGGTTGTGCCTCGATCTCCAATCTCCAATCACCATTTCTACGACACTGGTCCTTAATGACCGGTGCTCTGATATTATTTGTCACGACCCTGATCAATTAATCAACTAGGAAATAACGATTCTCAGATCTGATACAATTCGTACCAGACCGAGAACTCAGAGTTCACTCAATTGCTCCACAACTTATTTAATGGAAATAACAGCTAAATATATAAAATTGGATAATAAACGACTGAATTGATATAAATCTCGACTATTAAGCCAACTGAAATTGAAAGATACAATGAGATAAGAAAACTGGATATAAACAATAAAAATAAGGAATGAGATGATAAAATGGTTTTCAGGTTCAGATTCATAGCATATTTTCTCTCTCCACTCTTCTACTATACGAAACAACATATTACTTAGTGTAAATGATATAATATTTACTTAATTAATGCTTAGCATCGGATTCTAACAAAGCTTCAGACAGCTCCTGGTGACTCGGCTCGTCCCATGCCAGCTCACCTTCTTCCCTGATTCTGACCTTAGCGGTCCAATTTACTTATTTTCTTCACTCGTTGGTATATCATGTCTAATAAAGCAGTCCATTTCTAGCCCATCAATTCCGTGTCGTGACAGTGAATTTCAGGACTTCTCCATTCAAAGTCCTTAACTGGTTTGGATTTACACTTGGCGAAATAGGATTTGGGTTAGGCCTATTAAGAATTTGAGTTTTGGTGTTTGAGGAGGCACGATCCAAGTGCAACTGCACAAGAACCGTGCCCCTTAGGAATAGTCAGCACGAGGATCTCAGAATAAACAATCACACAATTAAACAAAGAGAACACGAGATTTAACGAGGTTCAGCACTAACTTGGTGCCTACGTCCTCCACACACACGCACACTCTTTTTATTTATTTTCTGTAAATTTCTGAGATACATTGTTTGAGGGAGAAGAGAAGAATAAATAGACATTAAGAAAATTACATAAGACAACTAGCCTTTTTAGTAATAAAATTAATTCACACAATCTTGTATTTATTCTTCTTATTTCCTTCTCTTCTGACACACATCAGATTCTCTTCAATATGGAAATACACCAAGCCTATATGCATCCTTCGTATCTTAAAAGATTTGGCAGAATAGCACAAATATCTTACCAAATATGCTAGGTTGGCATACCATTTCGGACCGAAATACAACTATTTCACACTGAAATCATTCCTGGGTCGATTGTAGTCTTCTCTGTTCGGTCCGAATTAACCCTGGTTCGGACCGACCTAAACCTGTGTTGATTTGTTTCCTTCATACGAACCTCACGCTACATAATTCGGTCTATACACACACATTTAGACCTCATATATTTCAACACTCCCCCTCAAGTTGACATGTACACACTTGGAAATGTCAACTTGCCAAATTACTTGTCGGGCTTGGTATCCGTGATTGGTTCTTTTCCTTAGTGTCTCACTTTGATCAACTTTTGCTCTTAATTGTTTAGTGCCACGCATTCGATCCAGAGCACAATCTCATGCAGCACTTTCTCACACTCCCCCTCAATTGGACATGTACTGACTTGTCATGTCTCACTTGCTTGGAGTGCTGTACACGGTACACACCGTCTTCTAAGGCACACACCTTTTGTCTTCATTGGCACACACATGCCACCAAGTTCTTGTTTCAAACCATCCATGAGTCGCACATACGACGACGGCATACACCGCCACATGGATAAAATTCTTCACTTGGCACGAGTCACACTTCTTGTGCTAGACCCTAGCGCCTTGCATCAACTCCATTTTGCCCGGTCCGTGCCCTCTTGGCACGTCCCGTGCACATAAGTCAAGTAATCCTTTACCTCAAGCCACCTTCCTCATTCATACACATCATATGAGAGACATAGTTTCAATTACTAACATTATACCAAGTAGATTACTCGAGTTCTTCTTCTATCGCATCACATCTCCAACTTCTACTTTTAATGGCTTCGAATCTTTTGACCTGACATGTACTAGACTTGATCAAACTATGCTTGACTCGCACATGACTTGATCTTTGCCTTCATAGCCATCTTGTAGAATCCATTACATGACATGATACCCACTCGACTCAAGCACACTTGTGCTTAACCCGAGTCCTACTCTTGGATTAAGGTCTAAGTCTTGACTCGCCTTGACCACTTGACCCAACTTGGACCATATGACATGACTAGAGACTCTCGTCTCCATTGATCATAGTCTCTCATTCTTATTCTCTTGATATTCATCTTGGACATCAAAT
Source organism: Rhynchospora tenuis (assembly GCA_027725995.1). Classification (NCBI taxonomy): domain Eukaryota; kingdom Viridiplantae; phylum Streptophyta; class Magnoliopsida; order Poales; family Cyperaceae; genus Rhynchospora; species Rhynchospora tenuis. The sequence continues at coordinate 79,018,744 of CM050888.1, forward strand.
ATTTCTCTCACTTCAACTCTCCCCCTGAGAGGGATATTTGGTGGCTTGCATACTCGTTTACAACTCTTGACTACACATGTCCTCGACTTGAAGACATCTTGCTCCTCTACTCGAAGAACATCTCTTTTCTTGACCCATCATAGGCCACATCTTGATTGGTACCAAAGATCTCTCTCAATTTTGCTCTCCCCCTGAGAGAGATATTTAGTTACACATGCAACTCATCTTATTTGACCCGACCAGGGCCACCTTGTTGGACTCGACTTGGGCCTCTCACTAAATCTAGCTTGTACCCATCTTCTTGACCTTCTGTCCGGACTGAATGGGCACTGGTTCGAACCGAACTGAACCTCAGGTACTAGTTGGACCCGACTTGGACCCTCCTACCTGACTTGTTTGAACCATCTACATGACCCGTCTTGGGCCATATCCTTAGACCCGATTTAGGCCTCAACGTTGGACCCGAATTCCAAATGTCAAATCCATTCATTTTTTTTCCTTACGTGATACACATCAAAAATGGAATAAAATTTTTCCTTCCATAATGACAAACTTCTAAAATCAAAAAATGCCTCGGTTTTATAAAAAATCAACAAAAGGCACAAATCAAATTTATGGAAAAAAATACCAAAATCACGATGGTGTTTTTAATTTTTTTTTACGTTTCCATCATTTTTAAAAAATGGAAAGTTTTTTTTCTTTTTTTTCTTTACGTGACAAAATCACTTTTTTTTTTCTTTTTCTATTTTTTTCTTTTTTTATTACCTTCGAACATGCACTTGCCATCAATCGCTCGACTCGAACAATACCTTCGTGACAACTTCATGCAATTTGGTAGCACCTACTTGATGTAGAGGATGCCTCTGCTCGTGCTCCAAAGTCGATGTAGAAAGCTACTCGAACGGTTGCCTATCTCCATACACCTTTTGGTTGAAGAAACACCTGCCTTGCACTTGCCTCGAGTCGTTGTTTGCCTTCCATCGCCTTCGTTTTGTCCTCCCATCTCTGAACCATGCTCTGATACCATGTTAAGAATTTGAGTTTTGGTGTTTGAGGAGGCACGATCCAAGTGCAACTGCACAAGAACCGTGCCCCTTAGGAATAGTCAGCACGAGGATCTCAGAATAAACAATCACACAATTAAACAAAGAGAACACGAGATTTAACGAGGTTCAGCACTAACTTAGTGCCTACGTCCTCCACACACACGCACACTCTTTTTATTTATTTTCTGTAAATTTCTGAGATACATTGTTTGAGGGAGAAGAGAAGAATAAATAGACATTAAGAAAATTACATAAGGCAACTAGCCTTTTTAGTAATAAAATTAATTCACACAATCTTGTATTTATTCTTCTTATTTCCTTCTCTTCTGACACACATCAGATCCTCTTCAATATGGAAATACACCAAGCCTATATGCATCCTTCGTATCTTGAAAGATTTGGCAGAATAGCACAAATATCTTACCAAATATGCTAGGTCGGCATACCATTTCGGACCGAAATACAACCATTTCGCACCGAAATCATTCCTGGGTCGATTGTAGTCTTCTCTGTTCGGTCCGAATTAACCCTGGTTCGGACCGACCTGAATCTGTGTTGATTTGTTTCCTTCATACGAACCTCACGCTACATAATTCGGTCTATACACACACATTTAGACCTCATATATTTCAACAAGGCCCAACATAATAGGTCAAATGAAGTCTGCTTTTGTATAAGCCATATTTCAATGTTATCTTTTTGACTGTATCCAGCTAGAGAAGGTCAAGCCTAAGTTAGTTAAGATAAAATGTTTGACAACCGTCAAATATTATAATTTTTTTAAATCTGAAAATTGAGAACATTATGTATACTTTATGCCCAATAATCACCAATGAATAAAAAGGTGATGAAACCTGGTGTAAGCTGTACCGTTTATTAAACACGTTGAAAATTAGAACGGTTCATATTTACGATATTAATGGATCATCAAGGTGATACTCGAAATAATTATTTTTTTCCAAATATTTAATACTCGAAATATATCCCAACAAATAAAAAGCTAACAGTTTTCTAAAAAAACAATGTCTATTTTATTAAATCGTTCTAACTTAATTTGAAAAAACATTGTTAATTTGTCCAGGTAAAATGTTATATTTTGTCTCATAATATTTATTAATAAGTTCTGTTACGTATCTGGATGGGGTAATACTCGACGTCAAATTATTTAGCATATACGAAAGATATTGTACATGACATTAGCAAACACAAAAATAAACGTAATCATATGAAGACTACAACCTTGGGTTCATAACTTTATACGACTCGACCCTTGGAATTAATTAACCAGGTGCATTTATTTGTACCTTAAAGTAAGCTGCTTTTCACATGCTTCCTACATTTCTTGAACAATACTTGTGCATGAATCGTCGCATACTTTCAACAACAAACGTACAAGGGGGAAGGTTCAGTTCAGACAGGCCAACACTTAAAAATTGTTGTAAATTATGTACGTAGATTGGTGTCATGTTACGTTAGTAAATATCACAAATTTTGGTAACTTAAATGTTGTTACAATAAGTCATCTTTCTCCAAATCGGTAAATTATTGCTTATCCTAATAAATCAGATTTAATTTATTCGTTCATTCTACAAATTAACGGACTAAAATGTGAAATTCAACACATACAGTTAGCGAGTCACCCTTTTTTCATAATTCATATGTTTCAACTTTAATTTTAGAACACAAAAAGAAGAAAGAATTAGAATTATTACATAATGGGCACTGTCCCTCTAAATAGAAACAAACAATTTTATCAACGTCTCCGTTCACATCAACATAAATCACACCATGTCAACAAAAGGTATCAGCAAAAAAACAAATGCCCAGGTTCTCGTATTATTAGTTTTATCTTTGATCAAATGGTACTATTAGAAATTTCGAATTAATAAAATTGTAGTAGTTCGTTGAGAAAATAAAGTTTAGTGACGACTGCCTAACTTGACAAGGGATAAATTCGATGAACTATGAATATATTTCCTAAAATTTCTGAAATAAATTATCTATTTAGTGACCAGCGTGTTGTTCCCTTCACTGTTGAAGTCACAGACGAAAAGAGGTCAAAATTTGTTGATATCAATAGAGTAATAAATTATCTCTTGCCCTAAATACATTTAGATATATATATATATATTAGACAAAATGGATAGCGGCTAACCAGTGATACATTTAGATATTGTTGACGCAAAACATTATGTTCAATACTACGGATTGTCATATCATTGATATCAACAAGGACCTAAAAAAACGACCTTTTTTTTATATTTTTAAAGTTTAAGCATATATCAATTATAAATGAAATGAACGTCTCATAAAACTTCAAAACCATAATGAAATGTCACTAATCCTTGGGGCCAATACACTCTGGTGGAACATTTCACAATAAAAAAACATGTACTAGTTTCCAAAAAATATTTATCCTGAAGTGGTAAACAACTACTTGATTTCATCAATTCATGAATTATTTTTTATTTTTTTGCTTTGTAAGGGGAATCACATGGAGGGTCTATCGCTGATTCAACGTATCCTTTTCAATGTAATTGACCATGGCATATTTCTTATTGAAAAAGTAACACATTATCCCAAAATATTATTGGATTCCCTTAATTTTCACAATTTTGAGTTCAACTTTTAACAAACCGAGCTCATAACAAAAAGTAAGTCGGTGAAATATTCTGTTTTAAACGAGAAAAACCATCTTGGGAAAAATGTACATATGTTTTTAATTTTCTGCACTGATAGAAATGTAATAGACTGAAATAAAAATTTGGAAACTAGAGGGTCCAAAAATAAAATTAATTTATATACTTCCAGGAACCATGTGAAATCTCTAGCTTTCTACCAATAAATGAACTAGTACTATGCTACAGTAAACTAGGGGACCAGATGTATAATCTTCTCTGTTATTCATTTGACAGTACAAGAGAGCATGTGATGTGATGCCATAGCATGGAATGGTTCATAGTAATCCTTGGATCCCACTTCTAGAGTTCTGGTCCTTATGATACTGTTTTGAACGATGGCGGTACAATATGAACTCCTGATTTTGTAGGATAGTGTTTTCTTTCTTTCTTTTTCCTTAGTTATTGTCAAAATATTTTTTTTTCCCAGAGTGGTTTGAGAAGCAAGAACATTACATATCACGAATTGTGACACTAATATAAAATAATTAAGAAAAATTGTACAATATAAATTTCTTGTACGGAGTACTGCGTCACGAAGAAAAAAAAAATGATATTATTGCCAACGTACGTAAGGCGTATAAATGAGGACAGGTTAAAAATCTAATTTTGTTTCAAATTGTTTGGTAACTAAATGGATGATATGTACGAACTACCAACCACTTAGAATATCACAAAAGATATTTGGGAAAAAAAAAACAGTTAAAAGGGTTGAATAAATAAAAATAGTGATTTCGTTCCCTGCACTTCGCATCCTCATGATACTCGGAATCCTGAATAATAAATTTGAAACTTGAAATATAAAAATCCAACTTTCTAGTAGAATGACAAATGATATATAAAGAGCTGAATTTCACATGGCAACTGCTTAGTATTATTGCACATTAGATAAATATTAACTTTTTCTGCTAGTGTTTAGTTAATTAAAAATAAAGAATAAATTGATTCAAAAAGTTGTTGAAAAGACGGCACAATTACAAGTTTCCCTCTAGAAAGGTGAAGAGGTAAGCATATCAACTTTTGATGTTTTGCCAAATCAGTGATGACTCGAAACCCACTTCGTTTTACTACATGCACTATATTGCCAAGGAGATTACTAATTTAATAAGTAAATTAATAAGCGAACATCTATGACTTTCCCTTCTCTCTCCTTTTGTTACCTAGAGAAGGCTTCCAAAGAACCTACCATGAAACCAACATATAAAGTTCCATTTTCATTTTTGTAGCATTATACTTGTTTATTCGAAATACATTAACCATTAGAATAACTTGTTTTTTTCTACCAAGAATTAAGGAATGTACATTTTCTTCTAGCTATAGTTTTATGTGATTGATATAGCTCCGAGGTCATTTTCACGTCCGCGCTCATTACTCATAAGCCAATAGCATTATAGATTGTTAATTTATTTGCTTGGTACTAAAAAAATGAAAAGAGTCTGAAATCAGCGGTTAAAAAGGAGCTAAGAGATTCCTCCAAACTTTCACAAGTTCGTTGCATTTCTAATCAACAATAATCAGTACCTACCTTGTCCTTGAAGTATGCTCCCGAGATTTAAGAAAAGAACCTTTGTTCAGATTCTTCTCCATTTTTGGTCATAATGGACATTTTCTTGTTACTTTTAATAACAAATGTTAGAATTTTATCTTTCACTCTCGGAGAGTAACCACCTGTCCACATAAACATTTTGTAGGTACAATATTTTGATAAAAGTATTTCAAGCAGTTTAATTAATCTGATTTTGTAATTCAATCGCATGCAATATTATATAGTAAAAAAAATAATCAGTTTGATGTTGCAACAAAAACTCAGTGTCCCTGTTTTATTCACAGACTCACAGTGCCAATGCAACACACATACATTCACACAATGGAGAACAGCAGATTCCCAAAAAAGGAAATTTTGAGAAACAGAATATTTAAATTTCAAAGGTTGTAGATCTCTCTCTGACCAGTCTCTCTGCCTATACTTCCCAACTAATATTAGTCAAATATATCTGCAGTCACATGGTTTAACCAAACTGACACATTATTAATTGTAACATGGAGAATCTGTTAGTTTTAAGAAACATGAAGAGAAATGGGGTCAAATCAAAGATGTGATCACCGCCCACCTAAGATGCCTAATCTTGGAAGAACTACCAAAACTATTTTGTCTATTTGTTTTCATATCCATCTGCTTAATTTGTACTTCAATTTCCAAGAATCTACATACTCATTGAGCTAATAATTTGCTTTTATAAATTCAAGTTTGTCCAACCATGAACTATATTAGTTGGCGGATAGCAGAATTTGTCAGCAATTATCATTAATCAAAACAACAATGTGCAGTTATAGGTCCTACATACAAAGGATTGACTATTTTCTTTTCTTAAGAAACAGAGTTTTTAGAATTTCATATCATTTTCAAATTTTCATTTAATGCAATCATTTATCATTTATTAATTACAGCAATTGGATGTGACGGTGGGTTGCATTGAAAGAACAAATCGGAGAAACATGACAGCTAAAAAATTCAAATTAGTCATACTTTGGAGTCTGGTGCCATTAATTACTACCGCCTACGCTTTTGAAGGAACAAAAAAAAATTAAGGAAAATCGGAGAGAAGAGATATGACATGCAGCATTAATCAAGTATCAAAATGGTATTTACAAACATCAACTTGAACGCCCATACATTTTTTCCCCCTTAACCACAACCAAAAATCCATCCCCTAAAATCCAAAAAAAAAAAATGCCAAATAGTTCCTAGAGATCAATTCACTTCAATCTCTTCAAGAACTCTGGCCGGCACCGCAAATCTAGCTGAGAACGATCTCGACAAGTTGTCCGGCTCCTCCCATGTGGGTCCGTCATCAAAATTTTGTGCATAACTGTATGGATCATACGGCACTAAGACAGCATTGCCGGGTTTCCTTAGTATTCTTCTCTTTTCTCTCACTATTTTTCTCCACAAGCCACACAACTTGTTGCCTCTAGCCGATGGGGGCGAAACATCACCGAATTGATCCAACTCTTCGTAGTTGTTTCTAATCCGAAAGCTACCACACCGGCACGATCCCTGCCGTTGAATCCGGGGGCTGTAATCCATTGTTGAATGGATTGAAGGTTGATAAGGGTTAAGGTTTAGAGGGTTCCTTCTTATTTTTTTGGGGAGGGCTTAGAACAAAAGGGGAGGTGTGCTGTTGGATTGGAAGTGCTTTATATAGAGAGAGGTGTGAGAAGTGGTTTTGGTTTGTTGCTAACTTCAAATTAGGATAAGAATTAAAGTTTTCCAATAGAGGTCAAAAGGCTCAAAGCGGCTGAGTGTGGAAATGCTTCAGTATTCTTTTTCTATAAAAATTGTGTGAAACTGTTTGGGAAGTCATTGGAATAGCAACTTGGCAATTTAATATTTGTCACCTTATAATGATTGTATTTATTTTTGTTATTATGTAATTTATTCGCTTGCCCATATGCTGTACTATAAGCAATTAATACTTGTTCATCTCCGTCCAATTGTATTGAAAATGGAGGTATCCAGTGGAGTATTTACTTCACATTAAATTGCAGAGAACCTTAAATAGACTGATTTTTATAAGAAAATAAAATTTTGTTTTGAATGAGATACTTTTTCGCCAATTAATTTAGCAAGTAAAAGAAATAAAAAATTGGTCTCCAAATGGCTCTTTTAACAAGTACATTATGTTAGTACATGATGATTATATTTTAAAAATTCGGAACTTTTGTTTCCCAAGTTTTTCGTCTTTCAATATGAAATTACACCAGATCAACACGGTCTCTTCGTAATAATTTGGTTCTTGTACGTTTCTAAGTTGACTTCATATTTCTTTCCCGGTTATTACGACTCAAATGATGTTGGTAAGAAACTATCTGTGAATATATGATGCAACTAAGTGTATATATAATATTTTGACAATAAAAAGTCACGCTATAATAAAGTTTCAAATTCGTGTGTTCCAAGTCCAAAGCTGTATGTAGTATTTTCTATATCATTTAAATATTACTGAGACTACTTTATTGTGTGTTTCTACGTTTCTTTTTTTTACAAAAATTACGCTGGAAAATATCACAATTTTTTCTCATGTTTACAAGCATTTAAGTAAAAAACTGAAAAAAAGAAGTTTAATTGAGAGGAATGATTAAATTTCTTTTTTCATCATTGCAAAGACGAGCTTAGAGAAGCTGTCTCTTTGTTCTTCTTAAGATTCATGCTTGCTAAATATAACGTAACTATGTTATATAGAACAGTTATTTTGCTATAGACAGAGCTGAAAATAGTTTTAGTTAGTTAATAGAATATAAAAAAATATTTTAAAATTTGTTAGCGCTTTGATCCTAATGCAAACTAACAAAGATGTCATCTGCAAACCGCAATACAATGCACACCTCTTAAATCGCTAACGCTGTATTAGTTAATTATAGTTTGGAATTGCTATCCAAATTCTGAGTCGAAGAATGGAAAGTACTTACTGCATCAAATATTGATTGTATTTTTATTTATTTTCTTATATCCGGGCATTTCCCAATTTTTTTAATCGGAGTCGCATTGTAATCTTCATGTGGCGTCACATTCTAACCGCTCCCGTGTAGTGACACACCCGGCCAAATTGTAGACTGCATATCTTGATCTCGGCCGTTGGATTGGACAGTTGATTAAGCACATTATGGCAGCACAATTATAACTTGTGTTGTTTCATACTGTGTTAACCTTTTATGTTTTTGTTTTCTTAGCACCTTTCTTTTTAAGTAATGAAGAAAGGTGAAGAAGAAAGAGGATAAATTAGGAAATAGCAAAAGTTTAGAAACAAGAATTTCACAATCATTTTTTTGTGGAAAAAAAAAATATATCAGTACATTGCATTGTGCAAATCAAGTTATAATAGGTTGTAGACAATAACCGTGAACTTCTTAATTTAAAAATTATTTTCCGTTTCATAGTTTGTTAGAAGTTTTGTTGGAAAAAGTGTGGAGCCATCTCGGATGGGTTTCAAACGGATCCGTTTGAATCGGGACTTAAATCTGGATAGTCGGTTTAGGCTGCTCTATATATATACCCTCTATAAAAATCACCTCGGTACGTCTGTTAGTTGCTTTTGGAGTGCATCTAATTACAAAGAGAGGAAATCTAGGGTTTGAGAAGGAGGAAACCATCCTATTGCTTGGAGAGCAATAGGAACCACACGCACAAGTCGACCGGTTCTTGGATTCATGAAAAGTGACGCTAGGCCCTAACTTGAGGTTGTAGTGTACCGGCGTTATACGGAGGAAGACAAGGCGTAGAAGAGGATTGCAGCACCGCTTTCGAGATGGATCTAGGCTAATCGATCAACTTCCGCTGCGGTATATCTAATCTCTTGATATTTATGATTCATAGGACTAGATATGCATATAGTACCACGAAAACTTACATTGGTATCAGAGCCATAAGGTTCTTTTCGAAGGTTTGGTACTGTTTGAACCCTAGACACCATGACTAGTTGTTTTGTTTTGTTTTTTGTTGTGACGTGATTGCTTTTATGAAACCCTAGATTTGTGTTCTATGGATTTTTGGCAAAAGATCTCTTGTTTGTGTCAAGAGTTCGTAGCAATCCTTATAAATCAATCAATATAGGGTAGAGCAATCATACTGATCGAGAAAAACTAGTTCTGAGGTGTAATGGAAATACCAGAACTAGGATTTTCAGCGGAATTTCAAACGGGTCCGTTTGGATTCAAACGGGTCCGGTTGAAATAGGGCTGGCAGGAAAACTTAGAGTTTGTTCTGCTTGGTAATTTGTCGGGTCGTTTGAAGATCAAACGAACTGAAATTCCAGAAACCAGAGATCAGTAACTCTCGGTTAGAGTTCAAGTGGACCGTTTGGATTCAAACGGGTCCGTTTGAAAGTGTCCAACAAAACGACCTCTTCGGGTCAATTTCAGTCGAACCGTTTGGATTCAAACGGGTCCGTTTGAAATTGTCCAACAAAACAACCTTGTCGGGTCAATTTCAGTCAGACCGTTTGGATTCAAATGGGTCCATTTGAAATTGTCCAACAAAACGACCTTGTCGGATCAATTTCAGTCGCACCGTTTGGATTCAAACGGGTCCGTTCGAAATAGTCCAGAGAACTATTAGGACTTGAATTGACCAACTTTGAACATTCCTAAATGTCCAACATGGTGTTTAATGCTATCCTTGAGATAGCGCAATGGTTAATACCCTCATTTAGGTGCATATTTGCATTGTGGGTGATTGATGGTACATAAGGTGCCATCTCACCATTGTGATTGCATGCATGACACAATTGGGTGCCGGCTAGCACTGTGTGGTTGCACACAAAGGGTGACTTTGGATTAAAAGATCCGGGTATCTTGTTCAATGTCTGTATCTTGCGCCAATCGAGTCAGTTGGGAGGTGATGTGTCTAGTTTATATGGTTGGATTGGATGCCCTGGTTGTGTTCAGTCGGTCATGTGGCTAGGTTATATCATCTCTTGGACAGATTCAAGGATTGTGCGGTGAGATTATTGTGTAGTGCTAACTTACGTGCTTGTCTCTATATATGGCATTGGCTAATTAATAGTTATCGCTGATTATAAAAGATATTGATATATGTGTATTGCTAGGCATTATAACATCTCATTATCTTATAAAAAATCAGGATGGACTTGAGACCATTACATCTAAATAGAAATCACAAAAGAATTTGTAAAGTTAGAAACACATTGAAACGAGTAGTGAAGAAGATCGCTTGCTTTGGAAGCGAACCACTTGTGATCACTAACTCATAACAATTTCACTCGCATTTTGTTGCTGAGCAGAATTTGTTGTTTCTTGTATAAGTTACAACTTAATTTAATCTCTGATGATAGTATCGATAATTATTGACTATGGAACTTGCAAGCTCAAAAAATTTTTGACAAGTACAAGAAGCGCCTTGGGGCTGCACCTTGACATAAGGTCAAATAAATTTTGAATTGCATAAAGAAAGTCAGAAGTTGACATTTGAGCAACAAGTGATAGAGATTACTTGCTCGCTTTCTAATTAGTGAGAGCGTGTGCAAGTCAACTTCACTATCTCGTGATCGTTCGTTTCTTAACAAATGTTGCTCAAATTGGTCAAACTTGATGGCATAGTCAAGTAATTGTATAAATACTAAGAGTTTAATGTTGTGAACTTAATGTACAAGAAGATATGTTTTTATACTTGCATGGAGTACTAGTAAGTCTAAAATAACAAATTGCTTGAGTGTTACTACTTTGTTGTTGGTTAAGTAACATAGCATTTTGGCTTAAGACTTAATATGAATTATTTGTCATAATATGAAGTAAAGTGATCAATGTAGAGAATCAATGCAATGGTGCAGTCCAGGGGATTGGCACATGCAAATTTGTTGTTCCAAGAGGGGGACACAAATGATTGCTCTATGATACTTTAATATTCTTCAAACCTTGACAATGACTAGTACATGTGTTGGATTTCGGAATTGAGCATGTGGATGGTGATGATATTAGTACCAAAATATTGTGGTTTGTGGTTCTAAGTAAGCTTTCTTTCTATGCATTTTCTTTAAATGTTACATAATCTCATAAATAGTGATTATTTGGCATGCTTAACTATGCAAGTTGAGGTTAAATGACTGGGATTGACTTTTAGGTCATAATCACCAATCTATTCCAACTTGAGACATAGTAAGTAATGTGTGAGAACTTGAATGCTTATGGATAAGCGATCAAGTTATGGAGATTTAAAGTGTTCGTTGCACTTCCTTTGGTTCTCATCGCATTCATGACTAGGTTTAATTCAGTCATGAAAGTGTGAAATCTCTTAAAACAAGTCGCAGTCATTTGGACTTGCTGTACAAGTTTATGAGTTGTGATGAGATTAGAAATAGCTCGATGATTCGCTATTTCTCACATCGCACGACAAAGTGTGTTGCATGATGATGATAAAGTACCATTTTGAGTATGGTTCTACAAAGGTTAAGTGGTAATTACTGTGATCTGCAAATCGTGATATGATTCGCAATAAAAAATACACAGTAGAGAGAACTCGAAACAATTTCAAACGAACCATCCGAATTTCGAATGGACCGTTTGAAATCAGTCCAAGATGGGCTGCAATCTCCAAGAGTATTATGATTTGAATTATGAGCTTCTAAAGATTCCTAGGAGATTCTCGTATAGCCATAAGTTCAGTTGCATATGTGATTGCACCTTCTTATGAATTTCGAGGAAATTTATTAGAGAAGAAACCATAACGATGCCAAACTGTTGTATCACTATATGAAATAAATTCCATGTAAACTTGAGATTTATATGATGCTTATAGTTCCTTATACAAGCTACTTCAATAGTTATGAACTTGACTCGAATGCTGAGAAAAGAGGGAGAAATGAAATAGGTTCTTCCTCAACGTTCTCGCACAAGTTCAATGAAGTTAAGCTTAGGAAAAAGTACTATAGAGTTTAGATCTCATTTGAGCAATTTAGACACAAGTGCCCTAATATTCGATTTTTTAAAATTGGAGTTAGGAGGAGTGATTGCTCAAACCAGTAGTGTTGAAATAAAATTGATGTTGAGATCAATTTGAGTTCCATTGCTAAGGGAATTTATTCAAATGATGAAATATGAGATAGAGTAATTAATAAAGATTATTGCATGGCTTATTTGATTTAATGGATAAATCAAATATTAGATATCAAGTACCTCTTTGCTGGATGTGTGGAACGATCCGTTTGATGAGCAAATGGTTCATATGACACTATATCGCAGCACAGAGACTCTGTTGAATAAGTGAAACAATCTATTTCAGTTTTGAACAGTTTGTATGGCACTTAACAGAGGGAGAACTTCAAGAGCAAAGGCTCCAGTATAGTCCGTTTGAAGTTATAACACCAGAATAAAGGGAGTCTAATATAAGGAAACTCTCTTGGAGATGAGTTTGACTCTACCTATCTCATTTTAAGCAATAGATATGCTTTTATTGAAACAATTCTAAATGGATATATAACAGTTTTAGACAAGAATCACTCCATTGATTGAGCAATGGAAAACTAAGAGCACAAGAGGTGCTGACTTAGTTGATCCATGGCTAAGAGTGCACGCTTAGCCAATTAGTTTTGTTGTCTAAAATATATGTTAGATAGTTCAAGAATTAGTTGTCAAAAAAGCATTGCACATGTGGTGCACTATTGTCTTGATGAATAGAGATAAATGATTCTTGTATATTTTCTAGTTGTTGATGCTCCTAAGCTTGGTTCTAAACATGTCTTAGAAGAAAGAAAGCAATCTGTATGAGAATAGGGTCCATTGAGTACTACTGGATGCGGTGCAATATGGCACATTAGCATGTCAAGGGTAGTACAAATTGAGTTCCAAAGAAAATTGAGGTTTGTTCAAGAGAAAGTGCTTTATAGAGCTATACCTTCATAACTCAATATATCTGACCAGGGGTCAAATACTATTGAAGAAGAGGAAGCTAAACAAGCAGCTAACTCTTTGTTGCATGAGTCAATCGGTCCGTTTGAATTCAAACGGACCCGTTTGAACTTGATATGCATCAGCAACTCCCTCGGGATAGTTTCAACCGGACCGTTTGAATTTCAAACGGATCGGCTGAAGTCAGAAATGCAGACAGGTTCTCGGCCAGATTTCAAACGGATCTGTTTGAATTCAGTCGAACTCGTTTGAAAGGTTCCCGAGAGATGAATTTCTGGAGGCTCCGTTTGAAATGGACCGTTTGGATTTGGAACGGGTCCGTTTGGACTGATCCAGATTGTCAGAAAATTCTATAATCCTAATTAATGCATTGTATTATGTTAATATACAATTACAAATATCTCCTAGTCGATTGCAAGATGCAATAGGACTGGTACAAGCAGCAAGAGAGGCTTGCTTGATTTCCAATGCATGTGGCTATGGAAATGAGATATTAAGACTCATGAGCTTCTATGTTGAGTTAGAAGCATAGTAGACTTATGCATTGTGGCATATTCTACCTATAACCCTATTACAGATTATTAAATGAAGTCACTCTAGCAGGTCTATGAGTTTGACATATGTAATAAGCCAATTCCAGTACCTATTTGGAAAGGTACATAGACTTTGAGTTATCTGAATAAATGTATGACAAATAACATGCTGATTTATTAAGTCGTAAATACTTGCAAATGATTAGCTTGTGGATAAGCTATTCATGTGCATGCAAGTATACTTTGATGATAAAGTTAACTTGGTAATAATATTTTCTTTATGAAACAAGATAGTTTGCTCTCTCATCTAGGAGATTGAGTAGACATAATACTCTCTCATTGTGAAGATTGAGTGTGACTCTCTTATAGAGGAGATGAAGTCAATAGTATGTTTTGATTGTCATACTAGCTATCTCATTTGAGAGATGGAGCAAGATTGATATGATTCGTGTTCATGTCAAGAGGGAGTTTGGTTGAGATAGTCCCATGATACAATTGGTAGTTGTTGTGACTTCAGGGAGGTCAATAACAACTCATTGTAAAAGTATAGCCTAGGCAGCTTACTATGGGGATAGTGGATTAAACCAAACAAGATTCAGATATATGGAGATATGACAGCACAGAGGGAGTGGATCTGATATTGAGTGGATTCCTACAAGGAACAGTTCGTCATATACCCTTACGATCTGTTTCAGGATACTCATAACTCTCTAATGATTTGGAGAGTTAATAAATGGTCTGATTCGTTTGGTAACGATTCATTTGACAATCATATCCTCATGGTTATATGTACTTAAACTTGAATAGTGAACATTGAGTTTATTATTGATCAAGTACATGTTAGCACTAATGGTAGTGTGAAATTGAACTTTAGATTGTGTCGCTCACATGAGCAATCGCCTCTAATGCCCGGGGCATGTAGAGATGAGACTAGATTGAGCTATGTGCGCTTCATCAGGGATTAAGGAGCCACCTGGGGTGGTCGAAGCTCATTGTCGCTTCAGTCTGGGACTGAAATGAGGCTTGTCTTCTTTTAGGCGATCCGATATGGTTGTGCCCCAAACAATCATATAGTTCAATAAAGCCGAGGTGAGAATCTCCTTAGAACTCAGGGAGTGTCTAAGTGGCAGAATCTCAGGATTAGTTGCACTAAGGAGTAGTCTAGACCATAGACACTTGGTTTGCAAACTAAATCTAGACTCGTACAATGAAACCATAACACATGTCTGTTGAGCAGATAATTCATTGTAACATGTGCTCATACCACATGTGCTTGGCGATATTTTGAAGATGGGTTGAGTGGTTCCAGGACCAAGACCGGCTGACTCCCCATTGTGTGAGTTCCATAATCATGTACCCTTTGACTTTTGACTATGTCATGAGGGATGGAGTCAGTGCCTGCTACTTTGGTGTGTACCCTATGGTGATGCATATTCCGCCTGTCGGGGCATTGCTGGGAAAGCAGCTGATTTTGTCCTGACTTTCATGAGACGAAAGGAAGATCAGATTCAATTTGCACAAACGAGAGATCTGTTGGTGTTCAGGGCCCACCAAAACTCGTCATGTGGACTGAGATTGGGAACATATAGCAGACTAAGACTGAAAAGGAAAAGACATGTATCATTGAGCGGCCGATAATGTCTGATCTAGTGCAAATTTGAATGTATCTGAAGTACTAGTATACACAATTATAAACTGTTTTTCATAAAAGGGTAGATGCTTTCTTGCTGGCCTTAACTTGATTAAGGTTAGGCTTTTAAGCTCCCGCTTGACAGGTGTATGCGCTGGTCGCACGGTCCATTTGCCGTATGAGATTTGACTATGTGTTTTGGTTACGATGTCTCCAAGAGGGAGATGTTAGAAAAAGTGTGGAGCCATCTCGGATGGATTTCAAACGGGTCCGTTTGAATCGGGGCTTAAATCTGGATAGTCAGTTTAGGCTGCTCTATATATATATACCCCTCTATAGAAACCACCTCGGTACGTCTGTTAGTTGCTTTTGGAGTGCATCTAATTACAAAGAGAGGAAATCTAGGGTTTGAGAGGGAGAAAACCATCCTATTGCTTGGAGAGCAATAGGAACCACACGCACAAGTCGACCGGTTCTTGGATTCGTGAAAAGTGACGCTAGGCCCTAACTTGAGGTTGTAGTGTACCGACGTTATACGGAGGAAGACAAGGCGTAGAAGAGGGTTGCAGCACCGCTTTCGAGATGGATCTAGGCTAATCGATCAACTTCCGCTGCGGTATATCTAATCTCTCGATATTTATGATTCATAGGACTAGATATGCATATAGTACCACGAAAACTTACAAGTTTAAATCAGATTTAGAGACATTACAAATAAATAGATAAGAGAAAATAACTGTTTACTTCTTAATTTGAAATTTTTTCTCAATTTCATATTTCATTCTTCTTATCTTGTTTTCTATTCCAAATTATCAAACAGAGAACATTTTTTAATGCAGAGTAGTCTGTGTTGCCTCCTACTCTGGATCCCTGTTTTTGCTCTTCGTGTGTTGTGTCGATGTCAGGAACTGACATGAAGTAATATATACACTGGAACAAACTACAAACAGATGCATGTATCAAAGAGGATTTCGGTAGTGTGTATTTTGGTGATAATGATCATTTGATTCATTTCTCAGAAACAAAAATTAAAAAAGGAAAAAAATCAACGAAGTGAATAGGCTGGAGCGAGACGAGGTGACACGGCTGGCGTTGGGAATCTTCTCTTAGAACTTGTGAACATTAATATAGATACATTTCTGTGGTGAATCATTGAAACCCAAACTACAACATATTTTCCATGTATAATGGATGTTTTCCTACCATTTTTTTTTTATATGAAAAAATATTACGATTAAATCAATTCTCTGTCGAAATTGACTACATTTCAATTTGTAAAGTTTAAATGATGGGCTATTAAATTTGATCTCCATAATGATTTCAATAAAAAAAATCATATTGAAAATGATGAGATCGGTAATTTGATTTTCCATACTGAAATTTAATTGAATTTGAAAGGTCCCTTCAACAATTTGTAATGTTTCTCAAAAAAAAAAATCACTGGTGACAGACTTTAGACACATTATTTATAAATTTTAATGCCACACAATATCCATCACTTGGTAGCGCGGTTGGTATCATTATCATGGAATATTTTAATGGGGCGGCGTTGAGGGTCCGTTAATGGTCCTAAAGCAGATAAGTGCCTTTAATGATGCATCCATTTGTAGCCCATGGCAAAGATTTTACTACCTTTTGTTTAGGCCCATTGTTTATTCTCAAGGCCTCCCAGGACCCACTTCCCAGATCTACATTTCTAGTGGTTGAAAGGGAAGATAACAAATTACAATTTGCACCTCCAAACTTGTATGGTTGTTTACAACAAAAGGTATCCAATGGACTGGGGAAAGTGGTTATTAGTGTGGCGCTTCTTTACCAATTTTGTATTTCCAAGAATTGGTATTGGCCAATCATTATGTATTTCTAAAAGAAAAGGTTGTTAGTGAAATGATGAGTGGTTGATCTACAAAGATTAGACGCCAAGTATATACGACAATTGTTTATCTACTAAATATATTAATATTATTAGTGGGTTTGGCTCATGTAATCATTAGAAGAAATTTTTGGGCAGCGTATATTAGATATCTAGGTGGCTCTTTATTAATATCTTCATCTTTGATGAAGAGAGGGGCTCAAAACTCTAAATTTATTTGGCAGTTCAAGGATTTGTTAACCGTCTTTTCATTTGACAGGGAATTATAGATACCTAGATATGATAACAAAAGCTTAACTGTATAATGTCTACAATAGGACGCCATTTTTACTTATGCCCCTGCTTGAATTTATATATGCGCTGGATCTGATTGAGACTTCCATATTTCATGTCTCAGAAAGTTGCTAAAAGTAGTTTTCAAACATCAACGTAGTAGTCTTTCTAGTCATCTGATATTGAAAAAGAAGTTTTTCGGTTGGCTTTTTCTCAAATTACTTTTTAAGTGATGAAAAGAAGTCACTAAGTAGAGTGGGAAACATGGCCTAATTTGCCAGAGTGGCTTCAGTACTGACAATTCACTATCTGTTGCTATTAATAACCTCTGCAATGTGATGGATGGATCTACAAATCTGACACATTACTATTTGGTACCAGCAGTACACATCAAGGAGAAATGGTGCACATACTAGCAGAATTTAACTCTAGTCCCCGGAAGTACTTGCTGTAGTAAATTAGTTACTCTACAATTCAAGTAAAGCCGTAATAAAGGTAAAGAACTGCTAGAGATTTTTAGTAATCACAACGACATCAAACCAACTATATAATCAAATAAATTACTTTAATCCTTTTACTACCTACTTAACTTTGCTGAGGAGTCTAACCAAGTATGCCTTGAATTCCATCAATGGCTATGATGCATTGTTACCCAGCTATAATTTGCAAATACAAAAGAAGAGGTACGACAACTTCATTCTATTTTTACAGTAAAATTAGGCTTCTTCAATTTGTTCCATTTCTACTACACAGTACACACACACACACACACAAAAAAAAAAAAAGAGAATCTAACTATTTCTTTGGTAGCTCTTTAGTTAGAAAACCGAGTTTTCAAAATCTAAACTGGTGGAAAGCAATCCACTAAAGCCTATGCTGTCAGGACTGCTACCTGATGGTCTCGAACAAGGGTTCTCAAAGGGGACCATAGGCTCCGGCTGATGCATGCAAAAAAAGTATAAATAAATAACTGAACATTCCATACAAGGATTGGCAATTAATGAAATCCCCTCCACAAAAACATTTGAGTCTCTGTTCTTTCATGGACCGGCAACCTGGATGCAAGGATTTCAATGCTGTTTTGCATCATTCTGGTACAAGCATACTTTAAATCTCAGTTTTGAAAGAAAATTTTTAGGCTACACAACGGCCCCATGTTGCTTAATCATCAAACTATGACGAGCATTTAAAATGGAAAGATGCCAATAGTTCAACACTGCAGGACTGGTAGCATCATGCACCAACAAAATTGTCATTCTAGGTTGAACACCACAACAGCACAATTCGATTACTTAATCTACTGAGATGGACTAAAGACTATGCACATGTAAATTAAAATAAAAACGCAAATGAATATTAATAGAAGCATTTAAGAAAGGTTAATACCAAGGAAATATCCAATTTAGCTAGTAGATTGCTCTCTTCATTTAGAGGCATCATCTCATTCTTCGCTTCTGCATTATCTGTCTCAGCAGTAATTCCAGTTTGCAAATCAGCCAACTCCTGCACATATAGTTTTAAGTCAGTCCTCTCCTCTAAATATATGTATTAACAGAAAAAAAAAATCAAACAAACGGCCATTTGTTTTTTTGGAATTATGAAAATGACAACTGAAAGAACCAAAAAATGCAAAGCAAATTTTTAAATTGCTAGTTTGCAGCCATTGATTGTGAACCTGGTTTTTATATTTCCACTTTAATCTAAGCAGTAAATTTTTTACACAAATTCACGAGGCCATTCTTAATTTCCTCAACAAATTTCTTTTAATTTAACACAAATTTAATAAAACCATTGCTGCACACATGTACTCGGGAGAAACCCTCATCCAAGGTTGGTTGAAGAAGAGGCAAGACCAATATAGAAAACAAAATTGAAGTTCAAATTAAATTTTTAAAAACACATGACCAAAGATGAATCAAGGAAACATCAAAGATTATCTTAGAAAATATGTTTTCAAAAAGCAAAAACCAATGGATATTTAGGAGAAAATATAATAGTACCTTGCTGCAAAGTGCATTGGTATGAGGGGCATGATCAACCCTGGCAAAAGAAGCAGCCTTCTGGACTGCAAATGAATGGCATGTTTCTTCACTATCCCATATGGATGGTTGATTTACAGCTTTTGGTGGTGGCATGTGATTATTTGTTGGTTGCTGGCGTGCGATGAGCGCACCTATGGCAGCATCAAAAGAGTCACACGTCATGGTGGCCTGAAGAACTTGCAAATTCTTGTTTTGTGAAGGGGGGTTTCCCCCTTCTAGATATGGTGATGTCTCGGATAACAAGGCACCAAAACTCACATTGGAAATAGAATCAAGCCATGATGGAAGTGGTACTGGTTTACTCGGAACATTCTGCACCATAATTGTCAAACATGGCCGAATGATCAGTCTTTAACTCTAGAAATATGTTGTAAAACATGGCTGTGCAGAAGTTTTCAAATATGTTTGAGAGGTGTAACTTTTGTAACAATTATAATTCTTTCAAAAATAACCTTTGTAAAAATTATTAAATAGATTTTTACAGAAGCTAATGAGAAATGATACATTTTGCATAATTAAATTTTCAGTATCATGTCTAGTTAAAACAGCAAAACAAGATAAATCATGCCAACAGCATAACCCCAGAAAATATAGGATTGCCCCCAGAAAAATGAAAATATCTTTTGCACCCTTGACATATCCTTCTTGTCAAACACATTCAAAATACCACTACTTTTTTTTATTTCTATCTTCAAAAACAGGCAATAACTTATGGAGAAAGGGGGCCTATTTTCGGCATTCAATAAAAAATTCAGGGTGCTTATTTTCCTGTATGCTTTTAATGTTATTATTTTTAATATTATACTGCCTTTATAACTATACATATTGTTCTTATTATTACTATCTACCTTGGTTCTGTGATTATGGTCCGTTGGATTTCATTTCTAGCCTACTCCAACTTGTTGGGGACAAATGCTTTGTTGTTCTTGTTGTTGTAGCTGCTGCTTATATGATATATGTTAAGATGTGCTATAGGCCAACTTGAAAATAAGCTGGCTGTTTCTTTAAGCCATAACATGAAAATTTTCCCAAACTGATATCTATACCAATATTCAGAAAGAGATGATTATTATACATACCTGATGTTCTCCACCAGTGTTATCAAATGATGGCTCATTTTGACCAATAGATCCCATTTCTCCACTCAGATCGCAAAATGCTGAAAGGTTTCTTTCAGGAACACTCTCTTTCAAATGGAAATTCTCTTCAAGATAAGGTGGCAGCCCCTCATTGGAAGCAGATTCACAGTTTGAGAAAAAACCATATCTGTCAACAGGGACCACCAATGTTATGGAAATTGTACAATATGTGAAGAAAGAAAATTGCTGGAGCAATACATAGAATGATAGAACCTTAATAAAACCAATTCATGCATAAAATATCCTTCACAGACCAACCTTAAAAAAAGAACCTGTTTCTATTTTGTGGATATATACACCCTATAAAACATGAAACTATTCAAAGCCCTTCCCAGTAAGCCTATAAATTTACAAAAATTTGCCTCCTAGTTCCCGACAAATGCCAGAATGTATAACTTGGGCACTTTCTTACAAAAATACAGGGATAATGTACTAATCCAAATTCTAAATAAAAGTACTTTGATGTTTTAAAAACAAAAGGTAACAAATGCGAATGTCCTTACTAACCTTAAGCGAAAAACAGATGGGGTACCAATCAGATTATACACATCAGCTGCTGTTGTATGAGTATCATTCAAAGTCCATTTATGAACTCCGACCAAATTATCAGACCTTGCATTGTAAGGAAAGAGCATAATCCCCAAGGCTGTAGCACTGAAACTGTCTCTCCATTTCTCCACCAAGTGCTTCACCACAGAAGAAATTTTCTTATTTGTTGCCAGAGTCAACTCCAGGTAGGGGTTATGGTCATTCTGTAAATAGTAATTAACACAAACAGTAAAGCTGATAAAGCTCTGAAATCAATACAGTTTAGCTTTAATTGACATATATGACAAGGATACATTTTAAGCAGTATTAAATGTATGATAAAGTCCTTTTACAGTAAACAAGTTAGTAAATTAACCTGCTCTAATACATTTTTAGTTTCACAGTCGATTGGAAAAAGTTGGAGCTTGAATTTTCCTGACTCTATCAGACACTGGATCGGCATACCGCTATGTTCAGCTGGAGAAGGAGTTGACTTCTTATTGTATCTGTTACTGGATTTTTTCCCTGGAATTCAAAATTTCTTAAGTTTTTCTATCAGAGTGCAATACACAGTTTGTATAAACAATATACACCAAAAAGTACCTGGAGCTTTAAATTTAGGCGGTTTTTGTATAACAGCCTTATCATGCCTGGCTGTTACCGTCGTATCAATCGCAGTCTTACATCCATCCACTGCACCTTTCATTTTTGTCCCTTTCATCTGATTTTCTTAAAGATAGAAGACTTCCAGACAACTCAATTTCCTACAGTAAAATGGAAATAGCAATAACCAGAAAGCAAAATAAATCAAAATATGAAGCACTATTATTACGAGGATATGGTATTTGTTTCTGTTTCTAAACTTTGGCAAATGTCGCACTAAAGCTTCCTGCACCAGTATTGATACTGGACTACTGGTATGTACTGAAAGTACAATAATCCTTACGCTAAATAAAGTTGAAACCTTCCAATTAACATAAGAAGCAGAATGAAACCATGAAAACACCTCAAAATCCACAATTTGGGATGGAGAAAGAAAAATTGGGAAACATACATCTAACTAATTCCCATTTTTCCCCTTTTTTTGAAGTGATTCTGCCAATTATCCTCAATTCATCTTCTGAAATTAAAACTAGAAGACAAGGTTTATAACTTCTTTTCCCATTTTCCTTCTTTTACCCAATTCACACTATCTTAGTAACTCGGGAACAGATCACAGATCACAGATCAATTCGCTCAGTATAAGCTAAATTACGTGTACTCAACTCAAAAAGAAACCCAAAAATCTCACAAACCCAATACCTCAAATCCACGATCAGAAACCCTAGATTCGACCCAACGCACCACGCCAACCAGCTCCCACCACGGAGAACCCGAGCAATAGATCGAGAAGCGCACAAGAGATCCAAAGATAGAACAGAGAGAGAAATCGAAGTACTTTCTGAGATCGATCTGAGTATAGTACGAGGCACGATTTGAGCTATTGAGAGAGAAGAGAGACGAAGAGGAAGAAGAGGCGCCAATGGGAAATGCGAGGTTCAATTTTTCAGTGGTTTCTTGAATTGCCGCCTCGAGTGATTCTTGCTTTTAAGCACTCGCCTAATTGGATAATTTTGGATAAGGGTCCGTTGACGGGTGCGGATTATTTGTGATTGGAGTAAGGATCCGTTAAAGGCAACCGACTTAGCTGTTGCGTCTGGGAAAAGAGAGGGTTGTGTGTTACTGGCAGGAGGACCCGCATCTCAGAAAGTCTTTCCATTGTTATAAGGATTGTTATAGCCACAGATGATTTCGGGAATCGTTTTGGGTTGCGTGCTACTTATTTAAATTTACCCTCTTATTTTGTTGATATTGTTATTTTGAGGGACAGATCTCTCCCTTTTTAAGTAGGACCCAAATGCAACTGATGTTATGAAAAATAAATTATTATTTAGTCAATTATTTAGAAAATAGCTTCCTTAAAATTATCGTCTACTACATGAACTTCTAAATTTTTTTTTTTCAGAATCAATTTCATGCTATATTTATCTTTAATTACAAATCGTTCTAATTTCTATTAGAGAGTTAAATATTTTTTAAAGAGTAAACGAATAAAATAATTGGAATCCAATTTGTAGATCTCTATGAAAAAAATATCAGTTCTACAGTAACAATTGGCCGTTACCACCAACTTTTTTTTAAAAAAAAATCTTGTATAAAAAATAATTATTAATTATCTAATATATATATCATGTGGTCATGTTATAGTTATGTTTCCAAAAGTCAATTTGGCTAGCTGACTTGGGTTGAATTTTTTTTACTTATTTTTATTTATTTTATTTTTAGAAAACTTGACTTGGGTTGAAGTTATGAGTGCTGCAACTTGATCTGGCAAATTAATTCAGATTTATCGTTGAACAAATTGAAGGAAATTTTTATGACATTCTCATGCGAGGTGAAGTCATCAATTCGTCTATGTTAACCACACAATATTCATTTTAGGTGTATTATTTCAAATTGTTTTTGTATAATATTAGAAAGTTTATTCTATATCTCACACGTTAATTGTTATTAAACAAATTGTTGGTTTAAAAGTGTGTGCCTGGTGTCATGCAAAATGCCGTCGAAACTAATATTGGATGAAATTACTTTTTAATAATTTACCAGTTCTTCCATCTATTCAATTTGATTATAAACATCAAACCACAAAATACTTCTAATCTATAGTATTAATAAAAAATCATGGCCGTTATGGTATGCGAAAATCTTAACTGTTGGTTGGTTTACACTAAAATTTGATCGTCCCTTTTTTCTCCTCCTTTTAGACCTATCAGCGCCTCTTCCCCTACTTAACTCATCTCTCTTAATTTGCCTCCTTCTCCACCGACCTTGCTCCCCCTCTCCCTCTATGTCTCTACTGCCGCCACCCTGCTCTTATCCATCGTCTTTCTCTCCATTCGTACTACTACTCATCCTTGCCTCTCCACTTACTCCTCCTTTGCCGACCCTATCGCACCGCAAGCCCCTCCTTTTTTATAAGCAAATGTTCTTCTGCAAAATTCTTTGTAATGTGAAGGATTTGTTTGTGTCCAAATTTGATATATGAAAATAGCGTTTGCAAATATTTGAAAAAGGATACAACTTTGATAAGCTCACAACGGTCAAGAAAAGACAAGGTAACAACTCTGACAATTTCAACAGCGTCATAAGACGCCTAAATTCGTTACACAACGTCAAATGGCGTTGTCATACACAACCTGCAATTTTCACATGTAAAACTCAGATTTTGCATGCACAACTCAATGCTCAAGCATAGGCCAAAGCATTGGTGAAGACATTGATATTTTTGTGGCATTGTGCAACGTTATGACTTGCAGTTTTCTCTTGTTGGTTTGATAAAATTATGAACTAAATTTTGTCCATACATTTGGGTGGACGCATTTGTTAGTAGATATAAATTCTTTATCTATAATAACGAATTCTCATATTTCAATTGCTGTATACCTTATGAAAACATAAAAAATTTGACCACATTGTGATCTTATGTCACAAGATACGCTCCCGGTTCACATTGTTCACTTCATTAGGGTTAAAACGGCAATGGCCCCTCAATTTTTTTTTTCAAAAATTCTCCTCTCAAATAGAGGAAATGACCCCTCATTCATGCAAAAGGCCATCAAGGCATGTTTTGGATGACTTTCTTCTTTTCTATCCCATGCATGCCCTTTTCCTATATTTGCAATTTTATTATAGAAACAAATTAAAATGCATTATATTTTACGTATTTTTATAAATTTAAGAGTTTAGTTAATGTCCATATCTCATTATTTTGGACAGGAGTACAATATTTTTATGCCAACAAATTTTGTTTAAATCAATGAAAGAGCTTTACATAAAAGAGAAATATCAGATTATGTTTTGAGATATTGGTGGAAACCAATTAAATTTATACCTTATACCTTAGTATAGCTATAAATGACAAAATAAAAGTAGGGCATTAGTTTTTCTATTTGATAATGTAGATAAATTTTTTTCGCACTTTTGGAGAAACGAAAGAAAATTCTCCATAAGAAAAAAGAACTTGTCAAATTATCCCTATAAGTCTAGATTCAGTACGAATTAATGTCTATATCATAGAACGAATTAATGTCTATATCCTAGAGAATACATTCTCATAAAACTATTCTTATGAGAGTCTGTTTTTTTAATTTGTGGATCTTTTTCCTGGTAGGTGCAAACACATACTATTAATTATCTCCGAAACTATTAATTATCTCCGAAACCATGAGAATCTTTGATTAAGAGATTCGGAGAATTGAAGTGGTAGGCTAGAAATGTTGTATTTAAAATGAATTTGTATTTATGTAGAAAAGTGTGTGATATTGTTTAAATGATAAAATTAATTTTCAATGTAGATTTAACTTTTGACTTTTGATTTTTATCGAAAATTTTAGGTTCTGAAATTTATTTTTTGAAGGTTAGTTGGCGAGAGTCAACCAACAAAAGAAAATTTTTATTAAAATAAAAGAATGAAAGATATTACATAACCAAAAGACAAGATATTACAAGCTAACTACACCAAATAAAAGCAACAAAAGAAGACATCTAAAAAGGAATCATATCCTCTACTCACCTTAAAAAGTGAGCAGAGTGCTCATCTTTGATCCGAACCGTTCGATCAATGATGAGTGCCCCCGTGAATAATACTAGATTGATAGGCTTGAAAAAAATTTAACCGCCGAAATTTGATCGGACGGCTCAGATCGAAAGTGAGCACTCTGCTTAAGTGAGCAGAGGATATTGGTCCCATCTAAAAAAACATCTATGGTGAATAAATCAAAGATCAGCAGTGACTTTTAGTTTTTCGGAACTCTCTACTATTTTTGGTGGGTTTTCAAAATTTCAGCTGAAAATGGAATTTTCTGATTGGTCCACATCAGCTGAGATGGAAGCCACGCTGGCTTGGCTTGGGTCAGGAGGGGTAAAATTAACTGGGCTTTATTTTGCGACTTTGGACCCAGTTGAACTATTGGGTTCTTTTGCGAGTTTGGTCCCAGCTTGAATATTGGGTTCTGCCCTGGATTTAGGTTGTGATTTGTCTTCTTCTTTCCTTATCCGCATTGAGGTTTGGGAGCGGGTTTATTTTCGTTAGCGGGTCTCTTCCGGGTACTGTCATGTACTGACTATGTTAGTAATCAGCTGATAAAGGATGAATATCATACCCTGCTGACGATACTGATAAGTGGAGACACAATGGAAAGAGATGAAGAGCGCTTGAGACTAACATATAGCCTATATGGACCGTACATTAACTAGCCGTTAGGTGTTTAGCAATTAAATATGTAATTAGGTGAAATTAAGGGATGTATTAGCATAATTACAGAATAGGAGTTTAAATAGGGGAGAAGCTTGTAAACATGGATTATTATGTTGAATGAAATTATCAAATTGTTACTCTTTAATTATCCTTTCCCTGTATCTGTTCCTTTCCATCTCTCTCACAACTCTCATCCGAATTCAGCCCCAAATTCCACCTAATTCCAAATCACATCAAGACTGTGACAAGTGGTATCAGAGCCCAAAGATGGCAGCTGGGCACCTTCGTCTTCGACAAGATCATCCAAGAAACAACAATGACGATGTCCTTTGAAGAATCCAGCCAACGCAGTGCCGAAATCCACCAAGAAAGCATGAAACTGTTTGCTGAAATGAAAGATATGCTCCAACAACTTCTTCAAATCCAAGCTTCAAGACAACCCTTAGACGATGGAGAAGGCAGTAGTTTCATTACCGGCGTTGTGGCACCTGCTGGTATGGAAATTGCTGAGTCTGTAGATGCATTGTTTAGAGAGGAAGAATGTAATGTAGCCGAATATGCTGGAATCGAGGAAGATGACTCAAGACAGCCAATGGAAGAAGAAGAAGAAGGCTGTGGCTTCACTAATCGAGTTGAGATACTTGCTGATATTGAAATAAGTGAAGTTCTTGAAGCATCAGACAATGATACTCAGCATCAGTCCTACTGTACATTAACTGATTTGATGGAGACTCAAGAACCAGTGGGAAATGATCTTCATTTGGTAGTGCATTTACCACAAGATGTACCTTCTACCATGCTATCCCATCAACTCCAGTACAGTAATACTGATAGTCATTGTACTAACAAAGGTTTTGGGTTTCATTTCCAAAATTTAGAGAAGGAACGTGAATGCAGTACAAAAATCAAGTATAGGCAAGAAAGAGATTGCATAGATAAGTCAAGAAAGGTGTTCAGCAATCAATCCTTCCATTACCAGGGGCATAATGGTCATAAATTTTGGATTAAGTTACATTCTTTTCTTGTCAAACCTACTACTAACAATGCTGGTGACAACAACTCAACATTTAGAGGTTCTATGTCAGTAAATGACTTCTTGGGTTTTAATAGCAATGAAGAGATGGATTTATGTGGGACTTTTAAGTATTGTTATGACTCATTGGACACTCCAGAAATTTACAAAAGAAAGATGCTTGCTGTCGATTCAGATAGCGATGCAAGAGAATGGTATAGGAGCTGTATACTAAGTAATTTATACCCCCATGGCAAGCTTCTACAGTAGCGATTGAAACTAGATTTAAAAATAATAGTTCTGGTAGCCATGAAGAAGAGGTTTATTTTGTACTTCCTGCCTCTCAATTAAAGAGGTCTATCAGCAAGGATCAGCCTTTCAAACCTACCATGACAGTTCTGGGTCCTAATGGAGGCTACCTGTTGGAGACAGCTCAAGCTAGCACAGTGCATATAATACAATGTAACAAGTTGACAGTTGCACAACTATGGGTGAAGTGGGTAAATTCGGCTTGTCAGAGTTCTGCCATAACTAAATATTACTCATACATGATTCTTGAGGGCAAGAATCAGCTTATGGAGGAGGGAATGTCATGTACTGACTATGTTAGTAATCAGCTGATAAAGGATGAATATCATACCCTGCTGACGATACTGATAAGTGGAGACACAATGGAAAGAGATGAAGAACGCTTGAGACTAACATATAGCCTATCTAGACTGTACATTAACTAGCCGTTAGGTGTTTAGCAATTAAATATGTAATTAGGTGAAATTAAGGGATGTATTAGCATAATTACAGAATAGGAGTTATAAATAGGGGAGAAGCTTGTAAACAGGGATTATTATGTTGAATGAAATTATCAAATTGTTACTTTTTAATTATCCTTTCTCTGTATCTGTTCCTTTCCATCTCTCTCACAACTCTCATCCGAATTCAGCCCCAAATTCCACCTAATTAATCCCCAAATCACATCAAGACTGTGACAGGTACGAACCCGTTTAGTTTTCTCGACGGATTCTGACCATCTCCGGCCACCGCAACCCACCAAAGGAGGTCCTAGAGCATCGTGGAAGAGAGGAGAGTTCAATGGTGGGATCACTTTAGGTTGCGAGTGGCTCCATTGGTGGGAGCACCAACTGGCCTGTTCGGTGGTACACTAGAGCAGTATCAGTAGGTACTAGGTCCTTTAGGAGATGGATTTGATGCATGGAGGAGAATTCCTTGGCCACACTTGACTCATTTAACCTTAACTTTCATGGCTATGTATGTCAATTGCTAGGCTTTATTGTTTACGCATTTCTCTAATAATTAAATGAAGCAGACGTAACATGATTGCTAGCTGATTTTTGTCTATTACACTTTTCCAGCATTTGGACGTGATCATATTACAAGTGAACTGGTTCTGTGGTTCGAGTCATACTACATACTTCTTACCTGAGCTCCTTTATTCCATTATTTATTTCTTTAACAAATCAAACGTCACGGTACATAATTTGTACATGCAACCATTGTCATTCACGTGAAGGTTAAACCAATTCAAGTGCTGAACCAAGAGGTATTTGTTTATCAAATGACATATAGCACACACACCAACTTCACATATCCAATTGTTTAATAACATATCCTTATACTCATTTCTTCACTATGAAACTTTGTCATGAAGTATTACCAAAATTTATATGAACTGAGAAGATGTATGACCAGAAAATATGCAATTTCTGGTGGCTTCACTTGCACTAGTCTAATATTCCATTTAATTTCCTTATTGAAGATTGGCTTATCATTAAGATACACCTGTTACTAAAGAACAAAATTTATTGAAATTAGTAAAACTGAATTGACTAATTAAAGTAATGGAACCTAGTTATCTCCAGTATAACAGCACAATACCAGTAAAAGCAAAAGATAGTGGTCATGGTCCTGATTATATAGGGCTAATGCACAATACTTATACAAATTATATGCATGCATGGTTAAATAAAGAAAAAAAATGAAATGTTTGATCAAAAAAATAAAAAGGAAATGACCAACAATCGTTGCTTAAATTACTGCCATTTCCACGGCAAAAGGTCAGTACATGTCATTCAGAGAGCTCAATACTTTGAGGTATTTTTATTAGTTTTTTGTCTAGTATTGCCGAAGGATCTTCTTTTTTCACAGTTCAAATATAAAATTGAAACATACAGTTATATGATAACGATTCATCCGCTTACTATAACTCAACCGTTATTGCTTATTTCTAACATGAAAGATGTAATTTTGGATATCCAAGACCACATTATTATTTTCAGCAAGAAAATTCTAACTTCAGATTTTAGTAACTCGTCTAAATAAAGGTCTACTTACAAATTCTCTGTAATATCTTTTCTATTGTTTGGTCAGCTCACATGGCTACTCTGCTAAACCCTACGATACGAGCAGTCTATCTTACCAGCTGAAGTTCTATTCCGATTTTGAATTGAAGCTGATGCAATATCGGTATTTCCATTTTCTTCCCCCATGCATTAGGGTCCATTTGAGTTAATATTTACTTTGTAGACCGAAGATCAGCTGCCACCCTGGGTGCTTACAAGTTTATTTCAACGGTATTAAGCATACTGAAAGCAAATTTTCGATCCAACAAATTTTGCTACCTAGAAAAATATAACTTAAAAAATAATTATATCTAGTAATAAGAAAATTTAAATTTGCAAGCTTAGGTTTTCACCAATAGCTCATTGCAACTCTTTTCTAAATAAAATGGATTCATGCATGCTAACACAACCAATTAAGAAATTTTATGTATAGTATTGTAAGTATTTGTACTCTGTTGTGTATAATGAAATTGAATAGGGAGAACGCATAAATATAAAGAAAGTAATTTCATCTCAAATTAATTTCGATGGCATTTTGCATGAGACCAGACACACAATTTAAACCAAAAATTTTCGTATTAAATATTTATTTTGCATGAGAACTGGCACACAATTTAAATAAAAAACTTGTGTAGTAACGATTAACGTGTGTGATGTAGAGTAAACTTTGTGATATTATACAAATTCAATTTGGAACGATAGACCTTTTTATTGAATGCCAATTTGAAAGAATATACCTGATGAGATATTGTGTGGCCGGTGAACAATGACGAATTGATGAGTTCACAATGCACTCCTCCGAACTTCACGTCTTCAACACAATTCCGCTTGCCAAATTCTCTTTTGGAAACACAAGTATAACATGCGCGTGGCATATATTATAATTAATATTTACATTATTCAATTAATAATTTTAAAGAATTTTTGTCCAAAAATTAGCAGTAGCTGCTATATGTTACAGTAGAGCTTAATGTTTTCTTTTTTGTATAAATATTACGATTATTTTCTTTGTTTACTAATTTATATAAAATATGTAGTTCTATAATAGAAGTTAGAATGATTTATAATTTTTTTTAATAAAAAAAGGATAGTATGCGAGTGATTCTGAAAAAAATGTAGAAGTTGTTGATGCAGTAGAATTATTTTAAGAAAATTATAAAAAAATTACTTAGTAAATAATACTGTGGAGTCGTCTGAATGCACAATTTCTATGTTATCTCCCTGCATTTCGTACCGAGAAGTGCCGCCTAAGAAACTCTCCGATGCAATCAA
This sequence comes from Rhynchospora tenuis, assembly GCA_027725995.1. Classification (NCBI taxonomy): domain Eukaryota; kingdom Viridiplantae; phylum Streptophyta; class Magnoliopsida; order Poales; family Cyperaceae; genus Rhynchospora; species Rhynchospora tenuis. The sequence continues at coordinate 79,049,843 of CM050888.1, forward strand.
TAATTTGTTGCAACACATTCCTTGAACCCCCTTTCTACGACAGGGCCAAAATATGAGTGTGGTATTCTGAGGATATCGTTTTTAATATTCATTTCTAATTATATATGTTTACAATTGATTTCTTACAATTGCATGAAATAAGACCATGCCTTCATATGTTTTAAAAAGTTAATTTTTCAATCTAATAAAATTTTGTTTAATAAAAAAAATCGTATTTTCCAAGTACTCAGCATTACTTCGGTAACTTTATGTTAAAATATAGTGAGACATGTCATAATATTATAAATAAAAGTCAAGAAACAATAACATGATGAAATTAATCTCAAATTAGGGCCTAAACTAGTTTGATTTTGGCATTTCAATAAAAAAAAATTGTGGCATAATTGGTTTATAAATATTTTCTTTTAACTCTTTACTTTAGATGCAACAGCTACAATCCAAAGTACGACCAAGTTGTCTAATATGCTAATGTGTATATTATTTATATCAATAAGGTCATTGTGAGTTTTTTTTTCAATTAATTGATATTTTGTTAGGTTGTTAGAATAAATTAGAATAATAAATTCCAAAATGTCAAAAGATGTTAGATTACAGCTATGTTAGAAGATGCTTTAATATTTGTGATGTCAAAAAGAAAGCAAACACCACTTGTAATTTAATTTATTTTTCGAAAATTATATTTTATAATGCAGCACACCTTGTTTATTCAACATTCAGGCATTTTTTAAAATATATACATAAATTTTCCCATTTTATATTTTGTTTTTATAACTTAAAAAATGCCAATTATCGAGTCTCAACATGATAATTTTTTAAAAAATCCCGCGTGATGTCGTCCGCGTTTACGGTTTTTGTAATTCGATTTTCTCGCATGTCATATATATATAAGAAATATAATCATTAGCCCAGTTAATCAAAGTCAGTTGTAACAAGTAAAAGGTGTAGTTGATTCTTTCGCACGACTATCATTTTTCAGGCAATACCATGCGTCCATGCCTCTATAGAAACGAGCCTTATCGAGGTTATCTAACAAAAAGTAGGTACCGTATTGCGAAATATTAACTTTATTGCTAAGTTCTTATTCAATAAGAATAAGATGTTACTGCATAATTCATATCTACAAAGAAGGGAAAAACCTGGACCACTCCTTTGCACCTACCTTGTCCACACAATTAAGTCTAAGTCTTACCACAACACTAAAAGAGTGTCACTTTCGCAGCATCAACAATTAACCTAAACTCTTACTAGTACTTCATGTTTCTTTCACCAAGAATTAGCAAATTAAAGTGTACACCATTAACCTTGCATACAATAACAGAATGTAATTCAACCTAAAGGAAACCCTAATTGTTGGGCAGCTTCATCAAGGAAAGAGAGTGTCAAGCCGGTGGCCCGCCTGCTATGCGTCTCCCACTTGAGGCACCTCTCAATATCCATGTGCCAATTGATGACAAGGCACTTATATGAGGATGTGCCATTCATGCGACCTCCATTGAGTAACTTTCCAGTTTTCACTGGGCCTTTTTGCATGATGTCACGGAGAATTGACATACTAAGAGCACGAACATGTGCACTGGGATGAGAAAGGCACCTCACTGTGGCTGACAGACGACACTGCATCATGTAGGGAAAAAAAGGAAAAATCAGAGTCACCACATCAATTTGTATGTTTTTGCTCAGTCCCCATTTAATTGCTTATTGCATGCTACCTGGCATATAAGTTGAGGCATATGCACCAGGGTGGAACAAAGAAACATTTATAACACAACAGGTATCACTTTGACATATGTACTAATTGTAACTTGCCTTTAGTAGGTTGGAGAGACCATCAGCAACAGAGATACCAGTTTCACCCCATTCAACCACAAGATGTACTGCTCTAGCCGTCACTTCTAACAACTGCTCATAAAACACTTAATTAGCAAACAAAACATGTTATTGTTTTGTATATTAGAAATTGAATCTAAACTATCCCAACGTAACTTCAAAATGTCTACACATGCATTCAACTCCTATTTTACCATCACCAATTCAGGGGCCTTTCACAATTACCATATACTTTGGAAATGACCTTGCACTTCAAGTGGTGAATAAAAGGTCACAGGTTCAAGTCCCAATGACCACAAATGTTGAAGTAGACTTGTTAGCCTTCTCCATTTAATTAAGAAATAATCACAAGATATTTCAACTTTTGTCAAGCAGTTAATGTTTATGGGTTTCCTTCACTGATTTCTCATCTATAATTTCATTTACCTCCAATTGAGGGAGAGTACATGCTTCACCATCTACTAGCATCCCATCGGTGGCCCGTAGTAAGAGATCTGAAGCGCTCGCCAGAATGATCAATACCTCTGGACTGTCCTGGTTTCTCATCAGCTCAACAATTAATTTAACTATCCGCTGGTTGACCCGCCACATGCTCTGACCCTGCTCATCGTCCCTTGCTATCCATGGTTGTAGATCTTTCTCAGCCTATGCACACAAGAAAATTCCAGAAAAGTGACTGAAAATGTTGGTATCTTCATTATGAAGAGATATTATGATTGAGTTCAAAATCTTCTAAACTTTTCTTTGGCTTTTGTTAATAAAAAGTTTACAGCTTAGATGAAATCCAGAGGAAATGCAAGGTACTTTCAGTTTTACAGGATTTTAGGAAAGTTTTACTTTTTTTTCACTGAAAATAATACCAGGGAGCAATAATAAAGTTTGGAAAGAGCTTGTTACAATGTGTAATTATTAGTAAATATATACTTCATGCAGTATCATAATTCCACACAGAAATTTGTAATTACTAATTAACATATATAATAGATACATGAGACCAAGTTGTTATGTCACAAAGATTCTGCTACAGATGTAACCTCCTGACCAGAAAATTCTCAGCCTCTCAGGCCTTAGGAGGTACTGGGTCGGGGCATGTCAGATTATAGTAAATGATTAACTGAACTACTAGATAATACCATGACTGTTCAAATCCAAACATGCAAATAGAAAGTTAAAAGACAAAGTCTTGACCTGCAGAACAATAGCAGTTGATGCTTTTGTTGGTGAAGCTGAAACCACGTCACATATAGCATCTACCACCTAACCAATTCAACATTTTAACTGTTAGATAATACAACTCACAAAAATCTTGTATATTTAATATGACCCAATAAATTATTTGTGTATAATTGACTAGACTAACAATAGTAAAGTATGTCCAGCATTGGTAGGCACCATAACAAAACAACCCAATTGCACGAGTTAGTTTGTGCAAAGAAGGTATGTCTCAGATTAGAAAATACAAAAGTTAACAACCTACCTTTCTCCAACCCTGGTGTGCTGATGTACTCTCGGCACACATTTTTGTTTCAGGAGCTGCAATCAACTTATGCCACAACAGGGAAACCACTGAAAAGCATAATTCCTGTTTCTCAAATAGAACAGATCTCAAGAAAGTATGGGACCCACAATTGTAGCCCCCATTCCTACCCATCGTAAGGAAGTTTGCCAGGTCTGATGCCTCCATTGGCAGGCTTGACATTGCCTTTCCTGATGTGCTTGCCACATCATTGCATTGCAAGAATGCCTCTGCGCAATTCCTTTTGGGCTCTGATGAGGTGGCTGTGTCCTCTTTTCCCAATAAGCCGTCACTTCTTTGCCTAGACTCAGTACATGATGGATCATCTCTTCTCATTGGTGCAAGAACTAAGGTTGCTTCCAGTGGCTCGACCTTATTTACAATGGAGGAAACCGTTTTTCCATGTAGATCGATTAAATGGTAGAGAGAAGAAGCTCTTGTAGAAATCTGAGAATCCCATTTGCACTGCATTAAGCTTGACAAGGCATTCGTGCATGCTTTCGACCGGCGAAACAGTTCTGACACATGGGCTGCAACCATGGCTGCAGCTACTATCTCATTAGAACTATAGCTCCATGAGGTACCAACTGATGAGGGTTTCAATGAAAAAAGGGCCTCTAAAATCCCTAGCATTCTACGTGTGTGCAATATTGCGCAGCCAATGCTGGTTTGTAGCTCTGCGGTTATTCCATTCTTTGCCTTTCCAGATTTAGTGACCTTTCCAGAAGCTTTGGAATTGGAATGGTTTCCATTTTTGGAGATAAGAGGAAAAAGCTGAAGTTCACAAGAGAGTGCGCAAACTGCTGCTAGAACATAGGAATCGAAAGTGGCAACAGGACCCTGCCTTTTCTTGTTTCTGCTTCTAGACAATGCAGTCCCATTTGTAAAATTCAACTCGTTGGCATGTTCATCAGAGGAATTGAAATCAACTCCAGTTGGTTTTTTGCTTCCCCCAGGCAATGCTTCATGACTGACAGAGACGGTCAACACAACAAATAACAATCTGGAAGCAAGATCCATAGAAGCACAGGACTCAAGAAACAGAGAATGGATCATGGTACGAAGCTCAGCCACAGCTAAATTCTTGGTGGTTGACCACATGCGCTCCTTTGACTTTGTAGAGCGATCTGTGGATGTCTCCATTGGGAAGGTTCGCCTGAGAATGGCTTCGACTGTAGCAACAAAGATTCTTATAAGGCATGCTTCTGATGGGCTGCCACGAGGTAGATACTCCAAGATTTTTAAAAGGGGTAAGTAGAGGCTCCATGACAGAGTGGGAGGTTGAAGTGGAGTTGCCACAACAAGTTCTGGTAAGTCGACTGCAGAGGAACTGAGAGGGAGAAGGCCGTAAGCAGCTTCCCAGATTGTACATATTCTCCATTCAACGTCAGGGCCATGTGCGCATAGCAGGGAGGCGATGCCTTGTGCTGTGGCATCAATTGTGGCCTCTGATGCAGGAGCTTCTAGCTGTTCAGTTTTAAATTGACATCAAGAGTTACTAGTTGAGTAAAGGCTTATTAGCAATAATATCTAGTCTCATTTGTTGTTTTTTTAGTCTCCACGAGCATTTCGCATACTTGCTAACACCTCAGATGCTATTACAATTTATTAGACAATAAATATACAACCTAATTGCAAAATACATAATAGGGATGTAAATCCACTAATTATCAACAATTTTGCTCCCTCATTAATGTCGTGAGAAAATGAGCACAAGAAATGGGGAGTAAAAGAAATGTTAGATTACAAGTTCCAATTTATATGAACTTGTTACTAAACAATGGGGAGTAAAATGTAAAATTTCGAAGGTCTACTTAGTTATTTTCTTCTCAACTTTAACTATTTTTTTTATCCAAGAGGTGTAAACTTTAGCACGAGAAATAGATTTACAATAATTGGGTGACGTTTCCAAGAGCCCATCCATGTATCCCAGCAAGTGAAAAAAAAACGAAATGAATCACAATTTAAAATACAATTTGAAATCTGGCTGTAGATCACTTTGTAAAAATTTAAAGTTGGGAGGCTTGACATCATCTTATATTAAAAATAAATAAATAAATAAATAATAAATAGAAAAGAGAGGTAGTTATCAGCATCATAAATACCTGCTTTCTATAAGATGAAATATAACCGCCAAGTGGTTCATGCTGCACCTCAATGCCTTCAGCAAGCCTCAATGGAGGGAAAAGCAATGTTGGCTGAGAAAGAATTCGAAAAAGGAGAGCGGCAGCAGCATCTGCAGCAATGCCAGCTCTCATTGACATTGCAGTCCCAATCGCACGTAAGAAATGCAAATGTATCCAGTTTCTCGGCAGCTAGAGAAATACAAGAAGACAAACTTTACTCAGGGGCTGATGAATATGTTCCAGTAAGGTAACTTTGAATATTAGATTTACGAAAAAAAAGTAGTAAATTGTTGCACTAGTGCGCTCACAGAGAGATGTTTGGAATATTTTCCTAAATTCTGGTAACGTGATTGATATATATGATGCAAAACAAACAGTCATAAAATCCAGCCAGAACAGCATATTTTATAAGTGAAATTGAAACAATATAAGTTTTGAGAATCATGCCATACCCTCATCCCATTTGCATAATCTTCAGCTGCTCTGAGGAGTTCAACAAGTTGCACGGCTGCATCTAGAGCATCTGGGGCCCACGAAGGGGGCGCCTCAAGAAGCCCAAGCAGTAGCCTCTGTGTTGCACTTGGAGTAGCAATTGCATAATATCTGGAAGATTGGAGACATTGTGTAAGCCAATTTTTCAAAGAGCCTAACTAAAACATCTAACTGAAGAACAATAGTGAAAAGTAGTTAACACACTGCGCATATAATACAAAACACTGAATTATGAATGTACACCGACCTATGAAATAATCGAGCATAAGGCTCAAGAGGAGGCAACCCTGCAACAAGATGCTCATCCAAAGGAGTTGTGGGGGGTGGGAGTAGAAGTGCAGGAACAGCAGCTGCTGTCAGATTTGCAGTTTCATATCGAGTCACCTCCTCATCACATACACTTAAAATTACTCCAGCGCCATTAGCTACTGCCCATCTTGGAGTTGACGGCATCAATTGGGGATGCTTCCCTGACCCACGGCTACAAGCTGATATTGCAAAATAGTAGAAATGTTTAGTTCCAGCCTAGGAAGATTTGATTAGATTGAAGTAAACCATACCATAACAGTCAGGTCATAGCAGGAAATCCAGGCAGTCAATGGAGGGGTTTGGACAGATTCAAGTCACAGCCATTGCGTAACAATCAGTTTTGGCCTGAGGTAATATCCAACTATAAGATTTGGATTTACCAGACTGCTTTCTTAGGTATTATTGGTTTATTTTGTTGGGTTTTGCAGATTTAATTTTCTCTACTCGGTTGTAGAGATAGGTTTAGGCTGGGTCATGCAGGTTCTGATAGTTCTACTAGGCTCTTCAAAATATTTTTACAATTTAAAATATACCATCCTATTGGGCTATTGCGATAGATCACAGTACTGGAGAACTACATAAGCATTTAAGAGTGAAACATACAGAAAGAAAAGTTGGTACAAATCAAAAAGGTATTCCAGTTAATGCCCCTAGGATGTCCTTTACTTGGTAATAGTACCATTACAGAAACTACTGCTTAACAATTGTCTACTACTGTAAAAACAGACCAACTGACCTGTTGTTGGAGGTTTCAATTCCCCTCCAGCTGCATACTTTCCCATGACCCCGCCGCACCTAATCCCACAAAGAAGCTTCTATCAAAACAATTGAATATAATACAGAAAATTTTCAATAAGAAGAGAAAAATTTACAGACTCTTTTCCCCATTTTTTTTAAGGTATATGAGTTGTGATATACCATCGGAAATAGTCACTTCTGATGCCAAGAGGTGCAGCTAGCAGTATATCTGTGATCCAAGGAGATAAAGGTCTGTAGGGCTTTCTTTCATTCTCACTGGGTGAAGATTGGTCGGCTTCCATTCCTTTTGAACTGCTTGTAGATGCATGGTCACAACTTCTGGTGCTGCTCTCCCCTACATCATTATTTTGATGTTCAATTTTGTAAATGGGCCGATTGTAGTGAGTTAAAACCCGTAAAATCTCTCCACATGCTAGAGCCCACTGTTCTGAGTACTCTTTCTGAAATTAAAGGAAGGATTTGCAATGAATAATTGTAAGTTCAGATCACAAGTTTGCCCAGTGTTTCACTGTGATGTAAATACATGCAATAATTTTTGTATTGTTTAGACTTTAGACACTACACTAAACTGTCAAATTTAACTCTCAGAGCAATTGCATGTATTCATTTCCATTAGTCATTTACTCTACAAAATTGCAATACCGTATTAATGGCTTAAACTGCAACATCCATAAAATTTATGAATTCGTAATATATTGTTAATACTAAGTCTTACAACAAAAATGTGTTTTTCCAGAAAGAGTGTTGAGATTAGCACGAACTAACCAAAATGCTCTTAAGTATTTCATAGGATCTCAATCAAACTGCTAAGTAAGAAACTGGGGCATTGAATTGTTGTTAGGCTTAGTTTCAGCTATCTTATTACAGGTTGGGAAAAATTATTTTAAAATACAAAAACTGACAAAACAGCATCAAATCTTTGTTAAAAACCACTATGCAAGCTAAGAAGCTGGCATTAAAAAATCATTGCTGGTGGGGGCAAATTAGTCAAATTAGTGAAGGTAAAAGATTTAGAATCATCCTATCAAGAATATTTACCTCAGTTGTTTGGCTGAAAAGAGCAATGAAAGAGTTAAATGGAGGGTCATTTCGGTCATAAGTTAATGTTCCATCAATTATTCTTGAAAGAATGGGATGTGTGATGGCATGTCCGTGCTCCGGATGATGAAGAACAAATTTAGCTGTTTTTTCACAAATAAAAAGAATAATTCTCTGAAACTTCTTAGCAAGAGAATTATATTTAGTAGAAAATGTACAAAATAAAACTTACCTAGTACTTCATCTAGTAGGCGGTTTTCTTTAGATGGATAGTAGCTCTGGATTAGCTGTGCATATAACCCAAGAAAATGTCAGAAAATTTCTATCTGGTTTTCTATTCAAAAAAAGTAAAACGTACATAAATACATATACATCAAACTTTTGTGAAATGAATAAGGCTCAGAACCCTACTATACCTCTTTTTATTTTTATTTTTTTTTTAAAAAAAAAAAAAAACTAAACCACAGCTTATATTGAAAAAATAAAATATGACAAGGTCATCTACCTGAGCTAAATCATCCGGAAATTGGTCTGAGGTGAATTGGCCGAAATACTCCACATAAGCCAAAATTTGTGCCTTCACAAAATTATTAAAATAAAATTAATTCCATACTCCTAACTCATACTAACCTTTTTATTTCAAAATATGATTAAAATTATACAAAACAACTTAACATATTATATCGTCAAAATACATGATACTGCAAAGACGAGTCAGTCAAAGGCTAACCATCCCAAAGTTACTGTTAAGTGCAGTTTGGTTTATGCTGGTACTAGACTCGACCCGTTACAGTACTCCAGCTTTAGGTTTCTTCGGTATTAAAATCAGACCCAGATAGTAAATTACGCAATAAATTAATAATTGTTGAAATAAATGAAATAATAATGCAACCTGTCTCTGAGTTTCATCTTGAGGTGGGGGCCATAAGAGGGATGAAAACTGGAGCCCATCTATCCACTTCTCATTCGATTCAGACATAATAGTCTAAATTCCCACCTGTTTTACCTCAAGACACACCCCAAGTAAGAAATTGCAATCTACAATCCAGATATAAGCAACTCGGCTTTATCCGCTTCATCAATTGTAGCACTTTACCACTGATCTCACTGAATATAGGGGAAGTTGATGCTTCTGATTCAACCCATTGATGCAGATGACAATTATCCCATTTGATCTGACCTTTCTGAATTATTCAACACTTCAATGCAAAAATAAGTAGAATAAGTGAGGATTTAGATTCATGCTATAATTTAGGAGAAAAACATGCACAGATAAAATAATAAATTAGAGAGGCAAAATTAAATAAGATGTTTTTTACTGATTATAATTATATTTCAAATTTAGCTTAAACTGTAAGAGAGAGCCCTAGTAGCATTGACGTAAGCATAATACTTTGGGAAAAGGGAATAATCTAAAAGAACATATAAAGGAAGTAACTTATCCAAAATTGGAAAAGTTGCGACCAAACTTTAACTTGAATATGTATCTATGGAGTAAATTTTGAAACAGAGCATTCCAACAGTCAAATATTAATTTCGTAAAAAAATACAGAAATAACAAAAATTGAGCCACCAATACTCCAAATAAATAAAATAATATTACCATACTATAATATAACAAAATATATAACTTTCCTCTCCAACTCTACAGGAAAAACCCAGTAAAAAAACATAGAAAATTCTAAAAAAAAAAGCACGAATTCACAAAATTATCAATCAAAACAAGCACGAAGTTATTCACATCGACAAAAATAGATGGAAGAGAAATCAAGCATTACCTCGATCAATCCCTCGACAACAAGCAGGTAGGGTTTTCGCACCTCCTCAAGTTCTAGAGAGAGAAAGAGAGAAGAAGAGACAAGTAGTAGAGAGAGAGAGGAGATTTTTTCGGGAGAGAGAGAGAGAGAGAAAGAGCTCTAGGATTTTTATTAAATTTTTATGTGAAGAAATTATATGGGTGGAGAGCGAGAGAGATACTTTGGTCGATCCGGGGTGCTCGTTTGGAGGCTACGCTTCTTTCTTCTGATCTCCCTCTTGCTGATGTGGCCTTGATATTTTTGGCATTCGTATCTCACTCCCTGCTCCCGGTCCACAACGCCGTCCTAAGTATCTAAGTGCGGATTCGTTCCTGGTGTATTTAGGAGTTTTTGCGCCGGGTGCGGTAAACTTTCTACTTTTTGATGGAATGACCATCATCATGCATGCCATGGAGCCGAACATACATGGGAATTTGAATGACGAAAATGCCCATGGGGTCACAGACTGCGTCGGTGTGCGGGATCCAACGGGCGAGAAATTTGTTTGAAGACACGTGTCGGATGGTTAGGTTGACCGCGTCATTCGGACAAGTGGAGGCGTAGCGGACGGTGGAGGATGAATGGGTGAGCGCGATTGGACGGCGGTGAGATGCGCCACAGTTCAGAATTTGATTTTTTGGCAAATTGGTGGGGCCCTTTGAGCACTTATTGACCCCGCTTGTAAAAAATGTTAAAATGTCTCTATCAATTGTCATATTTTATTTCATTTTATTTGGTAAAATTTCTATGAGGTTGCTGAAGTTTATGTTCCTACGGGGGATTTTCAAAAAAAAAAAAAGTTTATGTGTTTATTTTGTCAACAGATTGATTATTGGACCCAAATGTATCTAAAGTGGTTTTTGACTATCTCAAGGTTCATAATGTTACGTTGCCATCAATTTACCGTCCAAAATTGAGCATGACGTGATGTTATCATTAAATTTTACAAAATAATAGGTCACATGATGAAAAACTGTTTAAACTAGCAAAAACAAATATTAGTATTTCATTATTTTTCAATCTAAATTTTGACGGCGCACTTGAATAAGAATAACTTAACGTGAATATTTGTTCTTATTTGCTTAAATGTACTGTTTTGTTGAAAAAAAAATAATTCAAACAACAGTCAAGTTTAATATTTTAAGTGTTGACTTTGGAATAAACTCATAAAAAAAATGAAATCCAAACACTAAATTATTCTACTGGTTGTTAATTAGTGCTAATGCAAATTTGACTCAGTGTTGTCGTACATTTCAGTCTTAGCAATGTCATGACTCGCGAGTCGTAAGTAATGTGGATCACCAACCCGCTACACCAATTAATAAATCAAAAGCACTGCGGTGAAACCGAAGTATTTAGCATGAGGAGCCTGGTCTAAGTTTGCCACCTTTTAATTTTTCGCCCATTGAAATTACTGTGTTTAGTGTTTATCTGTTATCACAATGAGTGATTAACCGATTAATGGAACTTTCTAGATCAATTCATGGTGGCATTATCACCTAACCGACCATATCGGTCACTTTCCTTCATAATATTTTTTTCCCTTTTATTCTGAAGTAAAGTTACGTTTATATAAAAAAATATGATGTAAAACACAATAATATAATGAGGACATAGTGACATACAATACACATATCTCTATGAATATATTCGCCGAACGAAATTAAGGAGTAAAACTACAACCAGTTAAAGTTTATCAAACATATATATATTACAAAAAAATTCTTCATGTACAAAGGAAGTTAAAAAATTTAATTGTCATTTTCGTTGAATCTTGTTTAAATAATAAAAAGAACTGAATTATCACGATCAACTCTATGTGATATACATGCTAGCAATTTATTGGAGTTTGTTTGTTATGTCTGCTACCAAGAGGATGAAGCTGAAATTTGTAAAACTTTTTGTGCACATATTTCGAGAATTTATTGATCGATATTTGTCCAAAAGGAATTCCAAAATTTATATACAAACATAAATGCATATTTTATAATTTATAAAATAAACTTATCACTGAATTTCGCCCCCATTGAAATTACTACTGTGTGTTACCACAATACCACCGCAGAGTGTGATTAACTGATTGATTATGTATTTTTTTGTCCTTTTGCGGTTTTGGTTATAAATAATGGAACTTTCTAGAATCGATTAATGGTGGAGTCACCACCTAACCGGCCACAGCAGTCACTCTCCTTTATATATTTTTTTTCTCTTTATTATAGAAGAATAAAGGTAAGTTTATTTTATAAAAATGATTTAAAACACAATATTAGTGAAGGCACACATTGTCTTTGGGAAGTGATCCGGACACCCCTCTCTTTAGTCCAAACACCCCTATAATTTTAAAATGACATTATTGACCTTTCCAATAGAACGCTGCTACGAATTCCGTATTTAGGTTTTTTTTTTCTCTCGCGATCCCAGGACTTTGCTGCAGTGATTTAGCAATTTAATACTTTCATGAGCCATTGATTGACATTGCAAAGCGACTGGTTCAAAGGGTGAAAAACTCAAAAGCGAATACTATTATTTACTAGTACAGTACTTTAACAGTGCAATTTTTTTTTTTAATGATGGTGATCAATGATTGCTGGTCAGTTCTAGAAAACTTGTAAAAATATTATGTAATTATCTTGAAACACATAAGGATAATTTGGTCCAAATATTTTTTGCAGGGTTTTCGGACTAAAAGAAGGGGTGTGCAAATCAATTCCCATTGTCTTTATCTTCACCTGGGACCGTAGCGCAAGGAGAAAAAACTATAATCGGATCAAGCTTATCAAGAAAAGTATGAAAAAAATTTCTTCATGTAAAGAAAAGAAGTTCAAAGTTTAATTGCAATATTCGTTAAATTCGTATTAGACGATAAAATCAAATAATGATCACGATTAACTTTATATGATAAAATCATATACAAATTTTGTTTGTTTTATCACGAGCAAGAGGATTAAAATGGAAGTTCACAAATTTCTTTTGTATTTATTTTCAGCAATTTAGAATCAAATTATATTATTCAAAGTGATTGCAAGAAATTATTAAAATGTAAAATCATCAATTATGAAATAAAACTATTTACAATTTTAATTTTAAAGTATGCTTCAATATTTTTTTGAAGTTAAATTTTAAACCTCCTTGTCGTATAAGCTCTTTCTAGGTAACTTTTATTCATAATATTGGGCATGCAATGATGCAAACCCAAAACCATAGAAGTTATAAAAAACTAATGGGTGAAGTTTAAATTGGTACTTCAAAGGGAATCCTGTTAGGTGAGGCACATAATTCTCTCTTTATCAGAATTGTCAGGTTCATATCATTCTACAAATCGTATCACACACATGTACCCTCACCTTCATTTCACATAAAAACCACCCTTTGGATTTTCAATCGCACCTCTACTTTTTTCTTAACTACTTCAAAAAAACTTTCAAGTATTTCAAATTTTTTTTTGAAGCGATTCCATATATGTAGACCTAACAATCGCACCTTATGGGTCCAAACGAAATCTCATAAATTGATTTGCCTCATAATTGAACTTTTAACTTCAAACTTCAAATCTAGAACTTGAAATTTATTACGAAACCACCCTTGTTTGACGTTTCAAAAGTAAAAACATTTGAAGTATTTTTTAATTTATTTAATTAGTTGATTATAACTAAAGTAAAAGCATCTTCACCAAATGGCCTCCTTTAATGGAATTTAGCACAACTTTTGAAGTGATGTCCAGCTGTCCAGAAATTAGGGACCACAGTGGGTCAGCGCGGGATGATCCTAGCCGTTGAAAATATTACCAAACGAGGGGCGCCTGATCCTAGCTAGCGTAAGAGATTTTATGTCTTCTTGCTATTTAGTATTTAATCTATTATTTAGACTCGGTTCATACGCGTCAGAAAGACCAAATTAATATACCGCCTCAGCGATGCCAAAATTATGTTAAAAAAATTGTCACTACTGGTAAAATTTTGACATTGCTTAAAATTTGTTAGTTTTGATTGTCCCTTTTAAACGGTTCAGAGTAATTTTTAATTATAAAATCATTTCAAAAATAAAAAGTCGTGTCAATTTATAAATTGTCAAGAAAGTAATACAATATTATATCGTTAATTGTTAACTGAACCTCAGAAATATTTTTTTCTGATTTTATCAGGTCGTGTAAAAAATTGATAAAAATTTTAAAAAATGTTTTCAAAATGTAAATTTCTTGGACAATACTTCACGGGCAGCCGAAAGTTTCTCACCTATGTTTCGTACTGCTTCATCGTAGATGAGAAGGATCAAATAATTTCTAATACAGACCTTCGTATATTATAATCCGTGTAGCTAGCAGTTTTTAGTGCTTTGATTACATAGACCACACGGATAGTTTAACAATTGATCATAGAAGATCTAAGACACAGGATCCGGACAGTGGGAGAAGATTTTTTGTTGCCACGTGGCAGAGAACAGGGCCAATTATGAATCGGCTAAAGATATTTGCGCGCACTGACGTGGCGCACTGGCGTGCGACGAATATATCTCCCGTGGCCCTCGCGAGAGAAACGACGGCAATCCGACACGGAAAGCTGTGGGCCCCACCTTTCATGGCCATGATGGATGTATATCATGGCATGAAGGGGATGAAAGTAGGTGTTTCACTGTCGGATGGGACCCACGTGACGTAAGGGATGTTTTGACGAGTTTGCCCTCTGGGCAATTTGGTATTTGGTAATTCGCAGGACAACTGTCGGTGTTTTTTTAATGTTTTCCTTTTGTCCGGAAGTGGGAAGAGGACAAGAGGTTCTTTGAAAACGTATAATTTTTATTCCATTGTCAGATTAGTAAAACGAGATTATTAGAAAAAGAAAAAAAAATAAAGGAAAACGAGCAATGTCTAATTTTTTAAGGAGACCCCTTTTTTTGTTAGAAATATAGTTTGGGATCACTTTTTTTTTCATACTTTTTAATTGTTTTCTTTTCTTTTTTTTGTGACAATATTTTGAATTGAAAATAATATTAAGTACATTCTTATGAATTTTACTCACAAATGGTCTTGTATTCTCTATTTTACAAATTAATTTTCTTAGAATGTATTCATTACTTATATTATGCATGTATATATATTTTCAGTGATTTAATTGGAACCATATTACATGTTAAAAAAATTAGCAAAATCAACAGAAATATTAAAGATATTATTGTGCATGTGCTCATCGGATTTGTTTGCGCTAATTCAAATGGACACGTTAAATGCCTTAAAAAAAAATGGATACGTCGAATTAGTTTTTTTTTTTTTGATAGACTACGTCGAATTAGTCACGATATATGTTTTTGCGTGATTATTCCTGCCAATAATTAAGAACAATGTTCTGGTTAAAAAAATTACCAGAATATTGTCTAATTGTTATGGAATAGATTTTTTTGTAAATTTTTTTTTGCTTAATCATTGAAATCTTACATTAAACTCTAAATAAATGCTCATGATTTTGGCTGTGCTTAACTAAAAAAGAAAATATATCAATTATTATACACACGTATATTCAGAACTACATTTAGTGCTTATGTTATGATGTTATCATTTCTGAATGATTGAGTCAAAATTTAATATCTAAAATTACTAAATTAGGAAAACTGATATTTATACCTTATATGTTATCAAATACATACTCATGAATTTATTAAGCGCTTAATAAACATGATACATCAAATGCACACAAATTTGAGCTGCAATGTATAAACAGCCTTCAGCTAAAGTCTAGAAAGCACCGAAACCAACATATATAAATATCGGAATATTGTTATGACTTATGAACATATTGAATATATGCTTTAATAAAAAGCACAACAATGATTCGACAGAAAAGAATCTCTACTTTTTTTTCTCGATTTAAATTTAATGTCATTGTTTTTAAAATAATTTTATTGTCATTATGTTATATCTATTAGCAAACTTTGGATCTCAACAAAATTAAAAATAACAATTGACAGTTAATACTACAATAGAAGCCCTTGACAATCTTTTATTCATCTTATTCAATTATTTTACGACAACCAACAACGTTCCAAACAGGTTATATTGAAGTGATTTAAACATCATTTATCCTCTTCTTCAAGTAATCAATTAGTTATTGTTGAGCAAATGGGGTAGTTTGACTTGACCTATGAAGTGGATACACTATATGCATTAATTTTTTTGCCCCTCTTTTTCTTTTCTTTGGTTTTTCTTTGGTATCGGAATGTAATCATTTCCACTTTTAACAAAGATGATGTTGAGAGATCTTAGACTCTATTCTCTACTCTCTAGCACGAGGTCGACATGCAATTTAGGTAAAAATGGAAAACTTTTAATATTATTTACTTTTATTACTAACCTTAAGCAACATTTTTGAAAAAGCTATTACCATTTTGTAGTTGCGCACTTTGACTCGACTCAAATTTGACACTTGAAACAAATTTTTGGTATATACGGAACCTACCTGAGGCTGGACTCAACAAAAAAAAAAAAAAAAAAAAAACAAAAACAAAAAACAAAAAACAAAAAACAAAAAAAAATCAACATGAAACTCTGTGGCAATTTGTCAGGGTACTAAAAAACAATTTCGGAACCTAATTTATCAGATTTCTAAGATGAATAATCCAAGACCTTTCTCCTCGAAAAAAAAAAAATCAAATGTCCTTTGTGATCGACCTAAGTTCATTTTTTATCATTAAGTTATAATTAAATTAAGAAGAGTAAGACTATCATTGTTAGGATTCTATCGGGCAAAGAAAAATGCTAACATGACTTTTTAAATTATCGCTCAAAACAGAATTACTTAAGAAATTATCACAATTTATCATTTTTCTCCCTTCTTAAAATTATAGGTTTTTAAAGTAAAAATTAGGCAATGGAGATTATAATCTTTTATAAATTTAACAACTAATGTATTGGTTAAAAATACTGTTTAATTACTAATTTTTAAATTCCATATCAAACATGACTTAAGTTTGGAGCAAAGTGACTTAACAGCTTAATCCTTAACTTACTTCATGGATTAAGTTTTATGTGACCAAATTGGTACTGTAACATACATATTTACTGATTATTATAGTCGCAAATAAATTTATTATTAATATAATCTATCTTAGTTAGGAAAGAAAAATAGCATGTTATGATATGCCGCACGGAAGACTGCATATTTATTTGATAGATATGTAACCAGTACTATGCATACGGTGTCGGATAAAAGAAAAAAAAAAAAAAAAAAAGATGTCTAGTCTAATAAATTCACTTGGCAAGTAGCAAGCAACTAGTCTGAAAATATCCTACCTAACCTTCATTAATAAAAAGGTTCCAATTATTCAGAAACCATTCCTTCGTTGCTGGGTTCGCTGCCAATGCATGCATGAGAGGATTCTGTAGGGTAACATGAGGCCTGAGGGGTCTTTAAAGCATGCTTAGCGTTATATAGAAGATTTTGGATATTGGGTGCACCTATAAAATAATTTTGAATTTATGAGCCATTCAAAGTTTCTATCATAGGTTTAAATGAATATGTCGAACAGGTACGAGGCTGTAAAGGTGTACAATGATGTCAGATCATATATAAAGGAAGACTATTTCTTTTTCAGCCACTAGTTATTGAAATTTGAAATTACAAATTACTTGAAAAAAAAAATTGATGGAGGTATCCTCTCTAATATTACTTGTATTGATCCAAAAGGGAGTGCGTAGAGAGAGGTGGTGAATAGGTCTGAATACCTATGTCATCCTCTTTTATGCTTGTATTCTTTATGTTTTTATATACTATATAGTACAAGATTTAGTCAATTCTGCCTTATTCACCTATAAAGAAAAAATCAATATTATAAAATAATAAAAATTGAAGTAGATTTTGTTCAATCAATGGCAAAACACAGACACAGTTAAGTAATGGGCTCGTTTGGATGGGTTGGGAATAGTGGGAAGAGTGGGAAGAGTGGGAAGAGTAGGAAGAGTGGGAAGAGTGGGAAGAGTGCTATTCCGGGAAGAGGAAATCTTGTTTGGATGGTGAGTTTAGGAATAGCGTTGGGAAGTGTGAAAAAGTAGAGAGAAAAGTGTTGTTGGGAAGAGTGTTATTGAAAATTATGTTAGGAATGGAATTGGCTATTCCAAAATCGTTTGGATGTGTTAGGAATAGCCAATTCCGGGAAGAGGCTCTATTCCCCTATTCCCATGTGCATCCAAACAAGCCCAATAAGCCAACAAACTCAACTAGAGCCTTGATTCGCAGAATGCAAAGGTTGGTTCTCGCTTCATGATTTGCGGGCTCATTCTTTCGGCCTCATTCTTGATGGGCTCATTTTAAGATGTAGAGGATTCAGAGCCTGGGCGCAAGATTATTTATGTAGTCGAGTTCTTTTTGGAAGGAAAAACCAGATTAAAGGGGGCAAAATAAAAAATTGTTTGTCAAGAATGGGATTCGAACCCATGCCCTTTCGGACCAGTACCTGAAACTGGCGCCTTAGACCAACTCGGCCATCTTGACATTGTATTCGTTTTTTATTTAAATGATATATGATGTGAGACCTTTTCAGTTTTCACACGTTTGAGAGCAAGGAATAGAGTTGCGTATTTATCTTTTCGTACGGGATTATATTGGGAAAAATTAGCACTGCTAAATTAAACATAATTTCAAAATAAATAAAAACACCAAGGTTAATAATTAATTCCACAAATGATTTTCCTTGTGCCACCTATTAGGAACTTTACATTTGTTTAATGTCTGGACATGAAATATTACATGCATAATTTCGGAGATTTAACTGGTAGAATGAGATCTCGTGTAGAGAATAGAGAAGAAGATGAGGGAATTCTGATGCAAGAGGTGGATGTTTCACTGACGATATAGACAGTGACCTGGAGTGATCTCTGTATGCTGCTTAAGTAGTGACACTTTGTTTGACTTTGCTGTGTTATGTGGGGATTTCATCTCTTATAGCTCGTGTATTTTGTGGATTGTTGTTTTCGATCGGTTGTTTTCATTAGGTGCAATGATATGCTTTACATATCATTTTGGCTTGGTTTGGATTGTTTTAGGTATATTAGTATGTTTAAATACCAATTGGTTTTATTTTAGTTTCTAGCTTTAACACTCTTTTAGCTCTTGTAACAGCCTATTACATTAGCATCTCTGCTTGAGGTATTTTTACATAAATAAAAAAAATTCCGCAAATGATTTTCCTTGATAAAATTCCAACTTAGAATATGACACTACGTGGGACTGAAATATTAGCGATTTTTAAATAATTGCCATAAGTATTTTTATATTTGACAGAAATCCCAACTTACAATATAAGACAACTGTCACTAACCTAAACCAAAGCACTCCAAAAGACTTCCAAGACAGCAAAATATTCCTGAAACTTCTTTTTTTCAAACTTCACACCTCACAACAGAAAAAAAAAGAAAAAAAAAAAAAGAGAAAAGATATCACCTAAAGGACATCTACAAGATTACAGATGCACATGCAAAGATCCATGTCACTGGCCTCTGAGATAGAATCTAAAAGCTCCTATTATTGAGTGCGACAACACCATAGCACTCTTTCAAAAGCTTCTTTGATTCTCACCATAAAAGCCCTACCTTTGTCTTGTACAACATACCTCATGGTGGCACAAATTCATGCATTGCAACTGATAACGCCACATGAAAATGGATCCTTAATCACTCATGTGCCGTGCTTGTACTTGTATGGCATCAACATTTAAGCGCCACACATCAGGAAACAAATTTGGTACATACACGCATGATGATTTTAGCTAGGCTACCACAAGAAATTCATCTGAGAAGAAGTTTGCGGCTCTTCTTCATCGTGCGATGGCGAATGCGCATGCCGTCCCTCGTATGTGGTGATCACCATTCGTGGGTCCTCGGCCAATCTTTCGATGCGCTTCTTAACTCTGCAATTGTCTTGTGTGCACCTATAATAGCTCCTGCCCGATCAAAGATGTATCACTTCATGTTAGCGCACAAATGATGTGGATTCACTTCAAACATATGTGCAGAAAACTGTACATTAACATTGAATGGGCCTTCATATTTTTTCATTTTTCGAAACAGAAAAAAAATTAAAACTTGAGAGTTGATAATCTACTCAATAAATTACTTCTAAGTTCTAACTAATTCCGAGACAACATTTTATTAAAAGGATTTTCAAATAACAAGAAAAAGTAAAAAAAAAAAAATGCTTGCACATAAAGTGCCTTTTCTAATTGGGAACAAAACAGAAGAAAAATTTCATGTCTCTTTTTTTGCCAACTCATTTTATCCCCCACCTGACTGGTGAGACCCACTTACTGTGTGGGGGACCACAACACAAAGTGGTAGGTGATGGGGAGCAAAACATGTCCTTATCATTGTTCAATCCAATTTAAGTGGCTTGCATCCTCATTTTTCTTAGATCAGAGATAGGATGTCAGATTAGACCTGTAATTCAGATTTACATTCATAGCCGCAATAATGGAATTTCATAATGTAACAGGGAAATTTGGAAAGTAGTGCTGTATGTTTAAAGTGTCCATTCTTAGCGTATACACTGCTAGAAGGATCACCATAATTGGCCCCAGAAATAATAACCCAATATAACTCAACCATGTTGATTTTACAAGTAACAATGTAGCACCAATATATGGTAATGGGAACCATCATGAATATAGAGGTTAATAAGTTATTGTTTTTCCTAATATAAGGGTCCCTTCAAATCTACCTGTGAATCTCATAATGACCAAGCCTAATTTCAAAGTCCTTGATACAGTAAGATTCTCAAAAAGTTACTAGAACCAAATCATGTTCCCCACCCCTTTGCAAAAGTGAGATGAAAAGGAGTCTCATTCATACTCAAATAACAGTGCATGGGGCCCAAGAAGAAGAGAAGGGCATGATTGCAAGGCCATCAAATCCACCTTTCTTTCATAAGGCTGAATTGTCACCAATTTTTCAACAATTGCAGGTGGTTGCTATTTTCCAAGTTAGTGTGCACTTCTAATCATGCTCCTCTCTTCCGACCCATCTTATAAATTCACGTAATTCCATCATATATATATATTCAGTATTTTAGGGTCTGCTACAGAAGGCTAAATCAGAGGCAAAGGAAAAGAGAGTAACGGAAGTAATTTAAAATTTTACTTTGACTGAAGCTTTACTGGCTCCACATTAGAAATTTGAGGAGGGAGATGAAAAGAAGAGGAGGTGAGAGATATAGTGATTTGGAGTAGGGTTTACTCTACTATGCTACATCCCGATTTGAGGGTAACAAGAACCGGACAAACCTTACTCTCCCTTTCTTACCGTACTTTTAATGCCGTTGTTGTGAAGCAAACTCTTAGGACGTTTTATGTTAGCTTGTATTTGAACTTTTCAAGTTAATTTATGCCCACGTGACATTGCCAAAAAAAAAAAAAAAAATCTAATTTAGTTGAAAAATATTTAAACCATTTGTTCAAATTACAAAAGTGACCAACTACTAATAAAGAAGTTATCTGCATTAGTTTGCCGGTCTAATTAATCTTGCTAACTTGAGTCAAGTGTCTGAAGAACTATGGACATGAAATAATTGAGTGTTAAATTGATAATTTAGTTTAACAACATAAGTTGAAGGAAGAATCAATTGCTAGAGTTAGTGACTATTACAATTACAAATTATTTAAAAAAAAATACTACATTTACAAAACTAGACATATGCACAAGGGAAATCAAATCCCCGCCATGTGATTTTATTATTCACTTTACCTATGCAGCAGCATATTAAAAAATTATTTAGTATTTTATAAAAGTAAGGTGTCGTTTGAGATGGTTAGGAATAGGGTAGGAATAGCATAAATTTAGAGAAAAATACTATTTACGAGAATTGTGGGAATTTGCTATTTCGGGAATTGGAAATATTGTTTTGATGGTGAGTTTAGGAATAGCGTTGGAAAGAGTGTAGTTGAGATGAAAAGTAGTGAGAAAAGTGTTATTGGGAAAAGTGTTATTGGAAATTGTGTTAGGAATGGAATTGACTATTCCAAAATGGTTTGGATGAAAAATTTAGGAATGAAATTGCTAATTCCGGTAATTGGCCTATTCCCGGCCATCCCAAACAAGCTCTAAATCTATATGTATATCATAATTTCTTAAAAAAAATTCTACAAAAATTATCATGAATTCAAATTTACGCGTGCTTCGATTAGAATCACTTTTTTTTAACACAGATTTCATTTCAATTCATTTTATTACGATTTTTTTTTATCAAAATGAATGGATTTGATGTCATTTGATCAAATTTTTCATATTATTAGACCCAATAAAATCCTGTAAAATCAATTCTAATCAAATAAATTCCTCATAAAAATCATTTTAATCAAAGCCTTAATTAGTCTCATGCTATGGACTCAACTATTACAACTAATTAATTAATAGCCCAACAAAATTATTGAATTAATAATTCCAAACTCCTAAAATTTAGGAGAATTCCAGAGTATACCTTAGTGTCTGTATAAGTAGGTAGTGGAGAGGCAGTGAAAAGGACCAGGGAAATGATGAAGGGTTAACAACAGAGAGAGCACTTATACATTGGCATCAGATAAGACTGGTTGCTGGGACAGTGTCTCATCCATGGTCCTTTTGTGTGCCCAGTATGGGGGCCCCAATCATACACCCGTTGAAAAATCGGCCACACGAGGTTAATTCTTCAACTGATACTAATACTTTTAGCCTTATTTTTTGAAAATTTTAAGATGTCATGTGTATATGTATGGTACCAATAAAACAAAGCCTAGAATATGCACGTCTATATACACTATATATGTATTATGAATATATTTAACATCAATGTACGTTCTTATATGAATATGCACTGTATTTCACATTGTTCGTTAAACTTGTTAAGTCTTCTTCTTAGTGTTTTTTTCTCATTCAATCCTTGATTTTTTTTTATTGATAAACTACACAGATTTACCTTAATTAACATGACCACTGATTAGTCTACAAAGCCTTGTAAAGTTTCTAGAACTTTGATTTATTCTTTTTATTCTTTTTTCCAGAACCTATATATATATATATATGATTAGTATTTCATGCTAGCTCGATTCATGAGCTGATGCATTGGTCCCAAGACTAGTGATTTCATTTAATATGTACTTTTCTTTTAGAAAGTGCATCGTTTGTTATTGGTGGTGAATGTGATGTATTTGTTTTTTTCTCACCGAGCTTTTCTTTTATGAGGAAGAAAAGCCAAATCTACGCGTTAGATCAAAGGTGTCACCATCGCTTATTGCGTTTGCTTTTAGATTTGCTTCAGATCTAACAAAGCAACCGCTTTCCATTTCAAAGGAGTTGTATATCTAACTCAAAAGGAGACTACTTAATAGAGCTCTAAATTATAAAGTTGATGGCCCTTTTGTTTTTATTTTATTTTTTTCCTAAAAAAGCTTTCACTAAATACTAAATAGTAGCATTAGTTCAGGAGTTTGTTATAATTTTCTTTTATATCTATGCTTTTTTTTTTCTTGATAAGACTAAACTGGACCAGAGGAATATATCAGTCGCTATATTGGCACAAGATCTCTTCCACATAGGTTATGTCAATATTCTTAATGATATTGTAGAACCTAAAGTTCATGTTTTATTATAGGTTGGACTTTACAACCAGTATTACCTTCCTTTAATTAACTAACTAGATTGATGATTTATATTACACAAATCAAAAGGAATAATAAGTACATATATATATAACACTGCTATTGAGATGAACTCTCCTAAACTTTGGAATATCAATACATTATTTTATTCCAAGTCAAATCTTGTGTAACAGTTTTGAGAGCCCTTTTGCAGCAATCACTACAGAACTCATGATAACTATCTTGCCTTTTTTTTTTTTTTGAAGTTTGAATTGTAAAAAGGTCCAGAGATTTCTTTAAAGTGT
The DNA here is from genome assembly GCA_027725995.1 of Rhynchospora tenuis. Lineage (NCBI taxonomy): Eukaryota > Viridiplantae > Streptophyta > Magnoliopsida > Poales > Cyperaceae > Rhynchospora > Rhynchospora tenuis. The sequence continues at coordinate 79,073,598 of CM050888.1, forward strand.
TTCTTTGTGTTATGATATCAATATTTCTTTCCTACACTTACGCTGTGCAATCCTATAATATTGGCTTTTTATCTGAAAAAGAAATGCAATTATACATCTGTTAAAAGACAAGTAAAAGTAGAAAAACAAAACAACTTTTCTCTGCAGGCTATTATACCTAAACTAGAACAGCCACACTAATGTATTTAAAGGAAAAGAAATTAACCAAAATTAACATCAGGTTAGGGCTTATATCCTATAACGTGAATTACTCTCTCTCTCTCTCTCTCCCCACCTGCAGCTCTCGAAGAGCCAAAGTAGGAAGGGGGAAAAAGAATATATATATACGCACAACAGTACAACACATACACAGAATCCGAATAGCATTAGTATCCAACTATCCATTTCAAAAATTTATTATAAAATATGAAAAGTTTAGATAGTTCAGACTTCAGTCAACATGACATATATATGCTGACCTGTTCATTCCTTCATTTTAATTACCTACGTTTTTTCTAGTCATATATGTCTGGCTCCTTTTTTTTTTAACTTGTATTGTGCAATATCAAAGTTTTGTTTTGACAGCAGGACTTTTGACCCTGTGTTTTCCTGAGAATAATATTTCAAGGATTGAAGTGAAATGTTTTTGTAAATCACATTGTCATCCTGAGAATAATATTTCAAGGATTGAAGTGAAATGTTTTTGTAAATCACATTGTCATCGGAGAAAATTCATAAAAATTCCAGAGTATTTGTTCTCTTTATTGTCCTTTTTGTGCATTTGTACTGATAAATGAATTTTGACTACCAAAGCAGAATGAATACATACTTGCGTAATGGAAAATATACATGTTTATTATATTGGCAGAAAGCATTTTTTTTTGAGTTAAAATAGGGATCATTAACAAAAAGAAATTATATTTCTTCTTAATTAGTCTTCTCTATCTTATATAGTATCTGAAGAGCAAGGTAATGAGGTAACTCCAGCTAATTTCTTGCAAGATGTATAATTACCGCTGAGAAGAAGTATCTTTTGCTTTAGAAAACAGATAAAGAATAAGATCTAAGCTACTAGGTGAAAAATTAGTGGCATTTGGTTGGAATAATAAATATATTGAAGCGTTGTTAATTTCTCCTTAATAAGTACTTAGTCTCAACAAATTAAATTTGGAGAATTTTTCTGTAAACAGATACGAACCTACGTCAATAGATCTTATTTCCTCTTGATGCTTGGAAAATCAGAATAAAGAGCATTTGAACTATTTTAGGATTGTTTAATTTCTTTTTTCTCTGGATGCTTAGCTAGAAGCCTAAATCTAGATCAGAATAAAGAGCATTTGGTTGGAATAATAAATATATTGAAGCGTTGTTAATTTCTCCTTAATAAGTAGTTAGTCTCAACAAATTAAATTTGGAGAATTGTTCTGTAAACAGATACGAACCTACGTCAATAGATCTTATTTTCTCTTGATGCTTGGAAATTCAGAATAAAGAGCATTTGAACTATTTTAGGATTGCTTAATTTCTTTTTTCTCTGGATGCTTAGCTAGAAGCCTAAATCTAGATCAGAATAAAGAGCATTTGACGCGTATTAAATTTTGAATCTTGACCAAACTGATACATAAATATGCATATATATGCTCATATTTCCCTCTTGATGCTCATCGTCTTTAAAATGCAGATGAAAAATTGTGCACAATTCTATTATGCACAAGCAATAGAACTTACTGAATCTTTCATGCATCGTTGCATACAGATGGTATGTTGAAATGATAATAACATGCTGATCTTTGCACAGAACCTCTCTTATTTCTCCTAAAACTAGATCTTAACGAAATTAATTAAGTGATCAGAAACTACAAACTGAGAATATGCAATGAAAGAACAATGCAAACCATGTTGAAAACTAAACCAAGCATTAAAAACTAACAACAGTTTGTCAATGATCCTCAGCGTGAAACTTCATTCACTGAAACTAGCCAGTTGTAGGAAATGGATATACATTATATACTATATAGATCATACATACCTGGGGTGTTGAGTGTTCTTGACAACCTTCTGACCGTATTTGCGCCATTTATACCCGTCATCTAACACATCGATGTCGCTTAGAGTCTTGAAGCAAAATCTCGGCTCTCTCACCTTTCTTCTCGCCTTTTTCTTCATTCTGACTGCTCCCATGCAGAGAGAGGTGCTACCTCCATTTATCATGCCACTGTTGTTGCTCATGTGGTGCATCTCTCTATCTGGGGATAAGCTTTTGGCGGTGACTGTCATGCTGTTCTCTTCATGATCTCTTGGCCTAAAACAAGTTTTGCGGTGTTCAAATGCAAACAAATTGAGGAAATTAATTATGGAAACTCAAACACCGTAATTTAGTGTTTATTCTGGATAGTATGCTTGGTCATAATGAGGTACATATGTACATATGCATTTTAATCAAGTTGTATGGCTTGCTCGTTAAATTTTCAGAAAAAGAAAGAAATTCCCTTTGTAGATAGGAAAAGCAGTACTAATTACTTCAGTGCAACTAAGTAGAAAAGGAAAGTCGAGTTACACCAGAGGAAGAGCACATATAGTAACAATTTGTTCTTCTTTGCATCTAGGTTATACAAAAAGAAAGACAGTGAATCTGGTACTTCAATAAATGAATTAGAGAGAGAACAATTACCAGGGATTATTGCTGGATCTGTGTGCTTGTGAAGAACAAGCTCTGAGTGGATCTATGCTAGTGCAATCTCTCAAGCAAGAGGAGTAATTTAGAGGTGGAAAGGTTGGAAAAGAGAGAGAGGCAGATGTACGGAAGCTTAGAGAATTCATGTTTTCATTTTGATTGGTATCCTGACAACTCTCCGCCAAGCCTCCTTGGTTTATCCCATGATCTCCTCTTGAGGTAAATGGATACATCTCTTTCTCTCTCTCTCTCGCTATCTTTTTCTATAGGATCCGAGGAATTTGGTGAAAGCCATATGATGAGCAGATGTAAAGGCATTTATAATAGAAGAGATAATTCGGAAGATAAGGGAAGCACCAAACATTGAGAAGTTGTCCCTAGTGAACCCCTTTTTTTTTTTTTTTTTTTCCTCTCTCTCTCTCTCTCTCTCTTTCTTTTTTACGTACCAGCAGTTCTATGACCAATATACCGTTATACTCTTTCTAGTAATTTATGAAAGCTAGCTTGAGCCTGTGAAATGTTAGAAGTTGTAATTAAGTTGTCCTTGCGACACTTGTGAGTTTAAAATCATTGCATATTAAAGCTGTTTTAACTATGCTAAATTTACGTAACCACAGTAATTACTAGAATAATGGATACAATTGTGATTTGAACTGATTCTTCTTCTTTAAGGTGAACAGAACATATATGATCTAGAATATGATCATTGTCACACAAGATAGTAGCTTGCTAGGTTAAACAAATGGATGTGATTTATAGATGTATATATGCTGATTGTGTCGGATATTTTAATACATTGTTTTTGAAGTTGTATCTAGCTAAATCAACATTTTATTTCAGAATAATTAATTTTATGCTTAAATTAAATAATATATTTTTTCAATGCTAGCCATTTAAAAAATTGTAAATTACAAAGGAGGAATAAAAATAAAAAAATGAACGATATAGATATAATATTAATTATCCAATACCGATCTAGTTTCTTATATCATCTGAGTTTTTTTTTTTTTTCTGATTTTTGTTTATTCTTTTAGACTTGAATTACAAAGGGACCCGGGTGAAATTTATGATGAATTAGCTAAGGGAAAAAAAAACTTGATATATAGGAATACTATTTGCCGACGAGTTAGGCAAAATCTAATATATCTAACTACACAAATTAATATAATAATTGTGTAGAAACTTTGCAAATTTTCATCTTCCAATCTTTTTACCAAAATTTGTTAGTATTAATGTCGTTAATACGGAACAAGCAATTGCCAACTATTGGGCTTATCTGATATCTCAGTAATGACGATCAGACTATATAATATATTCAATTTAATTAATTTATCTGCTCGCAGAGACCAAAAATATAGCTTAAATGATTTTTTGTTGACCATGCCTCCAAGATTTGGCTTCATTAATTCATATGAAGAAATTGACCAACTCTGTGTGTGTATTTTATTATTATTTTTTTTGGTAGAGGCACAGATATGCAAACAATTTTTTATATAATGTTTATTTTCAATATGCATGTTGGAATTTTTTATCAACGAAAAATGAAGATTTTGACATCTTTTTGCATGCATATCGAAAAGGAAATTAATTCTTAAACACGTTCCTTATGAAATTTATTCACTTTTTTTTTTAAATTTGATCCGTAATTATGATTTTTTTTCCCTTTTTTGAAAGCTACGACATTAACATGAATTGCGTTTGATGGTAGGATCAAATGTAAATTATATGCACGATCCACGTACTCTTGCTCTCGTGATGAACAAATAATTAAAAAAAAGAAAGAATTAAATGATTGTAGAGAATCAAATTACATTCATAGGATGAGGATCAGATCATGTGAGGGGTTTCAGACATTCAGTCAATATTCAGATCATAAGCAATCATGTATCTACAGGGAATGACTAGTTGAGACTTAACAAGGTAAATTATTAGTTATCTATATATAGTGCACGGCCTATATATGTATGATATACTGCAATCATATTGAATACCTCTTGGATGAAATTATTCTAGCTAGTCAGCGATAGAAGGAATAAAAATGATATGCCAGGACAACATTTTGACCGGGAATTAAGTGCATCTGTGCATGTAGGGTTTACAGTTAAAAAGTTGAAAGTGCAGATCTAGGAGTGATGCTATGGTTGAATATTTGATTCCTTAATTTTTTTTTTTTTGGGGTGGGGGTGTCGGGGGGTGCTGTACTGCTGTTTTCCTTTGAAAATAAGATAACAAGGAAGGTGTTTAGCTATATATTAACCAACAAAAAAGAATTTTTAAAATATTCGATTATATTGCCCGACCACTGCTAATTTCTCGGAGTGCGTATAAATCAATGCATGGTTTCACTAATCATGCTACGTGCATGAATCAAGAATCTTGTGGTTCCACTAATCATGCTGGCATATGCAAATCATAAATTAAATATTCAGTAAAACTGTAAGGACTGAGGACAAATATCTCGCAGTATATATACCACATAGCTAGCATGATATATGGCATCCATCCTTCTTCAGGAAAAGCTTGAAACCCAAAATTTTTTAGGTCAACTAACTACCGTTAAAGAAATTTAAACTTTTATTTGACTCGTCAGTCTGCACTAAAGCGTTGTAATGTTGACTGTGAATCTTATTTCAATTATTCGAATAAATATAAAATTGTAAATATAATAAAAAATTAAAATTTATTTGTATTACAAGAAATGGACCATTCTGCACTTAAATTTGGCATGTCAGGATTAGAGGGTTTAGTGAGATTAGTTGGTCTACCTCGAAAATCTCATTCCTCACTATTATACCTCGAAATTCCAAAAAGTACCTCGAAAATCCTAAAAGTACTAACCTTACACCACTAAACCCACTAGCTAGTCAAAAGTTTTTTATACCTGTATTGTGGCAGAGTGTGGCACTTGCTTCCTAGCTAGTCAAAAGTTTTTTATAAAAAGAAATTATGAAAGTGTGCTTATCGTTCAAAATAATATGATATTACGAAATCTCGAAATTTTACTCACCCGTTAATATATCCTTGCTCCACTCATGGAATTATTTAAAAGTGTAGGAATAGTGGAGATGTTGCAAGTCTAATTGTGGTCTTCAGCAGTCTACCGCGGTCCGGGGCCACATCCTTGCTCCACTCCTGGAATTATTTAAAAGTGTCGGAATAGTGGAGATGTTGCAAGTCTAATTGTGGTCTTCAGCAGTCTACCGCGGACCGCGGCATGTGGCCGCGGACCGCGGACCTTCCAGCGATTTGACATCTGGTCATTCGCATCTTTTGGGGAAGGGTGTATTCTCTCTTATAAATATATGGTCTCTGGTCATTTCTTATGTGAGTCAGACATAATTAAAATAGGGGATACACAGAAAGACTAAGAGAGACAGATTAGAGAGACTCCACATGTTTTGCACTTGTCTCTTAAGTGCAGGACACCATTAGAGAGATGATTCTTCTCTTCGCACTGGATTCATGCTTCCGGTGTAGAGAAGGGAGTCAAGTCTGGCATTTAGACTGTGAATAGTGTGGGATTGCAATCAATCCCCACTGGCGATAGTTGAAGACGGGGCTGTGGCGTAGCGAGACCACGCGGTGAAGATTTGGTGCAAAGGAAACCCAAATAAAAAGGAGATTCTGACACGCTTCCGCATTCGGTATGAGTTACCGATTTTCTAACATTGGTATCAGAGCCCTATTCCTCTTTTTCGGTTTTAATACACCATTAAAGCCTTATGGTCGATATCTGGTTGTTTGTTTGTGTTTTGTGTGCTCTAATTTCGTGATTCTTTGAGATGAAAGTTGTTAAAACTCGAATTAGTGCAGTCCAAATTTTGAAAACTGATAAAGTCTGATTATCGAGGGTATAACTTCGATTCGAGTGAGGTTTGTTCCATTGGAAAGTGCTTCGAGTCTACTTTCCGGAATGTCCAAGAACTCGAAAATCGGATCAATATACAGAAAGTTATCGTCGTTTTACCGAAAGGGTGCGAATCAGATTTCTGGACGAGATGCATGTCGCGACCCTTGGCAGTTGGCCGCGATCCGCGACATATTGATATGACCCAAAACTTCTTTGTTACGACCAGTGGAAGGTTGCTGCGACCCGCGACAAGGTCATATGTAATTCTAGAGTGTTGGTTATGATCTAAGACATCTGGAACTCAAGTTTTCACGAGAATTGAGACATAAATAAACCAGTACTTATAGGATTGATACAAGTAAGCCCCAATTGACCATTAGTTTTGGTTTAGAGAGTTCTTATACTTTGTTTTGTGACTATTTACAACATAGAACCCTAGAGACTATCTTGATTAGTTTCGGGTTGCGATTTCTCTTCATCGGTTGAATGAGAAAGTTGCAAACACCATATGCCTAGACTGTATTTTGTAGAGATAATTACTGGTATTGTGTCATTGATTCTGAGGTTTGTAAAATTGCCAACATAATAGACTATTTGCGACTTGTAATAATTAGTTGTAAATTGCAATAGTTTTGTTTGGAAAACAGAGTTTGGGTTCTCTGTACTTACGGATTGCAGTAGTGGACTGCGGACCGTAGAGACGTGTTGCGGACCGCAGAATGGACTTGCGGACTACAACATGACACATATACATGCAGTAAAGTCACAATTAAAGATAGAATTTGACCAGAACTTGTAACTCTTGAATGTCAACACAACCAATGGTTAAAAGGTTATCTTAGTGATAATCTTTGGTTGTTTGGTAATTGGTTTACCAAATTGTGAATATGATAGCACATGTGGTGTTGTCATTGGTTTGATGGTGCAGGTAGGTACCGTCTTGCCAATTACATGTGAGTGCACGTGTTGGGTGAATTTGGATTGGTAGACTAGTTTGTCTCATCCATATTCTGGAAATTTTGCATCAATTGAATTAATTGAAATCAATATTTCTTTGTTTGCAAGCGATGTTTGTTGCCCTAGGCTCTTTCTCACTTGCTGCAAAGATAGTATTGATTTCAGATTAATTCTAGATTGGATGACAAAATCAATGGTAGTACCAAACCGTACTGTGCGTGTCTCTATTGTTGATTGGATTTGGCTTAATTGAGAAGTTCATTGCTGATCTCTATTGAAATAGAATTGATGGATATGTGTAATGTGTCAAATTATAATATCTCAATATTTTATAGAGGATTAGGATGTACTTGTAACTGTTATAATTCAGATTTAGAATCCTTGGTATATAAATGACGTACTTAGAAAAGAAATACTATACTATTAGCATTGTGTTGTTGAATAGTATGAGTTAGATCATTTTTGTTATAATTTGAGTGTAGGTACCACTAATACCATGTGGGTATATCTCAAAGTTCAGTAAAAGTAATTGACAATAAACTTATGCAAACTCAATCGATTTTATGGGTTTGAGAAGCATCGTAGAGTGACATCTTACAACCGTGTCAAAATGATTTGGAGTTGCATGAAGTATGTCATGTATGAACTAATAAACAATAAGTGAATGTTTTTCTCACTTTTTGTGTTGAGAAATAATTTCTTTGTGAAATTCACTGTTATGAAATTGTTCGTTCTTAGACGAACATTGTTTATTAGGTTGTCATCCATGATAAAATGTCAAGTGTTAGTATATACTGGAGAGATTATAGTGTTTACTCAAATGTATAAAAGATATTCGATTCTAAGCATATTGAAAGTACTAGAAATTTAATTTTGCAAATGAGTGTTTGTGTTCTTAGTTGTGGTTAAGAAACAACATATTTGCTTAAGAAATCAGATTATATCTATGATCATTGTCAATTTCATTAGAAGCAAATTATCTTGATGGAGGATTTAAAGTGAAAGTGCAGTTCTAGGGACTGATACATTGTTCTAGCCGCGACCCGCAACAAATGGCTGCGACCCGCGACAGAAATAATCTCTATATGATATTTATGTTTCTTTAATTGATAAAATCTAGTACTAGTTATTAATTCTTTGGTGATGGATTTCTAAATTGAATTGATAAATGGTTATGTTTCTTGCATGTTACTTAGTCTCTTAGTTTGTGATTGTTATGATATGCTATACAATTAGAGTTAGACGTAGATGTAAGTTGGCATTCGAGGACTTGTGTCAAGCTTATTTGCCAACTTGTGAATATAGTTAGCTAAAGTTTGTTACTTGAAAGCTTTGCATATGGCTGTTCAAGTATTAGAGATTTATTTGGATATTTGTTCCAATGCGAGGGCTGAACTTGGTGCCTTATAATTCAACACATTAAGACTATATTGGAAGTAGTCTCATTATAATTGACAGCTATAATTCAAGAAAAAGTTGATTTCGGATCAATAATTTTCTGAATATGGGTGAAGTCAATTTATAATGACAACTCTATAGTAAATCATGGTTGTGATTCTGTGATTGTGGATTGCGAATTTTTTTGTTGAGAACTGCAATATAGAGTTTTTACGGACCGCGACAGATTGTGATGAATTGGACCTTGTAAGATATAGTTAGAACAATATAGATGCGGTCTATGTTTTGAACCTTGCGCCTCTAATATCTAAGTTCTACTATTTAATAAACTATAAACTACAATAGATCCTAGTGTGGATGCTTAAGTAGTTATAGATTTGTTGCATTTGGAGTGCACCTTCTCATAAAGTTTGAGGAACTTTATTGAAGAAGAAATAATAGATATCACATATGATTAAATCACAATACTAAAATAATTTCCTATTGAGAGGGAGTTATTTTTTGAGTAACTTAAAGTTGTTTGGAACCATTTTTGTGTTTGACATGTACTTGTCTGAGCATTAAGGACCAGGAGGGGAATGAAGTGGTATTCCTCAACCTCATAGGACATGTGACATTAAATAAGAATCGACTCAACAAGTTAGAGAAGTAACTCAAACTTATTGCTGCAATGCAAAATGAGATAAGTAAATGAAGAAATAGTGATATGTGGATTTTCTAAATTGATTTATTGCAAGGGCATTAATTAGTATGGTTCTTGATTGAATGCTAAGCAAAGTTATCAATTGAAGTATAAGACTCCGTTGTGGTAGGCTATATAAGAATAGAGAGAGTCATGTAAGTTAGTCTTATTCTAGCAATTTTGACCAGTATAGATTAGAACTATATTTTATGGAGTATTAACAGATTTTAGACAGAGTGGTATTGAATCTTCTACCTAGTTTGTGGCGGAATTATAGTAAAGTATGCAGTGGATGCAGACTTAACCGATTCAATAGTCTAAAATTAAATCATGTCAATCAAATTTGAAGTTTCTTTTGAACATGAATGTTATACAGTCCAAGAATATGTTGCTAATTACATGGTGCATCATTAGCTAGAAAGAATAAGTCTAAGTGACTCTTGCCTAAATGTTGTTGATTAAGCCTTAATATGATCTTGTATCATACTTGAGAGATTATTCCAGCATGTTTCTTGTTATTACATAAGAGACTAAAATATTCTATATGATATTTGGTTGCATGGTACGCAAGCCAAAATGACACGAGTTAGAAGAACATAAATATGGGTCTTGATACAAGTTATAAATCCATAAAACCTGTCACATGAAATAGGTTGCAAAAAGTTTGTCGCGGACCGCGGAAAGTGCCCGCGGATGGCAGCATCATATGTTTGCATAAAGACTTCCGCGGACCGCGGATGGTTCCCGCGGACCGTAAGAAAGTCTATTGCAGATTGCAACATGGGTATTTAGGGACCAAAGTGAGTTGGTTACAGGACTGCAACTAGGTGTTTGCAGATCGCAATAGTACTCTGTGATAGATGAAAGTCAATTCTATAGTTATTTGAGAAAAGTCCGAGAGACTTGAGATATCTTAATTGTACAACATGCTATGTTATCAAAGGCAATATACTTGTGTTTAGTTCACCAATTGATAGGAAACTTTGATAAATTCAAGTTTATATTTGAGATGTAGATTGCTTGATAACATTATTTCTTGACGTGGCAAGAAATATTAATTTTACTCACTCGTATTGGAGTTGGAGTAAATAAGTTGTCATTCTCATTTTGGATATGAGGATGTAGCATCTTAGTTGTACTAGCTTACTCATGTGAGTAAAGCGTGTAACATGATTGGATATCATGGATAGAGGGAGTTTGGTTGAGTATAATCCTATATACAATTGGAGATTGTTATGACCTAGAGGGAGTCGATAACAACTCATTATAATAGTATGGCTATTGTAGCATACTATGGATTATGAGAAGAACCAAACATATTCAGATATGAAATTAGAGACATGAATTTGTGATAGCACAGTTAGAATTGATCGTGGATCAAGTACATGCTTAGTGTGTATAGGTTGTGACTGTACTTGAGAGTGATACTCTTTGGTAAATTTGAACATAAAATCTGGATATAGTAAAATTATATTTTACTGTTGTTCGAATTGAGGATGGTACTTATGGTAACATGTCAATAGGCTGAGATTGGCTCTCTTACACGAGCAATCTTCTCTGACGTTTAGGACGAGCAGAGATAAGACTTATCAAGCTAGTTATGCTTAGTTTGGGACTAAGATGCCATTTGGGGCAATTAGAGCTTGATGTCGCCTTAGTCAGGGACTAGGATGAAATCACAATGTGGTGGTCGACATGAATTATTTCCCCATAGTTCATGTAGCCTATTATTAGCCGAGGTGAGTGGCCTTGCAAGACACTCCGGAAGTGTAGTTGCGGAGGCATTCAGGGTTAGTTGCAATGGATGAGATCTAGACCATAGATGCATGGTTTGTGACTAGACCTAGACTCGTACAGTGTTTTTTAAATCTTTTGACATGCGTCTGCTATTGGCAGAATAACACTGTAGCATGCGTTTCATACTGCATGTGCTTAGCGACACGTGGGAAATGAGTTAAGTGACCTAGATGGTCATCCCTGCCTTCTCATTGTGTGAGACCCACAACTACGTACCCTTATCACTCTTGTCTATGTCATGAGAAAGGGAGCTGATGTATGCTACTTCCTTATGTTACCAATGACGATGAACTATACCGTCTGTCGGGGCATTTGTCAGAAAGCTGTCAGTTTCTGATCGAGTGACATGAGTGCAAAAGGAAGGTAATTGTGATTACATCATTTGACTTACTTGTGATTCACCGCGCGGCCAATCATGTCATTTGGGATATTGATTGGGAATACATGTGAGTAATGCGGATTAAGCACTGTCCAAGAGGGAGTGCGAAGTGCTTAATCGAGTGTATATCCAATTGACCTAGGGTATAAGATACTGCTTTAATTAACAAATTTGTTAAATGTCCTAGATAGTTTTAACCGGCTTCCTCTAGGATACAGGTTTCCAGGTATCGCTCGTCGCACGGTCTATTTGCCAGTATGAAGACTTGACTATGTAAGAGATACATCTCCAAGAGGGAGATGTTGCAAGTCTAATTGTGGTCTTCAGCAGTCTACCGCAGACCGCAGACCTTCCAGCGATTTGACATCTGGTCATTCGCATCTTTTGGGGAAGGGTGCATTCTCTCTTATAAATATATAGTCTCTGATCATTTCTTATGTGAGTCAGACATAATTAGAATAGGGGATACACAGAATGACTAAGAGAGACAGATTAGAGAGACTCCACATATTTTGCCCTTGTCTCTTAAGTGCAGGACATCATTAGAGAGATGATTCTTCTCTTCGCACTGGATTCATGCTTCCGGTGTAGAGAAGAGAGTCAAGTCTGACATTTAGACTGTGAATAGTGCGGGATTGCAATCAATCCCCACTGGCGATAGTTGAAGACGAGGCTGTGGCGTAGCGATACCACGCGGCGAAAATTTGGTGCGAAGGAAACCCGAATAAAAAAGAGATTATGACACGCTTCCGCATTTGGTATGAGTTACTGATTTTCTTACAAAAAGAATAGAGAGTTTACTAAAGAGGTCGCAGGATATTATTAGGGAAATGAAATGAATAATTCAAAAGTCGAATACTCATATATATGTGAACATTCCAACACCGTAAGATTTTGACGCAATGCCGTGACTTTAGTTTTTTTTAATTAATTTGTATTTTCGAATTTATTCAGATGTCAATTTAGACATTAATCTTGTTTGTCTTAACCAGAGGTGAGTTCACTTAAACTTTTATAACTACGGGAGTTAAATTTATAATACATCAAATGTTTTTTTAAAAAAATAGTGCATTAAAATTACGGAAAACTTTTTATATGAGATTCAAAACTGCGGAAATTGAGAATTTGCCACCCATAAGTAAAATCTTCTGGTTTTACGACTTTGTCCTTTTAAATAATACAAATAACAATTAAATAATAGAAATATAAACTTCTGACTATTATGCCCTCACACCCAACATTAGAACTAGTCAATCAAAATCCGAGCGATTCCAATCTTCTCATCTATTCTTCTCTCTCGCACGAATAGGTGAGCGAAGTAAATCCAGCTTTGGCAAGAACATATGAGAATATTGGGTTTGCTAGGTTTTTTATCGGCTAGTTCTAGTGTTGGGTACAAGGGCATAATAGTAAAAAAATTATAGTTCTATTATTTAACTATTATTTTTTATTTAAAAGGACAAAGTGGTATTTAGAGAAGAATTTTTTAATTTTTTGATGTCAAAAACATAATATTTCACTTTTGGGTGGCAAATTCTCAATTTCGTTAATTTTAGGTGGCACATAATAAATTTTCCCCTAAAATTATTTTACGTATATTTTACTAGATTTTTTACTAATTAATAAAGGATAAATTGAATATTAATAATTATAAATTTTATACGAATATATATGATGTATCTTTCATGAAAATAACCAAGATCAATTGTTTAGATTCGCCATTTATTTTTTAATATCAAAACGTAATTAAGAAGTGAACCTGTGGTTTTGGGCTGTAGCAAAACGTGTGGCACTGTTTTTTTTCCTTATCGAATTTAATTCTAGTGCTAAAGTGCCAAAACTAAATTATATTTTATGTCGAACTTCAAAATTAAATAAATGTTTTTTTGTAAAATTTTAAAATTATTATTTTGATTTCATTATTTATGAATTCCACCCATTAAGTAAACGGGCCAAGAATTCCACCATTAATTAAAAATTAAAAAGGACCAAGTGGTTTACTTCTGTGGGTCGTCACTTAGTAGGTCATTGATTAGGAGCTACTCCATATTCTTAGAACATATTTTGAAGAAACGGCCAATTTTTGGAGTCTTGTATTGTAATTATTTATGTTTGCTTTTCCCAGATGTCATAAACCTTTTGAGTCAAACATACTGTCGTATGCTTCTATACTAGTACATAAATCTCTATATATAGTTGTCCGTTTCGGTTGTTTGGACTCTGGCGTGTTAAATTGTGTTAGCATCTTTTTCAGCAGCAACAACGGTCTCTTCTGGACTTCTGGTTAGCTCAGGTAAGAGGATATTACAGAGTCATATAGGATCTTCCCTATAATATAGATAGAAATTTGTTCCATTATCTATGTATAATCATTTGTTTCGGATTAACATATTTTGTACTAGTAAACTAATAACCCATGTATAAACAAAAAGTTTTTTTTTTTTTCTTTTTACAACTTAAAAAAGTCTAATAAATTGAGCTTGAACGAACCGAGTTCAGCATAGCTTGATTTAAGCCAGTGGATCTCGAATTGAAAATCAATCGAGTTATTAAGCTTGAACCAACTTGAATATTATCCATCATTTTCTATATGAGCTCAATTAGTAAGACTCTTTGCATTTATTTTATTTTTATTATTATCGTCTTAAATACTTAAAATGAAAAATAGTTACTATTCTTTATTTATAGAATATTTTATTTAGTTACTTATATTTTGTTAGTTTAAAATAAAATTTGGACAAAAAATACATGTATACCTCAAAAAAATTAAATATTTATATTCATATCATACTAAAAGCTGGATATGCAAATTAGCTTACACGGCATATCGATTTTTTATTTTTTTTTGTAGAAGGATTATCTGGAATTTTTAGATGCTTATCCAGTCATACTCGTATAGGCTATAGGATTTACCGAAAAAAATTTTCTATGTTGGTAGACTATAAGTCATTTCCATTATTATATCATTGTATTTTCTATTAAAATAAATATATTCCTTATCCTACGAATAATACAAAAAAATGACTCTTATTTTTCTAAATAATTTATTTTATTAAAATTTACGCGTCGTTTCTTGTCGAATCAGAGTACTTAAATACAAGCAAAAAACCAAGATTTTCCATTACCATTACGAACCAATAATTACTTTTCCTAAGGATGTCGAAAAAAATAAAATAAATAAACCATTATTTTTTGTAATGGAAAAGATCGATACAAGTGTCTTCGGTACTTCCCACACCCACAGACACCTGCACGCTATCAATTCCACCGAGCTATGCTATGTTGCACGTGATTTTCAGGACCTTACCTTATTCACGCGAGGCTTACGCAATCATGATTTAGCCAACTGACATATTCCATTGATTAAATCTTTACCCGATTCGGATTCTCTTCTTCATTTCGAACCGGTATTACAGAAGAGGGTCAACAATACATGTACCAGCACGATTCGGACTAAGATCCCAACCCCTTACGGTGGTCATGAACTCGTATAGTTCGGACTTGTTCAAAAATCGTGAGATTATGGCCCTATCACAATGATTTTTACTCGGGATTTCATTTTGGCCCTGATCACAATCTTTTTTTTTCGAACGTGGGATTTCAATTCATTTCATTTCATTGGAAAATTTTTTATCACAATGAACGGATTTGATGTCATTTGATTGGAATTCTTATGTAATTAGGTCTAACGAAATCCTATGAAATCCTACAAAATCAATTCAAATGAAATGAAATGAAATGAAATCCCGAGTAAAAATCATTGTGATCAGGGCCTTCATTTCATTCATTTGAATTGATTTCGTAAAATTTCATAGGATTTCGTTAGACCTAATTACATTGGAATCCCAACTAAATGACACCAAATCCGCTCATTGTGATCAATTTTCTAATGAAATGAAATGAATTGAATTGAAATCCTACGTTAAAAAAAAAGATTGTGATCAGGGCCTATATGAAATGAATTCCAGAGGCACAAGATGTTACAGTGTGATCAATGTGATTCCTTGAGCACATGTTAATGCACGTGAAAGTGCGGGGAAAAAAACTATTTTAATGTAACGTGAAAATTGTAATGGGGAAATGCCAATCAGATCAGACTATATATTAAAGCCCGTCTAACGGGTTTGTACCCGTTACTATTTCCCCACTGTTGGTGACCAGTGATCAAATCTGAGCCGTTCGTTTTCCGCGAGAAAATCTTGGTCGTCCGCATCGTGCAACTGGGGTAGGCGCATTAGAGTTTCTCGATTCTTCTCCTCTCTCTCTCATTTGCAGTAGAGTTTCTCGATTCTTCTCCTCTCTCTCTCTCTCTCATTTGCAGTAGGGTTTCTTTCTTTCTCTCTCACATTACCGGCGTTTTTCATCTCAACCTTCACTTTTTCGTGGCGATGCATCACAGCTGCATTCTCTGTGCTCGCTTTGCCGATCAGAGATCTTTGACTGTGAAGAAGAAATAGAAGGGCGTGACCTCCTCCCTCAAACTTGGGACGGTAACATGTCTTTTTTTCCCCTTTTCCCCTTTTCTTTCTGACGATTTCTGAATGTATGTGACAAATATTTGTTCAAAATCATTTCTATTCATTTTTCTTTTGGGATTTCAGGTTGAAAAAACGATTTTATTACTGGATTTTCTTTCTTTTACCTAACAAATTTGAGCTCCTATGGTTCTGATTTAGGAAGAAAATGTTTATATTTTTTCCTACATCTTTTAATTTTTCCTCAGACTTAGCTACAAATTTATCTTCTTATAGGAATTGTAAAAAGAAGAGATTAGATAGGAGTCTTGGCTACGGTGGTGGTGACTGGGCCTAGGCGATGTTCTCATCCTTCAGACTTTCGACCTTGAGGTTCACAGGTTGATCACTTTATTTTTTTTTAGCTAATGGATGCTTTCTTTGGATGTAAATACGTAGGTCCATGCCTAAATTTAAAAGGAAGGACAGTTCAGTACCGGCGTGTGGATAGTTAACTCTAGAACTAAGTTTCTCTAATAAAGTTTAATCTCATTCTTTGCATATGGAGCTCCACGACCCCAATGTGTAAATAAAACTAATATTACAAATTTGACATTATTAGTTCTCAATATAAAAATAAACCTACATGTTGGATCAATTGTTTAAAATGCTACATATTTAGCCTCCGTATTCTAATGTGCAGGTGGGATAGACACATTATGATGATGCTGGTAACCGGTATCTGGACAATTCAGTTCTCTCACCTGCTGACAACAATCTACCTAGATGGTGTGGTACCGTATTCTGCTCTTTATTATCGTTTCATGTGTGATAGCACAATGTATGGTTGAGGTTTAGTTATATTTATACTTGCATGGTTAATAAGTCCTATTGAGATTAAATAACATTAACTTTCTTGTCTGTCAATTTATGAGTACAGTTAACAAAGTTAAGGTTCAATTTCTCTTAATTGGGCTCAAATGTGCAAGTTGTGCCTTTCATGTATGTTGGTTACGATATTTATTCCACACTGGGGTATTTGATTGAGGTATATTTGGGTTAAATTGAAACTCATTTGCTTTTATTAAAACAATTGAGAATTTAATTAAGTATTCATGTACTTAATTAAGTAACGCATGCACCAACTCCTGGTGGAATTCATTGAAACATTTCCCCCTTCCTTTTCACCAAGAATATTAAAACCATCTCTCCTCTTCCTTAATTAAGCATATATTTCTCTAATTATGTTCTTGGCTGCAAAATTCTACCTAAATGAACAATTCTTTCGTCGGTGGTACATGAGTGGGCTGTTGAGAAATTGGTTTCACACGGCTTTCTTTTGTTTTCAGTTAGAAGAAAGGTTATTGCTGGTGCTGCTAATAGTACAATCAACAAAGCGCTGATCATCAAAAGGTACATGTTAACTATTGATGCCTCAAATCTCTTCTTAAAAACTCATGATTCTCAGTAAGCACCGTGCAAGTTACATTTTTTTATTTGGTCATTGTCAAAGAATCTGATGGGTCTACGAAAAAGCAAATATGTGAAGAACAATAAACTGATTAATTTGTGTGTTCATTTTATGGACATATATAATCCTCCTAATGATATTTACACTTGGGCATGTGGTCTTTGGAACATCTATTTCATCTGACATGGTTGTGGTAAAAATTTATCCTAATATATTAGTCTAATTTTATTTTGGTTTTATCAATTCAATGTAGATGGGATTTCTTTCATATTCAATCTGTGTGCTTCTCAGTTTCAAGTTATTGAATATATTGGATCAGATACCAGTAATTACTGATTGTAGAGACTACATTACTTGAAACTAAAGTACCACCTCAATATTTGAAACTGAATTACAATTCCTTGCTTTAGCTTTTGTTTATTTAATTAAGTTTTCTTATCTGTAGTTTTGCTAATATGTTGTTCATTTGACAGATTTTTAATGCTGACCCTATGATTATTATAACAATAAGACTGAGTTTGTGGGGCCAAACAATATGACTAAATTTGAGGTGCATCGCAATAAGACTAAGTTTGAGAGATCTGACTGTTTCAAAGAAACTTAATTGTGTTGATTCTATACTTTTAACTTTTTAGGCCAGTTTCTGAAACTTTCTAAGGTCAGTTCATGTTTCTTTACAATAAGTAGTTCATCTTCATTTTTAAATTTCTATGTTTGATTATCCAGTCAATAAGAATTGGGGGCATTTTTGAAAGATTGTGTACATTTTTTTTATTCGCTTACATCCTGCAATTTGGTTTTTATATTGAACTCATCACTTTGGTTTCTTCATTATATTATTTTCCTATAGTGCTGATGTTGTGTCAGTAGAAGTGGTGAGCACACAATTGCAGAAGATGAGGGCTTTCATACAAGGAAACTAAAAGTTCATTCAAGGTTTGATATTCTTTATATTTTAATTGGATACTTTTGGTCGTTTGGAGGAAATAACGATTATTGGACTATGATGTTTTCATGACATTTATACTCAAAATTGATATTTTTAATTCGAATTTGCTGAACAAACGATTTTGTTTTCTGTACATTGCTATGTGGCTGATAAGAAACATGCTCTTAGATTCATCGTGTGGGTTATTAGACCTAACTACCTGACTGATATTTCCAGAGCTAGCTAAAAACGAACAACTAAATATTTTAGTGTTTTCTTTTTGAATTAATAGAAATCCAAAGGAGATGCCATGTGAAGAGACTGGAATTCATATGTTGTGGAGTCGGTTGGTGTTACTACTAAAAAGGTTTCCATGAACTTTTAGAATGTCAAAGCAGTCTACATTTGTATAATATGTTTTTCATATTCAACAAAAATTATCGTTTACTTCTCTATTCGATAAGCAGTACTGGCAAATAACATATTCTTTATCGTTTTAGTATTTTTAATTTGTCGAAGCATTTCATAGTTAAAATTTATAACTGTGGTGATTGTCTATATCCGGGTTGGGCTTCATCTCTGTTTGCAAGCTTAAATAACAACTTTTTGTACTATATATTCGTCCATTTAACAATGTTACCAAATAGTGTCTTTTTATTATTGATACTGACCCACCAAATATTTCTGATATTATTTTTATTAGTTATCAACTTTGTTGAAATATACAGTACCAATGTGTATATCTTGCAATGTTTATGTTGTTTTTCTTGGAATTGTATAGTAGATGATAATTTATAATATGGGAAAGGTAATTTACATAAATATAGAAAGAAATCGTCCAACACAGGTATTATTCTCATTGTATTTGTCAATTGATAATATAAAAAAAATTAATAGATAACATAGCTTTTTAGGAAAAAATTAAAAAAAGAAAGTTCGCGCAACGCGCGAAATCCCACTAGTTATTTAATTATATAAATAAAACATAATAAATAACATAAAAACCCACAATAAGTAAGGAACAAAAAAAAAATGGAGAATCAAACTATTAGGGTTATAATTAAGTAATATAAAATTAAATGGAGTTCATAAAAGTTAAGATCAAGTTAGAAGAAAGGGTCAATAAATTTGAATAGCAGAATCTAAACAAACCAAAAATAATAAGCTGGAGAAAAGTAAAATAATAAAAAGCAAGTCAAAATGCGTCCGAAAAAATAATTAAGTTTGACAAGGCTATTAATCCCCCTTTTATCTTTTTGTGTGTTGGACTGGGAATAAACGATTAAACATTTATTTTCATACTGAAAAAGCAAGGCCGAACAGCTGTTAGGAAATTTTTTAGGCCTCTGCTATAAAAACCCCACGTATTTATGCTTTTAAAATCCAAGGAGCCTAACAGGGTCTTGAATGAAGTGTTCAACTTACCAGCTAAATATTTTTATTAGAAAATTTTTGACAGCAAATGTGCTGTCAAATTTTCAAAATTATCATTTTTCATTAGCAAAAAGATCCTGGGCCATCGTATTTAGTTTTGCATTCGCTTATTTGTTTCTCATACTTCAGTGCAAGGATAGTTTATTTATTATTAAAACAACATCCTCGAATATTTTGTCTTTATCGAATTACACTCTTTAGAAGTTATTTGTTGATCTGCTAAATGAGTTTATTTGACAGGTATTTTATTTTACTAAATACTAATAAGGCTTATTGTAAATAAATGAAAACATTATATTCTAATGTAAAACTTTAATCTATTATAATGACAATAATTTTAAATATGAAGCTTATTGTAAATAAATGAAACATTCTAATGTAAATTTTAATATATTACAATGAAAATAATTTCAAATATGATTTTTTTGTACCGCTGAAAAGTATTAGGATAAATATAATAATAATCATTTATAAATGCTTAAGAATTATTTTTTTGAAGGAGTAAAAAATTCTGCAACAAAAAATTATAAAATATAACTTTTCATTTCACTATATACATGTACCTATTTCCTGTACTAGCAGTAATTAATTCTTCCATTTTACACACTCTCCAATTTGTAAGCCATAAATCTTGAGGGAGAAAAAAAAAAAAACTGTTCGGATATACACCGCTAAAGAATTTTACTCGGCAGCCATTTACCAAATTACCAATTAACCATCGCCGATCGGTCCTTCCGACAGATTCATTTCTCCTTCTCCTAACGAAAGCAACAGATTCTATCCCCAAATCTCTCTTCCGATCAACAATCAATCAATCACCTCGCTTTCGACGATTCGAATCGTCAAAAGAGCTCCCGAGAGATTCTCCAAAACCATGGTCGTAAGCTAATTGACCACTACTGCTTGCTACTGTACAAGAAAGCTGTGATTTTCACTAAGGTAATTCACAAACAGTACTATTGCGTTGGTTTCATGAACAAGTTTTTTCTTTGAAGTAGCTTAGATTGTATGATTTCTTGTTTGTAGATGAGCAGCTTTGTAGATATGCCTCTTTCATCTGAGGTTGAGGATGGTCCAGTTGTTCTCCAGTTGAAAACATGGCAGGATACCTCATCTCAGTTTGATGATTTATCGAAGTTTGATGAAGGTTTTATATCTCCCACTAGACGAATTCTTCTGTTACATTCTTCTGAGGAAAATGAAGCTGTGTTGATCTCTTTCAGTTCTGGTATTTCTTCTTTCTTTGATTGCTTGTTTATTTAATACTGATACATTCCCGAACTACAAACTACTTTTTGAACTGTTTTCATTCTGAAAATAAGAAAAGAACACCAAAATTAAAAAAACAAAATGCTTATTGTCTCGAGAGAGGGGTTGTGTTACTCTTTTGAATTTGGTGTGAGCTTGTTTTATGTCAGTTGTAGCTATGCTTGAACTGTACTGAATTTTGGTGCTCTTATTCTTTCCACAAACTATGTTCTTACCATATGGCCACCTTTGGACAGTGATTGTAGTCTCATAATGTTTTTTTTATCTAGGAATTTTGTCAGAAAGCATACCAAGGTCTGATTTAACAAATGTATCAGACACCAAATCAAAATTTGAATCCTGCTCTGTCATCTCTGGTGTGCAATCCATATCTTGGGGGCGTTTCTGCGAGTCTTCTGGCCAACTCGAGGACTTAGGTTTTGACCAATTGCTTATAATGTCTGGTGAGAGGGGTATCTTTGTCCATCTTTTCCCCTCCCCTGACAAAGTAAAATTGACTGACCCTACATCTTTTATTGGAGAGCTGAATGGTAAATGGATTGATTGGGGACCGCCTCATGAGATGGACAATTGTACCAATAATTGGTTGAGAACTTATGCTACTGATGTTGAATTGGGTGTTGTAGAAAATGGCAAGTACATGTCTAAGTTTCCTCAGGAAATAACAGTCCCTAGTTTGGGAATGGCGGTATCTTTTAATCTTTATGGTACTATTTTGGAATTTTTGAATATGCGAGGATGGTCATGTGGTAACACTTATCAGTGCTCTAGGATTTTCTCCAGCCCATCTAATGAGTTGATTGGTCTGATTCTGAACTTAAAGCAGAATGAAGTTGTAGACAGTGCTGATATGTGTGATTCATACAAGTTATTGGTGGTGGTTGCGAGGATTCACCGCTGGGGTCTTGAGTGGGTGTTTCTGGGAGACCTGAACAAGTGTTTGTCTGATGAACCTGGCCGTTCTACAGAATGGGTAGACTTCCAATTGTCAGATAATTTTCTATTTTGCCTAAGCAGGTCGGGTTTAATCGGGCTGTGGGACTTGAATGCTAGTGACTTATTAGTACTGTCTGATATACTAATAAACAAGGTTGTCGCAAACTGGAGCTTCAAGAGATTTTTGAGAGCCTCAAGCTCTGTGCTACTTGGAGTTATTGATGAACTTGGGGTTGTTTATTTAGCTTCCCTTGATGAAATCATATCTGACAAGGCATTGGTTGCCTCCTCTTTAGATCCTTATCTTGACCCATTAACTGCTTGGTGGGTTGCAGGTCATAAGATAGGTAGCCTAACCTTCGGTTCTACTATGGCTGAACAACAAGAAACACACCCTTTAGAGGCCATAAGACCATGGAAAAGGAGAAAACAAATTCACACAAGTGGTGAAATATACCCGAGTGGTTTTGGCACTTCGTCAAATAATGAATCCAAATTGGGTAAAGGTTTTAGCCCACTACGGAGGGTATTCCTTTCTCCTTACCAAGCAAGAGATGAAATGTTTTCATGTCTATCTCCCTTTGGAATTACGAGGCTTGTTATAAATAGAGGATGTACCAAGGGAAGACATATAAAAATTGTGCACACAGAGCTGTATGTGGGTTTATCACAGAGCAAAGAAACATACTTTGACAGGGATTCTGTTGGGTGTTTCTTCAAGGGTTGTTTGTATTTGATTACCAGGGATGCTCTCTCTGTTGTTCTCCCCTCAATTTTGATTCCGAACCAAACTGAGCACACAGTTAAGTTAGAAGGAATTGGATTTGAATGTAGGGGGAATTTGAGGGCATGGCAGATGGAGGTGTTGGATAGAGTGCTTTTGTATGAAGGTCCAATAGAGGCTGACCATCTTTGCTTAGAGAACGGTGAGTTTTTTTTAATTTTTTTATAACTTTGTTTATGTTTATTTGTGTTATAGAATTGCCACACTTGCTGCACGGCTCTCAAATAACTAATGATCCTTGTACAACATAAATTTGCAAACTAAGATCAAACTAATGCTAAGTATTGTTTTAATTATCAATCAGGCCTTTAAATCATGCCAAATCAAGACCCAATGTTTTGTTAACAAATAGAAAATTAGTAGTCCAACTGGTATAACGGAACATATATTAACGATATGCTTGTTGTTGTCGCAAACGGTTACCATTGCTGAATCTTGCGCCGCTTAATCCTCATTACTGCCAATTGAGAGTAAGTTAGCATTAATTTAGCATTAACTAACTGATTGAAGCTTTGAAATTGCATAACTGGTTCTGTGTCAACTAAGCCAAAAAACTCAGCATCATCAGCTGTAATTTCGTGGTACTGACATTTTTTTTAAACATTTATGGTATAAAATATGGATAATGGATGGCAGGATTGGATTTGAGAGTTTCTAGGATGCGACATTTGCAACTTGCATTGCATTACTCCAAGTTTGACGACATAGAACGGTAAGTTTCTTATGCATATTAATAGCAGCTTCACGCAGGTCTGGCCATAGATAGCATGTCTGTTCAATTCTATAATCATTTGGTAAAACATCTAGATTTGTTAAAATCAGACTACCCATGTTTCCTAGTGCATCAACTTTTGTCATTAAGTAATTAAATGTTTTTGCCAGCATTTAAGTATTTCTCATCTACAACTAGCAAAAACATTTTTACCAGTTGTATTCAATTGACTTCCAATAGGACTGGTGTGAGGGAAACATCACATCTCTTTGGATGTCAAGGAATTTGTTCCTACCTTCTTTTAGCTCCCTTTTTCTTATCTTCTTTTAAATCCCAGGTCAACTAAATCAAAGCAAACAGATTTGATATTTTTGAAATAGCTGGTAAAATGCCAACAACCAGTTTCATCACAACAAAGCACATACAATTTAAAGTATTCAGTTAATCGTAACTTCTAATGTTGATTTTTAATTTGAAAGAATCTAGCTGTAAAGCGATCCCACAGTGCTAATATATTTATTTTCTTGTTTGACTTAGTTTCCATAAAATTTACTAAAAGTGTTCAGTAAAGTTTAAAAAATAAGAAATTCTGGATGTTGTTTGTAAATGTGGTAAAATGTTTGTTATAGCTTACAAGGTATCTAGTTGTTTATCGTTTTAGACTTTTAGTCTTTTAGAGATGTAGAAACTTTGGAATGAGTACATTAAATTCCTTCTTTATTATGACATACATATAAGTTGTAATTCTATGTTTCTCAGTGTCTTCTTTGTATTCCTGTGCAGAGCAGATCGTTAAATAAGTTGGTGGATGTGAATCTAGCAGAAGAAGGTGTCTTACGATTGCTTTTTACATGTGTTTATCAGATTTTTATTAGGGTTGGGAGTGAAAATGAAGTTGTCTTGGCATCAAGGTATTCGTTACCTCCAATTGTTTTTAATTTTTTTTGGGTTATGCACAGAAGGTAAATAAACTTTGTGTCCAAATTTGTTCTTGTAAATGTTAGAATGGCCTCTCATGTTTATTTTTACTATTTTTTTTTTTTCATTTTACCGCCTCATAATTATTTCATATTTGCCTGGCGGTGAATGCAGGCACACAAAAAAAGAAGCTTATGTCTGGCTTCATTAGAATATTGAGAATATTTTGTTTGCAAGCTTTTTGTTCGTAAATATATTGAGAATTTTTTGTTCAGAAAAAGCTTCTTATGGCTTAATTGCTCAAAATATATGCAGATTGATTAGTATGGCTGCTCGCTTTGCTACCAAAATGATTCACAAATATGCACTACTTAATCAGAATAGAGGTTAATTTTACAAACCCTTCATTTGTTCCTGCTGTATCTTAAAAACAATATTATAGAAGGGTTTATTTTTTCTTTTTTCCTTTTCTGTGCATTTTTAGATGGTAGTTATTCAAGAAGGCTTTGTGAAATGGCATACTTTTTGGAAGTTATTCGAGATCTTCAGAGCCGGACATCAGCTAGAAGCAAAAAGCTTGTTGAAATGGTTTGTTTTTTCTGACTGAATTAAGAGAAGAATATATTATCAACAAGGAAAAAGAGCATCTTTTAGTGCTGGCTGGTGGGGATTCAATGAAACTGGAGAGGGAAAAAAAGCAAGTAGTTACAGTTTTGCATAAAAGTGAAGGACAAGATAGCTGTCATACGGTCAGACCACATTTTGTAGTGAACAGTCACTGGTGCTACCAACACATTGTCCAAAGTTAAGCCAGAAAATTGCAAACTAATATAATTATGAAAGTCTTTTGGTGCTAATACTTGCATTTACAGGAGGTAGATGATACTAATTTGAGAGATCCTGGAACCGAGACTCTAATAGATGCAGAAGACAATGAGGATATTGATACTTCCAATTCTAGTCTGGCATTGACACTGGCTGAATCTTCAACTGTATTGGAAGAGCAGGCTGGAATAAAACGACTTGTTATTTCGGAGAATATCAAGGATATGATGATGAGATGGGAATTGAGCAACCTTGACCTGAAGAGTGTTGTCAAAGATGCTTTGAAATCTGGCCGCCTTCCTCTTGCAGTGCATCAGCTTAGGCTTTTACATCAGAAGAAGGATGAGATGGTGGTATCTACTTCCGATGAGAAATCACGCAATGCATTTAATGAAGTTCGTGAAATTGGGATCTCAATTGCATATGATCTGTTTGTACAGGTAGGAAGTATGTTTCTTTCTGGTTTTCATATATATATTTTTCCATCTTTTCTTTCAGTTTTTCCTCAGCTTACGTGAAGGTTAACTAGGATTAAATTGTCAGTAAGAGGCACACATGGCGTGTCTAATAGTTAAACATATCACCTGGTGATCTAGTACTGCTAGACCAAGCAATCACTTACTGGATGGTGCTATCCGATAGCTTCTATAGTTGCGTTCTGTGAAATTTTTTAGTATGATCATGGAATATACCTAGGAAAAAACAATTAGAAATTTTTAACTATTGGGCTAGCTTGTGTCAATTAAATTAGGAAAAACAATTAAAAATTGGAAAAATGATCAAACTCAGATACAACAACAAAATGATTTACTTGAATTTATTTATATCTCAGCTGGGTCCCTATTCAAGACCTCAGCTAAAATGTAATCGTTATAGAAGATAATATTTTGACTGAATTAGTTTTGATCAGTTTCTGCATGCGTATGAAATATTTGATAGGGGGAATCTGACTTGGCCGTGGCGACACTTGAGAGGCTGGGAGAAGATATAGAGCTGATATTGAGACAACTATTGTTTGGTACTGTCAGAAGGTCACTTAGGGCATGTATTATTGAGCAAATGAAAAAACGTGGCTTGCTGAGGTTGAACGACATGAGAATTTTGGACAGAGTATTGCTTATTGAGGTTAGTCAAACGTTTCAGTTCTGACATTTCTTTATTTTACCTTTCTTCTTTCCTTCTTTTGTTCTTTCTTTTAAGTGCATGTTCATATCAACCTGCATGTTGGGTTGTGGGGGTGGGTGGGATATTTGCTGATTTAGTACCACCAATGATCATTATGCAAGGCAGGTTTAGATGGTTATGATAATTTGATGGTATGCTATATGCAACTCACAAGAGATTGGTCCATAGGAGAGAGTTGTTCTCTTGATAGTATTTTTCTATTTGGAGCTGTTGTAAAGAATGGTATGTGCTTAATATAAAGTATAATGTACTGTAAGTGACTAATTATTATGCAACCAAATATTATGAGGACAACTTTGATTTTCTGCTATCTGTATGTATATGTAAATAATTATACAATACATCTGTATAATCTAGTAAGCAATATAATTCTTTTCTATTTTTGTTTCAAGGAGAGTTGGCAATAGTCTACCATAAGGTTTTATTAAACTAATAGAAAGAGTTTGGCAATACAAGGGAAATAATGTACAGAAGAAAGAAAACAATGGACGTAGTATAAGTTCAACATTCATTCTGCTGGTTTGAAAGATATGTAGAGGCATAAATAATTTGATTTTTAAAAGTATAATTCATCATGAGCTGTTAAAATATATACGTGGAAAATATGAATCTATTTGTCTATAAGAGCTATCCTATTGAGTATTTTTGTCCATACTAGAACCTGTATTACCAGCCTATCTTGTTAGACTGATTCAAACAAAGAATAGGTGTCCAATTTCATTTTACAACCACTGTATGATTTGCATCAATTGGAAGGTTTACCTCAATAATATGACTTGTAAACATTAAAACATAAATATTGTTTGCTTGCAATCTTGTTAAGTATGATGTCATCGTGCGACTTGGTTGTCAGTTTAGATACTTTGCTAAAAGGTTGAACTTAAATTTTAGATGAACTAATTGATCTTGACAGCTGACTATATAGTTTAGTGGATTGTATTCTACAACAGCGAAGGCTACAAATGATATATCTGGTTTTGTAGAGATATATATAGTATTTTTATATCATATAGTACCAAGCATACAATAATAAGGACCTGCTAGTGTGGCATTACATGTGATATATATTTCACCTTTTTAATCTTTAGTTTTTTATTCATCATTAATTTTGACTGACTGAATTTTTCATCTTCTTATAATAAGAGGTTATATCCAAGAAGCAGCTTTTGGGTGGCATATCAGAAAAGTGAGAGAGATTTATCAGAACAAGCATCACTGGCTTTTTACGTGAATGAGTCCCCGATTTTTTGCGGCGAGGTTGATGGAGCCATCCTTGGTGTTTGGGCAGATATTTCAACTAATACAGAACCTCCCGAACCTTCTGATATCACTCCTGGAGGTTACTGGGCTTGTGCGGCTGTGTGGTCTGATGCATGGGACCAGAGAACTATTGATCGTGTGGTACTTGACCAACATTACCAGATGACAATTCAAGTACCATGGGAATCCCAATTTGAGTACCACATAGCGCATCACAACTTACAAGAGATACTCAATATTTTGGATACAATACCGACCTCTCTACAGTCAGAAAGTATTCTGACAGTGAACCTGGAAAACATAACCCCAGCTCAAAATCAAGGAATTTACATTCGTGCCAGAGAAGAGATAGAGTCATCTTATATTGATGTCCCTGGTGTTAGAATTTTGCGGCACTCTTATTTCAAAAACAGTACACTATGGCTAAAAACCCTAATAGAGAAGGAACTAGCAAAGAGAAACATTTTCCTAAGACACTACTGGGAGGGTACAGGAGAGATCGTAGCAGTCTTAGCCCGTGCTGGGTTGATTTTTAATTCTTCTGAGGTTTTTGATGTGAATGATGCATATGAGGAGAAATCTCTAGAGATACACAAGGTGGAGGATTCACGAGACACAAAGCTGTCAAATGAAGGATTTCATAAGCTTGTTGTGCATTTTTGTATTCAACATGAGTTGCCATACCTTCTTGATTTTTATCTTGACCATCATAATTTGGTTGGAGATCATAATTCCTTGCACGTGCTGTTGGATGCTGTGGTTAGCTTCTTGCTTACTGTTTGTTTACTAATTCTATTTTTGGTTTTGTTTTGGGAATTTATTTAATTTTTTTTGTCCCACTAGGTACTTTGTCTTACTAGTTTTTTGTTGAGTATACTTTCTCTGTGACCAATAGCTAAGCCTTAAATTAAGTATGGAGTTCAACTAACAGAAAATAAATATAGGGAAATGTTTAAAGTGATGTCCTACTGGAACAGGGACACAGGATCCTGGCTGGTACACAATTGATTTGGCCTGGTCATATATAGTTATACCAAAATTAGAGTTTTAAATACAAATCATTGTGGCACCTATCATTTGTGTCCATGACTATTACTTTCTGGTTCAGCACCAGACCGATGTTTTAATTCACTGGATATATCACTTGAGAATTCTACAACTCCTCCCTTGAATCATATTTTTATTATTATCTTTTCTTTTTATTAATTTATCAGGGGGATTGCCAGTGGGGAAAATGGTTGCTTTTTTCTAGGCTGAGGGGATATGAATATGAGGCTTCCTTCTCTAATGCATGCTGGAAACTGTCTCGTAAGCTGGGTTTTGGTGGAAATGGTGGTCCTTTTGTAGAAATTGAGGAGGAGATTAATATAATAGATGACATGATTGCTGAAGGTGTTGGAGAAATGGCTGCCTTGGCAACTCTAATGTACGCTACATATCCAATCGAGAAGTTTCTGTCTTTGGAAACTTTGGATAGGCCCGGTCTACAAGAATATCCTACTATGTGGAAAACCCTCATCTCTGCTTGCTCTGATGGAGATAATTCTGGCCGTACCAACGCAAATAAGGGTAAGCACTTTTATCATTTTTTTTTTCCGTTAATTTAATACTATGGGAGCTCTGATTATTTTATGTTTCTGTTTGTACATTTGCTACAGTGTCAGGAAAAAATGTTTTAGCTGAGTACTTCAATTGGAGATATGGTGCATTTCATTCTGCTGGGGGTGATGCATCATTATTGCAAATTCTTCAAGCAACCTTCCCAAAACCTGTCAGAAGGCTGGTCCAGCTTCTTGAGCAGGTGTGTATGTGTGTTTGTTCAAATTTAAAGTGCAGATACTTGACGACCATTTAGTTTAATTAAACATGCAAAAGTACTTCAATATGATGCGTCCTTCATCCAAAAAAGAATAGTGCTATGCTAAATTGACAGTATGTGTTAAGTATGTCAAGCACTGCCTTCTATTAATTGAAAATATATTCAGTTTCTGATGTAACTATGACATCTACCAGGGCCCTTTTAGCTTGCAAGCCTTGGAATTTGAGAACACAACATTGCATAGATCTGATGATTATCTTGTGCGCTGTCTACGGAACTCTATTCTGAAAATAGCTGGGGATAATAAAGATAATCCCACCATCTTGGAAGCATTAGTTCAGAAAAGCATTGAGAAGGAATTATTTTCAGCTGAGGTTACTTCTTAAATTTCTGTAGTAAATAGCACTTGATAGTCTTTCTCACTGTTTATCTATGGAGCTAACAGAATAAGAAGACAGAACTTCTTATTCTTTTGTTCTAGTCCTGTTCAATTGGTTCTTTTGAACACAGAAGAGTTTGGATTGCACTGCTCTTTCTTTCTTCAGGGTGAATTAGCCTTATCCCAAAAAAAAAGGCATTAAATTAGCTTACTCTAGAAGGATGATGATAATTTAAGTTATCCAGAGAAAAGGTTTTCTTGAAATGAAGTTCACTTGTTCTCCAATTTTTATTTTTGTTCACGATGAGGGGTCAATGAGGCCTATCTCTGCTCCTTATTCATATTAAATTTTTGGACTAAATGCTGCTTACCTGTCCTTTCTTATAATGCATCACCGAATTATGTTTTTCTTTCTTTTAATCTTTCTCAGGAAAATGGATCTAAGATGGAGCAAGACTTGAATCGGGGCAGAGTTCTAGCTGTTTTCAGTTCTCTCATTGGAAAAAGAGCTTTAGAGCTGAGATCAACAGATCCCCGTCTAGATCAGTCACTAAACACGAATGTTGCTTTTGATATACAGACTATTCTTGGACCTCTGATCCAAAGTGAGAGATCAATTCTTCAATGGGTATGTACCAGTTCTGAACTAATTGTACTTTTTTGTTTTTTATTGGAGCCGTGGTTGTCATTCTAGTCCCCATGCTTGATCCAATTGTTCAAGTAGATCCACTCATACATGAGTTGGTTGGTCAAGATCTGGCAATGCGAACTTGAGGTGTCTCAGTTTAGGCCATCACTGTGATAGTTAATTTAATTGTTTTTGAAAATGTAAGAATGGCTGAACTTCAAATTAGCCAAATGCTTGGTATGTAAAAATCAGAACTATAACATAAAGGGTTGCTTTTCCTTGAATGGAATTATTCGACAACACTTTGCAAGATCTATATTCAATTCATAGGTGTGTCATTTGACTTGAATATAACCTCACTATCAATTTTTATGCAATTTGAGCATAGGTCGTAATTCAATCTGTTGGAAGTCAAATTGTTTGATGAATGCTAAACATGGCCAGAAAACTAATTCTTTCCTAATTGCATGATTGTATCACACCATATTATGCTTGAAAATGTCAGGTTTCAATCTTTTTAGATTAATTGGACTGCTGGTTATAAAATTGTCAGTGGATCTGTCAAAATATGAGATCTATATTTGCTAATCAAATATGGCAATGCAACATATTGGGTTAACCTCCTCTGGCCGCCCAGGAGATTCTCTGAATCAAGATGGAACTTCATTGTGTTTTGAAGAGAAATAATTTTGACCGACCCAAACCTAACTGTCTGGATCCGTTCCCACCCATTGAATATTCCATGTGCATTGAAGACTGTCAGGTTCCATTTATATATTAATAGTTTATTATTTTTTTCCTTTGTAACTCAGGTGGTTCCACTAGCTATTACAAGTTTTGATGATTCATCAGTGGTCGCCTCCTGTGATTTTTTGTTTGAGCTATGTGGTATCTCCTTTGAAATGCTTCGCCTTGATATCAATGCTCTCAGGCGCATCTCTTCACACTGTAATCGAGTCGACAAAACTCTGGCCCTAAACCTAGCTAAGGGACTAGCTGAAGAATATCTTAAGTATGATTATCTCGAACTTAAGAGCCAAAACCAAAACCAGTGCCAAAAGATGCCACCTTCAAAGACTTTGGTTAAAATTCTACAGTGTCTTGAAGAGGCAAGCTTGCCTGTAATAGAAGAAGAGGAGAGCTGCGGCTTTTGGCTTAAAACTGGGACTGGTGATGCATCTCATCTGAGGTTGAAACAAAGTGAAGCGAGCCGGTACTGGAATTTGGTAATAGACTTCTGTCAAGTGCATCACCTTCCAATAAGCACCAAATACCTTGCATTGCTTGCCAACAACAATGATTGGGTACGTCTTTTCTGTTTATTTTGTTATCGGTTAGTTCAAAGAATATTTGCTTTAGAACCTGAATTTCTCATTTATTCATCCGGGATTGTACATTTTAAAATCATAAAAAACTTCTTTTAGTCACTTTAGTAGTGCATGAAGGATATTCTGTTGAATTTTGACCTCTGAATGATTATCTCTCTTCATTGTTTGAAGCATAAACTAAACTCAGCTTAAAATCATGCAATCATTTAAAATAAAGGTGAATACAATAAAGCTAACAACAATTATGATGAATTACAACTAACTTCTTGGAAGACTCTGGGCTGTCACTTTCATTTTTAAATGAAGACTGCTGCTATGGTAGGCACAGATAAGAAAGGATTGTGGCTTAATAGGCCTCTTTTCACTCCCACTATAAGCAAGAACAAGAAAGAGAGGATGTTGACAAAATAATACAGAAAGCAAGAAATTTCATTTTATAATAAATCCCTAGTCTCTTGTCTTGGCTCCTATACCTAGTTGTTAGTGCATTGGCAGAACAAAGTGAGGCAGTTCTTTTTCTGCCTCTGTATATCTTAGTTTTTAATAGCCTGATGATACAATCTGTTGCAGTGAATATTGGATTTCCAATCAAGGGTACTGATCAAATTGTAAAAAAAACTGAACACACTTCGAAACAATGGAAAAGTATGGCATCCTTGTTGCTTAATGAAGGTTATTTATCTAATGGAACAAAGGAGTTGTCCAATGTTCAGGGGTAAGGTGGAGATTAGGAAAATCTAAGTCTTATGTTTCTCTTCCATCTAAAGGGTGGTGAATGAGATAAGGAAGCAGATCATGGATTGATATGTAATTAATGATTGCAACCTATTTTCTTGCAGGTTGGTTTCCTCATAGAAGCTCAGATTGGTGGCTTTTCAGCAGATGTTGTCATCCAAGTGGTAATTCCTTAACTGTAGATTGATACCTAACATCATAGTGTGGCTGACAGCTTCCTCGATATAAGAAGGATTTTAAATTTGGTGGATGAACCTGCCTGGTACAAAGGAGCTGGGATGAACTAGTTCTTTGGTCATACCCTGGTCTATGTTACCTTGAAAGTTAGCATATATGGTAAAATCATAAACATATAACCAGTCTTTACAGGGATGAACTGAGTGTAGGTCCATATATGGTACTGCTAAATGCCTAATACCTGACTGATGTTCTGTACAAAGATGAATCAAATGCATCTGTGTAGACTGTAGGTAGATGTCCGTAGGACCGTAGGTGTATTTGATTGTTTAACACCTACAATGTCCTAGTTTCTACCTGATCTATAAAGGGATGAACTGACTGTACTGTACAGACAGTAAGTAAATGATGTACTGTAGATCGGTTGCTCCATAATTTTTTTTTTTAACTTTTCACTCTCTTTGGTCCCCTTCGTTTATGTCTATTCCTCTTTCTTTTAGGCTGCAAAGGAAATAAAAGATGCAAGGTTAAGGGCCCACGTACTATCAATCCTTCGTAGCATGCAATCTTCACCCAAAAAGTTAGATGATGAAGGATTCATTTCAGCTAATGATGAGAGCAATACACTGACAGAACTTTTTGCTGTTGTTGCATGGTGTGAGAAGCAGAAATTCCCTGGAGAAGCACTGCTAAGAAAGGCCAGGGTGATGCGCTGGCCATTGTTGGCTATCGTTGCCTCGTGCTTCAGTGACACATCTTCTCTCTCTTGTGCAGCTTCCTGGCTTGAGATTACTGGTTCTAGGTAAGGGTGATAACTACATAACAGAATTCATCTTCTTTCGCCTCTAAATTATACCCCTGAATTATCTCTTATACATTATAGCATGCAGATAATTTTCACCTACTTCTATGATAAGGAAAATATTGGATTAGAAAAGTATATGGGCCAAGGTTGGGTACTTGTGTGACTGACAGTGTTCATTTCCTGTTTTTCTTCCATTGAAGCTGAACATCTGAGGTGTTTGCTTAAAAATACTATTTTCTTTTCCTGGAACTCGGAATTTTGGATAAAGCAGTTGACCTTATATTTTTGGTATAGATTCAGACGAAAAGATTTTTACCTATATATTTGTGCACTTAGCTTTCTTGCTAAATCTTGGTCTCTATGTTACAGGTTATCTCTTATAGAAGTAGACAAGATCATCTTAGAAATAGCCAAAAATGTTGGATTAGCTGTTGAATATACAAATAAACTACCACCTGAAAGCTACAATTTCAAAACTAGCTTTGACAGACAGAATGCAAAACGGCAACGGATATCAGAACATTCATCCAAGGATTCAATCCCTGCCTCCTCATCCGATAATGCAAGTGTGCAGAGCTCCATTCTGATGCTTGTCAGTCAAGCGACTACTGCTAATGATGAGAGTGAGAAAACTGAAGAAGCACTTAACTTGCTTGCCGAAATGGTGGTGTTATTTTGTGAAAAGCAGGTGTTTTTACCGTTATTACGGGCCTTTGAGTTGTTTCTTCCCTTGTGCCCTCTCCTTTGTCTTATTCGATCTTTTCAGGTGAAGGTCTATATTTTCAAGTTGTTTAATTGTAAGGGTTTCTACTGTCACCAGGGGCAGTTTTACCCAGGCTTGCCCACAATCTCATTGTGTTACATCACCCTGTATTTTCATCTACAAGTAAAAATTCTGTAAAAGTTCAACTTTTACAAAGTTCATACTTTGCCCCGTCGGGGTTGGTTGGGCAAGCCTGGGGGATAAATGTCGCATGCAAAAAAAAAAAAAGTTCCCATTCTCCAATAAACTTTTAGTTTCTTGATAATTGCTTCCATTATTATTATTATTATTATTTTTGCAGAAAATACATTTTGCTATAGCCGTTTGCACATAATATGTTTTATATGGACATGCATCGTTCATTCTGGCATTAAAAGTTTTTATTTATCCAATATCCTTCTCTGGTTTAGTAAAATACTAGATTAGAAATAACAGGATGAGGAGGAACTTGAAGAATGATTTAGTGTAGAGGAAAATAAATTTTATCAGAAAATTAAAATCACATCTTATTATGCTATATGCCTCAGGCATTCTCCCAAATGCGATTAGATGAGGCCTCAGCCTATCTAGCCACATTCTCAGCCCGAACAAGAGAAGAATCATCACACTCCCAACCATCTCAGCTACATGACGAGCTACTCAATCGAGCACCATGGCTCAGCAGCACGGCTGTTAAGGCAGCAGAGGCGGTGCTGTCCACCTGTCCTACCCTGTATGAGAAACGCTCTTTCCTTCAGTTTCTTGCCTCTGCTGATTTTGGAGATGATGGCTCTTCCGCGGCTTATTTCAAGAGGCTTTATTGGAAGATAAACTTGGCGGAGCCTGATTTGAAAACAGATTGGTTTGATAAACTGGATGATGGGATGCTGCTGACTGAACTGGAGAGGAGAGGACGGTGGGAGGAGGCCCGAAGCTGGGCACGGCAGCTGGAGACAAGCAATGCTTCCTGGAAGTCTGCTGTTCACCATGTTACTGAATCACAGGTACAAATGCAGCGTTGGATTCTAATTACTGAAGTAAAATGATCCCAAAAGCTTCTAACTATAGTGAAGTGGTACAAGCCGATAAGGTATTCCTGTATACGAAAGTAATAAAAATAGAAAATCATAAATCAGACATCTAAACCAGTAAAAAGCCACAAAGGCCTTTTCATCTGCTGATAGCAAGTATGGAGATGCTTATTCTACTTTGTATGGATATAGCTGATCTTTATTTATCTTATTCTAATTAGGCGGAAGCTATGGTTTCAGAGTGGAAGGAATTTTTATGGGATTTTCCTCAGGAGCGTGCTGCCTTATGGGGCCACTGTCAGGCTCTATTTGTCCGATACTCTTTTCCCCCTCTTCAGGCAGGCTTATTTTTCCTGAAACATGCAGAGGCCCTAGAAAAGGAGATAGCCACAAGGGAACTCCACGAGATGCTCCTCTTATCTCTACAATGGCTTAGTGGAACTATTACTCAAGTGCCTCCGTATGTTTGTCCATCTCATTTCATCATGTTTTAGATTATTTAATTGGCTGAGGCCTGAGATAGTATAGTTATTCTGTATTGTTATTTTTTCATGCAGGGTTTATCCACTCCATCTTTTAAGGGAGATAGAGACTAGAGTGTGGCTTTTGGCAGTTGAATCTGAAAGTCAATCCAACTCTGAACACGAATCCACATCTTCCAGCTCAGTACAAAACATCTTTTTGAAAAGCAGCTTAAACTTTATCGAACAAACTGCTAAGGTTGTTTCCAAGATGGATTCACACATAAATGCAACACGTGCACGGGTGGCAGAGCGAAGCAGTGGCATAGTTAGAGAAAATAATACCAGCTTGTCTGCTGTTTCAGCTGGTAGTAAAACCAAGAGAAAGGGAAAGCCATACCTTCCACTCAGACGCACTGGTACTGAAAATTTAGAGGCTATCAACGAGTCTGAGGAGATTGCTAATTCTGAAGGAACAAATCTTGAGGTGTCTGTTTCTGGATGGGAGGAGAGGGTGGGGCAGGTGGAAATGGAGAGAGCTGTTCTGTCTCTACTGGAGTTTGGGCAGATCAGTGCTGCTAAGCAGCTTCAACAGAAGCTGTCACCAACTCAAGTACCAGAGGAACTACATCTCATAGATGTTGCTTTGAAACTTGCAAAATTTGCTTCTTCTACTGAAGGTGGAGAGATAAGCTTATCAGTGTTGGACGAGACAGTGCGTTCTGTTTTGCGATCACTTGACCTACCGATTGTGCAAAACAAAGTTGACCTATCAGAGGTATAATCGATGTTTATGGCTCTTTGCTCTATTTCAAATTCTGGACGTCAGTCCTACTGGCTGGTTTTGCATTTGTATTTGCTGACTTATGCCGTATGGAAAAATACCAAGGAATGCCAAACAAACATAAAAAGTTACCTAAATAATTATGAAAGAATATCTATACTAAGTTGCTGAAGGATCTGACTGACTGACTAAACCTAAGTTAAAATTATGTGGTATATAGGTCTAGACTACTGCATATCTGTCATTATTTTTGCTACCTCAAGTACATTTACCAAGATTTCTGTTCTAATATGGCTAGTGCTTCTTACCTTTTTGTAATTATCAGATGAACTTTTAATTCTTTGGGTATTATCAATAATATATTTATTTAGTTACTTATTAATTTATTAATTTGCTCTGTTTTGTTTTGTCAACTCTTATCTTGCTCAACTACCTTTTGTACGTATGATACTCGGATCTGTGCCCTTAATGTTGTGAAAGTTCACTCGATAACCTAAGCAATGCATAGTTGGTTTAGGTCAGCTGTGTGTATTATTGTGAACATCTATTTTTCCCCTCCTATTTGTCCAGGCATTAGATGCTCTAACGTATAAGTGTGGTGAAGGCCGTGGACGGGGTCTCTGCTTGAGAGTAATTGCAATTGTGAGGGCCGCAATGATGCTGGGACTCAGTTTTTCTGAGGCTTTCGCAAAACAACCATTAGAGCTACTGCAGCTGCTCGCACTGAAGGCGCAATGTTCCTTTGAGGAGGCAACACTTCTTGTGGAAACCCACTCTCTACCTCCACCTAGCATTGCCCTTATCCTAGCAGAATCCTTTTTGAAGGTACGTTTTAGTTATTTTATAGTTGCAGAATTTGCCGATAATGTTAGGAAATATTATATGATTAATTATATGCATCTGTTCTCTTTGAATTAAACATAGAACTTTTTAGCACAGTTAGTAAAATATCTGGGATTTATAATCTTAAACGTGACAGATTCTGAGTAATCTGCAAGTACCACCCTAACCTTCAAGTCAAGAATAATTGGCCAAGCACAGGATGACTAAGGAGCCCAAATTGTCTATACTTAACAAAAAGAACAACAGAATACCCTACTGCCATCATTAAATATGAGAAATGGTATTATGTCAGTTGTTGCAAGGCACCCCAATCACATATCAAGCAACAATACAGTTGCAGAAAAATAGGTAAATTGTGCTGGTGCAGATTGAAAATACTTACAGGATGGTTGAGACTTCATAAAAATACTTGTATTCTTTCTTTTGTGAACAATGATGTCATGTCCGTTATCATGACAGGGACTTCTGGCAGCTCATCGTGGAGGGTGTTTAGAAAACCAAAAAGAGGAGGGCCCTGAACCTCTATTGTGGAGATCATGTGACTTCTTAAAATGGGCTGTGTTGTGCCCCAGCGAACCCGAAATAGGTCACGCTCTAATGCGTGTGGTCATGACAGGTCAAGAAGTTCCCCGTGCTTGTGAGGTATCCTATTGTGTTACATGTTACATTAGTTCACACAAAGTGAATATCAAATAGTATGCCGGCACATCCTACTCCCAACCAACACCTCCCCCCCCAACTCAGCCTCTATCTTTATATATGTTTTTACTAGTACCAGTTAAATTAGATAATAGTCCATAGTTTGGGGACTTGTAAAGAACCTAATGTCATAATAAATTCCATATTCTAAATTAACGTCTTATGTGACTGGTATTGCATGATGCTGCAGAAGAATAAAGAAATTATTATTTAATCTGGTTCTGGCACTGCCCTTGCTGGTAGAGTTAATCTATGAGATTACATTTCTTTGTATAAACTGGTTGACTATAGAATTATTCTAATGACATATATATGGCAGGTTGAAATCCTAATATTGGCACACCACTTTTACATGAACTCAGCATGCCTTGACGGCATAGATGTTTTGGTGACCTTCGTAGCAAACCGTGTAGAATCTTACGTGCTGGAGGATGATTTCTCTTCTTTGGCTCGTCTTGTAACAGGAGTCGCCAAGTTCCAATCTCTGTCCTTCATCCTTGATATCCTGATAGAAAATGGGCAGCTTGAATTACTGCTTAAGAAGTACTCGGCTGCGGCTGAGGCTGCCACTGGCTCAGTTGCAGCAGTTAGAGGGTTTCGCATGGCTGTGCTCACATCTCTCAAGCGATATAACCCGCATGACCTAGATGCCTTTGCGATGGTTAGTGCAAGTCGCCTTTATATTTTCTCTTAGGTTATTATAGTGCAAATGTAGAAAATTGGGTTCCCTTGGTTAAATTTGCAAAAAGGAACAGACTCTGTTGGGTGATAATTTAGACACCCAAGTCATTCTGTAAGTTATCATTAGCATGCTATGAGCTATTTCCCCTCAAACCAAAAAAATAAAAAAAAAGTAAAAAAAAGGAGGAGAGGTGATCATTAGCACCTGCTTTGCCATATACTGTTAAAACTTAAAAGTGTTTGCATGTAATGATGTGGAAAAATTGCTTCATTTGTAGTATTTTGATATAATACTTGAAGAGCATTCAAATACAGGCACCTATATATCTCCAGTTTTTAGTTAGTCGCACTAGAAATGAAGTAGCGAATTGGAGTCCTCAGTTAAGGGCAGTGACTGTTATTTCTCAGAAAACCTGGGATGTTGCTTTGCAAGTACTGAAAACAGAATGTATTGATTAAGGGGCCTTGGCAAATCTTCCTTTGCTGATTTGCATAGTGTAGCATAGTGTTATTCATGTCTCATTCTACACCACAGGTCTACAACCATTTCGATATGAAGCACGATGCAGCCAATCTTCTCGAGTCCCGATCAACAAACCGCATACAATATTGGCTCTCTCTGCGGGACCGTGACCGCCGAGAACACTCTGGTGAGCTCCTAGACTCAATGCGCCACCTGATTGTGGCTGCAGAAGCACTTTCAACAATTGATGCAGGCCAGCGAACACACCATGCATGTGCCCGTGCATCATTGCTCACACTCCAGATCCGTATTCCCGATATCACATGGGTCCAGCTGTCAGAGACTAACGCGAGACGAATCCTTGTCGAGCAGTCAAGGTTCCAGGAGGCACTAGTTGTGGCTGAAGCATATGGTCTCAACCAGCCAATGGAGTGGGCTCCAGTTTTCTGGGCCTTGATGCTGAAGCCTGATTTGATTGAGCAGTTTGTGGCTGAGTTTGTGGCTGTCCTACCATTGCAGCCGTCCATGCTTCATGAGCTGGCCAGGTTTGTCTTTTTGACTAGGAATTTAGGATTAGTACATTAAGGTATGGTTTTGAAATATCATTGGGGTGATTTTTTTTTTTACTTTTAAAGAGTCTCAACCATTCCCAGCTAGGTGCATACTTCACAATGTGGCACCTGGATTGATGTTATATTTTACTTTATCTTTAAATGATACATTCCTCAGCTGATATATTTTAGATTTTGAGTTCTTGTGCTTATTTGTCCCAACTATTGCCACCCCTTTTAATGTTTTTTTTTTTTCAATCTCGGATGCTAAAGCCTCAATGATTCTCAATTAAATAATAATTGGCCTTGATGAAAAAGGTGAATTAAGTTGTGTTTAATGGTACACATCCAGGAGCGGCCAAAGCTTTAGCTGGTACATTTTGATGCCTGGCTGGACTGAAGTGGATACCAAAATCACAGATAAAATACCATGATCTCTGAATGTTACCATGCATTCAAAAGACCTAATCCAAAATTACTAAAATGTCTTTCTGCTTGATAACAGGTTTTATCGGTCAGAAGTGACAGCTAGAGGGGACCAGTCACATTTTTCAGTCTGGCTTTCTCCAGGAGGTTTGCCGGCTGAGTGGGTCAAGCACCTTAACCGGTCTTTCAGGAGTCTTTTAAAAAGGACAAGGGATCTGAGAGTCAGGATGCAACTTGCTGTGCATGCAACTGGGTTTGCAGATGTGGTTGAGGCCTGTTTGAAACTGCTGGATAAGGTTCCTGAGAATGCAGGACCACTTGTCCTGCGCAGAGGTCATGGGGGTGCCTACCTTCCTCTTATGTGATTTTTAATCCGTCTCTTTCTCCCACTCTCTCTGCTCTTGTTAGTTGTTTTGCATGTGTATAAAAAGTAGGTTGTAAGAACCAAGCGAGCCAATTTTTGACTGAGGCCAATAGACGCATGGTATTTTCTTTATTGCATATTTCTGTTTGCATTTGTTTTTTTTTTTTCCTGTTTTATTTTCTTTTTCTAGATAATAGGACGAACAGTTTTGTACAGTAGGCTTTCTTGTGTTAGTCTGTTAGAGCATGCAGCTCATGTCCTTTTGAATCGATAGAAAAATAGAACTTGCTCTTGTCTCAAAATAAAAGTACATTTATATTACCAATAAAGAGTTATTTACTCATTATTTTGTGTCAGGTAACTGTTTACTTTTATATAGAACTCCTTTCCATCCTTTTATTTGTTGACTTCTATCCTTGTTTATCCGGTTAACTCGTTATTCTCTTCCTTTAAATGGAAGTTCGTACTGTTGCAAAGCGACAATAGCCAATGTTTTGAATGCCCTGCCGGCCACAGATTGAAATGAGCTATTTTCCGATATTTTTGGGTAATTTGTCCCACTTTAGTATTTCGGCTATTGTCTGGTTCTTGGGATTACCGGAAATATATAGCAGTAAAATTTGGGTGCCAACTGTTATCTAGTTGTTATGTTGGGATTGGTTGAAGGCATCACCTGAATTCCCGTATAAAAATTTTCGAAATGGTATAAAAAAAAATTAAGTGCAATCGGAAGGATGATTTCGTAAAAAGCCTCTGAGCTCTCATTCAACTTTAAAAGCAATTAAACGCCAAAAAAAAATATATATATTGGAATAAGCTTTTAGCATATTCTTTTGCGATGCATGTATGTTCCGTTGCGTTTGTGGGTGTATGTACTTGCATCTTGTTTGGATTGGTACGCGATAGCATGTATATAATTGTACATCTCTATATTGGTATATATAAAAAGAAAAAAAAAATCTCGATATTGGTTTCATCCGAGTCAATTGTTTGACTTACATTGTCATTTTTTCGACTCTTTTCTATAAAGTACGTTGGGACCCAGATGCCAGTCAAATCGGAATATATAAAGACAAAAACATCCATTACCCAAAAAAATAATAATAATAAATAAAAGCGAAAGAGGATTCGGATAGCTACATGAGTAACTTGGCATGTGTAGAAGCCGCGAAAGCGCAATAGATCGCATCAGCAACCAGACACGTGGCAGCATATTACTGGTTGTCAGTGCACGTGGCTCCCTTCCCCTGTTTCTTTGAAATTTCTCGCGTCAGAGGCGCGATGCAGATCAATCCAACCATCCCTGTCTACCTTTGAAGAAACCGAATTTAAAAATAGTCTCCCAAGGCTCAAAGATCTTTGATTCTTCAAACAAACCCAACAAATTTTCTCAAAGAAGTTGCCTCAATCGAACGAATCAAAGGATTTTTCATTTTTTATTTTTCCCTCTGAATTCGCCCCGATCCTGTCTCGTTTTGATCTTTTTGTGCTTTGAGAGAGATTGAGAATGGTAAATATGGAAAACGAAGGGACCCAACCGAGAAAGAGCATCGATCAGTTCCCTGACGAAGCGCGCAGAATTCTCCTCAACCTTGCCTCCGAATGGGGCGACGTGGCAGCGTCTGATTCGCCCGAGGTGGTGCAGCTGAAAGGAGCGATGACGAACGAGGTGTACCAGATCACCTGGCCTGGTGTTGGGCTCTCGAGACGAGTGATCGTGAGGATTTATGGTGAAGGTGTGGATGTGTTCTTCGATCGAGAGATGGAGGTGCAGACCTTTGAGTGCATGTCGAAACATGGCCAAGGGCCGAGATTGCTTGGCCGATTCGCGAATGGCCGGGTGGAAGAGTTTATCAATGCCAGGGTATGTTGATCTTTCACAATATAATTTTTTTCTGATGAAATATGATTGGTGCTCAGAATTGATTCAAATTGAGCAGTATGACCGGTCAGGTTTTAAGTACCAGATGCATGGATGAAAGGAATTAGAATTTTTGTCATTGCGGGCCCATCAAAAGATAATGGTCATATATAATTCTAATTTAGTTTGTATTAATTCAAAAAGATATAGTTGACTGCAAACATAAATACTTCTTGTGCATGCTTTAACTACATGATATTAACAGGTCAAAACTGTATCTGCTCAACAAACAATAGAAAATAAATTCTTTTACCCAAGAAGAAGTTGATTAACAACTGCAATTCTTTATATAAATGTTAGATCCAATTTTAAAAAGGAATATCATAGGGACGTCAATTTTGTATATATTTGAAATTTAGTCTTCTCTTTCACATCAAAGTGGGGGGAAAAAGCAGCTAGTAATAGATGAAGCATCTCAAATGCCCCTCGGTCATATAATGTTATGTCCCTCCACTCCTAGATTTTCAAATAGCACCAAGTTGCCTTTCTTTGCTTATCATTAGTGATAGATGAATACTAAAAGGCAGATATTTGAATACTTTCTTAACACTTCTGTATGGCTGACATTTCTGTGTTTCATATTGCTGTGCTGATTGCATCATATATTACACTTTTGATATTTTAAGATATGCATAAGGTTTTCATATTTTAGAAGATAACTTAAGAGCAATGTTTTGAAAACCGGACCGGACCGGCCGGTTGAACCGGTTGAACCGCGAACCGGAGCCCTGTCCGTTTCCGGTTTAACCGGAAAAAATCCGGTTCAACCCCGGTTAAACCAGTAAACCAGCTGACCCAGTGGCCTTCCCGGTTCGGTAGCCGGTCCGGTTTTCAAAACATTGCTTAAGAGGCATTGCCCTTTTTAGAAATCTTTGTATGCAGAGCTCAGAATTGCATCTATTGCTGTTTTTCCAGACTTTGTCAGCAGCTGACCTACGGGACCCAGAAATATCATCACTCATTGCAATCAAGATGCAGGAGTTCCATAATCTTAATATGCCTGGTCCCAAAGTAGTTCTTCTATGGCCAAGATTGAGGTTTATTTCCCTCTTATGATATAGTTTTTAATTGTCTTTATATTTTTATATTATCAATCAAGATGCAGTTACATAGTGGCTTCGCATCCACTAAATACAAAATTCATTAAAGTATTTTCAATTTATTTCTGCGCCCATTTCCTTGTCATGGGTTAAACAAGACTAAAATTCATTAAATACAAGCAACATTTGGAAATTCTTGTTTTATACTGAGATGATACAGTACAAAAAGTACTGGCAGGCAAACCTTGTCGATTGAGGTGATTTGATTCAGCATGTTAATGTACTGGCAGGCCCTCACTGATATACCTTTGAGTGCATGTTCATACTTTGGGTTTCAGAGTTGGGGTCCAAGTGAAATTTAAGTTTTTGTTCAGTCAATTATATGAAAAATTAAATTCAATGCACCAGGAGTTGGGCCAAGGAGGCTCTCAATCTGTGCTCAGCTGAAGAGTTGAAAGAATTCAGCTTAGAGAAAATGGGGGAGGAGATTAATATGCTGGAAAATGAACTTTCAAGTGATTGTGGGCGAATAGGATTTTGCCATAATGATCTCCAATATGGCAATATCATGATAGATGAAGAAACTCGGCAAGTTACTATTATCGTAAGTTATCCATTGTCTAATTAGTTTCATTAATCCCCAATATGGCAAATATATGATAGACGAAGAAACCCGTCAAGGGGGTAATTTTGCCACGAGAAACCCAATATGGCAATATCATGATAGAAAATAAATTACCCTCTTGTCTGCATTGTAGGCATTTGCTGCAGATATTGCCATAAAATCTACTCTTTTGGTTTGTTGGTGTTATGATCTGTGTTTTGTGTTGATTTAGGCAAATGCAAGTGCCCTCTTTAAGCTTTTGCCCAGTAGTGGTAAAGATATGCAAGTGCAGATTTTTCATTCTATTTTTCTGTCTGAATATTTGATTTTAATAAAAATTATTCTCAGGATTATGAATATGCAAGTTTCAACCCAATTGCATTTGATATTGCCAATCACTTCTGTGAGATGGCGGCTAATTACCATACTGACAGACCTCACATCTTGGACTTCTCCAAGTATCCTGGTTTGTGTTTCTTGTATTGTTTTACTATTTACTATTTATTTTCAGCTATAACCTTTTTCTTTGTACTCATTTAAAGAGCGTTTGATGTTTTTAAATATAATAAAGGAGTATTCAATACT
The DNA here is from genome assembly GCA_027725995.1 of Rhynchospora tenuis. Taxonomy (NCBI): domain Eukaryota; kingdom Viridiplantae; phylum Streptophyta; class Magnoliopsida; order Poales; family Cyperaceae; genus Rhynchospora; species Rhynchospora tenuis. The sequence goes on from CM050888.1 coordinate 79,118,556, forward strand.
TTAGCAGTATATATGTTTTCTTCTTCTATCAGGTATTGAAGAGCGTAGAAGATTTGTAAAGACATATCTCAGTTCTTCAGGTAGTTCTTTTTTTAAATTAAATACTTTCTTTGAGTTTGCAGAAGTTGCTTCCTGTTATACAGTAATTTTCTATTTTTGTTGAAGGTGAAAAAACTCCGAGTGATGTTGAAATTGAGGATTTGCTAAAAGAAATAGAGAAGTATGCTCTTGCTAGTCATCTATTTTGGGGACTATGGGGCGTCATTTCTGTAAGTTGCATATTTTCAATTTTTACATCCACTTTTGTCAAGTTGTTTATCGACTTGCTAAATTTTATTTACATCTGTAGGAACATGTGAATGATATAGATTTCGACTACAAGGAGTACGCCAGACAGCGGTTCCAGCAATATTGGCTTACAAAGCCTGTGAGATTAGGATCTTAGATTTCCATTCTTCAGTTTTCTAGCTTATACTTTTTACAGTTTTCAGTGATTTACTTAATTTATTCCACTGTATGTTTGTTAATTATCATAAAAGTTCATAAAAGTTAGTCTCTGTGCTAGCTTTCGTGCGAGGATTGATACGATATCTTTAAATGTTTATTATTACTTCACCTCTTTTAATTATTACTAATTTGATTGTTTGTCCCTTTTATTTTCTCCTTTTATTTTGAGAAAAGAGGGACGGTTTAATTTTTTTTAAATTCCTAGTGTAAAATTGTCATGCATCTTAGTCTTGCTATTGGAGAAGCATTCCATAAACCATCATTGATGACAAGCTTCTGGGTAAATATAGGCTCTTATGGGGCAGCTTAGTGTGATAAACTGATAATGCATATACCATGGTCTGTTTCTAACAACAGTGCATTGTGCTGAATTTGAGTGTTGACCATGGCGTTCTTATTGAAATCACGCAATTTTCCTCGTTAATTTTTTATAATAGTAACACCATTTTTTTTAGAAAATTAATACTAGTGCAAAGAATATCAGCTAGAATAGTACCTGGCAGAGGTACATTAGTGGGTATATTTCCCGACAGGCCTGCGTGGTTCTCTTCTATTTTGCCACTTCCTCTCATGTATGATTGACTTGGAATATTTGCAATTTGAGTGACTAAATAAAGCATAAATAAAGGGAAGTCTCTGTGGTGGATTTAGCTGTACAAACAGACGAGGGAATATGTCGACATTAATTACTTAAATTAATACAATTAAATTGAGTGAAAGCTAATGGATTTTATAAAATCTTCCATTTTGTATGGCAACAATTGGCAATTAAAATTACTCGTTTGATAGATGAGAATTATATATTAAAAAACAAAAAAAAAAAGACATTCATTCACAGGTGTCACGTCAAATGTATATGTACACTACACGTTACACACATGGTTCACAACAAAAAGACTGTTACAACACTAATTCTCCTGGCATGTACATATGCGCACCGATACAAACGGACTATATTCACACCACAGCTCTATAGGAACACACCAAACAATGAAAACAAGGTTTTAACATCAACACGAACTTCTTATACGTACGCTACGTACTGTAGTTTGATTAATCTATCTCAACGGTCCCATCTGGTGTTATCCTGCATTGATTAGCTTAATTTTAATTGATGAAACTTGATGTACAAATACCTATTCCGATTCAAACAAGAAATAATTACTTCTAGGGATATAGCCATATATATTAATCATAGTGTTGGAAAATCACTACGAAGTATCATCATAGTCAGGTTCAGGTCTTGTATGGTCCTGATAATAAGTGCTTCCTTTCTTATGTCTTTCTTTCTGTGTGCACTTTCTATGGCGCTAATCTGTCCGTTCTTATTTTTCAGCAATTTCACATTTTTTTTTTGGGAGTATTTGATAGCCAGAAAATTAATATATAGGGCAGGCAAACATAGTTCCCAATTTAAATAAAAGGCCTAAACCATATAGTGTAATTATTGAGCTATATGCTTACCTCTTCAGAGTTATGGTTCATCCTAAACTCAAAATCAAGATCTGGCATTACTTCTCCATGTTCAATTTCAGCATCAGTTAATGCCAGGGCTTTCTGGAGTTTTCTGTGATTGAACACCTCCACCTCTGCCATGAAAATTGCTAAGACGGGTCGGTGATCTGACAGCTTTTGTTCAGATCTTTTGTATTTTAGAAGTCTCATTCCTTTTCCGAATTTCAGAATACGGTCACACCTGAGGAATTTTAAAAGAAAATTAATTTACTATATAGCCAGTACAGTTTAGGTGACATGAAATGATATCTAACAGTGAATAGACTAGATTGTTTTTATCCCATAGTTGCTAATGACATGTCACCTAATTAACATGGATCCTGGCAAAGGAGTTAAAGAAAACAATTAAGTATGACAACTATGTGCACAGATTCATGTTAAATGGGAGCAAGCGCAAAGGTTTACAGAGCATTGGTAATAATCACCACCTAAAACATCACCATAATCACCAGTAATGGAAACCAAAACTAATTCCAGATAAGTTTTATGATAAGGACCACCTAATGCATTAAGAAGAGCTTTACTCAAAATGGGTGATGCCTAAGTGCTTAACCAGTACAACAAAAACTAGACATCTGTCGAGGGTTAATTGTGAACTAATTCATGCATACCAAGCTGGAGTTCTTCTCCCACCCTTGTGATCATCTTCAATATACTTCTCTGAGTTGGCTGCATATTTGTATGTAGGAGGAAAGTTAAGTCTGCCTTCTGACCATCCATCAAATGCACGCCCCTTTCTCAACTCTCTTGTTAGCTTTCAACCAATTTAAAACTAAACTTTAGCAAACGGAAATTAAACAATAACAAGAAAACAAATCGACGATTTGATATGAATGCAAGAATCTTGTTGTGGTCTTGAATGTTGATCGGTAGAATACGAGGTGCACAATTTAAAGGGTAAAAATCGACAGGTGTCTTTACAAAAAAGAAAAACGATGTTATACATACTTGATCTTTCTCTGACAATCCAGACCAGTCTTTTCTGGAGATGAACTCGTGTGTCTTCTCATATGATAAGTCGATCCGGTAATTCAGATCTCCGAGCCAAAATATTCTTCTGCAAGTTTTGTAGAAGATAGTGCAAACAACAGAACTCATGTTATCAAGACCACTTCCAATGGTAATCTCTGTTGGAAGGACAAGTTTATTGTACGTGCAATATTGCAAGTGTCACCAATTTTACAGTTACACAAAAATAACAGTTAATTTTATAAGCAAGCCTCAATTCCTTTTAGTTAATCAATACACAGAAAAAATATCGACATGCTTACCGATATTGATATTCAATTGCATCAATACACAGAAAAAATAAATTAAAAGAAAATCAGGTTTAATTAAAGACTAATTACTCGTAAAGTTGTCACGGCAACACAAAAAATGTGCAAGCAAACTTGACTTACTCATGGTCGTAGATGGTTTTAGGCAATCCATCACCAGCGGATGAGCTGAAGAGTGTCCTACGGTGTATCTCTTGCACATCTGCATTTCGGTGTATTGCATCTGCCTCTTTCTCTCCTGATGAGAGGTGTGTACACACAAAGCAGAACATTGTCTGATATATCGACATGCTTACCGATATTGATCCCTGCACCACAAATGTTTATTAGATTGCATTGTATTTAATTTCTATTTAAATATATCTCCAACTTTTTTGGTACTCTGGGTTTTGGGTCTATGAATTTCAAAATAACAGGCTCACAGCCTTTTTTTTTTTTTTTTTTTTTACTGTTGATGGTGTAATGAGTTGTACTTAGCAGGATCACAAATCATATTGTACTAAAAGTAGTTCTTTGATAAATTTCAGTATATTTTTATCAATAAAATTTTGGAGACCAAAAAACAAAATGAAAACACCAGAGATAAGCTGTGACACTAATGTAAGTGAAATCTATAAAGATTATGACCTTGTTTCCTATATATCCCATTGCACCTACTCCGACAGTTGAAACTTTCAAATTTTGAATGTGTTTTCTCAAGGACCTTCGGACCCAAATTGAAATAAATACACCAACCATTTGCTTGCTTATAATCCTTACAAAAGGTGAACTTTTCTTTTTTAACTCAATTCCATCAAGTCCAGTATCAGTAATCAAATTTTCTCTCAAAGCTGCAAGCCCGTCATCTAATACTTTGAAGGAGCCATAAGTCCTAAAGGATTTCACTGACTTGAAAGATTTTGTACTAGTTAAAGTTGAAGTTGCGGTTTTCTTTGACAATAAATCCAATGGTTGCTCTGGCCATACTAACCCAATTCTCTCTGACCGGCTCAGTGTTTTCAAAAGCTGCTTTTGTTGCACCTTAGGTGATTCATAATCAGTCCGTTCTTCATTTTCCATAACAAAATGGTTCAATCTATCAAATCTCTTAAATGGATGTCTCTCCATTTTCGGACTATTTTCAGGTTCTACTTCGACAATTGTGCTGAATGGAATTTCTTCATCAGAATCTGAGTCAGTGTCAAGACCGGGTCGCAATTCATCAACAGCTGAGACAGCATCTTCAGACGGGTTGAATCTTGAAGGAGAAGGTGGGTCACTAAAGCACTTGTATTTTAGCTTTTCAGGTTGAATTTTGTTCAAGTTTTCCCGAATTATGTTTTCCCATTTTGAAACCGGTCGGTTGTCTTCTGCACCAAATATATTCCCCGCATTTAGTGGAACTATCTCCTGAAACCTGTAAAGAACAAATAATATTATTTCTTTGTGTTTACTTATCACTTATCTGTATTTTATTTTGTATCTGTTTGACAGTCTCTGACTCTTTGAGTAAAGCTAATATTTAGATAATAAATTTATAAAGAAAAATATTTATCTCTTTTGTTTACCCAACCACATATATATCAGCTGGTTCATTTGTGTCTAGCCAACCAGAAATGTCTAAGCTGTCTGGTGGAATCTTGCCTCCTACATTCCATGTGCCTACGCAAACTCTGCATTACAAGAAAATTGTGAACAAAATTTACTAAAAAACACAGAGAAATATTTAAATTAAGTTTATTATTCATTTTAATACCTGAGTTCCTTGGTATTAATATATTGGGTCCTGAATGTTTCCGAGTTTCTTCTTCTCAACTTGTATGGTATTCCATCCAGTGGGTCATCTGCGCAGCACCACATGTGTGACATAATTATAATTTAGAAAATGACAAAAAGGCAGAAAAGAGAATCAAATGTACAGTGCGTTTATGACGTAGCTCTAAGAATAAAATATTTATGGCTTGTGGCTGTGATTGCCAAAATATAGCTTGTTTGTTAACCGTCCCAATATTATATTGGAAATTTGAGACCCATTCTGCCATTCACAAGTTTGTATTTGAAAATTGAGTAAGTTTAATTGTTATACATCACCTAAGCTAAGTTAAATCCTATAAATTTTTCTCCTTTTATTTGAAGTACACGGGCAACTTATACAAGGCTGTTAATCTTATGTTAGGCTGTTATTATATTTCTTAAAATCAGAAAGTCTACTATATTTCCTTTTGAAAAAAATGAGAAGGTTTGCACAGCGGGATAACTCAAGGGAGAAAAATAATTCGCTTATATTATAGTTCCATGCTATCTAACAGGAGCTCTGTGTTAATTTTTTTTTTTTTTTTGTTTTTTGAAGAAAGAGAGAGGTCTTTGCCATCGAACTTTTTCTGAAATTAAAGGTGCATGCGGGACTTGAATCCTTGACCTCTTGGAGGCCAACCTAGTGCTCTTACCACTGAGCCACTGGGCCACATGCAGGAGCTCTGTGTTAATTAAATCATTTAATTGACACTAGACAATTAGCCATTTCAAATTAATAACCTGCCAAAAATAATATATTCAAATACACTAATTTCACAATGACTTGTAAACTTTTAGTACCAAAAATGTTAGTTCTAACTCTAATTATAAATCATTTTTGGGCAAAATTAAAAATAAAAGTTCAAACTTAAGGTCCAGTTTCATGATTTACTAATAGACATTAGAAAATAAAACAAATGCATAAGACAGAAAACTACCTGCCGTCTCCTTCTGTGACCCCTCATATCTTCTCCTTTGTTCATCCTCAACCTCGCCATTTTCTACAACAAAATTTCCAAATTCAGCACAAAAATCAAACAGAAGCTACAATTTAAGAACCAAATAATAATAAAGTAACCATCTTCACCAAAATCACTCTCGTTGTCTCCTTCATCAGCACTAAAATCAGAATCTCTTGCTGTCATGTTGAGCCATTTCTTCAACACCACCTTGGGCCAGAAAACCTGAACAAAAGCACAATTCACCCAAAATAAACAATTTGTTTTATCAACAAACCATTTAGTAATACACCATGGTGAAGAACTGAGGTTGGCGTAGTAGCAAACCTCCCCAGTTTTTCTTGAACTTTGCTTCATTCTCTCTTGTGGTGGAGAAGACGCAGATAATGAGAGAGAGAGAGAGAGAGAGAGAGAGATGGAAAAAGGGTCGCTTTCTCTGCTATTTATCCTTCTTCTCTCTCAGTAAGTAATATTTTCTATTTTTTTCCCGATCCTCTTCAGGTCACTGTAAACAAGCAGTGGAGGCATTCATGATCATGACATTGCTGCTCCTTTAATAATGTCATTTCATTGTGGCATTGATAGCTACTGATTATTTTAAAAAAAAAATGTGCGGCAAATGTGAAGGAATTCTTTCATATAGCACAACTGGGTTCTCCAAAATGACACGACACGATCGTGTTGGCACGACACGGTATGCGTGTTGACACGACACGACACGACACGAATACAAAATTAACACGACACGATCGTGTTATCGTGTCGTGTCATAATCGTGTCGTGTTGGGATATTAGAAAGTTTAACACGATCCAACACGACACGATTTGACACGCAACACGACACGAACACGACACGAACACGAATTAACACGACACATTAATACAAATTTAATTATTAATGTTAATTAATTAAATAAAATTAATACTTTAAATTCAATTTATAATACTATATCATATTATTTACCATCCTTTGACTCATATTGTTCTAATTTAATTATTATTTAGTAATTTTTTTCCTTAACTTCAATTTTTTAACATTTTTTTAATTTTAAAAATAATAAATAATCTGACACGATTTGACACGACTAACACGACGTGTCAACACGACACGACACGATCGTGTTAGTCGTGTCGTGTCAGAATGCGTGTCGTGTTGGCTATCCTCATCATTTAACACGACACGACACGACACGATTAAAAAAATAGTTCGCGTCAACACGACACGACACGAGACTCTAACACGATCGTGTTTGACACGACACGACACGACACGCACGATTGGAGAACCCTAAGCACAAGTCAATAATGGTTTGTAGCATTAGCATATCTAAACCTTCCCTCTTAGATTGCACGGTTTTGATTTTCCTACAACCCTCCAGTGTTTATAAAACTGGAGAGGATATAGATTTATAGGTATCTTCATTCTTGACCAGAACCTAGGGAGCAAAAGGAAGATTGACAAGTGGCGTACTGGCGTGCACCACTAGAGATGTTTTTAATATTATATATCGGTCCCTACCAGATTGTACTAAACCCAAAATTATAATTATAATAATACTAATAATAAATGTACGTATATCAAGTTATCGACCAATGGCTCAATAATATTTCTACTTTCTGTTTGACTTATGCACACTGGTCAATGGAGCTAAAAGAAAAGAGTATAAGGGCTTCTTGGGAAAAGAATTAGAAGAATTATAAACTAACCTAACCCTTGATTAGTTTTGTTAGGCATGTTGGCATTCAAGTAATTATAATTATTATAGCAATTAATGAAATTATCATAATTCAAAGTTACAATTATTCTGTTAAGGAAAGTAGATCCTGAATATCCATTGTAGATTTGCTAGTTGCAAAAAGGTTGGTTTTCACGCGTGAGAGGATAACAGTGTTGGTCTTTGCACCCCACCTTTTACCAAAGTGACCAAACATAATATTTATATATATATTTTTTGTTTTCAAGGCGTATATACTAACTATTGTTCGGTTCAATCCTCTCTTGAATTATCCACCAATAAATCATACAAAATGACTGAAAAATTGTGATAATTTGTGTACAGAGTTCATATCCGGCCGTTCGGATATTTTATTCAAGGTCCATATAAATGATAATATTTCATTGATATACAAAAATAATATTCCTTAATTTCCTATTTAAATTTCTATAAAAAAATAGTTTTCGTTCTTATTTTCCTATATATATTCCTTCTGCACTCACTACATGAGTTTTTTTTTTTTTTTTTTTTTCACTTTGTTATGTTTGCCTATCATTTGGTTCAATGTTCTCTGATTTATGAGTTTTGATCAATATTATTTTTTCCTTATATTTATCAAATTTAATTACCAGTTAATCAATGTTTCCATAGTTTGCAATGCCATCAAAGATCCAAATGCTGAAGGGTAGGCCCAGGGGCAACACCTCATGGAAATTTCATTAAACTCAATCTTTCTTTTTTTTTTTTAATTACAAAAAATTTCATGAAAGTGTCCTATAGAATTTTCTTTAATGTTGAATTTGCAAAATTAATTTCACGTTATCTGTTCGTTTGGTCAATTTGGTTTTAGAGCTTTTGGGATGCACCAAAAATCCTGGTTTAACCGGGGTTGAACCGGGTTTTTTCCGGTTAAACCGGAAACGGACAGGGCTCCGGTTCGTGGTTCAACCAGCCGGTCCGGTCCGGTTTTCAAAACATTGCGTATAAAAGATGTTATCCTTTTGGCCTATTTTTTCTTTTAAAAAATAATATCATTTATAGAATATAATGTAGTTCAAAAAAAATCACTATTCTTTTATAAATTACCTAATCAAGGCGGCTAGCGTCAGCCTAGTAAACGGCATCGACTTTTCGAGAAAGAAACAAAAGGGTCAGTTAGCACCAAAATTTTCTCCTATGACGTTGATTTTAAAAACCGTTGTTATTGGACGTTCCATATAAGTTCTAGGAGCGATTTTTTAAAAATACGAAATAAATAGTAAAAAATTTCAGAAAAATGTAAATTTTGGTTTCATACAAGTTTTGGATATGAAGATTCAATCTAACGGTTTGAATTGGTGATTTGAAATTTGATTATGCGAATACGATCACGTAGGACCTTAGCATTCCTCTATATATATATATATATATATATTCAAACATTTTCATTCATATAATTATAGAAATTTGGTTTCTTATCCCAAATCAACAATTTTCAATCCATTTCAATCAACGAATTTATTCTAATTCAATTTGTCATTGAATAGATTACTGTATATTTTGTTCGAGCATCTTTGCGATATCTTTTTGAATCCTTGTAATTAAATACTTGAAATAGTGTATGTTGATCGGGTAATTTTAGTTAAATTATACTTAAAAAACTTTCGAAAATAATAACCATTTACATCCATATATTGTTGTTGTAATTTTCATGTCCTCGTTTATGAGATGGATGCTGGAAATATATATATATTTTTTCATAAGGCCTTCATTTTCGTGGTGCATGTTGTTATATCAGATTGACAACGAAATAATTGTTATAACTGAAGAATAATATTTGCATGTGTTGTGGTTGTTTAGTTGTTATAATCGAGTGACATTTGTCGCTTTATCGATAATGGCAAGGAGGAAAACTATATCAATATCAGTCTCAAAAAAGGAAAAAAAAGAACGTTTTTTTTTTTTTTCATTCAGCTAGATTTTTCGTAGGTGGAGCAGAGTGGGACAGTGCCGATCTAATGTGGCCTGATGTTTCCACAATGGCACATGCGAAGAAGATTAATATTATTATTCAAAAAAAAAAAAAATCAATGCTAAGTTTCTCATTGATGAGTGCGGAAAAAATAATTTTTACTACAATTTAATTTAACATGTTACATTCCCTTAATTTTATTTACCTTTCTTGTAATTAATTAAATTGAATATAATTTTCAAATTGCATTAGTATTGTTAAATTATATTTTTCATTATCCAAAGAAGATGTCTTCGATATAAAGTCATTATTTATGTTATTATGAGGAAGATATCCATCAAACATTTTAAAAAATAAATAAATAGTTTTTTTTTTCAAAAACATTTTAAAGATATTGAGTGTGAGTATTTTGGTGAAAAAAAAAAACTTTAAAGATCAGAATGGAACTTTTAATATTCCTGAATTTTATTGCATAATATTTTTTGTATTAACTCTCTGTCTAGATGGTTTTATGTTAATTAGACATAACAGTTTAAATTGAAAAATACCTTACATGTTATTATCATATAAAAATATGATTATTATGACCAATTAGAAGTCTGAATCTGATTCTATTGAAATGTGCTAAATCTTTCGTTACTTCAATTATCTCTAGTCATTTCCTTTCAAAGATACATGTATAGTGAGTGTATTAGTGTACACTTATTGTAAGCTTTTTCTTGGATCATTAAAACAAAATTTTAAAAACGTTTGAAACTTTGAATTATACTATTTCTTTTATTTATTATGACAGATTTCCCTCTGGCAGGGACGGATAAAAGAATTTATTGCTACAATCACAATGCCACAAAAGAACACACACTTGTTGGACCACCGAAAAATTCATATCAACTCAAAACTCATGTGGTTCTGACAGCAACAAGGGCAACAAGCAAACAAAGAATATTAGCTCGGCTATTTCTGTGTGAACCGGTAACCGGCTCAACATTCTTCTATTCAAACCAAAATGCAGGCCTCTATAATAAATACATCAAACCATTTCCACCAAAATTTGATCGGAGATCTCTACGGCGGAAATTTATGTCCTATCAACGTCGCATAAACCTTTATTATGATAATGAATTTGATAGGGAATCGGTACGACAGAAACTAGAAAGCTATGTATTATCTACAAAGGTAAATCATCCATAATCTTGCCTAATTAAATACGGGCAAATTGGTAAAACACCGTAAATATGCTATTTTGGTTAACATTTTGCTAGGACTTAGGAGGGTGGAAGGAATGTCTTAAACAATAAATGTTATTTGATAATCATAATAATTATTTTAGTAGAAATATATTATTTGATAATCCTAATAATCATAGAAAATACCTTCAGTACTTCATATTTTCATTAACAACCATTGAGTCATTTAGCACGGTTTGTTATTAATATAATCAAAGAATAAAGAAAGCATAAAGATTTATGACTGAATGCTGATCTCATTACCCAGAAATAGGGGCGGAGCCAGAATTTTACTAAGGGGGCTAGTGGTGTACAATTGTTAACTCATTACAGCTTTTGTTCAAAAGAAAACAATAAAAAAATAAATCTTGATAGTTACAAAAACAATAGCATACACTGCAAACTTACTGTTGTATGCGCTTTAAGGGTTTCATTGTAATTATTTGAGAATATCTAGGGTAAAATACCAGTTAGAAATACGTGAAAATTGAAAATGGGGGACTCTGTTTCCTCTACGATCTTAAGAAGCTCTATTTAGATATATTTTAGCATAGCAAGAGTTATATAGATGTTGTTGTGACCTTTTATACAAAAATAAACCACTAATACAATTTCTCTCTTGCTTATAACTCTAAATTTAGACCAATATTAGGGGAAGATATCTGTGTGTACATTCAATTAAAACAAGTTATCTAATAGCACTTACCTAACATCCCAAATATTAGGGGGGCCTGGCCCCCCTTTGCCCCTACTGGCTCCGCCCCTACCCAGATTGATCTTGATGCACACATTTTTTTAAATAAACTAGCTATGGTTACGCGCTTCACGTGATTAAATTTTATTTTTCATATTTTCTAAAAAAATACATAAAAATAAAAATACAGGAAAAATATATCTATCAACAACTATTTGTTTTTAATGAAATTAAAGTTATATTAGAAGGTACCATTAATATATCTCATGAACAACTTTTTACATTTGAAGACAAGTAGGCAACAATCACGGTTCTAATGTCATAATCACGGTTCTAACATGACATTAGTTAAGGATAGGTACAATACTGTCATAATTATATTTTTAGAATGGAGCAAATATCCTAAATTGCTAACAACATGTTTGGCTGTTAATCTGATAAAATATACCATCGAATGTTATTAATTCTCATCGATAAATCACATATTTAAAAAGAGTTGAAATCTGATTATTAGTAAATAACACTTTATAATCACATTGAAAATTATCGAAGTAAAAAATTACGTAGAATATTGCGAAAGTATAAAATTTAAAAAGTTCGTCTCATTAGATTTTTTATAATTTTGTTATTATGTATATAAAATATTATACATCTAAATTTTTGGAAAAGGTTTGGAAACATTGAAATAGAGATTATATTTCTGAAATTATAGAATTAAGTCATCAAATTTAAAAATTCTAAGAAAATATTTTAGAACTTTTTAAATTTCAAATTTTTATATTATTGGGTATTTCATATTTTGGTGATAAAGGGAGAAAAAAATTTATGACCAATTGAATCAATAAATATCCTCAAATAATTTAAAATGTACTACATATTCCATAGTTCACAAAAATGTATGGTCAAATTAAAAATAGCTCTATGGCATGATTAGATTTGGTATAATTTTGCAATCATTTATATAAAATTTCATGCACTAATAAAATGTAAATTCCTTTGAATAATAATTGAAAACCTAATGACATTTATGAAATTATGCTGATTTAATTTTTATGATATTCAATAAATTATGTAAAATATTTTATAAGTCTATATCTATAAAATTTCTCATCACCAAATTCTTCATATTTGTGTGAGTAAGTACATAAATTTTCATAGTTAAATGATTTTTCTCAAGGCCTAAAAATAATTTAAAAACGAAACTTTTATGCAGATTAAATTTTACGAGATTAAAAAAAATATTTTTAATATTTTATTAGCCAAATGAATTTTTAAGTGCACCTAAAAAATTTAAAAACTAACTTATATTTAATATGAAATTACGAAAGAGAAGTGTCCATTGATCTTAAGAATGGAGAGAGTCTTGTACTGACATCATGATGACATCACTCATGTATTGTAGAAAACCTCCCCACATTTGAATGCTTATTAGTTATTACATTATATGATGAGCTCCAAACAATTACAAATTGTTATGTTATCGTGAAAATGAATATGATCAATAATTTCCGATTCAACATCTAAACTTAATTGTTGAATAATAAATGAAATTATTGTATTGTGTACCATCAACATTATGGGACCGAAATCTTCTTTCTGTAATATAGACAATCATTAAATACTTTGGTATTTCTTTTTCCTGAAAAAAAAATAATTGCATTCATATATGTAATTAGATTGTATTCAGACGAGTAATAAAATATTAATTGATATTGTAGCTGAGAATAGTTCATTTATAAACTGTAATTGAGTTAATTAATTTTAAAACTACATGTAAGTTTATTTTGAAGTTGGCCCAAAAATACATGAAGCTACGATGGAAGAGCCGAAAAAGGCTGGTGGGGACGAGTAAGTTGGCAGCTGTAAGTAGAAATCGCATCCTCTGGACTTCGGAGAAAGAAGTCCAGTGGTCTTCTGATTATCAGAGCCGTCCGATTTAATCTCAATGATGATGGGTGCTCCGTGAATAGTACCAGATTGATAGGCCTGAAAAAAATTTAACCGTTGAGATTATATCGCACGGCTCGGATCGCAAGAAGACCACTGGACTTCTCTCTCCGAAGTCCAGAGGATGCGATTCCGCTGTAAGTAAGAGTTGCTCTTAATTTTTTTTTTTTCCTCGAAGGTTAGCTGCCGAGAGTGCTCCAAAAAAATATTAAATTAATCCGAAAAAAAATTACTGTTGTAATTTTTTTTATGGCGTATATTATTAATTGTAAATCAAATTCATTGAAGATAATTAAGTAAAAAGTGCATCAAAATTTGATAAAAATTCTGATAGATCAAATTCATTAATTGTACGTATTTAAATTCAATGGTTGCCTCAATATTATATATATTCATATTTTATAACATTGAAGACACCTTTTCACTAATTCATCTATTAATAAAGTTTAGAAAATAATGAGAGGACACGCCAATATTGACCATTATCAAGGTGAGAAAAACTCAAACAATTAAGTTCATATATTTTTCAGCTAACGATGTTTGCAAAAGAGTACTAAACTTTTGAATTTATTATTTTATACAAATTACGCGATCTTGACTGTTTATTAGACCATATTATTACGAAATAATGTTTTATGTCTATCAAGTACTAGCTTGTCCAGGTAAAGTTGGGTTCAATTAGCGGTGTACAAGTTTGTGTTTATTGTGTTTGTTTATGGATTAAAAATGTCATTTTAACTGTTAAGGATCCGATTAAAAATGTAGAAGATAGCCAACCAATCCAAACCGTGTACTGGTGTAAATCAATTCACAGTTTAGTGATTTGATCTAACCCATTGACATTAACAGTTCATGTGTCATGTACCTCTTTACACTGTCTGATTTTTGGTGGGTATTGACTAAATACCATTGTGAGGTTGACATTCTAGATTATGGTAGAAATCATTCATCATGCTAGTGTTTATTACGATGTCATGTAAGATTGCACTAAAATTAATCTTTATAAGCCCACGTGGGGTACAGTGTTTAGCAAATATGAATAAAATGTTAGGTCATCATTTGCATATTTGAAAGCAACTTCGACCGTCAGACCTATATAAGTCGGTAGGTCGGAGTTTATTTACTGAAAAGGATAATTTAACTATGCTTGATATCTGTGCTTTTTAATTATGCTAAAGAGGATTGACCCAGAAAGAATCTCGTAGATATTTACCACAAAAATAATATAGTGCTTATGATGACAATAAACTACTAATATTTTGATTCAATCATTCAATTAAAATCAGACGCCTCATGTTGACGCGTGTTTGATATTAGATTTCAACTAGAAGTAACATAAAAGAGTCTTATACTGTATTTACTGAAAAAAAAATAATCAAACGCCTTGCATGGTATTAGTAATTTATATTATTATCTATTAGATCCAAATTATTTAATTTATTGGATAGTTTATGGCAAGAACGTCTAACTTAGTTTCTCCTTGTAAATTTAATTACATTTATTGACTTGCCGTAGGTTTGCTCTTAAAAAAAAACTCAATTATTTTGGTTTAAACTTGTTTAATATTTTAACTTATTTAATTTGGTTCGATGTCAAGAATCAAAAGCAAAAAAAAAAAAAATGACAAACTACTTACTATACTAAACTAATATTGTAATATTATACTTAAATAATCTTAATAGTTAAACCAAAGAAATCAATTTCATTAGTTCTGTTTGCACGTCTACAAAATACAAAAGAAAAAAGAATTGATAATTTTAGTTTAAGTGAAATCTAACGAACTCCGAACTTCTTCGAAACAATCTTACCAAGTCTTAAAAAAAATAATAATAAATTATATTTTAAGAATTTCTTTCAAATTAATTTCATCCTTTTTTTTTAAAAAAAAAATGTGTTGGTTGCACTATTTTATGGTTTTCTCATTCGTCATCTACAAACCCAAATTGTTTTTACATTAATTCTTTGTTTTTTTTTCCACTAGACTCTAATTTATGTTTTTTTTTTCAGCCATCCTCTCCATAAAGAACTTGACTTTTCTTTCAATTTGACCCTCTTATTTCATTAATTAATCCATCACGAATATTAAGAATCAAATGACCATACTTATGTTACGCTTGATGCAATTCAAAATAAAAAATCATTCTACATTCGCCTGTCAACGTCTTTTGTCCTTTTCCTTTTCTTTTTTTTTTTCCTTTTCCTTTTCTGAAAGTTTATAACGTGTTAATTTCATCACCTCATCCTATATTAGATGGATTATCTTATGCAACACAACATCGCTTAGCTAGTACAGTAAATTGATATGGACGCTACGTTTGTTTCCCTCACTTTATCAGCCGTCTGATGACCAGGTCCCTCTAATAGTTCTCTCTGTCTCCCACTCTCGTAATGGAATTGACCCCCCAAAAAAATAATAAAAAATAAAAGAAACTTAATACAAAAGAAAATGCTCGTATACTGCTGAAAATGACGGAAAATCGACATTTTAATCACGTTACTTCTACTTTAAATTATACAGACCAAATATGATGAAGACCCTCCGATTGTTCCACTGGATTTGGAGATAATCCGAATTTATATCCCATGTAAATTAAGCAATTACGTGTAAAAATGGAACCACATATCCCCATGAATTATGTCTCTATATCCACTTAATAATTTATTCCTACTTTTTTATTTGATAAGATAAAACTATATGAGTACGTATACATATTATCTCGATTTTAATTGAAAAGCCTCACCTATTTTACCCATTAAAACTCAGTTTTTTTATACAATTATCATTTATATGAATATCAAATTTTGCTTGAAAATTTATTATCAATTCTGAAATTATAGGTTTATGTTATTACTGTTAAACATTTTATTTTTATTTCATACGTGTATTAATTATTTAGCCGTGACAATACTTATAATTTCGCAAATTCATATTTTCATCCTTATTTTAATAAAAATAATTTGAATATAGAAGTCTATTAATTATCTCTATTCTTATCTATATCGATAGAGTTTGAATTTAAGTACAGTTAATCCTATCTGGTCATATTTATACCTCTAGTCGAATTCTTGTAAAAAAAATAAAATAAAAAATAACTAGACTTTTCTTTACCAAAAAGTTTTGATACTGTATTACTGTCAGGACTAGATTCCTGGTTCTATTATAATAATGCGGCGAGGATATATTCACTATTTAGGATTGATGTGGATAGCCTATTATGCCTCATCATAAAAGAATTATTCATCAATCGAATATTCCAACGAAATTCACTGGAATCTGCACCTACTACTAAACTAATATTGATGCATTATGATAAAAAAAATATTAATAAATTATTTTTTTTGTGGGACAAAAGATGCCTTTTATTTTGCATATAATTTCACATTTTGTTTAACGAGTTCTTCGGTTCTTCATGTATATCAAATTCTACACTAAATCATTTTTTTTTTAAATTAGCAATGCTATCAATGTAGTGTACAGCCTGTTACACATCTAATTTATCATATTTATCGTGATAGTAGTTAATTGGGAGAAAAGTAACTAAACCTAAAAATTTTTTAATTTTCGTAAAAAGAACTCACCGATAGCATACCTCGATGAAAAGCAACTTAGTTAAAATTTATCTTCTTTTTTTTTTCTTTTTTTTAAAAGAAAATTCAGAGATTCTAAAATTTTCCTAATGCGGGTAATTTTTGTACATTATTTTTCAATACTTTCGACATCGATATGTTACTCCAAATATAAATTTTATATCGTTAGAATTTCAAAAGAGGAGCTAAGAAAGAACCAAAATAAAGAAAGGAATATAGAAAAAGAGACCCTTAACCATCATAATAATTGCTGATTTTTATTTTGGAATGAGAGCTTCGTACTTTATTTAAGTTACCTACCAATAACCCGACTAAGCTATAAATGTTTTCTCAGTCCTAAATCTTTGCATTTAAAAAATTAAAGTACCGCGTAAATTGCGTAGACATCATTAGTATGAAAAGTGTACTTAGCTAAATATATTGTTTTAATTACAGGACATGAGTTGGGACGGCTAACTAATACATCAGATTAGCGAAATTGAAGGAAGTGATAAAATAATATAAACCAGGATGTAGTCTATGTCAAACACTTGTATAATTTGTATCCACAAATCTAGCAATCACGAGTTACATTGTATTTTCAATGCATTGGCGTATGAAACAGCGCCTTGAAAACGGTCTAATTAATATTACTAAGCTTAGATAACAAAGACATGGTTTACTGTAACGAAATTAATTCTGAGTCCAGTCAAACTGTTTGCAATCGTCTAGAAATGTCGGTAAATAATAGGTCCAAGTGGCATCTGATTATGAAAAATGTGTGATCAATGTTTTGACCAATGTTTATTTTTTGTGTTTGCTGTATGCTAGTGAGAAAATGAGATTGAAAACACTTCTGTAAAATTAGCTCAAGCATGATTAACATGCTAAATAATTAATTGGTTTTGGTCACTCTCAATAATGTTTAAGAAAGGGATAAAAAATCAAAGATGACTCTTTGATGCTACGGAAGATGAAAGCTCTTGACTTTTATACATATCTAATAATCAATAATCTAAACGAGGGCCCAAAAAGATTGATATCATTGAAATGGAAGGAAAAGGTTAATGTAGATCTAATTTTTTATTTCTGAAATTACCAATAACCGTAGTATGCTATCTGGATATCTGGTCCCACGGTAAATAATGGTGTGTCCTACAAAGCAACAACTGGAAGGCAATCATGGTAACTATTGATCGATACAAGTCATTTTCTTCCCACTAAAGACCTCCCAAAAACTTTTTCCCCTTCCTTTTCCAACCACCATCCACCATTGCATTGCTTTCATAACTATCATTGAAAGACCTTTTACTAGCATTAAAATTGTCTTGTTTTCTTAGAGCTCTTAAAATCACCAGTGGAAGGCCATATAGTAGCATAATTATTGTCTTGGTTTTAGGGGCGTTTTATAACTATCATTAGACCTTTCATGGCATAAAAAATGCCTTATAATTAACCTTCGAAAAAAAAGGTCTTATAATTTAAAGATATTTTTGCTTTAAATCTTCAAGTATGGCACTTCAAATTTGCTAATCCAAATTGTCAACTACTACTGACGATTCAGTAGAACATTCAAATTTTATTTTGGTTCAGCCACCTAAACTTGTAATGCGTACATGCATATTCCAAAAAAAAATACAGTAAGTAACATTAGTTATACAGTTAGTTGATTATATTAGCTCAATTATCAAGTTAATTATTATACTACTGAATTGAACTAAAACCAAAAGTTTCAAGGAATCAAAAGAAAAAAAAAAAAAAAAAAAGGTACAAAGGCCCAGTAGATCCTGTGGCATAACTTATGCAGTTATGCTTGATCAAACCAAAAAGATTCAAGGAGTTCACCAGACCATAAATACAAAAGATTTTTCTTTTTTTTGAGGTGTGATACACACCATCCACCATTTTCCCATCCATCCCATCCATTAGCCAGAAATGGGTCTCAGTTTCATTTTTTCGCGCGCTGACGTCAGCGAAAATTTTTCGGAATTTTTTGGATGCTGACGTCATCTAAATGTATAGGTTTATTTGTTCAGTTAGATGCCATAAGGGTTGAATTAAAAATCGTATGTGTTCAGTTAGTTGCATCTGAAAATGAAATTTTCGTATTTTTTGGTTCAGTTTAATACGGTAAAGGTTGAACTAAAAGTTTTATTTGTTCAGTTTGTTACATCTGAAAATAGAATTTTCGTATTTTTGTGTTCAGTTTAATATAGCAAAGGTTGAACTAAAAGTTTTATTTGTTTAGTTAGTTGCATCTGAAAATGGAATTTTTCGTATTTTTGTGTTCAGTTTAATACGGCAAATGTTGAACTAAAAGTTTTATTTGTTCAGTTAGTTGCAGCAGAAATTTGATTTCGTATTTAACATTTACAATATACAAAGTGAACACATATAACAATATAGTTAACATTTACAATAAAGAAAGTGAACACATTCAATATTCAATATACAAACTGAACAATTCTACTGATAATAGCATCCATTATTAACAATAATTTGCTTCCTGATACAATTTTAACCATTACAAACTAATACAATTCATCAACTCTTCCAATTTCTTTCACACAACTCTTTACATCTTGTCTTGTAATTCCTACACAAATGAAACAAAAACACAAGCATTAAAATCACACTATTGACTAACATGGTTAATTAGTAAGGGAATGCTAGAGACAGCTTCAATTTGAAATGAATATGCTTCTCAATGGTCTCAAACTATCTTTAATGTACCACTGAAGAACTAGGGTCAAAGCATGAAGTTCAAACTGCTTATCAAATTCAAATTTTAGAATTTAAAAAAAAAAAGAGAATGAAAATCAAAAGAAACAGTCCATAATGAATCATTGGTATTATAATTCCAACAATCATGTCTTTATTTGAGAAAATGAAGTTGTTCTGGTACTAAAACAACAAATCAGAGGATAAATGTCCAAATTGGAAGTTGAGGTGAACAAATCTTGTGGACACAGGTTGCTCTGAAAGAAAGAGAGTAGCATAGCAGTGGGGTTCAGCCTTAAGGCTAGGGTGATTTTAAAAGTACAATAAATTTGCCTCTTATATCATTTGCATTTTCCCTTGAAAAACATTTAAAAGTACTTTTATTTTTTAGGTATAATATGTCTAACTTATCAACTTATAAATCGAAAGACTATTTATTGGACTGTCCGTGCAGTAAATGAATTAATATAAAAGAAACAAATGTAGTTTAATTGATGCATAAAAAAGCTACATAATTACATTGAACCAAAAGTCTGCTTTCACTGTAAGTGTCAGGCATATTAATTTATGGATGTACTGGCAACAGCCATAGACAACACACACAAGTATCAGGCACTAATCCTGGCACATTAAAATAACATGCTTAGCTGGTACCTCTCGGCCAAGCAACTTTGATGCGTGCAATAAGATCCCAACTTAATCAATTTACCTCAACTAGCAGTGGCATAGATTAAGCTGAAAATTCACAATAATCGTGTTACTTGGTTCCAAACACCAAAAGAACCCGTAATGTTCTTGTATGTTGGATAGTCATAGTATGTACTTTGTGTGTTTGGAAGAGATAAGAACATGGGTAAGATAAGTGCTTTGGTACCGACAGGAAACTGGTTTTAGTGCAGTAAGACCCATTTAGAGGGCTAGGGTGAGGGTTTTGGAGCAAGAAAAGAAACATTTACAAGCCTGCTGAGGTGATTGCGCATGAAGTAGGGGTCCTTGGCGAGGTCGGTAGTCTCGAAGGCGAGGCGGCGGAGCCTCTCTCGGCGGTCGATGGCCTCATTCAACCTCATTCTACGCCGACGGAGAGCGGAAAGGAGAGAATCGGATCTGGTCTGGTCTAAGAGGAGAGAAAGCGACTAGGGTTTGGTTTAGAGTGAGAGAGGAGGTTTAAAATTGACTGGGCCAGTATCTGGATCCATAAAAGCCTGTTTGGAGCCTATGGATGAGATGGATGGAAAAAGAAGGGATGGTAGTAACCAATTCTGCTTTTTTTTTTTTCAAGGATTTCATCAGCCCATATAGCAAGACTACGAGGACAGCTCAGATTTAGTTATTAATAGGCCGGACTGGGCCTTGTCTAAAAATATATTTTGCGTCTAGTGTTCTATGGATTAAAAGACCATCTACAAATCTTCATAAGCACAAGTTACTTCTTACAGATAAAATTTAAAACAATATAAAGTGGACGCAAAAGTAATCAGATTAACTATCCATTTCATGGTGTTGGATTTGATACACCCAAGCTCTCATAGTTGACTATCCATTGCAATCTCAACACCCTGTTATAAGAGACCATAGCCTAGAGGAAAAATTGCTAGGTGATTATGAGGTGGCGGAGGAGCAACACAATTTGTATTAGAGGCAACGATCGCGATTGCAATGGCAAGAAGAAGATAATCGTAACACACGATTTTTTCACACTGTGGCAACAAGCAGGAGGAGACATAATTTAATAACAATGGTTAAGAAGGAAAATGGCCAGTTAACCGGGGATGAGAAGTGCATAAGAGATAAATTCCTGCTGTATTTCAAGGAGTTATATTGTCCACTAGCCAGTGCAGCATGCATTAGGGGGGGGGGGGGGGGGGGGGGGGGGTTACAAGGAGTGTACACGATTTGAGAGATCAATTGTTTGTTGAATTGGAGCAGGGCTCGCAACCTAAGATTTCCTCCACGGCCCACAGTTAGTGTTTACCAAATGGTCCGGTCCGGGCCGATCCGGTCCAACCCTCCACGGTCCACGGATTATTACGGTCCGGTCCTCCACGGGTTGACGGGTTATCGCGGGACGGGTTATCACGGTCCATCCTAGAAATCTTGACCCAAACCCTTGCTAAACCCGTTCGGTCCTAACCCCCACGGGTTATGACGGTCCGGTCCGGTCCGGTCCGATTTTTATTATTATTTTGCGGTTGTTTTTTATTTTTCGTTAATTTTTTTTGGCCTTGGCTAATTGTGATTTGTGGACAAACATGTATTTATTTAAATTATTTTAACATAACATGTATTTATAATTTACATAGCATGTATTTATTTAAATTATTTTAACATAGCATGTATTTATTTAAATTATTTTAACATAGCATGGATTAGGGACGGGTTATCACGGATTTAGGGCGGGTTTAAGGTCCGGTTTGTCGCGGTCCACGTATATAACCCTCTCGGTCCATCGCGGTCCACGTACGGGTCGGGCCGGTTCGGTCCAAGATCCGGGTTATCCCGGGTCGGGTCTGACCCGCCGGTCCAAGTGGTAAACACTACCCACAGTAAGCTAATTGCCATACCGGATTTACATGAGGTGAAACGAACTCTGTTCTCCATGGGCCCGGATAAAAGTCCCGGACCAAATGGTATAACGACTCGCTTTCTGCAAAAAAACTGGCACATAATAGGAATTGACCTGGTAGCTCAAATCAAAAATATTTTTCAGACCAAACAGGTCCCTCTGGAATGGTTACGGTGCCATGTTACTTTAATCCCTAAGAATATAGAACCACTGACACCAGCGGAATACAGACCAATCAGTGTGGGAAATGTAGTGTACATGCTGGTCATGAAGCTAATTGCAAATAGATTGTAACCTCATCTCAAAGAAGTGATTTCCCAGTAGCAAAATGCTTTTGTTAGAGGGAGAAGCATAACTGAAAACATAATTTTGGTAAAAGAGATATTGCATTCTTTTTTTCTTAATACCTTCAAGCATTGAGCATTCCTCTTAAAGCTGACGTGAATAAAGCATTTGATAAGATTGATTGGGAATTCATACAAAAAACCATGCAGCACTTGAATGTCCCCATGAAATTTGTAAACTTACTTCTCTCTTCTTATAAAGAGGTGCAAGTAACAATCAAGATAAATGGGAAAGGGGACGGGTTCATCAAACCAACGCAGGGAGTGCGGCAAGGATGCCCGATGTCACTCTACGTGTTCATTATAGCCATGGAAATACTGTCGAGGATGATACAAAAAGCACACCATCAATGACATATACAAGAGGTGAGGGCCGCATATACAAGTCCAGCTTTCACGCATGCAGTATATGCTAATGACTTGGTTTTAATGGGGGACACCCACCATCGTGAAGTAGAGTAATATCATGATGAACTTTGGAGCACTTTCTAGTTTACACATCAACCCGCAAAAATCCAAGCTCTGGTTCTCCAAAAAGTGTAAGCAAAATGTGATACAAAGGGTTCAAAATGTGTAGAGAGCGGGTATGGTATCCATAGATGAGAGGTACTTAGGGGTTATGCTTGGGAAAAAAGGAGAATTCACAAGGAATGGGCAAATGCTGCTTGACAAAATGAAAGCGAGGCTGTCGGGGTGGAAGTCTAATATGCTCTCACATGCAAGAAGATTAATTTTGATTAAATTGGTGTAACCTCGATGCCGGTTTATCTCATGTCCATGGAAATGTTGCCTGAGAAAATTATAAAAGAAATGAATAGATTGATGGCCAAGTTCTTTTGGGGCAAAACGAGTCAGACCTGGTATCTATCTTTCATAGCATGGTCAAAGATATGCAAGCATATGGAACATGGTGAGCTAGGTGTTAAGGATCTTCACAGTTTTGGAGAGGCGTTGTTTTTGAAGGTGGTGTGGGCATTGATGGCGGAGGAGGATAAACCGTGGGTCAAACTTTGCAAAGCGAAGTACTTTCCTAAGATTGGGTACTGGAGAGCGGAAAACAAAACAGGATGTAGCAAGATGTGGACTCAGGTTCTGAAAATAAGAAGTCGATTCATGGGTCAGGTTTTCTGGAAATTAGGGACTGGAAAGACAATATTCACATTATCGCAGCCTTGGTTTGATAATTAGGATGTCAGAGAACAAGCATCGATGAAGGACATGGCAGTGACAATGTGCGATTTGTTAGATGAACAAACTGCACAATGGGATATGCAGGAGCTACAAAGGCTGTTTAATCAAAGCCAGATCCAACAAATCATACAGAACCAAAACAAACCTGAACCATATGCAAGGCAGAAGGACTTATTGATTTGGAAAGGATCCAAAGATGGCAGATACTCTGTGAAAGAAGGGTATAAGTTGATCACTCATGCGCAACTTGGATTACAGTTAGGTCAGTTAACAATGTGGTCGGTAATTTCAAAATAGAAGGGCATTGAACCTAAAGTGAAATTATTTCTCCGGAGGTTAATACATAGAGGGTTGCCCAGTGGCGAAGACAGTGGGGGACTGGCGATGGCCAAGTCCCCCCTAATAATTAGAATTTTTCCATCATACCCTTATTTATTAAGGTAAATTTATATTGTTAAGTTCATGGGCCTCCTCTAAGCCCAAAATATTATGCCCATCAATGTCCAATTCTCCTCCCCTCCCGTGCTCCCACTTTCCCAAATCGAAACCAGAAGAAAAAAAATAGGTAAGTTCATCCCTTGTTAAGTTTAATGACTGTTCTTTTATGTAATTAATATTAAATTTGTTATTCTCTTGGTTTTCAATTTTATTTAGTCAGATTTTGGCCCCCACCATTCTCCAATTCTGGCTTCGCCATTGGGGTTGCCAATGGCAGTAAACATGAATGTTAGACTGCCCAACTTCTCACCTATGTGCCAAAGATGTCATGAGGAGAACAAGTATGAGATGCATTGTCTTTTTTTCTGTCCTAATTCAAGGCTGGTGTGGTTTGAGAGTGCATTGGGGCTGAGGGCACATGACTTGCCTTTAAACATTGATGCAACAATACAACAGGTGACAGGAAGTCTGGATCAAGAGGGTATTAAATTATTTGCCTACACAATGTGGGAAATATGGAAGGAGAGGGACAAGGCAGTAATTGAGCATAGTAAATTTCAACCGCAAGCTGTTTTGAAAAGAGTTACTGCATCAATTAGATCCGAGTTGAGTATAACAAATATCAGTATGGAACAAGGGAGCGTTCCAGTGGACAAACATGAGGTGTACAACCAAGGGTGGCAGGTTTTGATGGATGCATCGTGGGTAAATACTGATTGTGCTGGAGGTGCCTACTATTGTGTATGATAAAGGAACCATACATTCCATTGGCCTACAATACTTTCATGCACAGGATGCATTTCTAGCGGAAACAATGATCCTCCAAGATGCAGTAAATTATGTGTATGACCATCTAAGGATTATAGGGCAAACCAAGGTACAGTTATTTTCAGATTGTCTCAATCTAGTGGATGTGGTGAATCAAAGTGGCACTTTGGAAATTCCTTCCTGGAGAGCAAGAGAATTAGTGCAACAAATTATTGACAAGATAGAAAAATTTCAACCTGGCGTAACACTACACCATGTTAGGAGACAAGCAGTACAGAGAGCCCATGTACTGGAAAATGTGGCTAGAAGAAGGAATCTGAGGTATAGAGGGCAGCCTGACATGATGTTGCAACAGCAGGGATGCATGAACACAAGCATAGATGAGTGCTATTTTCAACGGGTAGAAGAAGCTTCACCATGATTTTGTGGGCGTTTGTATGGGTGTGGCCTGTTAGTAATATTATTTTTGTTTTGTTTAGGTTCTTTATATTAGTTTTGCTTGCTTAATAAATCTACTCTTAGTTACTGCTTTATTTATTTATTGTTTCATAGAATATCAGGGTAGGCGCACTAGACTAGTTGTTGATGATTACTGAGGAACAATAACATATGTAATTTCTTCTTGAGTTAATAAAGTTTGGCCCATGGGCATTCATCAAAAAAAAAAAAAACTATCCATTTCATAAATGAGATGTTCTATATCCATCCTGACCGCCTGATGCAAACAACTGATACTGGTAACTAGTAATGCGACCATCTAATCAACAGATGCACATCAACACATAAAACTGGAAACTTATGAAAATTCATACAATGAAGCAGAGTTGAGCTCAACTCTCTGCCACGTATGGTTTCCAAATTTTATCAATCATCTTCCCTATTTCTTCAGCTTTTGTTTGCCCTTTCTTTGGTTGGCACAGGCTTTGTTCTTTCTTTCTGATAGAAGCTACTCACAAATTACAAGTAATATAACTTCTTCAAACCAGAAAAGAAATTAATCAAATATTAGGGTTCTTGGTTAGTCACATAATTAGGAAAATTCAGCTTAGGTTAACATGTGGCTGGCTCATTTATTGTATTAGCACGCTAGGTATTCACTGGTATATAAATACATATCAGTACTCTCTGTGAACATTACATCACAATCAATACAATTCACCACTGTTATTGCTTTTCAATTACACATATCATCTTCTTCAACCTTTCTTTCTTAATTCTGTTCATCAAAGCAGTTTTTTTGGGATATAGTACCAGCAGGTTTAATGTACGCAAATTGGCAATGGTACAACCAGCGATCAGAAGCTCAGCAGAAATTCTCAAAGCCAAAATGACAAATTGATTTTCAACTTTAATCAGAAGAGATAACAACTGCACGCGTAACAGGGACCCAATTTCATTTCAGTGAAGCCTCGTAAAAACTATCCAACTAATAATTCATATGAGAATTGTCACTTTTTTTAGTACACACGGAGCAAAATGCCAACAAAAAATAACATGACAAACCTCACTGCTCCACCTGATTCGCTTCTGGATTTACTGAGATTTCCACCTGATTTGCATCTTGATTCACTGAGGATTCCGCCTGATTCTCATCTTGATTCGCGTCTGGATTTACCGAGGATTTCTGAAAGAACTGGTCGATCCGCTGGGTCCCACGGGGCAGAGGCTTCCCTTTCTTCTCCTTCTCCTTTTCGTTAACCTTTCCCTCCCCTTCTGTTTGACACGTGACACCAGTGCCGAGCCTGGAAGCTGGAGCCGGTGGTTGGGAGAGGCAATCAAGAAGGAAATCAGCCGTCGGCTGGTGGGCCCTTACGGCAGATCGGACATGCTCACCTCTGACAATGCGGCGACCGCGGCTAGTCATCTGAGCGTGGGCCCCAGAGGTCAGAAATTGGATGAAGAGCTCAGTGGCGAGAGAGACGGCAAAGGTTGCTTCTGACGTGGCCTTCTTGATGTCTCGATCTAGCTTCATGATTCGCTTGATCTTGCCTTGAGGGAAAGATGTACTGAGAGGAGAAGGCGAAATAGAAGGCGTTTCTTCTCTGGTTTGTGTTTGATTCTCTAGTTCTGTTTCCATGGTGGAAGGGAGTTGGGATTGTTTGATCTGATTTGGAAATTGGATTTCTGAGAGAAGGGTTTTGGTATGGTTTTTCGGAGGGAAATGTTCCCGCCAGAAATTGCGAGAATTGTTAGGTACAGGCTACAGCTGGAGTGGATCAGAGTGTTTCTTATATACTGACAAGTGGGTCTTACTTTTTCATTACTTTCCGCTTTTGCCTTCTCAGTTCCGGTCTAAATGGGCCGAATCTCTATGGTGGACAGGTGGAGACTGGAGAGTTCCATGTACAGCCTTTTATGGCCCATATACAAACTATTTACTTCTTGTTGTTGGGTCAAATTTCATGTAGTTAGACTGCAAAGTGCAAACTCATAACATGTTAATCTTCAAGTTCTGATTAAACACGTCGTTCCACGAATTCGAAACAATTAACTTCATTCTTTATTTCTTAATATGTTGTCTCAATTTCGTTTGGAGCTGACAAAGTAAGGTACAATGAAAATAATAGAAATCCCAACTTTAATATAAGAAGGTAAAGTCTTCTTTCTAGAATAACGATTCCATAGTTTTGTCCATGGTGTGATTGTCTTATGATTTGTATATATTATGCGGAGCATGGAGACTATATTCAAAAATTACATTACGAAAATGGACTAACTTAAATTATATAACCTCTTCCAGATATTTTCATGCAAGCATAATCAGGCACTTGGTTGCCATAGATGAAACAAATACATCCCCATCATCCAGTTGAAATTATTAACATATTAATGTATGAGCATATTTATAATATTATAGATTCACAATATTATATATGTTTTAAAGTTTCCCCCTCTGTTTGAGAATGAGATGATGACTAAAATTTTTTAATAACCTGAAATGGTGACAGGGAAGACCAAACAGAGATTAAAACATCTAGTTTGGGTCCCAAAAAATGGCATAGGTCCTGAAAACTATTACAGAGCAAAAATGACAATCTCCTTTGGATACAATTTTGGATTTTTATTATTTTATTTTGTTTGCCTTTTGAAACTAGGAAATCATAGACCCGTTATCTTAAAGAAACACTTGTACAGAATAAAATATCAGACTTCATTTGCATCTAGGTGGATTTACATTACATGCATTGTTCGTTCTATTTTCTCTTGCAACAGTGGTGCAATCGGTATTTAATTGGTCGGATTTCTTTTGGATACATGCATGACATCTAAAGGCTTGAGAAATGCTAGTGTCCAATATATTGGATGGATTGATTTGTCTAATACGATCGTTTTCATATTTGTAAATTTCAAATGACCGATTTGAGCTATTTAATATGTTATTCATATTGAAAACTTGTAAGAAACTAATTTTTATATTTTTTTGAATTTTTTTACTTATTTTTTGATATTTTAGAAAATTCATGATACAAAAATTTTTGGATCGTCTAATAACAACGATTTTCTAAACTACCAAAAAAATAGTAAAAAAAATTCAAAAATGTAAAAATTAGTTTTTTTTTTAAGTTTTCAATATGAAGAACATATTAGACTGTTCAAATCGATCATTTGAAATTTAAAATTTAAAAATATAAAAACGATTGTATTAGACGGATCTCGTCCGTTCAATATATTAGAATCTAACATTTCTCTTTTAAAGCACTCCTTGCATATGTACCGGTAACAGCGTGAGCAATTTTTCTGCTATGATATTTTACAAATTGGTTTACAAAATTTGTAATTAGTTGAGCTGTACTAATTTGACCGGGCAAAAGGGAATCTTTCCTTGATGGGTACTTTCGTGATTTTCGAGTTTCAACCATAACTAATCCAGCAGACTGTGGGCCACGTAGTAGATGGGTAGTCAAGTCACTCTCATCATGGGCACTAGGAATCCAGCAGAGTGTGGGCTCACCTTTGTGCACTAATTTTCCAAAGTTCCATTTTTTCTTTCATTCCTAAAAAGATAAATCAAACACTATTCGTCAGTCTGAGTAAACCTATCTAGATGTTAGATGGCTGAGGTTTTACTGGGTGATGTGTTGCGTAAGCTTGCCAATTTTACAGTTGACAAGGCAATTGAGAAGGCCATATCCCCATACGGGATTAGAGAGGAGGTTGAAAAGCTGACCCGAGAATTGAATTATATTAAGGCGTTCATCGAGGATGCCGACAGGAAACATATAGTAGAGAAGAGGCAGATGCAATTGGTTAAGGATATTATCGATATTGCTTATGACATAGAGGATGCCATCGATATCTTCCACTCTGAATGTCCAGAAAAACTTCCCGGCATACGGGGCCGCCTTGGATGGCTACCAAAAAAGATCTCAAAAATCCCATTTCTTTACCAGTTTCAACAAGAGATTAAAAACATTCAAATGAGAATCAGCGAGATTAAACAATTTAAGGAGACATATGGAATAACTGTGTTAGGTGAGGACAAGATACCACTGCCTAATCCACAGCTGATTCCCACTGTCGACGATTCAGAGGTCATTGGCTTTGATACACACCGAGACAACGTTTTGAAGTGTTTGCTTGATGAAGCATATAGAAGCCTGGCTGTTGTTTCAATTGTGGGGTCCGGCGGGCTCGGAAAGACCACCCTCGCTCGTAAGATGTGCAATAGGTAGGTACACAGATAATCCCATCCGACTATATAATTATTATTGCTAATTTAGCTTGTTAACCTTAAGTAGCTACCCTTTTATGTTTCTGTATTAATTTGCTATTGCTTATGCTGAAAATATATATTAGAAAATAAAATTTTGTATTAGCAATATTCGTTTACTATTTGCCATCATAATTATAAGTTTATAAACATTGGGCATACCACGAACTCTGTTTAGTACTTGTTCAACAATGGCCAAATTAAGATCGATACAGACATATAATTATATGTGGATTCTCATCACTTTGACGCTGGATAGATCAACTAATAATCTCGACTTCAATAATGTAATAGCTATGCAGCTTCTCATCCTTAACAGCTCTTCACAGATCAGTACCTGTAAAATTCAATCCTCATGAACCAAATTGTTCCTACAAAACTTTTTGTATTATTTATTCCATTGCATTCAATTTACATATATGACAATATTAAAATCTTTAATTATTTTGCTTCTACAGTGCTGATGTTTCAAACTATTTTGGCAAGCCCATATGGGTAACAATCTCTCAAGCATATGATTTGCTTAAAATTTTGCAAAAGATAGCGAAGGACCTCAATATCATCTCAACCAATACCGAAGATGAAAGTGAGGTTGCCATCAAAATACGGGAGTTTCTTAAAAAAAAGAGATACCTAATTGTTTTTGATGACGTATGGGCAGAAGATTTGTGGCAAAAAATAAAAAATGTCATGCCTGACAAAAGTAATGGAAGTAGAGTACTCATTACAACACGGTTTGAAAATGTCGCAAAGATGGCTGATACCAAATATGACCCATACGTTCTTACAACTTTAGATGATGAACAAAGCCTAGAGCTTTTTCTTAGAAAGGCAGTTCCTAAAAAGCACCAATTTTTAGATGGTGCAATTCACGACTTAAAAACCCTTGGGCAAGAATTTGCGGCCAAATGTAAGGGTTTGCCTCTTGCATTGGTAGTTTTAGGCAGTTTATTATCAACAAAACCATACAATTTTCATGAATGGAAGAAGTTGTTGGATACAATGAGCTGGCAAGTTGATGGAAGCAAGTGTATTGATGTTATAGCGACTAGCTATGAATACTTACCACTTGCTAAGAAGTTGTGTTTTCTATATTTTGCGGCTTTTCCTGAAGACTTTGAAATCGAGGCTAAAACTTTGCTCCAAATATGGGTTGCAGAAAGGCTCGTACCACAAGAAGGTACAAGAACATTTGAAGAAACTGCCGAGTGCTTCCTGGAAGATCTCGTACAAAGGTACCACTTAATTCTTTGTTAAACAAATCTCATTTCTTTTAATAAATATTATATATAATATTGTTCAGTGACTTTCTTATAGCATATATATACATTAAAAAATTATGCTCATGCGTATGGTCTAGTAACTTAGTGGTGGTAAAAAGACTAAACTGGCCTTAAAGATGTCAAGGATTCAAACCTGCATTTTAAAAAGATTGATGTCAAAACCTTCTCTATATTAAACAAAATAATTGTCTCATGTAATTTTAATTGTCATGGAGATTTCCTAACAAATGTGGTTAGTTTTATAGTTGTATTCCAAGAAGCTAAGAGTATCCTTACAAGGACCTTTATAAGGAATAGTAGTTAAATTTTCATTATGTATATATAATTATACATCGAAACCAACGGCAGAGCCAGAAATTTTCACCATGGAGTTCAATCAAAATTAATATTAACAATTAAAATCAATTTTATAATCCAATCAAAAGCACAAAATTCTAACTATGGGGTCACAATAGAATATTTTTTACATATTTATGGGGTTCAAAAATAATTTTCTTCAATAATTTACATAAATAATATAAAAAATGACATAGTTTTGGCTCTAAATAATCAAATGGGGGACAATTGCACCCATTTGATATATGTGGCTCCGCCACTGATCGAAACTCCTGACTAACTCGCGAAGCCCATTCATCATATTAAATATTGGTTCACATGATAAAAACTTATGAAAGCTACCAATTATTGTATGCATTATACCTATGAAATACAAAAATTGTTCTACTGCTCTAACTTTTGTTTGTAAAATCCTAATGACTAATTTGATCCATTAAATATGGCCAAAATATTACAATCGACAACATAAGAATTCTTTTAAAACAATAAAAGAATTCTTTTATAACTCTTTGTATTTTTAAACTATATTTAAATATGCACGTGACGGCCCAAATCGTGTTTTTCTTAATGCGAACAAGCAATCCATGCCGTATATAATGTATATTTAAAATTCTTTTATAAAACCAAAATTTACCATTCAATTATTTTAGTAATTTTAGGTTTCGAAAAAAAAAATTATTTTAGTAATTTTTTTTTTAAAAAAAATGACTTTTGTCATTTAAATTTTTTTGTTGATTCCCTATTCTATAATATAGACAGTATTTTAGTTACGTTAACCAGAAGTCCACTAATTCAAAATTAATATTACTATGCTATACATCGCAAAATTAGTCACTATTACCGTGCTTCATCTGACACATGTAAACTAAATTAGTTAATATTAATTACCATGCAACATGACAAAACACTATCTCAATATAAAGTATTTAACTGAAGTATTAATGTCAACAAGTGCGTTGTTGTTGTTCAATCTATTTATGTCCTGTTGTCACAGAATTTTATGAAAAAAAAACATTTTGTAAGTTCTCGTTGAATGTCAATGGCAGGAGCATGGTGCAAGTATCAAAAAAATTTTCTGATGGTTCCATCAGGTATTGTCGGGTACACGACGTTATGAGAGATCTTGCCATCCAAAAAGCGAAGGAGATGAACTTCCTTATTGTGTGTTCAAAGCCAGATGATTGGAAGAGCTACAACAAGGCACGTCGTGTGACGATCCATTATTCATCATATGTCAATGAACCGATTGGTGATTATGCAAACCTGAACATTCGCTCTCTCCTTTTATTCGGTAAGTCAACAAAGCTTGACTGTTCCAAGTATAGAGTACTCAAAGTTTTAGGGTGCATGAAGTGGAGGTATCTGGGTGTAGAGAAAAGAGTGTCATTGCAGATTTTCAAAGGATTACCTCATTTGAGATATCTAAAGTTGGTTAACAATTTAAAGGGCAAAGAACGTGAATTTGGGGAATGGGTAGGAGGCATGAAATATCTGGAGACCTTAGACCTTGTACGATCAGAACATGGTGATCTATCTAAATGGATATGGCAGGTTAAAACACTCAGGCACGCTTTACTAGATGATTTTCGTGATAATGACATCACCCAAGGGCCCTCGGCATTAGTAGACTTGAGAAATCTCCAAACTCTAATAAATGTGGAATATAATGAATCAAGTAAGACATCAGGGTCACCTAATATAACAGAATTACGAGAATTGTGTATACATGTAGATGAA
The DNA here is from genome assembly GCA_027725995.1 of Rhynchospora tenuis. NCBI lineage: Eukaryota > Viridiplantae > Streptophyta > Magnoliopsida > Poales > Cyperaceae > Rhynchospora > Rhynchospora tenuis. The sequence goes on from CM050888.1 coordinate 79,151,779, forward strand.
AATTTTTGTAAGGAAGATAATATCACTTTATTACATAAGCTAGAGCATCTTGTTTATCTTTGGATCAAAGGTTTTAATGCTATTGACCTGGGATAGATAATTTGGAAAGATTTTCCATTTTATAAGAACTTAAAATTTCTATTTATTAGAGAAAATAACGAAAGGGTAATAACAACTGATGACGATGGCAATAAGACCTTGGTTCTCAGTGATGATATGTTGCCCCCCCACCTCACTAACCTTACTCTTGTTGGTTATGAATTTGCATCGGACCCAATGGTTGTGCTGCAAAAGTTACAAAACCTGAAAAGACTATGTATAATTGGGTCAAAAAAAGAAAAGAAGCTCGGCTGGAGGTTTAGGTGCTCAGCTGGAGGGTTTAAGCAGCTAGAGGAATTGTGGATTTTCGACCAAAAGGTGGATGAATGGGAAATCGAGACAGGCGCCATGCCCATGTTGAAAAACCTCAGCGTTATTTATTGTGACCCACTTAGAGTGCCTTTAAAGCTAATCCACCTCCCAAGCCTTAAAACTCTATATTGGAGCACGGAGATTCAAACCAATAACGACATGGTCCGCAACATACTCGAGCAACGACCTGATATGCACTTTGGCCCAGTTGAGGATTAATCAATTTGCAACGTTTTTAGTAATTGTTTCTCTTATCATTCATGTGTGCTACAAATAATTGTTCCTAGTTCTGTTAAACAATATTGTTAATGAACATGCCGCCCATGTAAAAGGCAATTGAATTTGTGCACGAAAAAAAAAAGTATTTTGTTTATGTATTTAGTATTTTTGTGCTGGTTAATAGTTAGTGTGCAATACTTTACATTCAGTTCGGGTGCATGAGAGAGGCTTACCCTTCTTTTCCTTCTCCTTCTCGTTATCCTTTCTGTTTGACACGTGGCACCAGTTGTGCGCCTGGACGATGGAACTGGTGATTGTGAGAGGCAATCAAGAATGAAATCGGCCATCGGCTGGTGGGCCCGCACGGCAGATCGGACATGCTCGCCTCTGACAATGCGACTCCCACGGCTAGTCATCTGAGCGTGGGCCCCAGCAGTCAGAAATTGGATGAAGTGCTCAGTGGCGAGGGATATGGCGAAGGTTGCTTCTGACGTGGCCTTCTTGATGTCTCGATCTAGCTTCATGATTCGCTTGATCTTGCCTTGAGGAAAGATGTCGTGAGAGGAGAAGGCGAAATAGAAGGCGTTTCTTCTCTGGTTTGTGTTTGATTCTCTGGTTCTGTTTCCATGGTTGAAGGGAGTTGGGATTGTTTGATCTGATTTGGGAATTGGATTTCTGAGAGAAGGGTTTTTGCATTTTTGGTATGGTTTTTCGGAGGGAAATGTTCCCGCCAGAAAGTTGGAGAATTGTTTGCTACAGCTGTCAGCTGGAGCGGAGCAGAGTGCTTCTTAGGTACTGACAAGTGGGCCTTACTTTTCATTTATTTCCTTATCGGGATGATATACACCATTCAAGGTTTTCCCATCCAGCGCCATCCAACAGGCATGGACAGGTCAAAAATAGCATTTTTTTCGCCTGCTGACGTCATCAAAATTTTATGACTAATTTTTGAAATTTTTTTGGTGTTGACGTCATCAAATATGCTGATTTAAGGATTCAGTTAAATGTTATAAGGGTTGAATTAAAGTGTATAATTGTTCAGTTAGATGCACCAATAATTTGAAATTTTAGTGTTTTGTGTTCAGTTAAATACGTTAAGGGATGAACTTAAAGTATCCATGTGTTCAGTTAGTTGCAGCAGAAATTTGATTTCGTAGTTTTTGTGTTCAATTAAACTAGTTAAATAAAAAAACAAAATGAACAGATACAACAAACATAGCGAACATTTACAATAAGAATATGAACATTTACATCAATAAACTGAACATATATACAAATTGCCTGAGTAAGAAATAAATGATCATATTCAACAGACAAAGTGAAATAAGTGAAATAAATTATTGATGCATCTAACGGAACACTTATAGACTTTAATTCAACCCTTAAACATTTAACTGAACCTTTAAATCAGCATATTTGATGACGTCAGCATCAAAAAAATTTCGAAAATTAGTAAAAATTTTTTTGCTGACGTCAGCACGCGAAAAATAGTTTGGATGGTGCTGGATGGGAAAACCATGGATGGTCAGTACCAATTATGTTTCCTTATTGCCTTCTCAATTCCGGACCTCAATTCCAGTCTAAATGGGCCGAATCTCTAGGGTGGAGAGTTCAATGTACAGTCTTTTATGGCCCATATAAAAACTATTTACTTCTTGACTTCTTGCTGTTGGGTCAAATTTCATGAAATTTACTGGAAACTCGTAACATGCTAATCTTCACATTCTGATTAAACACGTCTTTCCACAAATTCGAAACAATTAAATTCTTTCTTTATTTCTTAATATGTTGTCTCAATTTCGTTTCGAACTGACAAACTAAGCTGCAATGAAGCAGAGAATAGAAATCCGAACTTTAATATCCGAAGGCAAAGTCCTCTTTCTAGAATAACGATTCCATAATTTTGTCCATGGTATGATTGTCTTATGACTTATGATTTGTATATATTAAGCGGAGACTGGAGACTTTATTCAAAAATTACATTACGAGAATGGACTAACTTAAATAATATATGAACCTCTTCCTGATGTTTTTCATGCAAGCATAATGAGGCACTTGGTTGCCATTGATGAAATAAATACATCCTCATCATCTAGTTGAAATTATTAACATGTTAATGGATGAGCATATTATAGATTCAGGTGCAGTTTCCTGTTGATCAGCTGAGAAAGCTGGAAATAAGTAGTGTTTTGTATTGAGACTGAGTTTACTTTTCATAATAGAACAGTAATATTGGTCAATATATAGCCACTAATTTCAAAAAAGAAAAAAGAAAAAAAGATTCACAATATCTGTTTTACCGCCGCGCCCCCCCCCCCCCCTGTTTAAGAATGAGATCAGGACTAAAATTTTTAAATAACCTGAAATGTTGAGATGAGGACTAAAATTTTATAGTAACCTGAAGGTTACTGAAATGTTGACAAAGAAGACCAAAATGGGATTAAAAATCTGTTTTGGGTCCCAAAAAATGGCATAGGTCCTGAAACTATTAGAGAGCAAAAATGACAATCTCCTTAGGTTTTGGATACAATTTTGGATTTTTTGTTTTTTGCCTTTTGGAACTAGGAAGTCATACACCCGTTATCTTAAAAAAACACTTGTACAGAAGAAAATATCAGACTTCATTTGCATTTAGGTGGATTTACATTACATGCATATTTCGTTCTATTTTCTCTTTCAACAGTGGTGCAATTGGTATTTAATTGGTTGGATTTCTTTTTGGGTGCCATTTGTTCTTGTTATTGTTAATTTCTGGAAGCCTGCTGAAGTTTCTTTTGGGATTATATAATGGATACGTGACATTTAAAGGCACTCCTTATATCTGTACCTGTAACTGCGTGAGCAATTTTTTTTTTTTTAACAAATTGGTTTACTAAATCTTACCAATTTGTAATTAGTTCAGCTCAGCAGTACAAAACTACAAATTTGACCGGGCAAAAGAAAATCTTTCCTTGATGGGTAGTTTCGTAATTTTCGACCGTAACTAATCCAACAGCGTGTGGGCCCCACAGTAAATGGGGATTAACCGAGTGAGTCACTTTCATCACGGGCATAAGGAATCTTCCTAGATGATGTGTTGCAAAATTTTACTATTACAATAATTGTATGCTAATTACTTTCTAGTTTCTAATGGTTCTGTGACTCGTCACTTTGTCTTCCACTATCGTAGAATTTTAGGAACCTGCTTCAATGTGAAGCATACATTCAATTAAACTATAACCTGATAAGAGAGAAATCAAACACTGCTCGTCGGTCTAACTAAACTAAAATAGTGGAGGTTAGATGGCTGAGATTTTGATTTTACTGGGTGATGTGTTGCAGAAGCTTGGAATTTTAATTTTACTAGAGAAATTAGTACCAGCTCTTTATATATATATATATATATATAGAATATCTATTGTGAACCATTATGCATAGAGGCCCCGTGCACCATGACTGTTTGATCGGTGATTTTACAAATCGACAAATCTAAATTAAATAACCTAATCTATATATTGAAATCTCATAGAAAACAAAATTTTACAATTTTTGAAATTTTGCTACTATTTTTTTTTGAATTTTTTAAAGCTTGTCATTTTTGGACGATAATTCACTAATTATCGGCAAAAAATGGCAAGTTTCAAAAAAATAAAAAATAGTAAAAAAATTAAAAAATTGTAAAATTTTATTTTCTATGAGATTTCAATATATAGATTGGGTTGGTTAATTTAGACATGTCGATTTGCGAAATCACCAATCAAACGGTCATGGTGTACGGGGCCTTCTATGCATCATGGTTCACAATAGATATTATATATATATATATAGAGAGAGAGAGAGAGAGAGAGTTTTGCTATGGTGAGTTGCAACTCACGGAGCCTTCCGTGAGTTGCGATAAAAAACGTTTGGATCTGATTCGAAATGACCGATCCAAACTGTCCAATATGATCTCCATATTGAAATCTCCTTGCAGACCAAATTTTATATTTTTTCAAAATTTTTAAGTATTTTTTTCGAATTTTTAAAAACTGCTGTTTTTGAACGGTACATAATTAATTAGATGAGCGATTTTCTAAAAAATCCAAAAAAATACTTAAAAATTTTAAAAAAATATAAAATTTGGTCTACAAGGAGATTTCAATATGGAGATCATATTGGACGGTTTGGATCGGTCATTTCGAATCAGATCCAAGCGTTTTGATCGCAACTCACGGAAGGCTCCATGAGTTGCAACTCACCATAGCAAAACTCTATATATATATATATTGATATCCCTATGTGTCAAATGTGAATTATGTATATTTACTTATGTATAAAATAGAAATGACATGGTAATACATATATACATGAATTGTTCTCAAATAATTCTAAAGAAACCAAATTAAAGGAAAATAATTGAAGTTCATTGAGGGAATGAAATATCAAGCTGTTGCTGTTGCTGTTGGATCATATAATGGATATGTTACGTTAAGGAACTCCTTAATCTGTATTGACACCAGTTGGTAGAATTATGAGCATTATTTCTGCTACGATATTTCACAAATTGATTTAATTACTAAATCTTAGTAATTTGTAATTAGTTCATCAGTGGTTTCACCGGCCCAAAGGGAGTCTTTCCTTGACGAGTAATTGAATACTCTTGTAATTTTCGACCTTAATTAATTTAACTGCGTGTGGGCCCCGACCGCCCTGCGGTAGATGGATCATGGGGAATCGCTTTCATCCGAGAGACTTGACCTCAAAGTTAAAGGCGATAAAATAAAAAAAACACCAAGCAAATAAATTTAAGAATAATACTGATACCTGATACCTCCTTTCTATAGTGGACTAAGTGGAGCTATTCATAATCCTGTGCGGCATGCATGGCAGTGTCAAAGGATGCGGTTTGAGTAGACACTGGGGAGTTGGGAACTTGGGATCCCTTTGATAACAACACACTGGACAGCTCAGTTAGATAATACCGGACAAGCTTAGTTACTGATTAGTTAGATCAGATGGCATTGATTGTTATTAGTTTAGAAAAACCGTACGTTGTCTGTTACAGGCTTACAGGTAGCGCTGAAGCTGTTATGCTCAGCCCATGTGTTTATAAATACAGGTACAACACTGTAAATATGAGAGAGTTTGTTTTCAAATACAATACAAATTGTTTCTTTCTATCATTCTTCACCCTTCATCCTTTTAATTCTTAGTATCTTCTTTTCTTTTCAGGTGGTAGGATGTGTTAATTTAGGCGGCGTCCTAAGAAGGCATCACAAAAACATGCTTGTACTATTTGAGAAACAAAAAATGACAAGGGCTAATAATAATACAAATTACCACATGATACCTGCCACATTTGAATTATAGATTTTCAAATAGAAGAAATGAAGAACGCGTTACTTGTCATTAGTCGAGTCGTATTATCGTTATAGTATTCATTCAAGAGTTTCTTGATAAGATTTTAAAATCTCTCCTTCCCGCTGATCCTATCTGTTCACCGGCACCAGGAAAAATATGTATTTATTATTTGGGAAATAAACAGAAGCGCCAATTACAAGTTCACCACATGTTAATTGCTGACGTCCGAAGGGAGTATCTTTTGTGTCACATGTAGTACATTCCGCGTCTAGGCCTGTCAACGACACATGTCCCCACGTTATGTCGTTCCGTATAACCGAAACAGAACAAATAATGGCACCAATTTTTATTTCATTTCAATAATGAAGCGGAAATTGAAACAATGAATTGTGTCGTTTTGAACCGTATCATCTCTTTTCAAACCGTTTTATATGTTATTTCTGAAGTGGAATGAATAACGGAACGAAATTTTGTGCCATTTCGAAAACAGAATGGTTAACGAAATGAAATCTCATACAGTTTTTCTTAACAGAACGACAAACAAAATGGCTTTTTCCGTGCATTTCGTCCACGTTTGACAGGCCTATCTGCATCCAAATGCAAGCTAGCTCTGCTCGGATAATATTAAATTAACCCAAGGCAAGCCCACTACTATATAAGTAATATCCGAGACAGAGATCTTCTTGTGTGCTAATCTTTCAAATTTCAATATTTCCTTTCATTCTTAAAAGAGAAATCAAAAACTGCTTGTCTGTGTAAGTAAACTAAACTAGTGGGGCTTAGATGGCTGAGGTTTTGCTGGGTGCTGTGTTACGTAAGCTTGCAAATTTTACAGTTGACAAGGCAATTGAGAAGGCCCTATCCTTATATGGGATTAGAGAGGATGTTGAGAAGCTGAGTCGAGAATTGAACTTTATTGAGGCGTTCATCAAGGATGCTGACAGAAAACACATAGTAGAGCAGAGGCAGATGCAACTGGTGAAGCACATCATCGATATTGCTTATGACATAGAGGATGCCATCGACATCTTCCACTATGAATGTCCAGAAAAACTTCCCGGTATACGGGGCTGGCTAGGATGGCTACCAAAAAAGATCTCAAAAATCCCATTCCTACACCAGTTTCAACAAGAGATTAAAAAGATCCAAAATAGAATCAGCGAGATCAAACAATTTCGGGAGACATATGGAATAACTACGTTAGGTGAGGACAACATACCAGCACCTAATCCACAGTTGATTCCAATCATTGACGATTCAGAGGTCGTCGGCTTTGACACACACCGAGACAATGTTGCAAACTGTTTGCTTGATGAAGCATATAGAAGCCTTGCAGTTGTTTCAATTGTGGGGCTCGGTGGGCTCGGAAAGACTACCCTTGCTCGTAAGGTGTGCAACAGGTATACTGATAATTCTGTCCCTCTATATTATTATTATTGCTAATTTAGCTTGTTAACCTAAACAAGCTGACCTTTTTAATGTTACTGTATTAATTTGCTATTGCATAGGTACGCAGAAAACGTATATTAGAAAATACAATTTTATATGAACAATATTCGCATGTTATTTGCCATCATAATTTTAACCATTAATTGGACAAACCATGAACTCTGTTTAGTACTTGTTCTACAATGGACAAAGATCAATACAGACCTATATATGGATTGTAATCACTTTGATGCTAGATAGATCAACTAATAATCTCAATCTCAGTAATGTAATAGTGGCTCGTAACAATGGCTTAGGTAGAAATTGTTAGATGCTCAAGAAATTTGAACCAAGTTAATTGGAAAAATATGATGCCAATATCAAAACCTATGCAGCATCTGATCCTTACAACTCTTCACAGATCAATACCGGTGAAATTCAACCCTCATCAACGAAATTGTTAATACAAAACTTTTTGTATTATTTACTCCTTTGCATTCAATTTCTTCGAATTTACGTATTTGACAATATTAAATTCTTAAATTATTTTGTTTCTACAGTGGTGATGTTTCAAAAAATTTTGGCAATTCCATATGGATAACAGTCTCTCAAGCATATGATTTGCTTAAAATTTTGCGAAAGATAGCGAAGGACCTTGATATCTCGACAACCAATACCGAAGATGAAAGTGAACTTGCTATCAAAATACGGAAGTTTCTGGAAAAAAAGAGATACCTAATTATTTTTGATGACGTATGGGAAGAAGGTTTGTGGGAAAAGATAAAAATTGTCATGCCTGACAACAGTAATGGAAGCAGGATACTCATTACAACACGGTTTGAAAATGTCGCAACGATGGCTGATACCAAATATGACCCATACATACTTTCAACTTTAGATGATGAACAAAGCCTAAAACTTTTTCTTAGAAAGGCAGTTCCTAAAAAGCACAAATGTTCCAATGGTCCCACCGACAATTTTAGAAGCCTTGCAAAAGAATTTATCACCAAATGTAAAGGCTTGCCTCTTGCATTGGTAGTTTTAGGCAGTTTACTATCAACAAAACCATACAATTTTCATGAATGGAAGAAGTTCTTGGATACAATGAGCTGGCAAGTTGATGGAAGCAAGTGTATTGATGTTATAGCAACTAGCTATGAATACTTACCACTTGCTAAGAAATTATGTTTCCTTTATTTTGCGGCTTATCCTGAAGACTTTGACATAAGGATTAATCAACTGCTCCGGATATGGGTCGCAGAAAGGCTCATTCCACAGGAAGATAAAAAAACATTGGAGGAAACAGCCGAGTGCTATTTGGAAGATCTCATACAGAGGTACCACTTATATATTTCAAATTTTAAATATATCTTACTTTTTTAATAGAAATATATTGAAAAATGGCATAATGATAGGAAGACTAGGTTAGTCTGAACAATGCTAAGAGCAAATCTCGCATGTATTTAATTTAAAAAAGTAGATGACAAATAATTGCCCCTTTATTAAAAAAATTGTTCGCATGTAATTTTAATAGTCATGTAATACTGTCCTATCATACATAAGCTAGAATTAGCGAACTATAAAGTTACTTCGACCGAGCGGTTTTCTAACATTTATAATTTGCATTATAATTTTATTCCAAGAAGCTAAAAGTATATTGACAGGCCAAAGTAGTTAATTTTTCGTTATTTATATAATCATATATCCAAACTCCTGACTAACTTGTAAAGTCCATTCATCATATTAAATATTGCTTCACATGATAACAAATCCTACAAGTAAACAATTACTGTATACATGATCCCTATGAAATACATTAATTGTTCTTCATCTCTAAATTTTATATGTAAAATTCTAAGGACCAATTAGATCGATTAAACATGACGTTAATATTACAATCAGCAACATAAAAATTCTTGTGTAACTCTTTTAATTTAAAACTATATTTATATATAGTGTTAGTGGACGAACACTAGCTACAACTTCGAGTGAATGTTGATGGTCCAAATCATGCTTTTTCATGAATGAACAATCAATCTTTGCTCTATATAATCTATTTGTAAACTGTTTATACATTTATAAAACCAAAATTTACCATCCAAATTTTTTTTAATGCTTTTTCATTTTTTTTTGAAAAAATGATGTTTTTATGTATAAACAATTTTATTAATTTTCTATTATAGATTAATCCTTCAGGCTCTGTTTGGATGTATAGAAATAAGGGGTTATTCGGGAGTAAATAGCTATTCCCGATTAAGGCACAATCCAAACAGTCCAGATTAAGGATTTACTCTGGTTCGGAGACGGATTAACTAATCTGATAAAACGTTAGAATAAGAAAGTGAGATTAAAAATTTAAAAAGGAAAAAAGACACAACTCATTATTTATTCCTTCCATCATCCAAACAAAAAACTTTACTTTGAGATTAAGCTTATTCTTAAGAATTTACGACTAAGAATTTTAATCCTGAATAACTAATCCTACCTTAATCTCATATGAACCAAACAGAGCCTCAAATTATAATGTTTCATCAATGTAAGACTTACATTAACAAAATGTCCACTTATTCAAAATTAATGTTAACACACTCAAACCAAGCTGTAATTCGAGGAGGACAACCCCGCCATGTGGATAAACTCTGGTGTATGAACTAAAAGCTGTAAACAGTGTCTCAAAGTAAATGTATCAGAAAAATAAAGCCATAATAAAATATTACCATGTTTATTTTCAACATGGAAGCATGGCATGAACTAGTAATGGCTTGTGGTCTCTAAAGTCAGATTATTGTCATCAGCCAAGCCTGAACTTTTCTCTACAAATGAATTGGTGGGATGATTATATGAAACTCAGTGTGGTTATATAACCTAACTATTTTGGATTTAGTTATTCAAAATATTAGAACTTAATTTAAAATTCACGTCAACTCCTGTCTAGATGACTTTAATTAGGTTTATTAAGAAAAATAGATGCGTATGATTCATTGTGTTTCCTTGAATAACATGAGAGTTTTACTCTAGCCCTGCATGAATAATTTTCACGTCAAGTCCACCTTACATGTCTCATTTGTTGTTTAATTAAATTATGTGCTTATGCATGAACGAATATTGTGGCTGTGCCTTTACTACCTTGTGCTTGCTGACAAACTCTGTGCAAATTTGATCCTACCCATCGAGTGTATAGACAACCGATTCAATTTTTCATGTCCTCCACCAAGCTCTAAGTGGGGAATTAGTATACACTAATATTGGTTTACTATCGCGTAGTTCCGTGAGATAGTCCGCTTTGGCAATCCTAAAGGTTCCTAGCAAGTCCAAAGGAAAGAAATATATATACCATATGACTGCTAAAATGCTTAGTAGTAGATTAGTAAAGTGTGTTAGTATGCGTTGCGATGACCGTCTTCATAAGAAAAACACCGGCATTAAGCTTGGATGCAATCTCTCAATTATAATAATCATGGGTAAAACAATTAACTAGTCGATATCATTTTGTTTCACTTATATTTATCCATATTTAAATATTCCATGCCACCTTTATAATCCATAATTAAATTTATAAGTTTCTACCAAAAGAATAACAAAATTTCAAAAGACATCCACACCTCGAATTGATAGGTCTTGAGAATTAGTTAATCTCCAATAAGACATCGATAGAGTCATTGCCTCCAATCATTATATTGTTATCGAGATAGTTCCGATCCGAGTGACTCTAGTTGATGACTTGACGATTGGATTAAGACGTCAAATTCTACTCTAACATCTATTTATGTTTGTTTGGTTTTCTTAATTTTGGATTTAACCGTTAGGTTAAACCGGATCTAGTGGTTAATTTGAGTGTCAAGGCTTATTCTTAACAGTTTAATATATTGAGTTATGTGAAATGTTTTAATCACTTTGTACAATAATCCTTCTTAAGTACTTCTCCACTTTACTAGTTACAACATCTTATTTCATGTTATAAACTTCAAACTTGATCAATCTCGGCTTTAAGGCTTTCAAAAAAAAAAAAAAAAGGCTTTCAAATTTAGTTTATTTCAATTAACTTGTCAATCCATCTTTTAATCTATTTATTTTCGGTCAGCGGTGCCCTCTCAATCCAATTAGTTTAGTATAGCACGTTCAGTAAAGTACTTAGCTTAGTCACAATTTATTAAAGCTTATGATTTTATTAACTATCATTTGGAGATAGTTCAAAACAGAGAACAACAGGTTTGTAGATGAGGTTGTGGATAGGGTTTTGGGAACCCGAATTCACTTAACAAAAGCTGGCATCATATAGTTAATTAAGTTCGTCATTATCTTGTGAAATCATCACGTAAATATTTTTAAGTATAAGGGTCATAATGTATTGACAATGAGGTTGATTAGTCCTTTTTAATCCTGCCACTAATTCCTTTTATTTTCATGTTGTAATCAATCGATTAAGTAGTCAAGAAAGTGTGCTTTTAAGTTTCTTATTTGGGTTCAACGGGAAACAGAGCTTAATAAGGGAATCGGTATGGATAGTGCGTTAACGGGACTACTAGGCCAGATCTGGACCTATCAAAGCTATTTGACCCTAATATCAGAAAAAAATTATTAAATAGTCCTTGGAACATTTAGTTTTGGTACCAGTAACAAGGAATGACCAAGAAAAACGCAGGTACCAGGTTCAAATCATCTTCCAAACCAACAACAAAGAGCCTCAAATAACAATTGATGTCAAGTAGCATCTATTAGGTCCGTATTGGATGGTACATAATTTGTGCCGAGAAAACGAAACATAATTAACAAGGTTCAGGCACCATTAAGCAAACTAGATTAGACTCCAACTAGCATCGAGTTTTTCTCGAGGCTACTACCATCTGCACAAGACCAGTAATGGTTGTTTTCACTGGATTCTTAAACCAAGTAGACCCCAATTACTTTTATCGATTCTGATCAACGAAAATCCAAGAAAATTGAAGGAAAAATACCCCAACGGCACAAACCATTGTCAAAATCAATGCCTCGCTAATCATGGAACTTCAATTAGAGAGAAGGAGAAAGGGATAAAAGCTTATGGTGGTGGAGAGATGATCAACAGTAAAAGAGGAATCAAAAGAAAAGATCGAGAGAAGCGCTCTTATCCAAGATGCCACGAGTCAAGAGGATAGATTTGAGCTCGAGAGCTCGAGAGTTGATGAGGCTAGCGTAGAAGAAGATGAGAACGGGGAACGAGGCGGACTCCATCTGGGAAACAGGGCAAGAGAGGAAGTTGAATCGGAATTAAAAGGGATTTAAGGTCCAAGCCTCATCCAACGATCCAGAAACTTTAGGGGTTAAATCAACGATCAAATGGTCCACATTCATTAGAATTTAGGCAAAAAAAATGTTTAGAGATTACAAATGTTAAGAACCTTATTATTTCTGTACTAAATTTTTAATATTCAAAGTATTCAATTTATTGCTGGTTCATTAATAAGATATCAGACGATTTGCTATGTATGTTTGATCTAGGATTTTGGCTACAATATAATCAACAAAAATTTATTTGGATACCTTGAACTTGTTATCCATGTTTTTATTTTAATTTTACGTAAATAAGTAACTTCTAGAATTCTAATTTTTCATTGATCAAATTCCAATATGTCAAGTTCATAAATTATTGTAATTAATTTTCGTTGATTGACAATATTTATTAGATTAAATAACACACGTTTATTGCTATACTACTTATGAAGAAATGGTCTGTTTTAACTAAATGATAAAATTCATAGTTTTACAAATTAATATTACTATGCTACATCACAAAAATTAGTCACTATTACCATGCTTCATCTCACACATGTAAACTAAATTTGTTAATATTATTTACCATGCTACAGACAAAAGACTATCTCAAATTGAATATTTAACAGAAGTATTAATGTCAACAATCACGCTGTTTTTGTTCGATGTATCTATGTCCTATTATTATAGAAATTTATGAAAATAAGTTCCAATTCTTATTAAATATCAATGGCAGGAGCATGGTTCAAGTATCAAGAAAACATTATGATGGTAGTACCATCACGCATTGTCGGGCACACGATGTTTTGAGAGATCTTGCCATCCAGAAAGCAAAGGAGATGAACTTTCTTATTGTGTGTTCAAAGCCAGATGATTGGAAGAAGTGTAACAAGGCACGTCGTGTAGCCATAAACTATTCTTCAAATGTCAATGAACTGATGGGTGATTATGCAAACCCAAACATTCGCTCCCTACTTTTGTTTGGCAAATCAAACCTTGACTGTTCCAAGTATAAAGTACTCAGAGTGTTAGGGTGCATGATGATGTGGTATTCAGGAGAGAGAGTGGTATTGCGGAATTTCAAAGGATTACCTCATTTGAGATATCTTAGGCTAAATAGCGAAATAGAGGGCAAGGAATGTGAATTTGGAGAATGGATAAAGAGTATGAAATATCTAGAGACCTTAGACCTTGAAAGATCAGGACATGGTGATCTATCTAAATGGATATGGAAGGTCAAAACACTCAGGCATGCTATACTATGTTATAATTACAACACCCAAGGGCCCCCAGCATCAATGGACTTGAGGAATCTGCAAACTCTCTTGCATGTGAATTATAGCAAATCAAGGCAGACATCAGGTTCACCTAATATAACAGAAGTACGTAAATTAGATATACAAGTACATGAAAAGCACTTTTCTAAGGAGGAGATTGTCACTTTATTACATAAGCTGGAGCATCTTGTTTATCTTGATATCAAAGGTATTAGTGGTGTTGACCTTGGAATGATAATTTGGAAAGGTTTTCCATTTTATAAGAACTTAAATTTCCTGCATATTAGGGAAAAAAGTGTGGTATTTGGTGATGATGGCAACGAAGGGGTATTAACAACTAATATTGATGGCAATAAGATCTTGGTTCTCAGTGATGATACATTGCCCCCTCACCTTACTTATCTTAGACTTTATGGATTCGAATTTGTATCGGATCCAATGTCGGTGCTGCAAAAGTTACAAAACCTTAAAATACTAGTTATAGAAGGGTCAAAAAAAGAAAAAGTGCTCAGCTGGAGGTTTAGGTGCTCAGCTGGGGAGTTTAAGCAGCTAGAGGAACTGTCGATTTCATATCTAACAGTGGATGAATGGGAAATAGAGAGGGGTGCCATGCCCATGCTGAAAAAACTCTGGGTTATTGATTGTGACCCGCTTAGAGTGCCTATAGAGGTAGTCCACCTACCCAGCCTTGAATATCTGGAATGGGGCACGTACATCCAAACTAATAAAGACAGGATCCGCCACATACTCGAGCAACGACCTGATTTGAGTAGCCCACGATTAATCAGTTTGTAAGGTTTTTATTAATTGTTGAGATTATTATTTCTTTAGCCAGATTTTAAATTTTGTCTGTTTTTCTTATCATTCATGTGTGCTTTTAATAATTGTACCAAGTTATGTTGAACAGTATTGTTAATGAACATGCCTCCCAAGGCAATTAATAGACAATTAAAATCGTGTACGAAATAAATCATGTTTATCTGTACGCGTATTTTTGTTTTACTTATTTAGTGTGCAATACTCCTTTCAGTTCAATTTATGATTGTTGAAAAAATTAATCTTGTGAATTGTACTAGTTCCGCAATTATATATAGTTCATGACTTGATTCGAGTTCAAGAAAAACGACCCAGCAACAAACCATTCGTAACTTCGTAAGAAACTAACAGGGCCTAATTAAGTAATTATACGTTTATGGGGTTAGTTTTGATTCTGGACGTAGGTTATACAAGTAAAATAGAATACAGGGGCTGAGCAGCAAACAGGATAACAGCCGTAGAAGGCTAGAAGTGGAATTATATCTAAAACTAGAGTTGAATCTCGCACGTTGCGCGATTCATTCCTATACGAATATGTTATTAAATAATTGCGCGATTTATTTTACGTTATATTAAAAAAATGACATAAAAAATTAAAAATACTATTCAAATATTATATGAAAACTGCCACAGAAAATTTTAAATATTTTTTGCCACAAAAGATCACGCGCCACAAAAGATCATGGTCACTGTGCTTACTACAGTAAATTTGCTGCTCACGTGCATCGCACGACGCAGAAAATTTATATATGTATAGTGCTAATATCGCACGTTGCACGATCGCTCTTTATTTATGTTGATTGCAAATAGCATGTTATCAACGATCATGTCTAACTAAAAGTGCGCATATTACTACAAACAGTTAAATAATTTGATAGGATGAATAAAGGCATATAATGAGTTAATGACACGCTGTCATTAGTAATAACCTTTTAACTCAGTACAACTCACTACGTTTCTTTATAAAATATAAAATAAGTCAAAGAAACACTCAATTATCATGTCAAAAGTTTCCCAAGTAAAATCATAACCATAGTAAGTCTCCAGCACACTTTTTTTTTTTTTGAATAACAGCCAATAGGCAATGTCATTAATCACAAAACACATTACATAGCTTCCCATGTGCAAACGGTAAAAAGCCGGACGTACCAGCTACCTCTTCAATTACTGGTACCAACCTACCCTTCTCCTATTAAATGGGAATTAAACCAAATACTACTACTAATTAAAACATTTAAGAGTGGTGCGACTAAGAAAGTACAAAGAAATTGCTATCAATTTGCTTCTCCAGCCCCAAACTTGCCGTTGCCTCTAAATGGACCCCTTCCTCCAATCCTGTTAACTTGTTCCTTCTGGCCCAATTTGCCATGACATACACTGGTTGTACTGCTCTTCTATCCACATGTTTGATGCCTATGCTTCTTCTTAACTCAGCTGCAATGTTGGCCACCATGTTTACAGATGGGACTGATCGCCATGATGGTAAATCTGTTGGTCTCCAGCACACATACTTCTTTCGATCTTGTGTGGTCCATAACTTGCGTTTTTATTAGTTAATGGTCTATTTTAACTTAACTTTCGTGTATTTTTTTAAAAAAAAACTATTGAGGAACAGAATAAGTGAGTTATTTTCAAATGCATCATGAGTTATGCCAATTCATGCATCATGAGGAACAGAATAATTGAGTTATCTTACATACCAGGTTTTTGAGACCGCTTCCGAGCATATCTACAGAAATAAACACGAAAGATGAGATAATAATGGATAGCAAAAAGCAAAGCAGTAAGTTGAGACCTAAATCAATTATCGTATTTATTTTTTGTTGTTTGTCATTTCATAGGGGATAAATTGAATTGGTAATGTGAATGAAGATTAATTCATGATAAATCGTAAAATAAAGAAATAGTTAAGCACTTACTGATACTGTTTCCTGACATATAGAATAAATGACCCCCTGAAATTTTAATTTCAGAAGCTTTTAGCTAATAGATGTAATTTAAAAGGCTGAAATTGTCGAACCCCAAAAAGTTTGATCTCAACTTACAATGAACAAACCCATAGATTAGGTAGCAGAACCTAACCATGGACAATTACTCCATGTGATTTCCAGCAGGGCTCGTGGACAAATGCAAACTTCACTTTTGTTCAATCCACTGTCATAAATCCTATCAGCATGAATCAACACAAAAGTTGATTAAAATCAATATTTAAGATCCGAGCTATATTACATGCATAACTGCCAAGAGGAAATGATGCTCATACCTAAAATTCACCAAAATGCTGCTACTACCATGAACAATTTGTTGTCCCATTGCTTGAAATAACTTGTACATTATAGAAACTCCCAAATATGCTTCAACAAACAACAGAACAGACTATGGCTGAACAAAAATAAGCAGAAACAAATAAATAAAATTATATGTAGAGTTAAGGCTAGGCATGACTTCATATACACAAAATATAGAGCAATCAAATTAAAAAAAAAAACTTATTTCCTCCTTATTTTAAGTGTTTATTGGATCTTCTATACCTAGTTGAAGAACAGGTTCATAAGTACATAAATTAATTTTGACTGTTACGCAAAAATGCATGAGCATGACTACTTAACTCTCATTTATTATCGACCATTATTATGGTCATAATGACTTTCAAATTAATGGAATACACTACCATAATTGAATTTAACTATGAAAATTCAATGAGTTTAAGAGTTAGGTATTAGCTAGCTAAACAAATTTTCTCAGTACATTTCTTCTTGCATAATTTATTCGGGTTTTTTTTATTTAAAAAACTCCCCAATTGATACATGCAATTAGAAGAAATGAAAATTGTTGGCTGCTGCCTCTAACAATACATAAGACACGATATCCAAAAATTGTGGAAAAAGAAGCTTAACAAACCTGAGGAAGTATGAATTGAAGAAAGGAACAATGCATAAGAAGATCAACTCCACGAAAAGGTGCACAATGATAGTAATGCTCTAACATCAAACCATCAGACCTTCAAGTAATAATGAAACATGAAAAATTAGGCAGAAATTGAAGCAGATGCGATATTCGTACTTGAAAATAAAGGGCAAAAAAGTATGAAGCGCAGCCTATGGTTCCACAATAAATATTTAAATTAAAAGTTGAAAGTAGGTCATGTCCTGAGATTTTTTTTTGTTATAGAGATGGATTTTAAATGTATTGCTAGGACCCAGCCCTCTTACTATCTTTTTCACAATAATAGAATCTGTAGGAACACATACTGGCAGATATCTTTTTCTTACCAAGCTCGAGTGGAGAGGGGCAGTGCGAGTTAGGGAGGGTGCTCAGTTGGCGCTCGGTTTTGAGAGGAGAGGAGAAGTAGTGAGGTGGGGTCTGGAAAGAGGGGAAATGCAGGACTTTCATAGAGTTTAGAAAACCAATCAGCAATTACCTGAAAAACAACCATGGTACCATCAGCTGTGGCCCCATGAGCTACCCTTGCCGAAGGTGCCTCTCCAACTGGATGGATTCTATAAAAATTAAGAAAAGATTACAGTGGGCATAAAAATGTGATACTTTAATTTAAATGGTGATGGTATATGTTTTCTTTTTTATTTTTTTAAAATTTGTATGTATGTTTCCCCCATAAAAAATGAGATGAAAGCATGAAAACATGCACACCATAAAAGCATCTCATTCATATTCCTTGATGAGAAGAAAGGATAAGGAGGAGGAGGACGGAAACCTGGTCCATTTTTGGAGTCGACATCTTAGTGGACAGAATTAGTGACGCCGGCAAGCCCTGCGTGCGGCAAATAAATTGTGAGCCAGTGATGGGGGTGGCAGTGGCAGTTTATGAAAATAAAATAAAATAAAATAAAGAAAAGAAAGAATGCTAAATGGTAGATGCTAACTATAGACAGACAGGAAGACATACAGAAAGGGTGAGTGAGCAGCGATCATTAAGCTTGAGGTTCAGTCAAAGAAAAAGAAAAAGAAAAGAAACAGATGCCAGGGAGGGGAAGTGCTGCAGAGGACGGTGATGGGGATGACGACGAAGAGGCCGAGCTCCCCTCGATGGCGATGAGGAGGGGCTTGCGAGTCTTGATGGGGGCGACGGCGGTGAGGGAGTGGCCGCACCTGGGTCCAAGCGCGTCCTCAGGCGTGTCCCAGCTCACCTCCTCCTTTTCAACCACGCGGTACGAAGGAGCCGGAACAACCCTGGCCTTGCCGTGGCCGTTGTCGTTGCCTGCATTGCCGCTCGCAACCATTAACTATTACTACTTCTGATCTGATCTGATCTGGTCTACCTGATAGCGATCAGAGAGGGGTGCTAGAGGCGTTCAGAGAGGGAAAGAGGGAGAGGGTTTCGGCTAAGGTCGAGGTTGTGCGTGCGAGAGAGAAGGGGAGGAGAGAGGTTTTGTGTTTGTGTTGCAACAGACGGATACGATGAATTGAATAGAAGCGAACGACCCGATGAGTTACTGTACTAACTACAGTAACGGAGGGCGCGCACGCGCATCTCACGACCCTCCAAATTTATATAGTTATAATTTTGGACTATTCTTGAAATTTATATCCTACAAATTATTAACGCCAAGGTTTATGCGTTATACCAACCGTGAAATATTTTAAGGCATCTAGGAATATTTTTTTAATGGAAAACCATCTAGGATTGACACGGTAGAAGCTTCTCTTTTTGGATATTCTCACGAACCAACTATTACCACCGAAATTAACTGGACAACCAAAACACTAATTTTTCTTTGTTAACATTAAAAAATAATTATTTTTTTTGCCTGTTGTGCATAAGCAGGAAGATCCCGCAAAAGTCTGCTCTAGCATTGGGGTTTGTACTTAAGATGGAACCCATGGAGTCAAAGCAGGAATCAGAAGTGTGGTTGATAAAGCAACAGGTGGTTTTAGTGATGCCATGTGTACATACTGCGAGTTAGCAGTGACCTGGATTTAAAACCAGAAGATTAGTCAGAACAAAACTGCAGAGCAGATTATCAGCTATGTTCATAAGGTGAAGTTAATACCTATTCTGCACTTATTCTGGTATATTTTAATTTTCTAATTTTCTATATCACTTTGTTCTTATTTTCTCAGTTGTGCAAACGGTTGCCAAGCCCCATGGGTGAATCTGTTGTTGACTGTGATAGTGTTTCCTCCATGCCTAATGTCTCTTTCACCATTGGTGGTAAAACATTTGATTTGACTCCTGAGCAGGTAATTAGTGGTATTTCATTTTTAATGGAATTCTCACCATCCTCACTGCCATCACTATACTTGCTAAAGAGTAGAGAAGATTTGGGATTATAAAATGTTCCAACAGTTACCTATTATATATGCCTACAAGGATTAATATATAATTCAAGACCATCTTAAGTGCAATAGAAATAATAGACTGAAGTTGTATAATATGATTTCTTTTTCTCTTTGTACAGTATGTTCTAGAGGTCACTCAAGGAGGCACATCTCAGTGCATCAGTGGTTTCATAGCTTTGGATGTGCCACAGGGACCTCTTTGGTAAGCTCTTAGTGACCATGTGCAATTCAGTCTTATCATCATTATTATTATTAGTTTATTACTATTACTATTATTAGAATTATTATTATTATTAGTAAAGGACATGATTTGCCTACTCATGTGTTTTTAAGCATAGATTTCTCATTTTGTTTTGTTTCCCTTTTTTTGGTACAGGATTTTGGGTGATGTGTTAATGGGTGCATACCACACTGTGTTTGATTATGGCAATCTCAGGGTCGATTTGCCGAAGCGGCTTAATTAGTCTCTACTTGCACTAAGTTTCTTCTTTAGTATTAGTATAATAAGATTAGTAGTTACGCTAATATGTATATAGCTGCAATGCAGCATCTAGTCGTCCTGTATTTTTTTTTTTTTTTTTTTTTGTTACTGATATGCTGAATTCTTTCTTATAACGTAATATTAAAGTCCTGTTGGTAGTTGAGTATGTTGCATATATATTATCTTTGTTTCTCTCAGTATTTATAGGAGATAAATGATGACAGAATTGGGTTAAATAAACACTAGCTACAAATCAAAAGAGTTGTTCAGCATTTACGAGGTGCATGATGGGTTAGGTGTAATTTTAAATAATAATATAGTGATGGCAGTGACGCTTTAAGAGTAAAACTGAAGGGAAAAGAATGGGAATTTTAAATAATTTTACAATAATTTTAAATAATAATATAGTGATGGCAGTGAATAACAAAAAAGTAAAAGCCATTTTAAGAGTAATAACGTATCATGACAAAATAATTTGCACAGTGACGCTTCATTTCGTAATTAGATTGCAGATAGGCCCATGAGCATTTAATCTTTATGGGTGTGTTTGGATAAGTTAGGAATAAGGAAGGAAGAAGGATTCCGGGCGGAAAAATTAAGAAGTGTGGTATTCCGAGAAGAGTGGGAAGAGTGGTATTCCGGAAAGAAGAAATGTTGTTTGGATGGTGAGTTAGGAATAAGAAAGAAATGAGTTCAATTAAATAATCATTTGTCTTTTTATCTATCTGTAGTTTATTGATATTATAAAATAAAATAATTATTATTATCTAATACTAAAAAATAAAATAATTAATAATAATATTATTAAACATTAATAATAATTATTATTATTTAGTATTAATAATGTGAATAATATTTGAATTATTATTTTAATAAAAGAATAAAAAATTATTATTTTAATATTTGATATTTTAAAATATAGTAATAATAATAAATGAGTTAATAAGATTAATAATAAAATAATTAATGATAACAAGAATATTATAAAAAACAATAATTATTATTTAATATTAGTAATCAGAATAATAAAATAAGTAATAATAATAAGAATATTATAAAATAATTAATATTGTAATTATTATAATATAATATATATAAATAACATTATTTTGTTATTATAATATTTTTTATGTTGTTTGGTTGATGAGTTAAAAATAAAATTAGAAAAAAATCATAAAATCATTATTTAGATTTTTTAAATAAGCTTATACTTTTTATTTGTCCGTGTATTAATAATATATATTGAATGGAGGGCCTCATAATGAAACCAATCATAATTGTGCAATTAATAATAATAAAAGAATTAATCATAGTAAAAATATTATAACAAAATAATATTTATTGCTTTAAAATAATAAATATTATTTTACTATCATAAATAAATAATATTATTTTATTATTGTTTTAAAATAATAAATATTGTTTTAACAAAAATATTTATTATTTTAATATTATAACAAAATTCAACTATCCGTTACTTTTTTGGATTCGGTTGTGGTAACAGGTAAAGGAAGATGCCAACACAAAAAAAAATAAAATATTTGAAACTTTTTCTCTCTCCTAATATTTTATTGATTTTTCACTCTTCCTAGTTTTGCTCTTCCCCTTCTTCCACCTTTGTGCTGGAAGTAGATCTTCCGAGAATTTTCATTCTTCCCACCCTTATTCCTGCGTGTTTGGATTGATTTTTTCTCCAGGAATAAGGTCTTCCGGGAAGAGCCTTATTCCTCACCCATCCAAACACAGCCTATGGTTCGAATAGAAGAATTCATTGTCCATCTTAACAATTTTTCGTACATTATACAAAACCAAGAATGTGTTGAATTCAAATGTGAAAGCTCAACTTGTTAGTTATTCCATGTTCTCACTCCTAACATTTTGAGACCCAAGAATTGAAAAATAATTAATTGAAGGGAAAAGAATGAGAATTACTCATTACGGTCACAGTCAAGCGCAATTACATGAGAGTGTGCCTCCCTTCCCTCACGCGATCTCTCCCCTTCATCTTTCTTTCCTCCTGATCCTTATTCTTTTCTTTAAACTGTTCTTTCATTTTCTTTTCTCTTGATCTATCTGTATCTCTTCTCATCTTCCTTTCTCCACTGAACCAGTGATCATCTCTCCTTTTTCATTTCTCTCAACTTTTCTCTAGTATCTCTATCTCCTTTTCTCCACCGAATTAGAGACCACTACCACCCCTCTTTCCCCTTTCTCTCCTCTCTCCCTCTCCTTTTCTCCACCGAACTAGAGTTAACTTCGACCATCATGATTGCCATACTGATCAGGTACTTATCTTATGAGTAGAGAAGGAGAAGGAAGGCTATCAGATCTGGAATAAGAAGAAAGAAGTAGAGATCGAGAAGGGTGAGAAGAGAAAAGAAATTTAGATATGGTTATGGTATGGTTTGGAAGTAACTAAACTACTATAAAGGAGTAAATTTTGAGCATAAGACTGTAACTAATTATATATAATATATATAATCAAACTAATTATTTAATATAAATAAGAGAGTAACTAATAAATATTAAGGGAGTACCTCATCTAATATATATAAGGGAGTATCTAATATTTTTATATCGTAAGAAAGAACATTGTAAAATTAGTGACAATCGTATGGTGAACCAAGTCCCGAAATGTCCGATAATGATTTTTATGAATATTACATGAATGGTATGATCAAGAAATAAAATGAAATAATTACATGTAACAATAAAAGTCGCGGGAATTTCTGATATGAGGACATGAAAATGTTCGTTATAATTTATGAAATTTTTATGTATAATTGTCACAGTTATTTGACTTCTGAAATAGTCTCAATTAAATACCTAACTAATTAGGCTTGGGCATGGCTGGCCTTGACTATGTAAGGAGTGGTCCCTTAGAGTTTAATAGAGAGGTCTATATAAGGACCACAAGTTGGAGAATTAGGACACCTATTTCTCTCTCCTACTTTTAAGACTGTCAATTTTAGAGTTTTTAAGATTTTTCACATTTGAAAATTTCCTTATAAATATTACATTTAATTAGATGTTCATTAGCTGAACATAGTTTCCATATTAATTAGAGAATTAATAGAAGAAGGAAAACTTGAGGATTTGGCATTTCCTTCAATTTGCTAGCACAAATTGATTTGGATTTGGTTAACTTTTGTGTGAACCTAAAGGTGCAAGGAGAGGAAGAGAAGAAGCATGTCACTGCCTCCTACGCCTCAATTCGAGCTCTTTCGTTACAAGTCGAAAGGACGTATAAATTGATTTTTTCATCTTTTTAAGTAATTAGCTCACAAAATATGCTTAACTCCACTAGTTCTTGTTGTATTTTGTTTTTTGTTGCTTCTAAATTTGATTTAAATTGCACAAAGAAAGTTCTTCAATTTCTAGTAAACTAGATTGTTTCTCTTATCATTCATGTGGCTTTTAATAATTGTTCCAAGTTATGTTAATTAAACAGTATTTTTATTGAACATGTCTCCCAAGGCAATTAAAATCGTGCAAGAAAAATATAATGTATTTTTGATTTGGTTAATTAGTGTGAAATAATTTCCTTTTAGTTTAATTTAATTTATTTGTTGAAATATTTTCTGATTTTTTACTAGTCTCGCATTAATACATAGTTCACTTGATTTAGGTAATACAAATAAAAAATAAAAAAATATTACCTTGGCTGAACAGCAAACGGTGGAGTACTGCTGCAAAAGCGCTTTTAAAAAATATTTATTAGACGGTATAAGCTTCTCTTTTTGGATCTTCTCACGGACCAACTATTACGGGCGTTGCTTTCCACACGGTTAAAATTCGCAAAACACGTTAAAAAAACTACTAATAAATGATAGAAGTACCGTTGTCTGTCTTAAACGCTGTAAAGCTGAAGCGTGCCTAAGGGTCCGCTCCAGACGAAGGGACTCGGGAGAGGAGTAAAGGGACTCGGTACACCTCAAATCAGAGAGTAACCAATCTCTCCCTCTCTTTGTCTCTCTAGTATCCTTCGTTTCCGTCGATTTCTTCCTCTTGAGCAAGATAATCGCGCTCTCTCTCCCTTCCCTTCGCTCCGAGTACTCCTCTTGGAGCGGACTCTTTCAACCTCTTCTTGAGGAATTCCCCGACTCTCCCTGCAATTCGAGCTCTCTTTCACATCAACTCAATACTCTCAACCAAGAGTGCTTTTTCTGGTCCATGATGCTCTATAAGCAAAATATCTTTTAGAAAAGTTGATTAGAAGCATTGAAATTGTACTAAGAAGATGTACCAAATATTAATTTAACACAACAAATTGGCGAGAATGAGCCAGCGTCCTCGCTGGAGAGAGGTTGAGAGTTGAGACCAAGTGGGGTCCTGAAGAGACGCACGATCGTGAGCCTAAACGGAGAGAGAGGAGAGTCAAAGAGATGGGTTCGAATTAGATGGGAAGAGAGGCTGCACGCACGCTTCAAAGCCTGGGAGGGCACTTTCGTCATTTACAAAATTTTCCCGTGCTTTGCTAATTTGAGGCGTGCAAAAAGCAGCGCCCAACTATTACACACCGAAATTTACTACCTAAATCTACTTTTACCCCCAGACCACAGGATTGATGCGCTGTCTAAGAAGATGGTAGTCTGCAAATCATTTACGTAAAATAACGTGATGTGATGTGTTACGAAAACATTTTCAGTGCAATTTTTCGGTTTGGGATTTTTGCAATTTTATAATTTAGATTTAAGAGTGGTATTTTATTATGGATTTCGGCCTTTTGGAAGGGAAATATTCCCGCCAGAAAATGGAAAAAATTGCGAGTATAGCTGGAGCCTGGAGTGATTGCGAGTTTACTGACAAGTGGGCTTTAAATAGGGCGAATCTGTATTTATTTTGACCGAAAAAATTATAAATAACTTTAATTAATTAAGAAATTATAAAATAATCCGTTTTTAATCAAAATTTTAAAACTGACTGCGCAGTTTCGGAATCTGGGATTTCGGAAATTGAGATTCCGAAACTAGAACTGCCGCCTTTTTTGAGAGAAAAAATATTTTTAATTTTTTTTTAATTAGTTTCGGAATCTCAATTTCCGAACCTAGGCGTTTCATATTTTTTCAGCGCAATTTAATTTTTTCAATTTAACTTTTTTAAATTTCACCTAACTTTTCAGCTACTTTTTTAAATTTCACCTAACTTTTGAAAATTTAATAATAGTTGTTTTAATAAATAATTTATGTTATTATTTTCAAATTTTCTAAAAATATTATAGTAAAAATAGTAAAATAAAAGTAATAAAGTAGTGTTATATGGTAAAGTATAATAAAAGTAAAGTATAGTATAAAATATTAAGTTTTCTGACGTTTGAGCGGGAATCTAGCTAGTTTCGGAATCTCAATTGTGTCCCTTCAACTTAGGCTGCTTACAATGATTCACAACGAGTAGCTCAACATATTATATATACATATAAGAGAGATGAAAGAAAACACTTAAAAAAATAAATATTTTTGAGCATGAATACTTCAAACATGGATAAGTTTTGATAGGAACGTCCGTTTTGGACATATGACCACTTTCCGGAAAGCTGGCGACGAGATCTACAAGGTTTACGGGATTACCCCGTACCCGTAACGACCATTTTCGGGGCCAAAAAACGCTGTCTGAACCTCCAAAATCTACTTTGAAAGTTTTCAAATCTAAATATCACATAAACTACTTAGAATTTTTTAAAAATAAAAAATTAATCATAAAAAAGAGAAATGTAGTAAATCAAGTGACTTTCATTATAGTTAACAGGGGTGTTTGCATCCTTTTTCCTATCTGGATATAGCATGAACCTCTTGTCATTCCTCTCTAGCGCAATAAAAAGTGTTATGTTGAGTATTATCTCGTATTGATCTGAAGCTATGGGATTAACTGAGTGGATTGTTTTCACTCTAACTTCCTTTTATTACTAACTTGAAGGAGTACAACTATACACTCTTAACTCTCTCACTCTTTCTTACTTGGTGCTTATTCTCATTGGTACACCTATGAACAATACACATGATAACTATTTATACTAGTTATGGTCAGTTACAAAGAAAACTCTAGAACATACATTTTACTTCTAATCATATCTAAACTAGTTTTTAGACTTAACTAAGTATCTACATTGAAAAAAATTAAATTATGCTGAAAAAATATGAAACGCCTAGTAATTTAGAATTCCGAAACTAATTAAAAAAAAATAAAAAAATATTTTTTCTCTCAAAAAAGCAGTTCTAGTTTCGGAATCTCAATTTCCGAAACTAGCTAGTTTCGGAATCTCAGATTCATAAACTAGCTAGTTTCGGAAATTGAGATTCCGAAACTAATTAAAAAAAATTTAAAAATATTTTTACTCTCAAAAAAGGCGGCAGTTCTAGTTTCGGAATCTCAATTTCCGAAACTAGCTAGTTTCGGAATCTGAGATTCCGAAACTAGCTAGTTTCGGAAATTGAGATTCCGAAACTAAGCAGAATTAGTTTCGGAATCCCAGATTCCGAAACTGCGCAGTCAGTTTTAAAATTTTAATTAAAAACGGATTATTTTATAATTTCTTAATTAATTAAAGTTATTTATAATTTTTTCGGTTATTTTGAGCTGTATCTGGATATTACGGTCCATTTGATATCCTAATATACCCCATCTATTCGTGTGGGCTTTAAATGGTCCTCTTACTGTCTTACACCAGAGCAGGTTCCTTATTTATACATGCATTTCTATGTGGGCCGCAAAAAGGGAGTCAGTTATAAACTATAATTAATAAGAACCACACTAGATTGACACGTCCTTTTTAAATAGGGGAGAAATAATGATCAAGTAATTAGAACTAAGAAAAAAAATTAAAATATATACTTATTCATCACCATTGTAATATTTTATATAATATCAGAAGAACCTTTTGTGCATGAGGCCACATTTATTAGATATTTCCATTGCGAGAATATTTAAAGTTGCCATCATTCTAATTCTAATCTATTACAAGGAAAAGAAGGAAAAGAAGAAAAAAAAATAATAAAGTGAGTATGAATTTTAACTCCCGGGGTGGTTGATGAGTGTAATTTTAAAATTTATAAAGTTTGCTTCAAATAATTAAAACTAAAATATTTCATGAACAATTTTTTTACATGTCAAATTTGTATATTTCGTTTCAATTACCATAAAGTCAATAGATCTTATAATTAAACCAACCATCTATTATGGTGAGCTTAATTAATTAAACTCGTACTAACTTTTATAAGAATAAATTACGTGTATATTATGAGCTAGGGTCGACGATTGCTCCACTCCAAAACAACTTGATTAATTCTTTTTATTTTTTGTTAGGATAAAATATTCTTTTTTTTTTCAGATTAGGATAATTCTTAAAATTGTACTGAATTGTTTTATGTTCTACATTTAAAAAGTGTCCAGTGTAAATTTATTGAATTGATCAGTAAATATGTTTTTGAATTTATAATTTTTCTAAAAGATCGAACAACATGCAAACCTTTTGTTACTCATAAATAAATCTAATTATCTAAATATTTATATTACAATATTTCATATAAAAGATTTGATTTAGACTTCTTAAGTATGCCGCGCCATGTCAATTTTTTTTTTCTATATTTTTACACCCATTAACTATATTGCTAGGTAGCAATTAAAAACCAAAGGCTTGCAGTGTGCAACATTTATTAGATTACGATAGAAGCTAAAATTGTGTTAGATATCTTAATGTCGATCTTGTTTCATAATGGAAACTAAAACTGTCTTAGGAAATTTGAATTTTCTTGATTTACAAAAGCTATAAAATCGGCAAATTTATGTCATGTTATTGTCTTTAATAGTATATTGAATTGTACTTCACTATAGTGGACATATTTACGTTCCAACCCATCAAATCATGAACGTGTTTTTAAAGAAAATTTAACGTGCATAACAGACTATAACTAATTGTGAATAAGAAAAACACTCATCTAGCGATTGACGTATCTATCAAAAGTAGCCGTGCTTAGTATGATCGATCGCTGCATACTGAATAAGTACGTACATGCATGTGTTGTTTAATTAGTGGCGGGCTGGCGGCAATTACATATACAGATCTAATCATTTCAAAAATATTGTGGGAGCTAACAAAGCAAATGATGGCTCAATAGTCAATACATTACATCCTAGTTGGTCTTTTATGGCTTTAGCTAGCGTCTCCACGCAGTGTGGACAGACACACACACACACCCCCTCACGGCCTCACCCACACGTACGTATATGTAAATATATACCTTTTATATTTAATTCTATTTTCATATTTTATATGCTGTCCGAGTGTTTGAGTACATGTAAGTAGAATTTGGTAATCCAAATACGTAACTTTCCTTCATTTGGACTGATTTGACTCGACAAAATTAACTTACAGGACCGGCGATTAATTCTTATTATAAATGCTTGACATAGGCAGGCTAACAAAAATTTGAATAGAGATCAGATATGTCATTTCACGTGGAGCTACAATTATCTCTATCTCTATATCTCTAATTTCAAATCTCTACTACTTATAAAAGTATGCATTAAAAAGACGTAAACATATCCGATAAGTTGTGTTAACAATTCCTAACATCAAATATATGGATCATTGACTTTGTTAATCTGATATGATATGTGACTTAGATTTGAATATCAACTAAACTTTTATCTAAATTAATATAATTCTTTTTTTTTTTGTCAATCTCAGTTAATGCAAAAAAGACAAAATCATATAATATAAAGAAGGAGACAATTTGTTTTAGAAATTTAGATGATTTGCGAATTCTTTTCATTATAATTATTAAAAAAATATTGTCACAAATTCTATTTCGATAATTTTGTTAGTTTATTAAAATTCAGAACTAAATTTTGTCCAGACATTTGGGCGCGCAGGCACATTTGCTAGTCATTATAAACGCACAGATCCAAGAGGTGTTAACATGCTAGATCTAGCATGTAAACATGTGTTTCTGTCATTCGATCAATTTGATATGTGATTGAATGTCAATTGCCAGACGAAACAACACACTACACCACATAACATTTTTAGAGGCTGTTTTTTAAGCATTTTTAGAGACGGTTTGGCACAGTTAGTAAAAATAGGAGGTGTTAAAAATACTAATAAACCGTCTCTAAAAATGGCGTGGCTAAAAATGAGCCAGATTTGAAAAAAAATTTCTACATCTTTAGAGGCGGTTTTTAATAAAAAACAGCCTCTAAAGATGGATTTTTGGTGGCTGTTTTTTTATTAAAAATCGCCTCTAAAGATACAACAGATTCGAAAAAAATTCATGTATCTTTAGAGGCTTTTTTTTATTAAAAACCGCCTCTAAAGATACAACAATTTTGAAAAAAATTCATGTATCTTTAGAGGCTGTTTTTTATTAAAAACCGCCTCTAAAAATACAACAATTTCGAAAAAAATTTATGTATCTTTAGAGGCTGTTTTTAATAAAAAACAGTCTAAAGATACATCTTTAGAGACTGTTTTTTATTAAAAACCGCCTCTAAAGATACACCAGATTCGAAAAAAATTCATGTATCTTTAGAGGCTGTTTTTAATATCTTTAGAGGCTGTTTTTTTATTAAAAACCGCCTCTAAAGATACACCAGATTAGAAAAAAATTCAATTATCTTTAGAGGCGGTTTTTAATAAAAAACAGCCTCTAAAGATGTATCTTTAGAGGCTGTTATTACTAAAAAACCGCCTCTAATAATAGATCAGAATTAAAAAAAATATTTTTAAATTTTGGGGCTAGCCCCATTTTTTGCTAGCCAGAAATTGTACCATTTTGTACCAATTGGTACCAGCACAAACAATTCATAATTAACAATCATACAAACAATTCATAACAGTCATTCAAAGTAATACATGCATAAAAATCGTTCAATTAACAACAATTCACACAAGTCTACGAAAATATGCAAAAAAGTCATTCAAAGTCAAGTTGAGATCTTCGTCTTTATAGGGTTCACCTACCGGCTTCAAAACCTATATTCAATTAAACATATTCAAAGTAATTCAATTAAACTAATTAATAACTAAATCCTAATTAATTCATATATACCTTTGGAAGCATCCTGTATCCCATGTAATAAAAAAGGATCAACTGCAAGTTCCTCATGGCATAATACCCGCAATCTGTTCCGTTCGGTTGACGTGGACTCTACAAGTAATAACAAAAATTGTTACAATTAATATTAAATCTAATAAATGAGAAATTAAATGAAACTATATATTAGTCTAGTTGTGTACCGGAATGAAGTCAATATCGAAACGATCAGCAATTCTAATTCTTTTTAAAGCACTGCAACATTAAAATATGAAGTTAGAAGAAACGATCAGCATCATATAGCTATGCAATCCGAATGCATTGGGCCCAAGCCGGCTCAATTCCTCCTCGGTGCAAAACGGATCGCGCATTTTCAATACTTCGTCCACTAAGTACGCACCCGCTTGGTAATCTTCGTCGACTTCATCCGATTCCTCATTCGCTTGCTCTTCCTCGTGGTGCTTTGCTTTCTTTTTGGCCGCAGATTTCTCAAAAGATGGATGTTGTTGCGGTATTTGCCTCAAACTCCCCTTGAAATCAATACATAAGTCATAAATCAATATTTCTCAAATTAATTAATATCTAAGTTAGAAAAGTTTGTAAGATTTACCAATTTCGATAAATCGGGATCTACAAGATGACTCGGCCACCTTAGAAATGAGTTCTGGAGCATGCCGAGACGATCGTCTCCATTGGGAGGTGGAAAAGGTGGCTCCAAATCACTCGCATGAGGAAAGACTTCTAAGAGCTGTACCCTAAACTCCCCATCACCCAATGGCTCTCCGTAGACCGTCTCAGGCATGGAAGTACGTGCAAATACCATAGCTCTTGTGATGTACACCGTAGTAAAATTATTTCCTGCGAGGAAGAGCAAGGCTTCCATAGAACCCTGCAATTATAAGCAAATACGAGACATATTAATTACATATGCTAAATCATAAATTCTAAATAATTTCAATCAATATTCTGTATACCTGAATAAATGGGTTAGGCATCGGATGTGGCTGATTGTTGCTACCCTGTGATAGCATTATGAGGGCTTGATCAAAAACTGGATCGAGCCCTAGCGGTGGTATTGATTGCTGCCCCCCCTGTGACCACATCCGAGAGAAGCTCAGCTCCATTTGTCTAGCTACTTCCTGCTGCACTTGCTCCCTTACCATCCGATCGACTTCCTCTTTGGTGTAGGTCTTGCGTGTCCTTGTACCCTTGCCATATACTCACTACAACAGATTCGATTTTTGGAAACGCCTTATTAGAACCGGTTTTATAAAAACTCGGTTCTAATAATAGCCAGTGGCAATTTCGAAATTTCTGTGTTTATTTTAGAACCGGATTATTATAAAAACCGGTTCTAAATTTTTGACTAAAAAAAAAAAATCTGTTTATTTTTAGAACCGGTTTTTATAATAATCCGGTTCTAAAAATAAACACAGAAACGAATTTTTAATTAAATACGGTATATTTTTAGAACCGGATTTTTATTAAATATCCGGTTCTAAATATATTTTTTAAAATTGTTCTATTTTTATTTCTGTTTTTTACAAAAACATAATATAATTTAAATAAAAATCGAATATAATTTAATTTTTAATATTAAAACAGTATATAAATTAAATAAAACAGAATATTTTTAAATATTTAAGCACAAAATATTTAATGCAAAACATAATATAATTTTAATATTAAAACAGAATATAATTTAAATAAAACAGAAAAAAACAAAAATCGTATTTATCTTTAGAACCGGATTTTTATTAAATATCCGGTTCTAATAATCTTTTTTTTAATTTTTCTATTTTTACTTCTGTTTTTTAGAAAAACATAATATAATTTAAATAACAACCTAATATAATTTAATTTCTAATATTAAAACAGAATGTAATTTAAATAAAAATCATAATTTAAATAATATAATTTTAATATTAAATAATAAAACAGAATATAAATTGAAATAATAAAAGAAAATATAATTTTTAAATTTAATTTATCTTTAGAACCGGATTTTTATTAATAATCCGGTTCTAATAATCTTTTTTTTTAATTTTTCTATTTTTACTTCTGTTTTTTAGAAAAACATAATATAATTTAAATAAAAACCGAATATAATTTAATTTTTAATATTAAAACAGAATGTAATTTAAATAAAAATCCGAATTTAAATAATATAATTTTAATATTAAATAATAAAACAGAATATAAATTGAAAAAATAAAAGAAAATATTATTTTTAAATTTAATTTATCTTTAGAACCGGATGTTTATTAATAATCCGGTTCTAATAAACTTTTTTTTTTATTTTTTCTATTTTTACTTCTGTTTTTTAGAAAAACATAATATAATTTAAATAAAAACCTAATATAATTTAATTTCTAATATTAAAACAGAATGCAATTTAAATAAAAATCCGAATTTAAATAATATAATTTTAATATTAAATAATAAAACAGAATATAAATTGAAATAATAAAAGAAAATATAATTTTTAAATTTAATTTATCTTTAGAACCGTATTTTTATTAATAATCCGGTTCTAATAATCTTTTTTTTTTAATTTTTCTATTTTTACTTCTTTTTTTTAGAAAAACATAATATAATTTAAATAAAAACGGAATATAATTTAATTTTTAATATTAAAACAGAATGTAATTTAAATAAAAATCCGAATTTAAATAATATAATTTTAATATTAAATAATAAAACAGAATATAAATTGAAATAATAAAAGAAAATATTATTTTTAAATTTAATTTATCTTTAGAACCGGATGTTTATTAATAATCCGGTTCAAATAAACTTTTTTTTTTTAATTTTCCTATTTTTACTTCTATTTTTTAGAAAAAGATAATATAATTTAAATAAAAACCTAATATAATTTAATTTCTAATATTAAAACAGAATGTAAATTTAAATAAAAATCATAATTTAAATAATATAATTTTAATATTAAATAATAAAACAGAATATAAATTGAAATAATAAAAGAAAATATAATTTTTAAATTTAATTTATCTTTAGAACCGGATTTTTATTAATAATCCGGTTCTAATAATCTTTTTTTTTTAATTTTTCTATTTTTACTTCTGTTTTTTAGAAAAACATAATATAATTTAAATAAAAATCGAATATAATTTAATTTTTAATATTAAAACAGAATGTAATTTAAATAAAAATCCGAATTTAAATAATATAATTTTAATATTAAATAATAAAACAGAATATAAATTGAAATAATAAAAGAAAATATTATTTTTAAATTTAATTTATCTTTAGAACCGGATGTTTATTAATAATCCGGTTCTAATAAACTTTTTTTTTTAATTTTTCTATTTTTACTTCTGTTTTTTAGAAAAACATAATATAATTTAAATAAAAACCTAATATAATTTAATTTCTAATATTAAAACAGAATGTAATTTAAATAAAAATCCGAATTTAAATAATATAATTTTAATATTAAATAATAAAACAGAATATAAATTGAAATAATAAAAGAAAATATAATTTTTAAATTTAATTTATCTTTAGAACCGGATTTTTATTAAATATCCGGTTCTAATAATCTTTTTTTTAATTTTTCTATTTTTACTTCTGTTTTTTAGAAAAACATAATATAATTTAAATAACAACCTAATATAATTTAATTTCTAATATTAAAACAGAATGTAATTTAAATAAAAATCATAATTTAAATAATATAATTTTAATATTAAATAATAAAACAGAATATAAATTGAAATAATACAAGAAAATATAATTTTTAAATTTAATTTATCCTTAGAACCGGATTTTTATTAATAATCCGATTCTAATAATCTTTTTTTTAATTTTTCTATTTTTACTTCTGTTTTTTAGAAAAACATAATTTAATTTAAATAAAAACCGAGTATAATTTAATTTTTAATATTAAAACAGAATGTAATTTAAATAAAAATCCGAATTTAAATAATATAATTTTAATATTAAATAATAAAATAGAATATAAATTGAAATAATAAAAGAAAAATTATTTTTAAATTTAATTTATCTTTAGAACCGGATGTTTATTAATAATCCGGTTCTAATTAACTTTTTTTTTAATTTTTCTATTTTTACTTCTGTTTTTTAGAAAAACATAATATAATTTAAATAAAAACCTAATATAATTTAATTTCTAATATTAAAACAGAATGTAATTTAAATAAAAATCCGAATTTAAAAATATAATTTTAATATTAAATAATAAAACAGAATATAAATTGAAATAATAAAAGAAAATATAATTTTTAAATTTAATTTATCTTTAGAACCGGATTTTTATTAATAATCCGGTTCTAATAATCTTTTTTTTTAATTTTTCTATTTTTACTTCTGTTTTTTAGAAAAAGATAATATAATTTAAATAAAAACCTAATATAATTTAATTTCTAATATTAAAACAGAATGTAATTTAAATAAAAATCCGAATTTAAATAATATAATTTTAATATTAAATAATAAAACAGAATATAAATTGAAATAATAAAAGAAAATATAATTTTTAAATTTAATTTATATTTAGAACCGGATTTTTATTAATAATCCGGTTCTAATAATCTTTTTTTTTTATTTTTCTATTTTTACTTCTGTTTTTTAGAAAAACATAATATAATTTAAATAAAAACCGAATATAACTTAATTTCTAATATTAAAACAGTATATAAATTAAATAAAACATAATATTTTTAAATATTTGGGCACAAAATATTTAATGAAAAACATAATATAATTTTAATATTAAAACATAATATAATTTAAATAAAACAGAAAAAAAGCAAAAATCGTACTTATCTTTAGAACCGGATTTTTATAAAAATCCGGTTCTAAAAAAAAACAGATTTTTTTTTCTCACCTTATTTAAACCGGTTTTTAGTAAAAAACCGGTTCTAAATATGAATGTGTTTTTTTTTAAATATTTACTACTACCCCTGTCTTTGCACCCACCACCACCATTATTATTTCATGCGTGATATTTTTCTTCCAAAACCGAACTCATTTACTCTACATCAAAATCACCTATTTAAAATAGCCAAAAATTAAAAAAAAATCGAGAAAATTGAAAAATAGGAAGAGGAAGCAAAGGAGAGCAAGTAGAAATTTGAAAAAATTACAATTGAGGTATATTATTGTATTATTTTGTGTTTTAATTATTGTTCAAGCAAATTTTGTATTTGCTATTGATTTTTCCATATTGGTTTGATAAATTAGGAAGAGGAAGAGGTGGTTATTATATTGAAGCGAGAAAATTATCTTTTCGAGAGAATTTTGGTAATTTTCTATTTTAACCCTCGATAATTTAAATTTATAAAATTATCAATTTGTATGCATGGAAATAATTATTTGGCATTTGCATATATTAGTTGTATTGTCATATAGGACCAAATTGCCGGAATTTGAACTATTTTAGGTCGTGCCCGTCCGAGATTAATCCATTAGGGATTAATCTCGGATAGTCCCCATTTTTTGGGACTGCTCTTTGGATATTTTGTCTCATTTAGGATAGCGAGTGGTATGTTGGATGCAATGTGTTGTCTGAGAAAAATTCGGCTGCATTTCCTCTTATGTTCCCACGGATACGTACGCACGAGCAATCGTGTGTTGGCGTATTCAGGGAACATAAGGGGAAATGCTGCCGAATTTTTCTCAGACAACACATTGCATCCAACGTACGCTCGCTAATGAGACAGAGTATCCAAAGAGTGGGTTAGGATGGTAACCGGCCCGAAAACCTCATGTGATATATTGAACCTACAAACCCTAAACCCTGACGTTTGGATATATGTTGTGATATTTACAGATGGATCAAAGGGAGAAGTACATGTTCAGTTCACGTATTTCTGATGATTTTGTTGGAGTTGTTGAAGAGTTCATAAATTGTGCGGAAGAACATCGAAAGTCAACAGGAAAGCCCAGAATTCTTTGTCCTTGTAAGCGTTGTGTTAACTTGCAGAGACATGATAGTAAAACCGTTAGAGCTCATTTGATTCAACGTGGATGGATGAAAACACCAAAATACCTTCGGTGGGTTTATCACGGGGAAAAATTTGAAGATCAAGCTAATGTTGGGACTAGTATTGATGTATCCGATTCGGAAAATAATGTAGGAAATGATTGGGGTGTTGATGTAGGGGATGATGATAATAATAGAGAAAATGTAAGTCAACAACAATGTGATGATGATAATAGAGAAAATGATTTGGATGAAATAATGAATGAAATACCAGATGGTTTTATTGATGATCAGGTTCCTGATATTTTTCAAGGGTTTGATGAAAACTGTAATACAACTTTATATCCTGGTTGTGATAAGGATAAATTCTCAAAAATAAAAACTGTTTTTAAACTGTATAACTTAAAAGCCAAGAATAATTGGAGCAATAAAAGTTTCACAGACTTGCTCGGTCTTTTACGAGAAATGCTTCCAGCAGAAAATACATTGCCTGATACATGCTATAAGGCTAAAAAATTATTATGTCCTCTGAATATGGGAATAAAGAAGATTTCAGCATGTCCAAATGATTGCATACTATTTCGAAATGAGTATGAGAATCTTCATAAATGTCCAATGTGCAATGCATCACGGTACAGGCTAAGGGATGATGATTTGGATGATGATGAAGAGAGTTGTAAAAATAGGCCAGCTGCGAAAACGATATGGTATTTACCAATAATACCGAGGTTTAAGCGTCTTTTCGGACATTCAAGAGATGCTAAACTACTGAGGTGGCATGCGGAAGGCAGAAAGAAAGATAGTATGATCAGACATCCCGCAGACTCGACCCAATGGAAGAACATAGATAGTTATTTTCCGAATTTTGGCAGTGAATCTAGGAATTTGAGATTGGGACTATGCACGGATGGAATGAATCCTTACGGTCTGCTGAGTAACAATCGCAGTGTATGGCTAGTTTTATTGGTTATTTACAATCTTCCTTCCTGGTTATGTATGAAAAGAAGATACATGATGATGTCGTTGCTCATTTCTGGTCCAAAACA
This sequence comes from Rhynchospora tenuis, assembly GCA_027725995.1. NCBI lineage: Eukaryota > Viridiplantae > Streptophyta > Magnoliopsida > Poales > Cyperaceae > Rhynchospora > Rhynchospora tenuis. Next base: position 79,189,323 of record CM050888.1, read on the forward strand.
ACCAGGAAACGATATAGATGTGTACTTGGCTCCGTTAATAGAAGACCTTGATAAGTTGTGGAAGGAAGGGGTGGAGGTATTTGATGCTTATTCCAAAAGTTCTTTCACCTTACATGCGATGATTTTTTGCACGATTAATGATTTTCCCGCGTACGGGAATTTGTCAGGTTATAGGAACAAAGGAGATAAAGCATGTCCTATTTGTGAGGATGAAACACATACTCAATGGTTATCAAATTGTAGGAAAAATGTCTACTTGGGACATCGTAGGTTCCTTAACCGTTATCACCCCTACCGCCGTACTGATTACAAAAATAAATTTGATGGAAAAATTGAGACCCGAAGGGCACCGATACCAAGAAACGGAAGGCAGGTCTATGAGGAGGTTAAGGATCTTAAAATCAAATTGGAGAAACCATTCGCGAAAAAAATCCCGGATGGCAATTGGAAGAAAAAGTCTATATTCTGGGACCTTGAATACTGGGCGTATTTAGATGTTAGGCATTGTTTGGATGCGATGCACATCATTAAGAATATTTGTGAAGCTTTGATTGCTTTGATTTTAAATGTTCAAGGAAAAGTAGACAATACCAATGTGAGGAAAGACATGGTCGAAATGGGAATTCGATTGGAACTAGCTGCACAAGAAGATACTACTAAGAGACGGGATTGGTTACCCGATGCAGTTTACACTTTGACAAAGAAAGAGAAACTCAGTTTGTTGAATTGCTTGAAGAACGTTAGGGTTCCAACGGGTTATTCCTCGAATATCTCAAGAAAGGTATCGATAAAAGATATGAAATTGATTGGAATGAAGTCGCATGATTATCACGTGTTGTTGACCCAATTGCTCCCGGTTGCAATTCGAGGATGTTTTAAGGAAAAAGTTCGGAACTCTATTACTAAGTTGTGTTTTTTTTTCAATGAAATTTGCTCCAAAGTAATTAATCCAGAAAAACTGACAGAGTTGGAAACCGGTGCTTATCAGACCATATGCGAGCTGGAGATGCATTTTCCCCGTCATTCTTTGTAATAATGGTTCATTTGACCGTTCATTTAGTCAGAGAGATAAGTTGGTGCGGTCCGATATATTTGCGATATATGTTCCCTTTTGAAAGAGCAATGGGCCAATTGAAAAGGTTAGTCCGAAGCAGATCTAGACCGGAAGGAAGCATAGTTGAAGGATATGTGGCTGAAGAGGTTATTGACTTCTATACTGATTACATTGATGGACTTAAACCTATTGGCTTACCCAAGAATCGACATGAAGGCAGACTCTTAGGAAAATCGTTAATTGGATTGAAAATAATTACAGTGGACCTTAAAAGGAGAGAAAAAGCACATCTTAAAATTCTGCAACAAGTCGCCGTTGTGGCCCCTTATGTGGATCAGCACATACAAGAGTTGCGAGAGCAGAATCCTCAGAAGAATGAAAATTGGATCACGAAAGAGCACGACAAAAACTTTGTACAATGGTTCAGAAACAAAGTGCGATTGTCCCCGTCTGAGAATGAAACTGTTAAATACCTTGCGCATGGTCCTAATGCAAATGTGTACACCTATCAAGGTTACGACCTAAATGGATACACATGGTATACCAAAAAACAAGATGGCAAAAGCACAGTACAAAACAGCGGAGTCACGATAGAAGCCATATCAAGTGATGACAAGTCATCGGAGCCGTATTACGGATGGATTGAAGAAATCTGGGAACTTGATTATAATGCATTCAGGATACCCGTGTTTGATTGTAAATGAATTCTGCAAAGTGGAGTCAAAATAGAGAAAAACACTAAAATGACAACCGTTGATTTGAAAAAACTAGGGTATGCATATGACCCTTTTATACTTGCAAACAAACAAGCAATGCAAGTTTTTTATGTTGCTGATCCGGCCGACATCTCACGACACGTGGTACTCAAGGAAAAAAGACGCATTGTTGGTGTTGAAAATGTCGTAGACGAAGAAGAATATGATCAATTTGATGAAATAGCGCCATTCTCCACAGGTATATATAATAATTAATAAAAAAATCGGTGAAATTCAATTATTATTTAATTAATATTTATTTTTTACAGGTATAGATGGAACGCCACTACCAGTTAAAGAGTTAGAAACTAATTTGCGTAGCGATGAACGAGACGTAGGCGAGTGGGTAAACCGACCAAAATCACCCAAGAAGAAAGGAAATTGAGTTTATTAGAATTTTTAGTATTTTCTATCTTCTTTTAGAGGTTTCAAGAATATGATCAATTTGATGTAATCTTCTATCTTTTTTTGTTAAAATTTTTCCATTTTTATTTGTAATCTTCTAAAAACATCATATAATTTTAATATTATTTGTAATCGTATTTGTCTTTAGAATATTTTTAAATATTTAAGCACAAAATATTTAATTAAAAACATAATATAATTTAAATAAAAACCTAATATAATTTAATTTCTAATATTAAAACAGAATGTAATTTAAATAAAAATCCGAATTTAAATAATATAATTTTAATATTAAATAATAAAACAGAATCTAATTTAAATAATAAAAGAAAATATAATTTTTTAATTTAATTTATCTTTAGAACCGGATTTTTATTAAAAATCCGGTTCTAATAATCTTTTTTTTAATTTTTCTATTTTTACTTCTGTTTTTTAGAAAAACATAATATAATTTAAATAAAAAACTAATATAATTTAATTTCTAATATTAAAACAGAATGTAATTTAAATAAAAATCCGAATTTAAAGAATATAATTTTAATATAAATAATAAAACAGAATCTAATTTAAATAATAAAAGAAAATATAATTTTTTAATTTAATTTATCTTTAGAACCGGATTTTTATTAATAATCCGGTTCTAATAATCTTTTTTTTAATTTTTCTATTTTTACTTCTGTTTTTTAGAAAAACATAATATAATTTAAATAAAAACCTAATATAATTTAATTTCAAATATTAAAACAGAATGTAATTTAAATAAAAATCCGAATTTAAATAATATAATTTTAATATTAAATAATAAAACAGAATCTAATTTAAATAATAAAAGAAAATATAATTTTTTAATTTAATTTATCTTTAGAACCGGATTTTTATTAAAAATCCGGTTCTAATAATCTTTTTTTTAATTTTTCTATTTTTACTTCTGTTTTTTAGAAAAACATAATATAATTTAAATAAAAACCTAATATAATTTAATTTCTAATATTAAAACAGAATGTAATTTAAATAAATATCCGAATTTAAATAATATAATTTTAATATTAAATAATAAAACAGAATCTAATTTAAATAATAAAAGAAAATATAATTTTTTAATTTAATTTATCTTTAGAACAGGATTTTTATTAAAAATCCGGTTCTAATAATCTTTTTTTTAATTTTTCTATTTTTACTTCTGTTTTTTAGAAAAACATAATATAATTTAAATAAAAACCTAATATAATTTAATTTCTAATATTAAAACAGAATGTAATTTAAATAAAAATCCGAATTTAAATTATATAATTTTAATATTAAATAATAAAACAGAATCTAATTTAAATAATAAAAGAAAATATAATATTTTAATTTAATTTATCTTTAGAACCGGAGTTTTATTAAAAATCCAGTTCTAATAATATATATTTTTTAATTTTTCTATTTTTACTTCTGTTTTTTGAATATATATTATATTATTTAAATAAAAACCTAATATAATTTAATTTCTAATATTAAAACAGAATGTAATTTAAATAACGAATATAATTTCAATAAAACAGATTATAATTTAAATAATATAATTTTAATATTAAATAATAAAACAGAAATAAGAAAAAAAAAATAAAAACCGTATTTAGTCTTTAGAACCGGTTTTTTAATTAAAATCCGGTTCTAATAATGTGGTTATTTTTTTTTTTGTATTGTGTTCCCTCTCGATCCCTACCTTCTGCCCCAACCCGCGAGACCCCCCTCATTTTTTTCTAAGTCCCAAACTCTAGCTCCCTCCGAAGCCCCTGGCCTGTACCCCCTCCGAACCCCCCTCTACGAAGGCGCCCCTCTCTCCGCCTCTCCTCTCCTCTCCGGCCCTTATCTCCTCCGCCTCAAACTCTTCATTTTCCCACTCGTGAGCTAATCTCCGCTAGAGTTCAGAGGTATTGTTCGTTCCTCTATCAAATGCATTCTTGATTTAAGTTTGTACTTCTCCGAAAAAAAAGTGGAATTCAGATCTGTTGAAATTATAAATGTTGATTGCATGTTATTTGAATGCAATTATTTGAATGCAATTATAAATGTTAATTGCATGTTATTTGAATGCAATTATAAATGTTAATTGCATGTTAATTGTAAGTAGGATCAATGTTAATTGAATGACTTATTGTGCTAATTATAAATGTTAATTGCATGTTATTTGAAAATGTTAATTGCATGTTATTGTCTCAAATGTTTGATGTCTTACTTAATGGATAATGTGAGTTGAATCCGAAATGAAAATGTTATTGTACTTAGTTATTATAAATGAAATGTGGTTATGAATTATCATGGTTAATTATTGTGCTAATTATAAATGAAATGTGGTTATGGATTATAAATGAAATTTGATTATGATTTATAGATTATAGATTATAAATGTGAATGTGTTTGTGAATGTTAATGGGTTTGGGTTTGTGAATGCCAACGGGTTTGGATTTGATTGGAATTTTTTGGTAAAAATGTTCATATATAGGGGAGGTTATGCCGAATTTTTTTTAAATTGTTGTGATAATTTTGATTTGAATTTGCAGCCATGTCGGATTCCAATGAGGATCATGTACTAAATGAGGATGAGGAATTGATGCCAAATCCAAATGATAATGCAGCTGAATCATCCGGTGGTAGTAGAAGGGGGAAAAGATCAGCAGCAAAGTGCATCAAGACGGCAAAGAAGATAGCTGCTGGAATACCATTGAAGATCGAATTCGACGTTAAAGGCCAGCCTATCGGTGATAATGCAGCTGAATTCACGAGGTTTCTGGCACAGAGGACAAGAGATATGATTCCCATCAGGTACAAATATGATTTAAAATATATGAATGTCAATAATGTCTATATGAATTTGATATTGATATTTATTGGTTTTAATGCAGTTACAAGAAGTGGACATTAGTGCCGAAAGAGTTGAAATATGATTTGTACAACTCTATAGCCGAGCAGTGGAATATTGATCCTAAATTTCCACTTAAGGGGAAGCTTCTTACGGCGTGTTGCAATAGATGGAGGGCTTTTAAATGCAGATTGGTAAGAGATAATATTTTTAAAATTATTTTTAATTATAATTGCTTGATTAATTATAATTACAATGTTTCTATCTTCTTATTGTAGAATAAGCAATACAGGGTGAATGCAAAAGAAGGTGGACCGAATCCGTGGGATGTACATAACATTAGTCAGGAAGAATGGGTCGAACTCGACCAATATTGTCAAACCCCTGAGTTTCAGGTATGAAAAAAAGTCTTTTGCCCATACTAGTATCTTAACTTTTTTTTGCTTTACTTACAATTCTTCTGAATTTGCTAATAGGAATTGAGTAAGAAAGCACATGAAAATGCCGCCAAGAAGGATATGCACCACACACTCGGATCGGGCGGTTACCTAACTGCAGAAAAGAGTTGGAAAAAAGGAGAGGTGGTCCATGGTGCGACCTCTTTCATTAGCGAGGAAGTAGATAGCAGGACTTATAGATGGAGCAGGGCACACGCCAAGAAGAATCCGGAAACGAATCAAATTGTGTGTACAAATCCTAAGGTTACAGCCGTCGTGGATAAAGCAGTACGTGTGTTAACTCAAATAAATAAAAAATTGATATATTCAACGAATTCAACATAAACTGACATGAATTTATTTTCTGACAGGTTGCTTTTGCCCAGTCTGGTGAATTGCAAGCTAATCGTCAGAATGACATCTTGACTTCTTCTATTGGGAGCGCAGAGCACTCAGGAAGGGTGAGAGGATACCCAGATTATGCCGGTTTCAAAAATACATTTGGTAAGGGTACGAGGAAATCCAAGGGCTACTCCAAAGAGGAAATTGATCAGAGAGTGCAGGAGGAAGTGAGTCGTCGCTTGCAGGAGGAAGTTCAAAAAGAAGTAGCTAGACAGATGGAGCAATTCTCAAGGATGTGGCCGCAAGGGCAACCAGTGACGCAGCAGTACGATCCAATAACGAACCAAGCATTCATTATGCTATCACAGGGTAGCAATAATCAACCACATCCGATTCATTTCCCTAGTTTTCAGGTATACATAATATTACTTGCAAGTACATAGAATTTAATTGTAATTAATTGTGTTTTGTATTTGCTTATAATATTACTTGTAATTAATTGTGTTTTGTATTTGCTTATAATTGTAGGATTCCATGGAAGTCTTGCTTACCCTCCCAGCAGATAATTGTGTCATCACGTACGTTGCTAGAGCTGTGGTGTTTGCACGTAGTTCCATGTCTGAGACGGTCCATGGAGAGCCATTGGGGCCGGACGAGGTTAGGGTACAAGTCCTAGAATTGTTCGATCATGCGAAAGAAGTGTCGCCACCTTTTCCACCTCCCAACGCAGACGATCGGCTTGGTATGCTCCAGAACTCATTTTTAAGGTGGCCGATTCATCTTGTGGATCTCGATATGCAGAAATTGGTAAATCTTATAAACTTTTCTGAATTGATATTAATTGGTATTGTACTTAGTTTTTGAAATTATAATTGAAAACGTGAAATGTTATTGTGCTAATTATAAATGAAATGTTGATATGGATTATAAATGTGAAATGTGGTTATGAATTATAAATGAAATTTGATTATGAGTTATAGATTATGGATTATAAATGTGACTAATGTATTGATATTGGTATTGACTAATGTATAGATTATAAATTTTCTGAATTGGTATTAATTGAATTGAAAAATGTCATTTGTGACTAATGTATTGATTTTAAAGAGGCACCTGAGACAACAACCGCAACGACCTCAATCATTGGCAAAATCTCCGGCGAAAAAGAAAGCAAGGCAACAGGAGGAGGAGCAAGTGGAGGAGGAAGAGGAGGAAGTCGACGAAGATTTCGATCCGGCTGCTTTCTTATTGGACGGAGAATTCAAGATGCGGGACCCACTTTGTACTCCGGAGGAATTGGAACGACTTGGACCTAACGCAGCAGAACTGCACAACTATATGATGATGTTGGATCCCTCCGTGACAAGTTTCGAAATTAAGGCCAAGTTCGAAGGTTCACCACTGGATAGTTTCGTACTCACTTTCTCAGATATCAACGACTTATTCAAAAGGGAAAAACTTGTTCTTCAAGTGATGAAAGTTTGGAGCATGTAAGTATTTTTCCAACTAAACAAAAATCGATTGATTACTATTACAATATTATGGTTGTAAATTGAATCAATATTATCGAATTACATATGTAAATACAATATGCAGGTGGGCTAGGGATTATTGCAAGGAAGTGAAAATTAAGGAATTCAGGTTTTTGGATCCTGAAAGAAATACGGGACGACATGCGTTGAAGGAAATTTCAGGCACAGTAAGCTACTTGATGATGCATTTCTCCAAAAGGAAGGCTGCTTATCATGTTTTGCTACATCAGAACGCGTTAGTTAGAAATTTTCAAATTTTCTAATCTAAATTTTAGATTTTGCAGTTTCATGTGAATTTTACTAACAAGCTTTAATATTTAATTACAGGCATCATTTTGTGGTTATTATTGCACAGCCCTCGACAAAAACAATGTGGATTGTAGATTCTCTAAATGATGACATGTTTGATTCTCCAATGATAAAGGCATACAACATGTAAGTTGTTTTAGTCAACACATGCATTATTTATATATAGTAAGTAAATATCTTCAAATTAATTCTTTCTAACTTTATATTTTAATATTGCAGTGCTTTATCCAGATTGAAAATAGGTCCCAAATTCGATATTCACTTCATTCCGGTACATAGCTCGACTAATAGTTTCATTTCATTTCTCATTTATTAGATGTTATATTAATTGTAACAAATTTTGTTTTTGCTTGTAGAGTCCACGTCAACCAAACAGTACTGATTGCGGATTTTATGCAATAAGGAATTTGCATATGATCCTGACTAATTACATGGCATACCGCCAATTGCCAAAGGTATAAATTATAATATACTTAAAATAAACGTTTAAGAATTAATTAGGCCTTAGAGTTTGAAGTTTATAGGTTTAGAATGAGAGTTTACCTATATATAGTGCATGTAGGATTTCTAAATCGATATTAGTAAGTTTATTGAAACTAAATAGTTTTATTTTTACAAATTTAATTTGTTTAATTGAATGTAGGTTTTGCATCCGCCGGGTGAACCCTATAGTGACGGAGACCTTAGCCTTACTTGTGATGAGTTGTACGGTTATTTACGTAAGCATGTATGAGTTTGTTATTGTTAAACTTACTTGTGATGTGTTTAAATTAAATTGTTTTCTTAATTGTTCAATGCGAATTATTAGTATATTTGGTGCGTATGAAACGTTTATTGTTAAATTGTTTGTTTTGATATGTTAATTGTGTTTGTTGTGATGTGTAAATGTCAATTGGTATGGCTAGCAAAAATGGGGCTAGCCCAAACAAAAAAAAAAATTTAATTGTTTTTATTAAGTAGAACCGGTTTTCTGGTTAAAAATCGGTTCTAAAAATATAATTAAAATCTGAATTTAATATTAAATTCGAATAAAAAATGAATTAAAAAATCATAAAATTATTTTCATTTTTAGAACCGGTTTTTTGTCAAAAATCCGGTTCTAAAAATATAATTAAAATCTGAATTTAATTTAAAATTCGAATAAAAAATGAATTAAAAAATAATTAAATTAATGTCTTTTTTAGAACCGGATTTTTGTCACAAATCCGGTTCTAAAAATATAACTAAAATCTGAATTTAATTTAAAATTCGAATAAAAAAATGAATTAAACAATCATAAAATTATTTTTATTTTTAGAACCGGTTTTTTGTCAAAAATCCGGTTCTAAAAATATAATTAAAATCTGAATTTAATTTAAAATTCGAATAAAAAATGAATTAAAAAATAATTAAATTAATGTCATTTTTAGAACCGGTTTTTTGTCAATAATCCGGTTCTAAAAATATAATTAAAATCTGAATTTAATTTAAAATTCGAATAAATAAATGAATTAAAAAATAATTAAATTAATGTCATTTTTAGAACCGGATTTTTATAAAAATACGGTTCTAAAAATGAATTATTAAAACCGGATTTTTACTAAAAATCGGTTCTAAAAATGTTCTGAAATTCGTTTCCAAAATAGCTTACTTTTAGAACCGCCATTTTTAGAACCGGTTTTTTATATATCTTTAGAACCACGTATTTTTAAAACCGGTGCAAAACCGGTTCTAATAATCTTTAAAAACCGGTTTAAATAATCAAATGTGTTGTAGTGACTTGTTTCACGCCGGAAAAATGAGGGTATCCTCTCAACCGTCCAGAGTGCTCTTTGGACCCAATTGAAGCCGTCAAGATGTCATTCTGACGATGCGCTTGAAAATCACCGGACTTAGCTAGTTCAGCTAGTTCAACCTGTCACAAAAAAAAATTCAAGTAAGTCTAAGTTGAATTCGTTGGATACATCAATACCATATTTATTGGAGTTATCATACGTACCGCTTTGTCAACAACTTGCGTAACCCGTTCATTTGTAGCAATAAGCTCACCCTTTTCATTTTTCTTGGCGCGTGTCCTGCTCCATCTATAAGACCTGCTGTCTACTTCCTCGCTAATGAAGGATTTCGCACCATGGACCACTTCTCCTGTTTTTCAAGTCTTTTCTGCACTTATGTATCCGCCTGATCCTAGAGTGTGAGGCATGTCCTTCTTGGCAGCATTTTCTAGTCCTTTTTTACTCAATTCCTATTAGCAAATTCAAATGAGTTATAAGTATAGCAAAAAATAATAAGCTATTAAAATAGACAAAAGACTTGTTTCATACCGCAAACTCAGGGGTTTGATAATATTCATCGAATTCAGACCATTCTTCCTGTGTGATATTATGTTCATCCAAAGGGTTCCCTACATTTTCTGTGGGATTTAACCTATATTTCTTATTCTACAATAAGAAGAAAGACACGTTATAATTAAAGTCAATCAAGCAATTATGATTAAAACTAATGTTAAAAATATATTATCTTACCAATCTGTATTTATGAGCCCTCCATCGTATGGCACACAAAGACATAATCTTTTGTGTAATTAATGGTGAAATGTTATCTGGTATATTCCACGTCTTGGCTATAGCGAGGTACAAGTCTGATCTCATCTCTTTTGGCACATCTAGCCACTTTTTATAACTACATTACAACCAATTAATATCATTATCAAGCATTCACATTCATATATTTATATTTATATTTATATTTATATATTTATACCGGATAGGAATCATCTGTCTTGCTTTCATTGCCACATTCCTCGTGAACTCATGGGCATTATCACCGGTAGGCGCCCCTTCATTGTTGAAATCTATAGTCAAGCCAATACCAGCAGCTATCTTCCTTGCTGTCTTGTTGCACTTTGCCGTTGATCTTTTTCCCCTTTTGCTACCCGATGGCGCATTAGGATTTGGCATCAATTCGTCATCCTCATTCACTACATTATCGTCGTCCATATTCGATTGGGGAATCTCATCCGGATTCGACATTGCTGCAATCATATCAGAATTATTAACACAAAGATTAAGACAATAATTAGCACGATCACTACATATAATTTGTAATTTAACCCATTTTTAAAAAATCATCTACATAAATTCTAGTATTTCATTAATTTTTTTAAAAAATTCGGCATAACCTCCCCTAAATATGAGTATTTTACCAAAATTCAAATATCAATAACCACCCAATTTCAATTCGCATATCAATACCCAATTATAATTCACAAATCATACCCATAATTACGCAATTAAAAAAGTTAAATCGACATATCATTCACAATACCCACCCAATTGACATATCATTCACATATCATGCCCATTACAAGACAGTAGCAATTAGCTTAACAGACAGTAGCAAATTCCAAATCCTATTTTCACTTGTCAATTAACCAATAACAAAATCAATTAACTAATTAAGGCTTATCTAATGCATGAACATAACTATCTAATATATAAAGAAGACTTTATCGGAACTGATAATATGCAAAGAGCCTACATCTAATACTACGAGGGCTTCTATCAGAATTTTGCTTCGAAAAAAAAAAATATCTATATTGATAAGTGTTACACTTTTAAATCAAGTTACAAATTACATAATTTCAATGACAGAAATGCATTTCATCATATTGCACCTAATATAAAAATCATGTCTTCTGAATGTGTGTTATGGTAATAAAAAGGCTCTACCTTACTTTTGAAGTGCATCTTTTTTTTTAACCCTAATTAGAGTAATAAAATTATCGAGATCATCATAACAAAAATAAGATGATGGAGGAAATTGAAAATTCTAAGTATCTGCTTATCTTTATGGATGCTACATGCAAAGTTGGTTCTCCAACAACAGCGACACATATGCAAAAAAGAATGCAAATGGTGCTCATGCACTTCCACGGAAAGGTTTTTATTTATAGTAGGAATGCTATTTTTTTTTTGACTTATGGGGAAACGAAATTATAAAACCAAATCTAAACACGCCGTGTACCTAGGGTATAGTGATCATCTAAATTTAGCAAATGCACTTTAGCTTGTTCTATAAATTAAACACCATTACCCAAATTCCAGAAAATCAAGCTAACCGAAATGAAGGTTGTACTAACCGAAATAATGGTTGCCTCTGAATAAACGCAATGAAGGTTGTTCTAACCAAAATAATGCTTATAGAATGGAGCTATATTCCTTGCTGCATTTCAAAATAATCCAATTAAATTTGCCCACTACAGCCTACTAACAATGCCCACTAACAATGGCACATCAATTTAAAGAAAGGAGGAATGCACCTCAATTTAAAAAGAAAGGAGGAATGAGTGTTTACTCGTTCGGTTGGGGAAGAAGCGGAGCGGCGACGGCGGCTCAATGAGCAGAGAGATCGACGGCGGAAGTGAGCAATGTGAGCGGAGATGGTGTGAGCGGAGAGCAATGTGAGTTAGAGAGAGTGTTGAGCGCATGCAAGTGAGCAAAGAGCTAGAGAGTGTTGAGCGCAAGTGAGCTAAGTGATTGAGCTAAAGATGGTTTTGAACGTTTAAAAAAAAAATCGGAAACTATTAATAGAGGCGGTTTTTAAACTAATACCCACCTCTAAAGATAACATCGGTTTTTTTTTTTTGGTTTTTCTCCTTTTAAAAAAACCAACCGCAGCTATTTTTAGAGGCGGGTTTCAATTCATAACCATCTCTACTGATCAATTTCCGAATTTAATTTTTTTTATTTTCTGTTTTTTAATTAATAAAATATTTTATATTTTAACTAATTTTAATAGTTAAAAAATTTTTAAACATCAAATATTTTAGTATTTTTAAAGTTAAATATTTTTTAACATTATTATTTTTACAATTTATAATAGTTAAATATTTTTTAACATTTTATATTATTACTATTTTACATAGTTGAATATTTTTTATCATCAAAATTTTTTTAAAAATCTGATATGATTATTAGAGGCGGTTTTTTAGTTAAAAACCGCCTCTAAATATCAATTTCTGATTTTTAATTAATTTTTTTTATTCACTGTTTTTTTAATTACTCAAATAATTTATATTTTAACTATTTTTAACATCAAATATTTTTGAACATCAAATATTTTTACTATTTATAATAGTTAAATATTTTTTAACATTTTATATTATTACTATTTTACATAGTTGAATATTTTTTACCATCAAAAATTTTTTAAAAATGGGATATGATTATTAGAGGCAGTTTTTTAGTTAAAAACCGCCTCTAAAGATCAATTTCTGATTTTTAATTAATTTTTTTATTTACTGTTTTTTTAATTACTTAAATAATTTATATTTTAACTATTTTTAACATCAAATATTTTTGAACATCAAATATTTGTACTATTTATAATAGTTAAATATTTTTTAATATTTTATATTATTACTATTTTACATAGTTGAATATTTTTTATCATCAAAATTTTTTTAAAAATCTGATATGATTATTAGAGGTGGTTTTTTAGTTAGAAACCGCCTCTAAAGATCAATTTATGATTTTTAATTAATTTTTTTTATTTACTGTTTTTTTAATTACTTAAATAATTTATGTTTTAACTATTTTTAACATCAAATATTTTTACTATTTATAGTAGTTAAATATTTTTTAACATTTTATATTATTACTATTTTACATAGTTGAATATTTTTTATCATCAAAATTTTTTAAAAATCTGATATGATTATTAGAGGCGGTTTTTTAGTTAAAAACCGCCTCTAAAGATCAATTTCAGATTTTTAATTAATTTTTTTTATTTACTGTTTTTTTAATTACTTAAATAATTTATATTTTAACTATTTTTAACATCAAATATTTTTACTATTTATAATAGTTAAATATTTTTTAACATTTTATATTATTACTATTTTACATAGTTGAATATTTTTTATCATAAAATTTTTTTTAAAAATCGGATATGATTTTTAGAGGCGGTTTTTTAGTTAAAAACCGCCTCTAAAGATCAATTTCTGATTTTTAATTATTTTTTTTATTTACTGTTTTTTTAATTACTTAAATAATTTATATTTTAACTATTTTTAACATCAAATATTTTTTAATATCAAATATTTTTACTATTCATAATAGTTAAATATTTTTTAACATTTTATATTATTACTATTTTACATAGTTGAATAATTTTTATCATCAAAAATTTTTTAAAAATCGGATATGATTTTTAGGGGCGTTTTTTGAGTTAAAAACCGCCTCTAAAGATCAATTTCTGATTTTTAATTTATTTTTTTTATTTTCTATTTTTTTAATTAGTTAAATAATTTATATTTTAACTATTTTTAACATCAAATATTTTTACTATTTATAGTAGTTAAATATTTTTTAACATTTTATATTATTACTATTTTACATAGTTGAATATTTTTTATCATCAAAAATTTTTTAAAAATCGGATATGATTTTTAGAGGCGTTTTTTGAGTTAAAAACCGCCTCTAAAGATCAATTTATGATTTTTAATTTATTTTTTTTATTTTCTATTTTTTTAATTAGTTAAATAATTTATATTTTAACTATTTTTAACATCAAATATTTTTGAACATCAAATATTTTTACTATTTATAGTAGTTAAATATTTTTCGAACATTTTGTGATTTGGCCCGTCTTTGTATATTTTAAACGGACATTTTGCAAAAGAATATACTGCACTACTGCAACATTATACAATAAAACTTCAAATTGGTCAAAAATTTAACATAAATGTCTGTTTAGGGCGTATGACTATAATCTAGAAAGCTCGCGATGAGTTCTAACAGGTTTTATGATTGGGCCCGCGTTTGTATATTTTAAACGGACATTTTGCAAAAGAAAATACTGCACTACTGCAACATTGTACAATAAAACTTCAAATTGGTCAAAAATTTAACATAAATGTCTATTTAGGGCGTATGACCATAATCTGGAAAGCTCGCGATGAGTTCTAACAGGTTTTATGATTGGGCCCGCGTTTGTATATTTTTAGATGAAAATAATACGAACTTTAACTACTCTCAAATAGTTCAATATTGAACTAGTCTTTTGGAAGTTCTAACAAAAAAAAAAGTCTTAAAAATAAAATAAATTATGTTAACTTAATTGTTATTCTTTTGTGGTGATTTTGGTCAGTCTGCCCATGTGCCTGCTTCTTTGCGATCGGAACGCAAATTAGATTCTAACTCTTCGGCTTGTAACGGTGTTCCATCAATACCTGTGAAAAATAGTAATATTATAATTATGTGTATATATGGTACCAAATTAATTCCATCATGTAATTGTTATTAATTAGAAAAAATACCTGTGGAGAATGGCGCTATTTCATCAAATTGGTCATATTCTTCTTCGTCTACGACATCTTCAACGCCAACAATGCGTCTTTTTCCCTGGAGTACCACATGTCGTGAGCTGTCGGCCGGATCAGAAATATAAAAAACTTGCATTGCTTGTTTGTTTGCAAGTATAAATGAGTCATATGCATATCCCAACTTTCTCAAATCAACGGTTGTCATTTGAGACACTTTTTCTTTTTTAACTGCACTTTGTATGATCCATTTACAATCAAACACAGCTATCCTGAATGCATTATAATCAAGTTCCCATATTTCTTCAATCCAACTGTAGTACGGCTCCGATGACTTTCCATCACTTGATATGGCTTCTATTTTGACTCCACTGTTTTGTACCGTGCTTTTGCCATCTTGTTTCTTAGTATACCAAGTAAATCCATTCAGGTCATACCCTTGATATGTGTATACATTCGCATTGGGACCATTCGCAAGGTATTTCACAGTTTCATTCTCAGACGGGCATAGTCGCACTTTGTTTCTAAACCATTTTACAAAGCTTTTGTCGTGCTCCTTGGTGATCCAATTTTCACTTTTCTGAGGATTATGCTCTCGCAACTCTGCTATGTGTTCATCCACATAGGGGGCCACAACGGCTACTTGTTGTAGAATTTTACGATGGGCTTTTTCTCTCCTTTCAAGTTCTACTGTAATTATTTTCAAACCAAGTATACTTTTTCCCAGAAGTCTTCCGTCGTGCCGATTCTTCGGCATGCCAATAGGTTGAAGTCCATCAACATAGTCAGTATAAAATTCAATAACCTCTTCGGCTACATATCCTTGAACTATGCTCCCTTCGGGCGAGATCTACTTCTGACTAACCTTTTCAATTGGCCCATCACTCTTTCGAAAGGGTACATGTACCGCAAAAATATCGGACCACACGAACTTATCTCCCTGACTAAATGAACGGTCAAATGAACCATTATCACAAAGAATGACGGAGGAAAGTACATCTCTAGCTCGCACATGGTCTGATAAACACTGGATTCTAATTCTGTCAAATTTTCAGGATTAATCACTTTGGAGCAAATTTCATTGAAGAAGTAGCACAACTTAGTGATAGAGTTCTGAACTTTTCCTTAAAACATCCTCGAATCGCAACCGGAAGCAACTGGGTCAACAACACATGATAGTCGTGCGACTTCATTCCAATCAATTTCATATCCTTCAACGATACCTTCCTTGAGATATTGGAGGAATAACCGGTCGGAACCCTAGTAAACTTTAAGCAATTCAACAAACTTATTTTCTCATTTTTGGTCAAAGTATAAACTGCATCGGGCAACTAATCCCGTCTCTTATTAGTATCTTGCACCGCAGCTAAGTCCAGTCGGATTCCCATTTCGACCATGTATTTTCTCATATTAGAATTGTCTACTTTTCCTTGAGCATTTAAAATCAAAGCAATCAAAGCTTCACAGATGTTCTTAATGATGTGCTTCGCATCCAAGCAATGCCTAACATCCAAATACGCCCAGTATTCGAGTTTCCAGAATATAGACTTCTTCTTCCAATTACCATCCGGGATTTTATTCGCAAATGGTTTCCCCAATTTGATTTTAAGATCCTTCACCTCCTCGTATACCTGCCTTCCGTTTCTTAGTATCCGTACCCTACGGGTCTCGATTTTGCCATCAAATTTGGTTTTGTAATTAGCCCGACGGTAAGGGTGATTACGGTTAAGGAACCTACGATGTCCCAAGTAAATAGTTTTTCTACAATTTGTTAACCATTGAGAATGTGTTTCCTCCTCGCAAATAGGACATGCCTTTTCTCCTTTGTTCCTGTAACCCGACAAGTTTCCGTACGCGGGAAAATCATTAATCGTGCAAAAAATCATCGCACGTAGGGTAAAATAATTTTTTGAATAAGCATCAAATACCCTCACCCCTTTCTTCCACAACATCTCAAGGTCTTCTATTAATGGATCCAAGTACACATCTATATCATTGCCCGGTTGTTTGGACCAGAAATGAGCAACGGCATCATCATATATCTTCTTTTCATGCAAAACCAGGAAGGAAGATTGTAAATAACCAATAGAACTGGCCATACGCTGCGATTGCTGCTCATGAGACCGTAAGGATTCATTCCATCCGTGCATAGTCCCAATCTCAAATTCCTAGGTTCGCTGCCGAAATCTGGAAAATGACTGTTTATGTTGTTCCACTGGGTCGAGTCCGCGGGATGTCTGATCATTCTATCTTTCTTTCTGCCTTCCGCGTGCCACCTCAGCAGTTTAGCATCTCTTGAATTACCAAATAGACGCTCAAACCTTGGTATTATCGGCAAATACCATATTTTTTTCGCAGCTGGCCTCGTTTTACAACTCTCTTCATCATCCTCCAAATCATCGTCCCTTAGCTTGTTCCTTGATGCATTGCACATTGGACATTTATGAAGATTCTCGTACTTATTCCGAAATAGTATGCAATCATTCGGACATGCTGAAATCTTCTTTATTTCCAAGTTCAGAGGACACAGTAATTTTTTAGCCTTATAACATGTATCTGGCAATGTATTTTCTACTGGAAGCATTTCTCGTAAAAGACCGAGCAAAGATGTGAAACTTTTATCGCTCCAATTATTCTTGGCTTTTAGGTTATACAGTTTGAAAACCGTTTTAATTCTTGAGAATTTATCCTTATCACAACCGGGATATAGAGGTGCATTACAGTTTTCATCAAATTGTTGAAAAATCTCAGGAACATGATCATCAATAAAACCATCTGGTATTTTGTTCATCATTTCATCCAAATCATTATCTCTATTATCATCATCACATTGTTGTTGACTTACATTTTCTCTATTTTCTATATTCACACCCACAAATACATCATCTCTATTATCTCTATTTTCTGAATCTGATACATTAATACTAGTCCCAACTTCAGCCTGATCTTCCAACTTTTCCCCATGATAAACCCACCGGAGGTATTTTGGTGTTGTCATCCATCCACGCTGAATCAAATGGGCTCTAATAGTTTTAATATCATGGCTCTGCATGTTAACACAACGCTTACAAGGACAAAGAATTTTTGGCTTTCCTGTTGACTTTCGATGTTCTTCTGCACAATGTATGAATTCCTCAAGAACTTCAACAAAATCATCAGAGATACGTGAACTGAACATGTACTTCTCCCTTTGATCCATCTGTGAATATCATAATATATATCCAAAAGTCAGGGTTTAGAGTTTGTAGGTTTAATGTACGATCACATGAGATTTTCGGGCTGGTTACCATCCTAACCCACTCTTTCGATACTCTGTCTCATTAGCGAGCGACGCTAGATGCAATCTGTTGTCTGAGAAAAATTCGACAGCATTTCCCCTTATGTTCCCTGAATGCACCAACACACGATTGCTCGTGAGGACGCATCCGTGGGAACATAAGGGGAAATGTTGCCGAATCTTTCCCAAACAACAGATTGCATCTGGCGTACCACTCGCTATCCTAAATGAGACAGAATATCAAAAGAGCAGTCCCAAAAAATGGGAACTATCCGAGATTAATCCCTAATGGATTAATCTCGGACGGGCATGACCTAAAATAGTTCAAATTCCGGCAATATGGTCCTATATGACAATACAGTAATATATGCAAATGTCAAACATTTAATTAATTAATAATGCAAGCTAAATTGACTATTTTAAGAAATTAAAATTGTCGAGGGTTAAAATATAAAATTACCGAAATTATCGATGATTGACTTGCTTTAATAGAATCACCTTTGCCTTTATCAACCTAATTTTTGAGTAGTTAATGAAAAAATAAATTACAAATACAAAAAATTAATTTAAATAAATAATTAAATCATCAATAATAATTAAAGAATATACCTCAAATGCTATTTTTTTTAACTTCTATTTGCTCTCCTTGGCTTCCTCTTCCTATTTTTCAATTTTTCCAATTTTTTCTAAAATTTTAGCTAATTTAAATAGGTGGTTTTGATTAGTGCAGGAAATCTCGGTTTGGGAGGAAAAAATAATGGCAGCAAATAGATGTAGAGAGAAATGTCGGATTGGGGGAGAAGGAAGAGTTATAAAAATCTGTTTATTTTTAGAGACGGTTTTTTATAAAAAACCGCCTCTAAAAATGCGAAAAAACACCAGAAAAAGTTTCCATTTTTAGAGGCTGTTTTTTATAAAAAACCGCCTCTAAAAATGCGAAAAAACACCAGAAAAAGTTTCCATTTTTAGAGGCTGTTTTTTATAAAAAACCGTCTCTAAAAATGCATATTTTTAGAGGCCGTTTTTTCTAAAAAACCGCCTCTAAAAATGCGAAAAAAATGCTAAAAAAGTTTTCATTTTTAGAGGCTGTTTTTTATAAAAAACAGCCTCTAAAAATACATATTTTTAGAGGCTGTTTTTGTTAAAAATCGCCTCTAAAAATGCGAAAAAAATTCAAAAAAAATGTTCATTTTTAGAGGCTGTTTTTTAGAAAAAACAGCCTCTAAAAATACGTATTTTTAGAGGCTGTTTTTGGTAAAAACCGCCTCTAAAAATGCGAAAAAAATCCAGAAAAATTCTTCATTTTTAGAGGCTATTTTTTCTTAAAAATCGTCTCTAAAAATGTGATTTTTAGAGGCTGTTTTTTATAAAAAGCGCCTCTAAAGATAGACAGCCATTTTTTTGTTTTTTGCAAAAAAATTTAGAAACGGTTTTTGTTAAAAATCGCCTCTAAAAATAATCGACAAAAATTTCCAAAATGCCACTGGTAATTTTTAGAAACGGGTTTATGGAAAACCGCCTCTAAAGGAGGTGTCTCTAAAAATAATTTCTGTCGTAGTGACAAGATATATTGATTTTCTATCTAATAAGCAAAAAAATTAAGCAACATATCTAACTATATCACTAGTAAATTGAACAAGTTATTTTTATTGCCTAACATTATTTTCTTTCACGTACGAGACAAGTAACCAAAACTTATGTCATATACATTTGCGCAACTCATTGTTGAATGCATTCTCAACCTAAAAAATGTAATGAGGAGAAAAATGGTAACCATTAGCTTTTTTAACATATATATCCACACAATCACAAATTCACAATGCTATAATGCATGCTCAATAATACTCAAATAGTACTACTATACTTATTTAGTCCTTTTCTTTTTCATACATTTATAAATGATTGGAATGTTTTCCTTCTCTACTATTTAGACAACTCAATTTTGATAAGATTGTGTTGCAAATATGCGTTTATTATGCTAAAATAAATGTGTTTATGAATTATTAATTAGGAGCCAACAGTTTCTTGGAGTGAAAAAATTATTCTTATGAGTTCATGATATGATACTTCTGTCGATCAACTTGACCATAGTAAATGCGACACAAAAAAAGACAATTTATGGTTACGCCCTTTGACACTTGGTACTTCTGTGGCATTGACCTGTGTAGCAATATAAACGTGTACTGTGTACAGTGGCAACTAAAAGTTCCACTTCAGTGATTGAAAGAATACTTGGAAAATATTAAAAATTCGAATCCCAAAAATTGTCAATAATGCTATATGTGTCATTTGTTGACTTGGCTAATCATCATCAATATCACTACTATTTATAGATGCACAAATATCTAAAAATATATCACCTCTAGATCTAACGTGTATATAGCCACCTCCTATATCATTGATCAATTTAATCTCTAGCTAGATGTCAGTCAGTAGACAAAATGATATTGAGTGACAAAAAGATATTAAGTTTTGATTTTTACATCTAGAATGGAAAGAACATTGATTAAAATAACAATGTTTTCTAATTTGGAAAGATGGTACAAATGAAAAATTTTTATCACCTATGATTTTTTAATTTATTAATTATTATAAAAATAAAATATATATTTTTATTAAATTATATTTTCATATTGATATGGTGATTTTACTTTTATTGAAGTATAAATATTTTTTTATTTTATTTGTCCACACAGTGGTGAATTGTACGTTTTATAGTGTATTTAGTTAACACTCTTTTTGGTAATCTTTTTAGGTTGTTCTATTGTTTCTTATTATTTTGTACAAGAAATATTAATTATTGTAAGCAAATAATTGTTATTCTTTTATTAACTGCAAGTTCTGCAACTTTGTTTCTAATATTACCTTTGTATCTTTTAATTACTGATATATATAGAAGAAACTGAATAAAAAGTATCGAGCTTTGGACTTAGAAACGAAGTGATTTATTTATAATTGTTTATACAGTTAAATATATATCATATGTAATAGAAATTAGTTTCAGAAATTAGTACTTTGCTTATGAATAAAAGTATATATATATTTGAGAACATAATTTAGTGTGTCGACACATATTTTCTAGTACCGTAGTATAAATATGATAGAGCGAACCAACATACAACAGAACACTATAAACTCAATAAGCAATTAACCACCCAATGCTACATATAATCCAAAGATTAAAACGCTTTTAGTAAGGGCATGACCCTTCACTAGAGTAGATGCAAGGTCAAAAGACATTGATAAGAAGGTTAAAGACCTTTCACCTAATTCCCCAATCAATATCTATATATTTGCTTACATTCCAAGAAAAGGGCAGTGACAACTACGGCCGTTGCCTTACAAGAGACCTCAAGATATACCATTTTTTTATTAGGGACTTTTACATGTACAACCCTTCCAATTTTAAGGCTGACAACTGTATATAATCATGTTGTGATAGGCCCAGGTCTATTTAATTGACATGCATGTGTTTTGGTGGACTGGAAATATTAAAGTGACATAGACACTATTTATATTAACGGGAAAAAAATTCAATAATCTTTGTCTAAATTAAAAAAAAATTATTATAAATCAATATTAATAGAATTATTATGTCATAAATCATAGAAATTTTAACCATGCATCAACAATAAATTCTAATTTTTAACTATATATGAGATAAACAATGAAATTATAGATCATATTTTTATGTGATCATATATAAGATTTTGTTAAAGTATTATATGAACATTAAATTATATGCAAATTTTGATAGGAAATATACATATAGAGAAAATTACATCCTATCTTACATGCATGAACTTAAATCCGGCCCTGCCTTCAATGCTAGCAAGTATATCAGATCTAAATACCAAAAGTTGATACCCATTTAATATTCCATTATATATGTTATTTTATTTTCTGAATTTTTATTTAGATCATTTGACGGTGCATAAAAAAAAAAACTATACTTTAACTTGGAGCCGCTCAAGATGCTATGTTATTTGACTAAAATCAATGTATAAATCATAAACGAATTTGGTTGGGAAGACATCAATATTCTTCTTAAAATTTATTAATTTTTAATTCAAGATAATTTGACTGTCAATTAAAAAAACAAATTTTGAATTAAGTTGAAGCGCTATTTCGAGTAAATACAATGTACATATCATAAAGCATTTAGTTGGGAAGGCATATCAAATCTTCTTCTTACTTTTCATTATTATCTTTTAGTCCTAGTTCTAGGCTTCTAGCTACCATTTGGCGGTGATTACTGAGGAAAAAAAAAAGTCTACTTTGACAATACTTGGGGTGCTACCTTATTTGACTAGAAACAATGTACATGTCATTCGTGGGTTTACTTGGGAAGGCGTATCAAATCCTGTCCAAATGTACAACGGGAAATGTGCTTACCTTTTTTGACAATAAAAAAAAATAAAGGTTTTATCCTATTTTCTGAATATTTGAATGAAAAAATTCTATTAAAAAGAGAGCAAAAGAAAAAAAAAAAACGCTATGAATTTTTGAGCTAAGCTGATCATCAGAGAATATTAATAAAAGAAAAATGACATTCAACGAGCTAATTAATAATAAATAGATGTTTACCTGGATCCAAAGTGACAAGAACAAGCTAAATAAATAGACTTTTTCCCCTCAGTCGGTTGGGAATATTTTTACTGTATAGTATAGCTCTAGCTATGAAAAACAATGATTTGAAAACCGGACTAGCCACCAAACCAGGAAAGCCATTGGGTCAGCGGGTTTTCCGGTTTAATCATAGTCGAACCGGGTTTTCCGGTTAAACTGAAAATGGACAGGGCTTCGGTTTGCGATTCAGCATGTCCGGTCCGTGTTTCAAAGACGTACAAAAAGTTTCCTTGCAATTTGTACGATCTTTCTCAAGACGTGATTTACATGTTCTGATGGTCACATCAAACTTGAATACGTTGTCACACTAGCTATATGCCTTTTGAATCACTTTAAAAAGTTAATTCAGTCTATACTTTGGAATATTATGAAAATAATTAAAAGATAGTTTACAATCGTGCAATACATGATTCAACAACCGTCGAAGATTGGATTATTTGACAAATTCAGTTTAGCATTAACAACTCGAGGATTTAGAATAAATCAACCGACCAATTTGGTCAACATGATTTCTTTTTCTCATGATCTTATCAATATATTCATATTTACGCTCACAAAATTACACGTCATTTATATGACCCAAGATATACCTTACATCGGACGCATCTTGTATCCATCACTCCATCCCAGCTATTTCCAAAACAATTTTTTTTTTCCCTTTTTAGTATATAGGGTCTTAATTCTAAAAGTTAAAATTAAGTTTATTAACATATATATTATTTAATTTTAGGCAAAATTAATTGTGATAAATTATGATTTCTTTTGGTATTTACTGAAGAACTTTAAATTTTTGGATCATCAAAGGAAAGAATATATATATATATTACGGTGAGTCGCGATCAAAACTCCTAGATCTAGTTCAAAATGACCGATCCAAACCGTCCAATATGATCTCCCTATTGAAATCTCCATGCAGACCAAACTTTTTATTTTTTCAAAATTTTTAAGTATTTTTTTGAAATTTTAGAAAATTGTTAATCTAATTAGTTCTGAACCATTCAAAAACAGCAGTTTTAAAAAATCCGAAAAAAATACTTAAAAATTTCAAAAAAATGAAAAATTTTGTGCGCATGGAGATTTCAATAGGGAGATCACGGTATATTTCAAAATTTTACGGTATTTTCTGTAACCGTACCCATAACTATTCCAGTTTTTGGTTCAACAGTATTTTGGCCAGAATAACACGGTATTCAAAACACACGTTATGAGTGTTTTATTTTGTAAAATGGAGATATAATAATACATAGTTTTCCGATAATAGATATACAGTATATATATATACGATATACTTTTTTTAGAGCTAGTCTAGCGTAATTATCAATTCTATTTGTTAAAATCCTCAATTTTCATTAGTGAAATAATTGACCCAAACCTCTTACATATTGAAATCCTATTGAATACTAAAATTTTCATTTAGAAACTTTTAGGTCAGTAATTATTTTCTCATCCAAAAAAGAATATTTTTTTTTTTAAAATACAGGTTTGTTTTCAATAAAACTTAGATATGTACAATATAATGCACGCACGCACTTAATCTTATTTCATACATCTAAATTAAGATAATTTACATTTGTAGATTGTTAAGAATTTAAATTAAGATAATTTTTCTTGAAGTGATCCTGTCGTAAAATTTGATAAGATTAGAGATCA
Source organism: Rhynchospora tenuis (assembly GCA_027725995.1). NCBI lineage: Eukaryota > Viridiplantae > Streptophyta > Magnoliopsida > Poales > Cyperaceae > Rhynchospora > Rhynchospora tenuis. The sequence goes on from CM050888.1 coordinate 79,213,861, forward strand.
AAATATGAAAGGGTCATCATAATTTTTTCTAATAAATTAATCTTCTGGTCATTGGATGTTCCAAATGAATTCCGAAGTGTATCATTCGAGATTTCGAGTGGAAACTGGAAACAAGGTCAGGTGGAACGAAGTCAAAGACAAAAGTAAATTAATGAATCCTCAAGGAACTGGAGGCTGGTATAAGGTGAGGCTACTACTGTGTAGCTTTCCGTGCGAAGATATCTGAGGATAGAGTGACACATTCTTGACTGTATTGATTAGTAAGTATTGAACGACGCGCGTTCGTCGTATAAAAAATAAAATTGATGATATACAGACACAAATCATCCATACAGAGTGCGAGGGCGATATATAGGATTGACGCAAGGATCATGAGTATAAATTGGTAGCTGTACGATCTTTCTTACCTTCAAATTAAACTAATTCATTCTTTCCTTTGACGTTTCATGTAAGTTTAGAGACATTTGGTAACCTTGCAGCATCAAGTAATTATTTTTCAAAGAAAAAAGTAGTGAAGAAACGCACTTGGATGATTCCTTAATTTGATCATATATAATTGACGATATGATGCGCCTTTTTCTCACCAATATCACAAATCACACATGACACTTTCAAAGTTACACTAGCTAGCTGCAGTGGAGTAGCAAAAACCCATCTCACAGACAATTGTTGCTTTCTGTAAGTACCGCAACAATCCTAAAGCTGTATAATTAAGTTTCTTCAATTAGCTGATTTATTATATGTTCAAAATAGATTGTAGAATGTAGAGTGATGCATAAGCAGTTAAGCACGTTACTAGTGTGAATAATGAAGGGGAACCTTTCGATGCTTTCTATTCAGGAATCAAAAGTCACATATCGCACTCTTTAGATGCACCAATTATAGAACTTACTTGCATTGATAGAAGTTATTTTACAAATCTGAAAAATTCTACATAGTTGAAAGTCATTGCAAGCAACCACTTAATTCAATGTCCTTGTCTTTGAATTGAATATCCTCTGGATAGAATCATAGAACTCAATTCGAATATGACACTCATTAATTGAATATATATATATATATATAATAAACCTAACATGAAAAGAGTTAATTATGATAATTATCATGAATAATTTTTACTGTATAAACCACTAGATATCTTTAGTGTTTTTATCATGTAATATTTGCATACATGCAGCTAAAACGTCATTTTTGTGTTCCTTTCTAATTTCCTTTGATAACTGAAAGTAATTTTACTTGATTTCTGTATAAACAACTGATAAATTAAACACACATGACATTCCTATGGAAAAGTTTATCAAAGTGGAGGTGTGATATCAAAGCCGAAGAGGAAATATATTCCAATAAATAGTTTAACAATAATTTTGCACCAACTCTAGATATGATGGTATCATAATCCCGTCCAAACAAAAACAACAAAGAAGACAATTTTCCTTCTATAAATACCGCATAAACCCTTCATTCTCCTCCGCTCAATTGTACCATAAGACAATCTAAAAACAAAATACATCTTACTCCACACACCTGCACAACTAAACAATGACATCAAAAATGGATGATATCTCGATGTTCCTCCTGCCCCTAAGTCTAATACAAAAACACTATCCTGAGCTCCTCTTGGCCTTCATTTCCTTCTTCCTCCTTCATCTCTTGTACCGCCGGGCCCAGCTACCAATCAATTTTCCTCTTTTCGGTGCACTGCCGCATCTCGCACTCCACTGCAATCATATACATGACTGGAGCACAGACTTGCTTCGCCAAAATGGGTACACATGCATCTTCAAGGGCCCCGCGGGTACGCCCATTGATTTCCTCCTGACATGTGACCCTGCCAATGTAGGCCACGTGTTCACCTCCAATTTCGCAAACTACCCTAAAGGCAAGGAGTTCGCGATAATATTCGAGGTTCTAGGAGATGGTATATTTAATGCCGACTATGACTCGTGGGCTTTCCAGCGAAGAAAGGCTCACTTGCTAATGACTAATACCAAATTTCGAAATTTTGCATACCAGTCCACCAAGGAAAAGCTAGAAAACTGTATGTTACCACTGCTAGGAGAATTAGCCAAATCGGGTTGTGTTGTGGACATGCAGGATGTGTTCCTGAGGCTTACTTTTGACATAACTTCCATTTTCACATTCGGTTTTGATCCCGGTTGCCTTGCGCCAGATTTCCCAACGGTGCCATTTGCTAAAGCAATGGATGAAGTAGAGGAGATACTCTTCTACCGTCATGTTGTGCCTTACCAATATTTGTTACTCCAGCAGAAATATAATTTTGGGACGCACAAAAGAATGCAGATGGCTTGGAGTATCATTGATCAAGTCATAGCTCAGTATGTAGCAAAAAGAAAAGAAATATTAAGTTCTTGGTCAAGCGAAGAAAGTGAACGCTCTGCTGATTTGCTGAGTTCATATATAGTTTGCCAAAATGAAGTTGGTAAACAAGGAGAAGATTTTAATAAGTTCCTCAGAGACACAACATTTAATCTAATGGTGGCAGGTCGTGACACAACAAGTGCAGCACTTACATGGTTCTTCTACCTCTTGCACAAAAACCCCCATGTAGAGGACAAGATTTTGCAAGAACTCAAGGTACGTGCACCAACAAACCCTACCTTTCCTACTGTAGTTGAGATCAAGCAGCTGGTGTACTTGCATGCAGCATTATGCGAGTCGCTAAGGCTGTACCCACCAGTACCTTTTGAGCACAAGGCTGCTAGGAAGCCCGACATACTGCCAAGTGGCATACCAGTCAGCCGAAGAAGAAGAATCATGTTCTCTATTTATGCCATGGGAAGAATGGATGGTATATGGGGGAAAGATTGCCTGGAATTTAGGCCCGAAAGGTGGTTATCTGAATCCGGTAAGTTACGACATGAGCCAAGTTACAAGTTCATGGCATTTAATTCTGGACCGAGAACTTGTTTGGGAAAGGACTTGGCTTTTACACAAATGAAGGCAGTGGTGGCAGCCATTCTGACCCGGTACCGGATTGAGGTGGTACCGGGATTTGTAGCTAGACCTAAATTCTCTATAATACTTCACATGCAAGAGGGTCTCAAGGTGCAAGTCAAACCGAGGTACTAACATGAGTGCGGTACATTAAGTGCAAGAGTTAAAGTTGTGCTGGCTTTTGTGGTAAGATTGGTGGTTGTTATTTAATTTTCATGAGAGGAAAATGGAGGTTCTTAATTTGTTCTTGGTGAAACATACTAAAATGGGAAGTGACGTTTAAGAATTATTCATAAATTGAGTTTGCATATATGTCTGCAATGAGATATGTATAGACAAAGCTAATAAAAAGAATGACAAAAAAAGTGATGTTGTAATTTAATTTCTTTCTTTGCGTAGATAATGGAGAGGAGCATAGATGCCCCTATATGGTACTAACGGTGGTACACACTAGAATATGTACATGTATATAATCGTTTCCTTTACATTTATTTTTTTTCCCCTTTCTTGTTGGCTAGCTAGATTCCGATTTGAAAGCCAAAAAGAAGCAAAAATAAAAATATAATAATAATAATAATAATAATAATAATAATAATAATAATAATAATAATAATAATAATAAAAAATAAATAAAATAATGGGGCTCCTGCATGCTATAGGTTATACGTTTTGAAAGACTTTATTGGAAGTAGAATAGCTTTTATGCTTTATTGCTTTTTATATATATATATATATATATGGTTAACATGTTATTCTATCCGTGGCACGTACCATCCATCTTCTATCTTTTTATTTCTATCTACTTGAGCTGAACTAACTCGGTTGGTTGATGAGTCGAGTTTGAGTTGAGGTCAACTCAGCTCACAACTCGTGAGCGACTCGTGACAGGATAAATTTATAATTCAGATATGTATTATCAACATAATTTATGAGTATTAAGAATTTATAAATTAATAAAAAGAATTTTCTTCTTATATATTTTTATTTTAAATAATATTACATATGATAGGTTGAGTTTCAAGACATATTTTATTTCAAATCAATAGAAAGAATATAAAAGACAACAATTTTATTGATTACAATATTGTACATGTCAAAAAAATTTACTACTAGAATAACATATGAATTAAGTAAATAAAAATTTGAAGAATATATGTTTATTTCAAGCTAACTCGTGAGCCCATGAGCTAATTCGAGTTTGGGATGAGCTGAGTTTGAGTCAGCTTAAAAAAATCGTAAGTATTTCTAACTCGTCTCAACTCAACTCAAGTTACAGCCGAGACGAGTTTGAGTTGTCCCCAAGTCGCTCAAACTCAGATCATATACAGTCCTAGACTAATTTGGTGCAGATTAAAAAAAAAAATCAATTAGTTTCTTTGGAAAATTCAAAAACTAAATTTATTTTAATGGTACCAAAAGTATAAGAAGGCATTTGATACTATAATGAAATATTTTATTCACAATTAACCAGTAAAAAAGAATTAGTACAGACTTTTTATAATTTTATTTTTTAATGCATTCATCGGTTTCAAACTAAAAATAGACACTATGCCATCGATCCAAAATAAAGAACTCCTGTCATCTAGAGTAATTTTAGTAGCCTTTTTTTGCCAATAAAGTTTTTTTTTTATTTGATCGATTTGAATTTTGATGGTCAAAATTGAACCACATTCACAATGGGACATAGCTCATTTATATCTGAAGGGACTTTTATTTTCTTAATTCCTATATCATCGTTTTCACAAGTAATAAATCTTCCCTTGTTAGAATAAAATGATTATAAACATAGAAGACATATTATATCTCAATATCGTTTTCAAAGATAATTCTAGAGATGGACATAACTGAACAAAAAGTGAGCTATGTATTTATACGCGTGTCCACTAGCCTAAATCTAACAAATATAATCAAAGTGACTAGAATACTAAAATCTTGTTTATAATACAGAATAGAGCCAAAGCAGGACCCAAATATGATAAGTTCTCCGGATTGTTTCCATGGTATTAAGATGGAACATAACTGAACCAATTAAATTTTACTTGCAAATTGCAACTATTTAAAATTTTATTGGACATAAAATAAAAAGGAGGCCTAAATGGCAAACGACTAAATTCTCAGCTTTCTGACGAAACTAAAAAACAAAAAATTCACTAAAGTTTAAAAAACAAAAAAAAAGGAGACGAGAGCATGAATAAATGTCAGAGACAAAGAGGTAAAATTATATGAAGATAACATACATATTCTACTTAATAAATTACATAACGCAGAACAGTTTATTTTTAATAATAAATAATAATATATATCGTCCAAATTAAACCTACTAACTATGTACATCAGTACATGCATTACAAGTTTACAACAGGTCTCGTTATATGTTACCATGGAAACTACTTATTTATTGGATAAAGATAATTAACTAATTATCGATAAAGAAGTTTCCAAATAAATTTATAAAAATATTTTAAAATGTCTAAGTTAGAATTTTTTTTTTTTTTTTGAATGATAACCACGACAGTGTAACTTAATAATGACAAAATCTTATGTTTGTTGGATTAGTCAGAACATTTCAAGTATTTAAACTTTGTGATATTACTTAATAAAAATTATTTTTATCGCTTTTTTTTTATCTAAATCGATCCAATCAAAATATTTTTCTTCGATGAGAAGACGGGTCAAGATTCCTAACTTATTTTCGAAATAAATATCTACAACGTATTATCCTTAATTAGTTAAAGGCCGATAGTGATCTTCATCCATTCATAAACTTTATTCGCAACATTTATCATATAAATTCTATTTTCCATGATCTTAAAATCAAATTGTGTCCTTTTCGAAAAAACAAAAATTTCCAGATCCTAGATTGACTTTTGGGGATTAATGCGTGGTAAATTCACGAAAAAAAAAAATTAGAAACAGGAGAAATAGGAATTCGGTAAGAATTATCGATACAATGATTTCAAAGGAAACTTAGCCGAGACAAAAGTCGGAAAACGAAAGTCGTTGATGTGTGTGCGAGAAAGTGAGGTTACCATTAAAATGTGTGAGGGATACAAGATATCTGATAGCCCAGAACATGCCAAGCAAATAATTGACCCCGGCAACATAATTAACTAACATATTACCTAGACCATTTGATAATAAAATTTAAATTTTTACTTATAAAAATTAGTAACTTGTTGCCTTGGGAAAATCGTATCAAGCCAAGCCTCGAGACGAGAAAATTACAAAAGATTAGTGTAGATCCATTAATAATTATGAACTAGTTTGGCAAGTTTGATATTTTTTCAAATTGAATAAAAAATTATTTTAAAAATTAAAAAAATAGACATATATAGATTGTGTATCAAATTTAAAAGTAATTAAGTGTGGTTATGTATTTTATCAAAAGAAATTAATTTTAATTGAATTGTTGTTAAATTTCAGTCTTCAATAGCTTCATTAAAATTTATTTTTATGTGCATAATATACAAATAGTGTAGATCAGGCTCCAAAATTGAGAAGTCAAATTTAAAAAATATTTCTTTGCATAATTATTATGATTATCAAGGTATTCCCACCCTTAAAAAAAAAAAACTTGATCTTTTACTTGTTCATATTAAATATGTATATATGCATCTCCATCAATATTATAAATAAAGATGTGTGGGTGTCAGGATCGTTTAGTTAAATGTATTTCGACACTCCAAGTATTGTGAAAGAGCATTTTTTTCTATTTCTGTAACATGATGCTCTATAACTATTTGTATACTGGATATTATTCCTCATAAAACTGACATGTTTCACCGGCAGACAATAATTTGGCAGTACAAAGTTTTATTTCTGATTTTTTTGACCCCTTTCTATTTTCATTTTCATTGTCAATTTGTAATAGTTAAGCTAAAAATATTGTAATTTATGTTGGACATATATTTGAAAAATTCAAAATTCATTCTATGAGAATTTTCTCCGAGCAATATGAATAAATATCATGATCATATTAGTAAGATATAAATATATAAAAAAAAAATTAGTTGTCTGTTCTTACAATCTATTCATTCAATTTATTTATTTTTCTTTGGATTTATCACTCACCTAATAATGTTGTTAATTAATTCTTTACCGTTGATGCTTTGGTCTATCGATGCACTAATAAGTAAATATTCGTTATCTTTTTTGTCGTTATAATATCATTGATGTGCTTTATTATGCCAATTAAATCATGAAGTTATTTGGACACCATTAGCCATTTGGGAGTTGAAGTTCATTCGTCAAAATAGAATTAACATGAAAAATGATCAAGCAATAAGAAAATATTCTATTTGAAAACTTATATTCCAATATTTCTTATAGTTCTATTCCAAAATCTATTCTCTAGACATTTTTGGAGGCTTTCATCAGTTGTTTCATGGTCGTATCCTAAAACATGACGGATCCCAAATTATCTTAGTTGTAATTCATGTTACACATTGAGACAAAATACACTTAAGGACAGCGCATAGAGTTGTCTGGATAACTCGATTCCTTTCATTTATTTTTTTATTTTTATATTATCGGAATTATTTGAATTTGAACCAACAATATAAATAACTAAGCTTAAAAGTATGGTGGTTTAAGAAAATAAATTACATCCGAATACACACGAGCATAAAATATATATTTGGACTAAGACTATATATATATATATATATATATGGTGCTTTGTTTTGTCTCCAACTATCATTTCTTAAAAAGATACCATGTTGCAATCATATTTTTCTCTTTTATTTTTTTTTATGTTGATATGTTGATGTTGATCGATTGATATTTATAATTTATAATTGGGTTAGCTTTTTTCCTCAGATATAAACTGCAAATATTTCCTTTTAAAACATAGTATATTTAGAAAATATTGTAATTTTCTTTTCATGTATCGAGCGAAGCTCGATGATCCACTCTAGTTTCAATAAAAAAGATACATTACAAAAAATGAACTATAAAAACTTATATTCCCCATTTGTATATATTTATATGTCAATAGAGCAGGGAAATTCTTTCTCATAAATTCTGTTTACATGCTACTGGTGGAGAGTGGAGATATAACTTCTTGCACTAAAATTCTTTTAAAACCAGTACTACTGGACAAATTAAAAACAAAATTTTCTATTGTTATGTTATATCCTTTTTCCAGCTAAATGGTTGGAAGGCTGTGCTTTTTCTTTTTTTCTTTTTTTGGAGGCGTAGGAATATTCAATAATTCAATAAGTACGATACTCTTTTTGATAAACTTCTGAATACTGAAAAATCTTTTTATTACCAAGTACTCAAGTACCTATCAACTATCTCTTGTAAATAAAATTGAAAATGGCCGATTGACGCATATGTGCTACCAGTCGGTATTATTTTTTTTCCCCTCGTCCTTTATAAGCTTGTCATAACCTACTTCAGTACTTCATATAATTTATCGGATATTAAATTTTCAAAGGTCTCTTTCAATCCAAGAAGATGCTTCCACTTTCTTATTACATATGTCACTTTTCACTTGTATTTCTTTTGCGGACAAAGCTATGACTAATCCAAGTTTGTCATATACGTAGAAGGGATGCTTTCTTGGAAGGACTAGTTGATATTTTCACAGAGCGCTTTTACATTAAAAGAAAAATAAATTTGACTCATAGGATATATATGCTCCACATATTTTGAAGTTCTTTCTCTATCATTTTCATACTTATTACGCGCACTAAGATTTCTATATGACTCTCTTTTTCTATTTTCCTTTTTTTTTCTTTTTAAAAGTCATAAATTGTATACTAATGTTATAACTGTTGTTTAAATACAAGTCAATTGAGATCCAAGCAAATAATTGGCGTCTGAGTTCAATTTTATGTATGGTTGGATATATAATGTACAATGTTGGTGTGATTGAGTACAGCTGGCAGGGGTGTGGTCTCCCATGGTTGATGGTATAGTTAACCAAAATTCTATGAACTAAACTCAAAATTAAAGACACTTAGTTAGCAGAATCAATCCTTAGACAATTCAAACGTAGTACTGATAGTTTAGCCATGGTTGCAACTAGTCAACAAGCTTAATGGTACAATAAACAAAGGTTTGCCGGTTTAGTTCTATTTGACAAAAAAAAACATCCACTTTATGTAAGTCTATTTCGAGAAGTTGGCGGATATGGTCTTTCCCTGAAAGTGACACCTGTAATGTTTTTAACAAAAACTAGTAATATATAACACCTTCACCATCCAGTGTAAGAGTTGAAAAATCGTATGCTACTTTGGATCTTTGCTGGTTCAGCAACCAAATAGTTACATAAAAACTCTGCTACAAAAGAAAAACTACCAGGTATGGCATGGTAATGGTACACACGGAGGTAACATTTCCTAGATCTATTTAAAAACAAAGCCATCCCAATTAGGCTGAATTAAGTATTAGTTAGACATTTATTTGATGAGAATTGATTTGGACACCCCATGGTTTGGTCCGATCACCCTGAATATTACAAAATTAACCTTTCACCTGAACACTCTCTAAAGCGCCGTTCTATTTCTTTCCCCTCATTTTGAACACCCCCTCCAGTTCCCTCTGTCTTCTTTCATACTTCCAATTCAATCTCCAAACAGTATTCTCATGGATAGTCGAAGGGCTTTGCTCTAAAGAGTAAAGTCAAAGGTACCTCTGAAGAATGTTGGCTTTTTGCGCTTTTTTTTTTTTTTTTTTTTTTTTTTCTGAATAGCGGTGGATGGTTGGCTGGTTGTATTGTAATTTATGCAATTATATTTAACAGTTAGGGGTAATTTCGTCATAAAGGGTGTTCGGACTAAATTACGGGATGTCCAAATCACTTCCCTTGATCATTAAATAATCAAACACTACTCACCTTACGTCAATAAGACTCCAATTTCCGTACCATTCAATCTGGCCTAAAATTGGAAACTCGATATTGCAATAACACTATAACAGAATGTCAACCAATCCAAAGCCCAAACTTAAGTAAACTAGTCATATTTTAAGCCCAGATTGCCTCAAATTTGTACTAATTTGGACTTTTTTGAGACCATTGTGCCCCAAATAAGTATCAGCAGCATTAATTAGACTCAGACCCAAGGTAATAATAAACATGGCTAGTGCTCAAATCACAGACTATTGAAAGACGCCAATTTAAGAACAAAACAAAGATAATACTTTCCCAAATTCCGGAAACAATTTAAAAAAAAAAAAAAGAATTGCATGCACCAGCATTTCATATTACCAAAAAGGTTTAATTTGACAAATTCACAAACAACTCAATATTAAAACAGCAGGACTGTACCCTCCGAAACTGCCAGCAAGAGTATACCAAAGAAATAAACTATATATAGCTGATGAAATAAACCACAGCAAAGAATAATACATAATAAGTTTTTAGGTTACAGGGACAACAGCAAAACCTTATGCCCTGATGTACAAATAAAGAAGTTTTACTTCAATTTACAATTAAAATAAGAACTAATTGAAGCATAATATTCTGTCCTTATGACAAAAAGAGACCCAAACTTATCCAATAAGTTATCTTCAAGTTCCAATTTTATTCAATAATTAAGGACTTAGAAAGTCTCAAAATTTTATCAACTAAACATACTAAAAAGAAAACTAAAGGCCTCACTCATCTAGTTGGTTTAACTCAGCCTTGAGTTGTTCCATTTTAAGCCCCATTGACCTCATAACTGCACCTTTCTCTTCATCGGGCAACTTATCTAGGAGCTTCTGGAACAGATCTAAAACCTCTTTTACTGCATCTCTTGCACACTCAGCCTCCTCATTAAAGTATACTGTTTCTTTAGACTCCATTGCTGCATCAATCTCCTCTCTGGCCTCCGCAAACTTTATATTTATCTCATCAATCTTCAACAAATGGGGGGAAAAAAAACAATTGTCAATCTCTTTGGTATCTTTTTCCTTTTTAATGTGTATGTTCATGCATGTATCTTCAGTTGGGTTCTGTGACTGGACTATAAGGTAATTGCGATTGTCTTACAAATGTACCCTAAATATTGAATTGTCATTGTCATAGAACTAACTGCCGGCAACATTTGCCTGTACAAGCTCAGCTCTGAACTGAGAAAGGCACATTAATTCTTAAAATCAGATGCGTTCTCAATTAGACAAGATTATGTTGAAGTCAGTACATGAGGATTGAAGTATCAGGCTTGGAATAATACCAGGAAAGCCTGTATTATATTATACCACTCTATGTCTATACTGAAGTACAGTGCACCCAATTTACTAATTGATAATTTGGACAAGTTCACTGCAACTCTTAGAACCAGAGCTACAATTATCAAAAAAAGTAAGGAGCAGTATCAGCAACATTCAATTCAGAGACACGCCTGCTTTGCACTTGCACAAGTACAAGTCCTGGTGCACTGAACGTAGATTCTGCACCCTTGGGATAAACCATACTAAACCTCATTGACTTAATTCAGCTGTACCCAATACTTGGTCACATAAAATTAACGAAACTCCAGAGAAACGGAGCAGAAATAAACACCCAACTCACCTCTTTGCTGTATTCGAAGGGGCCCCCACCATTGGAGCTGAAAAACCGTCGTTGGTCGCGGTTCAGAGAGAACCGGGAACAGTTCTCCGTCTGAGGAATTTCATCGAACAGCTGGTGTGCATGGTCGGAAAGTGCCTTGAGTGGTATTGGTAGAGCGGGTTGTTTGGAAGCCGATCTGGAAATGGAGAATCGGAGCAAGGTACGAGCGTTTCGAATCATTGGAACCTTCTTTTTACCAGAAATCAAGATCAGGAGTATAATTATTTGCTAGTGCTTTTTTTTTTTTTATGTTTTTTCGGAGAAGAGTGAACCGAGAGAGGCAAGTTCCAAGTTTTGGGGCTGAGACAAGGGATATAACAATAACAAAAGTTTTTGGGCTCAAATTTGGCTCTTCGTTATTGTTCTTTGGACATTTGAATGTAAGATTATAGGCCTTTTGGGCTTTTAGTACTTGAGCTTAAGCAAATTAATTTTCTGATCAAATAGAAGTAATATAATTTTTTGCGTCTTTTAATTAAAAAAATTGCTACTTCGTCAGGATGTAATATAAAGATTTCTTAACTTCAAGTTGGTGGTACACAAAAAACCTATATAATAGCTAGCATAACTAGTTTCTCATCTGTTAATACAATACAAAACTTTCAAGTTCTATATGAAAATTCAGATAGAAATTCTTTGCCAAGTCGGTCACGAGAATCGGTTTTTGCAGTAAGGATGCAATCTTCAAGGAAACCTTTCTGTGGGAATTCATCTGGTACGAGGCTCTTATATATCTGGAGCTGCTCATCTGCTTCCTTCTTTTTATCCAAAAGGCTATATATTATCCCCTGTTGATATGAAAGCATAATTAAATGACAGAAGTCAAGTAACACACTGGCTGGGAAATCTCTCACTTCGGACATTCAAACACTTCTTTATGGTTTACAACTAGTTTATCTTGCTAACATTCAAAGCCAGTATCTGTATTTGACTGCAGTAGCTCAGCTTTAGTGCTTTTATGTTAAAAATAAAAAAAAAAACCTTGCGATGTACTCCAATTTTAGACCAGAAAGGTCAATTATTGCATTTAATTAAGAACATCAATAATCAAAGAGTCTTTTATGACACTTAATTGAAAGATGAATCATTCAACAATTTTTGACTGACTTCATGAAATTCACAGTTTTTTCTTTTATCTTATATGAATGTTTTGTTTTTTTTTTTAAAAAAAAAAAAGGAAAAATGAGAGAGAGAGAGAGAGAGAGAGAGAGAGAGGACTACCTTACAAAGATATGGTCTAAAATCTTTTGGGTCTTCATTGGTAATATCTTCAAATTTATTTAAGGCACCTTCTAAATCACCCTAGTCACGCACATCATAGAAACATGATTAATAATAGAAATACAGGAAGGATGACTTTAATATACATAAACATTATACTAGCGGTACCTTGATAATGTGCATCGTGGCAATTAAAATTCTAATATTCCGTTCTTCAGTGACTCTATTCTCTCGACATGCTAACTCCAAGGCTTCATGTAGCATTTGCAGAGGGGCTGGGCCTTCATGATTTTTGTGCATTACCAATGCTAGACCCTGAAATAAAACCTCTCAAATTATCAGCTAGCATTTTTAGGATATTTCCTACTGTTATAGGAGAGAGTATGTATTATAAATACCAGGAGACAATACAGATCAAACTTACATGGTACAAATATTATCCTATCAACATGCTTGATTTTATTCAATAATTAGCTTTTGGACATGGATTTCATTTTTAAGGCACAATTAGATTCTCTATAATCAGGGCAGAATATGGTAAAAAATGCCATAGAAAAGAGAGATTGAATTAACAGTTACCAGTCTCAGACCAGTAATAAAACTGCAAATGAACATGTGCACACATAAGCTAACAGTACAGTATCAGTAACAGACACAACACCATTTCCATTCAACTAACCCCACACAAAATCTAAAGCATTATTTCATTAACAATTTTGAAAAATAAAATAATACTAACATGAAGGGCTCTAGTGAAAAGTGGTTTCTCATCTAAGATTTCCTTGTAAACCTTCTTAGCTTTACTGAGTCTCCCCATTTTTTCGTATGCGACCGCCTCAAGCAGCCGCCACTCCTCATCTCCTGGCTCAAGAATTTCCTAACAACGTCCTTCTATTAGTCACAAAATGCACGTTTATAAAGGGACTTTATATGATTGGTACTCTATGAAAGCAAGTAAAGAGTTCAGTCATTTGAGACTTAACCTGACCTATAACTTACTGATATGATATCACATATATTACTTACAATAACAGATTAACAGTATCTAATTTGGGACCATGGCTAGTAGTAGCCTTAGAGCTTAGGTACAATTTTATCTGCTGGTACACTGATATCTGAGACAGGATTAGAACCATTTACCAGTCTCTCAATGTACTCCAGTGCCTCCTCCATCTTCCCTTGTCTCAGCTTCCCATACAAAACAATTTTTAGTGCCTTCATATCCATTGGATTCTTCTCCAAAAACCTCTCATACATCTCCAAAACCTCATCATACTTCTTATTCTTCTTTTTATCTTTTTTTCTCCTTTCTTTTTTCTCTTTTGGGGTGTCAGATTTTTCTTCCATTGGTGGAGTAAGATTGCTGCCCTGAGGAGTAACTGTCGCAAAGGCAGGTTTGAGATTGAATTGACCCAAAAAGAAGAACGACCCGATAAGGAACAAAGCTGAGCCCTTGGCGAAGGACTGGAGGAGAGGTTGTGGGGTTTTGGTGCATGCTATTCTTTGAAGATTAGAGTTGAACTGAGGTCGAATTGAAATTCTCAGAAGAGAAGGTTGGTTGTTTGCGCGAGAGAGAAGCGTGGAGAGATTATTGGGTTTGGGTTGAGGGAAATGGTGGATAGAGAAAGGAAGGGAAGAAGGAGAGAGGAGGTTCGCCATGGGAGCAGAGAGCTCAGTGCTTAGCTTTAGTTCGCTAAACCCAGACCCCTCAAAAAGGCGCTTTTGCACATAAGTCTTGAATGTTTTCTAAATGTAACTCTGCAGAATATTTAGGTCCGAATGTACTGGGGGTTTCTATATAATCACATTATGGCCGCATGATCCATGGTCCATGGATCTGTATGATACTATGATGCCTTCAAAATTCAACAGGAAATGGAAATTACGTGAATAGAGCATATTATGCAAATCGTGTCATTTTCATTATTATATGAACACTACCATATCTAACCTTGTGCTTTCAATTTGTTTCCTTCTCGAAAGCCAATGTTCCAAAACGCCCACTGTTCAACTAGAAAGGGGAAACTTTATTCGACCAAGACTTTCTGACTGGTTTAGATGAGAATAAGAAAACCACCAAATATCAAGTCACTTAGTCATCCATAGCCAAAACTATAACATACTTGCAATGACTTACCCAGTCCCCCACTACCCAAAAGATTATATAAACGCTGCACAAAAATTACATGCTTTTCAACACCATGTCACCATCCTTTTCTTCAAAGACGGCCCTTGGTAAAATTTTAAGCCGAACTAGCCAATTAAAATTAATCTTAACAGGGGCATTGTGGGCTCAAACGAGGAGTTATAAAAATTATGTGACCTACTTTCTACATCTAGCCACATCAAGCAATAGCACATTTTCATATCTGACCTACAATTTAAATCTAAAAATACAAATGAATAACCAGATCGCAGAAACTGTTAACTATTTAAAAAGTTAACAAAAGAAATTGAAAGCTTTGCTAGCTTTTATTAGCTACCGCTGCTGGCACTAATGACATCAAATAGTAAAACAGATTATACTTGGCTCTCAATATTCACAGCTTATAATTCTAAAAAATGACAAAAACAAAATTACATCATAAACAAAAATAACTAACTTGCCCGTACAGACCTCCCAGAACTACGACCCCTGAAACCAACTACACTAAGTTTGGTACCACTTTTCTTCCCACCACCATCAGCTTTTCTACTCTCGAAGCTCGTTCTGGACTTCACCACCTTCCTAACAGACTTAGAATCTTCAGAAGGCCTAGGACTTGAGTTGTTAGTAGATTTAGGAGCTGCTTTCTTAAACTTTTTAATAACAACCTTGTTCGACTTACTGGTCCCAGTCCCGACACCTGTAGCAGATTTGCCTTTTTTAGTGCTATTAACTTTCGTGAGATTTGAATTCCTTCCTGTGGTATTGACTTTTGCGAGCTTTGAATTCCTTCCTGTTGTATTACCTTTCATGAGCTTTGGATTCATTCCTTTAATGTTGATTTTTCTTGCTGATGGAGATGCAGGTGCTGCCTTTCTGACAGTATTGACATCTAATGCTTCTAAACTCTCATTCTTCTTTATAGCATCCTCAATTCGAGTAGCTAAAGGCACATCTTTCTTTGCTACAAGGCTTGTTACTTTTCCTAAATTCCAAAATTAAAAACAAAAGAGCATAAGCACCACAGTTGCATCAAATGATAACAAAAGAATATACTCGTAACAGAAATTGTCAAGGAAATACCATAAAATAATTGTTAGGGCATGCAAGCATACCTTTGGCACCCATACGGGCCGTTCTTCCAGTTCTATGTAGGTAATCAATCTACAAAGAGAAATAAATGATGCATACGTGTCATATTACAGATGAAATTGAGAAAATAAATATAGCATATAGAACTTCTAAAAGACTATTTGGTATTGCAGCACCAGAATGACAGGAATATTCTAGTCACAAATATTAAGATATACCAAATAAAATAGTTGCTATTCAAACTCCTCTATTACTAGCCAGCCCTAACTCTATTTATTTTATAATTTCAAATTTGCATTATTCTTTCATGTGCTCCATACACATTCATTCCAAGTACTAAGCAAATAGTTCGATATATAATTACCATTGTATTGGAAATATGGTAGAACCTGAAAACAATAAAAAGAACAACAAAATAATACAGCAGCAAATTCAAAGGAAAGTAACATACAGAGTTTAAAGGGAAATCAAACATGATGACATGGTCAACATCTAGGTCAAGACCTCTAGCCGCCAGGTCAGTGCAAACCAATGTGGGACAGTCTCCAGCTTCACTTTTGAATTTCTTCAAATTCTCAACTCTGCCAACACATCCCAATTCAAGTGGTTTTAGTTTTTTTTGTTAAGATTTATGACAATAGTTATGACAAGAAGAAGTTATCAAATCTGCCACCACATCCCAATTCAAGTGATGCAAGCAATAAATTCTATAAAATAAATTGTGGATATGGAAAGAAGAATCCAGAAGTTTCCATTTTAGGAGATTCTAAGCATAATCAAAATGAAAAGGTATACAAACGATTTTCACTGTATGTCAGTTCAGAAGACTGAGAACAGAACAGATTTATTTTTTGTACAAAGAAAAAACAGTAGTCAAAATCAAAGTAATCCAGCATTCAAAACCTTTCTTCAGCAGGGACCTCCCCATGGTAATTTACAGTTGAAATTTGATTTTCACTAAGAAAGTGGTCTACAGCACGGCTTGAATTTAACGTGTTACAGAACACCATGACCCGGTTTCCCTTCGACAAGCTTGGTTCAAGAACCTTCATACAAAATCATAAAAAGTCATAGTTACGTGTGCATGTGAAATGGAATAAATATTTCTATTAAAATCAATCTGATTATAAAGATCTTAAAAGTATATTATGATTAGAAAGTGAAGCTTGAAAACAAGCCCCTAGATTATCAAGATCTCAGAAAAAAAATAATTTCAAGTCAGACAAGACCTTATATAAAAGTACTTGCGCCCTCTAAAGCACAGAAACAAACAAATTACAAAATTAACTGTTCTTATATAAAAATACCGTACCATAAATAATAACACAACAGGGCCTTAAATATGTTGTCAGGGATACTATTACGCTATACTTTATTTCTCATGGTAACATACTTTCACATTGATAAAATATTGAATTATAGACCCAACTGACAATATGGTCTAAATTTTTTCAGTTTCAAAGTGAAGAGGGAAATTCATTGAACATAACAAAATTGAGGACCTTTCAGAAAACTGATAAAAATGAAATTACCTGAAGAAGAGCTTCAAGTTTGTTCTCAGACCCAGCAATCTTGATGAAATCATGCCTTGCTGAAGCAACCTTTTTCTGAAATGTGGAGGTTCGCAGATGCACAATCCCTTGAAATTCCTCATCTATCAGCTTTTGCACAGCCTATAAACAATTTTAAAAGGCAATCACTATCAATACAAAAGAAATGAAGAAGCAAGAGCTAGAAAATATCCCCTCTTAACTAGGTGTTTGTCATCTATTCCCTCCACAGCCTAACATCTATAAAAAAATGGGGCAGCTGTATTCTTCATCCTTATTTATGTGTAGAGAAAAGCAATAAAACGAAATCGATTACAGAGCAATTAGAACATGTTTGGATTTACAAAAAAAAAATAAAATAAAATACCAGAATGTAAAACATCACCACTGACAAACCAAAATATTACTATAATACTCTTTGGAAATATATAAATTTGATAGCAGTATAAGGAAAAGGTGATCACCATTGTCATGGTCGCAGTAACAAGAACAGTCTGAAAACCTTTATCCCCAAGTTTTGAAGCTCTATTCTTTAACGGGGAAAGAAATTTTCTAATTTCAGGACCAAAACCTTGATCAAACATTGTATCAGCCTCATCCAAAACCTAAGCATGGGGAAAACAAACAAGTGATAAGAAGTTCAAGAAACAGAAAATAGAAAACTTAATTGAATAAATAAATAATACAAGAGGAGGCAATTTTGAACTTCAGTAGTACTAGTTAGAATTGGCAGTCTGATTTGCACAGTTCAGCATTACAAATGCAACAGAAAAACACAAACAATTAAATATCTGGCATAGAAGAAGCACGTACCACATACTTAATATCCCCATAAACGATGTTCCCATCCTTAATATGTTGGAGAATACGACCAGGGGTCCCCACAATCATATCAACTGGAGCATTCAAAGAATCCTCTTGAGGCCTCAAACGCACCCCACCGCTCACCATTGTAGACCTAAATTTTGCATGATGGCTTATAGACTTTGCCACCCGATACACCTAAAATGATAGCCAATCAGAATAAATCAGTTCAGCTACACGGATTTTAGTTCATTTATTGCATAGCATAAAATTTAAGGAGCATTAATACGATCTTTTTGAAGTAGGAGGATCATTAATTAATATGATTCATGATTTCTATTTCTTTACGCGAAAAGTGATCATGGAACTACCTGCTCAGAAAGTTCCCTGGTGGGGCAAAGTACCACAGCTCGGGGTCGCCTCGGCTTCATAAGAACACCAGATAATGCTTCGTCTCTCCGCATTAGCTGCCATGGAAAAACACACAACATATTGATTAGTAAATACATTAAGAAGACATACATTTACTAAAAGGTTATGCAATTTTCATCTGCACAAAATGCCAAAAATAAGGAATACAGTGTGCAGCTAACCTACCTGTACCGTGATCATTCCAGTCTTAAAAACACAAACAACAGATATACAGAAAAAAAATATATATATTGTAAGTAAAGTAACTAATCAAAATCAAAATTCAGGTGGGCCGTAGCTTAAATCATAACGAAGTCAGGCACATCCTTATTTCTTATATGCTTAACTTCCGACCAGTTAGTTTATTCGTTGCAACAATGCAGCTTTTAAAGCTTACATTGGTAGAGCAATATATTCTAATTTGATACAAACAATCAAACACTCATAAATTTAGCATCCTTAATTTACACTGGGGAGAGAAAATAGTATGATAACCATACAATTGTTAAACAATCAAACCTGAACAAGAGGCAGCATATAAGCAAGGGTTTTGCCGGACCCAGTATGAGATCCCATTACAATACTCTGTCCTCTCAGAACAGCCGGTATACCCAAGGACTGAATCTCAGTCGGGGTATCAATTCGCATCTCTTCCAAAGCCTCCATGAGCTCCTTTTCCAACCCCAACTCCTCAAATGTCGTCGCCATTTTCACACTCTCTTCCTTCCCCTTCTTCCCTTTATTCACCCTCTTTCCCCCCACATCCGCATTCTGAACTTTCGTCGTACTAACAGAATCCTTCAAATGGCGTAACCTGAGCCGATCTAGGAGAAGAGCATGACGTGGCGGCGTAGGTGGTGGCGCCGCCTCAGTGGAGGGAGGAGAGACAAAGGCGGCTTGACAGAGAGCGCGGCGGGAGATAAACCCTAGAGAAACCCTAGGAGTGGCGCGTGGGTTGAGAGAGGAGAAGAGAGAGCGCGAGAGGAAATGAGAAGAGGAGAGTGAGAGAAGGGTTCTTCCAGTCCCTCCTGCCATTGACGCAGGGTTTTGGTTCAGCTCAAGAGAGAGAAAGAAATGAAATGGATAAGAGAAAGGGAATGGAAGAGATCAAGTTTCAAGAGACGGTCACTGAACTTTTTTCTTTTTCATTTTTTGTTTGGTACTGAACTGCTTTTTTTTTTTTTTTTTCTATTTTACTATGAGCCCTTGTGCAGTGGAAAGATTTTGTTTGACAAGTCATAAAATTTGTCGTATTTTAATTGTGTAATTGTGTCAGATTAAGACACCAACGTAAATCCTGAGAAATTAGCGCGGTATTTTTATTTTTTGAACTTTATATTCCGTACTTGTGAAATTGATTTTCGATGGTAGAGATACTGGATGGAAATTTTCTTT
Source organism: Rhynchospora tenuis (assembly GCA_027725995.1). Lineage (NCBI taxonomy): Eukaryota > Viridiplantae > Streptophyta > Magnoliopsida > Poales > Cyperaceae > Rhynchospora > Rhynchospora tenuis. The sequence continues at coordinate 79,233,977 of CM050888.1, forward strand.
TTTAATAAATAAAATATGAAAAATAAGTTTTTTATGAAAAGAAATTTCGGAATTTTAAATTGGTGAGGATTTCAAAAAGAAACGTTGAAAAGAGAAAATAAATTACTCTGGACGTCATTTCATTCAGATCCTTAACAGGACGTCTGTATAATTCTGGCCCATTTCTGTATCTTGGAAGAAATGGAGTTTTGGGCTTGAGAAGTTAATTAAACTTCCAATTCAACTTTTTTTGGAGGGGTCTTTCTTTTTGGAAATTATCATATCGCCATCCGAATTTACCATCCCGCGCCATCGCTAAGGCGCTCAACGCTAGATGGTCTCTCACCCAGTGCACTTTATTTCGTACGTAAATGTAGTTGGATAAGTACGAATGTTCTATTAATTGAGTATAAATGTTCAGTTAGTTGCAATAAAAAATATAAATGTTATCAGCAAAATTGTTCATTTGGATAAGTCTAAGTGTTTACTTTAGTAAGAACAAATGTTCAGTTTAGAAAGTACAAATGTTCAGGTTTTACATATAAATGTTCAGTTTATTAAGTATTACTGTCAGTTTTTTTAATAGGTGCAATGTCAAGCGAATGGGTCACGAACTGGAAAAAAATCACATGAAAAAATTAGAAGGGGTCATGAACCGATCCGGTTCAAATTAAATTTTTTCCAACTCTGCCCCTGGCGCGCCTCTCTTCAAGGCTGACACGACTGACACGCAATGACGTATTTAACTGAACACATTTGATTATTAAACTGAACATTTATAACAGAAAGTAGCGATGGCGCGAGATGGTTTTTTTAGAGATGGCACTTATCATTCCTGATAATTAAAAGAAGTTCTTATTTTTATCCGAAGGATTAAGGGAAAGCTTGTTCGGCTGTAGCGACTGTTCCAGTTCACAGATTTTAAAGAGCTGTGAAGATGTTTTCACAATACTATTTTGGTTTCTCCTTCATGCTAAACCATCGTCCATTCCTAGTGTCAATTAAAGACATTGGTAGAGTGAACTATTTCTCAATGCTGAAGTCAGGAATAAATTTTATTCTGCACTTATGCAACAAACATGAATAATTGAAGCATGCATAATTGAAGATAAAAAAGAATATAAATTCATAATTGTGCAACATATCTAGCTGAAACTTATTGCTACTCAACTTTTGCAATTTCGGAACCCGCTATTCATAATCAGACAATCAAAAATTTGGTTAGATTTTGCAATGATTACAATATTTTTTTGGTTCCACCTCCGATCATTTGATGCCATGCTAATCAATAACAAGTGGACCACAAAATGCCAACAAATTAATTAAGTGATGCATGACATGTAAATAATTACAATGACATAATTAATTGGCAGTAGTACAGAGTACCGACACAATTATCAGTCAAAGATGGTGCGTTTTCAAATTTCATGCACAGTGCGCAAAGCAAAGAAAAATTTCTTAAAATACCCTCTGATGGGAAATCCAATGTTCCTTGTTCAAGCATAAAAAATTGAAAATCACAACTGACAAGTACAGCATGGAACTTAAAAAAGAAATTTATAAAAAAACTATTAGAAACTTAGAGAGCAAATGCTTTAAATGTCTAATTATCGGACCGGTCGGTTCAACCGGGAACTGGACCATGGTCTAGTAGGGTTAGCATCAGTGGCGGATTTAGAAAAAATATTTAGGTGGGGCTGAATTTAAAGAACATTGGACCAATATAAGTCCATCATATATCCATCTCATACAATATTACGTAATTAGTCCAATGACAGAAAAAAATTAGCTGGGGCTAAGAAGGGGCTCCAGGGACTCGACGGCGTTAGGTGGGGCTCTAGCCCCACCCGCCCCAGTGGCAGATCCGCCCCTGGTTAGCATCTAAAACTAATTAAGCTATTATTGAATCGGGAAAGAAAAAAAAAGAAAAAGAAAAAAAAGGTGAAGAACCAGATAAACCGGAAAGAAATTATAGTTGCTTTTATTTAAATCAAAGCAAATTGAAGAGTGCACGGTGCACCTCAACCAACTAGTTAAACAGCCCTGCAAAGAAATAAAATTTATGTACTTGGTGTCGAGCACCTCAACAGCATGGAGAGTTGGAGACGACCCACTAGACCAAGAAAGGGTTTTCCTTAAGTTGACCCGTTAAATATATACTTGTAAAAGTGCTCAGGTTTATGAAACGGTAAAATCTCGTAGCGGCGTCTCCACCAATTCGATGACCGGTACTGTATTTAAAACATTTAGAAATTACGTACGTAACTGCACGCAGACCAATTCTTATGAGATTTGATGCGCCATCGAGAGCATTAATGACAGTGATATAATGTTTACTAACACTGTGTTTGGTGGATCTAATTTATCAAAGGTAAAATTCTATAGATTAACCGCAAATGACCATTATAACCTTGAACCTTTCATCTAGATTCTAAACACATTGAAATGTTAAATATTAAAGATTAAAAATGAAACAAATTACTATTATCAAAATTGCAATAACACCAGATTAATTAACAGAAGCATAATATTTAGATCTGCAACAACCTGAAATGTCCTAAAAACGAATTAGATGTAGTTCATAGTTTATTATAGTAAAACCAACAAAACTACAATACTCCGATTAAAGCAGCATGTTTGTCAGACAAAGATCTCGATGCTCCTGTGGTGATACAAGAGATGAAATCAAGCTAGTGTGGCTGAAAATTACAAAAGAGAAAACGTAAATTTAATTTTATATTCACAAAATTTTTTGCGGACCATATATTATAACGTCTAATAAAAAAGTATTTAAAAAAAACCATAGTTAAAATTCTATTAATAATTTATTTTCAGCTGTAACTGTAACCAACGAAACAGATAAAGAGTGACCTATTAGCTGCTACTTTATTTATTCAGTTATTATTCCAATTTTCGTAGTACAATGAGAGAGATAAAATCCTGTTTATTTATCCGAGTGCTATATGAGGAAAAACGCCAAAAATCTCGTGCCAAGGGAAATATATAAATTACAAAAAGTCGATGTATTTCGTAAACATAAAAGACAGAGTATCAAGCGCCAATCGGTGGACGGGTGGAGCCAAGCTGAGGGTATTGCTGTAATTTCGTAGCAGTATTCAGCGCCTCAAATTTCTTTTCCTCCTCTACACCCCGAATCGGACGGATCCTGATCTCATGACTGCGCTACACGTCACGAGCCGTTCGATTTTGATCGGACGGTTCATTTTTTGCAAGCACGGTGTAGCGCAGTCACGAGCCGTTCGATTTAATCGGACGGTTCATTTTTTGCAAGCTTAAGAATATGGTTATATTCACGGGACTCCCATCATCCATACAATCAAAATCAAACGTCCGTGACTGCGCTAAACCGTATATAGCGCGCAACACTAGGATTTTATTTCGAATCGAAGGGGAACGAATTTGTATAGGAAGGGAATCGGCCGAGGGAAACTCCCTTGCGACAAATTACCCTCGCCATCCAAACAAAGCAAAATCGGAAATTTTTCCTTCGCTCCCATTCCTTCTCCTCCTTTCCCATCAATCCAAACAGAGTGTAAATCTTCTTAAAATTAAATGTGTTACCAAGCGCATGAATCATTGTACAAAAAAAAAAAAGAAAAAAAAACCAAACAAACGTCTTGAAGTGCAAACAAGATACCTTGTAAAGCACAATATTTTTCATGTGTAGCTGCAATTCATCAAAAAGATTTTAGTATTCTAAAAATGATCTATTTTATATGCAGAAAGATAATCATAGTTAATAATGTCCATTGATTTGAGATCCATCGACCACATGCACCTCATAGTATATGAAACAACAAATTATACCAAAATAATTTTCATGCATATATCGTGTGGCGGAGAAGTATAATATCAATAGAACATTAGATTGATCTCTAAAAAAATTAAGAGTTCAAATCATGCATGAATTTAACTTAAAAAAAATAAAAGTGACTGACTTTGACCCCTATATTGTTTGTTTTAAAATATATGATGTGGATAATCTACTTTTAAATTTATACCCAATTATACCTAAAATCAGTTGCAAGCGTACAACAATCGTCTAAGTATTATCGGGGTCGAACCACAGGGACGGAATATTCAAATAATTAAGTTAATTAAACTTTGACTAACTAGATTGAAGATACAAAGGAATAATATTTGTAACAGATTAAAAGTAAGATTTGCAAATAAATAAAAGTCTTAAATTAACAGTTCAATGAGTTATAATGATTAAAACACTAATTAAGAATTAGGAGTTTGACTAGTAGCTAATACTTTTCAGTTTACTCTAGAATCAGCGGCCCGCTGAAACTTAGGTCGCTGACCCCTAAGTGGGTCGCTGAAGGCTGGGATCATAGACAACCCGCAGGAACCTTCTGCGGCCCGCTAGGTTTGGCGCAGACTCAACGTTTTGGTTATTTTAATTGTTACTTTGTGTAGGGAATTAATTCTAACTAAGGCTCCTCAATCCCACTTCCGTTTAAGGCCAGGTTTCCTATAGTTAACCTTATTTCCCTCGAATACAACCTAGATTTCAACTTCCGTTTCTTGGTCTAAGTTATATTAGTATATGCTTTACGACCTACGACTCCCTATACTTCCGTAATCGGGAAGGGTTTCAACTTCCGTTTCTTGACCCTAGCATAATCTTCCGGCACCAACTCTCGTGTTAACCATACTTTAACCTAATTACTTGAAAACGTTAGGATTTAACCACCTAATAATTAAGCGATGTCTAACTTAACGGGTGCAAGCAATTCAATCCAAGCAAATCAGTTAAAGTAATCTAAGCAATTCAATCAAAGCATAAAACACAACATGCAAACAAAGAAATTAAACTTAAAGCATATTATCAATCATAAACTTAAAAAAGTTCACTACTATGACCCCTAATAAACTACTACTCACGAGTATACATAACAAATCAAACAAAGGTATCTAAGTAATTAAAGAACATAAAGAAAGAAATCAGATTACAACCGGTTTGTATCCAAATCTCCTCCTTTTCTGCTCTCTGCTACTCCTTCAGCGGGTCGCGGATGCTTCCGGCAACCCGCCAAAAACCCTCGGTTGCTCTCTTAATTAGCAGAATTAGCTTTTCCCTCACGAACTTTCTCCTCCTCTTCTTTCTGTCGACTCCTGGTGTTTATATAGTCGTGAGAAACTCCAGAAATATCGAAAACGTGTGAGTTGAGGCGCCCGAAATAGGTAAGTTCGGCGTAGAGGTGGATGCAGAACTTGGCAATGCTATTTTCGAATGTCGGTTTGACTTTTCAGCGGCCTGCTGTCGAGTTCTACGGCCGGTTGAAAATCTTCTGTGTCGCCAGTCTCACCTGCTACCAACTGTGCTCTTCTGTGGGTCGCAGATGTGTTCGGTGGGTCGCCAATCATGATCAGAACTTGGTCTTTTCACCGTTTTGAGTAGCCATATCACGTTGATCCCGTACAAAATAAAGGAAACCATAGCAGTACCTAGTTTCTACCCTAAATTACAATTAACTAGTTAGAAACACATATATTTCAATGAAATTAAGTCCAAATATAAGCGGTATTTATATGTATATATTTGCCTCTAAAATTCGGCAAATTTAAACAAGCCAACAGAAGACGTCAAGAGGCATGGAGGATCGCTCGTATGGAGCTACTCGGGTGTAACTAATAACGTATGTTGGATAAGTTCAAATTGGGTCAATGTATATCAATTTTGGACTTAATCAAATGTAACAAAAACTTAAAATGATATTGCTACAATTATGGGCTAATTAGTCACATTAGCAAATCATTAGCAAATCATACAAATCCATATGTGAGGTACATGTGAAATACGTGCCAAATACGTGTCGAATACGTGTATAAAATCATGCATAAAATACACAAATACATAAATACATAAATGAATATAGGCCGGGTTCACTTAAAACAAGTTAATTATACAAAAAAATCTCAGCCCACAGCGGCCCGTCACAAAATCAGCCCAAAGTGGCTAATCGTCTCGACCCAGCCAAGTCGACTTCCGACTCGAACCCAACAGCAAACTCAGACTCAGTTTCGACTCAGTCCCGACTGAGCCCAAATCAGACTCAGACCCCCACACGTTTCACCATCCCATTGGATGTCACCGTGGTCCCCACAGTTCCGTTAATGGAAAATGAAAAAAGGAGAGAAGTACAGACCCAGGAGAAGAAACTCTCTTCTCTGACGAAGGCCAACTCTCCTCCTCCGCTACACTCAGCCTCTGCTCAAACAAGTAGCACCACTGGGTAGGCGATGAACCCACGAGTACAATGACACCAGACTCGACTGGAAATGGTGCACGAAATCACCTAATTTCAGAAGAGAGGGGATCAGTACCCGACATAAATACAAGCAAAATTATGCGAAATTGAGGAAGAATTGACGAAGCTAAGTACCTGAGAAGCTTTCACTAGGCTCAGAGAAGATGCACGACGAGCAATTTGGATTCAATTCGGCTTGAAGCAAGCTACTGCACCCATGGCCATGGCGGAGAAGCTCAGATACTCGCTGTGTAGACAATGGGTGTCACTACAGCTCAAATAGTGGATGAGGGCAGCTTCACGACGGTGTGTAGGTGTTGCTCATGCATGAGAAGTAGAAAGAATGGGGTTAGAGATGCTTATAAGCATAATTGGCTCTCGGAATGGAGGCATCCAGTAGAACTAATAACATGTAAATTAGTTAACTGGAGAGGAATTGAATTCCCTCAGGTTATAGGCCTGAAAAGAAGGCGCTAGCCCTGTAGAAGGCAGTGTACAATTACCTGCACAAGTTAATTGAGAGAGGAGAAGTTCACTGTGCCACTTAAAATCACCAAGTATTGATACAAAAGTGGTCCCTCTCCTTTCTACGAAAATTAAATGATATGCAGAGCCAAAGCATGATCCAGAAACATGCTACAATACTAGGAAACATCATACCTTTATTACTTTCCAATTATAAGAAACATCCAGCCTTTCATTTGTGCATCAAATACAAAGAATGGCCAGATGCTAACCAATACACACAAGTTGTGCATCTGTATGCATAGAGGGTCAAAAAAGGAAAGGAAAGCATCAGATTGTACCTGGGAAAGCTTCTCATGCGTGTCATTCCTTGGCCCATGGGCAGATCAGGCATTTCCCACAAAAGACAAGGGAATGTTGCTCATAAAACATTATAGGAAGCATATTCAATGACACATTTGCCCCTGGAATTGCCTCTCCAGAAGATTATACAGAAATCACACAGAGATTGGCAACTAAAATCAGCTGGTTTATATGTGATGAAGGCTTAAAACCTAGGTCAAATAAATTTATGACCTAAGACTTTTCCTCACTAGTCGTTCGAGTAAAGTTCTAGGGTCGAACCCACAGAGACGGTTGAATACCAGACTTAATCTTTCTTAAAAGCTAGAGGATGAGTTTTTGTCTTTTTAGAAACTTAAAAGGTAATAATAATAGTAATAGAAAAATAGGCAATTAAACAAGTAATAAATAATAAAATATTTTTGGGATTATTTTTTTATGTTTTCGGGACTCAAACAGATGCAATAAAATGTCCTAGGGATAAGTGTTCAATTAGTTTAGCTTTAAGACAACTCTACAACGATTTTCATCAGGGCAGAGAGTCATTTCGGGGCGAAACAGAACCATTTCGGTGCGAAATGAGTTCTGTCTAGCACCAAAACTTGCCTTAAACCTGTTGTTTCGACTTGGCAATTTTACAGGATACATTGCGAAGGTTACTAAGCGACCAGACCTTAACCCTAACCTCAACTTTCGCTTCTTGGTTCTGGTTTAGGTTTGATGTCGGGTTTTACCACATAAATAACTAATCCTATACTTGCGTAATTAGACTAGTTTATTTAGGAATACTTGAATGGATTTCCAGAGATATTTAAAGTCCTGTCGGTGCAATAAAAGTTAGATCTTTCGATCGTTAACTAACCTTCCCTTTCGAGTTTTGGTTTATCTCAAGTGCTTTGATCTACTAATTATTTGGTCGAGTTAAATCCTATCAACGCTACGTATCATCAATAAGCTAACTTTCAAGCAAACAATTAAATCAATCAAGCAAGCAATAATTCTCAAACAAGTAAATCGCAAAATATCATAATATAATCATCAAGTCATCACAACATACTAAACTAATCTACTAACTACCCTAAGACATCATAAAACTACTCACTAATATCCATAACAGAAATAACAACAAATATCATGCAAATAATAAAGATACAAGCCATAAAATAACGAAATAAGAGCATATAAGAGTAAACCGAAGAATCCCAATGCTAATACTCGCTATCTCTGGCCTAGGAATCGACGTGGATCTGTGTGCTGCTGCTGCTCCATCCAAAACGCCAAGAACTCCAAGGAAAATCAATGGAAAACCCTAAAACGCTACGTAAGGAAGGTGGAAAATGAGTATGGAAGGTAGAATACGTGCCCAGGAGGTCAGGGACGCATATATGTACCCACAGGAGGCGGTTAGGGCAAGGAGAGGCGGCATAAATCTTTCCTTCTCCGAAAAATACCAATTTCGCACTTTCCTAAAATGCATTTCGGTGCGAAATGGAAGCATTTCGGTGCAAAATGACACTTCTGGTCTGCTGGATGGGCTGAGAATCAGGCCCACGCTGGAGATATGGCTCAAACTAGGCTCCTGTGGTCTCGAGGCACGTGTTTGTGGGCCAGGAATGAGTCATCTGGCTGAGAATGTGGTCCATCCTTCACAAAAGTCGCGTCTCGTCTCCAATTTCCTTGCAATTCTACAAAATAAAACAAGAAGCACGGCAGCAGCAATATCCTGGAAAATATAGCAATTTATGAGACAATTTATAGTGGTTTGATCAATAATTAAGGGCTAAGTACGGTCAAAATACGTATAAAAAATAAGAGACATCAAATCCCCCCAAACTTGAATCTTTGTTTGTCCTCAAACAATAATCTAAACTTAAAGGGTAAGACTGTACTTAGACTTAGAAATGAAGTATCACAAACCAATGATGTAATGAAAATTTATTGAATGAAATTACTCAAAGTTCCACAAGTCAAAGATAAATAAAGCAATTTAAAATTAACTCCAAAGATAAAGGTTTAGTTCTCTTTTTGGTTTAAATTGTGCAACACTTAGTTCTCATGAAATCTCAAAATCAAATCAAGGACCTTAGCTTCACTTTATCAATTCAAATGCAAACTCAAATTCAAATGCCCGTTCTTTTTCATAAGTTGCAAACGTTTGTAAAGAAAATTTTATCAAAACTAAAAATTCTATAACGAGTCTAATTTTTCAAAAGTTTCACCAATTTTGGATTTGTGCAAGTCGAGTTGTGGTGATTTGCATCACTTAGGGTTTTACGCTACTAGGACTTATATTGAGCTACCAGCACGTGACATGCTGGGGAGATCAAACAGATGATTGCACGACCAAGGCCACGGTACACTTGGGCCAGGGCTCCTAGCAGTTTCCGTAATCCTTTCTCCAATTAGTTGTGTAAGATCAAACAGGTAGTCACACGACCAAGGCCACGGTACACTTGGGCCAGGGCTCCTAGTGACTCCGTTATCATGTCTTGATTTATTTGGGTTTTATTGAAGTCCATTTGCACCCTCATGCTCACAACTATTTTGATTTATTCGGTTTAAGTTTGCTTGTTGGTGATTCAAGCGTTCAAGAATAAACTAGACTCATTTTAAAATTTTTAAAGTTGATAAAACATCCTTTAAACAAAAATTCACAAAAGACAAAATCGTTCACTCGGCAAAAACTTGTGAGAATTGACTAACAATGAATTGATGATTCTAAGCATCCTAATTCAGGTCCTATTCTATCAAACAATCATTCAATTGATCTATTGGTGCACAAACCAACCTAAAATCTCCTTCACAAACGTTTATCCTTAAGAAATAATTTTAAAATTGCTTTAAAAATTCAAACAAGTGTGAAACAGTGAATAATATATCCATAGAAACCACACAGTGATAATACATGCATCATAAAAAATCAATTTCGAAAGTTAACATTTTCAACCAAATTCATCATAAAAAATGCCAGAAACAAATGCAATTTCACCCAAAATTTTTATTTCCATCTTCTTTCCCCCCCCCCCCCCCCAAACTGAATCAAGCACTGTCCCAGTGCGTCACAATCACAGAGAATAAAAATAAAGGAGAGGGAAGTAAAAATTGTACCAAATCAATGAGAAGAAGAAGGACCGGCCCCATCATGTGGCGGGCCATCATCACCGTCATCATCAGAATCCCCATCAGAATCATCAGCTGAACCATCTCCATCCGAGGTGGAAGGGTATAGCTAAGAACCGTGACGCGCGTGGTGGTAAAGAGTATCCACCCTACCCTCGATGTGGCTGAGTCTACACTGAATGGCTCGATCACTCGCCTCCTGTCTATGGAGTAGAGTCTGCAAAAGGCCCGTCACGTGCTCCAACGAACCATAGGGCACGGAATCAGATGAGGGCCCTGGGACTGAATCATCAGTACGTCTACGCCGTCGAGCACGGGATCCCTCCGGAATATCCATATGCATGGGAGCTGGGGCCGCGCCAACATAGTCACCTGGAACGAGCCAAGTGGCAGGGTCACTCCGGTCAATCTGATGAGGGTAAGGTAAAAGAAAACTACCCCTCAACCATCGCACCTGACGACTCGCTCCACGTCCAACATACTCTATGTAACCCATCGTCTTGTACCGATCCATATCGATCTGGTACCAAGCTCCACACTCAGTCTCCTCACGAAAATCAAACTCTGCACCAATAAACCTGTGAATGATCAAGGTGACATAAGAACACATGGAGATAGCACCTCGGCCCACTCGATCTCTCTCATCCATCCAATGATCAACCATAACCTTCGCAATCCGAATCCGCTGAGGCTGTGGTCGAAGCATGAGGCGCATAAGGAGCAAGTCATTCTTCGTGGCACGTCGCATGGTCTCCCCCCTAGCAAACACAATAGAAGATATGCAACGGTGAAGCAGTGCCAGGGTGGGATGCTCAATGTAGATACTCAGAGAATCAGAATCATAGTGCCGAGAGATCTGTGTCCAAAACTCCTCACGATCGGCGTCAGTGCCAGTGTCCTGCACATCAAGCTGTGGGCAATCATGCTCGAGACCCAGAATCTGAGATAGTCTCTCCATAGGAATAAAAATCCTCTGGCTCTTCAAATAGAACTCAATGTGCTCAACCCCCGCGTGGCTCACCAAACGCAATGAACTCAAAAACTCGAGGGTAATGTTCCTATAGCCCGGACAACTGTGTGCCCAGAACTCAGCAGTAATCCCTATCTCCCCTGTCAAGGCAAGGATCTGATCTCTCACCCCTAATCTGTCCAGTAAATCCAAGTCCACAAATCGAGTGTGCTCTAAGGGCCTCTTGTAAATCCTCTTAAAATTGTCGAAATGCCACTTGGTAGGCATCCGAAATCCATATTTTCTCTCAAAAGGGGCTGCCGCAGGGTTATATTGGGCCAATGCATTCACTGGAGGTGGTGGAGGAACACCACCATGGCTCTGGGATCTGGTGGTACGGCGAAACGGGTCCATTTTGACATAAAATACCACTCTGTACCGCTTATTTCGCACCGAAATACCAGGTTTCGCACCGAAATGGGCGCGGTCAGAACTTAAAACACCTCTTCCCTTGCTCCAAAAATTCCCAAACTTTCACACAATATCAGAAACAATCCAATAGAACCCCGACACACTTTTTCGCAGATCAAAAACCCCCAGAAAATTTAATTCAAGAGATGAGAAACGGGCCAAACCTCAAATCCGTGAAAAGTGCAAAATAGCGTGCAATAACCTCGCCAACAACTCGTGGAAGCCTGCTAGACCCGAGGAGAACTCAACTGCTCCAAGAAAATTCGATTTCGAGGCGAAATCACCCTAAACCCGAAATCTTTTCTTCAATTTTTCTTTTTGTGTGTCGATTTTCTTGCAGATCCGAGTGGAGAATATGGAAGAGGGTTGTGAGAGGAGTGGAAAGATGGTGCGATCTGCGGAAATGGTGGTGGGAGGGTTGGTGTGCGTGGAAAATGGGGAGGTTTCGGCTTGTAGAGGAGGGCACGGGAAGGGAGAGTGAAGAGGCGCGTGGGAGGAGGGAGAGGGAACAGTGGGGAAGGGATGGCATTTAATTTTGATTTTGGGCTTTGGGAATGGGTCAAGGTTATGTTTCTTCAAAAATCCGAACTGGGCCTTCTGCAAAAATAACATGGAGATGAATTAAAAAGCCCAGGAAGCCCAAGGAAAAATCATTGAAAAATAATGAGTTAAAATCTCGGCCCAAAAAAATTCCAGTAGCGACATTTCGCACCGAAATGGGCTCATTTCGGTCCGAAACAGTCAATAAAAAATTCGAAAATTGCAGTTCAAGATCCCCATTTTCCCTCAAAATTTTTCAACAAATCCCCAATTAAATTTCTCACAATTTTGTCAAATGAAAATAGAATAACAGTGGGAGAATAAATAAATTCAATGGGGAATTGTCTCTTGTGCGCGATCTTTCCAAGCCAAGGTGCGGTGCAACTCGCATGAGGTCGTGCATGGCCACTGTTTTTGTTCTTTTCCTGGCCTGTGGTGCTCTAGCACGAGTTGTACCTTGCCTTGCCTCCATCGATTCCTTTTTCCTACTTGACAACAAAAAGAAAAATATTAAATAACTAATTCTTTTGTCATTTTTTTTATTTTCCAAATTTTTTTTTGTGTTTTCTTGATTTTTTCAAAACTTAACGAAAATGGATAAAACTCTAAAAACCCTTGGGTTGTCTCCCAAGAAGCGCTCTTTTTAGGTCATTAGCTTGACCCCTTTGTTTTCTATGCGTCGTTTGGAGATTCGGAGAAGCGAACACATGCCACTTGTCCAATTTCCTCGTTGGCGATGTAGTGTTTCAATCTTTGCCCATTGACTTTGAAAGGCTCCGAATTCTTATCACAAATTTCAATGGCACCAAAAGGATAGACTCTCACCACTCGAAACGGTCCAGACCACCTTGATTTTAGCTTGCCCGGAAAGAGCTTCAACCTCGAGTTGAATAACAAAACCAAGTCTCCTTCCTTGAACTCTCTTCTTAAGATTTTCCTATCATGCACAAGCTTCGTTTTCTCTTTATAGAATTTTGCATTTTCATAGGAATTGAGACGTACCTCGTCGAGTTCATGCAAGTCTAAAATTCTTTTCTCACCAGCTTTGAGCAAATCCATGTTGATGGCTCGTGTTGCCCAATATGCCCTGTGCTCAAGTTCAACTGGTAAGTGGCAAGGTTTACCATAAACAAGTTTGAAAGGACTCATATCTATTGGAGTTTTAAATGCCGTGCGATAAGCCCAAAGTGCATCATCAAGCTTGCTCGCCCAATCCTTGCGCGACCGTGCAACTGTTTTCTCCAAGATACTCTTGATTTCTCTGTTCGAAACCTCCACTTGTCCATTTGTTTGTGGATGATAGGCGGTGGCAACCTTGTGCAAAACACCATGTCTTTTCAAAAGGCCATCAAAATGCCGGTTGATGAAGTGCTTGCCACCATCGCTAATCACCGCTCTTGGCACTCCAAAGCGTGGAAAGATGATCTTGGAGAAGAGCTTGATCACCGAGTTCGAATCGGCCGCCTTGCATGCAATGGCTTCCACCCACTTGGAGACATAATCTACCGCCACCAAGATGTACTCATATCCTTGAGAACTAGGGAACGGTCCCATGAAATCCACACCCCATACATCAAAAACCTCAACTTCTAGGATGGGATTCAGTGGCATCTCGTTCCTCCTTGAAATGCTACATGTTCTCTGACACAAATCACAAGAAGAAACAAAAGAGTGAGCATCTTTGAAAAGACTAGGCCAGAAGAAACCTGATTGGAGCACTTTTGCGGCGGTTTTCGAGAAAGAAGCGTGGCCACCATAGGCAGAGGAGTGGCAACTAGCGAGGATCGGCTTGACCTCTTCATATGGCACGCACCTTCTAAGGACATTGTCGATTCCGATCTTGAAAAGGTATGGCTCCTCCCAAAAGTAGTACTTGGAGTCTGCTTTCAGCTTTTTCCTCTGTTGAGCAGTCATGTCAGAGGGTACATAGCCACTGGCCAGAAAATTGGCCAAGTCTGCGAACCATGGCTCGATGTTTTTCGCCCCAGACCCCTCATTTCGGTGCGAAACAAGATCATTTCGGTCCGAAATGGCTGCCAGAGTCTCGATATTCGCGATGATTTCTTCGAGATTCCCTTCCCTTGCAGCAGATATGAGGTTTCCCTGTACAGAGAACAATTTTTCATGAGGAAAGGAATCATTAATAGGGATTTCTTTACCTTCTTCCCATTGAAGGCGTGACAAATGATCCGCAACCGAGTTCTCCGTGCCTTTCTTGTCCCTAATCTCAAGGTCAAACTCTTGTAAAAGCAGCATTGCGGCGTGGTCGGTGTAGACTATGACCTTGGATCCCACCAAATAAGACCTAAACTTGTCGAGCGCGAAAACAATGGCAAGGAGCTCCTTCTCCGTGGTTGTATAGTTGACTTGGGCAGGGTCGAGCACCTTGCTAGCGTAGTATATAGCCACGGGCTTCTTATCCTTGCGTTGCCCCAAAACTGCTCCGACTGCATAGTCGCTCGCGTCGCACATGAGTTCGAATGGTTGGGTCCAATCCGGTGGTTGTAGGATAGGGGCTGAGACAAGAGCCTCCTTCAACCTACAAAAGGCATCAATACACTCATCAGTCACAATGAACTCATTATCTTTTATCAAAAGATTAGTTAGAGGTTTAGCAATTTTTGAGAAATCTTTGATAAAACGGCGATAGAATCCGGCGTGTCCTAAGAAACTCCTAACATCCTTGACATTTTTAGGCATGTCGATCTTTTCTATCACCTCAACCTTTGCTTTGTCAACCTCTATCCCTTTTGATGTGATCATGTGTCCCAAAACAACGCCTTGTTGCACCATAAAGTGGCACTTTTCCCAATTCAATACTAAGTTCACCTCTTCACAACGCTGCAAAACTTTGGAAAGGCTAGTTAGACAAGAATCAAAACAAGTGCCATAAACAGAGAAATCATCCATAAACACTTCCATGTCTTTTTCAATAAAATCAGAGAAAATAGCCATCATGGCTCTTTGGAAAGTGGCTGGTGCATTACAAAGGCCAAATGGCATACGCCTATATGCAAAGGTACCCCAAGGACAAGTAAAAGTGGTTTTATCTTGGTTATTTGGATGGATTGGTATTTGAAAGAAACCTGAATAACCATCTAAATAACAAAAATAAGAGTGATTAGCAAGCCTTTCAAGCAACTGATCAACAAATGGCAATGGAAAATGGTCCTTGCGTGTCGCCGCGTTGAGTTTGCGGTAATCAATGCACATTCTCCACCCAGTTACCATCCTGGTTTGAATCATCTCTCCTTTCTCGTTCTTCACCACTGTTGTACCTCCTTTCTTAGGCACCACGTGTATCGGGCTCACCCATTTGCTGTCTGAGATTGAGTAGATGATGCCCGCATCATGGAGCTTTTGTACCTCCTTTCTGACCACTTCAGTGAGGTTGGGGTTGAGCCTTCGCTGCCCCTCTCTTGATGGTTTGTGGTCATCTTCCAATAAGATCCGATGGGAGCAAATCAAGGGATCGATACCCTTCAAATCATCAATGGAATAACCAATTGCTCCCTTGTGCGCTCGAAGTACCACCAATAGCTTCTCTGTTTCTACATCACTCAACCCAGAGTTAACGATAACAGGGAATGTTTGACTTGGGCCGAGAAATTCATACCTGAGAGTCTCTGGCAGAGGCTTGAGATCGACTTGGGGGGCCTCTGTTTGAGGAGAAACGGGAGGATTTGGCTCAGAAACGCCAGTTTACATCGAATTGACCACCTCCAGAGATCCATTTCGCACCGAAATGAGGTCATTTCGCCCTGAAATGGGTACGGGCAGAGGCAATTCTTCGCTGTTTTGCTCGATTTCTTCATCTTCCAATGTCTCCTCGACTCCTATGGCTTCCTGCATGTCACAGAGAAAATATTGGTATGAGTTTAGAGCTGTTTCAAATTGATTTTCAAGAGATTGTTCAATATTCAATTCATTTTCATCAACTTCTTCAATTTTGAAACAAGTTTGTATGGGGCTGGGGTGCTTCATGGCGTGCTGGATCGAAAAATGAAGTGTCTCCCCCCCCACTCGGACTAAAATGGTGCCGTCTCTGGCATCCATCATTACACCTGCTGTACAGAAAAAAGGTCGTCCCAAAATGATCGGTACTTCCCTATCCTCAACCATTTCGAGAACCACAAAATCACAAGGAACTACAAACTTCCCTACACACACAGGTACATCAATCAACTCCCCTAATGGCAACCGCACAGACGAGTCCGCAAGTTGCACTGTCATAACCGAAGGTTGGAGTTCTCCAAACCCAATTCTCTCATATACTGTCCTTGGCATAACGCTCACGCTAGCCCCCATGTCACACAATGCTTGCTTGATCTTCTCTTTCCCAATTGTGCAAGGTATGGCAAATCGTCCTGGATCAGGGAGCTTGGGCGGCATTTTGTTCTTCGAAATCACCGATTTAAGCTCCTCAATCATCTTCTTGCCTGTACACAATTCTTTCAAAAATTTAGCATGCATAGGAAAATATGTGAACATGTCAGTAATGGAAATAGTAATTTGAACATCCTTTAACATTTCCCAAAACCGTTTGAACAGTATACCCTCCCTTTCTTTGGCCAACCTCCTGGGGAATGGAACAGGGGGCTGGTAGGGGACCACTGGAGTCGGCCCCTTCTCAGATTTCTTCATTTGAGGCGCCTTTTTGGCCTATGTGGGTGTCATTTCGCACCGAAATGGAGGGATTTCGGACTGAAATGGCTCCTCTGAAGTCGATTTTTCAACTGCTGGTGCCTCGGTTCGCGGGCCAGAAGGTGTGGCTGGGTTCTGGAGCGGTGGAAATGGTAGAACTTGCTCCAGAACGAGCTCATCTTCTTGCTGGACGTGATCTTGGGCGTTTGGTTGTGTCTCGACCCAAGTCGGCATTGGAGGATCATTGTATTGCTTGCCACTTCTCAACGAGTGCAAGGCCTTGCACTCGGCGTTGGGGTTGACTTGTGGCTTGCTCGGAAATTTGCCTTGCTCCCTTGCTAGGTGTGCTTCCAACATTTGCTCCACCCTGGAAACAGCACCAAGTTTAGATTTTAGTTCCTCAATCCCTTCGGCCATCATATAATTGTACTTACCTTGCTCATGCATGAAATTTTGGACAACAAAGGGTACACCGTTCCTATTATAAAAAGGTTTCTTTTGAAAATCTTTGGTGTTTTCATTTTGTTGTGCATTTTTGTACAAGGTTGGTGGATTGGGTGGAACTTGTAAATGCGAGGGGGCAAAAGGGAGTTTTCTAAAGTCAGGATTGTTCATTTGGTTCCAATCTCTTTGTTCTCCCTCTTGCAAGGAATAGCTACGACTAAAGACATTTCGTGGGAAGTAGGAAGGCTCGTTGTTGATGGAGTTGACTTGTTGCGGGCCTTCCGGTTGAGCAAGTGGGCATTGTAGGGATGTGTGTCCTTCTTCGCCACATGCTCCACATGTATTCGAATTGAGGTGCGAGCCTTGGAGAGAATGGTATGCGGCTATCTCCGCTTCGAGCTCGGCAATCCTCCTATCCCTCGTGGAGATCTCGTTCACATGTTGCTTCCCACTTGATCGGCGCTGGTTGATTTGGGGCATCCAGTTGTATTGACTTGCGCATTGCTCGATCAAGTCTCTTCCTCGCAATGAGTCCATCTTCAAGAAACTTCCTCCACCTGAGAGACAATCCAAGTTAATTTTGATATTATCATAAAGACCATTGTAAAAGTTTTTCAAAACAAGCCAATCTTGGATTCCATGGTGTGGACAAGAATTTTCTAAGTCCCTAAATCGTTCCCAAGCAACTTCCATGGATTCGTCATCGCTTTGTTGGAAGTTGTTAAGTTCAGTCCTAATCTTATCGGCCCTACCATCAGGAAAGTACTTATCAAGAAAAATTTGGGCCATATTAGTCCAAGTCCTAATCGACCCCCTTTTGAGAGTTTTGTACCATTTTTTGGCCTTATCTTTGAGACTAAACCTAAACAACATAAGTCTAATAGCATTTTGGGGCACCCCGTTCATTTTGATCAACCCAACATAATCAGTAAAAGCTTGCAAATGTGCATGGGGGTCCTCGTGCTCGTCTCCATGGAAGGAGTTTTGTTGGACGGCTGTGACATGGGCGGGGAGGATTTGCATGTTGTTCGCTTCAACCCCTTGAATGACTACCGGCCCAGCAATGTCTTTGACTCGCGGCGCGCAATAGTCCATGAGAGATTTGTTGGGGTTGTCAGCTGCATCTTCTCCATCGGAGTTCCCATGAACGCTCTCCCCATCCAACGTCCATCGGCGCCTTTCTTCCTCAAGCTCGCGCCTTTGGTTCTCCACACGCCTCCTCTCGGCCATGATACGAGCTTCCCTCTGCTCCAATTGGATCCTCAGGGCCTCAAGGCGTTCTGCTTCCGCTGCTACATCGACAGGTGCACCAGTTCCTGCCATCACGCTCGCTGTTTCACTCTCTGATTGATGATTTCGCACCGAAATGGGAGGATTTCGGACCGAAATGGGGTCTGGCAGGGCCGAAACTGCTTGCTGCTGCTCCGGATCCTCCTCCAATCCACGTAGGAAGTAACGTCGTACAGGAGGTGGAGGTTGAGAGTGGACTCCCTTCCTTCTTCCTGCCAGAATTCAACCTGTAGCACGAGAGGAAACAAAAAGATGATTAAATAAAAAGAAATCTAGCCTCTTAATACTAGAAAAAGTACACGATATCAAACACCGTCCCCGGCAACGGCGCCAATTTGATGAAGGCTTAAAACCTAGGTCAAATAAATCTATAACCTAAGACTTTTCCTCACTAGTCGTTCGAGTAAAGTTCTAGGGTCGAACCCACAGAGACGGTTGAATACCAGACTTAATCTTTCTTAAAAGCTAGAGGATGAGTTTTTGTCTTTTTAGAAACTTAAAAGGTAATAATAATAGTAATAGAAAAATAGGCAATTAAACAAGTAATAAATAATAAAATATTTTTGGGATTATTTTTTTATGTTTTCGGGACTCAAACAGATGCAATAAAATGTCCTAGGGATAAGTGTTCAATTAGTTTAGCTTTAAGACAACTCTACAATGATTTTCATCAGGGCAGAGAGTCATTTCGGGGCGAAACAGAACCATTTCGGTGCGAAATGAGTTCTGTCTAGCACCAAAACTTGCCTTAAACCTGTTGTTTCGACTTGGCAATTTTACAGGATACATTGCGAAGGTTACTAAGCGACCAGACCTTAACCCTAACCTCAACTTTCGCTTCTTGGTTCTGGTTTAGGTTTGATGTCGGGTTTTACCACATAAATAACTAATCCTATACTTGCGTAATTAGACTAGTTTATTTAGGAATACTTGAATGGATTTCCAGAGATATTTAAAGTCCTGTCGGTGCAATAAAAGTTAGATCTTTCGATCGTTAACTAACCTTCCCTTTCGAGTTTTGGTTTATCTCAAGTGCTTTGATCTACTAATTATTTGGTCGAGTTAAATCCTATCAACGCTACGTATCATCAATAAGCTAACTTTCAAGCAAACAATTAAATCAATCAAGCAAGCAATAATTCTCAAACAAGTAAATCGCAAAATATCATAATATAATCATCAAGTCATCACAACATACTAAACTAATCTACTAACTACCCTAAGACATCATAAAACTACTCACTAATATCCATAACAGAAATAACAACAAATATCATGCAAATAATAAAGATACAAGCCATAAAACAACGAAATAAGAGCATATAAGAGTAAACCGAAGAATCCCAATGCTAATACTCGCTATCTCTGGCCTAGGAATCGACGTGGATCTGTGTGCTGCTGCTGCTCCATCCAAAACGCCAAGAACTCCAAGGAAAATCAATGGAAAACCCTAAAACGCTACGTAAGGAAGGTGAAAATTGAGTATGGAAGGTAGAATACGTGCCCAGGAGGTCAGGGACGCATATATGTACCCACAGGAGGCGGTTAGGGCAAGGAGAGGCGGCATAAATCTTTCCTTCTCCGAAAAATACCAATTTCGCACTTTCCTGAAATGCATTTCGGTGCGAAATGGAAGCATTTCGGTGCGAAATGACACTTCTGGTCTGCTGGATGGGCTGAGAATCAGGCCCACGCTGGAGATATGGCTCAAACTAGGCTCCTGTGGTCTCGAGGCACGTGTTTGTGGGCCAGGAATGAGTCATCTGGCTGAGAATGTGGTCCATCCTTCACAAAAGTCGCGTCTCGTCTCCAATTTCCTTGCAATTCTACAAAATAAAACAAGAAGCACGGCAGCAGCAATATCCTGGAAAATATAGCAATTTATGAGACAATTTATAGTGGTTTGATCAATAATTAAGGGCTAAGTACGGTCAAAATACGTATAAAAAATAAGAGACATCAATATGCTGACCAAAGATCAAGTGTGCACAAAATCCATGATACCTTGGTATCAAAAAAAGCATCTAAGGCCTCAGATCAAATGACAAGGCAATAAGCTGCCCAGTTTAATTCATCACTGGCCATATGGGGGAGGCACCAAATTGGGACAAGTCACAACCAATTACACTGCCAAAGCCAACAGAAGTCACTTGACAGATCAAGTGTGAGCACACCCTGCCAAATAATTGACAAATGTTAACTCAAACACCAAATCTGCAAGCAACCAAGTTACAATTGCCTACAAAATGCAATTTATGCTTCATAGAAAACCTAATTGAGCCTCATCTCAAATCATTGACTCAATTAATCACCGCCAACCATCAATCATAGCTAACACAAGCCAGATGATTCAAGTGTGAGCACCAAAATGTCATGCAGCATGACAAATGGCCACTCAAACACCAAAATCATCAAGCCTACAGCTACAGAAAATCCAGAAACAGTTATACATTGAGGGAATGATACCTCATCAATGCCTCATCAGTGGGGAATGTACCCAACACCCATAGCATATGATGCATGCCCTCAGGCGCCTGTGTCAACACAGCCAACATCCAATGACATTAATCAAATCATGCCACCTGGATCAAGAAAAAAAAGCAAACCAAATTAAATGGAGACATCCAATAGGTTCTGAAGGGTAAAGAAAATCAAATTTACCTCTTCTATACCCCAGCTGGATGCAGTGCAGTCACCATGCTGGCCCAGTGGGTCCCACAAGCAGCTGCACTGTCCAGGAACCACACCAACAAATCACCAAGTGCAAACCACAACCTATCCAAGGCCAAAGCACCACTGGAGAGGTTCATGCACTCCCTGAATATACTGTATCACCTAGGATATAGCTTCAACAGCTAGGCACAAGTGAAGATGCCATCACAAATGCATCTGCCCCATCAAAATTCAATGGACCATGGATCAATGCCATCTGTCCAAGCCATGTTTTGGCGCCAAGTAACAACCCCTCTCCCAAGCCAGAAGGAGAACGACACAAATGCTCCCAAATCAGCATGACAAGTGGCTCCATGGCCCACCTGTCATGAAAACACCAAATCACAAGTAAACTGAAGTAAAAAAATGCCAAATAGCTACTGCCCCTACCAATGCCAGATGTCAATTGACTATAGGATAGTGTAGAAGACAGTAGAAAAGCTCAAGGCATGAAGAATTACCATTTGAGGCGGCAAGAAGCAAGGAAGCATCTCAGCCCTTCATCAACACTCCAAATTTCCAGGAAATGCCACATGGCAACATCAAGACAGCATCAACACAAACCCTAGGGGTCATCTTCCCTATAAAACAAGCTCTCCATCGACTGAAGAAGGAGAGGCAAAATGCTATATTGAAACTCTGCCCATTTTGAAACTCAAGCTATTTTCTGTAAAACAAAGAAGTTTAATTAGTTTTTGTACAAGGTAATTAGCAAAAATGTAATCCTATAGTTTGAAATAAAGCTTTTTATGTATATATTTATGTTCCTCTTATATTTTGCATTCTTATTTCATCTGTTATGCTATTATTCACATTTATTTGTGCACTGTTACATCTAAAACCAGTCTATTATGCATGCTTGTAACTACCAGAAGTATCTATAGGGTTTAATTGCTTAACTAGTAGCGTTATCTGCATCAAAACACAAAAAAATACATACTAATCATCATCTACAGAAGTAATTTACAGAATAAAAGTGCTGTGAAAAGTAAAAAAAAAACGAAAACAAAGATATACCTGCAAACCCTTCTCTTCTCTCTTCTGTGCAACAACCAGGTGGCAAGCTTGAAGCAACCAGAGAGGAGGCATGAAGTGAAGAAGCGTACAAGCCCCTAAAGCTTGTTGTATAAGGGTCTGAGAGGGGTCAAACCAATAGGTGTGCTAGCCATTGAGCAGTCACCTTTGATCTCTCTCTCACCCATGATTTTGAGCTCTCACTGGAGCATGGGTCAGTTCTAATGGGTGTGTTTGCCATTGAGCAGCCACTTGGGGACTGATTTATGCTTCATGGTTCAGTAAAGTTACACAATATCCTGTGGTAACCATGTTCAGTCACCATACTGTCCAAATTCCATAAATAAAGTCTTCACTCTAGCAAACCTTTATATAACCCTATCACAAACCCATGCAAAGCCACCTAGTCATAATGCCAAAATCCTGCCAGAAGTCCCAGTCACCTAGTCATAATGCCAAAATTACACTAGAAATGGCCAGGTAGTCAACACAGTTACAAGCAAGAAACATCAAACCCCAATACAATCCAATACCCTTGTCAGAACCAAATTAAGGCCCTATGACCACCCACACCTCTTCCCTACACCAAATATACCCAGTTATAATGCCAAAATTCTGCCATAAGCAACTACACGGCTCAATGACAGAAGACAAATGCTAAAATCCCAAACCAGTCAAATGACTACTTCAAACCACTAAACCAAAGTCCATCTGGCCTCAATAAATAATGCTAGAGTCCCTGACTACAAAATCCTTCTACCAATTACTTCCTATACGACCCATTTGAGCTTGATTACCACAGGATGTTAAGTAACTCACGGCTCAAAGCATATACAGCGAGTTTTAGTGGTTTACCTTGGAATTGGTGTTCAATTCGACCCAAAGCACTCTCTGGTTACTCAGGCATGCCGCCGATTGGCTCCATTTGGACCAATTTTGGTTGCAATCACGCTGTCGAAAAATCCCAAATCGAGAACAGCTAAGTCCCAACGACTTCAATTAGCAAGAATCGACCCAATCGACCAGCTGAGAAGGAAAGAGGAGAGTGAAACGACCTCTCCGACACTTCCCGCCGGTCAAATGGCCTCCTCTCGGCGAAGATCAAGTCGACTCCAGAGCATTGACTCGAGTCAGCGCTTCGTCGGAAGAGACGAGAAAGAAAGAAAGAGAAAAGAAAGAAGAAGAGAAGAGAACGTTGAAACGTTGACTCACACGAATCTTGGCACAGATCAACGCCCCAGAGTCGTCTCCAACGGATAAGAGAAAGGTGCTGGCTGAATATGGCTCATGGCACGCTTAGACACTGACAGTGGGGCCCACAATGTCAGGATACAGATTCATCGGCGCACAGACACGGGCGTGGACCAGCTGACTCAATCAACTCACCTCAGCGCAATGCATGTATTTTCTGTGGCGCTTCGCGTGTAGCAAATCTCTGACAAGCCAGAACACGAAACACCAAGTCCAGAACCAATCAGAATTTTCTAAAATTGCTGAAACTTCAAAAATGCTTTAAAAATAGCTAGAAGGGTCAGAAAATTACCAAAAAATACCAAAATGTTCAGAAAATTACAAGGAACATTTTTGTATAAGGCTTCAACATCAAATTCCAAAAGAAAAGGGGATTTTAATTAAAACATCATTAATTTTCCTTAAAAAATATCATTAAAAATGTCTTAAGGACCAAATTGACATTAAAAGCATAGAAAATTCAAAAGTTTAAGTGTCTTAACCACTTGGACAACAGGTACACTTGGACAACAGGTACACTTGGACAGCAGGTGCTTTGAATTACCAGGGACTGACATTCCCGACATTCAAAATAATAATAAAAATAAAAGCCCTGGCCAGACAGACCAAAACCAAGATCCAAATCCAAGAACAACCCAAACCTAAACGAACTCTACACAGCTTTCAAGCTCAGAGATCCTCAAAATCAATTTCGGAGCCCAAAGACATCAAGCTCAAAAAAGCTTAAAGATCTGCCAAAACAAAATTAAACACAAATTTCCTACTTAGGCCCAAAAGCCAAGTCCAGAAATACTTAGGCCCAAAAGCCAAGTTCAGAAATGCTTAGACCCAAAGATCAAATCCAAAATTAAATCCCAGGAAACACACATCTTCCAGAAAGCCAAATCTCCAAATGTCTGAAAGCCAGGGCTATTAAACTTAAAAATGTTTAAAGTCTTAGAAACACAAACCAGACTCAAGTGACCTGAACTCTTAACACATCTTAACGCCAGGGTTTAAAACGCTTAAGCCAGACCCTAAAACGCTAAAAGATTAAAAGTTCAAACACGTCAACAAATGACTGAAGCTGTAACACGTTCAAGGGCCGGAGCCTCTCCACGCTAGAATGCTTGAAACTCTCAACACGTCCAATAACCCCAGCCTCGACACGTCGACATCAAACCTAAGTCTCAGGCACGCCGCAACACCGAAAGTCTAACACGTTTATTATACCAGATCTTCAAAACGTCAGAAGGCCGAGGCTTTACACGTTTACACTTGTTCTCTCATACACGCGATGCGTCTCGGATATGAGAATGACAAGTCCTGAAATGATCTAATACCTACTTGGTTAAAGATCCACCAGACCATACTCAAATAAAGAAAGACTGCTTGTGCAGTTCTTTAAAACATAAGTTTCTCTTCTTTCTACAGTCATCGCTGCATATCATACGCATTCATGTCATCACAAGACACTTTTCCTGCATTCACACTCACTGTCAGTCTATCCTGTTTATCAACGTGGTCGTCTTAAACGATCATTTAACAAGCTTGAACACACTTAATATGCCTGATTTATTAACATCTCCGATCTAGAGGTTTTCTCGACTCGGTTCAGAGGTAATTAACAGTAGGGGCTTGTGCCTACTGGAAGGAAAGGACATGCATTAAACAATCAAACTCTCGAAACCCCTGAGACCACTACGGTATCCTCATCCTTTGTCAGGCGGGTATTGGTAGTCGTGTCCCAAGGAGTTCGAGGGGTATCTGATCCGTATTTTTTCACTCCCATGGAGGTATCCATAAATCCTAACCGAGGTGCAGACCCGAAAAAGTGCGAGACAGTATAAAACCCTCTTATCAATATATTTCATGTCTATGCTACTGATCAATTTCTTGAATAAATCGATGAAAGACATTAAGATATAAAAGTAATTCAAAAAGTAAAGAAAAGAAATATATGAAAATGATACCAGTGGTCACCAATGATTTTTTTAATTAAAATAATCCAAAACATATTATTATACATTTTACATGTTTTGTCTGATAAAAGTATTTTATTTATAAGGCCCTGATCAAAATCCTCTTTTAGCATTGGATTTCATTTAATTGGAAAATTTTCAGATCAAAATGAACGGATTTAGTGTCATTTGGTTGGAATTTGTATGTTATTAGCTCCAACGAAATTCCGTGAAACAAATTGAAATGAAACAAAATGAAATAAAATCCCGTGTAAAAAATATTTTGATTAAGGCCTTATTCTTACATGTATAATTTATGTAGGGTAATTCTACCATGGATATACATATGCTCAAATTAAGACCCTTGTTCAAGGGAATCACATCTTTTGCCCGTCGTGCAGAGTGCCCATCGGGCCTCATAACCGTCCGATCATAAATGGGTGTCCCGTTATAAATATCAGATTGATAGGTTCGAAAAAATTTAACCATCGAGATTAGATCGGACGGTCGTGATGAGATGGACAGAGTGTCCATCTTAAAAGAGATGGGTAGAGGATACTGGTCCCTTGTTCAAGGCCTAATGAAATTAAAATCATTCATCATTTGATGAATGATTTAGATTAATGCCCATGTAATAAAAAGCATCCATGGCAAAATTATCCATTCTTATATATATTCTTACACATGTATGATGCAATTTGATTTAAATAATTTAATATACTTTATATGTATGTATATGTAATATAAGTATATAATAAATATATATATTATTGGAAATTATTATAAAAATAATAAAATTAGAGTCGTCGACTAAATTTAATAAAAAAATATTCAAACTTTTTGTCGATGAAATCTTATAATTATAAAATTAATAATTTTGTACAAATATTTTTTTACAAATATATACAAATAACATATATATAACAGGTGTCGTTTACAGATATTATTTGATTATGTATTTGATTTGTATTTAATTTATAGTTAATATTTTTTATTTCTAATCATCAACTTTTTATATATTGTAATTACGAAAATATGCGAGGAATACATGCACAAGGGTAAAAAAAGAATAATAAAGTATTTCATTCATATATATTGAAATCGGATTGACATGGTTACTCCCGCGTGAAAAATAAAAGTTATGTCAAGATTTTCAACCTATTGAAGTTCCTGGATTTGTCATGCCCTATGAATTACTAGTATTATTTAATATTTTCCTTAATTATTGTTATTCTTAATAAATATTAATTTGTTAATTATTATAAAAAAATCACGAAATTTTACATATAATACCAAACAAAAATTAAATTAAAATAAAATCATAATACTGCACAGATCGAAATCAAATCAAATGAAACAATAATAAATAAATTGCTCATTGATATCTCTTCGTTTCATTGGTATTTCGACCGTACTTGGCACCCAAATATGACCCAAACCACTAAATTATTTGACAATTTGTTGTGTTTTTCCAGGATTCGACTTTGACGCCGCTTCTTCTTGTCTTTTACAGGGTATGATGAAAACTGAAGGAAAAATAGGCTTCCAGTGCTTATCTGCACGCCAGACGACTCATTCCTGGTGCTAGGGACACATTCTAGACCGTCATGCGGGCCACATGCCACATTTGGAGCTAACTCCAGGTTCAGTTCGGGTCGAATTACTTCTGTTCAGACCGAATTGGACTCTGATCCGGACTTCATGCATCTCTGCGTTCTCCATGCTCCAGTTCGGACCGAAGAGCGCTCTGTTCGGACCGAACTCAGTGCCTGGTCGACTCTCTCGTGGTTCTCTCTAGTTCAGGTCGATTGACAACTTCGACCTCCACACTTGGCAACTTCTTCTGTATTGGAAAGGAATATTTTGGCAAGATTTGACAATCTAGAAACCCTAGCAAGTGACCTAGATACTATATAAGAGTCTCTAGATCTCCTGGAGCCGCCATCTGAGATTTTCAGGGCGTTTTTCACTCCATAGTATAATTATCAAAGTTCCCTTCGAGTTTACATCAAACCCTGGCTGTTTTGGGGCGACGACAGTAGCAGCACTTGATCTCCCACAACTTCATCCTTCCACTGCCCGTGAGGACTAAGTTCATAGCGTGAAAGGAGTAGTTGGTTTATTCTTTTTATGCTTGTTTCTTTAACTTCGATGGGCTTGTATCTCTATTATTATTATATTTCTGCTTATTGTTGTTTTGGTACTATGAGTGAGTAGTTTACTTTATGTCTTAGGGTAAAGATGTAGCTTTAGGTTTAGTTTGATGTTATGATATTTTGTGGCTTGTTACTTTACTTGTGGTTTATCTATTGAGTATTATGTTTGCATGCTTGTTTAATTCTACTGTTTGGTCTATTTTACTTCTAAATTAAAGGCCTGATTTAGTTAAGTTACAAACTTAGATTAATCAACTAGTATTAAACAAGGTACTTGGGATAAGTTGTAGATCTGAAAGGAGAGACTAGTTAGTAGCAAAAGTTGCAACTTCTAAATTAACTTTAAAGAGTATTTAGATATCCTTACGAAAACCAATAGACTAAACTTAAGTAAGCCAAAATACCAACACGAAAGTCTAAGTTTAGTTAACTTAAGTGGGTAAAGCAGTGTCCTGTGCTAGATTCTAATCCAAAAGACGACAGTTGAGGAATAGGAACCCTAGGTCCAACTGGTCTAAGCCCTGCACATCGTCAAGCCAAGTCATACTCGTCATAACTCAGATTCATAGCTTCAGTTCGGACCGAACTGTTCTGGTTCGGGTCGAACTGAAGATAGGATTTCGGTTTTAATATGAGAGTATTTAATTCCGTTGTTCTAGAAGCTAAACCAAAGTGAATCTAAACCCTAGGACGCCTTTATATATTTGAAAACACCCAAAATTTTTCCTTTAAGTATTACTTATTTTAGACTTGTTCAATAAGCCAAAATACCCAAAAATATCTACATTCTCGCACTTTTCTTTAGTTTGTTATTTTATTCAAAGACACTCTTATATATCTGTCTAGATTTTGAGAAACGATAAGTCCGGTATTCATTAATCCGTCCTTTGAGTTCGACCCTAAAACTTAACTCCAAACGACTATTGAGGTTAGGTCTTAGGTACAAATTTATTTGATACTTAGGATTTAATTCCTTCATCACTCATGCATGACGAAGTAAAAAAGCAAACTTCCTATACACATGCTCGACTCTTTTGAGGTCAAGCTCAATAACAAAATTAAAAATATATGAATTTAATTAAACAAACTTTATCATGCACAATAGTAGAGACACCGAAATTAATAACAACAGGTTAATTACAAATTTACAATAGCGAGGTAGGTAGATAGTTCTTTCAAACAAGTCCATATTTTCAATCTAGTCCTTTTCAATGTCATCATTTGTTATACGTCTTTTACTAACCTAAAATAAATAATTGTATGCATGATGCATGCCTAGTCCTTTGCGCCAGTGACTTGATACGCCTACATTAATTATGTGCCTAAGTTAACAGGAGATCATTAACAAATTAATTTGCATATTCTCTACGACACAAACCCATTGTGACCATATGTTAATTACGTATTATTATTATGAAATTTTTTGAATAATAAAACACAATATATACAGTAAGAATTTTCAATATATTTTTTACTTAGATAATATAATTTGGGAAAATCCATGATGCTTTGTAAAGTAAAAAAAAAATCGGTTACTTTGGGCTATTTTTTTAATTGCATCCCCCCTGTTCTCACTCCCCATTAGTCCATCGCTCCACCCCCAACACAACCCGGCAACCCCCTCTTTATCGACTTATCTATCTAAAACAAGGAAGCATCATTAAACAGGTAAATAATTAATTTACAATAATGGCTTGCAGAGTGACTTTAAACGCAGACATTCTTTCCTTCTCTCTCCCATTTAAAAGCAACAAAAGATGGCGAATGGTTGCTGCCAAAGTCTCCATGGTTGATGCAGTTACCAAGTAAGCTTCTCTTCAGTCTCCTTTTTATGAGTCGTTGCCCAATTTATTCATTGTTACTGATCATTAGCTTTGGGTTTGAACAGGAGTGCTTTTTTTTAGTCGTGCATGTAGATAACCAGGTTTTAATTGTATGGATTTTAATATGTAGTAGTTAATGAAAAGAAGATGTATAAGAGTATAAGACTACAAGTTTCAAGTGACAAAAATATATTTAGATTGCATTTCCTTTGCCCTCTTATTTACCCTAACAAATACTTTCATCTGTATTTAACAATCTAATTAATTATCATAAAGTGTGACTTTAAATAAATTGTGCTTGATGTATCTATATATATAGCAGCATGGAATTAATGCATCAGTCACTAATAACTAATTCAACAATTTCTCTGAAGGGTTGATGCAATTAAGAAGCCGCTTAGTGCACTCCATAAGAAGAACGAACCACTGACCCATTCAATGCCGCAAGAGAAGATTGAGATCTTCCACAGCCTTGAGCCTTGGGCCAGAGATTACATCCTGCCACTCCTGAAGCCTGTAGAGAAATGCTGGCAGCCGCAAGACTTCTTGCCGGAGCCATCCACCGAGGGCTTTGATGATCAGTTGCAGGAGATCCAGTTGCATGCTAAGGAAATTCCAGATGAGTATTTTGTGTGCTTGGTAGGAGATATGATTACCGAAGAGGCACTACCAACGTATCAGACTTGGATTAACTCCCTAGATGGAGTTAGAGATGAGATCGGGGTTAGTCCGACGAGTTGGGCAATCTGGGGACGTGGCTGGACCGCTGAGGAGAATCGGCATGGGGATTTGTTGAACAAGTACCTCTACTTGTCAGGTCGGGTGAACATGAAAATGGTTGAGAAGACAATCCAGTATCTGATTGGCTCTGGTATGGTAAGATATTACGAAACATTTTATATCTGTGAGCAAATATTTTTTATATGTTCTTCAGTTCTTGTGCGTCATAATCAGTAGTTCAGTACTCACCTGTATCAGTATCATAGCACAGGTGGTCGGTGGTCCATACCAATCAAACATTATTCATCTTTTTATACATCCTTATATGGCGCACTATTCTAACAGATTTTACAAAAATTATAGCTCTGGTCAGTGTTGCAAAATCAACAGTTCAACTTTTCAAGAAAATTGTTGTAACCCTCTAAAAAAAATAAAAATAATAAAAAAAACCTGTTCTAGTGTTCTGACTTTTACTTAAAAGAATTCTTACGTTTTTATATATACTATTACTGTTATGCTTTGATTGACAGAATCTAAGGACCGAGAACAATCCATACATGGGTTTCATATATACCTCATTCCAAGAAAGAGCAACCTTCATTTCTCATGGAAACACTGCCCGTCTTGCCAAGGAGTACGGGGACTTCAACCTCGCTCAGGTTATTATTGAATTCTGTAACAATTAAATATTATTTTTATTTGTGGCCCTCTGACCGGTTACTGTATTTCTAATTCCTTATGTGCAATTATTGTTTGCTATCATCATTGCTTTGGTCCGTATTAATTGTTACATTATTGAAATAATTCATATTGAAGTAACTCAATAATGCTGATATATACTTTCTTCCAGATATGTGGGACAATTGCATCAGATGAGAAGCGTCATGAGAATGCCTATAGTAAGATTGTAGAGAAGCTGTTTGAAGTTGACCCGGACTACACCATCCTTGCTTTGGCAGATATGATGCAGAAAAAAATCATAATGCCGGCACACCTGATGTATGACAGCTGTGACAACAACCTTTTTGAGCATTTCTCCTCCGTGGCACAGCGGGTCGGCGTCTACACCGCCAAGGACTATGCTGATATCCTTGAGTTCCTGGTGACACAATGGAAAGTCGCCGACCTCGTTAGGTTGTCCGGTGAAGGAAAACAGGCACAGGAATACTTGTGCACACTCGCCCCTAGGTTACGGAGGCTGGAGGAGCGGGCCCAAAGCCGTGCCAGCAAGGAGAGAAAAATGATGCCGTTTAGCTGGATTTATGGGAGGGAGGTTCAACTCTGAAGTGAGGGGAAAAGAAAAGGAGTGTGATTTAGTGTCAATAGGTGTAATCTGCATTTTTATTATTTTTTGTATATCATGAAATAGTGTGTGTCGGACTGTCCGGCCGTGAGTGTGATTTAATGTGCAAGTTGATCTTCAGGAATTAAGTTGTGGGTAAAAAGAATTATTGGGAAGTACTAGCTAAGTTATGGGGTTGCTTGAATTAAAGTGAATATATATTGAGAGATTATAATGACGAATGATTTAATTAAAAATATTATTTTATTTAAAAGGAAACAAGGTTGACAGACAGACTTTGCAGTCGCTTTACATCTACTTGAAAAGGTTGACAGACTTTGCCCAAGTACAAGACTCGTTTTCGAACACCACCGCCACCAAGATAAGGGCCAGAGATGTACATCGGCCTTAAAAAACTTGAATTTTTTATAAGGGATGTTGTTAGAAAGAATTTTATTATATGCAAGGATGATTTTATTATTGATCAAAATTAGGGTCTGAAGTGAATAAAAGAAAAAATAGGGTCTGAAGTGAAGGGGAGTCCAAAACACTTCTCATTTTTCAAACTTTTTGTGAAGGATTTCTGCTGTTCTGCATCATTCCATAAGACCATGTTTTGTAGAGAGTGCATATGCAAAAAGAGATGTTTTGCAGCGAGGCTTCTTTTGCTCAGCACACAAAGGAACAGTTGAAGCTTCCATAGGAAATAAAAATAAAAATGGACCACTGTAGATTTCTCTAGTAGACTCCTATTGAGAAATATAAATCTTAGATTCATATAAATATAAAAGCCTTGTGGTTATGGACCTCATGGTGGGAGTGCATAATATCTAGTGGATACAAGCAGGCGCCTTACATGCATACTAGACTACTAGTGGATACACTAGGCAGTAGGTACATAGCCAGTAGTATCAAGATGACATTAATGTTGATAGCCACGAAAGGGAAGTTGCTCAGTTGGTTGCCTCTTGCTTTGCTTTGCTAAGAATTAGTAGTGCAGCACATGTAGGCCTGGCAAACGTGCCAAACACACACGGAATGACCCCATTCCGTTTTCGTGCCATTTCGGAAAACGGAACGAAATCTCTGTTCCGTTTCCGTTTCGTTTTTGAAACGGTAAGAAAAATTGGTGCCACATTCCGTTTCGTTTCTGTTTTCCATTATAATTCCTCATTTCAGTGTTCCATTTCGGTAAAACGGTATAATTATCCATTCCGTTTTCGTTTCGTTTTCTGAAACGGCAGCGAAAACTGGTGCCACATTCCGTTTCGTTTTTGTAAACGAAACGGCATCACGTTTTTTTTTTGCGTTTTGCCAGGCCTAAGCACATGGGTTCGAATCCCAGCAAGCCATATTTTTGACCATCAAAAAAAGACATTAATGTTCATAGCCATTATTGTTTATACTTTATAGCAAGAAAATAAGTAGTGTAACTGTAAAAGGACAGCAAAGGATTCTAAGGCTCCGCTCCACAAGGGAGTAATAGAGGCTAAGGAAAGGAAGGAGAGGGGCGAATCGACGGATAAGCTCGGTTACCCCCAAAATCGGAGGGTACTGAGGTTCCGCTCCAGAGTCCCCCTCTCCCGAGTACTCCGAGTACTCCCCTCTGGAGCGGAGCCTAAAGTATGGGACTGGGAACTGAGCGACAGTATCAATGTGCCAGTGACATATCTGTAATTTTTTCTCACTTTTTCCAATGTAAAGGTTCCATCAATTATTGGGACTGATAAATTCGAAACAGATCACATGGGTTGAAATTACGACATTGGCGTTTAAAAAATTACCACCCTAACATTCAGTGATTTCAATCCCGAAACAAATCCAAATCTGTTTTGAGATTTTTTGAACTCGAAACTATATATTTATTAATTGCATGTGGATCAGTGATGAGAGCACTAGACTGGTTTCAAAAATTTAAGTGGTGCATGCACTTTAATTTCAAAAAAATTAGCAAAGCCTCCTTTTACTTAAAAAAAAAAATATTGATGTTAATTATTTTTATTTAAACAAATCCGAAAAGAAGATGACAAAATAAAGCCTAATGTCCTTTCGTTGTTTATCACTTTCCCTTCCCTTTTATGTTGCAAAATTTTACTTTCTGTTATAGGGCTCAAAAGGCCCATCAAGGCCCAGATCAACCCACTCCTAAGTTTCTCTTTTCCGGACAATGTGACACACGTTTAACCACGGATTAGACGTCTTTTAAAAAACCACATTCTTGAATTAGGCACATGTGACCGATGGTGAGATGTGTGTATAGGTTATGTAACCGATGTAGCAAGTTGATCAAATAATTAAATGAATATATGTAAATAATCGAAGAGCCACTTCAGCTTATTTACATCCATGCATTAAAGTCCAGAAATGGATCAATAGATATTCATGAAATCATGGAAGAACGAAATAATAATAATAATTCTCAATTGCGTACTAGATCCATGGGACCAGCTGGAAAGAATATTTTAATACGTGCTTAAATACATCCATATCTGAACAGCTAAAAATATTTCTAAAAGAAGATTGAAATGAGGCTCGGAATCTTACTCGACTCAGCAATTTAAATCCGCTTGCATTCAAACTCATATGCTTAACCGTACTTTTTTTTTTTTAAAAAAAAAAAGAAGGGGTCGAGCCCCGGCCTTTTATTAATAAGTTAAAAATACAAGTAAATCCAAGTGCATCAAAGAAAAATGAAATTACACAAGCAAAAAAGTGTATGCTTATCCGTACTTAAACTAAAAAAAATATTTATTATTGGTGAAATAATAAGTTTTAGACTAGCACAAATTATAGACAATAGATTTTATACATTTGATTTGATCGGAGATGTAGATGGTAACTTTAGATGAAAAAATTGACTCTTCATTTTAAATGAAGAAAGACCATTAATTATATATAAATATATATATATTTTGTCTAGCATGTACAGTCTTATGTAAAACAAATTAATATCAGTATTTTGTTTCATTGTGTACGCGTATTTGTACACATTTTTCTAGTATTCGAAAGAGGAGATCCAAATCAGGCGCTACTCGGAAATTTAGACGTCAAACTGATGCTTATGCATACTTAAATTACTAAAATATTCAAAACGAAAATTTTAAATGAGGCTAGGAACCTTACTCTACTCAGAAGTTAGAAATTTTAGATATTCTTGCATTCAAACTCATATGCTTATGGCTAGTGAACATCCAAAAGCCTCTGGCCCTGGACCCGGCCCTGGCCAAGCCCTTCTGAAACAAAGGGCCGGCCCGGCCTCTCTAAGCCCTTAAGAAGGGCCAGGGCTTAGAGAGGCCAGGCTTAGGAAGGGCCAGGCCACAATCTCAGCTGAATAGAGGCCTAGAGAGGCCAGACTTTGGAAGGGCCAGGGCCCAGAGAGGCCAGGCTTACGAAGGGCCGGGGCCTAGAGAGGCCAAATTTATAAATAATCAGACACAATATCAACTCAAGAGTACACTCTATCTGATCAAATCCAATCCAATCTAAACTGATCATTCCAAATAATATTAAAATTCTTTAACATATTGATGCTAATACAAGTTAAAACAATATATATTTCTCATAAAATGTTAGTTATTTCATGCATTTGTGATTTTCAATTATTTTAATTCATTAATATATTAACAAAAGTTGATTTTTTTAAATTTTTTCTATGTCGTTATAATATAACCTGTCCTAAACTCAAATTAAAGATGAAAAAAAATTTACAATTTATATTTAAATATTTTATACCATTTCTATTATCTTTTATAAATAAAATATTTATATTTTAAATATAGTTTAAACGAATTTTTTAAGAAAAATATTGTTTGTTCGTAGGCCCTTCAGGCCCTTTAGGCCCTTCGAGCCCGGCCTCTTGAAACCCGGATGGCCTAAAAGGGCCATGCTTGAAAAGGGCCAGGCTCAATCTTCATATTTAAGCCCTTTTAAGCCCGGCCCTTCCAAAAGCCTCCCAAAGTCCGGCCCTGCCCAGCCCTTGAGCAGGCCCTTTTAGACCCGGCCTCCCGAGAACCCGGCCCGGCCCTGGGAGGCGTTCACTACTTATGGCTATAATTGCCCCTTTGACTCTCTCTCATTCCATTAGTCCATCACCCTTCTGTCCTTCTCTCTCTATTAAACACGGATCATACAACAGGGAAGCAACTAACAACATGTCCAGAGCTCTAAACACAGACCTTCTCTCCTTCTCTCCCCCATTAAAATACAACAAAAGGTGGAGAATGGGTCCTGCTAAAGTCTCCATGATGGATACAATTACACAGTAATTAAGCTTTTTTATATGCCGTAGTAGACTAGTAGTTGTACAGTTTGTTCATTATCAGTTTTTGGGTTTTGAGGATTTCTATTACTTAGTCTTCTGTGGGCTAATCAAAACTTTTCGTATATTTGATGCGGTAGTTTGAATTTTCAAGTTTTGATACCTTATTTCAATCATGAAGTTTTTCTGATTTTAAATACGCACAATGGCACAAAATTAGTGTAAAAGGATGTATCTTAAGCAGCATGGAATGCATTAGTCACTAAAATAATTGTTTTGAAGGGATGAAACAGTGAAGAAACTTCCTATTGTACCCGGTAAGAAGAATGAACCAGTGTTCCACTCAATGCCACGAGAGAAGATTGAGATCTTCAACAACCTTGAGCCTTGGGCCAGAGACAACATCCTGCCTCTCCTGAAGCCTGTAGAGGAATGCTGGCAGCCGCAAGATTTCCTGCCAGAACCATCAAGCGAGGGCTTTGATGATCAGTTACGGGAGATCAGGTTGCATGCCAAGGAAATTCCAGACGAGTATTTTGTATGCTTGGTGGGGGATATGGTAACTGAGGAGGCACTACCGATGTACCAGACTTCGTTAAACTCCTTGGATGGTGTTAGAGATGAGACTGGTGTTAGTTCAACGAGTTGGGCAATCTGGAGCCGTGGCTGGACCGCTGAGGAAAATAGGCATGGTGATTTATTGAACAAGTATCTCTACTTGTCGGGTCGGGTGAACATGAAGATGATTGAGAAGACAATCCAATATCTGATTGGCTCTGGAATGGTAAGCAATTGTGTAATTGTGTAACATTATTTTATCTGATTGCGCACTAAAGTATATATACAAGTTTTATATTTTGTGTCAGAATCTGAGGACTGAGAACAATCCATACAAATGTTTCATATATACCTCATTCCAAGAAAGAGCAACTTTCATTTCTCATGCAAACACTAGCCGTCTTGCCAAGGAATACGGGGACTTCAAGCTCGCTCAGGTTCATATAGAATTTTGCATTCATTATTGTTTTTTTTTTTAATTGTGGACCCTCTGATCATTTAGTTAGTGTAATTCTAATTCCTTCTTTATAGTAATTATTTATTGGCCATCATTACTGCTGTAGTTAATTGTTTCGTACAATTTAGTATAATTTATCGCTTTTTCTCTGATAACTTCATATTCAAATACAATTCTTCAAACTTTTATACCAGATATGTGGGTTAATTGCATCTGACGAGAAGCGTCATGAGAATGCCTACAGTAAGATTGTGGAGAAGCTGTTTGAAGTTGACCCGGATTACACCATCCTTGCTCTGGCAGACATGATGCAGAAAAAAATTGTGATGCCAGCGCATCTGATGTACGACAGCTGTGACGACGACCTCTTTGAGCACTTTTCCATGGTAGCACAGCGTGTCGGCGTCTACACCGCCAAGGACTATGCCGACATCCTTGAGTTCTTGGTGGCACGCTGGAAAGTCGCTGATCTCATCGGGCTCTCCAGTGAAGGAAGACAGGCACAAGAATATGTCTGCACACTCGTACCCAGGTTTCGGAGACTGTATGAGCGGGCCCAAAGCCGGGCCACCAAGGAGAGAAAAATGATACCGTTTAGCTGGATTTATGGGAGGGAGGTTGAACTCTGAATCCAAGTGAAACGAATAAAAGGCGGAAAAAAAAAGAAGGGAAAGGAAAAACAAAGAGAGGGCCGGAGAAAATCTATTATAAGAATATGCGAAGTTCTTTTTTTTTTTTTCTTACGGGTTTGTCTGATCTGTTAGTGACTTAGTGTGCAAGTTGACCTTTGGCCGATGTTTTGTGTAAAAATTGTTGGTACTTGGTATTTGGAAACTATTAGCTATCTAAGTTATGGATAAATTGATTATACTAGCAAACATACCCACACTCAATAGGTGGTAAATAAAAATTTGAAAAAAAAATATATGCTCTATTTCTAAAATGAAAAAAAAAATAATCATTACAAGAAAAGATGGTCTTTAGATAGAAATTCAGCAATAAATTATTTCTATTAAAAGTAAAAATGTAATAAACTAATGTCCATCACTAACATTTCACCATTGATTTATATGATCAATGATTAAGAATGCACAGAGTAAACAATTGTTTAATCACATTCTTAGTCTAATTGTTTTAGTCCTTAGATACTACTTTATAAGCAGTAGAGAAGAAAGAATGATTTATTGAGAATTTTTTTATTAAAAAGAAGTATTCAATTATTAATAAAAGCTTAATTGTATAGGCTTTGCATTTGCTTTATTTTTTATTTCTTAGCACACACTTAACTGAAGCACATCTCCTGTTTATCGGTCTTTAAAGTCGGTTACAACAATTTAGAAATTGAGTCATATTTATCGGTCTTTTTTCCCAAGTTCTGTTTACAGACTATTGATGTAGGCATAACATCTTGCATTAAATGTTTGACAGGGCTTGCTTCTTTTATAGACTTATATAGTAATATTAAATAAGTAAATAATTAAGCACTCTCTGTCACAAACTTCCAAATATTGAAAAATCTTTATTGACAAGTATGATCATATTCTGATCAAGCGTAACTAAATAAAATAGAATTTGGTCACCGTGATGCATATGTGCTACTGGTTGGAAAATTTTTTTTCCTTTCCTCCTCCTTTATAGGCCATTCATAACTTACTTTAATGCTATATATAGTTATCGGATATTGAATTTATTTCAAATGTCTTTTTCCATCGAAGATGCTTGGACTTTCTTATCACATATATAGTGTGTCTAATTTGTATTTCATTCGCCGACAAAGCTGTGACTAATGCAAGTTTCTCATAACATAAAGGGATGTTTCATTGTAAAGACTAGTTAACATATATTTTCACAAAGCGCTTTTACAGTAAAAGAAAATTGACTCATAGAATATTAATTATTATTGTTGTTGTTGTTGTTATTATTGTTATTATTGTTATTTTGATAAAAGTGCTTAACAGAGGTGTCTGCATCCATTAAAGTATGCAAAAAGTTTTACAGAAAAGTCACACAGAAAGTGACTAAACATAGCAAACTACATAACACTAAACCAAATCCAAACTACTCCACACATTTGAGAGTTCTTTCTCTATCATTTTTCAAACTTTATTATGTGTACTGACTAATGAGATTTAAATTTGACTCCCTTTTTCTGCTCTTTTTCCGTTTTGACAAGTCTTAAATTGTAGACTAATGCTACAATTGCTGACTAAATACAAGTCATTTTGAGATTCAAGCATTTAATTGGGGGTGGAGGTGCTATTTTTGTATTTGATAAGGGGCTCAAATTCTTATTAATTTGTGGCAGTCATGTCACGCCTGCGGCCGGAATACAGAACGCGCAACCCAAATACAAATGTCATTTTCAAATTTCAAATACCGACGAAAGTAAGGCTGAGAGGTACCGCCGTCGAAAAACTTTGATCTTTCTCTTAAAGGATCAAGGATTTTTTTTTTTCTCTTTTTTTTTTTTTTTTTGAAACAAAGCAACCATTTTATTATTTGAAACAAAGAGTTATTACAAACTTTTTAAAAAAAAATCTCTCAATATATCTCAGATCAACAACTTTTTGACCTGAGTCGTATGCAACTATACAACTCTTCTAATTTTATTATCCCCCTCTAATGATTAGTTGAGTAGTTATTCTGACGGCAAACTACCCCTAAATAGTCGATTTTCATTCTTTGAAAGGAGATACAAAGATGTCAAGTGCACTCCACCGTATCCTTATGCGCAGTTTGTCACTTTTACTCCTTTAGGTTTGTTACTTGTATCTCTCCCCATTGAGTTGGTGCAGCCTTCTATGTTCATCCATCTTGGAACTGACATGTCTTCACTTCACTTCCACCAGTTTGCAATGCTTTCCTTGTTCTTCTCATTGTTGATGTCAGTAGGTGTCTCATTGTTTTAGGTACAACATTATTAGAGATAATAATTTTGTTTTTATATCAAGCCGGCCATATACTCCAAAGGATCAAGGATGTTGTTACAAAAATAATTTAGGGTCTGAGTTTTATTAATGGATTTCCCTGACTCAATATTTAAACGCGCTTCGGGCAATTAATTTTAGCTGAGAAAAACATGTTTACATAATAAATTGGACCAAGATGGATATTTGCAAAAAAAAAAAAAAAAAATGATCTCCAATGAGATTTCAATTAATATAGAGAGCACATTGAACAGTTCGGATTGATTGTTAGAATCTTAAAAATTGAGACATAATCCAAATTAACTATAGCACAGATTTTAGTCCGCCTCCCGTTTTCAAATTTACTGAAGTAAAGATCATAAACAGATGTCCAAATTAACTGTTTATTTGCAGCAAAAAGTTCCAAACGGCAAAAGTATTATGAAAATATCAAATGATTCGTCTGATTAGAGTGCATAAATGTTACATTTAGTACAATTTCTAGTGCAATATGGATGATTCCATATCAATTGTCACAAAAATCTTTAGTCAATTTCAATATAACAAACAAATTTCAAAAAAAGGCAAAATTAATACTATGAAAAGATCAAAGAAAACCACAAGCAGCTGTATATACCTGTAGTGACTAATAACGGAATCAACCTAATTACTACAGTGCATGTGCGTCAGACAGTCCTGCTTGATCCTGTGTGGATTTGTATCTAGTCAAACGTCTAAATTGTACGATATATATGCCTGCGGGCTTACAAGCCCAAGAAAAATAAATTAGTACGATATATACTTACAAATAATTTATGACTTACAGTTATGTTATGCTTTATAGTGAAACAAAATTCTTTTTTGAATTTAATTCTATATTGTGAAAGTTGCCTTAAACAGAGTTGTCTGGGGTGTTTCTAAATTTTTAGAAAACCATTTTAGAATTCTAAAGTCTCAGAAATTATCGTTACATTATTTCATATCATCCCTTTAGTTTTTATTCGTCAATCGTATTTTGTTTTGTTTGGGTTCATACTGGTGCATTGGTTGTCACTTGTCAGGAAGATCCTTAATTCCTATCAAAGCACACATACAATTAACTATAAATCCCACTTTGATTAATAAATATACCCATTTTAATCACGGTAGATTCTATTAATTAATTTTATTAGCCGAATTAATTGGTTTGTACTTCTTCTTCTTCAATATGCTCGGTCAGTCGGTCGTTAATGGGTGTATAAAAGCCCA
Organism: Rhynchospora tenuis; assembly: GCA_027725995.1. Lineage (NCBI taxonomy): Eukaryota > Viridiplantae > Streptophyta > Magnoliopsida > Poales > Cyperaceae > Rhynchospora > Rhynchospora tenuis. Next base: position 79,274,824 of record CM050888.1, read on the forward strand.
TGCTTCTCTTTTAAAATTCACCATGCTAGTTTCCGGCCCATAAAGACCCATTTTTAGCCGGCTTAAGTTTCTCTTGCCGGCCCATCTAGTAACAAAATTTCAGTTTTTTTTTTTTTTTTTTTTTGAGGTTCAAACAGCCCGTGGGCTAAATTTCAGTTGTCCTCTTACAAGGAGGAAAACCAAAAATGTTACCCTCAGAAAAACTAACAAACAGAAACTTTTGAAAATTAGACTGTTAACTTCTAAACTATATATTGGCTAAGCATTTGAAGAATGCTCAAGTGATTGTGGTTCCAGTTGATGGACAGGTGATGCAGGATTCTTCAGGCGCTCAGGTGGTGCAGGGTCCTATTGCTGCACCTGGAAATAGCTCACTGAATCAGTCGGTTCAGGTTGTGGAGCCTTCAAGGGTGGCTAGCACATTTGAGGATGATGAGGATCTACTAGGGAACTAGGGTTCAATTTTCTGTTTAGCTGTTTGTATCTCAGGATTTTTATTTTTTTTGTTTTGCTGGTCTTTGGTAGCTATTTGGCTGTTTGTATTGTTGTTTACTGATACTCTTCTCTCGGTTAATGATTTTCTCTAGGTCTCCCTTCTTGGGAGGCTGCTGTTTTAAAAAAAAAAAAACCTTCCAAACTATATATATTTAGGTCCTCAAAAGCAATTAACAACATCAGTAAACAAGAAAAGAAAGGAGTACTTTAACGACTGGTGGTTTCAATGCTAGGAAGGAGAAAGATGCATTCAACAGCAGATACCAAACAAGAGTACATGTTTAAAACACGATTCCTTAGGAAACCTTATAAAATAGGGGGATATGGACTTGATTAGAATCATCGAGTTATAATATCCCGCCGCAACAATAGATGGGACGTGCTGGAGTAATTTTTTACTGAGATCATTCTGGAATTCCATTTATCTCGAATTGGATGACCAAAATCATACCCAACCTTAATTGTTTAATCTCATAAATTTATGGATTAGGACAACTTATCAAACTATTGAGATATACCTTCTCCAGATCTTCAATCTAAACCGTTCGTAGATCAAGATATGAAATTTGCTTAATAAATTAATAGGATTCAAGATATATGTATATATACACATAAGGTTAGAGTTCGAGGTACGCTGTAGTGCTTTATGAAAAACCACGGTATTACCTTTTGCGCTGTCGGTTTTGAAAAACCGGCATTCTTTAGGTAATGAATAAAGAAGATTTTGTTTGATCTAGTATTGTACATATCACATCCAACGGTCAAAATGAATTATAGGTGCTTACAAATAGTCTCAACAAGCTTATATTCAGCACCGCAACGTCTGTCCTTGTTTCAATAAGAGTTTGAAACCCTAGAATTTCTCACAAACCCTAGAAATTTCTCACAAAACTTAGAAATACTAAGGTCAATGAGAAGAAGAGGAGTGATGGATTTTTTGGCTAATTCATTTTCGTCTTCCACTTGATGGGTTAGATCTAAATCGGGATCAACAGTTGCGGTATGTTTACTTGGCAGCCGCTGTCAAGTTTTTCTAAAATAAGCTACGGTATGTCCTCAATCCTCATTATATAATTTTTGTTATTTATATGCATTCTCTTCATACTTGTTTATTATTTACTGTGCATCTGAAAGAAAATCGATGAAAAACATACAACAATAAACAAATTCTCTTGCCGAAATGGGAAATTTTTAGTTTGCATGATTCTGTACTGTTCGACCTGTCAAGTTTAATTGCTTTGGAGAAGGAAGGTCTTTTAGTATGCATATAGATTCGCATCATTTCAGTTTTGTGCGTTGGCAGTCCTATCAAAATTTTGTTGGAACTTAGTCCTTTCTACTTGTTGGCGGATCTAACCATGGAAATTTATGCCCCCTAAGTTTTTTTTTTTTTTATGGTCACCAAATAATTACATATTAAACACGTAATCAGAAATTATACTTGGAAGAACAATAAAGAAAAAAGAAATCTTTCCTAAGATTATCACACTCTTAGGGATGATGGCTCAGATGCAGTTGAGATAAGAGTGAGTGATGACGGCTCAGAATTAGATGAGATGTCCGAGGATGATTTGATTTGTCTTAATCAGACATCCTCAATCAAAATCTGTATGCACTCATCGCTCGTCGATACTATCCTGACACTAACCAGGTCGCTGTTTTTGAGTTTACCCCAAACATTACCTGCTACTTTTCTTTTCCTTTAATTTTATAAGATTATTTACAAAAAAATTTCTCTTGACTTTTTTGTTGCAAGGGTACCACCAATTTAAAGAACTGCAACAATTGCAAGACGAAAATAATCCAACGTTTCTGTTTCAATTAGTTTCTCTCTGACTCTCTACACATTGAGAGTACTGAGAAATTGATCAACGAGATTAGCTTCTATTGATAGTTTCCCTCCTTCTCTATGGCACACAAAAACTAATACCTACAGATTTTGTTGGTATTTTATTTTATTAATTTTCTTTATATTTGTTGTTTTCTCAAGCAATCAACCATGCAGCAGCAAGGGTTAGCTTTTCTTGTGTGTATGTGCGTGCACGCGTGCGTGTATGTAATTGTGTGTGTAATTCCTGATTAATGATAAGTCATCTAACAATTATTATTATTATTATTGTTCATACTCTTTCAGCTTATAATCCGATATATCATGTCCTTCAGTAAGCAACTTTTTATTGAACTCATATTATTCCCTAAATAATATTACAGTATAAACATAAAGCATTTGTGCCTTCTAGGGTCATCTCTGACTCTGTTGTTATAGCTATCAAACAGTAGATACTCTCCCCGACATAGATTCTTAAAAAATGTATGGCAAAAAAAAAAAAAAAAAAACATTTCCAGAAAATTGTTATATAAACTATGTTGATTGAATATTCAGATTCTATGGATCTTTCGAGTTCTAACAACTAACAAGTATAAACCAATCAAGCTTTTCATCGTGTCCAATAGTAAATTCACAAAAGGTGTGGAACTAAACTTTAATTTAACATGATATTCCTCAAAAAGAAATTTTGACATATTGAACTTTAATTTATCTAGGAATAAACAATATGTTTTGGTAGGTTTCGAAATTAAATTCCATGAGACTAAAGCATCTTCATAGGTGTTTTAAACAATACATGAAATATCTAATTTATCTGGATCATTTTATCATTAATAAAACCTTCTTAACATGACATATATTTGACTATATTTCTGTGTCATATCAGGTTCAAATGCGGCAAGAGAAAACTGATAGAACTAGTTAATTAAAAATGCTCAGTCGGATACATTTGCTTCAAATACCCGTTGTATCATATAGCATCGTCTTGTATTGTATCCCCTTTTATGGCGAGGCACAAGTACATGTGTACATATTTTTCCAAGTGCCAAAAAAAAATAATAATAAAAAGTAAATTATCCCACTTTGCTGTGTCATAAACGTCAAAACGATGGTAATAAGTTAACTGCTCTTTTGCAGACATTAGCTAATCAAAATTCAAGTTTGCATATTTATCACAAAACTATATGCATCAGGTACATGGTTACTAGTATTCTGTAGAAATTAGTAAATAAGAATTCAAATTGCATATTTATCACTAAACTAATTGTATCAACTACTGCTAAACTTCTAATAAATTAAGTGCGTTCCTATAAAAAGAAGGGTAACAGTAACACTCTACATATCTACAACATCTCCACAAACTGTCTTAAATATTTTCAAAATGTGTCACAATAAGGATACAACAAAAATTCCTTCGACAATTTCAAAGATGAAAAAAGAAACAACAAAGGAGAAACCATGCAACATATAATTCAATGCTGAACAAAACAAAATTTAGTCACTTCAAACGTGACCACTATATCATTGCTTTAGTTTTGAATTTCAATATAAAAATATACAATAACAATAAGAAGACAAAATGCAACCAGTTTCTCCAATTTTGAGAAGCTGAATACAAACAATAATTACCTTTATTTGGTGTACATTTCAGATTTTAGTATGCCAACATAAGGTAGATTTCGATATAGCTCTGCATAATCCATGCCATACCCCACAACAAAGTAATCTGGGCACTGCAAAGCAAAGAGTGATATTCACATGAAACACTTCTATAAAAATAAAACCAAGAAAAAGCTGTACAATCAGATTCTGCAATTAAACTTAATCTGAGATTTTGGTAAACTTTCCTGGGAGTTGAGTACCAGTACACCAGAGAAAATGAAGGTCAGGTTAAGCCCATCTATCATGCTATCAGTTATATTTATTGTTCTTTAACTTTTCCTTTGAAGAGAAACTGGTAGAGTACCATACTACCACCAAACAAAAATGTACAGGTGAACCACATAAATTTTTACATGTATAAACCAGGTTGCATACTCCCAAAGAAAAACTTTGAATCTTATTGAATTACTTCTACAAAAATAGATATACAGCATACCTCAAAACCACTATAGAATTTTCCACTTCCCACAAGCTTGACCTCAACTTTTCTTCTAGATGGTTTGTCTAGCAAGGCACACACCGACACAGAGCTCACCCCTTTCTTTTTCAAATAGGAGATGAGGTGTGAAAGGGTTTTTCCAGTGTCTACAATATCCTCAACCTAGCATATAACAATGGAAATAGTGATTCTTGTTGCAAATTTTAGAATTATGGATGCCAAATACACCAACAGAACTGTGCAGTATACATTTTCTGAGACTTTTCTTTTAGGTTAGTCATTATATTTCGTATATCCTTGGCTTGGAACCTATAAATTACTCTTTTCCTTTTGTAAACATCAGGCGGTTTAGTAGTAATTTTAGTTTTGTACATACTAATTGGGGATGGAATTCGAAAAGTAAATTGAGTAATATTCTTATTGAACCATTATGCATATATCCAGCTTGCACAATTGGTCAACTTCAATTTAGCCTATTTCATTTTAGTAATTTGCATAATAAGCACTTAAATTAGACTAAATAAATGCTTATTTTATTTTAGCAAAAGGTTCCACTCCAGATACCTAACTTATCCAACCATTCCACACAACAAAAAGATAACATACATCATTTTCAGACTCCCACCATTACATGGAATCCATTCTCCAGGGTTGAATAAAAATATATTCTATAAAGCAGAGGTCAACATTTAATATTTTCTAGGAGAATCTCCAAGTAGTTTACCTACAACATCCCTCAAATTCATGCTAATAAGAAATTAATTTCTAAACTTCTAATTCATAACAAAAGAAAGAAATAAATACCAAAACAACATGCTTTCCAGTGACGTCAACCTTGAGGTCACACGAGATCCTGACCTCGCCACACGACTCCGTACCGGATCCGTACGACTCAGCTCTGATGAAATCAATGGTAATCGGCGCGTGAATCCTTCTGACAAGATCAGCGATGAAGAGGAAGGCGCCAGTGGCGACTCCGACGAACACAACGCCGTCGGCGCCGGAGCTAAGGTCGGCGGATATCTCAGCAGCGAGGTCCGAGACACGCTTTGCGATGTCGGACTCGGAGAATAGGATCCGCTCCATATCGGATTCGGAACCCATCGAGAGAGGAGAAAATGGTAGAAGAGAGAGGTTTTGGTTTTGGAATTTGGACAGGTTTTTGTTTTTGTGTTTGAGCGGAGCACTATCTATCTTCGGTGACTTGAATTGGATTGGAGGGAGAGACATGACAAAAATTGAAATAGGTTAATTTCTTATATATCCTCAGGATTTATTTATTTATTTTCTTATTTGTGTATTATGTATCTTCGTTCATTCTTTTAATTTTTTCTTATCGACCCAAGACTAATTAGACATGAATTAACCTTTGCTAAATTATCTATATTTACATTTGGTATAAATGATAACGAAAATGTCCTCTTAATATACACTTTTTTCTTTCTTTCATTCAAATCTAATGTGCTATGGTACAAGTTTTAATCGTTCAACGAAATTGTAGTGGAGATAATCATCTCTCTACTTATCGAATGTGCTATGGGCAGATAAGAAAGAACAGGTGGAGTTAAAGTGAAATTTAGGTTCTGATCGGGACGCTGAAAATAATCGCACGATTTGGAAATGGAATTAGTGTGATTTGAAAAATATGATCGGAAGAGAGGAGAACGAAGAAAAAGAAATGATTTCGTGCGATTTTAGGGGCTACAAATCCCGTACGGAATTCTCGCCTAAAACGTCGAAATTTGGCGAGAATTCGTCGCTCACCGCATCTCCTTCCTCTTTCTCTCTCCTCCGGTGGCTGACCAAATCGCATGAAAATTACAGCTTCCTTTGTCGATCAACGGAAATGATTTCGTTTGAAAAATCTTCTCTTTTTTTTCCGTCGAAATGAACTCTTTTCTCGTTATTCTCTTTTCCGATCAGAGCCTTACAGTGTCGAGAGAGAAATATAAAAAATCAGAGGGCAAATAAGAAATTAATCTCAGAAGCAAAGGACGGATCCAAATCTGAGTTTCACGTTATGTGCCAAATTACTGATGTAACGGGTCCCACACATCAATGACTTATAACAACACATGGTATCCAGAGCAGAGGACGTTTTGTTCGAGAAGGATCGAGATCAAATATTTTATATTGCTGACGTTTTGAAATATAACTGGCCAGTCAAAATCTTAATCTATTCAATTTATATTTTTGCAGGCAGCAGCATTTCCACGTTTCATTGGTTTACACAAATTTAATATAATGAAAAAGTATATTAGCTGCAAGCCTTCAACTCAATTGTATATACATGAATTGAATCAAATTAATATAATTTTAGACAGTGTATTTTTGTTTCTAAAAAAAATACAATGATAGATTTAAGTCAAATTATATCAATTTTCTTCAACTTTCTTGCAATTGTAATCTTCAGAGTTAGGAATAAAACTATAGAAGGCAATGGTAAGATTAAAAAGAGAGCAGGTGGATTAATAAAACATATACAGTTGTATCTAATATATAATAACATATTAAATTTAAAATAATAATTTTTTGTAGTGAATTAGTTGAGTCATTGGACGAGTTTTTACACCTCAATATGAACGCATGTACATTAATTAATGAACCATAAAAGTAGAAGTATTACGAGAAAGCAGTTTTCTATTCTTTTTTTATAATATAGGAGGACCACTAATTCCACATAACATTCTCTAGTCTTCCATCAAGGTCATTTCCATTATTTGTCTTGTTGTCTCCATGACTCCATCCAAGAGCTAAAACCAAAATTATCAATTAATTATGGATCGTTGTGCTAGATTGAGACAGAGAGCTTACAAAATGAGAATCTTTTCTTTTCTCCACTGCCGCGGAGCACGCGTTTTCCACAGAGCATACAGTATTACAGTGTGAATCCAGTGAATCCACCGAGGCCAATGAAATCCCACACGTCAGTGAACAAAATATGTGCTGTTGCCAGTCAAAAATGTGAGTGAAAGATTGCCTAGGGCATTTATGTACTATTTAAAAAAGAAACGAAAGATGTAACAGCTAACAAGATGGACTTTGATATGCTAGAAAAATAAAATAAACGAATAATAAGTAACAATTTTTTTCCTTACAGTTTGTTTAACATGTAGAAAATAAAAAAAATAAAGAAAAATATTCCATTTTGGCTTCACAATATTTCCGCTAAAATGTTATCATACAGTTAAAAAAAAAAGCTTGTCCTTTCTTTTTTCCCCATAGATTTCTGATTCCCCCCTGCATCAAATCAACCCAATGTGACTTCAATCTATGATTGACAATTTACTTGGTGTCTATATGTCCCTTGACACTTTCATATTATTATTCTGAATTTAGAAAATACATAGACTCTGCATTTTTTGTAGAACAAGTGCTTTCTTTATTTTTAGAAGAGGCCTCACAAGAGGTCCCATTTCTTTTTTCAATTATAGAAAACGGATCACGTATCCATATTTTCCTTGCTCGTATTTTTCTAGCATCAATACCAAACTTGAAATGTAAACAATTTAAGTCCCATCTGACAAGTATGCTCATATTTAAAGAAAAAAAAAAAAAAAGATCTCACGAGTAATGCATTGACAAAGACAATATACATTAAAAAAGTGGATTCTCGACTTTCCGGAGAGCTATCTAACAATAATGATTTTCCGAAGGATCCAATTGTAAAAAAGGAGCAACCAAGAGAGAATAAAGTAGAGTTGCGTCTATGTTGCATTCTCTGATCGGGACTTCTCTCGACCTCCCCTCTCCATCTCCATCGCCTCCTTAGGCGATAAACCAATCAGGAGGTGCGATTCTCTCTCTCTCTCTCTCTCTCTACTTTCAGTCGAAACCCTAGCCCAGGTTTATCGAATCTAATTTTCCTTTCTGTTCTTCTTCTCATATCTAATCTTGGATTCTTTGAAGCTGGAGGAAACCCTAGCTATGGTTTTGAGCTGAATTTTTCTTTTTATTTTTCATTATTTTGTGTTACTCCTTGTACAAGGAATTGTTTCTCTAGCAATTAATTATTGCTAATTATAGGATTTAAGCTAGAGACTCAAGTCTAACTATTCTTGCATAGGCTTAAAATTAGATTCTATTTTACCCTAATCTGTGTTCTTTCGTTGGTACAATTTATGTTAGGCTAGCAAATTTCCAGGTATTTCTTGCTTTAATATTAATTTTAGGCTGATCCCTTTGTTATTGGAGTAATTAGGATCCAATCAAATTCTAGTTAGTCCTTGATCAAGGCTATGAAGATATTAAAATTGTTTTTTTTTACACCAGCAGTCAGTACTGGTTCCTGTACCATTCCAGTCACTTCTGGCAACAGAATGAACTGAATCCAAACAATACTAAGTTCTTACTGGATGGGTGCTTAGATTTACTTTTACCATGTCTTGTTCCATTGTGTCATCAGAACTTCTCGTCTTAAGCATGAATTAATTGTGTAAAATGGCTTCCAATAAAAGCCTCTACTGTATAGAAAATGGATGAATAAAATTTTTTTTATTGTTGCAGTCACTCAACAGAGGTATATATTCAGTACTAATTTGATAAAGTTTGAAAATAATAGGAGGGATGTCGACGCCAGCAAGGAAACGATTGATGCGTGATTTCAAGCGACTGATGCAGGACCCACCAGCCGGCATCAGTGGTGCTCCCCAGGACAACAACATTATGCTATGGAATGCTGTCATTTTTGGGTAATTTTCATCTAGTTATTCTTTTTTTCCCCCTCTAATGCCTTGTGTCCATGGTCTTGGTCTTGGGAGCATCTCTCTTGATTTCAACCTATACTATCTGATTTTACCTATGCTCCTAGAAAGAGCTTTATGTGAATTTCCTTTCAGAACTTCAAAGTACAGAAATAATAAATGTTGAGGATATGCCATCTGAGAGGTACAATAATCTGATAGTTTAAGTTTTTGATGTTGGGAATAATCTGGATATACCCATATTTGATGGTGATATTTCAAGGTATCACAGGTGTACATATATTTAGTTACAAATATTTATGTTGGGCAGTGAATTGTTTTCTCTTTCCATCTTGATAATGCTTAAGGCGAAGTTGCTGTAAGGAAGATTAAGCCTTGAACACAGTTACATACAGTTCAAATTAAATAAAAAGAAACATCATAAAAATGATTATTGTATATCCTGATTGCTAATATGGTATTTTTTATTTCATTCTATTGCATTGTTTTTGTTGTACTGGCCTAACAACTGTTTGTTTAATTATGTTGCAGACCAGATGACACTCCATGGGATGGAGGTTAGTGAAAAGTTAATTAATGTTAATTAGGAGACTAATGCTTGTCTTTTTTTTTTTTGGGTCTTTTCTAATTCTCTAACTTGAGTTTAGTTTACAATTTAGAGACGAGAATAATTCTCCATTTCTAAAGAACCTTGTACTGATGAAATAGTTAGCTTAAGTTACAAAGGTGTAAGTTTCTACCAAATCCAGGACCTTGCTTGTTTGTTTGTGCCAGTTGTATAGATTCTGACATGTAATCAAATATGTATATCAGTATATGAATTAAACACTCTCTCCTCAATTGAAATTTATGGATTACCCTACCTGAGATTGAACATACCTGTAACTAAGTTTAAATAGCTAGAGTGACCATCTTTCTATACCTGGAATCAATCTAATATGATGAACTTCTCAGGTACGTTTAAGTTGACACTTCAATTCACGGAAGATTATCCAAACAAGCCACCTACAGTACGTTTTGTTTCCAGGATGTTTCACCCGAACAGTAAGTTATTATGCTTAAAAATTCTGATACATGTACATTTATTTATGACCCTCCCTTCTTTGAAAAATTAGTTTTTTATATGTTTTCTTCTTTTGGGGAAAATGTAGTATATGCTGATGGGAGCATATGCCTGGACATTCTACAGAACCAGTGGAGCCCTATATATGACGTGGCTGCTATTCTTACCTCCATACAGGTTTTCTATTGTCTTGTTTCTATCGTTTATTAAACTTCCAATAGTAGATTTCCTTGCATTGAGGGCCAGGCCTTGTGCTGGTTGGTTGCATCTCTTTTTTTTTATTTGGTTTCTTTTGGTTCACCTTATAGTCCGTGTCACAACTCATGACATAAAAACATATTCAAAACCATTCTGAATTTTTTTTCAAGATTACCAGTTAAAAGGAGTGATGAGTTTAATCACAATAATGACTTGAGTTGCGTAAGTAAGTTTTTATTTTTCTTCCCTTATATGAAGAAATATCAAATGATGGAATGGTTCTTTGCACCTTTGTTCAAGGATATAATTTAAGTTAGGCTGGTAGGAAGTAGGAACTACTACTTCAAAATTAATTTAATATAGGGCTCCACTAGTTGTATTTTGATATCTTAAAACTTCAAACTTAAAATTAATCAGGATGATCGACCTTTCAGGGAATCCTACCAAAACCTGAAGCTGGAATAGTTTTAGAAGAATTGAGAATGTAAAGTGAATTGCAGGATTTGAATGTTTGTGGAAAAAAAGGGGAAAGATGCCAACATGCTTCCATATTTAGTGCTGACATGCAACGATTTTATTTTTCTTGTTTGTGAAGCAAATTGATTGTGAGAATTTGGGGGGATGCACCTCAATTCAAAAAATATAAATATCTTAATACAAATAACATTAATTGTGTCCTTTATGGATTATTTTTGTGGTTACAGTCATTGCTGTGTGATCCAAACCCCAACTCCCCAGCAAATTCCGAGGCAGCCCGCATGTTCAGCGAGAATAAGCGTGAATATAACCGCCGGGTTCGTGAGATTGTTGAGCAGAGCTGGACCGCTGACTAATATGGCAGCTGCATGTCCCCATGCTGGCCCAAAGCATCCCCTGTTGATGGTGCTTATAATGTCTGTGCCGTCTCTATATTCATGTTCTAATAATACATTGTTAGCTTCAATATTGTTATAAGTAATGTGTTGCGATTCTATATAGCAAAGGATGATGTAATGTTAGATTTGGAAGTTATATTGTGATGTTAGTGTTTATGTTTGCATTATTTGATGTGTTACGTGTGTACATCAGCTAATTAAGTGCAAGTGCAAACTTCATCACGCTGAAATGCATTACCCTAATTGTGGCTACTGCCTTTGTATGACAAATTTGACTTTGTTATCGTTGTACCCATACTTAAATTTTTGGGCAACATTAATTTAAACATGATCAACGTTAATTTATATGAGCAACGTTAACTAAACATGATAAATTACAGGTAGCTCTGGTCTTTAGATTAATTTCATAAGCTTTGAAATTCATAGCATGTAAAAATGCTCCATTAAACTCTGATCGGAAAGAAAATTTTCTCTATCAAATCGTTACAAAAAAATGAAAAAAAAAAAACATGCAGTAAGAACAATTTTAAAGTTATATTGTAATCAAATATGACTTTTAATCATCATATTTCAATTAAAAAAAGTGAAAAAAAAAACACATCATGTGTTATCATCTTGTGCTTATGAAAGTACTGAATTTGAAGAGAGATCGCTTGCAACCGACTGAAATCATTTCAACTTTTCCTCATTGTTCTTCCCTTCCCAAAATGGGATCCGATACTTCCCAATTCCAACAACAAATCTACCCGACACAAAAATTGCGTCTGAAAGCAAAAAAAAATGGAACCAATCCGACATCGGTCTAACCCTAAACCTAGCTCCAGCAATCAAAGCAGCGAGAGATGGATAGAGGTGCACCTCTACCGCCACGGGAGAGGTCCAATATCTATATTCCGGTCTAGTCTTGTCGGACCCGGTCTGGACCGGCTCGATGTACGCTCCATCCTGTCCAAGTACGGATTGAGATCTCTCTTCGCCTTCAAACCTCCGTCTGAAAGGGGCTTTCGGATCAGGTTTGACAAGGATAACGGGCTATCGGTTCTTCGTTACAAACCCGGATCCGTTGTGTTCTTTGATAGTGAACCTAAGGTAAATTTAGTTGTCGTTAATTAGAAATTTCTTTTATGATTTGCAGATTTGATATGTTCTAATTTTACTGGTTTTTGGTTTTGATAATCTACTTGTTTTTGTGCCATGATGAGAAAATTGCTAGAGAACTTAGCCTTAATAATTGGGTATACGGTATTGACTTGAATACATGTATTGTGTTAGTAGGAATGTTCAATAAAGTATTAGAAGAGGTTTCAGACTGTTTGCAAAATATATGTACTGAATTCATTGGATTGGATTAATTGTTAATCTAATGTCATTATGGTTTCTTCTTTTGTGTAGGCTTCATTGATTAGAACAATCTCCTTAATCTTCATGGGACTCGCAATACCATCCATTTTGATAATGGTATTAATGAATGAATTTCCTTATCAATTTAAGTCAACGACTTTGATTGGAAGCTTCGTCCCACCCTGGCTTCTCGCTTTTGGTGTAATACTTTTCTCCCGCATGAGGAAAAAACCGAGAACTTGAATTTTGCTCATCAACTGGAGATAGTGTGCTGAATGAGCTACAAGCTTTGGTAGGCCCAGCCTGGTTTTACTCAGTGCGTATGCATCGCGATTTATTTACTAATGCGACTCAAACCTTGTACAAATGGAAAAATAACCTTGCAACAAGTCTTTTAATAGTACACAGCATGGTAATGTTCTGTCGAAGATCTGGTGAAGCTCTGTATCAGGTTCTCAAGCTTTTGGTATTTCCGTTTTACATAGCTGTAGCCTTTTGAATTCTTGTAGAAATTTTTATTTGGGGGTTAAAAAGTACAATTCTATGAATTTTGTTTACCAGTTCAATCTTGGAAAAGCACATTTTAATTCCGGTTCTTGCCAATGCACTATAACATTGTATTATAGTACTTGAGTGCACCGGACAGCTGAAATAGTTTCGTCAGGAGATACAAAATAGCATAGAAGATACTTGACAAAAACTGACTAGGGTCATCTATATATCACATGGCTGCTTATTATGAAAACAAGCATATTTGGTATTATGACTAATGTCGCGAAAAAAAAAGATAAGAAATACAGTGTTAGATTTGTTCACTATGTTTTAGATAGGTGGTATGTCAAATTAGGCTCACATCAAAACTATTAATCATCCCTGTGATTTGATAAACTAACGGTCTATTGTTATCAGGCACTTATGGTTGTGCAAATGATTCTAAAATTTAATACAGGTCCTAGCAATTGGTTACCGTTATTTTATTTTGCATATTCTGGGTTTTGTTATTTTATTTTGCATATTCTGGGTTTTATCTAATGTATCGTATGCCAATTGCTTCTCAGGCACACCCCCCCCCCCCCCCCCCCCCCCCCCCCCCCCCCCCTTTTTTTTTTTTTTTTTTTTTTTGCCTCTAGAGACTATACGGTACAACGCCTGTAGAGTTTGTATAATTCAGTACTTTTTGCTTGGAAACTTTAACACGAAATTCTCTTTATATTCTATTTTTAATATAAAACTCTCGGGGGCTTTACCACATAAAATGTAATCTACACACCTTTTCGTTGGACTGCTGGTGTTCCTACTCCCACTGGAATTTCTTTGCGTGATTCCTACGCGCTTATCTGTACATTTCTACTTTTTTAGTGATCGTTGTGATTTGCTAAATTCATACACTTTTAAAAATGGTCTGCTGATTGTACTAGTTGGAAGCTCATACTGCCACTGGTATACTAGTCAATGGAAGCAACTAAGCTTTCAAGCTTTAGATGCAACACGATCCGTTAGTACAAGTAGTACAAGCTTTCTATATACCAACCAGGCAACCGCCAAGTTAAAATGCACTCCAAGCATTCCATGTGCGCTTGTAAATAAACATATCGCATGTATCCTTTGGTGTCCTTACTGCTACTGAACTCAAAATAAACTCTTAAAATATTGAAAGTAACAAGGCTACTGTAAGTGAGAGATGAGGTGGTGAGAAATATGCACTACAATTTCTACAAAGCTTGGAAGCACTGTAAAATTTGAGTCTTGTTATATATAGGAAAAATTAAAATTGATTTGAGGATCTTCAATGTGTGAACGACAGTTTTGCATAATTTCTGCAGGAAACATATTCATCAAGTCAGTGAAATTAACTATTAGATTATGTAACAATTTACAGAAATTTGTATTTTTTTATTTTATTTTATTGTTGTTGCCGTCTTCTATCTAGTAACTTCATGTCAATTCAAAATTTTAACTATATCATTAAGACATATTTTGTTCCCACAAAGAAATCCGAAAACACAGCTCTCGTAGCATGATGATACAGAGAATATATGTTTAGGTTATAGTTCTCTTTGACGAAATTTGACTTTATGATTTAATTTTTCCTTTCCGATGGAAGTTTAGTTTTTATCTAGCTTGAGAACTAGAAGATTTGAGTTCATCTTGATTCTTACCGTTCAAGCTTAAATCTCCCTCTTCCAAAGCATATTGGGCGAGAGTAGATGATAAAAACATTGAAAAAGGAAGATGTCAAGATGGGTATGTAAATGCAGTTGTGGGCAAGCTCCCTGACCAGGACCCAAGAAACAAGAGCGATAGAATTTTATTTTCATTGGAGGCTGGTTAAGGTGAATGAAACATGGGCCTGTATTTGAGTAATATTTAACTAATCAACCTAGCATAACATTTGTGCTCAAATAAAACGAGACATCTGTGATCAGAAAATAAAAATCGTACTAGCGTAAGTGATTCGAGTGATTATATTCAAGCTTTGAAGCTTTCATTGCATGCAAACTAAGGAAAAAGGTAATACACCTGATAACAGACATGCTTTTATTGCTATACTTCTCTCCAGATATTACAAGTTAAGTATTTCTCCCATCAGTTAAGAACATTTTTATGTATTTCATAACACAAGTCATGCAACATTCCTAGTTAATTGTTCCTTTGATGTGCTCTCAAATATCTTGTCAGCGTTTCCTACCTCAAAGCCATCACGCCTATGAAATTCTTTTACCTGTTGATAAAACGAAACAAAAATTTCATTAAAAAGAGGCTCTTATAGTTATATTCTGATCATAACTATAACAGGGAATGACTAGAGAAATATAAATACCTCCTCGTCAGATAAATCCTTAAACTGAGGCAGTTTAAGACGTTCAGCAAATTCAATATAACAAGAAGGGACGATATCAGTTTTGCCATCAGCAAAGGTAAAGGAAAAAGAATCAGCCACAGTTGAACTTTGTTGAAGGAGACCATCAGGACTCACTGTTCATCAGAGTACAATATGAAAAGTGTAAAATTAAATATTAATAAAGGTTCTTATTGTATGCAAATTTTTTGAGATACTTTCCAGTTGTGTATGTGGCAGACAAAATTTTCAAAGCTGCAGGTGACAGCAAGCATTCTATAGACTTTGGAAATTAAGAGCAGCTATTTATAGACATTTCCTCATGAATGGTGAGAATCCCTTTTGTGCAAACCCAGGGTAGTCATAATCCAACTTCATATGGTAATAAGTTGTGAAGAGGGTTGGTTTATTTAGGATACTGACATCTTGACTGAGGGTTGGTTTATTTTGGTTTATTTGATTAATTTTGATCAGTCAAGCTGGCTTCTTTCAGGAAACACACAGTTCCTTGAAGCTAATTTGTTCAACTATCACATAGCTTAAAAAATTTTAAATGGTTCGGCATCATAATTTCAGATAGTAAAAACTGCCTAAATAAGTAGTAAAGGTAAGGAAAACCTTTTAGGACACCTCCCTCTGAATTCAGCTTGAAGCCACTATCTTCAATGAACTTGTTGAGAGTTTGAATTTTTCTAATTTCAGATTTGAGTCGGTGGGTGGAAATTGTCACATGGTTTAGTGCATAACCATTTACAAGAGTCCATGCTGCGTACTCGCTTTCCCTGTTGCATATCAAAAAAAAAATAGTTGAACTCTATGAAAACAGACACACAGAAGCTTGATGGTCCAAAAACATAATATTATCTGTGCAATTTGCCCATTACTGTTTACAAACCTCAGAATTATCTGATATAACCATTTTCCAAAACGAGAATATCTAATATGTTGTTGCAAAATCTAAAATAAAGTAAAATTTCCCTCGTACAGTTGTACTCTTGAAATAGGGGAATATATCTCACTAGATAAAAAGGAAAATGGGGGTCAATTGGGTACTTCTGATAGATAACACGGGAAGAGGCCTGGCAGAGATTCTAATATTTTTTATGGTCATAAAGTGTAAACTTGTAGTTTTGTGAAACACATGTTAAAGTTTTAAAAAATTCTACAATTCAATTATTGAAGTTCTTAACATGAACAGAGCAAAGAACAACCTTGATAAAACATGATAATCAGAAAATGAAGGCTTCTCCCAAGTTAAGCCTCCACACATACTAGCAAGGGAAGCATACTTCTTTCCAATACCAGATGTTTTAATATATTTTCTGATCACCTCCTATGTATATAACAACAAAAAATCACAATAGAATAGAAATATGACATGGTGCCTTGTAATTTAACCAGGTATTGATGCTGTCACATATTAACTTGTAAGCAGACCATTTTGACTTGTCCTGTATATATTAGTGGGCCTACGTTGCTCATATGATTATAGCAATTGCTTGGTACCAGTCAAGACATGGCTAACTCAAGCAGGTTTGGTAGAATCTAGAATAGTTTTCCCTAAGTCATAGATGATTATGTATCACATTTGGAATAATACCCAATATTTCTCTGCACTTAGCACTAACATCACCATCTTTTGAAATTTGTTCAAATAACCTTCAACTGACTAACTATGATTTAGCTGGTCAGAATTAATACTCTTGAATCTGCGCAGTGCATACTTCAATTTAGTGCTAGCTTGGAAACCAACTTTCTAATCTGGCGTGGTTGGTGTTACTCCAATTTATGCATAGATGAAAAAATAAGGATAACCATAGTTACATGCAAGTAAGCGATTGCGTCTTGCAATTGAGAGGGATATATTTGCAAAAATTTCTGAGTCCTCAACTAGAGTACCTGGCTTTCAGAGCTCAGCTGATCAACAATTAGCTCAGATATGAAAACTCTTGGCAGGGGACCGTTAATACCAGTTCCATTGTTATAAGAACAATTATCACCAGGAGGAGAAAACCATAGTGCTTTAAGCTTCTTTGCCGGAAATCTTAGTTCTTCCCGTGGAGCATAACCAAAATCCATGAAAAATTCTGCCAGAGAATTTATGCCATAACCATCCACCTTCATTTGAACAGTAAATAGATGATTTATTATGTGACCTAAATAATAAGAAATTTCATGTGATAGCATGTAAACTGTTATCTGATCTATAAGTAATTTTTTGTGCTCGACAACATCTGGGAGAAATTACCTAGGTTCACCTTTGCTAACATGTTTAGAGAAAAGCATTACAACCCTACAACGAGCAGATGAGTCCTGCCTTATTTCAAAATCTGGGATAGGAAGGCTATGATGGAAACTCCATGAATTAAATGTATTGCAGGGAATTGAAGTCAGTTTTGCATGCAGGGTATATTTTGCAATCTGTTAAACCTGTTGGTTCTTTGACCTCTATTGTTTTTCAATTGCCTATGAAGAGTTCAGCAGAAGGGACCAAAACCGTTGATAACATTACTTTGTAGAAACCAAAACACTAGGAAATTGTACCAAAAAGCCCTAAGTGAAGTAAATAATAAAAAACATAAAAATATAAGTGTATACCCCAAATGTTCGAAATGCAAAATGGTCATAACATATGTTGTCCCCATCATGTGATTGGACAAGGTCAAGGATGGCCTTCGCTGTGGGATTTCTATTCAAATAGACCTTCTCCATATTTGAAATTACTGTTCGAAAAAATGTCTCTGATCCCTGAAACAAAGATAAAGTGGCAGAGTAAAGACAAAATTAAATTGCTGTTGTGATCTTAAATTCTGAGTTAAGTCAATTTGACCTCTGATTTCTGGATTCAGAAATCTCAGCTGAACTATTTAACGCAAACCATTATAAATTTTATGTATAACCATGCTAAAATTCAAATTGCACCAACTTAATTTTGCAAAATTAGGCTGTGTAAACACCAAAATTGTTTGGCAATTGATGCAACCAATATCAGAATCAAAATATTCAAATAGTAGATATGTTCTCCATTGTTTAGATACATTATCTAACAAAATTGTTATAATTTGAAAAATGGTTCAAGCAAAATTAGAATAATTGACAGTTGTTCTGATCGGTGGTAGCCAAACAATTGCTAAATTGTCCCAAAATTTATAATGTCTTTTCAGCAGCTCATAGAACATATTTACAATTGTAATTCTTTCTGATTTTTCATAACACTTCAGTCCGTTGTCAGATTGTCACATAAAATTGGTTGAACGTACGTCTCTTTCCTTTTGTGAAATACAAGTTTATCACAAAAGGCACGTTATTTATGCATAATACAACGGCCTCACTGTACATATATCTCTAACAAATTTCATTTTAACCAGGACTATGAACCCATTTGCAAATTATAAACCCAAGTACCTGCCCAATTTCAATAACTAAGCCGAAAGACATTACATTAAACAAAGAAGAAAGAATCAACTAATATATAAGCTCAAGAGAAACCCAATTTGAATAAAGGCGCACCTTAGGAGGATCGCGAGTGTCTAGCACGGCGTCGGATCGAACGGACATGGTGACGCAGGAGCGGTTGGAAGTGGAGATCGGACGGTGCGGAGCGCGAGTGAAGGGAAAAGAATTAAAGGGGAGAAGGAGATGTGATCGCCTCGTTTGTGAATATCGACTGAAGAGGAATGAGACGCTCGCCCTTGCACAAATTTTCTCCATTTGTCAGAAATAAATGGGAAGTGTGAGGGGTTGAGTGGTGAAATAGGAAATAGCGCGAAGAGACGAGGATGCTGACGTAGACAGAAGGTGGGACCGCTTTCGATTGGAAGTACCCGAAGAGATCTCATAAAAGTTGGTGATGATGTGTATACTTGTGATGGATTATTTTCTCTAGCCAAGGAAATAACAATTGTGTAGTGTTCAACTTTGTTTTTTCTTTAATAAATATAATGTATATTGTCAAATGTTTTACTAATAATATTTGGTTAATCTTTTTGTTATTTATTATTACTAGATATGGCAGTCGCAGCTTCGCTACGCTATGCAAAATATAAAATTTCTAATGTAAAATATAAAAAGTCTATCGTAAAAAACTTGTTAAAATTTATAGAAAAAAATTTGTTAACTTCAAAATTAGTAATTTATTCCATAAAAAATAGCTATATAAACTTAGCATAAATTTTCTACCAAAAAAAAATCTTGCTAATATTAATGAAAAAACTTATCAAAATTTATAGACAAAAATTTTTAAGTTCAAAATTAGTAATTTCTTCCATAAAAAGTCGCTATATAAACTTGATATAAATTTTCTGCCAAAAAAAAAAACTTGCTAATATTAATTAGTGGTACGACTATTATTGATTTATTTTAAACAAACTATAAAAAAATTATAAAAAGAAAAAAAACCCTATTTGTGGCCGCTTTCATTAATTAATACTTAAGATTTAATTATTTTAACCATTTGAAATTGTGACCTCTTGATGATTGATCCTAGTAATACTTCTAATTTATTTAAAATTAATTGGCAGAGTGTGTTACGTTCAAGAATGAAATAAAAATTTTAAAATTATCAACTCTGTTAAATTAGATTTAAAGAAATTATTTGTTTTGTAAGAATATATTATTACTTCGTTATTCTTCTTGATAGTTCATTGCTATAAATTATAGTCTAATGAACTATAACATATCGAAAAAGTAACAACCAACTTAAATTTTTTTTTTGTTTAAATTCGATTTAATAATTTATTATCGAGTGATACTTCGCAAGATCAATTGATCCACATAAAAATTAACAATTAGATTTTTTTTTTTTCCCCGAATTGCATTAAACTAGGTACATAAATGAAGAGCCCATCATTTTACTGTTTTATATAAGCGCAATATCAAAACCATTATTTATCCAAATTTTAAGAAAATCAATACCATTATTTATTTTACGATACCACAAGTAAAGTTGAAGTGCCTCAATATATAAGTAAATACAACCTTTGTGCACACTAGAGAGTTTTAGTTACTTGTCGCGTTTATCCGCGAGAAGGGTGAAGGTTCATGAACTCGTGCACATCTAAGCAACCTTAGGTCGTCGGATCTTATCAGCTTACCTATCTCAAGAAAATCTAACGGCTGGAGCAGTCAATACAAGATAGGGTATCTGTCGAGGATCTGAGGTGTGTAGTCATGGATAAAGACTGTGGTAGAGTTCCTGCGTGATCAAATTCTATTCCTCGTACATGCCACGTGGTATTGCTATCTGCTTGCATGCGGAAAAAATGGGAAGATTTCGTTTTCGCTCTCTTAGACCCTGATCAGAATATGACATTTTTTTTTAACGTAGAATTTCATTTCATTAGAAATTTTTTTTATCAGAATGGATAGATTTTATGTGATTGGTGGGAATTTCTATATTATTCATTTCTCGGTTTAAAATCGTACATGAATTTTTTAATTTTCAAATTATTCATTTCCCAAATTAACTCATTTGACCCCCAATTACAATGAGTAAGATTATTATTGCTGTTTTCCGAAATTTAAGACCACATTCCGTTTTAAAGTGCTGAACATTGTCATCTTGGTTAGATTTTAAGTACATTTAACTGTTCTTTTCAGATGCTAACAACAGTAGTAGGTGTTAGACGATTATGAAGCAATTAGTTGGTCACCACCTAGAAAATTTACTATACTGAGTGCTCAAACTTAAACAATAAAGGCTAATTATAAAAGAGCAGAGAGAACAAACAAACATATGAAATTCTTATGGGACCTTGATAATAATTATGCACACGGTTCAGTCGCAGTCCACCAGTGGTCTAAATTGAGTGATAAATAGATACCAACTACTGGTACGTAAAATGTAGCAAAACAATTTAAATCCCAGTGGGAAAAATACCAAGTGACTGACAATGCCAATTTCCAAGTGTTTCCTATAAAGAGATAGTTTATTGTGCACCGTAGTGCATAGAGCTTTCTATGCACTGCGGTGTTTTTCGGAGGTATTTTTGTAAATTGACAAATCTAATTTAACAAATCTAATCTATATATTGAAATCTCGTAGAAAACCAAATTTTACTATTTTTGAGATTTTATTACTATTTTTTTCGAATTTTTTAAAACCTGCCATTTTTGGAATGTTGAAATAGTAGTTTGTTTCCAAAAATGGCAGGTTTTAAAAAATTCATAAAAAATAGTAATAAAATCTCAAAAATAGTAAAATTTGGTTTTCTACGAGATTTCAATATATAGATTAGATTTGTTAAATTAGATTTGTCAATTTACAAAAATACCCCCGAAAAACACCGCAGTGCATAGAAAGCTCTATGCACTACGGTGCATAATAAACTTTCTCTTCCTATAAAACAGAAACGACTTTGTAAAGTATTAGCAAAATCCGACAGAATATCAACAACCTACATTCCTTCCTAAACACAATTACACCATCTCAAAAGATAAACAAAGTTTCTCACAAACCATACCGATCAAAACATTATGTAAATAAATATAAACTACAACAAAGCAAAACAAAAAATGTGAAAAACAAATAAAAACACCTTATCAATCACTTGAATAATCCTCTTCATCCTCATGTCGAGTTACTAATGTCTCAATGAATTTCTTGCGAACACCATCTATGACGTCATCTTTTGATGCATTGTTGCTGTGACCATCATTCAACACAGGATCTGACTTGCACAGTGCTAAAGCAACAGCTGTCGTTAAAAGGTACCATTTAGTAAATACCGTTTCAACAGACATAGATCACTGTTTCAGATATTGCAGTAAAATAGAATATACGACAGGTATAATAAACTGAAGTTATTGCAGCAAAATAACACATTGTTTTAGCAAATCAAGGATTCCGTACAGGATAACCAGTATTAAATCTGGCAAGTATGGTACCAAATAGATATTATATAACTAAGGATTACTGAAATTTACAAAATGAAAATTTTGATTAAGAATTACAGGTATTCAAATAAAGTACCAGATGTCAGTGTTACTGAGTAAGAATTACCCATAGTTGTGCTTACGAAACAACCACTGGACCTTGATAAACAAGAGTCAAGCTGGAAAAATAGCAAATACTCAAAGATATCTTTAACATTTTTACTAAGAAATTGTATATATGCAAGAAAATGTCCTAAAGTTCTCCAATTTGGCTCAATTCATGCAAATGAAGGCCACAATGGAACACAAAAAATGGGAAAGAATTATAGCAAATCTTGAAATCACACTGGTAGTGCTGGACCAGACAATTACAAATAAGTAATTTGAATGCCCCCAAATAATTTTGGATTTGGTGCTGGACCAGACACATAAGAGTGGGTAGTAAAAAAGGTTAAATTGGTTGGTAGTAAAAAAGGTTAAATTGGTGGGTAGTAAAAAAGGTTAAAAAAGAATTATAGCTTGGATTTGGTGTTAAAAGGTTAAATTGGTTAGCAAAAAATAGGGTTGTTCCATCAAAAATAACAAATAAGTTTAGCTCCTAGCAACTTACTAGTAAGTGGGTAAGGCAGCAATTACCCATCTTTACTACAAATAGAAAAATTTTGAAAAAGGGAGTTTAGAAATCTCCTTTACAGAGCGATGCTAGTCACCTTTGGTATGACTTAGATTTTTTTTTGTATGACTTGATGACTTCGCATTTTTATTAATGATTCCCTACTTGGGAATCTACTTCTCAAAAATACAAAAAAACAAAAAAATAAAAATGAAAAGGAGAACTCACATTCAGGGGTGCATCTTCTTCCACCAAACTGACTCAGTCCCACTATTGTTCCTTTCACAGCACCATTGTTGTACACAAGTATGGTTGGGAGGTTGCGATCAGGATAATTGGGTATGCAATCTGTAGAGATTATTTTAACAAATTTTGTAGCCGGATAGCGGGTTGCCAGTTCTTCCAAGCAAGTGTGAAGTAACCCACATTCTTGTACTCTACAATAATTGAGATTCCAATGAATAATGCCATATTAGTTATGTATCTGAGTTTGAATTAAAATTGGCTATAAATTGAACCTTTTCTACTACAGGTATTAACCAATGGTACTACAGGTATTAACCAATGGTGCTTTTCTGCTAATTTATTTGAATTCAACTCTAAACCATTTTCCTATGATGGGGTACCCTTTTGGTTGATTAGTTGCTTATTGAAGGTTGTTTTTGGCATGTAAGCACGTCTGCATCTACAATATTAAATCAGAACACAGTATAATGGTAAGATGCACTGTGCTACATTTCATGTTCACACAAAATAGCTGACACCATTCCTTTTATTGGCTTCATTCAGTCCTATTAGTTAGATGCAGAGCTGTAAAAATTTACAAAGAAATTAAAAACTACCCATCTTTGTAGAGAAGCACAACTACCCAGACATCTTGCGGAGCCTGAGAGACCTCACGAACAAAGTCAGACCCAGAAATGGGCACGACCGACCCGTACCGTACCACCTTTGATGCTTGTTGCATCTCTGCTAACCTCTTCTTTCTTCATGAGCAATTGAAATTGCATTCATGGTAATAAAAAAAAAAAGTAAGTGCAATGTAGTGTATCAATTTGCAAGTGACATAAGAGACAATCCAAGAGCCTCAATGTATTAATTAGAATTTACAGAAGTCACTAAAACATTACAGTTGGCAGGGAGATCTCCTATCCTATGGAGGAAAATTGACACTAATTAATATTGTTTATTCTGCTTTGGCTATATACATGCTGTCTATTAATTATAAATGCCAGCTTCTACACTTAAACAGATGGACCAAATCAGACCATAAATTTTATGGAATAATGGACAAGCAAAGAGATACCACTTGGTCAATTGGATTAATATTGCAAACTGAAAGAAATGGTGGATTAGGTATAATGAACATGAGAAATTTGATCATAGCACTTCTGTGTAAAGGGCTATGGAGTTACAAAGACCCTCATTCCTCAAGTTGAGGGGTGGTGCAAAGCTTTTTTCAGATTCAGATACCAAGACACTGAATCCAGATCCAAATAATCACCTGTAGAAGAATCTAGTGGAATATGAACAGATAATTAACATTAATAGCTTAGACAACATAGGAAATGGCCACTCAATTCATTTCTCAAAAACTTTATTACATACCAATAAATATTTTATAGAATTAGAAAATGATGAGAAATAAATAGGACTAGGCTAAATGGAGGGATATGGATCAATTTTTTCATTCAAGTTCTTGAGTTAAGAAATCCACGGCAGAATAAATTCATTCCTCCATTGTCTTTGCACGCAATTTTATAAGAAACAGGGATGCCTCAGTTAAGAAATCATCCATAGCCATGTTAACTGAGAGGCCTGAAAATCATCAGATTCGCACTGGAGTAGAATACTGGGATAGGGGTAAATTGACGAGAAATGCATCATATTTTGACATCTCTGACAAACTACACCTTTGAGGTGGACATCATGACCACCGAAAATTTCCCTTTCATCGTCCCAGCTGTTTTCGCCGTCAGACCCTCGCAACATATGGATCGAGACTGGTTTCTACATATCAGTATATCAGCATTACTGTCGAGGGATGAAACCCTCTAGGCATACTAATTATGAACTCTCAACTAAGAAGAGAGATTAAATTTTAAAAAATCAGGCATGTCCTCCTTCAGACATGCTCACATACTTTATCAGATTCATATCATTTACCAGAATCCCTAAACTTCTAGGTCACTGATTTTGTTCTCAACATGCCAGTGCCCAATCTAGATGCCAGTACCTCTGGTACTAATCAACAACAAATGCCAAAAGATCATGAAAACCGGTTTCTAACCAAAACATTTTCATGGAATCATCGACACTTAGATTTTCATGAAAAAGCCTTGAAATATACCGCCTCAACCTCATCTCTTACAATTTCTAATGTTAGACAAATACTTTCAATTAGCTCTTTTAGGAATCCTTTAACTATGTAGATATGTCCAATTAATGGGTCAATTGATAATGCACAAACAAAAAATAATACTAAAATGGAAGATTTCATTTTCACTGCTCAAAATAAAGAATTACTCTTACAACTATATGTGACTTTCCTTTCACAGTTACAATTTGAATAAAATCTAGTGTATCATCTGCACACTCAGATAAGCAAAATTTGACACCATTTTCAGAATAAAATGGGCAGTGCTTTGGGCAACGGGCTTTTTTCTCCGAGTAACATATTTTTTTCTAAAAATGACTAATTTGTCCTTCTCTCTACAACTCAACCTCACCACTAACTTTCAAAGCTTCAATTCCTCCTCTTCACTCCAGTCTCTCGCCATCCTCTTTCCTCTCTTACCGATATATCATATCCACTTTCTCTCTCTATCCCTTCTCTCAATTAGATCTCTCACTTTCTCTATACATTTCTATTACTATATACGGTGAGGGAATCATTCAAATACAGTGAACTCTACGGTTAATAAAGGAATTCATACAAATACAGTGGACTCTACATCATCTCCTTTAGGTTAGAGGCTAATTCCTTTTTATTTTCTTTTCTAATTTCTAATGGTAGATTGATATTTAGCAATTCGTTTCTACCTTTTTCTTTTCCAGTTTATTACTTCATCCGCGACAGTTCACAACTATACAGCCAGAAAAATATAATCCTCATTTATGCAGCGCAAGGAGGGTAGTTTAGTCATTTGTTAGAAATTAATGTTGCTCCGAGTTAAAACCCTGTTGCCCGAAGCACTGCCCAATAAATCTAGGAAGAGAGGGATGAAAGAAGGGGACTCAAAGAAACCTAAACAGTATCTGTTACTGCTGCTTGCAAGGAGATTAGGAGAAGAACACAACGAAAAAGGTGGGCAACAATGATACCTAGGCTTATCATCAGAAATAGAAAGACCCAATTTTGTCGTCTTTGCTGTTGGGAGAGCATGGAGCGGTGTAGAGAAGTAGAGAGAGCGAGATTAATTTTGTTATTTGTGGTGGGTCCCTCTTATCTACGCCGACTGAAGAAGGGATAAAATGAGATTCAAACGATCCTCTATAGCCACCAGCATACCAGATGTAGCAAATAGGCATCCTCTGAAATCCATAACTCGTCTCATCTGTGTACAACTGTACATACGTATGTGCATATAACAACTACCGCCTAAAAAACCATATTGTCGAGAGCCGTATATGTGTAACGACCCGTGTCTCTACCAGTGTTATATACTATCTTACTAACCAGGCACACAAAACACCCTACAGAATTATGAACAGAAAATCTGAAAAACGCACTGTTCATCAGAAATGGCAGGACATGGCAAATATTACATATATATAAATTACAAAGGCAACTTAATTTCCAACAAAGAAATTTAAGAGCTGAAATTTAACAATTCCCTATTTGTCCCTAAGGCGATATACCAATTAATTGCCAAATATTACTGATTGGCCTTTTTGGACTAGCTGGAGGGATTTTCTAGCAAATGGGGACTGATCAATTCTGGATGCATCAATTGACCTGGCTTTGGAACTGGCTGACACAAAGGAGTAATGCTGTTCTTGTTTTTAGATTTGTTTGTCAGTTCTTATATCTTATGGTCTTATGGGAGTGTTGCTTTTATATTGCTGTGTGTTTTGTTGCTTCCAAGTTATATTTGGACGAGGCAGGCATTTGATAATAAAGGGACACTGGTATTGTGAGATGTGCAATACCAGTGCCACTGTACCAGTAATACAACCGCTTATTGCAAAATAAATAAACAAAATAATGATTACAGCTAGATTAATCCTCCTCAATTTGAAGATATTATTAAAAACCTAAGCTCCAATTAACATTCTATCTATTCTATTCAGAGAACCAAAAAGATAAATAATGAGTCGGTTCCTTTTCTACACTCAAATCTGATAAATCCGTTTCAACTGAACTATTACAAAAATGGATCATGCACCAATTTGGTCAGAGAGAAAAAGAGATCGAACCTATACTCCTGAAGGAAGCGATCGTCATCCAAATCGTCATCCTCTAATTCCTCGAGTTCCTCCGGCGACTTCTCGTCGATCCAAGCCGCTGATTTGGGGCGGAGATCAGGATCGGAAGCGGGGGTGAAGGGAGCGGGTTTGAAGGTCTGGGGCTTGGGAGGGAGGTTGCCGTACTTGCGCTGGAGGTCGTCCCACTCCGTGGTCGTGCCTTCTACATCTTTGTACACGAAGTGGTTATCCGCCATTGTTGGAAGCTTGTTTTTCTTTTTTATGTACGTTTTGTTTTTGGTATTGCGATTGATGAGATTGATCAAATCGATCTGTGAAGCAGCACAGAGAACTCGAGAAGGAGAAAGAGACAATGGAGACGGGAACTGGAGAGGAAGTGCTTGGAACCGGATGCTCAGGGAATTTTTATATAAAAAATCCAAAAAGAAAAAAAAAAAACGCAACACACCAAATATGGATCGAATTTGCTTAACTGTGGAAGGCCACAGGACGACGTTGGTAACTACGTCCCAGAGGCCCTACTGAACGACATTAACAACGTCGTCCTCTAAAATACAATTCGTCTCATTTATCAGTTGTCTCCGCTGGGACGACGTTCCTAACATCGTCCTAAAGAAAATAAACAACAAAATGTAAGTGGGACGACGTTGGTAACGTAGTCCCAGCTGTAAATCAAAATTTTCACGGCCTCGTGGCGACAGTGCTGGTGGGCATACAAGTTCTTATGGGACGTAGTTACCAACATCGTCCTGTGGAAGGCCAGTTAAGTAAATTCGACCCCATATTTGGTGTGTTGCGTCTTTTTTTTTCTATTTGGATTTTTTATAAAAAAATTCCGATGCTCAGCAGTAGTAAAAAAAGAAAAAAGGAAAAACATGTACCAAACAGTTTTTTTTTTAATATTTAAAAATTTAAAATTTAAATGTTGAATCTAAACCGTTGATCATTTACAAGCGATGCGTTTTCATATAAGTTTTATAAATTAAATATGAAAAAAAATTGTTCGTAAAATTAAACAAGATAAAAAATTTGGATTTTGAATTTTAAAATTTTTAATATTAAAAATAATATTGTTTAGTATAGTTTTTTTTTTCTTTTTTTTTTCTGCTGAGAATCCAATTCGAGTGGACTGGTGGAAGAGTTTGCTTTATTTTGGGCCTTTTGTTTTCTTTATTTTATTTTGAAGCTTTTTAACTGTTTTAAGTTTCTGTCTTGGGCTTCAGTCAGTATTTTGTAATATGAAATTTTTTTTATCTTAATTGAAATTTAAGCCCACGGGCTGTTAACCAAAGTATATATATAAAAAAAACAGATATTATAAGTGTCATCGACAAATTTGTTATCCGTGCCATCGCTGAACAGATGGTGCAATCTAGATGTTTGTTATATATGTTTAGTTCAATAACAATGTATTCAGTTTACTAAATTAAAATGTTCAGTTAAATGTGCCACCTGATGACTTTATAACATACTAATTGATGCATTTTTCATGTATCATTTAGGAAGGTTCCGCTACTAACATTTTTGTTGCCCCCAAATGCCAACATTTTATTATTTAGTCAATTTTTCAAATTTTAAAATTCAAACGTTAAATGCAAACCGTTGATCTTATTTAGTTTAATGAGCGATGCGTTTTCATATAAGTTTTGTAAATTTTGGATTTTATTTGATACTCGATCAAAGGCTAAAACATAAACGTATCAGAATGAATCTATCATAGTTAACGAGGTTCGTTTGTTTTACTATCACTTGATCGAGCATCAAATAAACTCCAAAATTTACAAAACTTATATGAAAACACATCGCTCCTTAAACTAAATAAGATCAACGGTTTGCATTTAACATTTGAATTTAAAAATTTTAAAAAATAACTAAATAGCAAAATGTTGGCATTTGGGGCATTATGTATACTCTTTTGTGCATCACGGTATTCTTTGTCGATTTTTTTATAAATTGACAAATATAATTTAATTTATTCTATCTACAATACTGAAATCTCATAGAAAAAAATATATATTTTTTGAAAAATTTTAATATTTTTATGCTTGTCATTTTTTGAATGTTCTTCATATTAGTTGGTATAAAAAAATAACAAGTTTTAGAAGGGAAAAAAATGTAAAGTTTTTAGTTTGATATGGGATTTTAATATATAAGTTTGTCAATTCGTAAAAATATCGACCAATAAGGCCATGATGAATAAAGGCTCTATCCATCATGACACATTATAAATTTTCTCTACATAATTATATTATTTAAAACATAAATTAACAAGTTTTATATTTTACATTGATTCCATAATATCAATTATTATTACATAATTTGAGTAAATACTAAATAGATATTACGTTAGAAATTTTATAATTATTAAAAATTCTTTTATAAATATTTAAACTTAAAAAAAATTTTATCTCATTTTTATCTACAAAATATATATTAAGTAAATAAAATACTATTTGGGTGTGGTTCTATTCTGTTACTATATTTTTTTCCAACCCCGGAAAGTTCAGAAACATGCATTTAGTCTGCAAAGCGCAAGGCCTTTTTTTTTCCTTACTTTGAACTGGCCCTCTTGCCTTTGAAAACGAGAAGTTTCCACAATGGTCTTGCAAAACGTGACTAGGATGGGTAGATTTTTACCTGAGACGCTCAGACGCACAAAATATTAGTCTCAGTTGGTGCGAGTGTACGTATATTGACCAGCCAATTAAAATAAATTTGTAAAAGTGAAATTTGAAGAGATTTTTCACCTTAAGCTGATAGCAAGCTTATGGATTGAGCAGGAGTACCCGATATATATGCGGATCCAAACTACACAACATTATGCATAGTTGAAAACTTGACATATTACACTGATGAACAATTGATTAGAATTTTTTTTTTAACACGAGATTTCATTTAATTAGAAATTTTTTGGTAAAAAAAATGTTTTTACATTTGATTGAAAATTTTATGTTATTAGACCCAATACAATTCTGAAAAAAAAAATCAATTCTAATCAAATGAAATTTCACATGAAAAACATTTCGATCGAAGCCCAGCGTCTAACCATGAATATGAACGATCGCACAATTTGGGATAAGGTAACAGCATGTTGTACAGGACAATTGAGGTATATACCATATAGGCCATAAATTTTGGTCTTTCCAGTTTCCATAATCAATTGGTTTGGACAAGCATGCTTAGTCGTCGCGGTGAACCTCATGATTTTTTTTTTTTTTTTTTTTTTTTTTTTTTTTTTTATAGATCTCTAAAAAATTTTGTTACTGTTAAATTATCTATTCGTTCTTCATATTTCCTTTTGTAGTGTACCAATAGCAACCTTTGAATTTTTCTGAGATGCTTTCACTATAGAAATACAAAGTATACATCAAGTAAAAGAATTTAGACCAAAATTTAAGATCTGTTATACAACATGCATATATTTTGTTGCATGATACACTACAAATTTTAAGACACGCCTAACATAAACCTCAAATAATGGATACCCAACAAAAAAAAGTTCCAACATATTACATCGGTACTTATCCAATCGTATCCAGCATTGAGCATCTTGCTCCAAATTGGTTACCGAAAGAAGTTAAACTAAGTACTTTGAATATAACAATCTTGGTGTATATTTCAAGCATTGAAGTAAAACCTTACAAAAGTAGCCACAATGTATCAAAGAAAAATATTAGGTTCGCAATTTCGCATCCTGTCTTTTTTTCGAAAATTTGACAGCGGCTGCCAAATTGGGAAAGAAAAAGAAAAAGAAAAATAAAAGGAAACAAAAATTAAAACATAAAACTTAAACTAAAGAAATAGCACATTCTGAGAGAAAGATTCGCCTCTTCTGTAATCCAATTCGCCAGTACGTCCATTGGTCTTGCACAATCTCTGAAGGGACCAGTATCCTCTACCCATCTCATCACGACCGTCCGATCTGGACGGTTCATTTTTTCGGGCCAATAATTTTTTTCGGGAGTGGTGGAATGCACAGAGCTCCTTTTAGCAGTTGAGATTAAATCAGACGGTTGAGATGGAGAGATGGGCACTCTACCGGAGATGATGGATAGAGGATGCGGTTCCACCTCTGAAGAGTCTGCCATTTCGCTCAAGCTAAATGTTCCGAAGAGAGGTAGTTAGCTGTGACTGTCGCCTTCCTTTATGGGTTATATATTGCACGAATAAAGTAGAGTCGCTGTGCGAGAGGAGATTAACAATAGATCATTTTTTTATTAATGAAAATATGCACAATGAAATTGATCAACTGCTTGTAGTTGGCTAAAGGAAAGAGATTTGATTGACACATCACGCATTTAATAAGCATGTAGTGCTTTCCTTGTTGAAATGGGGGTCTTTGACCTCAACTCACTAAATCCCAATTATAAAACACATTACAAAATATATGAACATATGAAATGATGGGGGCCAGACCTCTGCCAGTCCCCCATGGGCCATGGGCCATGGCTCCGCCACTGGTTAATTTGCCCCACGTTTCGAGCACTTCTTCTAATTAAAAGAACTTAAATCTATTTTTTTTACTGGTTTGCCCCACTGCCAGGCCTCTCTCTTTTTTCTTTCTTTTTTTTTTTCAGAGCAATACATTAAAAAAATAAAATAATACCTTCCAGGAATGTCAACTTCGCAAGGATTTCATTTTGAAGACCCAGTCCGCCAGTCGACCCTGCGGACTGCGGTTGCTTTTTGCTCTCCCACAATGTCCCTCTCCCTCCTAGGCTCGTACCCTCTATAGAAAGTAACTTTCTTCTCGGTGCTTCTGTCCGTAACATAACCTCTCTTTTCTTCTACCCTCTCTATCTCTCCTGCTAGCCGTTACCTTTCCATGCTCTCTCTCTGTCTGCCTCTGACTATCGATACACACCCCATCGCTCCTATCGACATCGACCCGGCCACTCACCCCATAAGAAACCACCAAAAATCATTCTCCCTGCTGGCTACATGTGTTAAGATTTAAAGCAAGTCCCTCTATCTCCTTCCTCCTCTGTCCCGCTCAGCTTTTTTTACTGATTTATTATTCAAGTACATCCTCTTCATATATCTGATTTCGTGAGGAAAGCGATAGAAGGGATGGAGAATTCTCTAAAAGACAATAACGGGGTTATGAAAGAAAAAAGTTCATCAGAGATGGCGTATCAGAAATGGAAAACTCTACTCCTTATTGCTAGGTACATCGCCAAATTCAAATTGGCTCGGCAGTCTCGGCAGATCAAGCACTCCAACCATGTATGACTTAATTACAATATTTATTTTCCTTATTTGCAAATATTAGTTTGTTTTCTACTTTCTAGTAAGCGAATATGTAGTATTTTCAAACATATATAATACATTTTGTCGGAATGAAAAGGATAAAGCATGCAGTCAAAGTCTCAAACAATTATTTTCCTTATTTGTAATATTACAATACCAGTTAATTTCCTGTGTTTAAAAATATCTTTCTTCATTATTTGATGGTTTATATCTAAAGATCCGGAGACCGGAGTTTTTTTGGAATGGAAAAAAATTATAAAATTATATTCCATTTCAGGGGACAAAAAAAAAACACCCAAGATGACGAGAGAGAAACATACGTACGCCTCTCTGTACGCTTCGTGCAACCTATAACAAAATTAAATAAATAATTAATAATTAGTATTTAAATTTGTTTTTTGTTGGTTTCATCAACTATTGTTCTTTCTCTATATGCAAATATTTAGTATAATAATGTCTTATTGATACATAAAACTCACTTGATATTTGATCGCTCAAGTAATTTATCCATAGGACATTAATTTGAAATAGTACATATAGAATTAATAGAGATACTTTGTGGCGGTCTAAAATTTTAAATTGATCTTGAGTCCTAATCAATAGCAATCATGATTTTCTCAATGTTAGGATTATTGAGGTTTGAAGAAAATAAAGAGACGGAAATGATCAGGATATCGAATTGATTTTTTTTCACTAGAATCCGATAGTTCTTTCAATATATTATCTCTACTCCTTAACACACGAATTTAAGATGTGTTATATGCTAGATCTAGCATGTAAACATGCATTTCTGTCATTCGATCGATTTGATTGTGGTAGGATATCAATCGCTAGACGAAACAACAATATATTTTAATTTTCTTCTAATATAATAACCACTACCACAAAAAAGGCTTTCTGTAACAAGCCATTTATAACGTTTTCTCTAAAACACGTTACAGACCAGTTGGCGGGAAAATCCTCATTTAATCTGTAACGTTTTCCATATATACACGTTATAAGAAGTTCCCGTCATAAAGAGGAAAAAAACATGTCAGGCCTTCTGTAACGCCTTTTACAAAATAAGCGTCACAGATCTGTGACGCCTTTTAAGTAAAAGACGTCACAGAAACTAAGACACCTTTTATGACGCCTATTTTATAAAAGGCGTCACAGATTCTTGCAGATATTTTTCGCCAAAAAAATTCTATGCAGATTTTTTTTATAGTATAAAAGCCTTCTGTAACGCCTATTACTTAAAAGGCGTTACAAATCTGTGACGTCTATTAGAAAATAGGCGTCACAGATCTGTGACGTCTATTTGCAAATAGGCGTTACAGAAAGGTTTCGAATTTTTTCTCAGTTAAGAGGCCGCCTCTCTAGCTCCTTTCTCATTTTCATTCTGCAAATTTTTTCTAAGTTACAACTCTCTCTGTGAAGGGTTAAACAGCGACTCGCTCTCGATCCTCCGCCGACAGCGACAACGACTCCGACAGCGACGTACTCTCCTCTCTCAACACACACTCAACACACCACACTCTCTCCTCTCTCAAGCCCTCGATCTCCCTCTTCCTCGACAGTGACGGCGACTCTCTCTCGATCTCAACCCCTACTTCCTCGACGGTGACAGCGCGCGACAGCGACAGCACCACCAGCTCTTCAAACCTTTCTGTGGCACAAACTCTTCAAACCAATTTAATGGAAAAAGAATAAAATGAATTTACTAAAAATAATAACTGGTTTAATGGGAAAAGAATAAAATAAATAGAAAATATAATTCTGGAAAAGAATAAAAATTAAAAGCAGCAATCTGTAACGCCTTTTAGGAAATAGGCGTTACAGATCTGTGACGTCTATTAAGTAAAAGGCATTACAGATCTGTGACGCCTATTTCATAAAAGGCGTTACAGATTCGTAACGCTTTTTAATTTTGTGACGGAGGGTACAGTAACGTGCCCGTAAACGTTACAGATCCCTTTTTTTGAACGTTACAGAACAGGAAATTTCGCGTAGTGAACAAAATAAACCACATATCTATCTATATCATAGATAGATTGAGCAACATATCTTTATTTTTTAATATTATTTTGTTTATTTCTATGTCCAAATATGATGATAGCTTTTACTAGTATATAAGTAGTAACACATAATGATTAAGAGAATTAGCTCTTAGCCTAGTGGCAAAGAACAATTAATGCACCTTAAGTGAAAGGTCGCAGTTAGAAACTCAACTGGGGGAGGGACTTTCATAAATATTTAATTAATACTTAAAAAAAAAATTGGGAGGTTGATCTCCAATTTATCTTAAAAAAACATATATAATATATGATTCGGGTCTTATAGGTGCAATCTCAGGATTTACAATCATGTACCATCCCGTCCAAAAAACCCCTCTCTCCTCTCATCTGTCCCATGATTATAACAATCTGATCTCTTATTACAACAATCTGATATCTTATTATTATACCAATCTGATATCTTGTTATGATAATCTGATCTCTTATTACAATAATTTGATATGTTATTATAACATATATGCATGTAAGATGAGTGACGGAGGGAGGAGGAAGAAGAGAGAGGTTGGAGTAGAGGGGAGACGAAGGTCGGAGGAGAGAGGAGAGACAAAGTGATAGGTGCAGGGAGGGATGGAGAGAGAGGTTGGAGGGATGGATGGAGGGAGGGAGAGAGGGAGGGCGGCCGCTGGATCTGAGATTTACGAATGGGAGGGGAAGGAAAGAGAGCGACTTTCTTAGGATGGTACGGGATTACAATTCTTAAGATTGTCAGAAGCAATTCCCATTATGATTAACTTAAATAAAGAATCCTAGAAAAAAAACAAATTACTTGAGGAATCAAACTGTGAGATGAAGAGATGTGCTAGCGATCGGGAGGAATCAGTACGGATCGAATATACGTACTTTCCTTCTTAAAAGGATATGTACTGATCTGTTTATAATTACATTTTCCAAGCTGACGTGTGTGGTAATTCTTTGATATTAATTAGGTGATATGAAGTGCTTCGCGCGTGATGTATAATGTATTGCGTTGTGAGTTTAATTGGGAATAAATAATCATGTACTGTTACTATGAGATTTCAATATATAAATTGGGTTGGTTAAATTTAAATTTCTAAATATATTTAATTTCTAAATTAAATAATGATTAGTATAATTATTTTTAATATATTTAATAAAATAACTATTTTTAATTATAGACATAATGGTTAATTATAAAAAAATAATTTAGACTATCAAAAAAATGCATACTAAATAGATGATATAAAAAATAGAAATGAGGTCACTTCTCAATTTTATAATGCTCTTTATATACACCTATTATGGAACAAAACAATATTAAAAGCACAAAAAAAATTTGAAATGATGATGTTACCCTTACATCATACATTTACTGTAGAAAATATTTTCTACATTGGAGTATTATATGATATGATATATGATATATGATATGATGATTATATGATATATGATATGATATGTAATTATATTTTATTTTTCAAACTTGTTTTGAGTAACAATTCCTTCTTATCAGTTATCAATTGGCAAATTATAATTTTGAACATGCCACTTATATATCTGCAGTACGAGAACAATACCTGGTTCAGAACGAGTGCTTGATAGTTCTGAAGCTGCACGTGTACCAAATTATATAGTTCTCGTGTTCTCACTTGAGCCTCTTGGTCACTGAACACCCACATGGCCACATTGTTAACTTCGAGTAATAAACCTAGCTGTTTACCAAAGCAAATTTGCCCTCCGGCCCTTTCAATCCGGTGACATTTCGTGAAATCGCTCAGGCTTGTAACCTGATTCGGTCTCGCTCAGCCAAGTCGACAATGAATAAATGAGTTCCCAATAGATATATAGTCTGTTCAGAAAATCGAGTGGAATATACGCTCTGCTTCGGCAGAGTCAACAATTACCAGAGATATATATGTTTTCTTACTGCATATCTTCTAATATATCCAATTACTTGCCCCCACGTTTTGAGAACTAATAAGAAGGAATTGTTCCTAATTAAGGGAGTAGTAAAGTTGATCAAATTAGAGGATTAAAGTTGTTCCTAATTAGGAGAGTATTTTTCCACTACATAAAAAAAAGAAACAAATGATGAGTTCCTTTCAGTCATGCATTAGACCATTTTTTTTTTTTTTTGAAAAATTAAAACGCCCGTAAGCTAGTCATTAGACCTAAAAAGATCAATCCCCGAGATAAGTAATTAGGTAAGAAAGGACAAAAAATAGGTTGTAATTGTATTTCTAGCTTTATTAAGGTTATGATTTACGTCATAGACACTAGATGATCATTAGTGGAGCACATTCTGCTCTTCTGACACTCCTATGCTTTTTTTTTTTTTGGTTAGGGTGATTTAGATTTATGCATGTCATTATAAACATAAAAATTAAAGTTATATCATCATTGAACAAAAAATTATTTTTTATACCATCATTAAATAATAAAATTTTATTTATGTACTCTGTCAATTAATTAGACAATCTGCTTTCTTAAATATGCCAATATAAAACACTAATATTAGAAATATAATACTAAAAAATATTAAAATTAAAAATATGTTTGCAAATAAATAATTGATTTTATGTCAAAAAAATAAGAATTCTAAATATCATTTTCAAAATTTTATGTTTTGAATATTTTAATTAAAAAATTAGAAGTTTTAAATCTCAAAATTTGAGAATTTGAAAATTTAAAAATGTAAATATTGAAATTTGAAAATTTAAATTGTAAAATTTGAAATTAAAAACCTACAATTTGAAATAAATTTGAAAATCTAAAATTTTCAATTTTTAAATTTTATCTGCTCATGACATGTAAGTTTTTTCATGTCTTAAGTAATAAATCTAATGAGGGTAATTTAGTTATTTTTGAAAGTTAGAGTGATATTCTCATATTAGAGTGTCATATCTTTAATTTTGACAAAAATTAATGGAATAAAACTAATTATGGCACATACATATATAATTATTTATTTTGTTGTGTACTGCCATACTCCAATATATTTGCATTTTATCGTTGTTGTATATTGTCTTATTCCAATAAATTTGTGAATTATGATTGATGGTAAGAAATAAGTTAGAGCCATAATGGAAAATTGAAGAAGTTAGTAACTCAATGGTACCTTTGGTTGAGATCGAGGTTAATTGTACAGCGAAGAATGATCATTGACCAGCTATATTCCTTAAATTGGAGTTTGATTTGTTTGTCTAATCCATCTTTTATCTTGCAGATCAAACCTAAAAGCAGTGATGCAAAACAGGTATCACCTGAAATTGTGAAGTATGGGCCACTTGGCGCTGAAGGGAGAGATCGACATATAGATCATATTATAGTCAACGTTGTTCGCCTTGTTAAGCTAGGTATCCAACATCAGTACAGTTGTATCAGAGACCTTATTATGTACTTTGAACGGTCGGATGTTAAGGATTCACCACCCTGTCATTTTGGTAACCGAGAGGGAGTAAAGCTGACAGAGGTACGAATTATATATGTTTTATATATAAGAATTTTTGTTTTGTTTTCATTGATCTTTTGTATTTTTTTAAACTGGAAAAGTAAAGGGATTTTTTTGCAGATTTTTAGATTATAATGAAATACATAATTAATTTTGTTAAGTTTAATTTAATGAATATGATGTATATATTATATTCAAAGACAACCCCACGTATCGGGAAAGTGATTCGGGCTTTCCTATTTGAGTCCGGACATTCCAAAAATTTCTCAAAGAGAAAACTATCTTTGTGTGCTTCAATTAGTTTTGACTTTTGCGAGAATAAGAAGATAAAAAGAACTATAATTAGATAAATAAAGTTTGCTTGTTGGGCTGATGGCTTGAGAAAGACTTTGATGTAACAAAATATTTATATTTATCTTCGTGTGGATTAAAGAGAAACTAAACCCGGTCAACCTCTCCCAAAAACTCTACACGACTTCCATATTTCATATCACAGCTTGGTTACAGCTTGCTGTATTATTTCTCTCTGTCTTGCATGATGGCAGTCAAAAAATTAGTAACAAAAAAGATTTTGTTAAATTTACTGCGTTTGATACCTCCAATTCCAAAATCGGAATTTTATTTTATTATTATTATTTTTTTTTTGAGGCCATACGAAGTTGATATACATTCAACTACGAAGTTAATTAATAAGTTTGGAATGTTCGTACGCATACATTTGAGGGTGCCTGAATCACTTCCTCCAACTCCAGCAATATTTTCTCATTCTTGCCTACGGGCTTTTCTCTTCAAAAAAAATATATATATATATATTTTCTCATTTTTAGTCAGACAATGTGCATTTTTACTCCCAAAAGCCGTCACAAATTATATACACTATAACATAAAAGGTATTGAGCAGCGCTCTATTAAAAATGTAGAATGAAATTTAAGTACATATGTGGAAATTTTTAACGGCGGTTAAGAATTTGCCGCTAAAAATCTCAAGAAAAATAAAACAATTATCTCAAACTTTTTGTGGTGATTTTTCTTATTACCATAGTCTCAGAAAAAAACAATATCTCAAACTTTAGCGCGCGGCAGTTCATAAGAAAAGCTGTCCCTAACAAACAATTCTATCAAAAGTTTGATACATTTGAATTTTTCATGTAAAAAAAATATTTTTTGTGATAAATATAATATATGTAATATTTATATGACATACATATATTTTATAAATTATTATGCCAAGTAAAATAGGATAGCCACAAAATTGATAATTTTTTTCAAATAAAAGTGGACCTTTATATAGCAGCGAGTAATAATTAACCACCGCTAAAAATCGTGACATCATATGATTTTTAGCGGCATGTAGTTATTAATTATTGACTGCTGCTAAAAGTCTGTTCTTTATAAAAAGAAAAATGTTAAAAGTGTACACCAACAAAAAAAAAATGAATTTTCGTAATTAAATTTCTTACAAGTTTTAATTTTTGTAGATATATTTTCGTCCAGATGAGTACATTACGTGTGTAGCTGGCAGCATTTCCGGATTTGGAAAAGTGGCTTCACTAGAAATCAAAACGAATTATACTGTTTACGGAATATTTGGGAATGACGAATCATATTATAGTAGATCATATGAAATGGAAGCTTTTGGTGGTCAAATTATTGGTTTCCATGGTCGCACGGAAAATGGTATAACTGCTCTTGGAGTTTATGTTAAGGTACTTCTTTTTTTTTCTTTGTTCAGAAGTTGATGCATAATATTTTTTTTGTTTGCATGTAACCTAGTAATTTAGTGGAGAGCATATATTGAAATGATTTCAAAAAAGTCAAGAGATGAAGTCCCCTCATATTCACCTTAAATTTCAAAATTTGAAGGACAAAAACATTCCTCTTTTTTTCTTATCACTACTCATAGGCACTGCAACACGCACATACCCACACATTTTCAACCCACCCACAGCAGCCGTTCTCGATCCTGAAATAATTTTACCTATGAGAGAAGATGATGCGTAACATT
The DNA here is from genome assembly GCA_027725995.1 of Rhynchospora tenuis. NCBI lineage: Eukaryota > Viridiplantae > Streptophyta > Magnoliopsida > Poales > Cyperaceae > Rhynchospora > Rhynchospora tenuis. The sequence goes on from CM050888.1 coordinate 79,314,902, forward strand.
TAACAAGCTGGTGTGACCAGCAGTGGCAATGGCACTATATTTAGAGCCAATACATCTTCGTCACGTTTTTATTTTGATCTTTGCATTAGTGTAAGGCTGTAAGCATGGTTTCGAAATTCGGACTCGCATTCGGATTCGAAATTGGACTGTTGGTCATACAGGAGTTGAATCGTATGACTCGAAAAAATCGAATGACTCGAACCGCAAAATCTGATTTTCGCAAAAAACATAATTTAAGTTCTTAACAACAGCAGTTTTGAGAAGATTTCAGGTTAGTTTACTAAACTCAGATTTTCGCAAAAAGACCACAATTTGTATTTTTTTTTTTTAAATTTTAAAGTATTTTTTCGAATTTTAAAAACAAAAGTTTTTATAGGGTTCAGATAAAAAATTAGTTTAACGATTTTCTAAAATTCTAAAAAAAATAGTAAAAAATTTAAAAAATGAAAACATTTGTATGCAAAGATATTTCAATATGAAGATATATACTAAGAGAATTAAAAACAATAAAATAAAATATCTCCTTTTCAGTGAAAAATTGCAATAGTAAAGAACTGTTCAGTATTGTTAATAGTAAGACACATCCTTATAGGCCATAAAGTTCCGTCATTTTAGGACTATACTTATTTCTATTGCACCTCCGATTAACATATACCCATCCTTCTCTCTTATGCATACATGTCACACGTACTTTTTTTAAAAAAAATTATATTTTCCATCTTGTTCTTGAACTCATTTGATATATCTTTATGGCAGTTAGACCGGCCATCACAGGTTTCATTTAAAGAAAACAAAAATGATTACCAGGACCATGTTAAGCGCTTACATGGTGTGCCCGAGAGTAAAGAACTCAGAAGACTGCAAATCTTGGAAAAAGAGTATGATAAGTTCCGTAAATGGATCGAAGATCAAGCTTCCAACTCCTATGGCATGGTAAGGTTCACTGAGTTCACTCCTATGGAGATAGATGCTGCTCTCAATGACTCAAAGAACACGGTTCTTGTTGGAGAGGGCGGATATGGCCGCGTCTATAAGGCAGTAATTGATGGTAAAGAAATTGCTATAAAGCTTCTCAAAGATGACGGTCATGAGCATGGGGAAAATGAATTTAATCGCGAGGTAAGTATAATCATTACAAGATAGAAAAAAAAAATTTGTGTTCAAATGAGATTTTTTTTAACATTAAATTTTGTTGTTTAAGTCAAGGTCTTGTATATTTTTTATGTTTCTTACAGTTGATTATCTGCTTCCTCATTCTTGGTTACGGATTAATAGCATGAATTAAATTCTGTTTCTTTTTGTTGAGCATAAAAGTACATTAACAAATTTTATCTTTTTTTTGCATATGTAGGTTGAAATTCTGAGAAGGATTCGACATCCAAACCTAGTCACGCTCATAGGAGCATGTTGGGAGCGCTGCGCGCTTCTTTACGAATTCTTGCCTAACGGCAGCTTGAAAAATCACCTCCAAGAAAGGAAAACCATCTCATGGGAAAAAAGAATAAAAATAGCTTCCAGCATTTCCTCAGCTCTTGTTTTTCTTCACAACACGAAGCCAAACCCGATAGCTCATGGTGATTTAAAACCTGACAACATTCTTTTCGATTCAAACAATGTATGCAAGATCAGTGATTTTGGCATTTCTCGTTTTATGAAGCACACCGATGACACAGACACTCCTGACCACACCAAACCCAAAGGGTGCCTACGGGCTTTTAATCTTCAAAAAAAAAGAAAAACAAGGGTACCAAAGGGTTTTTCCTATATGGATCCGGATTTCGACAACACTCATAACTTGACACCTCAATCCGATATTTATGCTTTGGGTATCATATTGCTCCAGCTTGTTACCGGGAAAGGTCCCAATGGATTAAGAAACTTTGTGTTTGAAACATTACAGACAACATTGAATGACATAAAGTTGGAAGCATTCAAAAATCGAACCTTGCGACAAAAACAAAAGATCTTAGAAAAAATTGTGGATACAAATTTGGTGGACTGGACAATCGATGAGGTTGAAAAGATGATATGTTTGGGTCTACAGTGTAGTGCTACTACAAGGGAAATTCAGCCTGATCTGATAGCTGAAGTGTGTAGTGAGGTTGAGTCCATAATTAACGGATTTTCCTCTGGCAGTTCGAGTTCATCTTTCTAATAAAACGAACTTAATGTTGCGGGTTATGGATGAATTTTGTGGGATATTATTTTTCGTAAAAGTTTTGTGATGTCTAATTTGTGTATTGGAATGTTTGTATCTCTTGATTTGTTGGTTAATTAATGTTCACTGGAGGCGCGATTTAAACGTATGCACTTTATAATTAATAACTGCTAGAAGTGATTTATCAATTTTGTTGTCCAAATTTTCTTCCCTGTCAAACTAAATATTTCATTTCTAGGAAGAGTTTAAGACGTTTTACGTTGACAGGAATCGGGACATCCTCGCACACAGGAAAGATGCACCTTCCCACTTTCTATCATGCAAGCACTCAAGCAGTACTTATGATTTAAAAACTAATAATTTAATATATTCTGAAATTCTCGAGATGGAATTTCTTGTAACTGCATTATAAGAAGAAAAAGAACTGTAATGCAGTAGAGATCGAGGCACAATTTTGTGATTCTTTCATGCCTGCAGCTCGATGTGGAAAAGAGGAAGACTGAAAAAATAATGGGAATTAGTCTTACTGATGAGAAATCTTGCTATAAGGAAGACTAGAAAACATTATCGGAAGCTGTTGACAAGGTATCTATCCTCTTAACTAACAACTCACGCAATTCATATACCTCTTCCAAAAATTATATATTTTCCAACTTATTTGTTTATGGCAGTTAACACAAGCTCAGGTATTAATTGATGCTAAAGAAAATGAAGCACTCAAAAGAATGGAAATCTTGGCAAAGGAGTGTGAAAAGCTCCGTATATGGATTGAGCATCAAGCTTCCAACTCCTATGGCATGGTCATGTTAACCGAGTTCAATCCTATTGACATTGAGGCTGCACTCAAGGACTCAACAAACACTAGTTTTCTCAGAATTGGGGGTTATGGCCGTGTGTACAGGCAGTTATTGGTGGAACAACAGTTGCTATAAAGATTCCTAAAGAGAACAGTGAACAAGGGGAGTGAGAGTTTAATCAAGAAGTATCCTTATTAAAAGCAATATTCGAATCGGAGAATAGTTGTTTTTACAGTAACGTTTGGTTAATGGAGTAGATATCATCGTGTTTTTTCCCCCTTAATTACAGTAAATTACATGCTTCCAACTCCTCTGCTTCACTTATGGATTTTTTTTTTTTTTTTTTTTCCAAAGGCATGCTGGTAGGTCGCCGACAGCATTTTATAATTTTCAAAAAATTGAATTAGATAAAAATGTGGAATCAGACTCCCAAACAAAACTACAAACTTACTAGGGTAAACAAGTAATGCAGACTACGCGCAGACCAGTCGACTTGTCAAGGCAGCTTCCACTGCCTCACATGCAGTTCAATGTCAAATAAACCCCCAATGCTGTAAGGGGGTGCCATATGTTTGCTTATGGATTTTTAGTATCTTTTCTTTATTTTGTTCCTCTATTTGAAAAAAGTCTCTCATCACCTTTATCATTTTTAAAGGCCAAGTTATTGCACATGCAGATTGAAATCCTAAGAAGGATTCGACATCCAAAGCTGGTCACACTCATAGGAGCATGTCGGGAGAGCTATGCTCTTGTTTATGAATTCTTACCTAATGGTAGCTTGCAAAATTATCTCAAAGAAAAGAAAACACTTTCATGGAAAGAAAGAATTACATTAGCTGCTCACATTTGTTCTGCTTTTGTTTTTCTTCACAATACAGAACCTAGCCCAATAGCTCATGGTGATCTTAAGTCGGACAACATCCTTTTATATTCAAACAATGTGTGCAGGCTCAGTGATTTTTAACATTTCTCGTCTTTTGAAAAGCACCAATGATACGAACACTCCTAACCATGAAACAGTAATACCAAAGGGTACTAATAACTATATATAGATCCAGAATTCGAGAATACGCATAAATTGACTCAGTCTGAGGTCTATGCCTTTGGTATTATATTGCTCCAGCTGGTTACTTGGAAAGGACCGTACTTATTAAGATATCAAACATTTGAAGTATTGCAGACAACATTGGATGATATAAATTTGGAAAGTTTCAAAACAAGACCACCGTCAAAAAAACACACGATCTTTAAAATTTTGGTGGACTGGTCAATGTATGATGTTGTAAATATGATATTATGATATGCTTGGGTGTACGGTGCAGTGCTACAGCACGAAAAAGCCCGTCCTAATCTAGAAACTGAAGTGTGGAGTGTGCTCGAGTCCATGAATGGAGTTGCTTCTAACAGTTAGTGTTACCTTATGTGACATGCAATTTCTCAATGTATGTTCCTCTTTCTATTAAAACGTACTAAATATGGTGGGTTATTGAATGACATTCGTGTGATTGTTGTATTTTAGTTTGAGATATCAGGAATTTTGTATTGAAATGTTACTCCTTTAATTGATTGGTTAATTGATGTTCGCTAGACTATTATAAATAGTAAATACATCATGGCTTTGGTATTTAACCTGACCATAATAGTGCTGCCATATTAATGTACCACAGAAAAATAACACGTATTTACAAATCAAGGATATTGTACAGAATAACTTGTATTAAATCTGACAAGTATGGTACCAAGTGATGTTATTAACTTATTATGACAAAGGATTACTGAAATCCCAATACAAAATTGAATTGTGATTTAAAGATTATAGGTATTCGAATATAACAACCACTGGAAAAAGAGCCAAGCTTGAAAAATAACAAGTACTCAAAGACATCCTGAACATTTTTTACTAATAAATTATTTCTATGAGAAAAAAACATTTAACATGCTCAAATTTACATTAAAAAAAAGGCAAAGATGGAATATGCTAAATGGAACAGTTGGTATAACTGAGACCATTCCTTTTATTGGCTCCATTTATTCCTATTAGTTAGAACTTAGAAGCATAGCTGTAAAAATGGTATGTAATACAATTTAAAAAGAAATTGGATATTACCCATCTTTGTAGAGAAGCACAGCTACCCACACATCTTGTGGAGCTCGAGAGACCTCAAAAACAAAGTCTGACCCAGAAATGGGCATGACCAACCCATATAGCACCACCTTTGATGCTTGTTGCATCTCAGCTAATTGTAAGTGACATAAGAAACGTTCTAAGAGGCTCAATGTTTAAATTAACATTTACAAAAGTCACTGAACTGAAACATAATGATAACAGTTGACAGGGAGCTGTCCTGTCCTACAGAGGAAATTAATGCATATCAATATTGTCTTTCCACTTTGGCTATATACATGCTGTCTTTTAAGTATGTGCCAGCTTCTACATGTAAATAGATTGTCCAAATTAGATCAAATTTTTTGTGGAATAATGGACCAACAAAGAGATACCACCAGGTCAATTGGATTAGTATTTGCAAACTGAAAGAAAAAGGTGGATTAGATATAATAAACTTGAGAAATTTGATCGTAGCACTGCCGCGTAAATGGCAATGGAGATACAAAGATTCTCAAGCTAAGGGACAGTGAAAAGCCATTTTCAGATACAGATACCAGGACACTAGATCAATATCCAAATAACCACCTTTTGGAAGAATCTAGTGGAATATAAACAGATAATTAACATTAATAGCTCATACAACATAGGAATTGGCCCACTCAAATTATTTCTGTGCAGATACACTCATACACCAAGCAAAAATTTTATGTGTCATTTCCTTGTTTAACATCTGTCTCACGAAAATCAAGAAAGTCGCAGCAGTGCTAGGGAGTAAGTTTGATATACTTAAATACAAAGGCAACTAAATGTCCAATAAAGTAGTTTTATGAACTGCAACTTAACAATTTCCGTTAGATTAATCAACCTCAAGCCGAAGATACTATAAACCTAGCTCCAAAGTTAACATTCTATCTATTCAAAGAGCCGATTGGGCAAATCCATCATCTCAAATAAACTAAACTGAATCACGATTACAAATGGAGCTTACACCAATTTGGTCAGAGAGAAAGAGATCGAACCTATACTCCTGAAGGAAGCGATCATCATCCAAATCGTCATCCTCTAATTCCTCGAGTTCCTCCGGCGACTTCTCGTCGATCCAGGCCGCCGATTTGGGCCGGAGGTCGGGATCGTCGGCGGGGGGTGAAGGGAGCGGGTTTGAAGGTCTCGGGCTTGGGATGGAGGTTGTCGTACTTGCGCTGGAGATCGTTCCACTCTGTGGTCGTGCCTTCTACATCTTTGTACACGAAGTGGTAAGCCGCCATTGTTGGAAGCTTGTTTTTCTTTTTCATGTAGGTTTTGTTTTTGGTATTGCGAATTGCGATAGATGAGATTGATCAAATCGATCTGTGAAGCATAATTAGTCTGATGCAATTCGCAATTAGTCTGATAATTATAAAGCAGTGTTGATAAGTGCAATCAGCGGTTAAAGCAATCACGCAATTATAATCTAAAAACGAAAGGAACACGCTGTCAAAAATAGAAAACACGCTAGCGCCTCCCACGCGTCTCCCCTCCGCTCACCCTCCCTTCTGTTCTTACGCGCCTCCCCTACCCTCGCGTGATTCTCTCCTTCCCCCGATGCGTGCCTCCTTTTTCCCTCACGCTTTACATGCTTCTTCTCTCCCTCTCATCCAAGTCTCCTCCCTTTCTATCCTCTCGCCTCTTCAGTCTATCGTCTTTCTCTTTACCATGTCTTTTTTTCCTCATTGATTTTTAAATTTACTCCCTTATATATATATATTATTTTACTTGCTTTAAAGTACTTAGTTACTCCCTTAAATGCACATGAGTTACTTCCTCAAATAAATTTCACAGTTAAATTTATTACTTATTCCCTTATCCATATTATTTACTCCCATAAACAGACATAAAGTTACTCCCTTAAATGAATTACACAGTCAAATCTATTTATTACTTATTCCCTTATCCATATTATTTACTCCCTGAAACCGACATAAGTTACTCCCTTATTTTATATTAGTTATTCCCTTAAATGAACTACACAATCAAATCTATTTATTACTTATTCCCTTATCCATATATTTACTCTCTTAAACAAACATAAGTTACTCCCTTATTTTATATTAGTTACTCTCTTAAATAAAAATACGTATTTATACATATTATATATTCTCATTTCTTATACTTATTTACTCCCTTGTACTTATTATTTACCCTCTTATAGATATTTAGTTACTCCCAAATAATATCAGAATCATATTTTATGTACTCCCTTATGTGTATTAGATACTCTTTTATTATTTATTATTTACTCCCTTATAGTTATTAAGTTACTCTCTTGTATGTATCTGTAGAATCGAGAAAAAAAGAATGGTAAGAAGTAACAGATGGAGAGGAATAGATGAGATGTAGAAATAGGAGAGGTGCACAAATCAGAGGAGAATGAAGAGATACAAGAGAATGAAAACCGTGTATGAGATCTAGAGGGGAGAGATCTCATGGGCAAAAAAAAGGGATGAGGTAGTGGCTGAGGTGAGAGTACCTTGGCGAAGGAGATCTAGATCTGAATGAAGGGAATGTGAGGCAGCGATTGAGACGGGAACGGAAGTGAAGGAAACAAAAGCTTGTGTCGTAGTGGAGGGGAGGAGGTGAAAAGGAGAGGAGAAAAGGTACATGGATGAAGAGGTACAGGAATGGAGGAGAGGAGAGAGGTACAAAGGTGAAGAGGAGAAGTGGAGAGACGTGTGGGTGAAGGAGAGAAGAGTTACGGTTCAGATTTAGAGGGGAGCACGTGAAGGTGAGGGTGAGAGGAGCGCAGTGTGAGGGTGAGGGTGAAGGTGAGAGAAACGCGTGAGTTGATTGCTTGATTGCTTAAGACTCTGATTGTTTTAAGTAATTCTCATTATCAAGTTTTTAGTGGTCGTGTTTCTTTGTTTTGGGCCTTTTCATTTCTTAATTTTATTTCGATGCTTTTTAACTTTCTAGGTTTTTGTCTTGGGCTTCTGCCTGTATTTTATAATCTGAATTTTTTTTATCTTTATCAAAATTTAAGCCTACGGGCTGTTACTCAACAACAAGCGGAAAAAAAAAAAAAAAAGAAACATACAACTGAGACTGACTTTAGGCAAGTTCACGAATTTTTTAGGCTTTTGGAGAACTCTCAAAATACAATATTTTTCTGCCTACCTAATTAATAATTTATTCATGACTAGCTCTGTAAGTAATAATAATTTCTGTTAAATAGTTATATTATTGTATTATTTACTTTATAACTTCCAGCTTTTATATTTACATTGATCTCTTCATATCAAATATCATTTGTTAGTTATATAATTTGAATCAATTGATCAATATAGTATTTGAGAATTTGTATGATTATTTAAAATCTCTTATAAATATTTTAATTAAGAACATTTATCTCATTTTTTTAATGTTTATAGTACATAAATGAATTAATATTTAAGTTAATTGATGCAAAGTTCAAAAAAAAGTATAATATGTATCTTCTATAAAGCGAAAGACATTTTTCTTTCTTAGGCTAGACCAGTTGCTATTGAAAAAGAAAAGTTTCAAGAATGGCTTTGCAAGATGTAATTAGCACAGTAGGTTTTGCAAGATGTATTAGACGCACAAAATACTATTTGAAATATTACATCACTAAACAACTAATTATTTTTAAATATAAATTAGTTTTATGGCACTAGCCAATTAAAATGCCATCTCTTCCCTTTTGAATAAATTATATGCCACTTGTGAATCATTAAAATTCGAAATAAGTCATTACAAACTAAATAATTTAGTTTTATAACACTACTAAATCAATGAAAATTAGTCTGATAATTAGTCTGATGCAATTGCAAATTAATAAAAACTAGTTTTATACCACTAAAAGCATAAAAAATAGCTTTATGTCATTCTTTTTCCCACGCATAAAACTACTATCATATAATTATATAATTTTATAATTTTGCAGTGACATATCTTGAATTAAAGACATATTTAATTGTGCTTATTGTCCCTAACGGAGATGGCTAATCACAATAAGCATAAGCAATATATCCGTTTGGCGTGAACTACAAATATAATTCAATAATATGCAATTTAAATGGTAATTATTTTTCTTGTCATCTATCCAAATGTCATCCATGCCATCTAATTTTTTCTTTATCCTTCTTTCAACGTGATTTGTCCCTCTCTTCCTTTCACGTCTCATCTCTCTCCCTTCCTCCCTCTCGTTAGCACTCTCGCCTCCCTCCCTCCCCTACCTCCCTCTCGTTAGCACTCTCGCCTCCCTCCCTCCCCTACCTCCCTCCGTTTAGTCTTGTTCTTCTTCATCTCTATCTTTTATGTGTGCTTCCTACTCCGTAAATGTTCAGCTTGTTTCAGTAAAGGAATGTCTAATATGCATAAGTGTTGAGTTAGTTATAACAAGTATTTAGTATCTATTAAGTCAGCAAAACTAAAGTAGTATCCAATAAGTGTTTCTGTTCACTTTGTTTATTATATATGTTCAGTTTGTATGCGTATGTGTACTTTATTTTTTTTGGATGACTTAGATGACATTTTGTTGGATGACGATTATCATTCCTGAATTTAAATAAAGACACAAACAATTCAAGTATGGTAAGTAACGAAAAAGACATTGAGAGAGAAATGATACACAAACTTATTTATCGAGTTCTAACCCGTTAGGAAATCATAATTGCTTTCCATCATCCTATGATTCCCATCATCCCCTGGAATCCTCATTAATTATCTAGCCCTCATTAATAGAAGACCAGGGGATGATAAGATGATAGAATTCAAGGGATGAAATCTAACATATTAACGTGTTTGTTATTTTTGCCTATCATCCCACATCCCCTGCACGCGTTTCCCGTTTTTGGAAATCCAAAGAATGAGAGGTGGTGGGAGGATAAGCATCATGGAGAAAGGGAGGGGAGGATACAGATATGTATATAATTATTCTAGTTAATATATATAACTGTTGAAGTGTTTAACCCAAAAATATTGTGCCAAAATACATGGAATAAATAACCTGTTTTATGACAAATAAATGCAACAAAGTCCAAAAATCCACGAAAAATACCAAAAAAACTCTAAAAATTCCCCAAAAATACCCAAAAATCCCTTAGGAATTATGATGAATTATCATAGTTTTAAAATCCTAAAAATGTCAACAGAAGCCCTCCATTTTGTAAAGAAACCCCAAAACTCGACAAAATTACCAAAAATAAATCCATGAGAAATTATCCAAAACTATTCAAACCATTAAATTCTTCATATTTTTATGAGTCTACACATAAAATTTATCCAAAAATACCTGAGGAAAAGGCCTCAAATGATTTATTTCCATTTGGCAGCAATTAATTGATAGAAATATAAATAAAAAATCAAGAAATGCCCAGAAAAATCCAAAGTTTTTGCGCGTCCAACCCATTGTAGCATATCCCAGGAGAAGAGCGACGTCGCTGGGATTTAAAAATCGCGTGCCCAGGATGAAATTTTGGTGAACCTGTGTCATGCACCGAATACTTTAAATCTCTATTGGCTCACGGTGAAACTGGCTCACTTACCTCACTCTCCCTCATTAAACCTGACCTGCGGGCCACCACATGTCATAGCCATCTTCTTCTCCCTGGTAAAAAGAAGCTCGCTGCGATTCTTATTGCGAAAGCCAGGTAAACGAGGTAAAACTGTCGTCTCCGTCGACGTGGCCTTCCCCAGAGCCACAGACGCCAAAACCGCTTGGCTCAGCCTATGGTTTTCGAAAACCACCTCCTAGGCGCAACCAAATCACAACCGTGGGTGCTAATTGAAAGGTGTGGATGTAGCCGGGCTCCAAAAAGCAAATCCTAGTTCCCAACTATATAAACCCCAATTAAAGCAACACAGAATGAGGGGAGACCATCCGCAAGAGAGTATTAGGTCTAGACATTTGTAATTGTATAAGCATTGGAGAGAGAGAGAGCATTTCATCGAGCATTTGCTCCAAAGGAAGAAGAGGTGAAATTGAGTAAACTGACTTGGTAATTCTGTGTGTGAAGGTGAAATAAATTGATTTGAATAGTTAACTGTGGCATGTTTTCTTTCTTTACCTCTATCTCAGCCACCAAATCATGGTGAGCTTGAGTTTATGAAAAATGAGAAAGTAATAGGGGAATAAAGTTCACTCCATTGAACTCCTCCTCAGAAAATAAATGAACATAATGTCATCATTATATAATGATAGCATAAACTGCATTGCATCGTATTAAATTAATTGTGTGCATTTTTGGAGGAAGGGGACTCGGTCCACTTCCTCATTTCTACTATCAAGGAAGGATTAACAGAGGGGATAAGGTCCACTCTGTTGATATTTTCATCCCTCTTAAGAGAAATCGAAGAGAGATTAATACAAAAAAATATGTATTGCATAAATGTTTAAATTTGACCGAAATGAAAATAAATAGAAAAGTAGGGTTTTATTTGCATAAAAAAAAAATTATGCATGGATAGCAGGTACTGGATCCCTTGGACAGCAGGGATTGAGATTTTCCATTTTTGGGATTTTACGATTTTATATAAATTAATTAAGGCAACAAGGGTATTTTCTATAAAAAAGTGTCATTTTAAAAAGTCTTGGAATTTTGTGCAAAAGTATCTATATAGAAGGCGTATAAACATGTTAATGGACATTTATACAAATTTTCTTAATTTCTAGATAAGTATAAGCATGTTTTCTCATTTATTCTAAAAAGGGCAGAAATGCATAATAACAAATATATTGCATAAAGTTTCATTAAACACTTTCTATTGCTCTTAGTGCTTTACTTATGATAATACGACCTCTATAAGTGGTTTTCAGGCACTTACAACAACTTAAACTAAAAATAACCAAAGACAGAGAAAGAAATGACATAAAAACAAAAATAAAAATTGTAGAAAAATGCAAAAGGCTTAATCATGCCATCTGTGGTGGTTTGGACCCTCAAAACACATCCATTTGGACTTAGTTCAAGCATCAAATCTAACTATATCATTGTAAAACAACATACATGTAAATTAGAAATCAAAATAAAAATGCAAAAAAATAAAATTTCTGCCACATTCTCTCTCACATCAAGTGTAAGCGCTTCAAATCAAATTGAAGTCACAAACATCTTGGATTTGAGTTCCTGAATCTTTCTTGACAATGACTGGCACCCAGGGAGACCTCTATGGGCCCCATCTTGCTAACTCAGATCAGCCTTGAGTATAAGCAGAGGTACTCAGTCGAGTTCTCCCATCGCTAAGCTTATAAAAGTAAAATTGACCTTCTATTCGCCCTTAATGTATATCAACGAGCATTAGAAACCTAAATTTGGTAGAAGAACATGGCCAAAAAGCTTCAAAAGCCATTAATGGCTTCTCGAGATGCTTCAGGTGCCACGTGGCAGAATAGGCCTCTATGGTAAAAATAAAGCACACCGAACTCTTTTCCACTCTATCACGATTCCAAAGAGCCCAGCCTCGATCAAAATGGTGACCTAAGCCACCGTAATTTCGCCGGAGATGGAGTAAGGGCTTTCCTGCAATAAAGCCATCGCTGGCGGAGGGCGAAGGTCGAAGGGTCGAGTTTGAATTTGCGCGGATCTTCAATGGTGGATTTTCTGTGGCAGGTCAGTTCACTCGTTACACCAAATCCAGAGAACAGTCAACGTCGCTCTAACCTCGTCAGCGCCCAGTCAATGCACACGTGGACCAATCAGGAAATTCCAAATCAACATAAATTTCGAAAATTCATTAAAAATAGTATACAACTCAGAAAAATACAAATAAAATATCCATAAAATCTTAAAAATCTGTAGAAACTAGATATACTGATATTTTGATGTAAAATTATGTCAAAATATGTTCCTCTTATATTTTCAAAGTATTTTCTAATAAAAATAAGTTTTATAAATTGTTAAAATTTTGAAAATTCACCAAAATTAGTAGGAATCTCAGAAAAATCTAAATAAAATATCTAAAATTTTTGACAATATTATTTCCATATGATATTTTGTTAAAATAAATAGTTTCTTATTTTTGAAGCATTTTTGTCTTGAAAACCCAATTTTATAAATTCTAGAAAAATGGTGAAATATTCTAATAAATTTTCCAAGTAATTTTATCACTTTCTTGTCAAGTATAATTAAATTTAAAAATAAATTGGTAATGTTTATTTTAATAAGATTTAATAAATAATAATAATAATAATAATAATAATAATAATAATAATAATATGACAAACCATAAGTAAATCATTAAATAATAAATAAAATCATAACCTCTAGTTAAAACATAAATCATGAATGAATAAAATCAAATAAATAATAAATAATTAAATAAATGAATTATAAATAAAATAATAATAAATAAATAAATAAATAAACATATCGTAAATAAGTTTCAAGTAATAATGGATAAATAACCAATAAATAAAATAGGTAATACATAAATAATATTTAGTATAAAACACCTTCTAATTAAAATAAATCAATTTAAGTCAAAACAAATTGAATTAAATCGAAATAAATTAGAATAATTCGAATCAAATCAAAAAAATAAAATAAAATTTAGAAGAAATCTAAATCCAATGAAAAATAAATAAATAATATAATAGTTAAATAACATAAATTTAAATAAAAAAAGAAAACCTATTCAAATAAAAAGATAAAATAAGTTCAAAACAAGAAAAAACCCAAAATGAATTCAAATCTAGATTAAAAAAGTGAAATTCAAATTGAAAAGTGAAACCCAAATCTAAGAGTCGAAACCAAGTTCAAATTAAATTCAAGTCAAAGTAAAAGAAATCAAATCCAAGATCGAGTTTCTCCTACAAGAAAACATGTCATGGTCCCAGGAACCAACCTTTACAAGAAGGCTATGAAAGGCCCCGAAGGTTGTGAAATTTTGTATCTTGTGTTCTTACAAGAAGGCCTCCCGTTGCCCTAGGAATCAACTCTCAAAAGAAGGCCTCCTGTTGCCCCGAGAGTTGAGAGATTTCACCTCTCTCAGATTGGATTGTAAGCAATTCATTTGAGATTGAGGATCGTTCCTACAAGAAGACCTGTCATGGTCCCATGAACCAACTCTCACAAGAAGATCGTGAAAGGTCCCGAGAGTTATAAAACCTCGTTCCTACAAAAAGACCTGTCATGGTCCCAGGAACCAACTCTTACAAGAAGGCCATCAAAGACCCCGAGAGTTGTAAAACTTCTTTTCCAATGAAAATTAAGCCGTAAACCAAATCAAGATTTAGAACCCCAACAAAGAAAGTTTCAAATAAATAGTTTTAGATGGTTTTAGTTTAAATCTTATTAGATATTTGTTAGATATTTCAAATAAATAGTTTTAGACATCCTTGGTTATTTCAATTAATTGATTTTAGATGTAGTTAGCTATGCTCAATTGTGTTCCGTCAATTAAATTTGGCACAATCAATTGAGTTTGGTCTAAGTCAAAAAGAAGTAAATTGTTCATATTCCCAATTGGGCCCCGTCAAGTAAGTCTTGTGCCATCGATTGAGTTTGATCTAAGCCCAAAAGAAATAAATCACTTATACCCTCAATTTTGTCCCATCAATTAAGTTTGGTGCCACCAATTGAGTCTGGTTTAGGCCAAAAGGATTAAATCTCCGATATTCTCAATTGTGCCCCCGTCAATTAGATATGGTGCCTCAATTGAATCTTGTCTAAGACAAAAGAAATAAACTGCTTGTTAAATACCAAAAGTCACTTGAAAGACGATTTTTCTAGCCTATTACAATCAGTTCCTCGAATCTCTTAATCAAAGGTTCTCGTGAGAAACGACGGGATAATTAACAATAGGGGCTTACGCCTATTGGAAAGAAAGGATCCGCAAGTTAATAAACCCTCATGAGAATTGATTCAAGTCGATGTTCTTTGGTCGTTAAGAGACATCAGCACTTGAACCCAGGCTCTTGAGGGGTGAATCTAAGACTTGTTCTCGTTCTTGAGGAAACCCAATCATTCTTCGAGAAATGACGAAAAAGTCACCACATGAAGTTATTATATATAATTGTTCTAGTTATATATATTAACTGCTCTATTTAATATATATAAATGTTGAAGTTAATATTGTAATTGTTCTAGTTATATATATTAATTGTTCTAGATAATATATATAACTGTTGAAGTTAATATGCAACTGTTGAAGTTAATCTGTAAATGTTGAATTTAATATATAAATGTTAAAGTTAATATGTAACTGTTGAAGTTAATATCGTAATTGTTAAATGAAGAGAAACAAAAAGGCGGGAAAAGCGAGCGAAATAGAGGATGAGCGTTGGATTTCTAAAAACAGAAAATGGGTTTTCTATTAATGAGGGCGCTGGATAATTAATGAGGATGTCAAAGGATGATGGGGATGATGAATCTTAGGAATGATCCTTATCAGTCATGTTAAGAAATTGCTAGCGTTAGTCCTATATCTTCGTGAATTGTACAATCTTGGATTGGACATGCTTCGTTCAATTCCAACCGAAAGAGAACAACAACTTTGAATTGAATTTCATACGTACACCAAATAAGAGGCAGATCACCATAACTTGAAATGAAAAATGGCACAACCTGTCCAAGAGAGATGACCTCCCAACCTTTTGATGGGTTGGGTTCAAATCGAGTTATCAAGAGTAAAAATATGATTCAATATAATACAACCGGATTAATAAAATTAAAACCTGATCTAACTCGAATAATATTTGAACTTGATAAAATACGATCGGGTTGGACGGGCTTCGTTTTTCTTGAACAGCCCTAGTTGTTTCAGCAGACATCATTTAGTATTTTGGAGTAATTTGAAAACCAGTGAAAAGAGGATCAAAAGTTCTACAATTTTCAAGTTTTTGAGTTTCTTAAGAATCGGAAAGAAAGTGGTCAAAACAGATTAAAACAGAACTACATTAAAGAAACCAGTATTGCTGTTGTGTTAAAAAAAGATGAATTTTACATATTACGAAATTAGTTCAGTTTTAACTTTCTTATTTTTTTGTCAATTACTTCAATTATACATATCCATGGAATAAACTTGGGAACTATAACGAGTCTGAAATAAATTGATTTCTGGATTACCCAATAAGATAAGAGCTATAATTTTTGTAAAAACTATTTAAGAGCTGTACATTAGCAAGAAATTAAGAGAAATAAGTGAAGTGCACATGCTCTTCCTTAATTAATCTGATGTTGACTTTGTAACTAAGTTATATTTTCCACCTTATCACTTGTCGACTTGTCGTGATAGGCATTTCCTTTTTTGAGTTATTAATATGTATATTATATTTTCCAAACTTGGCGTTACTGTCAATGCCTTCTTATATTTATCTAAAACTAACAAAAGATGCCAACAAATATGTGGGCGAATAAGAAAATAAAATATTGATATTATTTTTTATTTTATATAGACAATAAAGATATGGTAAAATTAAATAATTTAGTCTTTCCTTTTAAATAAATAGCTAATTTAGTATTAACTTAATATTTTTCTATTAAAAAAAATCTGATCTTTTAATCTGAAATTAAGATCTAGACTACTAATCAGATCAAATTATAAAAATCAATGGTCTATAATTGATATAAGAATTGTTTATATCTTTTTATCTGACATGTTTACCACCTTTAATAGATGTATTTTTAAGTATTAGATATAAAATAAAATTTCTGGAGTGTGAATGTGTGATGTCAAATTCGAATAGTCGCTATTTACCGTTTTTCTATAATAGACGGAATCAAGTTTTATAAATGGATGTAAAATATTAAAGGGCAATTCTGCCGTCCGATCCAATCGGGTCTAATCTCACCCTCTGACAGACCCGCGTGAAATGATAAAAAGTGCATTTTTGAATGGACTGCAGAATTTCCCAATATTAAATATTTACCAAATTATGCTTCTTTGAATAACAAGGTACTAATATATGGCGAAAATAAATGATATTGTGGCAATGAGGGCTGGTTCACGAGTGACACGTACGTCCTTTATATCTGGACCGAAGATTAGAAAAAAATTACCTGTTACCGAAGTAAAATTATCGCATTCCAGTTAAGTGTAAATATATATGGACGGCCTTCATAAATCGATTAAACTTGGTCGACTCAATGACGACTCCTTACGTTCGTCACGAAAATATGGTGCGCGGAGCAAATAGGATGGCAATTCGCTACGCTCTAGCAGACTCGGTCTATTTCTAGATGCACACGATTTCTTGTTGGATATCCGTTAACTTAATTATTATTGAAAAAGTGTCCTAGGTTCCTAACTCTATGTACCTATAGATAGATTACTTGTTTGCCCGACGTTTTGAGCACCTCTTCTAATTAGAAGAAATTAAATCTTTTCCTTTGACAATTGACAGTAGTCATAATTTTTTTGGATAATGATGTAACTAATTTAACGATATTCAATGCTGAATTAAACTAAGATCAATGTTACCTCCAGCCATTCCTTTCACTTGTGAACGATATATAGAATGATAATCTTGTAAAGAGCAACACCGAGAAAAACACTACAGAACCAAACTGCTTCCATTGCCTTGATGGTGAACTCCGGAATATTGTTCCCGAGCTCGTCTCCCTTATCCTCTCTATATTCTTCTCAAAATGGTAACCTGAATTTTGAGATAGAGAAACAACAATACTTTAATGATTCTCCATCAGAATTATTGACTATATAAAGGATCTCCAATCACTTAATAGATGCAAATCAAAGAGTTCATAATCAACTGCTGAGATCATATCTAAAAGTTGTAAAATAGGTTCATGCATCGGATCTGTTTTTGCGACTGAACACAAGTCGAGCCAATCGTTTAAAAATGAAACATAATCGTTTATAAACGATCCGGTCGATAAATTTGTTTTGTCCGACTCAATATGCGGCACATCCACATACGCATTAATAATGATATATATATATATGAACAAATTCTTCATAACCAATAATTGATCACACACATCCGCATATACTATGAGTCTATGATCGATCCCTTCAATTAAACGACACCATATTACAGTAATTAGTCGGTCCTTTATTTAATTATATTGAAAGTCAATAAATTGGAAGTCAATAATTTGAACCATTTATTACAAATGAAAGTATTTTCTAATCACGGCTATACATTATAAAAACTGAAAAGCATAAAATAGTACTTGCCATAATGTCAACTCCGCGGAAGGACCATTTTGAAGACCCACTCACATAGGGGTGACGAAGGTATACCGTTTACCGTGTTCCGTGGACATTCCGTCCAAACGGAACGGATGACGGTACGAAAAATCATTTCGTTTTCAGAAACAGAACGGTAAACGGAATGAAGTTGCCGAAACGGAACGGTAAACGGAATGGACGATAGTGCATTTTTTAGTGTAAATCAATGTGTTTCGTTCAGTTCCGTCCAAACGGAACGAATAACGGAATGAAATGGCATTTCGTTTTCTAAAATGGAACGGAAAACGGAATGGAGTGGTCATACCGTTGCTGGAACGGGACGGTAAACGGAATGACCCATTCCATTTCCGTTTGGAACGTTAAACACCCCTACACTCACACTAGGTAGTAGCTATGTAGTTTATCGAAAAAAAAAAAGAAGACCCACTCAACCCTATGAATGATTGCTCGTTTGCTCAGCCGGAGCCCGGAATGTCCCTCGCTTCGTACCCTCTATAAAAAGCACCATTCTCCTCAATACTTCGCTACATAACCTCTCTGTTCTTTTACCTCTCTACTTCCAGCTGCTAGTTGTTACTTTTCCCTGATTCTCTCCCTGGCCTCTCTCTCTCTCTCTATCTTTGCTCTGACTATCGATAACCATCGCTCCTCTCCACCCAGCCTCTCACTGCTTAAGAAACCACCAAAATCATTCTCCCTGCACGTGTTAAGGTATAAAGCAAGTCTCTCTCTCCGTCTTCCTTCCTCATTTACTCCACGCAGCTTTTTTCCCTGATTCATTATTCAATAACATCCTCTTCATTTTCCACAGACCGACAGACATGCAGTACACCCATGGACTAATGCCAATTGCACAAATGCCCAATCTGTGAGGAGACTTGTTCAATTTCTTGCCACATTAATTTATGGTTGAATATCTGATTTTGTCAGGACAGCGAAAGAGAAGGGATGGAGAATTCTCCAAAAGACAAATACGGGGGGATGAAAGCAAAAAGTTCATCAGAGAAGGCGTATCAAAAATGGAAAATTTTACTCCTTATTGCTAGGTACATCGGCAAAGTCAAATTGACTCGGCAGTCTCGGCAGATCAAGCACACCAACGACTTACGGATCCATGCTTTCTCAGTGCGTATCTCTAAGACTCTAACTATACCAGTTAGTTTCCGGTTCTTCAAAATAAATTAAAAAAAAGCGTCACTTTCCCAACTTTTTGATGGTTTATATCTAATATTTAAGATAGCGAGATCTTTATGGAATGAAAAAGATTTAAGAGTTATATCCGATTTCCCATCATATATAAATAAAGGTTTTCGGAGGGGGAAAAAACACCTAAGATGGCAAGAGAAACATAAGCGGCTACTCTGTATACTTCATGCAACCTGTAAAAAATCAAATAATTAATTACTAAGGTCATGTTTGATTCATCTCAAGTTAGACAATTAGACTAAACTATTTGTATACATAACTAAACATACCAAGGTTAGTCCAAATTAGTGCTAACTGCTTCTAACTTCCTAACTTATCAAAAAGCTAAGTTAGTAAACTTCCTTCAAAGCATATAATTTTATTTAGATTAATAATTAATAAATTATAATAATTTAATATTACAATAAAAAATAATTATAGCTAATAATAAAGTAAATTAATTAATATATTAATCATTAATATTATTAAGATGTGTAATCATATTATTAATGATAATCGTCATTACAATAATACTAATAATTAATATAAATTTATAATAATAATAATAATAATATATTATTATCTTTAATTTAATTATATATTTTTATAATATATTAAGAACTATTATAATTAATATTAATTTACTAACCATGATATTACTAATAATTAATATTACAGTAATAAAATAAATCAATCAATATTTTAATAATTATTATTATTCGCAAGAGTTGTATCATTTTGTTCATGTAGTTAGCATTTCAATAATAAGAAATTAACATATAATCTATTTTTGTACTAATAATAATAATAATAAATTATTATTAATAATAATAAATTAATAATAATAATAATAATATTATTATTATTATTATTATTATTATTATTATTATGATTACTACGGCTGCTATTACAATTACTGTTGTATGTTGTATGAACTTCAATTATATTTATTTATTATTATTGTTATATTATTATAATCAAATTTAATTTATTTATAAATAAAATCAAAATAAATTAATATTTTATTCATTCTATTCATCTCTAAATTCAATATATTAAAACAAACAATTTTTTCTAACTTCAAGTTAGCACTAACTTTTTATAACTTTTCTAACCTGAAGTAGTATTCAAAATTTGTTGCTTGTTAGTTTCATCAACTATTGTTCTTCTTCATATGCACATATTTCATTATAGTACAACAATTTCGTTATGATGTATGAAACTGACTTGATTTTTGATCCCTAAAGTAATTTATCCACTGAGAGGATATATCTGCAACTAGCCCTAATTTCGCGCGTTGCGCCATTCATTCCTATATGATTATGTTATTAAATAGTTTCGTGATTTATTTCACTCTATATAAAAAAAATGCCATAACAAATTAAGAATACTATTCAAATATTGTATGAAAACTGTCACATAAAATCCTAACTATTATTTTTGCCACAAAAGATCACGCGCAAATGTCGGCGCCACAGAAAATCCGGAATACTGTGCTTACTATAGTGTTTCCCACTAGGTTACGCGGATTCGGCAAAAAATACAACGCACCCGTGTCCGACGCGTATCCGACGCGGACACGTGTCCGACACGCGTTGGATACGGCCAGGACAGGCCCCCCCCCCCCCCCCAAGTATATGCATATTTTAATCAATTTTGACTCTTGGATTTGCTGCGGTCGTCACCAACCATGCTCCACACGTGCTGTACAGCCAATTTCCACAAATTACAGCATATCTCATAACTTATATACGCTCTATATATCACTTTAAGACCCATTGTGAAACTAACTGATCACTTTAATTATTACAAAATATATTATTTTAATTATTTTATATATACAGCCGTATCCGGATTTTTTGAAAAATGCCGAATCCCCGCACCCGCAACGAATCCGACGCGACACCCGCACCCGCACCCAAGCAACATAGGTTTCCCATGATGGCCGAAGTTTATGTATTTATAATATTATACGGATATCCGAAAATTCGAAACTCGCGCGGATCCTCTGTGGGCAGGCTGATCAATTTTTGGTGCAGCATAATTTTTTGGTGTGGATTTTCTATGACAGTTTCCGTATAATATTTCTATAGTATTCTCAAGTTTATGGCATCTTTAATATAGTGTTCTGAATTTCATAGAAAAAATTATATGCGCGATGTTCGCTCTATAGTTATTAATCTTGACCACACGATTGTTGATTTCATTAAGAAACCATTTAATAACATATTCATATAGGAATGAATTGCACAACGCGCATGATTAGCACTAGTAATTATAATGTTGGAATTTTTGCAATCATGATTTAAAGCACAGAAAAGAGGAAAAGGTTTGGCAGCCGAATTGAGTGTTTGTCGACTATCCATTAGTCCTTATATATATTATAACATATAATGATTAAACTTATCTTAAGAATCTTAGAAAAAAAATTTACTTGAGGAATCAAATGGTGAGATGTAGGGCCATATATCCTAATACGTAATTAGTTTGACATTATGACTTTTATACATTAAAAAAAGTAAAATATTAAAATTAAAAATATATTATCTCAAAATAAACAATTTATTTTTTTATCAACAAAAGAAATATAAAATTTTATATTTTTATTTTTAATTTAAAACTTGAAAATCTGAAAATTTAGAAGTTATAAATTCCAAAATTAAAATTAAAAAAATTTAGTTTCTAAATTTAAAATAGAAAATTCGAAAATTTTAAAATTTTAAAATTTGAAATCGAAATTTTTTATTTCGAAAATTTCAAGAAGGCTCATTAGATAAACGTTCGTTAAAATGATTTAAGCGCCCGCCGGTAACAGTCATGAATGATGTTGAATCCTACACTTAATCGTAGTAGTTTGGTTCCTTGGTTGGGGGAAGTACAGACTTGGATCCTCTGGTCGGCAAACCAGTGCAGACCACCTTGTCGGCACGTGATCCGAGCCGTCCGATATAATCTCAACAGTTCATTTTTTTGGGCCTACCAATCCCGCCTATTATGCACGGGGCATCCTTAACTGTTGAGATTAAATCAGACAGTTAGGATCAATGCGGACTAGGTGATTTTTTACTGGGTCATTTTAATTTTCTCCATCTCAGGTCATTTTTCTATTCGTGACGCATTTTCCTTTTCTTTTTGTGTACTTTACTTTTAGTTTTATTAACGATTTTGATTTTTCCTTTTTTAATTTAGATTCTGGCTAAAATTCATGTAAATTTGTGTACTTGTTTCTTATTATATTTAAAAAAGATGAGTGCTAGACCCTCATTTTTCTTAAAAAAAAAAAAGAAAAAGGAAATGGAATTAGATGAGCATCTGTCAGGTGCTTGGAGGTAATTCTCTGTCAGTCGTCTGGGAAACACATACTTCAACCAATATGACAATATGTACCGCCAGAACATCTAAGAGAAAATGAAAACGCTGCTCGGGCTCATCATTCCTCATTCGAATCTTTCAATTCTAGTAATGAACTGGACCAATCAGATCCAATGAACTACTATATATAATATATAGGACAAGCCCTCAATATTTCCTAAAATTTTATATTTTATTTTTTTTATTTTATTCTTTCAATAAATTTTTATTTATCAATTGTTTAATCTAGGAGAGTAATTTGAATTTTTAAAATCTATAAGAGCAGCATTTCTCTAATTAGAGTGACATATACCTAAAAACATTAACGGCATAAAAATAACTTTAACTATTTTATGTGACATATCTCTAATAATCAATATGATTTATTTACTTTAACTAGATAAATAGAACTTCAATATGATTTATTTACTTTAACTGAATAATTGTAAACAATCCAATTTGTAGCTAAACAAATTTTAACTTGAGATTTGTTGTAACAGTACGTCTAAATATTATAATACACATATTTTAACGAAACTCCCGTTCATTTCCTTTTCAAGATAAATTTCAGTTTATCTCTCGTTCTGCTTATTATTATTTTTTATTATTAACACCAAAACGCAAGTGAAAAACACAAATACAATAGTTTGGTCAAACCAAATTAACGAATCATCTCAAACACCCCAAGACATGAACACATTTAGCAGTTATATCAACCAATGCAATTTTCTCTTTCGAAATAGATTTTGTATGCCAAGGAATGTTTAAACTGCTCTCTGATGACAGGAAGTCGAACCTCCTGGTTTACGGGAAGAGGAACATCTTTGTCGGCATAAGATTCATTTTTCTCAACAACATGATAAACAATTACGAGAAGCTGTTGCTGTAGTAAGCATGCTTGCTATTTCTCTTAAAGCTCTTATGATTGAAAACCAATAATCTAATCGGACTTTTTTCAAAAATATTTGACCAATTAGTGGCTTTTTGCTTCAACATTAATTTTCTCTTGTGTTCAAAAAACTACTAATTTTTGCTTTTGGTATTCTTTTTATTCCTCCTGTAATGACTTGTTATGGGATTTATACCTCCATTTTTCTTTTATGTAAAAAACTTGTAATGTATACTACTTATAGAAAGCACTCATAAAAAGTCAGAACAATTTCACTAGAGGTGAAAATAATTATTATATTAATTTTGGACCATTGATATGTGCAATTTAATAAAACGTGTAGCCTAGATAATAATTTTAGATAAAAAATCAGACCCTTTGACAGAAAAGAGTCAGACATTGTTTAAACAATTTATTTTTTGGAAAAATATCCACACGTATTGTTGGAAAATTCAACCAGATATTTTTATAATTTAGCATTATTTAGTTTCTTTATTTGCTCACATATTGGGAGCACTTTTCTAGCATTTTATAAATAATGAGACGATAAGGGCTTGAGTCTTACTTTTATTCAGAAAAAAAAAAGAAAGAAAGAAGAGAAAACTACCTATAATAATGGAAGATACAAAAGCATCTCATTCTGATTCTTTAATACCTGTAGCTGAGTAATATCGAATGCTCACTCAATTTGCAAAAGGAAAGAAATGAAGAAACAATGAAGAAACTTGAGAAAACCAGAGATGAGCTCGAAAAAGCGGAACAATATCTTTGTAGAAACATTCCGCTTAAGTTCCTTATCAGAAAGGAAGATGGCAAAGCTATGAGGGAAGCTTGTAACACGGTTTCTATCCTCTTCTCTAACCTGTCACACATATTGTAATTCTTTTAGAAACTATTTTCCTAATCATTCTTGAACTCATAAATAATTTTCTTATGGCAGTTAAGCAAAATGCAGGTTTTACTTAGGGAAAAGGAGACAGGTTACCAGGTGCTTTTTGACTCCTATCAGAAAGTGCTTGATGTGCTTACGAACACCTACGGCATTGTCAGATTCACTGAGTTCTCTCCATCAGACTTAGAATCTGCAACCAGTGACTCAAATTATCTTGGTAATGGCGGATATGGTAATGTGTATAAGGCAGTAATTGGTGACACAACAGTAGCTATTAAGATTCCCAAGGAGGACAGTAAGCAAGGGGAAAGAGAGTTTAACCAAGAGGCAAGTATTATTTTTACATACGAAAGAAGAAAAGTGAAAAGAATGTTGATGTCATTCTGATAATTTCTAAGGTGAATTGTTTGAGTTTGACAAAGGGAAATTAACCATCCACAAAAAAGTTAATTCTCTGAATCAAAATTATACAAACATATATAGGCTAAACAGGGTCTATTTGCCTTAAATTTGGTTAGTTTAATCAGCCTAAGCTGTTGGCATACCTAGTTACAAAAGTCTGGCTGAGATATGCTTCTATATATGTATGCATCAATAGCCAATTGACACTGATGCCTCTCAGCATTTAAGAACCAAGTTGCAAGCTTTTGTAAACTTGGTTATTTAGGCCCAGATCATTTTTGATTTTGTTGTTTCTTACAGTAATTATCTGCTTATGACTCTATATGCTGATGATAGTTTGTGTCCAGATCATGCATCTAGCTTTTTCATGTCCCCTATAATAATTATCTCATTTTAAATCTTGTTTGCTTGTGGAGTATCAGCATAAATTCTCAATAGCATTCAATTGATAATAAGAATAACCTTATCAAAGTATTGCATACACAGGTAGAAATTCTCAGAAGGATTCGACATCCAAACCTGGTTACCCTCATTGGAGCATGCCGAGAGCGATATGCGCTTGTTTATGAATTTTTACCAAATGGCACCTTGGAAGATCGCCTCAAAGATAAGAAAGACCTCACATGGAAGGAAAGAATTAGAATCGCTGCTAGCATATGCTCAGCTCTTGTGTTGCTTCACAATATGGAACCTAACCCAATAGCTCACGGTGATCTTAAACCCAGCAACGTCCTTTTTGATGCAAACAATGTATGCAAACTTGGCGATTTTGGTATTTCCCGTTTCCTAAAATACACAAGCGACACAAGAACTCCTAACCATGAAACAAATGAACCTAAGGGTACTTCATCCTATATAGACCCGGAATTTGAGAAGAGCCATAAATTGAATCCTCAATCTGATGTTTATGCTTTTGGCATCATATTGCTCCAGCTAGTTACTGGAAGAGGTCCAATTGAAATAAGAAATTTCGTATTTGGGGCATTGCATACAAGAGTGGATGATATAAATTTGGAAACATTCAAAAAAAGAACACCACGGCAAAAAGAAAAGATCTTAAACAAATTTGTGGATTCTGATTTGGCGGACTGGTCAATCGACGAGGTAGTTAAATTGACATCTTTGGGTTTATGGTGTAGTGATTATACAAGGAAAAACCGACCTGATTTAAAATCTGTAGTTTGGACTGAGATAGAGTCCTTGAATGCGCTTACCTTTCAAAATTTGCAGTGAGCCGGTTACTTTGTATCCAATTCAATTGCTCAATATTTCTCTTCCTATTCAAATGAAATAAATGTTGTGGGTTGTGAATGAGGGTCCTGGGATTTTTTTTCTGCTGATAGTTTCTGATGTTTGGATTTTGTATTGAAATTTTTGTATCTTGATTTGTCAATTAATTAATATTCATTAAACAATAATAAATGCATATCTACCATCACGAGTGCAATTGTGATTTAAGCATGATTTTCTATTCGGACTTGAATTCGGACAATTGGTTTATGATGTATCAAAAGAATTTTAAAAAAAAATGGATGAATCAAATGAATCTAATACAAAATTTGAATTTTTCAAAAAAAAAATTTTATCCCTTTAAAAATAGAAAAATATACAAAATTCATGAAAAAATTTTAACTTTTATATTAAAACTGGTAGTGCTGGACCAAACAATCACAATATTACTTCTAAATAGTTTGGATTTGGTGTTTTAAGGTTAAATTGGTTAATAAAAGATAGGGTTCTTCCATCAAAAATAATAAATAAGTTTAGCTCCTTGCAACTTACCAGTATGTAGGTAAGGCAACAATTACCCACCCTTACTACAAATAGAAAAAAATTGAAAAGGAGAACTCACATTCAGGGGTGCATCTTCTTCCACCAAACTGACTCAGTCCCACTATTGCTCCTTTCACTGCACCATTGTTGTACACAAGAATGGTTGGGAGGTTGCGATCAGGATAATTGGGTATGCAACCTGTGGAGATTATTTTAACAAATTTTGCAGCCAGATAGCAGGTAGCCAGTTCTTCCAAGCAGGTGTGAGGTAACCCACATTCTGGTACTCTAAAATAATTGAGATTCCAAAGAATAATGCCATATGAGTGATCGTAGCTGGGTTTGAATTTAAATTGGCTATAAATTGAACCTTTTCTATTACAGGTATTAACCAGATGGTGATTTCTGCTAATTTATTTGAATTCAATTTTTAACCATTTTCCCTATGATAAGATACCCTGTTGGTTTGTTTATTAGTTTCTCATTGAAGGTTGTTTATGGTATGTAAGCACATCTGCAGCTACAATATTAATTCTGAACACAGTATAATGGTAAGATGCACTGTGCTACCATTTCATGTTGGTAGAAAATAGCTGACACTATTCCTTTTATTGGCTTCATTTAGTCCATTCAGTTATGTGCAGAGCTGAACAAATTATAAAGAAATTGAAAATTACCCGTCTTTGTAGAGAAGCACTACCCAGACATCTTGTGGAGCCTGAGAGACCTCATGAACAAAGTCTGATCCAGAAATAGGCACGACTGACCCGTATTGTACCACCTTGGATGCTTGTTGCATATCTGCTAATCTCTTCTTCACCAGCAATTCAGATTACATTCATGGTAATAAAAAAGAAACATTCTAAGTGCAATGTAGTGTAGCAAATTGTAAGTGACATAAGAAACATTCTAAGAGCCTCAATGTATTAATAAACATTTACAGAAGTCACTGAAACATAATGATTACAGTTGGCAGGGAGCTCCCCTGTCCTATGGAGGCAATTTGACACATATCAATATTATTCTTTCTGCTTTGGCTATATACACTTAAACAGATTGACCAAAATAAATCAAACATTTTGTGGAATAATGGACAAACAAAGTGATACCGCTTGGTCAATTGAATGAGTATTTTCAAAACGAAAGAAAATGGTGGATTAGGTACAATGAACTTTAGAAATTTGAAATGGCTATGGACTTGCAAAGATCCTCAAATAAAGTGGTGGCAAAGCCATTTTCAGATACAGAAACCAAGACAGTAAATCTAGATCCAAATATCACCTTTGTGGAAGAATCTAATGGAATATGAACAGATAATTAACAACAATAGCTCATACAAGGTAGATAATGGCCACTTAATTCATTTCTGGGCAGATGGGTTGGTGTGGGCAAACACTTAGCATTGTTTGGTAGCTCATACAAGGTAGGAAATGGACTTTTATATTGTTTCGTTTGGTAGCTTGCAAGTTATATTAGATAAAAAAAGGTGTAAAATACCAAATTAATGAATAATGCTGGATAAATAATGCTGGATGTGATTGTATGGGCTTTTTTACTTCTTTTTATAGGAGTGCAGCTCTAAAACCGCTTAAATCAAGATAAAATAAACAAAATAATGATTAATCCACCTCAAGTCGAAGATATAATGAACCTAAGCTCCACTTAACATTCTATTTTATTCAGAGAACCAAAAAGATGAATAACGAGTCACCTAATTTTCTATTCCAATCTGACATATCCATCTCAATTAAACTAAACACAATCACGACAACAAATGAGCTTAAACCAATTTAGTCAGAGAGAAAGAGATCGAACCTATACTCCAGAAGGAAGCGATCATCCTCCAGATCCTCGAGCTCCTCGGGCGACTTCTCGTCGATCCAGGTCGCCGATTTGGGGCGGAGGTCGGGATCGTCGGCGGGGGTGAAGGGAGCGGGTTTGAAGGTCTCGGGCTTGGGAGGGAGGTTGCCGTACTTGCGCTGGAGGTCGTCACACTCCATGGTCGTGCCTTCTACAATCCGCTCCAGAGGGAGGGACTCGGAGCTAAGGAAACGAAGGAAGAGGAGAATCGACGGAGGAACTCGGTTACTCCCAAAATCGGAGGGTACTGAGTATCCTTCCTCCGTTCCCCCTCTCCCGAGTACTCCCCTCTGGAGCGGACCCATTATTAATATCCTGCTCTTTTTTTTTATTGAATTTGAAGAAACGAGAGAGGGGTAAATGATAAAATACACGATTTTCCTAGAATTCTGAGCGAAAGAAAAGATGACGCAAAAAAAAAAAAAAAGGCCGACTAAACTCAGACGACAGAAAATCAAGCCCAGCTACTTTCAGCCTAATTGAAGGCACATGGACTACAGAGAAAGCCTTATTAAGGCTTTAAAATTCAAAACCTAAGCCCATATTGTAGACCTATACTTTCAGTTGTGGCCTGTGAATTGTGATCGAGTTGCAACAGCTTTCTAGATTCGTTTGCTAAGATGAAAGGAGAAGTAAAAATGCAAATAAATTATTACTGCAAGATGAAAAGTTGTATGTGCTTTCATCATCATTGGCTTTTATTAGTTTTATACATTTTTATTGAGACAAAAATGGTGCAGGAACACGACGAGCCACCTTCTTGGTTTTAATTAAAATGGAGTAGGAGCACTATCTAAAACAAAATATATGGTTTTTGGCAAATTCTGGCATGCGGACATTTTTAACGGATGTGATAATTTGATTGGAAAGATGGATTTGAGTCGGGCTTAAATGTGCAACTCCAATATTACTCTATGTTTGAGTCGGGCTTTAATTAGTTCGCATGGCAGAATTACCCATATGGTTTTTATTAAAATGGAGCCACCTTCCTGGTTTTCGTGATTGGCATTTATTTCTTACTAGGGTTGAACATCGAGCTTCGCTCGATATAGTATTTTTTATAAATAATTTAGAGTTTGATTTTTGTTATATAATTTTATTTATATATGTTAATAATAATGTTAATATATAATATATCAACATGAACATGTTTTAAGAAATGATCAAATTAATCGATGCAAATAGATTATAACAACAAAGTGTTTTAACGGGTTCAACAGAAAAAAAAAACTTGATCCAGATTTGGATTCATTAAGAAAACCGAGCTTAATATGTAAACAGTTAGTTCAACAAAAAAAAAGAAGCAATTTTCTTTTATCTAAACAGTTCATATATTAAGAAAAAGGAATTCTTTAAACACCAGTACATTTGCTTCTTCTATTTTTAAAATTTTAAATTTTGTAAGAGAGACATTTTATTGCAATTAGTCAATTCTCCTTTATTCTTGGTGTTGAAACCTGGTTAGAAGCATGTCCATATGACCTATTTCTCTTGTTGAGGTTCAATATTTTCATTATTTTATTTTAAGAATAAATTTATTTCTCTCATGGTTAATGACATTGTGTGTGTTTGAACATTAAGGTTCTACTTGTGCTATGCTTGACATATAGTAGTTATATTTATTCAAAACTGTAAGTTTAGACTTTTAGCAATTGAAATATAGAAATTGGATTTTGAAGTCTATAATTGAAAAGGCGTTTATTAGAAAGATGATATAAAGATATATGAAAGATGGTACTATTTAATTTGGAAGATCAAAGTAACAGCAAAATTATAAGTTTATATTGGTATGGATGAGATAAGTTCAATGATCAATCCTTATAGAGGCATTACAAAACCGATTTCGATTTTTTTAATAAGTGACATTTTGTGGGTAATATGGAGATACAGGAAGCGATGCTCCATCAACAATTTCACCTCATGTTACTATTAGATATATTGGTTCACTTATTGTATCACTAATTCACTATTGGTTGGTGCCACTTGATGGAAGAACTGATGCCTAACTGTGCAACATAACCATGGCGGCTGGAGTCAGAGGCAGAGATGCAGGACACATGATTGGAATTTTTTTGTCCTAATTTGTAAATAGATAACTGAAATTAATCAGGATTTCCTAACTAGAACTTCAATTTTTTCTCCTAATATCAACATTAAAGAATGATACTTAACACGTACTTTTGGCCAAATAGATAGGAATAGCAAATCTTGGGACTAAATTTAAGGAAAAAGTGAGATTTCGAGAAGCGTGGGAAGAGTGCTATTCTGGACTAAAATGTTGTTTGGATGGTGAGTTTAGGAATAGCGTTGGGAAGTGTGAAAAGTAGAGAGAAAAGTGTTGTTGGAAATAATGCTATTCTTGGGATTAGCTATTTGATATCTCTTTTATTTGTTGTTGTTTTGACCGTACTTGGCACCCAATTATGACCCAAAACATATTATTATTTGACATTTTGCTGTGTTTTTTCAGGTTTTGGCTTTGCCGCCGCTTCTTATTGTTTCACACAGGTTTTGATGAAGATTCAGGGAATAACGGGCTCAAGGAAGCTTCTCCGCACTTGTTTGCATGCACGACTCATTCCTGGCACTCGGGACACATTCCATGCCGACATGCGGGCCACAGGCCACGATCTACTCGGTTCAGACTTCGGTTTCGAGCTTTCCATGCTCTGTTCGACCTGGACAAACTCCAGTATGGGTCGAACTCAGCACTGAGGCTCCCATTCCACTCCAACCCGAACTGAGGCTCTCTCCAGGTCGAAGTGGGCTCTCTCCAGGTCGAACTGACCAGTTTTTGGCTCAACCGTACGTCTGTCTTCTCTAGCCTGGCTCCAGCCCGAACTGACCTGTCTCCAGGTCGAAATGGCACTTTTGGCAAGAATCTATGCATTGAATTCTATGGATTGGCCTCCCCTGATGGCAGCTAGACACCCCAGCCTGCGCCCCAAGTTTAGGAGAGGCTTTATAAGCTCTCCTCCAGCCAGACAAGGTTTCTTCTTCTGGATTCCCACGTTTTTCCCAGAGACAGATCCATTTTCCCACAGATCCCTTTGATTTTCTTCATTAGACTTGTGTTTTCTCTACTGCTTTGAAGCGACAGCGGCAAGCGGCACTGACTTCCCACATTTCCACCTTTCCACTGCCATCGAAGAGATAGATCTGAGCGTTCGAAGAGTATTTCGGTTTATTCTTCTTATGCACTTTTCTCTATTTTCTATGGCTTGTATCTTTACTAGTATTTCTATATTTTATGCTACTGTTTGTTTAGAGAACATGTGTGAGTAGTTAGCTATGTCTTAGGGTAGGATTTGATGTAAGTTTAGTACGATGTTGTATTGAATGATTGGCTTGATGCTTGATTATGCTATTTGATTGCTTAGTATTATTTCTATGCTTGTTAAATTCTGTTGTTTGATCTGTCTTGCTTCTGAATCTTAGGCCTGGTTTGGTTAAGTTTTAAATTTAGATCGTACAATCGGAATTGAACCAAGTACTTGGGGTAAATCTGTGACTTGAAAGAGTTGATTAATTGAACTGAAAGGTTAATTTCTAAATAGTTTGAAAGAGCATTTAGATACCCTTCGAGAACAAGTATTTCAAACTTAAGAACACTAATACCCGACACGAAGTTAGGTTAGTAAACTTAGGAGGGCTAGGTAGGGTCATGTGCTGGGTTTTAATCCAAGAGGCGAAAGTTGAGGGTTAGAACTTGTGTTACAGCCGGTCCGGGCCCTGAACGTAGTCCGATTCAAGCCTTGAATTCGTTTCCAAACCATCTGTTCGACCCGAACAGGTCTTGTCCAGGTTGGACAGAAGTTTGAAAGCACAACTAAGTTCCAGATTTCCTATCCAGGTCGAACTGCTTCAGTTCGGGTTGGATAGAACCCTCGAATCCGGTGTCTCATAGTTTGTTGCGAGAGCAATCGACCGAGGAGTTTTCGGTGCTAAATCTAAGTCATTTTCGATCCCTAGGACGCCTTTATTTATCAGAAAAATTCCTAAAAAAACCTTTGTTGTTTGCTTTGTTGTTCTTGCCTTGCTTAGAGTTACTTTTAAGAGTTATTTTAGAGTCTAAAAACACCCAAAAAATACCTATTTATTGCATGTTTACTTTTTAAATTGTTTGAACCATCCTGTCTTTACCTGTCTAGCTTTTGAAAACAAGCGAGTCCAGTAATCTTTAATCCGTCCCTTGGGTTCGACCCTTAGCTTAACTGAAACGACTAGTGAGTTAAGTTCTAGGTACAAATTTCATTTGATATCTGGTTTCCAAAATCCGCTCATCACTATTCCTAGAATTGGTAATTGCGTTTGGATGAATAATTTAGTCCTGAGAATAGATATTCGGGGGAATAGGCTATTCCCCACCCATCCAAACGATAGCTTAATCGCTATAGGTTGTCATCACCATTTGCCCCTGGATTTTATAAAACCACACCTGTACCCATTCCAACCCCAAAAATATCAATGTGCCTACCAAGTGGTAATTATATTTGAAAATAACAAAATTATCAGAAACACATAATTTATTGAAAATGTTTGAATGAAATTTCTTCTTCAATTTTAAAGCACAAAGAGTCATACTGAAAAATTGTCCAGTGGTAATAATATCAGATCTGCTAGTGAAATAGTGGAAGGACCCTTCTTTTTAATACAAACTGCCATCGATGAACAGTCATTGCAAGCAATCTCAGTCTGATTTTTCCTAATGACAATATCGTTGCAATTAAATCTGGCAAAACATCATATCATTAATTAATATTGCAATAAAATTTATGAGCAATATGCAGAAATATTACTGTAATATTGTACATTTTATCACAATATCAGATAAAGTAAGTTAAACCTTTCAAAGAAATCCTTTATTTGATGTATCTTATAATCAGTGTAGAAATAGGAACCTGCATTAGGCTCAGCCCAAATTTTCCTACAAAAATATATAACAATAAATTAACAACTATATACATTTACTGCAAGATACTTTTACAAAAGCAAATAATATATAAAGACATAAGATGAAAACATACCCTTGTATTGTTTCTGCATAAAGGAGCCACATGCCAATACAACAGGTTTACCATTTGACCTCTCATGCCCACCAATAATATCAAACTTATCATGGCGTTGGAGCACAATTTACTAATAAAAATATTAATACTAATATGTGTAAAAATGAAAATCTCCTCACTTCTTTATCCAAGAGAAGAACATTCATCGTTCAAACGTTTCCTGTCTTTCTATCCACAACTTCCCATAATTTCAGGACTCTAGCATGGATAACACCTTGTGTGCATCCTGTAAGTTAGTCATGAAATCGACAAAACAGTAGTGATGATAGCCTGGGAGAATAAAACTAATTATTCAAGATCTTAAGGAACAGAAACAAAAAAAATAATTAAACTGAAAATACTATTTTGGACAGCAACTTGTGACTATTTTTAAAATTGATAGGACAAACTTAAAAAGGGATAATCTGCAGTAGAAGCCAGAGACAAATATATATATAGATAAAAAAATAATGGAGAGTGTGAGGGAATAACCGTTTCAATACCAATTTAATTTTTTGCAGACACATTATAAGGGCAATAAATCAATCATTGCCCGGGAAAAACTGCTATGAATCACATTAAATACAAAAGAAAAACGGCAGGAGTTATGAATGGATCTCAGACTACAATTTCGTTTAAAAAAATAAAATTAACAGTAGCAGTAATAAATCATAATATATCCAAGAATACTAAGTTATAAATTAGTATTAAATAAGGACACATAAATTAACAGAAAGCTTCATTTTTAATAATTTGATAGTAAATCATTCAGGAGAAACTTAAAAGAAGACATTCTTGCATTTCAAAAAGGGCAACAATTAAGTTCTTATGAACTGTGCAGAAAATTTTCAAAGAAATTCATGAAATATGTTTAATCTAGCTAAGAGATTAAAGAAAACAAAGGGCAGTTAAAAAAAATGAAACAATAAATAAATAATTACAAATAACTGCTAAAAAACAACGAAGCTTGCATTTTGAAAATGAAAAATGAAGGACTGTGCAAAGAGCTTTTATAGAAATCAACGAATTATGTTTAATCTAAGAGATTAAAGAAAACAAAGGGCCACTAAAATAATGAAGCAAAAAAAAAAACTATAAATTGCAGAAGCTGTTAAAAAAAAATAGTAAAGCATGCATTTTGAAAATGAAAAATAAAAGAATGTGCAGAAAGCTTTTGCACAAATCAAAGAGTTTCGGATATTGTATAGGAGAAAGTATTTTACATCCTAATTGCGTGAAAATAATCAATCCACGTTTGTCGTAGTCCTATGTTGCTTCGGTGCGGGTGCGGGTGTCGAGTCGGATTCGATGCGGGTGCGGGGATACGTCATTTTTCAAAAAACTAGGATACGACATTATATATAAAATAATTAAAATAATATATTTTGTAATTAAAAAAATTAATATATATTTTTTATTAATATATTGTTATGAACATTATATTATAATCTTGTAATTTACATGAAAAAATTTAAAAATTAATAATATTATGTTATTAACAGCCCAACAAATGGCATTTTATGTCTGTAGTACGAGTACAAAAAAATGTTGGATGCTTTTCATTTTCAATATAATTGGTCAGCACAATCCAGCCCAGCCCAAAAATATTGTTAACGTCCGGTTTGAGCTAAGAATTTAGTCCCACAAGGAATATGGAACTATATGGATGGACCGAGCTACAATACAAAAAATCAATTGGTTGAACCACTGCACATGTGCGTGTCACGTGGGGTGAGGCATGGAGTGGACGCTATGGAGCCCGACACGCGCGTTGGTGCAGTATCGGCGACCGAATCTGCAAGTCAACCTAACTAAAATAGTCCGGTGCGGCACGTGGCGCACCCGGTGGTAGCGCATGCGAATCGCACACGTGTCCGACACGGGACACGGTAGGAAAATGCCGAATCCACGTAAAATCAACTTATGTGATGAAAATCAACTTATGTGCTGCAATCCATGGTTCAATATACTCCATGACACAAATTTCTATTGGGATCAATTAACATAAATCAAGACATAATACCTGGAATCCAATATTCAGATCTAGAAATTTCATGCTTTGACTTAAGAAGAATAAAATTAATAATTGTTCAAAAAACAAATGATAATAAGATTATGACAAATATCATCTTTCAATATAAGCATAGCACGCCATTTGGATTTTTTTTTTCTTTTTTGATTCTCAATTTGAATCGGCTAGAAGTAAAATAAGTCACGTATTAAGAAGAGAAAACACATATTCGAAAGAGAAAAATATCTAACCAGAAAAGTAAAAATACGCCTACTTTGTCCACCATTCTTTCCTTGAATCAAATAAAAGACAGATAAAAAAAATCTCAAAGATAGATAAAGAAATTGATTGACTCCAGTTAGATGCTCATCAGGGAAAAAAAAAAGTTAATCATAAACTCATCAGGAAAATGAGCGAAAAAACTGGACAACTAGGGCTTGTTTGGATGGGTTGGGAATAGTGGGAATAGTGTGAAAAAGTGGGAAGAGTAGGAAGAGTGGGAAGAGTGGGAAGAGTGCTATTCCTAGGTTGTTTGGATGGTTAGTTTAGAAATAGCGTTGGAAAGTGTGAAAAAGTAGAGAGAAAAGTGTTGTTGGGAAGAGTGTTATTGGGAAGAGTGGGAAGAGTGACTATTCCCACTATTCCCAACCATTCAAACAAGCCTCTAAAGAATTAATAAAAAAAAATCATAAGAAAATATATAATTATAGAATGGAGAGAAGTAACTCCAAACTTTTATCAACAGATGGTAAGGAGTCCATTTTCCATGGAGTTGATGTGTGGTTAAATTTGTCAACACATGGTGAGGAGACGGTAAAAAGAAAGGGACGGAAGGTATTGAATAATTGCGATGCCAATTATTGTCTCTCTAATGAAACGGGTCATACCATTTAAGAAAAAGACAGCAACATATCTTTCTATAGAGTCCAAATTTCACAATTAACAAAATTTACTTACCGCGCTAAACAATGAATGGCAAAAAAGTTACCGTATCTGTTCATAACTAAAAAAATATCTTCGACACCCACACAATTTTAGCTATATTTTAGATTAGTTGTTAATATTGGAATTGTATTTTTCAACTTGTTAAAAAAAAAATATGGGACGTTAGCATTTCTCTTTTGTTGCTTCGTCTAGTGATTGATACCCAACTACAGATAAAATCAATCGAACGGTAGAAACATATATGCGTTAGCACGCTAGATCTAGCATGCTAACATCTCTTGGTTCCGTGCGTTTAAAAATAGTAAGTAGAGATGTGTTTGATTAGTAAAGTGTTCTAATCACAGTATGATAAATTCAATATATAGGTTCAAATTATATATAAATGATCTAAAAGTTGTTTTATTTGTAGAATTTTTCAAAAAGGAAATTACAGTTTATTTTTCTATTGATATTATGTGTTTGTGCTATGATTAGTTGGGAGTAAAAAAAAAAATAGAAATATAATAACCATAATAAAAATATGATCCATAATGAATCTAAATTATATTTGTATTTATTTCTTACCATGTATTCTTTATGCATTGCTGCTATATTTCTAATTCTAGCTCGGTCTAGATGAAAGGTTTAAACCTTTTATCTCATTACTAAAGCTAAACCATTGATCTGATCAGATCATAGAAATCAATGGTCTATATCATATAGGATAAAAATTTGGATACACCTTTGGATTTAAAATTGGATAGACCTTTGATATAGTTTGAATTGACTTTTGGATGGACGCTTTTATAAGAAGTAGAGATATATATATTAAAAATAGTCGAACTAATCATTATTTATTTTAAAAATTAAATATATTTGGAAGGTAGTTTGTACTGAATTATTATCATCTAATCTCTACTACTTACAAATGCACGTAGAGAAAAGGTGTTACACTCTAGGTCTAAATAGTAAATATGTGTTTCTGTCGTTGGATCGACTTGATCTGTGGTTTGATGTGAATCGCGAGACGAAGCAACACTATTATTCAGTTTTTCATCTAATATAGAAACAAATTGAATACCACATCTATTTGTATCACGGGTAAATTAAGCAATATGTTTTTATTATCTGATATTATTTTTTGTCTTTATGTATGAGGATATCTTGTGCTAGTCTAAAAAAAACATAGTGCAGTGAAACTGCGGCTGCCTTATCTAATTATATATACAGACAGTAGGAAATCGGAACAGCGGAGACCTTAATTTATACTTGTTTCTTGGGAATCAGCACAAAAAGGGGTTGCGTGATCATATCAACATTTTTTTTTTCTTTTACAATTAACATGTAGCTGTATTGAACTTCCTAGAGAGCGTTAATGCAGCTGTATATTAAAAAATATTTTAAAAATTCTAAGAATTCAAATTGGGAATAAAAGGGACAAGCTAGCGGTATGAATTTTTTATTCACTAGGCTAAGAAAGTTCTTTGTTGATAAGACTAATATATGTTACACGAAATTATTCAATTTTTAAACCAGGTTAAACAAGCTATAACTTATATGAGAGTAGCTTTACTAGTTAATTTGATGACGAACACGCTATATATATAAAACACAGATGAACTATATAACATATGATTAGATTTAATCTCAACTATCAAATTTAAGATGAATGATCCATACATGGACAATCCAATAATCTTAACAAAAATGTACAGCGAAAACCGAAGCAATCTTCTTAATAAATTAGGTGATCTGTCACACTCCGGAAGCTAGGCATGACATAAGGTTTCGCCACAAGAGTAATTAATATCCTTGTAAGGCTAACAGACAGACAGTAAAATTTTTTTTCAAAATTATCTTTACCAATTCCTTGATTTCGGTCCCAGCAGACATAACACACAAGTAAAATTTATTGCAAGCACACACAATATTTTACACAAATTTACATAATTTACATGCCCGGCTTATTTCATACCTCTAACCCTAGCGACTTGTCAGTTAATTTATTATACAAATAAGTGTTCTAACTGATGGTCCAAACCATCTATCCTAATGTCGGGCTTACATTATGTAAGTTGTACATCAAATATTTACAGAAAGGCCTGACCACACAGACGAGAAACAAGCACATAACCAGGAAATGGTGATGAGTCATCCTACAACTCATCAAATTTTCTCTTCCGTGACTGGTTGCGATGGGTCCCACTCGGGAACCACACTGTCAGGCGGAGGACCATCACCACATAACTCAAAATACACATACGCAGAAATTTCCAATAAGTCATCGAAATTGAGCAGAAACACAACATTACACTGTAACCCTGGCACGTAAACTTCTAGCTTCACAAAAAGAACACTCGGTAGTGGCGATTGCTCGGGGTCTAAAAAGCCTCTGCCTGGCCTAGAACCCTGTCCCAACGAGGCACATGCAAAACAAACAAACAGAGTGAGAATGAATCCTCAGTGCGGGTTTTAGTTCCAGTACGCGGATCTTAATACAAATCCGTGCATCAGACTAAAATCCCGATAAATTTATTTAACACAGAAATACAGATTTTTATGTACCGTAGGTACTAGTCGGAAAGGTCCTAATACCGACATCTTCCAGATGACATGTAACAACAGAAAGATGAATCACAAATATAAGCATTGATCCTTCAGATAAAACTTATACACTCAAGTTCTAAAGACCTGACAAATACAGAAAGAACTTTTCGCAAAAACCAAAGGTAAAGACCAATTGGTACAAACCAAACAAAGGGAATGAATCCAGAGATAGTAGCACTAATAAACTGACCGGGTCGGTGGCCAAATTGATATTCACCGGAGAGTGCAAGAGTTTATAAAATAAATATGCTTATCAGATTTTTCAAATACATGAAATGGTCTAATTAAAGTCTGATTCTTCTATCACAAAATATGATCAAGTGATAAAAATATTACGGAAACCATTCCAGTCACTTATCCAACAGTCTGATTTTTACTCAGTATCAAACGGATTTTCAGATTCAGACTGTACATAAATCATTATCAAAACGGTGATATAATCAACATGCATTTGTTTGATTATTTTTAGGCTTCTATTTCAAAATGAAATTAGAATGCATCATCAACGATTTTTCAACATACTATGCATGAATTTAAAAGTACCAAATTCCGAATTTTAATCAAAAAACCACGTATCCGCACCTTCACACTCGTCTGAAGTATGTGAGTGGTATGCTGCTCCTGTTCAATAATAGATCAAGGTCCGTTAATATTTATTTAATGGGGTTCTACAATCCATTGGACATAATTAAAATCAGGTTAATTTACCCCACCTAACTGACGGTAATAGTTCCAAATTTCATAACAGATGTTATCAATAATTAATGTTTTAATTATTAGTCCACTCGTCAGAATTTAATTACTTTATTTAATTATTTCCTAATATCGAAATCAGAAGTCAGAAGTCAGAATCATATCTTTCAGAAATTTCAGAAATAACAGAAATAACAGAATTATCAGAAATATCAGAAAGATTTATTAAACTCAGAGAAAATATAAGTCAGAAAATATAACGGGATCAGAGTGTCTGAGTATTTGCCACAGTATCCGTTCAATTAAATTGGACGTTTTATCATATCCCTAAGATCCAAATCCGAAAATTAAACTAAGTACGTTGGAAATCCAAGTCATTTAGTCTAATTCTATCATCAAGCTCAACATAAATCATTAGTCCACTAATCGTTAATTAATTCTTAATCCGAAACTTAATTAAATCATAATCCGAATCATTTACATTTAGCCCACAAAAATAAAAATAATCTCAGCCTATAGACAAATCAAATCTTAGCCCACAAAAATTCCGAAAGCCCACTCATTTATTTTCTTTTTCTTTCCTTGTCTTATTTTTTTCTGCGAAGCCCACAAAATTCCAGCCCAAAACAAAATTCAACGACAGTCGCGGCGACTGAGTCGCACTCAGTCGACCTGACCCAGTCGACTGAGTCGATTCTAAACGGGTCCGACAAAATCACCATCCAGATCCGATAAACCATCAACCATTTCCAATCCGGCCCATAAAATTTCTCCAAGCCCGTCAAATTTTCACATAAGCCCACCAGAAATTGTTAACACTCCCTATGTTACAAATAAGCCCTCAAATATTTATA
Source organism: Rhynchospora tenuis (assembly GCA_027725995.1). Lineage (NCBI taxonomy): Eukaryota > Viridiplantae > Streptophyta > Magnoliopsida > Poales > Cyperaceae > Rhynchospora > Rhynchospora tenuis. Next base: position 79,355,599 of record CM050888.1, read on the forward strand.
TTTATGCCCTCAGGAATTTGCAACCAAGTCCATAAAATTCCAGAAATCGCAATTAGCACTCCAGAACATTCAGTGTTGGAATTGTGTTCTAAAAGTTATCTTATGATGATTACTTTTATATGTTATATTTATGAATTAGATGTTATTACATTTTGTTCCATGAGTTTATATTCATATTTAGAAGTGCTCAAGAAGATGCTCTTGGTCTTGAACCGCAGAACTCTAAATAAAATGAATATATATCTCTAAAATGTTCATAGGTCTTGAATATTAGCAGGAACACTAATATGTCATATAAGACTGTCGTGTTGATTAAAAATACGTTGTAGTTCTGTAAACGTTGATAAAGGATTATCATTTAATAACACGAGTATATGAAAAGTTTCATATATTGAACAGACCTAATTGATAAAAATATTATATGGATTGTGTTTGTGTCATTAATATTTTTATTGTGTCGTTAATTCTAAGATTGATATGATATATTTTTCACATAAGGAATATGCAACGTAATTATTATTAAAAGCCATTTGAAGCAAGTGGTGATAAAAGTAATAATTCTTTGTATGTAACTTGTGTAGGAGGAAAATATATATATCAATAGCTAATTGCCACTCATTAATTGAGGAATGATATTATAATGGGCCCCTTGGTAAAGTGAGATTATAAATGGATCCAATATAACTGAAGTGCAGTTATAATTATATAATCCTACTTATTAGAGACCAAGAAAAGATTATAATACGAATATGACACAACCCTACTTTGTATAATAGTCATAATATCATATGGCAAGGAATAGACACAAGTAATGTTAATAACATTACTAGAAGGATCGTGTTTCGTAAAAGGATTTGCTAAACATCTATATTATTTGGGTAGCTGTAATGTATGCTAGCGTCCCGCTTACAGTTTACGGAATAAAATAATTATTCCATTGCCAACATAATATGGATCCTCAACATAGGTCACACCAACTGAATGGAAAACAAGAAATATATTTTCTATGTACAAGGTTTCATGTTGCATGAAATAAAGTACAAATAGAAAATTATATCACATGACATGATTAACTAGCAAAGAATAAATTTATTAATATGTGCATATTATGAGGATAATATAAGTTTCACATATTATAATAATATATGAATATTATTATCAAATGTATAAATTTATTTAAAGCCCAAGCCCAATTATTTTAACAAATGAAGAAAGAAAGATGACCTTAAATTCGGGTCAGAATTTGAGCCAACTTTAAACAGAAAGTTAGTATAGCAAACGATAACTATTTTGGGCAAATGATATATGAAAATTATAGCCCTTGAAGTGTAGAATCCAATGGTCCAAGTTTCAGGACGTTTGGAGTTTCCTACAGAGAGTTATCAAGGTTTTAGTGCTGCAACGTCAGAAATTAATGTGCTGTTTTAATTTCTGATTAGTGGCTTTAAATGCTATACGAATTTGAGAGGTTTTATTCAGATGTTTTTGTGTAAAAACTGATGAGAAAAATTGAGAAGACAAGTAAGTCTTCATGTGTTGAAGCTTTGTTCTCCTCTTCTTCTAGATATTTGTTAAAATATTATATCGATTAAGCAATCGATTAAGATACGGGCGACAGAGCTAGGTGTTGACGGAAATTCGCTAGCACGGATTCGATTGTCATTCTTGTTTCGGATTCAAGGTGAACCGAAGAGGAATAGAGCTTCGTTAGAGACCATAGGTATGGTTCAACAATCCTTCTTATATAAGAATATGTGATTGTGATGCAAATAAATTAAAGGAAAGTTAGCAATAATAAGAACGATCCTAGATGTTATCGGTTAATAAAATTTTTAAAATTATCCGATTCGCATCATGAAATTTTTCAATTGGTATCAGAGCATAAGTTCTTTATTATCGTTAATTAGACTATTTTATTATGTAATTTTAATTACATAAGTGCTTAGTTAATTGTTCTTTTGTTTTGCGGTTGTAAATTCGTGCTGAATTTTTGTTACACGTTTTGCAATATCGTAATTAAATTACTGGTCAATTATTTTTGTATTGTCTAAAATTCTTACTACAGTAGAAGAAGTTTAGAATAAGATAATTATATAGATCAAGGTTTTTGGACAGATCTATGAGATTAAACAAAAATAAAGAAAATACTGCGCTGCTGGAATTTTTCAGCAGCAGTAGCAGTTTTTTCTGAAATCAAAATAACGTTTTCTCTCAAATGGATTAACATATTTTGATGAAACTAGTTTCTAAATTTAGATATTGAAGTCTAGTTTTGAAATAATAAAACTTTCCTATACAAAAGTTTTATGGAATTTCGTCACAAAGGCAAAACAGCAACAATGCGCAGTTTTTCTATGACAAAAGACAATAACGGTTTGTATTTTATTTTAAATGATTAAAAGATTATTTTTCAAACTATGGTGCAAATTGTAACAGAGAATTATAAATCATTTTACGGATTTAAATGATTTAGAGAACCGCAATTACTTAAGAAATGAAAATTAATTAAAAGGTAGAAAATAGTGCATCGGTATGCAATTTCTATTATAATTTTGTTTTGCAGGGAACTGAGTTTGTATGTCTCATTCCAATGCCTTGTGTGATGTAAATTTTATGTGATGTGTATGTTTGATTGTAAGCAAGTTTAATAAGCGTTTATTAATTAGGCACAAAAGGCAATTTATGTATATGATGCCTTTATTTATTTTTACATCATATGCATTGTGAGAATGAGATGGGTTCCTAATACTTACACTTAGCAAATTTTATTCTTGAAAGGATTCATAATAAAGTTTGGGGCAACATATTTATTTTTATGCAAATTTTCATCCAACGGTGCAAGAAGACAAAGCAGTGGATGAAGAGAAGCGCAAGAGGCATACAAACTCGCAAATGTTTTGTGATAGTTTTATGTTATGTGCTTTATGATTATATGTGAATGATATGTTAGGATAGGTATGGGTGTATGGAAATAGGACCTACCAAACTATAGTCACATTTGAAATGTCCAATGAAAAATTAAATATTTTTCCTTCTTATTTTATCCACTTTAAGCTAAAGATTATTAAGATGCATGAGTGTAATTTGTAATCTTTAGAAATCATGGAATGTGTTAGGATATATTATCAGGCCATTGATAAATGGATTAAATGTGAGGCATTTTGTACATTTATTTTATGAAGATAATTAGCCGAACATATTGACCAATAAAATAAGTTTGCTTAAAGGGAAGTCAAGATCTAGGCTTGAAGTCTCGAGAAAATCGTTTAATATGAAAAGTTTCTTAATAAACAACAAGAGTCATAAAGTTTAGAAAATTGCAAACGATTGCAAAAGTTTTTCTAAAAGTTATGATTAGTAAAAGATTACTTACCTTGATTTTATAATTCGGATGAGTTCGCTTTATTTATGATAGGATCTTGAATATGCTACATAATGGACAAATTTAAATATGTAGTATGAAGTGTTACATGAATATTAACATGAAATCCTTTAATTTTATTTCTATAGAATGACAAACAACGTACTTATTTAATCCATAACTCGAAAAGTGCTTGTTGGAAAATATTAGTTCCAATTTTTTTTGATTAAAAAGTAAAACTCCAACTTATCATCAGATAGGAGGATCTTGTAAATGTATTGGATGTGATAACGGATGTGAACATTTTTAACGGATGTGATAATTTGATTGGAAAGATGGATTTGAGTCGGGCTTAAATGTGCAACTCCAATATTACTCTATGTTTGAGTCGGGCTTTAATTAGTTCGCATGGCAGAATTACCCATATGGTTTTTATTAAAATGGAGCCACCTTCCTGGTTTTCGTGATTGGCATTTATTTCTTACTAGAGTTGAACATCGAGCTTCGCTCGATATAGTATTTTTTATAAATAATTTAGAGTTTGATTTTTGTTATATAATTTTATTTATATATGTTAATAATAATGTTAATATATAATATATCAACATGAACATGTTTTAAGAAATGATCAAATTAATCGATGCAAATAGATTATAACAACAAAGTGTTTTAACGGGTTCAACAGAAAAAAAAAAAAAAAACTTGATCCAGATTTGGATTCATTAAGAAAACCGAGCTTAATATGTAAACAGTTAGTTCAACAAAAAAAAAGAAGCAATTTTCTTTTATCTAAACAGTTCATATATTAAGAACAAGGAATTCTTTAAACACCAGTACATTTGCATCTTCTATTTTTAAAATTTTAAATTTTGTAAGAGAGACATTTTATTGCAATTAGTCAATTCTCCTTTATTCTTGGTGTTGAAACCTGGTTAGAAGCATGTCCATATGACCTATTTCTCTTGTTGAGGTTCAATATTTTCATTATTTTATTTTAAGAATAAATTTATTTCTCTCATGGTTAATGACATTGTGTGTGTTTGAACATTAAGGTTCTACTTGTGCTATGCTTGACATATAGTAGTTATATTTATTCAAAACTGTAAGTTTAGACTTTTAGCAATTGAAATATAGAAATTGGATTTTGAAGTCTATAATTGAAAAGGCGTTTATTAGAAAGATGATATAAAGATATATGAAAGATGGTACTATTTAATTTGGAAGATCAAAGTAACAGCAAAATTATAAGTTTATATTGGTATGGATGAGATAAGTTCAATGATCAATCCTTATAGAGGCATTACAAAACCGATTTCGATTTTTTTAATAAGTGACATTTTGTGGGTAATATGGAGATACAGGAAGCGATGCTCCATCAACAATTTCACCTCATGTTACTATTAGATATATTGGTTCACTTATTGTATCACTAATTCACTATTGGTTGGTGCCACTTGATGGAAGAACTGATGCCTAACTGTGCAACATAACCATGGCGGCTGGAGTCAGAGGCAGAGATGCAGGACACATGATTGGAATTTTTTTGTCCTAATTTGTAAATAGATAACTGAAATTAATCAGGATTTCCTAACTAGAACTTCAATTTTTTCTCCTAATATCAACATTAAAGAATGATACTTAACCCGTACTTTTGGCCAAATAGATAGGAATAGCAAATCCTGGGACTAAATTTAAGGAAAAAGTGAGATTTCGAGAAGCGTGGGAAGAGTGCTATTCTGGACTAAAATGTTGTTTGGATGGTGAGTTTAGGAATAACGTTGGAAAGTGTGAAAAGTAGAGAGAAAAGTGTTGTTGGAAATAATGCTATTCTTGGGATTAGCTATTTGATATCTCTTTTATTTGTTGTTGTTTTGATCGTACTTGGCACCCAATTATGACCCAAAACATATTATTATTTGACATTTTGCTGTGTTTTTTCAGATTTTGGCTTTGCCGCCGCTTCTTATTGTTTCACACAGGTTTTGATGAAGATTCAGGGAATAACGGGCTCAAGGAAGCTTCTCCGCACTTGTTTGCATGCACGACTCATTCCTGGCACTCGGGACACGTTCCATGCCGACATGCGGGCCACAGGCCATGATCTACTCGGTTCAGACTTCGGTTTCGAGCTTTCCATGCTCTGTTCGACCTGGACAAACTCCAGTATGGGTCGAACTCAGCACTGAGGCTCCCATTCCACTCCAACCCGAACTGAGGCTCTCTCCAGGTCGAAGTGGGCTCTCTCCAGGTCGAACTGACCAGTTTTTGGCTCAACCGTACGTCTGTCTTCTCTAGCCTGGCTCCAGCCCGAACTGACCTGTCTCCAGGTCGAAATGGCACTTTTGGCAAGAATCTATGCATTGAATTCTATGGATTGGCCTCCCCTGATGGCAGCTAGACACCCCAGCCTGCGCCCCATGTTTAGGAGAGGCTTTATAAGCTCTCCTCCAGCCAGACAAGGTTTCTTCTTCTGGATTCCCACGTTTTTCCCAGAGACAGATCCATTTTCCCACAGATCCCTTTGATTTTCTTCATTAGACTTGTGTTTTCTCTACTGCTTTGAAGCGACAGCGGCAAGCGGCACTGACTTACCACATTTCCACCTTTCCACTGCCATCGAAGAGATAGATCTGAGCGTTCGAAGAGTATTTCGGTTTATTCTTCTTATGCACTTTTCTCTATTTTCTATGGCTTGTATCTTTACTAGTATTTCTATATTTTATGCTACTGTTTGTTTAGAGAACATGTGTGAGTAGTTAGCTATGTCTTAGGGTAGGATTTGATATAAGTTTAGTACGATGTTGTATTGAATGATTGGCTTGATGCTTGATTATGCTATTTGATTGCTTAGTATTATTTCTATGCTTGTTAAATTCTGTTGTTTGATCTGTCTTGCTTCTGAATCTTAGGCCTGGTTTGGTTAAGTTTTAAATTTAGATCGTACAATCGGAATTGAACCAAGTACTTGGGGTAAATCTGTGACTTGAAAGAGTTGATTAATTGAACTGAAAGGTTAATTTCTAAATAGTTTGAAAGAGCATTTAGATACCCTTCGAGAACAAGTATTTCAAACTTAAGAACACTAATACCCGACACGAAGTTAGGTTAGTAAACTTAGGAGGGCTAGGTAGGGTCCTGTGCTGGGTTTTAATCCAAGAGGCGAAAGTTGAGGGTTAGAACTTGTGTTACAGCCGGTCCGGGCCCTGAACGTAGTCCGATTCAAGCCTTGAATTCGTTTCCAAACCATCTGTTCGACCCGAACAGGTCTTGTCCAGGTTGGACAGAAGTTTGAAAGCACAACTAAGTTCCAGATTTCCTATCCAGGTCGAACTGCTTCAGTTCGGGTTGGATAGAACCCTCGAATCCGGTGTCTCATAGTTTGTTGCGAGAGCAATCGACCGAGGAGTTTTCGGTGCTAAATCTAAGTCATTTTCGATCCCTAGGACGCCTTTATTTATCAGAAAAATTCCTAAAAAAACCTTTGTTGTTTGCTTTGTTGTTCTTGCCTTGCTTAGAGTTACTTTTAAGAGTTATTTTAGAGTCTAAAAACACCCAAAAAATACCTATTTATTGCATGTTTACTTTTTAAATTGTTTGAACCATCCTGTCTTTACCTGTCTAGCTTTTGAAAACAAGCGAGTCCAGTAATCTTTAATCCGTCCCTTGGGTTCGACCCTTAGCTTAACTGAAACGACTAGTGAGTTAAGTTCTAGGTACAAATTTCATTTGATATCTGGTTTCCAAAATCCGCTCATCACTATTCCTAGAATTGGTAATTGCGTTTGGATGAATAATTTAGTCTTGAGATTAGATATTCGGGGAAATAGGCTATTCCCCACCCATCCAAACGATAGCTTAATCGCTATAGGTTGTCATCACCATTTGCCCCTGGATTTTATAAAACCACACCTGTACCCATTCCAACCCCAAAAATATCAATGTGCCTACCAAGTGGTAATTATATTTGAAAATAACAAAATTATCAGAAACACATAATTTATTGAAAATGTTTGAATGAAATTTCTTCTTCAATTTTAAAGCACAAAGAGTCATACTGAAAAATTGTCCAGTGGTAATAATGTCAGATCTGCTAGTGAAATAGTGGAAGGACCCTTCTTTTTAATACAAACTGCCATCGATGAACAGTCATTGCAAGCAATCTCAGTCTGATTTTTCCTAATGACAATATCGTTGCAATTAAATCTGGCAAAACATCATATCATTAATTAATATTGCAATAAAATTTATGAGCAATATGCAGAAATATTACTGTAATATTGTACATTTTATCACAATATCAGATAAAGTAAGTTAAGCCTTTCAAAGAAATCCTTTATTTGATGTATCTTATAATCAGTGTAGAAATAGGAACCTGCATTAGGCTCAGCCCAAATTTTCCTACAAAAATATATAACAATAAATTAACAACTATATACATTTACTGCAAGATACTTTTACAAAAGCAAATAATATATAAAGACATAAGATGAAAACATACCCTTGTATTGTTTCTGCATAAAGGAGCCACATGCCAATACAACAGGTTTACCATTTGACCTCTCATGCCCACCAATAATATCAAACTTATCATGGCGTTGGAGCACAATTTACTAATAAAAATATTAATACTAATATGTGTAAAAATGAAAATCTCCTCACTTCTTTATCCAAGAGAAGAACATTCATCGTTCAAACGTTTCCTGTCTTTCTATCCACAACTTCCCATAATTTCAGGACTCTAGCATGGATAACACCTTGTGTGCATCCTGTAAGTTAGTCATGAAATCGACAAAACAGTAGTGATGATAGCCTGGGAGAATAAAACTAATTATTCAAGATCTTAAGGAATAGAAACAAAAAAAATAATTAAACTGAAAATACTATTTTGGACAGCAACTTGTGACTATTTTTAAAATTGATAGGACAAACTTAAAAAGGGATAATCTGCAGTAGAAGCCAGAGACAAATATATATATAGATAAAAAAATAATGGAGAGTGTGAGGGAATAACCGTTTCAATACCAATTTAATTTTTTGCAGACACATTATAAGGGCAATAAATCAATCATTGCCCGGGAAAAACTGCTATGAATCACATTAAATACAAAAGAAAAACGGCAGGAGTTATGAATGGATCTCAGACTACAATTTCGTTTAAAAAAATAAAATTAACAGTAGCAGTAATAAATCATAATATATCCAAGAATACTAAGTTATAAATTAGTATTAAATAAGGACACATAAATTAACAGAAAGCTTCATTTTTAATAATTTGATAGTAAATCATTCAGGAGAAACTTAAAAGAAGACATTCTTGCATTTCAAAAAGGGCAACAATTAAGTTCTTATGAACTGTGCAGAAAATTTTCAAAGAAATTCATGAAATATGTTTAATCTAGCTAAGAGATTAAAGAAAACAAAGGGCAGTTAAAAAAAATGAAACAATAAATAAATAATTACAAATAACTGCTAAAAAACAATGAAGCTTGCATTTTGAAAATGAAAAATGAAGGACTGTGCAAAGAGCTTTTATAGAAATCCACGAATTATGTTTAATCGAAGAGATTAAAGAAAACAAAGGGCCACTAAAATAATGAAGCAAAAAAAATACTATAAATTGCAGAAGCTGTTAAAAAAAAATAGTAAAGCATGCATTTTGAAAATGAAAAATAAAAGAATGTGCAGAAAGCTTTTGCACAAATCAAAGAGTTTCGGATATTGTATAGGAGAAAGTATTTTACATCCTAATTGCGTGAAAATAATCAATCCACGTTTGTCGTAGTCCTATGTTGCTTCGGTGCGGGTGCGGGTGTCGAGTCGGATTCGATGCGGGTGCGGGGATACGTCATTTTTCAAAAAACTAGGATACGACATTATATATAAAATAATTAAAATAATATATTTTGTAATTAAAAAAATTAATATATATTTTTTATTAATATATTGTTATGAACATTATATTATAATCTTGTAATTTACATGAAAAAATTTAAAAATTAATAATATTATGTTATTAACAGCCCAACAAATGGCATTTTATGTCTGTAGTACGAGTACAAAAAAATGTTGGATGCTTTTCATTTTCAATATAATTGGTCAGCACAATCCAGCCCAGCCCAAAAACATTGTTAACGTCCGGTTTGAGCTAAGAATTTAGTCCCACAAGGAATATGGAACTATATGGATGGACCGAGCTACAGTACAAAAAATCAATTGGTTGAACCACTGCACATGTGCGTGTCACGTGGGGTGAGGCATGGAGTGGACGCTATGGAGCCCGACACACGCGTTGGTGCAGTATCGGCGACCGAATCTGCAAGTCAACCTAACTAAAATAGTCCGGTGCGGCACGTGGCGCACCCGGTGGTAGCGCATGCGAATCGCACACGTGTCCGACACGGGACACGGTAGGAAAATGCCGAATCCACGTAAAATCAACTTATGTGATGAAAATCAACTTATGTGCTGCAATCCATGGTTCAATATACTCCATGGCACAAATTTCTATTGGGATCAATTAACATAAATCAAGACATAATACCTGGAATCCAATATTCAGATCTAGAAATTTCATGCTTTGACTTAAGAAGAATAAAATTAATAATTGTTCAAAAAACAAATGATAATAAGATTATGACAAATATCATCTTTCAATATAAGCATAGCACGCCATTTGGATTTTTTTTTTCTTTTTTGATTCTCAATTTGAATCGGCTAGAAGTAAAATAAGTCACGTATTAAGAAGAGAAAACACATATTCGAAAGAGAAAAATATCTAACCAGAAAAGTAAAAATACGCCTACTTTGTCCACCATTCTTTCCTTGAATCAAATAAAAGACAGATAAAAAAATCTCAAAAATAGATAAAGAAATTGATTGACTCCAGTTAGATGCTCATCAGGAAAAAAAAAAGTTAATCATAAACTCATCAGGAAAATGAGCGAAAAAACTGGACAACTAGGGCTTGTTTGGATGGGTTGGGAATAGTGGGAATAGTGTGAAAAAGTGGGAAGAGTAGGAAGAGTGGGAAGAGTGGGAAGAGTGCTATTCCTAGGTTGTTTGGATGGTGAGTTTAGAAATAGCGTTGGGAAGTGTGAAAAAGTAGAGAGAAAAGTGTTGTTGGGAAGAGTGTTATTGGGAAGAGTGGGAATAGTGACTATTCCCACTATTCCCAACCATCCAAACAAGCCTCTAAAGAATTAATAAAAAAAATCATAAGAAAATATATAATTATAGAATGGAGAGAAGTAACTCCAAACTTTTATCAACAGATGGTAAGGAGTCCATTTTCCATGGAGTTGATGTGTGGTTAAATTTGTCAACACATGGTGAGGAGACGGTAAAAAGAAAGGGACGGAAGGTATTGAATAATTGCGATGCCAATTATTGTCTCTCTAATGAAACGGGTCATACCATTTAAGAAAAAGACAGCAACATATCTTTCTATAGAGTCCAAATTTCACAATTAACAAAATTTACTTACCGCGCTAAACAATGAATGGCAAAAAAGTTACCGTATCTGTTCATAACTAAAAAAATATCTTCGACACCCACACAATTTTAGCTATATTTTAGATTAGTTGTTAATATTGGAATTGTATTTTTCAACTTGTTAAAAAAAAATATGGGACGTTAGCATTTCTCTTTTGTTGCTTCGTCTAGTGATTGATACCCAACTACAGATAAAATCAATCGAACGGTAGAAACATATATGCGTTAGCACGCTAGATCTAGCATGCTAACATCTCTTGGTTCCGTGCGTTTAAAAATAGTAAGTAGAGATGTGTTTGATTAGTAAAGTGTTCTAATCACAGTATGATAAATTCAATATATAGGTTCAAATTATATATAAATGATCTAAAAGTTGTTTTATTTGTAGAATTTTTCAAAAAGGAAATTACAGTTTATTTTTCTATTGATATTATGTGTTTGTGCTATGATTAGTTGGGAGTAAAAAAAAAAATAGAAATATAATAACCATAATAAAAATATGATCCATAATGAATCTAAATTATATTTGTATTTATTTCTTACCATGTATTCTTTATGCATTGTTGCTATATTTCTAATTCTAGCTCGGTCTAGATGAAAGGTTTAAACCTTTTATCTCATTACTAAAGCTAAACCATTGATCTGATCAGATCATAGAAATCAATGGTCTATATCATATAGGATAAAAATTTGGATACACCTTTGGATTTAAAATTGGATAGACCTTTGATATAGTTTGAATTGACTTTTGGATGGACGCTTTTATAAGCAGTAGAGATATATATATTAAAAATAGTCGAACTAATCATTATTTATTTTAAAAATTAAATATATTTGGAAGGTAGTTTGTACTGAATTATTATCATCTAATCTCTACTACTTACAAATGCACGTAGAGAAAAGGTGTTACACTCTAGGTCTAAATAGTAAATATGTGTTTCTGTCGTTGGATCGACTTGATCTGTGGTTTGATGTGAATCGCGAGACGAAGCAACACTATTATTTGGTTTTTCATCTAATATAGAAACAAATTGAATACCACATCTATTTGTATCACGGGTAAATTAAGCAACATGTTTTTATTGTTTGATATTATTTTTTGTCTTTATGTATGAGGATATCTTGTGTTAGTCTAAAAAAAACATAGTGCAGTGAAACTGCGGCTGCCTTATCTAATTATATATACAGACAGTAGGAAATCGGAACAGCGGAGACCTTAATTTATACTTGTTTCTTGGGAATCAGCACAAAAAGGGGTTGCGTGATCATATCAACATTTTTTTTTCTTTTACAATTAACATGTAGCTGTATTGAACTTCCTAGAGAGCGTTAATGCAGCTGTATATTAAAAAATATTTTAAAAATTCTAAGAATTCAAATTGGGAATAAAAGGGACAAGCTAGCGGTATGAATTTTTTATTCACTAGGCTAAGAAAGTTCTTTGTTGATAAGACTAATATATGTTACACGAAATTATTCAATTTTTAAACCAGGTTAAACAAGCTATAACTTATATGAGAGTAGCTTTACTAGTTAATTTGATGACGAACACGCTATATATATAAAACACAGATGAACTATATAACATATGATTAGATTTAATCTCAACTATCAAATTTAAGATGAATGATCCATACATGGACAATCCAATAATCTTAACAAAAATGTACAGCAAAAACCGAAGCAATCTTCTTAATAAATTAGGTGATCTGTCACACTCCGGAAGCTAGGCATGACATAAGGTTTCGCCACAAGAGTAATTAATATCCTTGTAAGGCTAACAGACAGACAGTAAATTTTTTTTTCAAAATTATCTTTACCAATTCCTTGATTTCGGTCCCAGCAGACATAACACACAAGTAAAATTTATTACAAGCACACACAATATTTTACACAAATTTACATAATTTACATGCCCGGCTTATTTCATACTTCTAACCCTAGCGACTTGTCAGTTAATTTATTATACAAATAAGTGTTCTAACTGATGGTCCAAACCATCTATCCTAATGTCGGGCTTACATTATGTAAGTTGTACATCAAATATTTACAGAAAGGCCTGACCACACAGACGAGAAACAAGCACATAACCAGGAAATGGTGATGAGTCATCCTACAACTCATCAAATTTTCTCTTCCGTGACTGGTTGCGATGGGTCCCACTCGGGAACCACACTGTCAGGCGGAGGACCATCACCACATAACTCAAAATACACATACGCAGAAATTTCCAATAAGTCATCGAAATTGAGCAGAAACACAACATTACACTGTAACCCTGGCACGTAAACTTCTAGCTTCACAAAAAGAACACTCGGTAGTGGCGATTGCTCGGGGTCTAAAAAGCCTCTGCCTGGCCTAGAACCCTGTCCCAACGAGGCACATGCAAAACAAACAAACAGAGTGAGAATGAATCCTCAGTGCGGGTTTTAGTTCCAGTACGCGGATCTTAATACAAATCCGTGCATCAGACTAAAATCCCGATAAATTTATTTAACACAGAAATACAGATTTTTATGTACCGTAGGTACTAGTCGGAAAGGTCCTAATACCGACATCTTCCAGATGACATGTAACAACAGAAAGATGAATCACAAATATAAGCATTGATCCTTCAGATAAAACTTATACACTCAAGTTCTAAAGACCTGACAAATACAGAAAGAACTTTTCGCAAAAACCAAAGGTAAAGACCAATTGGTACAAACCAAAGAAAGGGAATGAATCCAGAGATAGTAGCACTAATAAACTGACCGGGTCGGTGGCCAAATTGATATTCACCGGAGAGTGCAAGAGTTTATAAAATAAATATGCTTATCAGATTTTTCAAATACATGAAATGGTCTAATTAAAGTCTGATTCTTCTATCACAAAATATGATCAAGTGATAAAAATATTACGGAAACCATTCCAGTCACTTATCCAACAGTCTGATTTTTACTCAGTATCAAACGGATTTTCAGATTCAGACTGTACATAAATCATTATCAAAACGGTGATATAATCAACATGCATTTGTTTGATTATTTTTAGGCTTCTATTTCAAAATGAAATTAGAATGCATCATCAACGATTTTTCAACATACTATGCATGAATTTAAAAGTACCAAATTCCGAATTTTAATCAAAAAACCACGTATCCGCACCTTCACACTCGTCTGAAGTGTGTGAGTGGTCGGCTGCTCCTGTTCAATAATAGATCAAGGTCCGTTAATATTTATTTAATGGGGTTCTACAATCCATTGGACAGAATTAAAATCAGGTTAATTTACCCCACCTAACTGACGGTAATAGTTCCAAATTTCATAACAGATGTTATCAATAATTAATGTTTTAATTATTAGTCCACTCGTCAGAATTTAATTACTTTATTTAATTATTTCCTAATATCGAAATCAGAAGTCAGAAGTCAGAATCATATCTTTCAGAAATTTCAGAAATAACAGAAATAACAGAATTATCAGAAATATCAGAAAGATTTATTAAACTCAGAGAAAATATAAGTCAGAAAATATAATGGGATCAGAGTGTCTGAGTATTTGCCACAGTATCCGTTCAATTAAATTGGACGTTTCATCATATCCCTAAGATCCAAATCCGAAAATTAAACTAAGTACGTTGGAAATCCAAGTCATTTAGTCTAATTCTATCATCAAGCTCAACATAAATCATTAGTCCACTAATCGTTAATTAATTCTTAATCCGAAACTTAATTAAATCATAATCCGAATCATTTACATTTAGCCCACAAAAATAAAAATAATCTCAGCCTATAGACAAATCAAATCTTAGCCCACAAAAATTCCGAAAGCCCACTCATTTATTTTCTTTTTCTTTCCTTGTCTTATTTTTTTCTGCGAAGCCCACAAAATTCCAGCCCAAAACAAAATTCAACGACAGTCGCGGCGACTGAGTAACACTCAGTCGACCTGACCCAGTCGACTGAGTCGATTCTAGACGGGTCCGACAAAATCACCATCCAGATCCGATAAACCATCAACCATTTCCAATCCGGCCCATAAAATTTCTCCAAGCCCGTCAAATTTTCACATAAGCCCACCAGAAATTGTTAACACTCCCTATGTTACAAATAAGCCCTCAAATATTTATATTTATGCCCTCAGGAATTTGCAACCAAGTCCATAAAATTCCAGAAATCGCAATTAGCACTCCAGAACATTCAGTGTTGGAATTGTGTTCTAAAAGTTATCTTATGATGATTACTTTTATATGTTATATTTATGAATTGGATGTTATTACATTTTGTTCCATGAGTTTATATTCATATTTAGAAGTGTTCAAGAAGATGCTCTTGGTCTTGAACCGCAGAACTCTAAATAAAATGAATATATATCTCTAAAATGTTCATAGGTCTTGAATATTAGCAGGAACACTAATATGTCATATAAGACTGTCGTGTTGATTAAAAATACGTTGTAGTTCTGTAAACGTTGATAAAGAATTATCATTTAATAACACGAGTATATGAAAAGTTTCATATATTGAACAGACCTAATTGATAAAAATATTATATGGATTGTGTTTGTGTCATTAATATTTTTATTGTGTCGTTAATTCTAAGATTGATATGATATATTTTTCACATAAGGAATATGCAACGTAATTATTATTAAAAGCCATTTGAAGCAAGTGGTGATAAAAGTAATAATTCTTTGTATGTAACTTGTGTAGGAGGAAAATATATATATCAATAGCTAATTGCCACTCATTAATTGAGGAATGATATTATAATGGGCCCCTTGGTAAAGTGAGATTATAAATGGATCCAATATAACTGAAGTGCAGTTATAATTATATAATCCTACTTATTAGAGACCAAGAAAAGATTATAATACGAATATGACACAACCCTACTTTGTATAATAGTCATAATATCATATGGCAAGGAATAGACACAAGTAATGTTAATAACATTACTAGAAGGATCGTGTTTCGTAAAAGGATTTGCTAAACATCTATATTATTTGGGTAACTGTAATGTATGCTAGCGTACCGCTTACAGTTTACGGAATAAAATAATTATTCCATTGCCAACATAATATGGATCCTCAACATAGGTCACACCAACTGAATGGAAAACAAGAAATATATTTTCTATGTACAAGGTTTCATGTTGCATGAAATAAAGTACAAATAGAAAATTATATCACATGACATGATTAACTAGCAAAGAATAAATTTATTAATATGTGCATATTATGAGGATAATATAAGTTTCACATATTATAATAATATATGAATATTATTATCAAATGTATAAATTTATTTAAAGCCCAAGCCCAATTATTTAACAAATGAAGAAAGAAAGATGGCCTTAAATTCGGGTCAGAATTTGAGCCAACTTTAAACAGAAAGTTAGTATAGCAAACGATAACTATTTTGGGCAAATGATATATGAAAATTATAGCCCTTGAAGTGTAGAATCCAATGGTCTAAGTTTCAGGACGTTTGGAGTTTCCTACAGAGAGTTATCAAGGTTTTAGTGCTGCAACGTCAGAAATTAATGTGCTGTTTTAATTTCTGATTAGTGGCTTTAAATGCTATACGAATTTGAGAGGTTTTATTCAGATGTTTTTGTGTAAAAACTGATGAGAAAAATTGAGAAGACAAGTAAGTCTTCATGTGTTGAAGCTTTGTTCTCCTCTTCTTCTAGATATTTGTTAAAATATTATATCGATTAAGCAATCGATTAAGATACGGGCGACAGAGCTAGGTGTTGACGGAAATTCGCTAGCACGGATTCGATTGTCATTCTTGTTTCGGATTCAAGGTGAACCGAAGAGGAATAGAGCTTCGTTAGAGACCATAGGTATGGTTCAACAATCCTTCTTATATAAGAATATGTGATTGTGATGCAAATAAATTAAAGGAAAGTTAGCAATAATAAGAACGATCCTAGATGTTATCGGTTAATAAAATTTTTAAAATTATCCGATTCGCATCATGAAATCCTTCAATGAGTATCAGAGCATAGGTTCTTTATTATCGTTAATTAGACTATTTTATTATGTAATTTTAATTACATAAGTGCTTAGTTAATTGTTCTTTTGTTTTGCGGTTCTAAATTCGTGCTGAATTTTTGTTACACGTTTTGCAATATCGTAATTAAATTACTGGTCAATTATTTTTGTATTGTCTAAAATTCTTACTACAGTAGAAGAAGTTTAGAATAAGATAATTATATAGATCAAGGTTTTTGGACAGATCTATGAGATTAAACAAAAATAAAGAAAATACTGCGCTGCTGGAATTTTTCAGCAGCAGTAGCAGTTTTTTCTGAAATCAAAATAACGTTTTCTCTCAAATGGATTAACATATTTTGATGAAACCAGTTTCTAAATTTAGATATTGAAGTCTAGTTTTGAAATAATAAAACTTTCCTTTACAAAAGTTTTATGGAATTTCGTCACAAAGGCAAAACAGCAACAATGCGCAGTTTTTCTATGACAAAAGACAATAACGGTTTGTATTTTATTTTAAATGATTAAAAGATTATTTTTCAAACTATGGTGCAAATTGTACAGAGAATTATAAATCATTTTATGGATTTAAATGATTTAGAGAACCGCAATTACTTAAGAAATGAAAATTAATTAAAAGGTAGAAAATAGTGCATCGGTATGCAATTTCTATTATAATTTTGTTTTGCAGGGAACTGAGTTTGTATGTCTCATTCCAATGCCTTGTGTGATGTAAATTTTATGTGATGTGTATGTTTGATTGTAAGCAAGTTTAATAAGCGTTTATTAATTAGGCACAAAAGGCAATTTATGTATATGATGCCTTTATTTATTTTTACATCATATGCATTGTGAGAATGAGATGGGTTCCTAATACTTACACTTAGCAAATTTTATTCTTGAAAGGATTCATAATAAAGTTTGGGGCAGCATATTTATTTTTATGCAAATTTTCATCCAACGGTGCAAGAAGACAAAGCAGTGGATGAAGAGAAGCGCAAGAGGCATACAAACTCGCAAATGTTTTGTGATAGTTTTATGTTATGTGCTTTATGATTATATGTGAATGATATGTTAGGATAGGTATGGGTGTATGGAAATAGGACCTACCAAACTATAGTCACATTTGAAATGTCCAATGAAAAATTAAATATTTTTCCTTCTTATTTTATCCACTTTAAGCTAAAGATTATTAAGATGCATGAGTGTAATTTGTAATCTTTAGAAATCATGGAATGTGTTAGGATATATTATCAGGCCATTGATAAATGGATTAAATGTGAGGCATTTTGTACATTTATTTTATGAAGATAATTAGCCGAACATATTGACCAATAAAATAAGTTTGCTTAAAGGGAAGTCAAGATCTAGGCTTGAAGTCTCGAGAAAATCGTTTAATATGAAAAGTTTCTTAATAAACAACAAGAGTCATAAAGTTTAGAAAATTGCAAACGATTGCAAAAGTTTTTCTAAAAGGTTATGATTAGTAAAAGATTACTTACCTTGATTTTATAATTCGGATGAGTTCGCTTTATTTATGATAGGATCTTGAATATGCTACATAATGGACAAATTTAAATATGTAGTATGAAGTGTTACATGAATATTAACATGAAATCCTTTAATTTTATTTCTATAGAATGACAAACAACGTATTTATTCAATCCATAACTCGAAAAGTGCTTGTTGGAAAATGTTAGTTCCAATTTTTTTTGATTAAAAAGTAAAACTCCAACTTATCATCAGATAGGAGGATCTTGTAAATGTATTGGAGCACGATGCACCATTACTAAGTACGGAACCCTCTGATGAAGAAAAATGCTAGGCGTGAAAAGTATTGCAAAATGAATTAGATGTTCAAGGTCTCATGTTGGCAAGTGTAGTAATTGAACCTCTTGCCACCCTATGGCTGGCCAAGAATTGGGCCTATATGGGCCACCTCACAATCTCATTTGGGTCTTTAATTCACCTAATTAAAGTCCCATTAGTTTGCTCTATAATTGGGCTATATATTTTCCTATTAAATAACGGCCCAATTAATCAATATGACCATTTATATTGAAATGTGTTGATCTAAAATTAATTATTAACTCAATAATAATTATTTTGGGATTAGATAATGCATTAATTTATTTCTATATGATCTCTTTGACTTAATTAATTATAACGGATCATAACGGTATATAATTAATTAATCAACTCATCATATTTCCGCAATACTCACTGTTGCGAATAAATAGATAATGCATTGTGTGGTCAAAGTCCTATTTGTGTGACCCTTTGAGGATTTATGCTATGTTGGCCATGGAGAACAAATCACTATTTATTTCCAATAATCATAAGCGGTATCTAGCAACACGTTATGATTTTCAATTCGCATAAATAGTGTACCGTTACAATACTTCAATCCTTCACAAGAAATATAAGTATTTCCTTATCTGATTCTTATGTCACATGATATCATTGTATAATCCAAGATAGGAATGTGTCATTCTTGCAGATTATACATTTCTTGATCTAGAGTTGATCGTGTAGTTTGCATGCACACGATCCAACTCCATCAAGGGGCCCAAACAGATATCATCACTCATTAAGTGTATTAATGAGAGACATACGGTTTTCTTGATGAACAACTTTTCCCCGCACAATTCAAGAGAACATAAATAAAGTCCTTATAGCAGCCTTTATCAGGAATCAACTCTAGACGATATTTATTGAACCTATCCTCATGTGGAAAAGGTGAACATTTCAAACTTAGAATCAAACCTATATGAAATAAACAATGACACTTAACACAATCCATATGCTTATTTCATTGGGTCAAGTCCTGTACTATGTTCCAATAACATACACATATGCAATTAAGTTGGTAACTCCTTACCTATGATTTGTAGAACTTAATCATCACTTAACTTGCATACTAATCTTTTATGATAATTAATGTTCCTTGTTAATTATCAAGATTATGGACGATTTAGATTTATTATTGTCATTCTAATGAATGATCCACAGAGATCTACAATTCAGATCCTCAACCTGAATGATCTGTCAATAATAAACTCTAGCAACAAATGATCAAATATCATCATTAACATAAACTAAGAAAATAAGTCATTAAATATTGACTTCTAGAACATAACTCCAACACATTTCTCCACAGAGTACAAGCGTCAACTGAACCAAAGATGCATTCATACATACAATTATACACTATATGCTCACAGATAACAATCTAACTTCAAATACATAAAATTTATGTATGTAATATCCTAGAACATGAACTAGAATGCACATAATTGCATGCTCAACTCAATAATCATCATAATTACTCTGATATAACTACAATATAGCTAACAGTTTCAGTTTTAATCATGTTTATCATGCCTTTAATAACTATATGCATGTTTCCTCATCAAATAGCCACTGAATCGACTGAAAATTCATTTATGCACATTCAGTTTTCATCTATGAGTATAATCAGCTTAATAGTAACCCAAAACATACACATATATGCACAACTTCTCAACTGTCACGATTTATATTTATAAAACCCTAAAATAAACCATCAGTTCTAGTTTTATTCAGATATTTGATGCATAGCATAAAAAAAATATTCATATAT
Organism: Rhynchospora tenuis; assembly: GCA_027725995.1. Taxonomy (NCBI): domain Eukaryota; kingdom Viridiplantae; phylum Streptophyta; class Magnoliopsida; order Poales; family Cyperaceae; genus Rhynchospora; species Rhynchospora tenuis. Next base: position 79,376,054 of record CM050888.1, read on the forward strand.
TACTACTTCTTAAAGATGCTTTTACTCAGATATGCAGCCTATGACATGTATATGCCTAATATAATTACTTAAACATTAAACCAATGCTGCAACTCATACATGCAGTTTATATTTAGTATGTACACCCATAAATGATTGTACAGAACAATTAACAATCCACAGAAATCAAGTCACAATCCCACAGAAATAATTAACACTCCACTGGAGTTAGTTAGCATCACACAGAAACCAGATAACACCCCACAGAAACAAATCAGTGCATAAATCGATTGATTAACGCTATATAACAAAATTAAAGTGAACCTTGTATCAATTTCCTTCCCAAACACAGTTAATAGCTAACAGTCTAAGAGAAATCAAAACTTAACAGTAACTGCCAAGAATCAAATTTAATCAAGAATCAATAGGAAAGTTATACCTCTCTCCTGGTCCTTTGCATATCGCCTCAAAAACTCAAGAATCACTAAAGCTAAGATCAACGTGAGGCTTATCAGAAATAAAGCCAATTCCATGCACTACTGTCAACAGAGAACAAACCCTAGAAATTAGGATAAATCGATTTAACCGAAATTGAATCCAAATTCATGGAATTAATAGTGACAAGAACAATATTACCTCTCCCGGCTCCGATCCCCTCCTCCCTTCTCCTTCGTCCCAACTCAAACCCTAGAAATTGGGTTTATAAAACACTTACCTCAATACCGACAGAGGAAGGAAAGGGGAGATGAAACCATGGAGAAGGTTAAACCACGACAGTACTCGACGAGTGACTCTCACAGATTCACGCAGAGAGAACGACAAACAAGTTTCCAGCTCAAGACAGAGGCGTGAAGGCGCGTGAGGTGTAGCAGAGGTGTCGCCTCTACACGGAACACCTCAGAGACAGCCGTCGCCCCCATCGAATCACAGAGTAACACAAAAGCACGAGCACGCGCTCGAGTAAAGCCAGAGCAAAAGAAAGAAATGCAAAGAAGAGAGACAGATCAGATGGAGGAGACGAAGCAGAAGGATGAGCCTCCTCGTCGACTCATTTTTATTCTAACGAGGCAATCACTCTTCATTTGTTGTAACGGGTCAAATTCATAATGAGAAGATGCGGCAACACGTTATTCTACAGAGTCCCAATTTCAAAATAGTTAAAAATAGTTACCCCACAAACCAACAAATGGAAAAAAATTTCCGTGTCTATTAGTAATTAAAAAAAATCACTTTTGACACCCACACATCTTTATCTATATTTTAGATGAGTTCGGATCTTCTGTGAACAGATCCGTATAGACTTGATGAAATAAATTACTGACAGCCATTTTGTAAATTAGCTATTTCATCTCATAAATTATTTAAACAAATTTCAGAAGTCAGAAAATTGTGGCAAATATACATAGATACTCAGAAAATTATAATGAACATTTCCATGTTCTCAGATTTAATTTCCCGTCAGATTTTACTGTTACTTTAATTTATTTCGTAAATTATATCATTAATTAACTTATACAGATAATTTAGAACATTGATTATCGACTAATCATACAATATTGTTACATGATCCAAACATTAATTCCTAAGTAGAAAGTTCATAATTTCGGCTTTATTAATCTTAGTATGTCCTTTCTGCAAATTGCTTCAATTTTTGCATTCACTGCCATTAACAGTGATTTGCAATTTGAAAAGACCAATATTTCATAGAGCAACTCACGTCCTAATAAAAAATCAGATGAGATTAGGCTAACCATGTATAATATTCCAGTTCAATTCCTTGTTATAGATAAAGTCTCATTGTAATAGAAAAGAAATGAAAAAATTACAACATATTCCTCAAATTGGACAATGACGGTTGGTGTAAGTAGCGTTGTTAAACGTGTGAAACATGTACGGAACATGGGGGTTCTGTTTTCGTTCCGTTTTGATAACGAAACTGATCATATGTTTCGTTTATGTTCTGTTTCGGTTAACGGAACAGTATTCGGTTTCGTTTTCTGATTCGTTTTTTCATTTTCCATTGATTTCAACTCATTTTTCATTGATTTCAGTCTAGTTTTCGGTAAACAAAACAGTAACGTTACCAATCTCAATTTCATTTATGTTCCGTTTCAGAAACAGAATTTGTTTCTTCTTTCGTTTATCGTTTCGTTTGGACGGAACGAAATGAAAACTTAAGAAACAGAACGAAATTGACAGCTTGTAAGCGCACACTGCTTTTGAACCAGACTGATGACGTGACAATACTGTTTTTTTTTTTTCCTTTTCTTTTTGCTACTATTCGGTAATACCGTAATACCGCTTTTCAGACCACCGATCCTGCCAAAATTCCTCATCCTTATCCAACGGGCGAGAATTATTCTAATTTCCAAGGTCAACCCTTCCGATCGAGCTCCGTCCTCTGATGTCATGAGCATGATCCTCAGCACAGCAAACAGCATCTATCTCACCGCAACCAGTCGCCAGCTAAGACCTTACTGGGGTCCACAGACAACCAATGCGTCGACCGCCAAAATGGCAAAATCAAAAGGAATTCGGTGTTTGTGAGCCGAGCTCACTAAAGACAATGAACAAAAAGTGAAGGATTTGATTTTTTTTTTTTTTATTTTAAGTAGAGAGGCAATTGAATCAAGAGAGAGCCAGCTGCTATTAAATAGAGGCAGGAAATGTGATCTTCCACCATCCTAATTTCGTTCTCTATTTTTGTGCGTTTGTTTCTTAATTGGTGCATTTATCGAAGGGTTCAGCTAATCTTTTCTGCCTTCCCTCCACCTTAAATTTTCTTCACTTCGAAAGCGAAAGTATGTACGAATTTAGTTTCTTTTGGGTTTGTTTTCTGGTTTTATATATTAATAGTTTGGCACCAAGCCTGTGTATGCAATTGATAAGTTGATGCCTATCAAGTGTTTGACTTTGGGGTTTGGTGAAACCACTGTACCGATTATTAGTAGATTTTTGCTAATTAAGTAGCCATGATATATTTAACAATTAGCACACGAAGAAAAATGATTGAAATATATATGATAATCATAACCTGTTATATGATGTATTCCTAGATACTTTGTTGAGCACAGAGTTGGTTCTGGAAGCTTATGTAATAATATTCAGTGGTAGTTGTTAAATTGTTATGAAATATTCGATTAATCACTTATCAAATTTATGAATGTGTACCGAGGGGTTAAGGAAACATTTTCTACATTATTTATACCGTATTAATTTTGCAATAATATTGTCAATTGACTTTTGGTCAACGGCTCAAACAACTTGTACTACCTGTCTCTTTTCTTTTTTTAATTAAACAGACAAATCTAAGGTCACTGCCATTATGTATAGGCCAGGCCTTATCGTGAAAAGGTTGTGGTTTATTAAATTACGATTTATGTGTGGAATCATGATATTTAATTATTCCCCATTTGGTTTGCGGCGTGATTAGTATATTGCTGCCCTTATGTTTGGTTTGCCGTATTGGCTAGCTAGACGACAGGTGATGACTGTTGCATTTCTTATACGTATGTACTATATTCAGGATATTTTTATTATTTTATAAAACATTTTAATCTAATATTTTGTGCATGCATCACATGGTAGTCTGATAGGAACGTTGCATACATCTTTAATTAATTACGCAAACTTGCAAAAAATTGCATATTTAATTTTAGTATTTCTTTGAGTATGTTATATAATCCGATTATTAATTTAAGACCTATAAAACAAAAAATCCGTAACTATCTTTAGAATATGTGCAGTTTCGATTTTTTTTATTTTATTTTAAAACCTTTTTATCAGCTGATCAGTTTCCGATTATTATTGATCCATCCTTATTTCTGAAGAGGAATGCTAGAATAAATAAATAATTTTGAAAAATTGACTATAGAGAAATATATCGGTGAATAACCCAAAACTGAGTTTGGAGCTTATTATTCTTTTTTTTTTTAAAAAAAAATGGCACTTGACGTAGGTTAACGGGCTGTTAAATATGGCTAATGTTGGTGTCTGCTATGGAAGGGATGGTGACAACATCCCCTTACCAAGGGAAACAGTAAACCTTTGCCGATCAAAACAAATTCGAGCCATGAGGATATACGGTCCTGACCATGACATCCTTGAAGCTCTCAAAGGCACAGGCATTCGCCTCATCATGCATGCACCGGGACCTGATGCACATATACAAGCACTCCGCGAAAAGTCATATGCTGCCGATTGGGTTAAAGAAAACATAAAGAAATTCGATCCTGACGTTTCATTCAAGTATCATAAATCTCATTTTACAATCTTTATTTGCTATTTTTTTTACTGAATTAGGTTACCAGAGAAACACGTGTTTTACATCTGTGACACCGGAATTAGTGACAACAAGTGCAGGGAAATGAGATATGTACCAAACTATAAAATAAAATAAGAAAAATAGATTGATGTAATAAATCGATTTTTGGGTCGATTTCTAGAGAATTGCTAACGCGTCATCGATGGCACCTGCCTTTCATTTGTTATCGAGTTGTTTTCCGAGATTCAATTCAAACAGTCGGAACTGTTCAAATTGATCATCATATTGAAAATAGCAAAAAATTTCGAAAAAAATATAAAATTTAGTCTCCAAGGTTATTTCAATATGGTGAACAACTTGAATGGTTTGCATTTACCGTTTGAATTTTGGATTTCGAAAAACGACTCGATGGTAAATAGGTGGGATGTACCATTGATGGCACCGCACGTTAGCCATTCTCCAATTCCCAATAAATATCCATTATGTAGACTTTTCATTTATTATTCTTGCATTGATATAAATGTACAATCCTACAAATTAATAGGTATATTGCGGTGGGAAATGAAGTGGAGGGAGACGATGTAGATCACATACTCCCTGCAATGATGAACATCCATAGTGCCATTAAAGCAGAAGGTTTGGAAAGGAAAATAAAGGTCTCCACTGTAGTGAAATCCGACGTACTAACTCCAGACAGTTACCCTCCTTCAAATGCTAAATTTAAGGACAATCGCATGGTCCGCATAGTTCAGTTTCTTAGTAAGAATGGAGCTCCACTTCTCGCGAATATTTACCCCTACTTTGCTTATGTTAGAGAACAAGCGAATATCTCACTAGCCTATGCCCTATTCAAAGGAGGTCATGTTGATGGCAATTACGAGAACCTCTTTGATGCAATGGTTGACTCTATGTATTATGCCCTGGAGAAGGCCAAATGCCCCGATGTTAAAGTTGTTGTGTCAGAAACTGGCTGGCCGTCAGATGGTGGGGTCGGTGACTATAACCAAAATGTGATTAATCATGTCCCAAGAGGAACACCAAAAAGGCCTGGGGAATTGGAGACCTATATTTTTGCCATGTTCAATGAGAATACGAAGCCCATATTTGCTAACTTCGGCTCTGTTGAGCATCATTTCGGATTATTCGATCCAGTTAAGCGGAAGCTTGTTTACCCTATCAACTTTAAGTAATTTGTTTGATGGAATAAAAACATGCTAAAAACTGTATTGCTGGGCAGCCTTTATATATTTGGAGAATACTTTCTTTTCCTTTCACTTTTTTTGTTACAAAATACTTATTGGTTTTCTACTTGTATACGTATTGTAATTTTACTTTTGCAAATAACATAATGGAATTTGAAATAATATTGTTGCTGCTGGAAGATTTGGTATACACTATCATTGAAGTATACAATATTGTACGTGAAGATGCATGAAGAATATATATCGTATTAATATTATACATTATTTAATTAATATATCAATTATTTGAAATAGCCTTTAAGTTTATAGTAATCTAGGAACACAAATTGATATTATATTACATTAAGAACTTTTAAATTTGTGTGTGCTCTCTTACGAATGGATAAGGAACGTTAATATGATTTGGCAAATTGGAACTAATTATTTATATGGGCTGAGATACATATTGTTTCCTTCATTATAATGGTCTTAATTGATTAAGGTCTTAAACCCGACTTAATAAAAATCAGGATATAGAAGATAAGAGCTAAGCTGGGTTGCAATTAATTGAAACCAGGATATATCGTCCGTGCTTAGTTACTGGGTTCAATTAAAAAAAAAAAAAGTTTGTCGAGATAAAATATTGCATTTAATTCAATGAGAAAGCAAACCTTTTATTTAACGATCAATTACTTAACTCAAAATTATATCAAAATATTAAAACCATCTTTTTTTAAAAAAAAAATTCTCTCTAATTTAGAAAAAGTAGCGAGCTGATAAAACTGAAGATATCGAATAGATGCGAATAGTAGACCTGTAGTCGGTATACTGTAAGAACTTGTCATCACGCATTCTTCATACGTTATAATGCAAAATTAACTTTCTAACCAAGAATACGATGGGCCCCATAGTTATGAAGAATTAAATGCTAGCCCTACAGCACAACAAAGGATTATGGATCTCCTATCTGGGCCTTCAAATATATGGATTTGATGAATTATGTTATATTTTTCCATCAATAATTAATTTCATTAAAAAGGTCCATTTATATATGATGAACAGAAAAAGCTCAGAATCTCCTTTTTCATAAATGAGAGAAACTAGGACTACTATGTTTAATGTTTATATTAAACTATTTCATTGCAGATCCCTTGACAAAAACTTTGTCCCATAATCACTTTTTACAAAAAGAGCTCTATTATATATATGAAATATGATAATGATTGATGACATCCCAACCTTTTCCGATTTCTTAAATCTACATATTAAGTTCCATTTTACTAGCGCAGAGTTTTTCTTGCCTAATTGACCAATATCCCCGTAAGAAGGCCCTACCTACGAATCTTATTTATCTCACTAAGAGCCCAACTAGGTATTTTAAAGAAGGATAATAAATAGAGACAGTTGGATAAGTCCATCAATAATTGGATAGATTAGGTAGCTATATATGTAGAAAACAATCATTCATGATGGAATCAAATCATCAGCCCACGGAATTCGTATGTCCTAACATTTCGTGATTGGAATCTATTAACCGCTACTTCTTTTTTGAGCTAGGGTCACTAATCCGCTACTTATTAGTCATTTTCATGTGAATCATATTTTCCAACTTGTCGCTTGTCTGTATTATGTCAGAACAAGTCCTGGTTCACAATGCACCGATTAGATATATCTAAGATATTAATTAAAAAGCATGGATGCTATGAAAAGCGGCCATAAATAGATTTTTTTATAATATTTTTTATAGTTTGTTTAAAATAAATTAAAAATAGTCATACCAATCATTAATATTAGCAAGATTCTTTTGGCAGAAAATTTATGCCAAGTTTATATAGCGACTTTTATTGGAATAAATTACTAATTTTGAACTTACAAAATTTTATATATAAATTTTAATAAGTTTTTTAGGACAAATTTTTTATATTTTACATCAGAAATTTTTATATTTTATATAGCGCAGCAAAGTTGCGACTGCCATGTCTAGTATATATTATTTCAAAACAAAACGTGCACCGAGTTCAAGTAAAAATAGAATGGTGCACCTTCCCACTTGCAAGTTGCAACTATTCTCCACAAAATACGTTTTTACTTTTTGGTGGGGTTAGCTCAAGTCAATTAGCCATTAGGACTATTAATCCGCTAACTTCAGCAGAGAGGATGAGTTTGTTATTCATAATTCATCCTGAAGTCTTTTTTATACTTGAAGACTGAGAAGATTCAAGTCAATTCCTGGACTTTCTTTTCTATAAGATCACTCTCCCTATCACTATCGATCGTCCCCTCTACTAAAAGCACACCTCTCTACATCTCTGCAAGATAACCTTTCTGCCTCATCTTCTGCTTCTGCCAAAAGATGGTAAGAACTAAGAACAAAAATTTTCCTCCAAATTGAAGGAACATGCATGGCTATAAACTACAACAATTTGGTGGATCAAGATTTTACAGAGACAAGTGACCATTGGCCATCTAAGTTCTTTAAATTGTAGTTAATTTTCTTATGTTTTGCATGTTTTTCTAATACAGGAACAGCAGCTTAAACTGAGCGCTGATGCAACACAGATATCACCTACTATTAAAAAGTATGGTCCATGTGGCAGTATGACCGGGAGAGAGCGGCAAATAGATAATATTATATGCGACATTGCTCGCATTGTTAAGATATGTGTCCGCCATGGAGAAGTTATTGATCACATCATTGTCTACTTTCAACGTTTTGACGGCACCGAGAAACCCTACAGCTTTGGTGGAGTGGGAGGAAATTTGACAGAGGCATGAGTACTTTCTTACACTCTTAAATAGTAATTGATAGCATTTTTTTTTCGTCTTGTTTGTTTCTGTTTTTTTTCCCAGCTAACTGGAAATTAAAATGAAGGGATCATAAATATTCTCAATTTACAACAAATATTAACGTTATTTGGTTTTGAAAAATTTTTAAATAATTTTATATAAATAAAATCTCGTAATGTTTTGTATTTTTGTAGATCTATTTTAAACGAGATGAGTACATTACGTGCGTTAGAGGCTGCTTTGGCTCATACAAGAAGAAGGAAATAAAACATTTGAAATCAATCGAAATCACAACAAATTATACTGTTTATGGACCATATGGAGAGGACAATGATCAATTTCCTCAATATGAATTTAAAGCTGTTGGTGGTCATATTATTGGATTTCATGGACGCTATGGAGAATTTATCGATGCCATTGGAGTTTATGTCAAGGTATATTTATCTTTATTCAATTTGAGTTTCTGACAGCAGACAATTTATAAGGCATTCTTTTTGAGGGCCCAATTTATAAAAAATTCAATTTTCAGTTTCTTGATTTATACTGATTCAGTAATTCAACAAAAAAATTTAATTTTTTTAAGAGTAAAGATCGTTTGAGAAAAAGAATCAAAATTGATGGTAGAGAGACGTCGGAGTAGTATTGAATTAAAATAATCCCAAAATGTGATTAATCAACTTGTGCCCAAAGTTTTCTCTTGAAAATTAGCATTCATATTCTAAAGTAAAATTTAATTAAGATGGTCTTCGTTAACAGGAAGAGGAAACTATTCCTGCTGAAGAGGCTCATCTACGTGAACAAGCTGAGAAACAATTAACAGAAACTGTAAGTATATATTTATATATGCTTCTCAATTTCTCTCATGCAAGCACATATGATTGAAATCTGATTAACTCATATACTTCCGAAGTTCTGAAGATCAATACAAAGGATTTTTTTAATAATTATTTAATGCCTGTCAGCTCGAAAGTATGGAATCCTCTCTCAAATTAGTGAAGGAAATGAACGAGGATACAGTTGAGAAACTTGAGGAAACAAGAGGCAAACTAAAAAAAGTCGAACAAAGTCGCACATACTTTCCAGTGAGGTTCTTTATTAGCAAGGAAGATGGCAAAGCTTTAAGGGAAGCTTTTGACATGGTACATATATATATAGATATATGAATATATCTATCCTTTTCTCTAACTTGTCAAACAAACTTACATACTAATATACTAGATTGAAAAATTACAAGTTGAACTCACATTATTTATCTATGGCAGCTAAGAGAAATGCAGAATTTACTTGATGAAAAAGAAAAGGAATACCAGGAGCTCTTCAACTCATATCATAGAGTGCTCGATGCACCAGCCAACTCATACCATAAAATGCTCAATGAGAATAAACCACTCCGAAAATTGATTGAGGATCAAGTTTCGAACTCCTTTGGCAGGGTCAAGTTTACAGAATTCACTCCTTCAGAAATAGAGGCTGCAATTAATGACTTCATGAACATGGATTATCTTGGACAGGGCGGATATGGGGATGTGTATAAGACAGTAATTGGTGGCACAACAGTTGCTATAAAGGTTCCCAAAGAGTTCAGTGATCAAGGGGAGAGAGAGTTCAATCAAGAGGCAAGTACAATTAAACTTTTATTCTGTTACAAAGACGAGAAGCTAAACACTTGTAAACATCATATGGGAATGTACAGTTTAGTCTCTTAGTACCCTAAAATTAGCAACTTCCTAGTAAACGCATTATGTTGGAATATATAGTCTAGTCTAACTAAAAATGACCAAAATACCAACATGATTGATAGCTTTTTGGGAATATTCACACAATTCCAATTTTGTTGCTTCCGTTCAAAGTATGTGTAATTTATCAATGATTGTCATTTTTTTCCAACAAGAAGTTTTTATGTACACAGGTCGAAGTTCTTAGTAGGATTCAACATCCAAACTTGGTCAACCTCATAGGTGCATGCCAAGAGCGATATGTGCTTGTTTATGAATTCTTATCTAATGGTAGCTTGGAAGATCACCTCAAAAACATGAAAGCCCTCTCATGGAAAGAAAGGATTAAAATAGCTGCAAGCATATGCTCAGCTCTTATGTTTCTTCACAATATGAAACCTAACCCAATAGCTCATGGTGATCTTAAACCCAGCAACGTCCTTTTTGATTCAAACAATGTATGCAAACTCAGTGACTTTGGCATTTCCCGTGTTCTAAGATACACGAATGACACGTTCACTCCTAACCATGAAACGTTAGAACCTAAGGGTACTTATTCCTATATTGACCCAGAATTCGTGGAGACTCATATATTAACCCCTCAATCAGATGTTTTTGCTTTTGGTATCATATTGCTCCAATTAGTTACAGGAAAAGGTCCGGTGGGGTTAAGAAATTCTGTGCTTAGCACATTGAAGAACAAAAATTTGGAAACATTACAAACTCAGTCACAAAAAAAGATTTTAGAAAATCTTATAGATGCCAATTTGGTGGACCCGCCAATTGATGATGTTGTAAAGATGACATGTTTGGGCCTACGATGCAGTAATCCAGCAAGGAAAAATCGTCCTGATTTGGAAACCGAAGTGTGGAGTGAGATAAAATCCATGAATGGGTTTGCCTTTGTCCGTTAGAACGGCCACTATCTGTCCAATTGCTCAATCTATGTTGCTTTAATTTCCTAATAAAATGTACTAATTATGGTGGGTCATGGATAAGAATCTAGGGATCTTCTCTGCTTTCTGATGTCTGAATTTCTATGTATGCGTGTGACGTCTACTTTATATTAATTATCGTGTTATTGTTAAGTTGTCTACCATATTTAGTTGTGTAAATTATTATATATAGTTAATTAATAATTAATTTTGCAACACTAACATGATCGAATGTTTCACGAACTGGTTCTTTGCTTGAGCAACAACATATTCCAAGTATCTCTGAATTTGCAATCGTTAGAGAAACCAAAGAAACTTATTTTGCGTCATGGGTTGGCGGATATAGGTTATTTTAAGCCTGGGCACCATTATAAAATTATCAATTAAATATTTATAATAATATTTTTTATACTGAATAGTAAGTTTAATATAAAATCATTATTTTTGTAACACGATCAACAATACTATGAAAAACACATATTCATATCAAAAACCAATTGGTTTTTAATCAATTTTTTTTCTACCTCCAACTAAAAAGTATAAGAATAATTCTAATAATCTAATTAATTTCTTATTTTTGTTCGTTCATAAAATTATATCTTGAAAATTTCATGTCTACACTAATTTAGTAATTTGTATTTGGGCAATTCATTTATTGGCTATATGCTACCTTTTCTTGACGCCTAGTGAACAGTCTTTAAAATCACTAAATTAATTAGGCCAATGTCACAGTGCAGCACAGATGATTTACGAAGAGCATGAATTGAGAGAACGGTGAAGTTTTTCGATTTCGTGTCTTTATAGACAGACAAGAGAAGGGGTTTCCAAATCAGCATTGAAATTAATAAAACAAAATAGAGAGCGCTTAAGTCTGAAGAGTGTTGGCCCATTAAAATGGATGCGGAGTTGGATGCTAAGTGCAATTTGCAGTTTTTAGAGGATCAGAATCAAATTAGTAAAGTGGTTCAGGAACAGATTAAACACAACCCAGGCTCTTGGAAAGCCCAGGTAGGCAGGTACAGTCTTGATTTAAGTCTGGGCACTGTTTCAAAAAATAACTAATTGGACCTGATTTTTCAGAAAACAAGCGCAGGCAAGTTCCCGAGCTTGCCTCTTATTGAATTCGCCCCTAATGTTCGACAATTTGTTGCACATTATTTTATGTATATATGTATTATACATTTTTTATGAATGTTGTACAATAATGACTTATAATTAGAACATACTAGCAAATATGCCTACCTAGTGTGTGTTCTATACTTCTATTGCTATATTTCAATAAAAATATAAATTAACATATAAACAAAATTCCTTATGATAGTAAAAGTTGCATCCAATAAATCTATTAAAGGAACAAAAATAAAGAAAATATAAGTGAAATAAAATAATATTTTAAAACATTATGAATGTGTAAACTTAGATTCATTTTCTTCCACCTATTTTTTTATATAAAATTACGAGATAATGTAATTTAAAGTTCATAAGATTATGAAAGAACATGATCATTAAAAATAAGATTTTTTCTATTCTATTTATCTTATTTTAATTTATTTTTTGTTTATTTTTTTCATTATAAATTTTATTTTCTGGATTCTGTTTTTTTTTAAAAAAAAAAAAGAAAAAGTGAAATAATGGTTAATAAAAAAAAAAGTAAGGAAAGACAAAAAAAAATGAAGCAAATAAGATCACCCGAAAACAAAATATGGTTGACTATATCTTTATAAACCGTGTTTTCTTCGACTGAAATTAGATATCGTTTTATTTTTGCGTAGCAACATTTTATTATAACCTCTTTATTTTCTTTTCAATACTTTCTACTAAGTCTCTTATTCTTTTTTTTTTTTTTTTTACTCAAAAGCATGAGGGCACTTTTTATAGATGAATCATTATTAAGGTTGCATTGACCACCGATATAAATTGATATAATAATTATCACTTAGGTGCCAATATTTCATAACTTTTAAACAAGATGTGTTATCTGTTCTTTGGGCATTGAACATGGTTTTTTACTTCTATGGCCAGTCCTTGCAGCTCTGATTTGCACTCTATGCAATAAATGACATCAACCAATATTTATTTTTGTTCAAATATAGTATGCTTAAAATGCCACTTTAGATTGCTTTCTTATGAACCTACGGGTTTAATCTCAAAAAAAAAAAAAAAAAAAAAAAAAAAAAGATTGCTTTCTTATGAAAAAAACTACATATTCGTAAGAAGAAGAAAATATTTCACTTGCAATTAACCGCTATAAATAAGTTTCTATTATTATTATTTTTTTTTAACCAAAGTCCCCAAGCAGGGGAACCAACTTTACTTAAAGCATAATAAAAGAGTAGAAAATCTAAGTAACAGTAAAGAGTGTCCACTGAGAAACCACTCTACGCAGAGAGTGCTCAAATGGAAACCACTCAGAAGTAGCAGACAGATTAAAAACTAACCAACAATTCACACAAACAGTAAAGACAACAAAAAGAACAGCAACTAAGTAAAAGCAGCAATTAGAACAGCAAGAAAGTTTTCTTCAAAAAAAAGAACAGCAAGAAAGTTAAATAAGTTTCAATTATGATTTGAACGTTTCCTAGAACAATGCTAGAAGATTTATATTTCCATAATAAGCTGAATTAAAAAATCTTTATTGCTGCCGAAATCAATTGAGGACCACATTAATTAATACTAGCGGTAATCTCGTGGTTGCGCGATTTATTTTACGCTATATAAAAAAAATACCATAAAAAATTGAGAATACTATTCAAATATTATATGAAAACTGTCATAGAAAATCTTAAATACTAATTTTGCCACAAAAGATCACGTGCCATAGAAGATCCGAAGCACTGTGCTCCACGCTGAGCTCACGCGCGCCCAAGTTAATATAATTATAATTTTGTGTCCTCCATATTAACAACAACAACACTAATAATTGTTATTAATATTTAATATTATAACTATAATTATTAAGTGTAATTAATATGAATTAGTACACTAATTATAATATAATAATATAATAATAACAATTATTTTTATTTTTATTATCATAATTATATTATAATTTAATTTTTAATAATTTATTATTGTAATTATAATTAAAATTAATGTAATGTTACTAAATAATAATAATTTTTATTGTCATTTTAATATTATAATTATAATTTATATTATGATTCGATGATCATAATAATTATATTAATTTTTTAAGTTGATCATGAGAACAAACTTCTCTAACTCAACATTTTGTCAAGTTAGAGAAGTAGAGTGAAGTTAGCACTAACTTCATTAACCTTGGGTGTGTTTGGTTGGTGAGAGTTTGAAAGTTAGTACTCTAACCTCAAGTTTGCTAACTTTTCATGCAACCAAACATACCCAGAGTCATTAATGGGTAGTGATCCGCACAACATCAAATGAAATCCGAGATATATTTTTTAAAATGGCAATATTACCCTTATTTGAATCGGACAACATAATTTGTTTCTGTATTTTCTCCAAGATATATTTCTTATTCAGTCTATTTCTCCAAGGTCAATTATCTATTCAGTCACAAATTACTTCAATAACATGCACAAATTATCCTCAATCACTCCATCCTATTTTTCTTTCTTGGGAGCATATGTAATCAACCGATATTTAGCAGCCTCTATTCTCAAAAGAAACTCAAGTTATTAACTCGAAAGGTCAACAGTAAATTGGAATTAAAACAAATAACTATTTAATTTTTGGAATTACTTACCATCATTCTAGAGATTCTATCATTCCCTCATCCCAGAAACTTAGTACTTAATTTAGCGTCCCCATTAATTATCCAATATCCTTATTAATTACGCATTTTAATTTTTCCATTTTCAACGTCCTCATCTCCTCATCCCCTCTATGCTTACCTTCCTCCTCATATCCCCTCAACCCCTGTCACCCAATACGTAGCCACCCCTTCTCTCAACCTGTGTCAACCCATGTCCTCCCCATCCCCTCTACTAGAACAAATACGCATATTAACTAAAACAATTACGTATATTAACTAGAACAATTAGGTATATTAACTAAAACAATTAGGTATATTAACTAGCACATGATACGAAACCTAACCCAATAGCCGCCAGCATATGCTCGACCCTTGTTTTCCTTCACAATACGAAAGCTAACCCAATAGCTCATAGTGATCTTAAACCTAGCAACATCCTTTTCGATGGAAACAATGTATGCAAACTCAGTGATTTTGGCATTTCCCGTTTCTTAAAACACACATACGACACAAAAACTCCTAACCATGAAACAAATGAACCTGCTGGTACGTCCTGCTATATAGATCCAGAATTTAAGATGACTCATAAATTGACTCCTCAATCTGATGTTTATGCTTTTGGGATCATAATGCTCCAGCTAGTTACAGGAAAAGGTCCAAACGAAATAAAAAATTTCGTGTTCGAGTCATTGCGTACAACAGTGGATGATATAAATTTGGAAACATTCAAAAATAGAACACTACGGCAAAAAGAAAGGATCTTCGTAAATTTTGTGGATGATAATTTGGAAGACTGGTCAATCAATGACGTTGTAAAGATGACATCTTTGGGTTTAAAGTGCAGTGCTTATTCAAGGAAAAATCGACCAGATTTAGAAACTATAGTTTGGACTGAGATCGAGTCCATCAATGTTAACTCTGAGAATTTGGGCCGACTCGGATCTAATTGATCAATTGCTCTATGTATGTTTCTTTTTCTAATAAAATGTACTAAAAATGGTGGCTTATGAATGCGGGTTTTGAGATTTTTTTTATCTTGTAGTATGTGATGTTTGGATTTTCGTATTGGAATATTTGTATATCTTAACTCTCAATTAATTGATATTTACTGGACATATTCTAGATCCAGTGATCCACATATAACATCTCAGATGCTATTGTTTTTTTTCAAACATGGTTATAAAAATCAGGATCAAATTTGAACTCGAACAGTTCATTTGATGCAGAATTAGTCAAGCCGCGAAAACCAGATGAAAAATGAAAAAAATATATATATATAAAACCATAAAAGGCCACTGAATGGCCACTGAATAATAGATAGCTCATACAAATGGCCACTGAATTCATTTCTGGAGAGATGCCTGGTGTGGGCAAAAAAATTTCTAGTGTGTCATTTCTTTCCTAGTTTACCATTTGCTGTCCCAAATATCAGACAGTTGCAGCAGTGGTAGAGAGCAAGTTTGATATACTTATATTTCAAAGGCAACTAAATTTACAACCAAGAAAGGAATTTTATGAGCTGCAACTTAAGAATTCGCTATTTGCCCCTAAAGCAATAAACAAATTAATGCCTTATTACTTGGGGGGACTCTCTAGCAAATGGGGACTGATCATTTCTAGATGCATCAATTCACCTAGCTTTGGAGCTGGCTGACACAACAGAGAAATACAGTTTTTGCTTTCAGATCTATTTGTTGTTTGTTATTCTGATATGAAATGGATTATTGATTTTATATTGCTGTGTTTTGGAGCATGTGAGTTATATTTGTTGGAGACAAATACCAAATAATAAAAGAGCACTGGTATGGTGAGATGTCTAATACCAGTGCCTGTACTGAATAAATAACATTGGACATGATTAAATTGAGTTGTTTACTTCTTTCAATAGAAGTGGCCGCAGTATGAAAACTGCTCATTTCAAAACAAATTATATATCGATTACAGTTAAGATAAATTCACCTCAATTTAAAATATTATAACCTAAGCTCCAAATTAACATTCCATAAGTACATAGAATCAAAATAATAATTGAATTTGTTACGGTACTATCTCAATCAGACAAATCCATCTCAAGTCTCAACTGAACTACACTAAAAGAAAGTTCATATCAATTTGGCCAGAGAGGAAGTGACGTAACTAACCTATACTCCTGGAGGAATCGATCATCATACAAATCGTCATCCTCCAGTTCCTCGAGTTCCTCCAGCGATTTCTCGTCGAACCAGGCCGTCTAATTGGGGGCGGAGTTCGGCATCGGCGGCGGGGGTGAAGGGAGAGGGTTTGAAGATCTCGGGCTTGGGAGGGAGGTTGCGTATTAGCGCTGGAGGTCGTCCCACTCCGTGCTCGTGGCCTCTGCATCTTTGTACACGAACTGATATTCCGCCATTTTTGGAAGCTTGCTTTTCTTTTTTCTTTTTGGTTGAGATGGATGAGAGATGATGGATCACAATGCGCCGAATGAGGTGGAGTTGGGAAAGAAGAACGAAAGGTAAAACATACATCACCTAATTATTTTATTGCTTTTGCTTTTGGGGAAATTTTACAAACCCATTTTAGTAGTTTAGATCTGTCTACTACTCCACCTAAATATTCGTGACTGATCTGTATATAACAATAATAGTAATTTATCTATTCAATAAAAATATATTTATATGCATTTACATTATAAATTATCTCATGGTATATTATATAGTGATTTCATAATATCTACGATTAAATATTATATAGTGCTTTTTTTTCTTTAGTTTTTGAAGTTTATATTGACAAATGTTTGAGCGTTGGCTGGAGCTTGATATCTATAATAGGGTAGTTAAACTTGTTGGTTTTTTTCTTTGTTGCTTGTAGTCACGGAGTTGTGACTTAATACTTTTTTCTTGGTAATGAAATGGATCCCCTTCTTGGGGCTCTTAGTTTATAAAAAAAAAAAAAAAACTATTACGTGATTTACGCAATTATATAAGAGCTATAATTAGAAAGCAGAGGAATTTCTGAGGAAGGTATATACATTGACTCTGTCTATACCTATATATTTCAAGTTGTTACTTGCCGTGAGGGCAATTCTTCCTTAGTACTTATTAATTGATAAACTATATTTTTCTAATTTTTTATTTGTTGTATGTGGCAATACCTTATTAGTTACGTAAAAAATTAACATGAAATTTCAGTGAACAGAGCTTGCGCGCACCAGCTGCCTCTGATGTTCGCACAAATGAACCACAGGCGCAGCCGCACAGCCCTTTCATCTCCATCAAAAATCTAAAACCAAAAAAAAAATGGAA
Organism: Rhynchospora tenuis; assembly: GCA_027725995.1. Classification (NCBI taxonomy): domain Eukaryota; kingdom Viridiplantae; phylum Streptophyta; class Magnoliopsida; order Poales; family Cyperaceae; genus Rhynchospora; species Rhynchospora tenuis. The sequence goes on from CM050888.1 coordinate 79,393,926, forward strand.
TTCTCAGAGTCATAGAACATTGCAACTTGAGGCATATTAATTATAGGAATAATTAGATTTGTCACTTGACCTTCAAAAGAATTAGATTTGTCACTAGAAAAGTTTTCAATTTGACATATATATGCCACTGTGTTAAATATGCTAATTAGATTTATGCCACCATTAAATTGTTCAAATTAGTTTTATGTCATTATTTTCTTCAAAAGTACACTAAGTTATATAAATACCACCCGCAAATCTGTCACTATTTTAAATATTTCCAAAGTTCCCTTTAAAATAAAACTTTCTTCTTCGTTGTTTGCTTCTCCCACGCAGAACACAAACACAAAAACCTAATGCCGTTACCGTGGCTCCCTTTTGATCTTGTGCTAGTGGTCTGGCCTCTTCACCAATTTTTTGGTGAGCTGAGAGCCTGAGACAAAGAATTAATTTTTTTTATTTGCATATACCTTGGTGATTGCAACGAGAACATGCCATTTGTCTCTTCTGGCCGAACAGTTTGCACTTAAATTTTTCATAACCGTGTTTTCATCCATTGGAAATTCAAGTATTAAATGACTTGGTAGTTGGACAAATCGAGTAGTTATTTGGTGTTTTGGAATTCAGATGTATTATTAATAGTGAATTTCTAAAATTTTGGGAATAATAAATCGGAGAAATATGGCAGCTTGGTAAATTAAAGGGTAAAATAGTCAATTCGATTGGTCCATGACATAAAACAAATTTTTAGTATTTTATAGTGGCAAAATAATAATTTATCATTTGATGATGACATATCTCTAATTTCAAAATTTTAAAATGCATAAACCTAAAAACACCCTTAATTATATTCCCATCCGGTTGAGGAAAAATGCTGTGGTTAAAAAAGCTCTCGTGCTCTCTGTTCCCTCTTCGGAGCGAAAGCTCCGGTGATCCCCTCCTTCCACCCTCTCCGCCTTCCTCCACCTCCACTTTTACTGCCAATTCTTTGGCCTCCTCCTCCCTCTCAACTATTCTCAGCTCAGAAGTTCTAAAAGATATCTCCAAGATCAAGTTTTTCTCCGACCGCTCTTCTCCAGCCGAATTCAGAAATGGAGAGCTTTTCTCCAACGGCCAAACTGGTGAGATGGCTGTTCGTTCGACTGGAGAACTTCCTCCGAGACAGACGGTTTCTCAAGAAACTTCGCAGTTGGATTCTTTACAACCGTCGAAGTCTGTTTCGAAGAAGAGAGACCCACGGTTAGTTACAGAGAATCTTGATGTGGTCCCTAGTCGTTCGGAATTCCAAGAACCGTCTGTCCAAGATCGTTTGTGCTCTTCTAAGAAAGTTTCTTCTTCTTCTGGCGTTGCTTTGGCCACAGACAATCTCTCTTCTTCTCCTGAACAGTCACACTTTTTAGTGTATGCGTCTTCGATGATAAGACGGTTTGGGAAAGACCCGCGCGTCGTTTCAGCTTCCGCGGAGGATTCTCTGTTGCCACAAGTTCCCTCTTCTAACTTTGCTTCTGTTGTCAAGAAGACGATTCCGCTCAAGGGTGCCACAGCGAATCCGACTGCTCCTCAGAAAGTAGTCAAACCTTTGGTTGACAACACCAGGACCAGCGTTCTTGATTGTCCGACATCAAAACGCTCGGCTCAGATTAAACGTAAATGTTTCAGATGTGGGGATTTTGGTCATCTGGCAAACAGTTGTCGTGAACCAGGTCTTTGCTTTCATTGTAAATCTACGGGACATGTGAAAGCGAAATGTCCAAAGTTGGTTAAAACGCTGCCTCCTCCAAACAGTGTTCCCTCTTCTTCTCCTTCTTCTTCACTTCTCTCTTCGGCTCTTCCTCCCTCTTTGCTTCCACCCATTCTCTCCGCTCCATTTCCTTCCTCTGACATGGCTTATCAAACAAGGCTGTATCAACTTCGGGAGTCGCCGAGTACTCGGGCACTAGAAGCAGAAATGGCAAGAAGCTTTGTGCTGGTCACTTATGGAGCTATCACTGACACTCAGGTGATTGAAGCGGTGCAAGCTGATGTTCCTCCGGGTTTCAGCTGGAGTGTGAGTCTAATCAGAGAGCATAGGTATTTGATTGAGATGCCCCCGGCGAGGCGTTTGGCATTGATTCAGAAAGGAAGCTGGGAGATTAATGATCGCCAATATGCGGTCATTCCTTGGTCACCTGAAGTGGATCCACGTGCTCCTAAGATCAAGGTTTGGATCCGCATTGTTCAGGCTCCTTTTGGTTGGCGTGATAGAGCTGGTCTGGAGGCTCTAACTCCATTTGGTTTCATCTCAGATGTTGATGACAACACCATTAGACGTAGAGATTTGCGCTGGTCAAGAGTTGAACTTGAGGTCAGGGAGAGAGCTATCATTCCTCCCTACCTGTATTTTGAAATTCTCAGAGACAATGGTGCTAGAGAACTTGTTAAAGTGCTGTATGTTGTTGAAGATGCAGTAAGTTCTTCAGACTTTGAGAACTCAGTTAGAAAGCAAGAGAAATTGAATTGGGGAATAAGTGCTTCAACAGATGTGACAGAAAGAATGTTGTATGAAAAAGGGACCAAACTCAAGTTTAATTTGGGTAAAAAAGATGGAGAACTCAAGAAGAAACGTAAGAGGCCAGCTAAAAGGAAGAGAAAAGCTGCTGCTAAAGAGGTCCCTGATATCTCTGGCTCTCCCAAGAAAGCTTCTTCCACTCCAAAAAAGGTGATTCAGAACAACACAAAAGCTGCTGGTAAGGAGATTACTGGTAAAACAAATACTGGTAAAGGCTCAGGGTCAAATACTGGTAACAGAAATACTGGTATTGTCATCAGAGAGCGCTCCTCTACTGAGAAACAAAAAGTGACTCCAGAAAAAGGAAAGAAGAAAGAAGTGGATGTGGAAAATGAAGTACTAAAAGCTAGAAACAAAGCTTTGGCTGCACAGCTGAAGAAACTTAGAGATCTTCATGCTAGAGGAATGGAGGTGGGTCAAGCAAGTAACACTTCACCCACTCTGCAACCTGTTCCGGATGGCCCTGTTTCTGGAAACACTTCCACTAGAGCTCCTCAAGTGGCACCACCGGCTCCAAGCCCTCCAAAGTGGTTCACTAACCCGAGACATCCTTACCCCTTTCTTGACTCTCCAAGTCTGAATACCAGGTCAAAGGCGAAGGCTAAGTCTCAGGAGGTGATTAAGTCAATCAATCAACCAGCTCTGGAAGAGGAAGTTGAGGTCAAACCTCCATCTAAGCTCAACTCTCATATTGAAGGTAATTTTAATTTTAAGTTGGACATTACCAATTCTTTTGCTTGTTTGAGTTTGCTGGATGAGGAAGAGGATCCTCCTTTTGAAATTGTTGATGTGACTGACCTGAATCTTATTAATAATAATTTGACTGTTAACTCTGCTCCTGTTACTGTGGACAGAGCTTTAGTTTGTGTTGAAAATACTTTGTCTGATGTTTTAGTTATCTCTGATTCTGTGGAAAATGAGTATGACTCAGATTTAAATAATCTTCTAGAAGTCATTCCAATTGACAGTAAAACTTTAGGAAACTTAGTAAATTTAAATTTCTTAGATGATGATTCTAATATTAGTTTTGCTGGTGAAGCCAATATAGTTGAGACTAATGAATGTTTGTCTCCTGTTGGCTTCCCCCTTAACCATTCTTCCTCTACTGATAAGGATGATATCAATATGAGGTCTGAGAGTGATCTTTCTTTAAATGCTTCAACTGTTCCCCCTTTCCCTCTTGATTCTATTGATGTTTCTTCTAACTTTATCCCTTACAGTCAATTGACTGACTCTCAACTGAATGACCTCTTTGAGGAGATTAATATTTCCTTGGGGGTTAATGTGGAGGATAGGATACAGTTTATTAGAAACCTTAGAAGTAATGAGATGCATAGAGTGATTCAAGTGTTAGATCATGTGTCTTCCACACTTAAAAACTCTGCAATCTCAAAGGGTTTAACTAATAAGTTTTTAGGATAATCAATTGGAACGCCAGAGGCCTGAACTCTGTAGAGAAGAGAAGGTTTCTGAATGAACTAATAGTCAAAGAAAAAATTGATATAGTACTTATTCAGGAAACTAAATGTAGTCTCTTTCCTCCCCTTTTTCTGGACTCTATTGATGCCACTAAGACCTGGAAGTTCATCCCTTCTATTGGTAGGTCTGGAGGTTTGTTAGTAGGGTTAAATAGTGTTAAGTTTGATATTGAAGATTGGACCTTAGGTTCCTTTTCAATCTCAGTTTTGTTCAAAATAGTTCATGATAATACACAAGTTTTTATTACTAATGTCTATGGTCCAGTTCTTTCTAACTTAAAACAGTCGTTTTGGGCTGAACTTGACAATTTGGGTAATCTTTCTCATCAAAATTGGATAATAGGTGGAGACTTCAACATTATCAGAACCTACACTGAAAAATGTGGAGTGTCCTTTGATTATCCTAACATGAGGAGATTCAACTCCTTTATTGATGATTTCTCCCTAATAGATTTTAAGTGTCCAAACAGAAAATTCACTTGGGCTAGAGGAGGTAATTCTAAACAAAAGGCTTGCCTTGATAGATTCCTTATCTCTAAAGATTTCTCCAACAAGTTCAATAATACAGTTACCACTGCTTTACCTAGAATTTTCTCTGATCATAACCCTTTAGTGCTAGATTCTGGTTTTATTTTCCCAAAAAGAAACTCTCTTTTCAGGTTTGAGAATAGCTGGAGAAGTCAGGAGGGTATTGATCAGTTGGTTGATTCCTGGTGGTCTGAGCTTAATTTAAACAATAACACTAGTTTTGGTTGGACTCAAAAGATAGCTCTTCTTAGGAAAAAATTTAGAGGTTGGAACTCAAATCTGAAAGCTCATCTTAAGGAGATGAAACAATCATTAATTTCTAATATTAATGATTTTGAGTCTACTCTGGAGGATAGGGACTTAGAGGATTGGGAGTTGTTAGAACTTTATCTTTCTAAAAAACAGCTTTTTGACATCTATAAAGATGAGGAAGTAAAGTGAAAGCAAAGAGCCAAAGTGAAATGGCTTAAGGAAAGGGACTCTAACACTGCCTTCTTCCATAAAGTTGCCTCATTTAAAAGAAATAAAAAATTAATTTCCTGCATTAAAATAAATGGCTCTGAAGTTAGAGATCCCACTTTAATTGAAGATCATATTGTTGACTTCTATAAAGATTTAATTGGTCAGAAAGGTCTCACTTCAGGTCATTTTGAAGATAACTTTTGGGACTTAAATGAAAAGGTTTCTGAGGAAGATAATTTTTCCTTAACTGCCACCTTCTCTGAAGAAGAGATTAAAGAGGCAGTTTTTCAAATGAAAGCTGAAAAAGCCCCTGGACCTGATGGTTTTTCAATGGGCTTTTATCATCAGTTTTGGCATATCATTAAAGATGACCTTTTAAAAATGTTTAATGATTTTCATAATAACACTTTGAAAGTACACCTCCTTAATAGGGCCTTAGTTTGCCTTATTCCTAAAGTTGAAGGTGCTAATCAAATTTCTCAGTTTAGACCTATTAGTTTATTAAACTGTAGTTATAAAATCATTACTAAAGTTTTAGCAAATAGGTTAGCTCCTATTTTAGGCAAAATTATTAGTCCTAATCAAAATGCCTTTCTGAAAGGCAGAAACATTCTAGATAGTGTTGTAACTGCTCATGAAATCCTTCATTCTGTTAATACTAATGGAAAGTCAGGTTTCATTCTAAAAATTGACTTTGAGAAAGCCTTTGACTTAGTCAATTGGGACTATCTCCTCCATTGTCTGAAGCTTAGAGGCTTTAGTACACACTGGATTAAGTGGATCTCAAGTCTGCTTGATGGAGGTAGATCTTCAATTTTAGTTAATGGTTTTAGTGGAAACTATTTTAGGTGCAAGAGAGGAGTTAGACAAGGAGACCCCCTTTCTCCTTACCTTTTTCTCTTAGCTGCTGATGGTCTTTCTAAATTACTTAACTTTAGCTTGCTTAAAGGACATACTGATGGTTTAGGTCCTAATTTTTTTAATAATCACAAAATCAATCATCTTCAGTATGCAGATGATACAATTCTTTTTCTCCCTGCTGATCCTCAAACTGTAGATAAAATCCATTGGATTTTAAAAATTTTTGAGTCGATCTCAGGAATGAAAATTAACTTTGCAAAAACTGAACTTGTTCCTCTAAATGTACCCCTTGCTCTTACCAACTCTTGTGCTACTATTTTAAATTGTAAAATAGGAGCCCTTCCTTTGACATACCTTGGTATGTCTTTACATTGGAAAGCTCCTTCCAGAACTGTTTGGAATAAAATCATCTTAAAAGTCCAAAACAAACTCTCTAATTGGAAAGGAAAGTTACTCTCTTTAGGGGGTAGGCTCACTTTAGTTAATTCAGTTCTCTCTGCCATTCCACTTTACTATTTTTCTGTCTTTAAAGCCCCTAATTGGGTGATTAGAGATATTGACAAAATAAGAAGAAAGTTCTTGTGGTCAGGAACTGATTTAAACAATAAAAGTAAGTACTGTTTAGCTAATTGGCAGTCCATTTGTATTAAGAAAGACTATGGAGGTTGGGGAATTCTGGATTTGAAATCCATGAACCAGGCCCTTATTAGTAAGTGGGCCTGGCATTTTCTGCATAATACCTCTGCCCTTTGGAAAACTTTAGTTAATTATAAATATGGAATTAGAAAAGTTTGTGAAATGTCTCCTTTTTGGAGATATGTCCATTCTTTATTTCCCCTAATCCGAATAGGTAACACCAGATTAATAGGTAATGGAGAGACAATCAACTTCTGGTTAGATGTTTGGTGTGAAAATCAACCTTTTTACAAAAGGTTTCCAAATCTTTTTGCTAAAACTAAAAGGGATGATAGATCACTTGCTCTTTGTTGGCATAATAACAATTTAAATCTCAAACTTAAAAGAGGTGCCTCAGCTGTTTTAAGAAGAGAAAAAGTGGAGCTTCTGTCACTACTTTCGGATATTAGATTTAGCAATGAATCTGATTCTAGTGTTTGGCATTGGAACTCCTCTAAGTGTTTCTCAGTTAACTCACTTTATGATTTTCTGAATTTTAGGGGTATCAAAGAACAAAGATTTAAACATCTTTGGAAGCTTAAAATTCCTTTAAAAGTGAAACTTTTTGTTTGGTTGTGCATTAAGAATAAAATTTTGACTAAAGATAATTTACTGCATAGAGGTTGGAATGGTTCTCAGAACTGTCCATTCTGTGATTTGCCTGAAACAGTAACTCACCTCTTTACTAATTGTCCTTTTAGTGCTGAATTTTGGCAAATGCTAAATTGTTATAATAATTTTGGTTGGCATGTAATCCCCTCTAGTGTAACTAACATTTGGGACTATAGCTGCCTCCTTCCTAATACCACAAGATCCCATTTTCAGAGTTTGTTTGCTGCTTTTCTTTGGAAAATTTGGCTTACCCGAAATGGTAGATGTTTTGGTAACACTATTAACTCTAATAAATATAACACTTATCTCAACATTCTTAGTCTGAATTATTTTTGGTCAGGTAAGCATGCAGGTTGGGAGAGTTTCTTCAATACTTCCACTGCCAATCTGGAGGATGATAGCAGTATTGAAATCCTTCCAGATGATCGGGTCCCAGAGATACATGACCTAGATGTTGATGATGAGTCTGACATTGATCTACTGGATAGTGATTAGTCTTAGTTCTTTTCTGTTTGGAAGTTAAGATAGAGGCTTGTTCTATCTGCCCAGTTTACTCTTTTCGCTTCTTTACTTTGTTTTTTGTTTTGTTGTAACTGATACTTTGGCTTTAATGAAAGCAGGCAATCAGATGTTTGATTGCTTTTCTCAAAAAAAAAAAATATTCCCATCCGGTTTCTTATCTCCAAGACCAAAATTTGACATGATACCAGAAGCTTCGCATGAAATTATAGAACAGGAGCTGTGAACCGAGTTCTACAGTTAAAGTACAGTCTTCCCCTCTTGCGTTTTTTCTTCCCATATAACGCCTGACATTTTTTTTTTCAAAATTTAAAAAACCTGGCTTAAAGAGAAAGAAATATAATTTACCGTTAATAGAAATATAAAGTAGAGGACAGAGGGGCGGAAGTGTTGACTAGAATGAAAGGTACTCGTGTTTTTCTCTTGTAGTACAAAATACTATTCTTAATTAGGAATGACTTTAATTTCTAATTGGAAGCACTGTAGAAACATGAGAAGCAAAAAACTTTATGATTTTTTAGAAGTTATAATTTTCTGAATAGCCCCCAATTATACTTGTTGAGGCGGTACTTTTGTTTATGAGGTATATACTTGTGAGTCTGTGACCTCCTTTTCACGTTAATTAGTTACTCCGGGATATGTTATTTTATTGGTTTGGAAAATTTAATATTCCAAAGACGCTATGGAATTGGACCCCATTTTGCAATGTGCTCAATAAAAACTTTCTTCGCGTCATGTTATGTGACTTGTTCCAATAAAATAAACTAATAATATATGAATGCAAACTTAGCAATCACCTCTATATAAAGAAATGTGTGATTTGCCAGAACGACGCATTTTTATCTTGTATCACATAATGATTCATGTGACATATATAAGGCAGATGGAAATTCTATATTTCTTATACAGTATAGAAATATTCTAATTGTATAGTATTTATTTATGTTAATTGAGAATCATAATGTGTTGTAAGATACCATTTTGTTATTGTTGAAAATAAACTTACTATTTTTATTTGCATGGTCAACATGACATAAATTTTATTTGAGATTCAGAACAATCTAAATTATATGAGAAAAATTTATATCCTTTGATCTACCGTGATTCTTTTAAATAACATCCATATAATAAATGAATATTACGAATAGTATTTGAAAATAAATAAAAAAAAAGACAACTTGTGACAATAATAATACATTCTTTGTCAAATGTCGTCATTAATTACGAAATGATGTCGCATTGGATAACTATCCTAGCCATTCATAATAATAATAATAATTAGCGGTTATAAACTGCGAAACAATGTGAACAATATGGCAATTAAGCTAATAGCTCGTATTATTAAGATCCTCTGAGGCATTAATAATAATTCTTTCTATCATGCATACAGTACAAAAGACATGAACAGAAGGGTGAAAGAGCAGAATAGGTCCCAGATCTCAGGAACTTGGCACAAAACTACGGAGTCCATCATACTAGCAGTCTAGCACAAAGCATCTAGCCATCTAGCACTAACATTGAAAAAGAGTTCTGCTCAAATTAGTTAAGCGGTGGAGCGTTGACTTTAGAAACACCTCCCGAAATATTAAATGCAAAATATTACTTAATTAAATCTTTTTATGTTCACTTGTTCGCATTGATTTTAATTAGATATTCCTTATTTATGCTTCGCATAACTTTAATTTATTCTATTTTTGAGCTTAATTCATTAAAAATATATCGGTCTTGACTTTTTTTTTCATATATTATATTCCAAACTTGTTATGTAATATTTGCATTTTCGTTGTGTTCCAATTTTACTTATTTTTAGTGTATGTTCACAACTAACAACAACAACAACAACTAAGTCTTTTGTCCCAAATAAGTTAGGGTAGGTTAGAAAAAAGACCCAACAAAAGTCACCAAGTCACAAAAAAATAAGAATTATATGCCAAACTAGGACTAATAATACTAAAAATAATAATAATAATAACAATAATAATAATAATAATAATAATAATAATAATAATAATAATAATGATAATAATAATAATAATCATCATCATAATAATAATAATAATAATAATAATAATAATATAATAAATAGTAGTAGTAGTGAGGCCTACAGGCTACACCTAAGCCGTGAGCTAATAATCTAACCTACAAATCTAAGACAACACTTGACCCCTAAATTCGCATCTCATGGCTCCGGCACGTGAATTGCTAGCTTCCATGCGGTTATATCCAACGCCAACTCCTTGGAGATATTTTATTCTTTAAAGTCTCTTTTTACTGCTTTTTTCCACGTCAATTTTGATCTACCTCTGGCTCTTCTTGTGTTTTTAAAGCGGTTGAGGATTTTGCTACGCACGGGTGCCTCCGGGGGTCTACATTGGACATGCCCAAACCATCTCAAACGATGTTGGACTAACTTCTCCTCTATCAATGCAACCCCAACCATATCTCGTATGTCATCATTTTTAATCCGGTCCTTCCTCGTATGCCAACACATCCACCTCAACATGCGCATCTCTGCTACACTCATCTTTTGGACGTGTCGTCTTTTAGTAGCCCAACATTCAGCGCCATACAACATCGCAGGTCTAATTGTCGTCCTATAGAACTTTTCTTTTAGCTTATGTGGGACTTTCTTGTTACATAACACTCCTGATGTTTGTCTCTATTTCACCCACCATGCTCTTATCCTATGACTAATATCTTCATCTATATCACTGTCACTCTGCAACATCGACCCCAGATTTCGAAAAGTGTCTTTCATAGGCACTACCTGTCCATCTAAACGAACATCCCCATCTTCTGGTCCTGCCCCACTAAATTCACACCTCATATACTCCATCTTAGTTCTACTAAGTCTAAACCCTTTTGACTCTAGAGTTTGTCTCCACAACTCTAATTTCCTATCGACACCTATCCTACTCTCATCAGGTGAACTAATGAGGGACATATGGTTATCTTGATGAACAGTTTTTCCCCGCACAATTCAAGAGAACATAAATAAAGTCCGTATAGCAGCCCTTATCAGGAATCAGCGGTAGACGATATCTTTAGAACCTATCCTCATGTGGAAAAACTGAACCATCTCAAACTTAAAAACAAACACTGATAAAATAAATAATGACACTTAACACAATTCATATATTTATTTCATCGGGGTCATGTCCTGTACTATGTTCCAGTAACATAGACATATGCAATTAAGTTAGTAACTCCTTACTTATGATTTATAGAACTTAATCATTGCTTAACTTGCATACTAGTTTTATATGATAATTAATGTTCCTTGATAATTATCAAGACTATGGACAGTTTCGATTTATTATTGTCATTTACTATTAAATGAAATATAGTGATCCACAATTCAGATCCTCAACCTGAATGAACTGTTAATAATAAAATTCAGGAACAAATGATCAAATATCATCAATAGCATAAACTAAGAAATTAAGTCATTAAATATTGATTTCTAGGACATAACTCCAACAACAGTTTGAACCCGGTATTCTCCACTTCCTTTGCTTTCTGGCCCGTCCATTTAGTCTCTTGCATGCATAAGATATTCACACGTCTCCTAATCGCAGTATCCACTAACTCTCTTAACTTTCCTGTTAACGACCCTACATTCCAACTACCTACACAAATCCAACTCTCTCCGACTAGCTTTCTTGCCCTCCGCACTCGTCGTGAAGTGTGCAAAGACCCTTGCTTACTTGCCACTACACCGGGCGCCGATGTAGTGCACCACTAAGGGAGCGACGATTCGGTCCTTGCTCATTTATCACTTTATCCGGGTTCCGATAAGGCGCACCACTAAGGGAGTGGCGACTTGGCCCTATCCGGGTTCCGATAGGACGCGTCGCTAAGATGGTTATGCTTCAACAAAAACTGATTGGGTCTCATTTCCATGAAGATAGCTAGGTTCTTTTACGTTGGCTCGCCAAGCCTATCACAACCCTCCTCCTTTTATTCGAACTTGGGACCGAGCTGTACTAAACAGTGCAAGCAAAGCTTAATACAGGCGGAGTTTGTATGTTCACAACTGAATGGTTAATTTAAAAATTACTTAAAATTCCTACTATGACTATCTCAATAAAAAATACATAATATAAAAACCTATTTTAAAATAATTTAAATTGACATAAAACAATTATCTTTATAAAATAATTTTTTTTACTATACTTTTCTAAAGCAGTACGGATTGGTGGGTTGATACATCGCTTTCTCTACAGTTATATTCTGTATCATTGACTTTACAAAGTCCATGGTCCAACTTTTTTTTTTTTGGGTAGGATTCAGTTAGTTTATTCAAGCTATTGAAGCTTAAACAAAACAATTTTAAAGAAAATTGTCACAATATATAGAAAATGCTCTTCGTAAGTTTGTAGCAAACCAAATAGTTGGGATTGACTACTGGAACTTACGAAAATTTCATGTTTGTGATATTTAAAGTCATCTTCTTTTACAATTTGTATTTTTTTTTTAATTCTGTTAGGGCTGGTATAGGATTAGGAACTCATTTCTTTATATCTTACATCTTCTAGTTAGGGAATTAATTTTAATTAGTAATTTAAATTACTTATTTACATTATCATTGGCAGCAGGAGCTACAAAAGTCTATTTCCGACTAAATGAATGATGGTATATCCTTCACAAATTAATTATCGACGAAAAATATTATGCTAATTAATATTGACTGATTGTTGTTTATGATTTGATTATAGAATTTCCTCATTAAAACATTTGGATACGGAATTATCGCCCTTAATGGTTATAAAAAACTATTTTCGCCGTTGTAATGTGAGACATGCCATTTATAACCATTATGAATGGCTACAGTCCGTATTTTGCCATTTGTTTTGACAAGAATTCATGATTATTGATAAATCTATTTATTTTCCAATGCTCTATTTTAAAAGTTTGTCACAGTTTAAATTTGAGCAAGGCTGACATTGGGATAAACTCCGTCCAATGCGCTCATTTGTTAAAATATGTGTTTAAAATTACTGATTCAAACATTGATATTGAGAAATAAATATAATTTTATATTTTTTCAGATATTTTTACTTTTTTTTAGATTTTTAGAAAGTTAATATTTTAGAGATACAGCTGATAATATCATAGATTGATGATATCTAAAAATCTGAAAAAAAAATAAAATAAATCTGAATTAATATAAATTTTGATTTTTCACACAATTTTCAATTTAAAATCATATTGAACGGTTCGACTATATAGTTTAAAGTAAAAAAAAAAAAATGATAAATTGGCAGCGGCTGCTGATCAGAAGTGATTAAAGTAAAAAATTTTAAAAACAGACTCAATGAAAGGAAAGAGTTAGTTCGATGCATTGACTTTAATCTTTGTCCTTAATAATTAGTTTTTTATTAAAATAACATCACTGTTTGAATCCGTGCTGTACAAGTCAGGATAATAATATTTTCAATATATTTTACATACAACGCGTTATGAATTTTATTTTATAAAAGAAAGCTGGTCCATAAAATGCCTCCGTACCTCCTCACTTCTCGTATCTTTATTGGCCTTCCCAGGAAGAACAAAAAGATAGCAATCTTCATTGCGTAACAAGTAACGGCCCAGCCAGTAGTACCTCTGCCGCAACTGTTGCCTATACTACATTCACAGTTAAGTCTTCAATAACATTTTATCTTTTCTTCTTTTTACTATATATATCGTGGATTAATTTCTCTGGTATATGTGAGGGACAGTTTTTATTTATTTTATTTTATTTTATTTATTTTATTTTGAGGGACAATTTCTCTAGTATATTTGATGCTGATTAATTTGGTAAAGCTTACGATTGCTAACAGTTAAGCCAGCCAGCAAGCTTGGAATTTAGATAAATTCCCGTCTGGCAAGCAAGTTTACTAGCTGACCATAGGAAATTGAAAACCTATCAGTGATCGTGAGATGAGTAACATTATGAAAGTATTCATCAGTTACGAACAAAATTGGAAAGGTCTGCGGGAACGCATACACAACTGCATGTATGTTAGTTAGAGCTTATCTTCGAGAAAATAACAAATTATTTCCTTTATTCAGAGAGCTCCAACTAATGACATTACATAACTTTATTATTAGTCATTGATGATGAACAGGACATAATTTGATTTATAAAAAAGGTATAATTAGCTCTCTTCCGTACGTTCTGATTTAATAAAGCACCTTACTAATTGTGTGGACAATTTTTGTGCACATCTATTTTATTTCATTTTTTAAGACTCGTTTCCTTGCATACTATTTTGATGCATTAACTGATGCAATTGGTATATCTTTTTTTTAAACAGAAAAGTGATTCTCAAACTGACGTGGAAACCCAATGGAGAATATAGTTTCAAATTTTAATTTTTCTGATGGTCTAAATTCATGGTATCGAAATGATAGTTCCTGTTTTGCCGAAGTGGTTTCTGATGAATCCAACTACATAAATGGAGTAAGACCGAAATCGGGGAATAGCTATGCAATTGTAACAAATCGGACCAAGTGTCATCAAGGATTGGAGCAGGATATCACTGACAGAATTAAAAGAAATACCAGCTATAGGTTCTCAGCCTATGTCAGATTTTCCGGCGAAATTGTAGAATTTACTGCCGTATTAGCTACACTAAAATTGGAGAATGATCGTGATGGAAGTGCCGATTATCATACTATTGGAAGGTACGTATGCTATATGTCTCGTATTTCAGACTCTTTTTTATCTTTCGTCATAGCTACTGATCATTATACCTTTTGCAATTTACAAACATAATTCAGTTGATCTGTTCTTATCATGAGATCCATATATGATAGTTTCTCTATATCACAAGCACCTTAAATTTTGCTAACGTTAATTTTGTGATATAGTGCTTTGGTGTCGAATGACAAATGGGTGAACCTGGAAGGTTCGTTTTCAGTACGGTCAATAACTGGACAAGTAACAATTTATCTTGAAGGGCCACCACCTGGCATAGATCTACTAATCGACTCGGTCAATATTTTCATTTCTAACAGGGTATGTAAACTTACCAATTTATATACTGTATATATTCGCAGAGTTAGGGGGGCAAAAGAAAAAAAAAAAAAAAAACTCTCGATCCTAGCATGCGCAAACGGTACAGTTTTTTTTTTAAATTTAAATGCCCGTAGAAGCCAATATATGTCACTGTTGTTTCATCTGTAACGCCTCTGGTTATTTGGACCCACATGTACATCATTTCAATTTTACGAAAGAACCTTGACAAGTTTAAGTTTTACCATCAAATGAACCAAAAGAACACAATTATTGGTTACGACTTACGAGTTATCATGTTCATAGGTAGGCAATATACAGTATTGTTCAATTATTGCGCCCAAGTAAAAATTATAAAAGCTGCTCATATAACAAAAACGACAAACAACGCAGAAACGCACATAACGTTGATTGGAAATTAAACCGGCTGTTATGACAAGCTAAATTATGGAATATGGATGAATATGCATGTTTTTGGATAGGTCTTCCTCAAATGCCCAAAAATTGCAACTATAACATAAATCGTTTTATTGGTATAGGAAGAAAAAAATTCACGAGCAATCACATGTTTTCAGAAAATTACTGTGCATAATAGAACTGCTTTATCACCTATAATTTGTGACAAAACCATTTTATTTTATCATTAATAAAGCAAAATGATGCATACTTGATTCAAAAAGTGATCTCCAAAGATATGAAAGAATTATTAATTTAATATTCTACAATCTTATTAATTCGATATATTAAGGTGTATCGTGAAATGTATCTTTATCAAAAATTAATTTTTGTGCAAAAATATATTTTATAAATCATGAAATATCAATTTTTAATTTCAGTTTAACAAGAATTAATGAATAAATTAATTATGTAAAATATATTTTAATTTATTGCTTATTTATTTTTAAATAATTTTCATAATATAATTACTTTATCAACTGTATTTATCACAGATAAAACTAAAAAAAAAAAAAAAAAAAAAAGATAAAATCAACTCTTGACCACTAAACCACAGAAACTGTATTTTAAAATTAATCCTGTAATAAACAAATATAAGTGTGCCAAACAAATATAATTCTTTGTTCGCAGGCAGTGTAACAAACATACCCACAGGGTTAATTTTAAACTTTTCCCGTTAATTTCATCATTCTGATGAGGTCCAAAGAGAGAAAAATTATCAGTGCGCTGTACAGAGAGAAATTAAAATAATTTAATTCTTTTTCAAAGGCTGGATGCCAATTGGCACTTGACAGGATGCCAACAGCGGATATAGAAGATAAGCATCCTCTGATAGTCTGATTTCCTAATTAGCTGACGTCCCTAAAAATTGAGCCTAGAACTACAGACTCGATCAAGTACTATCAACCTACAGACCTCAAAAGTATCAAGGTGGTTTCCATCTAATCACTTGTGTCTCGAAGTCGTAAACAACCCTATGCAATGAGGACGTGTCATGATCAATTTCTTTAATACTGGCAGACACGATCTTGAATTTTGTTTCATCATACACCGAGATTGTAATTTGGCAATAACCAGTTAAATTAGATCAATTCCTTTAGTAATGGCAGACAAGACAATGAATTTTAGGCAGCTTCAATTTTGTACAAAATGAACAGAACGATCCAAAACTTAAGATTCGAAGGGTACATTGAGAAGAGATCAAATTTGATGGTCCAGAGAGTATTTAATCAAAATATTGAAATATTAGCGTAAAAGAGAGATTAATTAAGGGTGCCCAAAATTTTATCATCATATCTTTTTGTATTCTAAGGGAATTTTAAAATTCTATCATCGACAGGAACCGGAACGACAGGAGTTGGTAATTCTCCATCGACAATTCCAAGAAGAGGTTCGTATTCGTCAAAAAGCTGAAGAAGATTACCGAAAGGTGCTTAATGAGAATAAAGCACTTAAAGAATTGATAAAAGAGTATGGAAGGTTTTGCAACTCTGATCACATGGTCAAGTTCACCTGGTTCAAACCTTTGGATTTACCGGATACTTACACGGAGCAGGATCATCTTGGAAGGGGTGGATTTGGGGATGTTTATAAGGCAGTAATTAATGGCACAACAGTTGCAATAAAAATGCCCAAACCTGAGTACAGGCAAGGGGCGAGAGAGTTTAATCAAGAGGTCAGTATCCTTATATATCTATACACATAGAATAAAAGATTGTCATTTGAGCTCAGATCATCATGCTTTTGTTGTTTATAATTTATATGCTTCCTACTCTTTTTTGGTTATGAATTAACTATCAACAGCAATTCTTCATTGTGTTCCTTTTGTTGAAAAAAGGGTGTGTTGTGAATCTTGTGATTATTTAGTATCTTTTTCTCAATAAAAAAATTTTGCATACGCAGGTTGAAATTCTCGGGAGGATTCGACATCCAAACCTAGTCACCCTCATAGGAGCATGCCCAGAGCGATATGCGCTTGTTTATGAATATTTACCAGAAGGTAGTTTGGAAGATCGTCTCAAAGATAAGCAAGCCCTCACATGGAAGGAAAGAATTAAAATAGCCTCTAGCATATGCTCGACCCTTGTATTTCTTCACAATATGAAACCTCACCCAATAGCTCATAGTGATCTTAAACCCAGCAACATCCTTTTCGATGGAAACAATGTATGCAAACTCAGTGATTTTGGCATTTCCCGTTTCTTAAAATACACGTATGACACAAAAACTCCTAACCATGTAACAATCGAAGCTGCGGGTACTTCTTGCTATATAGACCCCGAATTTGTGACGAGTCATAAATTAACCCCTCAATCTGATGTTTATGCTTTTGGTATCATATTGCTCCAGCTAGTTACTGGGAAAGGTCCAAACAAAATAAGAGAATTTGTGTTCAGAAAATTGCAGATGACATTGGATGATATTAATTTGAAAATTTTCAAAGAAAGAACACTGCTACAACAGCAGAAGCTCATGGATAAACTTCTCGAAGATGCTAAATTGGTGGAGTGGCCAATCGATGTGGCTGTAAAGATGACAAGCTTAGGCCTTTGGTGCAGTGCTGACGAAAGGAAAGATCGTCCAGATCTGGTAACTGAAGTGTGGAGTGAGATAGAATCCATGAATGGATTTGACCCTGACAATTAGGATTGCCTCATTATCCAAATATTCAATTGGTTAATCGTATGCTTTTTTTTTCCCCTTATAAAATGTACTAAATATGGTTTGCGTTATGGATACTAGTAATCGCGTCCCCCATTGTGCGGACAATTTTTATTTGAAAAATATATTGTTATACTTCAATTAAAAAAAAAATGGGCACTCGTCTGTTTTGCACGATTTTCATACAGTTATTTTGTATTATCCTCTTCATGCACATCCTCTTTAGTTGTAAGTAGTTAACAACTTGTTCTTTTGGTTTTTTTTTGGATACCAGCATCTCAAATTGCAATGCACTTGATAATATACTAAAAGTACGAAAAAGAAAATACTGAACAATATCAAACATGATGAGTACTTTATGCTCTTATTCACATATTTCTCACTAAAAATATTTCTCACTAAAACAAATCTTACATATGAATATTATGAACGCCAAATGCTTACAGTGAAATAGCATCGAACTGGTACCATTAACAAAAACCACATTAACTGTTCTTAAGTGCCCATATCCATGCACTATATATACACTCATTGAAAGGGTTTGATCGGTACCAACAAGGAATTTATTCAAAAATCCTAATATAGCTCCCAACATTTTGCATCCTAACAACAACAGTTATTAACCCTTGAAAAATTCCAAAATACACCAGAGAAACGAGCAACTTGCCTAGGAGCTTTCAGAGTTTCCGTTGCCAAAAAAATAAAATAAAAAAAAGAGCAACTTCTAAATCAGATAAAGACGATATTTTATTTAGCTGGTCCTTTCCGTGCCGATTAGTAACTGAATATCAGATTATTCATTCATTAGGCACATGTTAAGAAAAATAACGGGTCGTCCAAAACTAATTTTTCTTAAAACTCGAGTGCACATTAGATTAGTTATTTACTAAATGAAGGGTAAATTAAAAGGAGCTTAAAAGCCCAATCACTAACTGTATGGAAATTGGCATGTTCATTCGGTAATGCTGCAAGCATTGCTTCTTCTACATAAACCTCTATAATTAAGAAAGTTAAACAAATGAGAATTGATGGAAAAAAAAATAAGTGACATTAGTGACTTTTTCTCAGTAGTGCTTGATTGCTCAGGTTGCTCACCCTTTTATAAAGTCAGAAACAATGTGATTGCTAACATTGTTCTTTGCAAATCAAGATTTGTACTTTTATTTTCTTTTTACTTTCAAAGCTGACATTAGTCTACAATGAATTTGAGAAGCAAATGTGGCTAAATATTTGTTTTCATTTTCTTTTTTGTCAAGGATACATTCATGCATCATCATTCTGATTGTGCGTAGCCTTAATAATTAAAAAATGAATTGGCCACCCAACAATAATTTACATGGATACAAAGTGAGTGCTATAATGTTCAAGAAAAATATCACATCAGAGACGGTTTTTGGCTTAATAAAGCATACTGTATATGTGCTAATAAAAAAATAATGATCACAATTCACAAGAGTTAAGAATATCTCAAAGATAAAGCATATTATTAATAAGTAGTACGGATATATAAACCATTTTGCAATTACCTGGAACTATTTTCCTAGACAACATGGCTGGTTGCAATTTCCAGCTCTTGTCCAGGTAGGCACATTCCTCAGGTTTAAAGAATACCATGTAATATTCTGAAATAGCAGCTGTATAATGCATGGATGTACCTGAGGCATCATCTTCATATCTGAGCTATTTATCTGGTACAGGCCATAGCAGCTCTTTCCTGAAAAAAGAATAAATTATGAAAATCATAAAATAAGAAAAAGAAGCAAGCTAATAAGATGACTAAAAATCAAATGTATTGTGTGATCTTCAATTGTCTATCACTTGCTAAAAACATCATTTTAAGAGTACCATGTAGAGAAGCCATCTTCAATGCACTAATCATCATCTTCAGAACCAAATCAAGTTGAGTGCTTGGCATCTGTTATGAAAATAGATTTCAAATGATAAAGCCAAACCACACTTACATATATTATATGTATCATACGATTAAATAGGAAGTTCAAATTTGGTACCCTGCTTTTCCAGAAGCTCATCTAGCAACTTAGCAACCTATTGTCCTATAGTGGGACAGAAAATGCGTTTAGATTTGAACATCAGATAAAAGCCCAACCTTTATTAATTCAATACAGGCACTTGTTCTCTATCAGATAAAAGGCCAAGCTTTATTTATGTTAGGTATTAAGAACATTACAGTTGGCAGGGAGCTCTCCTGTCCTATGGAGGCAAGTTGACACTTATTAATAGTATTCTTTTTTCCTTTGGCTATATACAAGCTGTCTTTATTAGAATATTAGCTTCTACACTTAAAACAGATAGACCAAAATTATTTTCTGGAATAATAGTCAAAATAGAGATACCACTTTATCAATTGGATTTGTATTTGCAAACTGAAAAAATGTGATGCATTAGGTATATGAACTTGAGAAATTTGAACATAGCACTTCAGTGTAAAACACTACGAAGATACAAAGATCCTCAGGTTGAGGGGTGACGGAAAGCTATTTTCATATACAAATATCAAGACACTGGATCTAGACCCAAATGGTTGCCTTTGTGGAAGAATCTAGTGAAATATGAACAAATAATTAATATAGCTCATACAAATGGCCACTGAATTCATTTCTGGAGAGATGCCTGGTGTGGGCAAAAAAAAAATCTAGTGTGTCATTTCTTTCCTAATTTACCATTTGCTGTACCAAATATCAGACAGTTGCAGCAGTGCTAGAAAGCAAGCTTGATATACTTATATTTCAAAGGCAACTAAATTTACAACCAAGAAAGGAATTTTATGAGCTGCAACTTCAGAATTCTCTATTTGCCCCTAAAGCAATAAACAAATTAATGCCAGATGTGCTTATTTGCCTTATACTTGGAGGGACTCTCTAGCAAATGGGGACTGATCAATCATTTCTAGATGCATCCATTGACCAGGCTTTGGAGCTAGCTGACACGACAGAGAAATACAGTTCTTGCTTTCAGATCTATTTGTTGTTTGTTATTCTGATATGACATGGATTATTGATTTTATATTGCTATGTTTTGTAGCATGCGAGTTATATTTGTTGGAGACAAACATCAAATAATAAAAGAGCACTGATATGGTGAGATGTCTAATACCAGTGCCTGGACTGAATAAATAACATTGGACATGATTAAATTGAGTTGTTTACTTCTTTTAATAGAAGTGGCCGCGGTATGAAAACTGCTCATTTCAAAAAAAAAAACATATCGATTACAGTTAGATAAATTCACCTCAATTTAAATATTATAACCTAAGCTCCAAATTAACATACCATAAGTACATAGAACCAAAATATGAATATTTGATTTATTACTGTACCTCAATCAGACAAATCCATCTTAAGTCTCAACTGAACTAAACAAAAAGAAAGTTCAATTTGGCCAGAGAGGAAGTGACGAAACTAACCTATACGCCTGGAGGAAGCGGTCATCATCCAAATCGTCATCCTCCAGTTCCTCGAGTTCCTCCAGCGATTTCTCGTCGAACCAGACCGGCTAATTGGGGCGGAGTTCGGCATCGGCGGCGGGGGTGAAGGGAGCGGGTTTGAAGATCTCGGGCTTGGGAGGGAGGTTGCGTATTAGCGCTGGAGGTCGTCCCACTCCGTGCTCGTGGCCTCTACATCTTTGTACACGAAGTGATATTCCGCCATTTTTGGAAGCTTGCTTTTCTTTTTTCTTTTTGGTTGAGATGGATGAGAGACGATGGATCACGATGGGCCGAAGGAGGCGGAGTTGGGAAAGAAGAACGAAAGGTAAAACATACGTCACCTAATTATTTTAGGCAATATAACCCCTCCAATCTTGCTCATCTGGATATAACCCTACAATCTTTAAAATTGGATATAACCCCCTCAAATCTATGGAATTAAGGAAATAACACCTTTGGATTAATATTACTCTGATTTTTAATAGAAAATTTCGTTTTTTATATATTAGGACGAAAATACCCCCGTCTCTTTCTATTCTACCCAAAGCATTTCGTGTTTCATTTTTTTTAGAACTTCTTGAAGTTTTTTTCCTCCGAAATAAGTGGGATTATCCACCAATTTTTATTAATAGTTAATAGAAACGTAAAATTTAGTATTCTTAAGTATAGTCTACATCCTAAGCACGCACTGGCATCAAGCCATCAACTACCGACTTAAAAAAAAAAAGTAAAGACAATTAACTTTAACATTATGTAAAGATTAACAAATGGGATTTTAAAATTGTTGGCAACTCGGTCGAAAAGTAACAGAGCTTTATATTATTTTCGTTGCTTCATATTGTTCTTCAAAGATTTGCCACACAAAGAGTCCTCGTCCATTAAAAGTAGAATTCATATGTGAATCTGGATGAAAATCAACAGCTCAGAAAAATATATAAGAGAACGGGGAAGATCCCTCCTTCCCATCTCTGCGTGGAATCTTCGATGAGGCGCTGACCTGATTACCAGTGAAGAGGCGATATGAAATAGAAGGAATAAAGAAATTATTTTTGCCATTGTTCGTTTCCAGAGGGAAAGATGAAGCCCTTTGGTACAATAGAAAGAGAGGAGGGTATTTTCGTCTCAATATATAAAAAACGAAAATTTCTCTTTAAAATCAGAGTAATATTAATCAAAAGGTGTTATTTCCTTGATTCCTTAGATTAGAGGGGGTTATATCCAATTTTAAAGATTGTAGGGGTTATATCCAGATGAGCAAGATTGGAGGGGGTTATATCCAATTTTGCCATTATTTTATTGCTTTTGCTTTTGGGAAAATTTTACAAACCCATTTTTGTAGTTTAGATCTGTCTACTACTCCACCTAAATATTCATGACTGATCTGTATATAATAATAATAGTAATTTATCTATTCAATAAAAATATATTTATATGCATTTACATTATAAATTAACTCATGGTATATTATATAGTGATTTCATAATATCTACAATTAAATATTAAATATTTGTTGAGAAAATAAAATTTTAATTTACTAGAAGCTTTTCACGTATACCGACTTTAATCTGAAAATACATGCTTACGTATATTGAGCAGGGAGTCGATATGATGGGTTCAAAAAATTTATAATATGAATAAAAAATCAAAGAATATATATTTTTAATTATAAGATTGTTTTGTTAACTATAACAGATTCATAATTAAAAAAGGGTTGAAATTTTCTAATTAAGTGCTATGAAAAAATATTATGACTCAAAATGTAAGACTATTTTATTATATTATAAGTTCTCATCTATTTGAATTCTTTAAAGTCTAGTTCTTTAAATTGATGTAAGATGAGAGCGTTAGAAAATCCCTTGAGGTCAACGATATTCTATACAACAAAGCATCACATAATTATCCATTTACCGACCACACGATCTATTTTATAATTTACACTTAATGTAGTCTAGTTGCTATTGTTTTAAAGTTTTTCATCCATGATCTAATGAAAAATATATATATAACTTATTTTTTAGAGTTTATAAAAATTAAATTGTTTAAAACTATTTTTGGTAGAACTATTATTTTGTTTTGAATGGCGATACTATAACTATTAATTTTATTTAATTGAAACCTGATGAAAAAAAGGAAAATGTTAGATTGATTGATGAAAAGCTATGTTGCTTGGGTGCGGGTGCGGGTGTCGCGTCGGATTCGTTGCGGGTGCGGGGATACGGCATTTTTCAAAAAACTCGGATACGGCTGTATATATAAAATAATTAAAATAATAAAAAATATATTTATATATTATGTAATTTAAAAAAATAAATTTAAATATTTTGTAATTTGGTGTATATAAATTTTTTTTTATAGATTGAACTATATGACTAATTTTGCAATAGCTGAAAATTAAGCAAATAACTCGTCCAATAATTTTTTTTTTGAATTTATAATGCTTTAACTAATATCCAAATTAAACAAATTCGTATCTGAAACTCCAAGTATCTAAATTACCTGTCAAATACGGTATACGGAATAGTTAGTACTTATTAGCCAATGTCAAAAAAATGGCTAGCTATGTTAAATTTAATTGTATTTGTCCAATTGAATTCTGTTCGATCCATTAAAGGCCCAATGCCAAATTGAATTGTGTTGTCCGGTTTTGAAGTGGCGAAGTTTAGTCCCACATGAAAAATACAAGTATTCATGAAGTGTATATATTCAATGAGTTACACCTTACGCTGTGTAATTAATTGTCCTTGGGTTGGACGCTGCGTCTGTGCCACCCGCATAGCCAATGAGAGGGTACAGAGACATTTATGGACATATTTGGCATTCAAATGAAACTCGACACGCGTATCAGTGCCGTATCCTTGACCGAATCAGTGAGTCAAAGTGATTAAAATAATCTAGTGCGCCACGTGGCGCATCCGGTGCGTATCGCACACGAATCCGCGTCGGACGCGTATCCGACACGGGACACGGCACTAAATTGCAGTATCCGAGTAACATAGATGAAAAGTAATTATGGTAATTGAATATACCTTGTCTCTTGGCACATTTTTTTTAAGAAAAAAAAATCTATGTATTAATGGTTTCTTGATAACATAACATACAACAACTTATACATTAATTTATGTTTAATTTAGAAACATATATCTAAGATTCAATAAGTAATAAGTACAAATATCTCACAAATATAATTAAAAATAATTTTACAAAATATATAATAGAAATCATTCATCAATATGCATTGGTGCTAATTATTACTAAATGTGAAAACTCATGAATTATTGATGTGAAAAGTTAAAGAAGAAAATCAACATTTGTTATGCTTGAATATATATTTGCTATTTAATTAATTTTTTTTAATAATAAATTGGTCGAATCGCATATGGGGTTCACTAATGGAATCTTTATTGAATATATATGGGGTTCAAATATTAAAAATTTCTAATAAACATTCATATATTCATATTTGAGAGTATATATTTGTATGTATAGTGGTATTTTCATAAATCAATGGGGGACATTTGACCCTATTTGTTACATTTTACTCCGCCACTATGAGCAGGTGCCTACTTTAAATTTTAGGACCATTTGATTTAATCTCGACAGTTAAAATATTTTCGAGCCTAACATTCTGATATTATTCAGGGGCCACCCATCATATAGGATTTCATTCCAGTCGATGCACGCATCCAAACACGACATCATGAATAGTTGAAATATCAGGTTGATTTTTCTTTTTGAAATTCGGAATATCATAATGATGAATAATTAAGTGTGTAACCAAGAATGTGATGGGCCGTAAAGTTTCTCATAAGCTAACTGCAGTCCCCCGAAAAAAATAAAAATAATATTAAAATATTCACGAATTTCGGAAAAATTATAAAAATAATCAGAATTATATAAATGACATTACGATATCGGTTTTTAAAAAATCTATACAAGGTAGTTAAAATTTTTTTTGAATATGGCATACTCTTTGCCATAATTGTTATGCATAAATCTTACTGGCATAAATCTTATAGTAGGTAGTAAACTAATTATAGTAGTTTTAATATTATTTTTTTAATTCTAATGAAAACGTGTGATAAATTTTATTGTTTTAAACTAATCATAAACCGATACTAATTAAGGTTTATGCAAGTAGGATTTTGCCACACACATGATAATTTTGTTTATTTCATTTAGTTTATTGATAATATTTACATATACGTTCTCTATTTTATTTTATAATTTGTCCTTTATTTGATAGAAAGTACAGACCTAATTAATGTGACAGTCTATGCTGATATATACAAAATTATTCATTTTTTTGTATCATTTTTAAGGCATTTTAGTATGGAGTAATCCATTATTTTATGTACCTTTCATGATCATATTTTTATAATAATTATATTTTAATTTTTAAATGAAAAAGTGAATATTGTTTGTTGTTTAAAAGTCTATAATTTTGTAGGACATCAAAAGGAGAAAAATAATTAACAATTAACAATTATTTTTTATTGTATTAGTAACACTTATTTATACCATCATTCTTATATGAGTTAATTTTAATGATCATATTACTAATGATAATTAATAAAAAAATTATTAATACTATAAACATTATACTTACATATAATAATAACTTATTTCCCTGGCAATGATTTTTTTAAAACTCTTTTAGTAGGGTGTGTAAAATAGATTAATTCACCATAGAAAGTGGTATTGTTTCTTCTTTATATAAGTTATTCTTTTTTCATTTGATTATTACTAGAAGGACTAATCGAGCTTCGCTCGATATTTGACTTAGTAATAAATATAATATATGAGATCCTTTTATAATTTATAAATATGTAAGTAAACTTTTTTTGTAAGGAAAAAATTATAAAACACCATAAAAAAATGTAAAATATCTAGTGACATTCAACTTTCAGATAAAACAATTCACAATGCTGTACTTCTGCAAATTATATTTTCAACACCTACTAAACCTTGTAAATCTGTAAATTCCTCAAAAGGGCATCAACAAAGTGTGTTACATGAGGTGTGGTTCAGCAATTATGTTGTTAGTTGGGCCTGCATATATCATTTGAAGTGAAGTCAAGTTTCCAATCTTGAGCTCTCTAAACTTATAGTGCCGCATATCGACTCATTTGTGTATTGGCTTAATATAATTTGAGAATGCAAGGAAAAATGTATAAATGCTTATTTTACCAATCTAAAAAAAATTCTTACCGTATTTTATTATCTAGTGGTTGCATGCTAAGAGGACCTTGTCTAAATTCAAAAGACCCATCGTGTGCCCAAATTGAGTTGTAGTAGTATTCTTTTTTCTTTTGTTTTTTTTTTTTGATTGTATCAATTTAAATTTAGGTTGAAGAATAAAATTTGATAGGAGCCTAGGAGATGATAATTAGGAAAAATAGAATAAATCTCCATATTTCTCCAATGATTCAAAAAAACATAGATAATAATAATAATTTTTTTTAGGAATTTCATGAAAGATGAAAGAGAGACGGAACTCCACCTGTCCAAATCACACCCAACTTGATTGTAAGTGGCAAACATTGTAAAACCATGATCTCCCCCATGGTGGTTCTTCTAACAATTATCTGAGCGAAAACCAGTAAAATACCAGGGAAGAGTAAAAGTATTGCAAACCTTATAAATTATAGCACCAATTGCTCCTGCCTTCCTTGCCTCAGTTCAGATTTGAAGTTGAAAGATCAGTAACCTAGAGAGAAAGAGAGAGGGATAAAGAAGAATTGCTCATAAAATACAAATTATCAAAATAAATACCTTTTCCATATTTTAATAACAAATATATATGACACCATTGACCGTGCACAAAGAAATGTTCTCATAGAAAAATCTAGACAAAAAATAACGCAAGAAATCAATCAGTTAATATGTTGTATTAAATTAGAAAGTTAAAGGTGTTTAATAACAAATTAATATTCGGTGCATAACGTCAAATTCAAAATTTGTGAACAACAATTAATGCAATAATGAATGACATTTGGAAAAAAAATTGATGACATACAGAACGTCAATTAATGCCATAATCAAAGCTATATTTTTATTTATGACAATAAGGAAACTGTAATAAAAAACCACCCATGATTCTCGCAGGTAACAGCAAAAAGAAAAAAAATTTCTATTCTAGGCAGCTTGAAAAAAAAAATTCTAGACAAACAATTTTTGTTTCACAATTTGTCAATCAGAATAAGAAATAAAGAGATAACCGAATAAATCAATTGAAAAAAAAAAACGAATAAATCAATTGAAAAAAAAAAGTAACGATTTGACACCATCCAAACAAAGTTTGATGCATAAACTTGAATATGAACACAAAAATCAAACAATGATTAAAGGCCCAAGCTAATCCATGCAACATGTTTGCCCGCCATTTAAATTTGTCCTCCAATAGCCTTGCTCATCTTTGTTGTTCTTCAATAAATGAAAGGGAAAATAAGAAAAAAAATGTTTCTCCTTTTCTTCGAGTAAAATTGGAATGGAAAAAGGGAGAAAATAATTGTTGCTCACTTTTGATTTCTCCACTAATTTCTCTCGTAGGTTGAGAGAGGGAGGCAAATATCTGCACCACACATAAATATGATATTTCCCTTTGTCTGCAAGCGAGAGAGAAATGAAGTAGGACTGTAGGAGAGACAAAACGAAGAGAAACTTATGGGGCGATGAGCCTTGGCTTCTTTTCCATCTGGAAGCCACAGATAAAGGAAAGAATATCAGATGGAGAAACACCATAGAAGTAATGGAGAAAAAACATGCTGAAAGGACCTAATGAAAGAGTTAAAAGACTGTATTATCATCAATATATCACACAATACAATGGGTTGGGCCACAGCTCAATATCCATGATAAATGACGTTGCCACACAATAATACACATATGGGACGCCATAAAAAAAATAAAAGTTCGTAAAAAGAAATGGACATGACAGTAGAGATGCCGTGTCGGATGGAAAAGCGAAAAAAATCATTATGGACACCCACACAATTTTATTTATAATTTTGATTTGATATAAGGCGAGAAAGGTTCTAATTTTTATTTTTTTCCTTAATTTCTAACAAGATGCATCCTAGATATAACATGACTCTACTTGTTGTTTGTAAATTTTGTTTGTAAATTTAGACACCAAGACACTTAGTTTAATAATTCTTGAAATTTGCCAACTTAACAATTATTTCCATAAGATCTTCATTAGCAGCCTCCAATCGTGCTAGATCCCCCTCAGTTGCATTTAACGGCACGTGGGAACGCATCAAGCCAGCATTGTCTCACGTCCTTTTTTTTTTTCCTTTTCTTTTTCATCTGCTTCATACGGTCATACCGTCGTACCGCGTAGTCTGCCTTTCCTTATTAAAAAAAAAAAAATTAATGGTGCCTTCTTGGGTGCTTCGAATTGATGCGTTCTCCCATGCTGATTGGTACGCTTATGTCTTAACTACCTACCCGGTTATACTTTGGCATTATAATTTGACATTGGTTGCAAACTTTGAAAAAATTATATATATGTTTCCATTATTCAAATGGAAGCTTGCGTCTGCGCCTTTGCGGTCTGCCTTTTTAGTCTTTCTTTTTTTGTTTTTCGGTTTTCGCCTTTGGCTGTCGAGTGTTGACTACAAGTCTACAACCACTTCACTTTGGTGTCATCTCCTTTTCTCTTTTCTTTTGTTTTTTTAAGGTATGTTGGATGCTCAAATGGAGTATGCCATAATCTTTTTCCTTATAGAAACTTAACCACCAAAAACAAAACAAAAAAGATAAGAAGGGTTATAATCGATTCGTATAAATCCTATCCCCCTGCAACCACATTAAAAAAAAAAAAAAGTTTCAATCAAAGAGAATTGGTCCGTACCACGCGCCAAATTTTGTATTTGATGTTTTTAAACGATCAATTAAAATAGGTCAATTGGTCAAACTAATATAAGAAAATTTCAAACATAGTATGTTTTGAGTATATAAAAAAACTAACAAAGGTTGGTTTACTATGAGATTCATATACAGAGATCAAATTAGGTAAATTCGATTTGTCAATTTACAAAATTACCAACATACAAAAATTGATCATATGATGCGAAAATGAATCTATGCATCATGATACGTACATAATAAATTAATAATATAGAAAAATAAAGAGAATAGATTCAACAAATATATTTCATGGAGCCTCGATCCCATCAACCCATCAAGGATAGTTCAATATAAACACACTAAAATTTTACATTTCTAAATTTTTTTCTTTATAATTTGCAACATATCACTATTTTCGACAATCTAAAATAATTAAATAAAATAATATTTTAAAATTATAAAAATAAAAAAAATTCATAATGAAGCTCAAATAGCACTGACCACGACTAGTGACCAGTCAGCTAAAGATATTTTTAATATTCTTATTAATCAGTGGCAAAAATTTGATATTTTTCAGTATTTTGTCTCATATGATCGAACGCTATCGTTTTAGCTTCTGTTCCAATTTTCGGTATTACTAAATTTTGCGGTATCCAATAGGATATTAAAAATACTGCTTGTGAGGGACTTAATTTTTAACCAATGTTTTTAATACTCTATTTATCCACATGTCTACTTGCCACTGACGGAAATTTGGTATTTTTCAATATTTTGTCTTTTTTAATAAAAAGTATCTGTTCCAATACTAGATTTTATTCTTTATTTAGTAGAATATATAAAAACTGATTTTGACTAATACATCTGGCTTAGGTTCAGCTTATAAATATTTGTGCCCCTCAGTACAGCCAAACCATCACTAAGATAAACTCTCTCGTCTCTCGCCTCTATCCTCTGTTCACTCCCTAGCACAGACTTTCCTTCACCTCTGATATTCGAGAAACACCATCATATATTGCTCCTCTCCGCCTCGCTTCTTTAGAACCATATAAGTCGTCCTCAGTAGACAAAACTTTTGTGTGAAAACTTGAAGCATGGAAGAGTCCGTGGCAGCGATAGTGAACGCCATTGCGCTGCTCATAGTTTCACTCTTAAAAGCCATTAGTTACATGGCGCTGGCCCTTGTTGACATAATAGAAGATATTACGAAGGTATGTAAAAAACGAATTTAGTTATCTACTTCTAGAGGCACGTTTTTCCTTCTGTGTACTAAACGAAGATGTAAATTACAACAAACCTGTCAGTTAATGGCAATTATCTTTGCTGTTTTTTATTTATTTTCTTATAATTTTTTTAATTTGGGCAATATAGAGGATGCAAACGGGGGCCCCAACCCCAAGGGCCAACCGGCCAAGCATGACAAACCGTTTGGTCGATAGAGGTTGTACTTGTACGGCAAAGCATGACAATATTCCGCACACTGATTTCAATTAAGTTGTTTTCTTAATTATGTTTTGCAGAACCTTGGCGTTGATGCAACGTGGATATCACGTACTATTAAGAAATTCAAACCTCACGGCAGCCTGACTGGAACACAGCACAAAATAGATGATAAAATTGGCGAAATTGTTCGGGTCGTTAAAGTAACTGTCTACCATAATACAGAAGTTGTCTATGGGCTTGTTGTGCAGTTCCAACGGTCTGATAAAACATCGTCATCCCATGTCTTTGGCAAAACATGTGGAGCTGCAGAAGAGGCACAAGTTTCTTAATTGTGACTTTACATCAAATATCATTATTATTGTTTTTACAAAAAAAAATATATATATATATATAACCTTATTATTTATCATGAAATTAGTCTATATTCCAACAATGATTTTTTTTTTCTGCTTTTATTGCCGAAAGCCAACACCAAATTATAAGGTTACTGGTATTCAAAAAACATTTTCGGTATTTTCTTGCAAGTTTTATCATTCAATTTCTTCTAAAATAACAATCCAAAATGCCAACATGAAAAAACTGTAATGATTCTTTGCCAATCTCAATAATTTGTCAAAATATATCCAGTATGGCTATCATTCTCAGCAGATTCAGGATATATTGTTCATACATATTAACATTAATAAACTTTGAAAAGTATATTCCAGATAAATTATTTTTGTTAACAAAATTTCTTACATCTTCTATATTAATAACTGTAGATTACTTTGAAGCCAGATGAGTACATCACGTGTGTCAGAGGCTTCACTGGACCGAAGAGGGGAACAAACCATGTCTGTGTGAGATCAATCGAAGTCATAACAAATCGCCAAGCTTACGGTCCCTACGGGCTAGGAGATCGTAATTGTAAGGGATACGAATTTTCAGCAAATGATGGTCAAATTATTGGCTTTCATGGATACCATGGTGAATTTATGCATGCCATTGGAGTTTATGCGAAGGTACATGTTTTCATTGATTTTTGCGGGATATGATACGGCACAGTATTGGCAACCAATGCAATAATTAAACATTGCAAATTGCAAATTTTTTAGTCTTTGTTTCAAAATCATGTGTTGTATTTAGGAGTGGAGATGTAGGTGGTTTTTGTGGCCCACATGCCCACTGCAGATAACATACAAATTGTAATATTGTATGAAGTTCTATGCGGATCGAGCGCATAACGCGGAACCCAGTAAAAGGGTTATTTTATTTATGAACTCCTTATATTAATTAATATATTCTCAAATAGCCGTTAGCAAAGATATTTACGGATCGTCCAGTACACATGAGTCGTTTTTCGAGATTTAAAATTCAAATGGTCAATCTAAATCGTTTAAGTTGTTCTCCATATTGAAAAATCTTTGAATACCAAATTTTACATTTTTTCGAAACTTTTTACTATATATTATGATATTTCAAAAAACACTATAATTGGAGTATTTCAGACCTCCAATTTAAAAATATCATAATATATAGTAAAAAAATGTAAAGTTTAGTCTCCAAGAGTTTTTCAATATGGAGAATAATTTGAACGATTCTGATTGACCGCATGTGTACGGGACGATCCGTCCACATGAGTGTATTTTATTCATTATATATATAAAGAAAACCTATGGTGCATTGCAATGCACGGAAGCTTCGGTGCATACTGATCTAAACTCTTCGATCGGCTTCGAAATGACCGATCCAAACTGTCCAATATGATCTCCCTAATGAAGTCTCCTTGCTAACCAAATTTTACATTTTTTCAAAATTTTTAAGTATTTTTTTCGGATTTTTAAAAGTTGGTATTTTTGAACGGTTCAAAAAAAATTTGATTAGCGATTTTCTAAAATTCCGAAAAAATAGTAAAAAAATTCCAAAAAACATAAAATTTGGTTAGCGGGAGATTTCATTAGGGAGATCATATTAGACGGTTTGGATCGGTCATTTCGAAGCCGATCGAAGAGTTTGGATCATTATGTACCGAAAATTTCGTGCATTGCAATGCACCATAGGTTTTCTCATATATATATATATGGTAATTTATTAACTCAACCAATGGTTTGGGTATACGTTTCCTAATAATTTTTTATTAGTGTTGGATTTTTTTGAAAACTATAATAATTTAAATTTAGTGTCGTACTTTTGAGAAACCGACATTGATTCACTCTAGGTATTTCATAATAAGAAGTTTGTTTCTCGCCGAACTTCATCTACTTAATCAAACAACAATTATTTAAAAAATTCCTTGACAGCTTCTGTCAAGCTTTCAAAAAAAAAACAATTATTTAAAAAAAGAAAAACCGTTCGGTTTGATTTAACGGTTTCGGCACAAAGCGGACCGGACTGGTTGGCTATAATTGGATAAGAAATATGCTATCTTTTGGACCACTTTGGACCGAACTGGTGGCTGGTTCGCTGTCGATCCAATCGAACAGGCCAGTCCGATGCGATTTTCGAAACATTGCTTTAACGGTTTAACCTCATTCTTTCATTTTCAAACTCATTTCTTCAATCTTCAAGAATGTCTAGTTTTATTTTCTTCGTGCACAATATATGTACTATAAGAACAAACGTATTTTGTTTTGTTTTCTTAGGTCTATATTTTTCTTCTTTCTATCTTGAATTAGTAAGGTAATTTGCTAATTTTTCTTTCTATTTTCATTTTAGTAATGGAAGATTATATTATGGAAGCTTCCATTCATCAACGGATCGATTAAAGTAGTGAATTTGAGAAGAAAATTAGAGTTAATAATTGTTTTTGAACGTGGATTGCTGTTGCAATGACGTACGTTATGATGTTTTCATATTTTTTATTTTGACTTGAAATAAACTTATTTAATGTTTACTGTAGACTCAAATCAAGAAGCACTAGACCTGTCCAGTGATGAATCAAATGGAGAACTGCAGACTGAGGATAAGTGAAATTAGTTAGACTAGAGATCTCCGTAATCGCTCTTATACTATACTCTCTCAGATTATATAAACACTTGGACTTTGTAACCTAAAGAGTAAAGCTGAATAAAATCATTTTCTCTCAATTTCAATTCTTTTTTATTTATTATGGTGTTGTAATGATGTTATGATAATTACATGTTTTTTATTCGGCTAGCAAATATACCCACCCAATGATTGCACTTCAACAAAAATAAAAATCGGCACTTCAATAAAAAATAATTTAATAAAAATATTTATTTCTTAATAAATGAAATTATTTGAAAAATAATTGATGAGAAAATTTTACATATGCAGCTATTTCCAAAATGAAAAAAAAAAACAAATTATTAGCTTAAGAAAGTTTTCTCATCTAATTATATGAATATTAGATGACAAATTAGAGAGAATATTAATCATATGTAATTTCTCATCTACTTTTACGAATATTAGATGAGAAAACAATAATTAATATTCATATGTAATTTATTATCTAATTATATGAATAATAATTATTCATGTATTATGCAGTAACTAATTATATGAATACTAAGAGTACGATTTGCCATATAGTTTGGGAAAAACTACAGTAAGACCGAAACGAATACAACAAGCACATACGTGTATTTTATCTGGACCCCCAAAGTAAATGGTTTGAATGTGCTGTATTTTTATTCATAATTTATCAACAGCGAATAGAGACCAATTATAGTGGAATCTAGTAAAATTCTTCGTATAACGCAAATATTGATTATTGTGGTAAATTAAAATCAAATGAATCAAGAATGGCTTAAATTTCACATGTGAAGCTTCAAATAAATTTCATTTATACAATATATGCATATTTATTCATGTATAATGTAATATTTTGAATAAGTTATTCTAGACCATATAAATTGCATAAAGAATTAAATACTGATACTTGACATCAAACAATGTCGGATGAACCAAGAATCATATAAAATGGTCAACTGAAGCTACAAATAAGTTTCATTTGCACATTATGCATATTTCTTTATGTATAACGCAATAAAATGCTCAATTGAAGATCCAAATAAGTTGTCTTTGCACATTTTATGCATATTTCTTTAAGTTTAATTCAATATTTTGGATAATTAAAAATTGAATTATATACTAGACCAAACAAAGAGCTTCAACAGATTATTATGATCAATTGACGTCAAATAAATTAATAATCACCTGAATGCTCAGCTGAATCTCCAAAATATGCTTCATTAGAACATTATATGCATAATTCTTCATGAATTTCCCAATATTTTTAGTACGTATAATCTGCATTTAATTCTAGACCATATAAGGAGCTTAAATATAGATTTTTGTGATAAATTGACGCTGAATGAATCAAGTATAGCTTAACTACAGCGACCGATATTTTAAATAAGCTTTATTTTTTCATTATATGAATATTTCCTTCCATATAACACAATAATTTGTGTTAGTGAGTTCTGAATTATGTTATATACAATATAAAGAGCTCAAATAAATATTATTGTGATTAAATGATATCCAATGAATCATGATACGCAACTGAAGAACTGAAGTCCCAAATAGGCTACAGTTCCACATTATATGCGTATTTCTGTATGTTTAACCAAATATTATTAATAATTCACTTCTGAATCATATTCTAGACCATATAAAGTTCTTAGATATATATTATTGTGATCAATTGACGTCGAATGAATAAAATATAGCCTAAATTTCTCATGTGTAGCTCCAAATGAACTTCATTTACACATTATGAATAGTTATTTATACGCAATATTTTGAATAAGTTAGATTTGTATTACATTCTAGACCATTTAAATTGCATAAATATTGATCTTGTCATCAAATAATGTCGAATGAATGAAGAATCACATATAAAATTGTCAACTGAAATAACAAATAAGCTCCATTTGCACATTATATGCATATTTCTCTATTTATAACTAAATATTTTGAATAAACATGATCAGAATTATATTATAGTCCATATAATGAGCTTAAATATAGATTTATGTGATCAAATGACGTCTAATGAATCATGAATAGATTAAAATATTCGATTGATTCTCTAATAACCTTTATTTTTGCTCGATATGAACATTTCATCACGTATAACATAATATTTGGGGTAAATTAGATCTGAATTATATACTAGACCATAAAAAGAGCTAAATTTAGCTTATTGTGACCAAATAACGTCAGATGTATCAGATGTATCAATAGTTGCAATAAATTAGAATTAATTCAGTATAGCTTTAAATGCTGAAATACTGCCTAGTATAAGAATTATTAGCATATTATATGCATATTTTATTAGTATAATCCAATATTTCATAATATGTACGATTTGAATTATATTCTAGAAAAAATAAAGAGCTTAAATATAGATTATTATGATCAAATGAC
Source organism: Rhynchospora tenuis (assembly GCA_027725995.1). Classification (NCBI taxonomy): domain Eukaryota; kingdom Viridiplantae; phylum Streptophyta; class Magnoliopsida; order Poales; family Cyperaceae; genus Rhynchospora; species Rhynchospora tenuis. The sequence goes on from CM050888.1 coordinate 79,429,817, forward strand.
TTAGAAGAACTATAGACTTGCTAGAAATGAGAAAATAATGGACAGAATATGCATCATTTGCACATTATGTGCTTCTTATTTTCTATGTATGATCCACTATTTATTTAAAATATATGATCTGAATAATATTCTAGACAATATAAATTGCTTAAATATAGATTATGATGAAGAAATGACTTTCAATGAGAGCACAATTGCTTGAAGTGCTCAAACATTTCTCAGAATAAGCGTTATGGGCACATTATATGCATATTTTCTATGTATAATCCAATAATTTTTAATAAGTAGGATCTGAATTATATTCTAGACCTATAAAGAGATTAAATAAAGATTATTGCGATCAAATAACTTAGGATGAATGCAGAATGACTTGCAATGCTCAAATAATGCTCAGAATAAGCATTATTTGCACATTATATCCGTATTTTCTGTGTATAATCGAATATTTTATAATATGTGGCATTTGAATTATATTCTAGACAAAATAAAAAGCTCAAATATAGATTATTATGATCAAGTATGCAGAATGCTTGAAATGCTCAAATAATGCACAGGATAAGCATTATTTGCACAATATATGCATATTTTCTTTATATAATCCAATATTTTGTTTAAGTAAGATCTGAAATATATTCTAGACAATATAAAGATATGAAATATAGATTATTATGATGAAAGGACTTAGAATGTGTGCGCAATTGCTTGAAATGATCAAATATTTCTCAGAATAAGCTTCATTTGCACATTATATGCATAATATGTAAGTGCTACAACAATTCTAGAATGCGGAAATAACCCAGAATCGTAAAATACCTCGTGCCATCGCTGATTGAAATTGAGTGTTGAGTGGATGAACTTGAAACCCGCAAACCAAGCGCGTCTCCGATCTTCTCCATGTCCTGCAGTGAGAGAATCACTACAAAGCCGATATCACAACCCCAACTGATGGTGTTTGACAGGAGTTAGTCGGCCTTGACTCGTTCCCTCAAAATAACCCTTATGCTCTCTTTCTCTCTTGTCTAAATTATGTTTAGATCTGAAAGAGACACTCTCTCACATACACTCTGCCATCTCAGAGTAGTATATATAGAGGGTTCAAATCGCTCAGAAGATGCAAAGGCGGCGTTTCAATGAAAGGGTGCGATGTTCACAATATTCTTCCAGGTGCACCGTAATGACTGAACTGGTCCATTCTACAGACAGAATACTACATAATATCCATGTATAATCCAATATTTTGTAATAAGTAGGATCTAATTAGTTTCTAGACCTATAAAGAGCTTAAATATAGATTATTGTAATCAAATAACTTAGAGTAAGTGCAGAATCGCTTAAAATGCTCAAATAATGATCAGAATAAGAATTACTAGCAATTATATGCGTATTTTCTTTGTATATTCCAATACTTTATAATATGAAGAATTTGAATTATATTCTTGACAAAATAAAGAGCTTCGAATGAATTCGGAATCGCTTGAAATGCTTAAGTAATGCACAGAATATGCAATATTTGCACAATATATGCATATTCTCTATATGTATAATCCAATAATTTATAAAAGGGAGATCTGAATTATATTTTAGACGATATAAAGAGGTTAACTATTGATTATTATCTTGAAATGACTTAGATTGAGTGCACAATCAGTTGAAATGCTAAAATATTGCTATTATAAGCTTCATTTTCACATTATATGAATATTGTCCAAGTATAATCTAATGTTTTTTAATAATCAGGATATGAATTATATTATAGACCTATAAAAAGCTGAACTTTTGATTATTGGGAAAAAAAATAACTTAGAATGAATGCGGTATAGCTTGAAATGCTCAAATAATGCCCCGAACAAGCATTATTTGCACATTATATGCGTATATTCAATGTATAAACAAATATTTTATAACATGAAAGATCTGAACTAAATTCAAGACCGTTAGAGCTTAAATATAGATTATTGTGATCAAATAATTTAGAATGAGTGCAGAATCGCTTGAAATGCTCAAATGAGGCATTGGCAAAGAATTATTTGCACATTGTCGGTGTATTTTCTTTGTATAATCCAAATTATTTTAAAATTTATAATCTGAGTTATATTGTAGACAATATAAATAGCCTAAATATTGATTATCGTGATCAAATGACTAATAGTGAGAGCACAATAGATTGAAATTCTCAAACATTGCTCAGAATAAGCTTAATTTGCACATTATATGCATATATTCTATTTATAATCCAATATGTTTTAGTTAGGATGTCAATTATATTCTAGACCTATAAAGAGATCAAATATAGATTATTGTGATCAAATAACATAGAATGAATGCAGAATGGCTTGAAATGCTAAACTAATAAGCATTACTTTCACATTATATCCGTATTTTTTGTGTACAATCCAATATTTAATAATATGTAGAATTTGAATTATATTCAAGAAAAAAATAAATAGCTTAAATAATGATTAAAACACCTATAATGTGCAAATAACATTTATTCAAAGCAATATTTGAGCATTTCAAGCGATTCTGCACTCATTCTAAATCATTTGATCATGATAGATATATTTAATCTCTTTATATTGTCTAGAATATATTTCAGATCGTACTTTAAAAAATTTAGGATATGCATATATCGAGGAAATAATGTTTATCCTGTGGATTAGTTGAGCATTTCAAGAATTCTGCATATAAATCCATTGGTTTTACTAAGTAGGATCTGAAGTATACTCTGGACTTATAAACAGCTTAAAATAAAGATTAGTGTGATAAAATTACTTAGAACGAATGAAGTACTGTTTGAAATGCTTAAATAATACTCAGAATAATCATTATTTGCAAATTATATATGCATTTTCGATTTTAACTCGCTATTTTATAATAAGTAAAATCTCAATAATATTCTATACTATTTAAAGATCTTAAATATAGATTATTGTGATCAGATGACTTAGAATGAGCGCAGAATTGTTTGAAATACTGACAATATGCATTGAAAAAGTATTATTTGAAACTTATATGTGTATTTTCTTTAAACAATCCAATATTTTTCAAATAAGAAATTTCTGAATTATATTCTAGACCATATAAAAAACTTAAATATAGATTATTCTGATCATATGACTTACAATGAATTCTGAATCACTTTATATGCTGAAATAATGCACAGAATATTCATTATTTGCACTCCAATATTTTTTAGTAAGTAAGATCTGAATTATATTTTAGACCATATAAAGAGGTTAACTATTGATTATTATGACAAAATGACTTAGAATGATTGCACAATCGGTTAAAATGCTAAAATATTGCTCAGAATAAGCTTTATTTTCACATTATATGCATATTGTCTCAGTATAATTCAGTATATTATAAGTAGGATCTGACTTATATTCTAGACCTATAAAATTCTGAAATATTTATTATTGTGATAAAATAACTTAGAATGAATGCACTATAGCTTGAAATGCTCAAATAATGCCCAGAATAAGCATTATTTGCACATTATATACGTATTTTCTATGTACAAACCAATATTTTATAATATGTAAGATCTGAATTATATTCAAGACCATTTAAAGAGCTCCAATATAGATAATTGTGATCAAATTATTTAGCATGTGTGCAGAATCGCTTGAAATGCTCAAATAAGGCATTGGATAAGTATCATTTGCATATTATTGGTGTATTTTCTTTGTATAACCCAATATTTTTTTAAAAGTAAGATCAGAATCATATTCTAGACCTTAGAAAAAAGCCTAAATATAGATTATTGTGATCAAATAAATTAGGATGTATGCAGAATGGATTGCAATCTCAAATAATGCTCAGAATAAGCATTATTTGCACATTATATTCGTATTTTCTGTGTATAATCGAATATTTTATAATATGTGGCAGTTGAATTATATTCTAGACAAAATAAAGAGCTCAAATATATATTATTGTGATCAAGTACGCAGAATTCTTGAAATGCTCAATTAATTCACAGGATAAGCATTATTTGCACAATATATGCATATTTTCTTTGTATAATCCGATATTTTGTTTAAGTAAGATCTGAAATATATTCTAGACAACATAAAGAGATAGAATATAGATTATTATGATGAAAGGACTTAGAATGTGTGCGCAATTGCTTGAAATGCTCAAATATTGCTCAGAATAAGCTTCATTACATTATGTGCATAATATCCATGTATAATCTAATATTTTCTAATAAGTAGGATCTAATTAGTTTCTATACCTATAAAGAGCTTAAATATAAATTATTGTGATCAAATAACTTAGAGTAAGTGCAGAATCGCTTAAAATGCTCAAATAATGATCAGAATAAGAATTATTTGCAATTATATGCGTATTTTCTTTGTATATTCCAATACTTATAATATGTAGGATTTGAATTATATTCTTGACAAAATAAAGAGCTTAAATATAGATTATTATGATCAAAGAGCTTCGAATGAATTCAGAATCGCTTAAAATGCTTAAGTAATGCACAGAATATGCATTATTTGCACAATATATGCATATTCTCTATATGTATAATCCAATATTTTATAAAAGTGAGATCTGAATTATATTTTAGACGATATAAAGAGGTTAACTATTGATTATTATCTTGAAATGACTTAGATTGAGTGCACAATCGGTTGAAATGCTAAAATATTGATAATAATAAGCTTCATTTTCACATTATATGCATATTGTCCAAGTATACTCTAATGTTTTTTAATAATCAGGATATGAATTATATTATAGACCTATAAAAAGATGAACTTTTGATTATTGGGAAAAAAATAACTTAGAATGAATGCGGTATAGCTTGAAATGCTCAAATAATGCCCCGAATAAGCATTATTTGCACATTATATGCATATATTCAATGTATAAACCAATATTTTATAATATGAAAGATCTGAACTATATTCAAGACCGTTTAGAGCTTAAATATAGATTATTGTGATCAAATGATTTAGAATGAGTGCAGAATCGCTTGAAATGCTCAAATGAGGCATTGGATAAATATTATTTGCACATTATTGGTGTATTTTTTTTGTATAATCCAAATTATTTTAAAATTTATGATCTGAGTTATATTGTAGACAATATAAATAGCTTAAATATTGATTATCGTGATCAAATGACTAACAGTGAGAGCACAATAGATTGATATTCTCAAACATTGCTCAGAATAAGCTTTTGCACATGATATGCATATTTTCTATTTATAATCCAATATGTTTTAGTTAGGATGTCAATTATATTCTAGACCTATAATGAGATCAAATATAGATTATTGTGATCAAATAACTTAGAATGAATGCAGAATGGCTTGAAATGATAAAATAATAAGCATTACTTTCACATTATATCCGTATTTTTTTGTGTACAATCCAATTTTTAATAATATGTAGAATTTGAATTATATTCTAGAAAAAATAAATAGCTTAAATATTGATTAAAATACCTATAATGTGCAAATAATATTTATTCAATGCAATATTTGAGCATTTCAAGCGATTCTGCACTCATTCTAAGTCATTTGATCATGATAGATATATTTAATCTCTTTATATTGTCTAGAATATATTTCAGATCGTACTTTAAAAAATATAGGATATGCATATATCGAGGAAATAATGTTTATCCTGTGCATTAGTTGAGCATTTCAAGAATTCTGCATGTATAACCATTGGTTTTAATAAGTAGGATCTGAATTATACTCTGGACTTATAAACAGCTTAAAAGAAAGACTAGTGTGATCAAATTACTTAGAATGAATGCAGTATAGTTTGAAATTCTTAAATAATACTCCGAATAATCATTATTTGCAAATTATATTTGCATTTTCGTTGTATAACTCGCTATTTTATAATAAGTAAAATCTCAATAATATTCTATACCATTTAAATATCTTAAATATAGATTATTGTGATCAGATGACTTAGAATGAGCGCAGAATTGTTTGAAATACTGACAATATGCGTTGGAAAAGTATTATTTGAAAATTATATGTGTATTTTCTTAGAACAATCCAATATTTTTCAAATAAGAAATTTCTGAATTATATTCTAGACCATATAAAAAACTTAAATATAGATTATTCTGATCATATGACTTAGAATGAATTCTGAATCACTTTATATACTGAAATAATGCACAGAATATTCATTATTTGCACTCCAATAGTTTTTAGTAAGTAAGATATGAATTATATTTTAGACCACATAAAGAGGTTAACTATTGATTATTATGAAGAAATGACTTGGAATGATTGCACAATCGGTTAAAATGCTAAAATATTGCTCAGAATAAGCTTTATTTTTACATTATATGCATATTGTCTCAGTATAATTCAATATTTTTTAATAAGTAGGATCTGACTTATATTCCAGACTTATAAAAAGCTGAAATATTGATTATTGTGATAAAATAACTTACAATCAATGCACTATAGCTTGAAATGCTCAAATAATGCCCAGAATAAGCATTATTTGCACATTATATACGTATTTTCTATCTATAAACCAATATTTTATAATATGTAAGATCTGAATTATATTCAAGACCATTTAAAGAGCTCCAATATAGATTATTGTGATAAAATGATTTAGCATGTTTGCAGAATCGCTTGAAATGCTCAAATAAGGCATTGGATAAGTATCATTTGCATATTATTGGTGTATTTTCTTTGTATAACCCAATATTTTTTAAAATGTAAGATCAGAATCTTATTCTAGACCATAGAGAAAAGTTTAAATGTAGATTTTTGTGATCAAATAATGAATTAGAATGAGTGTAGAATTGCTTGAAATGCTCTAATAATCCACAGAATATCCGTATTTTCTGTGTATAATCCAATATTTTTTTAATAAGTAATATCTTAATTATATTCTAGACCATATGAAGAGCTTAAATATATATTAGTATGATCAAATGATCTCTATGGATGCACAATCGCTTGAAATGCTCAAATATTGCTCAAAATAAGCTTTAGTTGCACAAGATATGCATATTGGTTATGCATAACCCAATATTTTTTAATAATTGGATCTGAATTATATTCCAAACATATAAAGAGCTCAAATATAGATTGTTGTGATCAAATAACTTAGAATGAATGCGGTATAGCTTGAAATTCTGAAATAATTCCCAGAATAAGCATTATTTGCACATTATATACGTATTTTCTATGTATAAACCAATATTTTATAATAATTAAGATCTGAATTATATTCTAGACCATTTAAAGTGCTTAAATATAGATTAATGTGATCAAATGACTTAGAATGAGTGCAGAATCGCTTGAAATGGTGAAATAATGCATTGAATAAGTATTATTTGCGCATTCTAGGTGTATTTTCTATGTATAATCTAATTTATTTAAAAGGGAAAGTTCTGAATTATATTCTAGACCATATAAGGAGCTTAAATAAAGATTATTGTGATTAAATGATATCTAATGAATCATGATACCCTTTTAAATAAAGAACTAAAACTCCAAATAGCCTTCTGTTGCACATTATATGCATATTTTGTTATGTGTAACCCAATGTTATGAATAATTTAGTTATGAACTATATTCTAGATCATATAAATGCTTTTATATATAGTCTATTGTGATAAATTGATTTGGAACGAATCAAGAATCGCTTCAAGTACTCAATTGATGCTTTAACAAAGCATTATTTGAGCATTATATGAATATTTCTTCTTGTATAACGTTATATTTTGAATAAAATTAGATCTAATTATATTCTATACCATATAACCTGCTTAAATAAAGACTATAGTGATCAATTGACTTTGAATGAATTAAGAATCACTTAAAATTCTCAACTGAATCATTATATATACTTTATTTGTATCTTATGGGCTTATTGTTTTATGCATAACTCAATATTTTTAATAATTAAGATGTGAATTGTATTTTAGATTGTATAAAGAGCTTAAATATCGAATATTGTGATAAATTTACATCAAAAGAATCAAGTTAAAATACCCAACTGATGTTTTAAATGAGTTTTAGTTGCACATGATGTGCATATTTCCTTATGTGTAACAATATTATGAATAATTAAGTTCTAAATTATGATCTAAACTATATAAAGTGGCTTAAATGTAGACTATTGTGATCAATTGATATGGAATGAATCAAGAATTGCTTAATATCTCAATTGATGATTGCATTATATGAATATTTCTTCTTGCGTAATGCAAAAGTTGCAATAAATTATATCTGAATTATTTTCTAGACAATATAACATGCTTGAATTATTGCGATCAATTGACGTCAAATGAATCTAGAATCGCCTAAAATGCACAGATGAAGCTCTATATAAGCTTCATTTGCATATTATAAGCTCATTTCTTTTTATATAACATAATATTTTCAATAAGTAAGATATGAATTAAACTCTGGACCATTCAAACTGCTCAAATATAAATTATTGTGATCAAATGATGTCAAATTAATCGTGAATAGCTTTTAAATGCTAAACTTAAGCTCCAAATTAACTTCATTAGCACATTTTATGCATATTTCTATTTCATTACTTCTTAGGTCCGAACCAAAGAATACGTTAGATATGATGCAACCATCAATCTTTTTCTACCCGTTATCGTAGATTGAGAAATGAAATAGAAATAGACGATGAATTGGAGTTTGAAGAAGGGCATGAAGCCGTGAAACCGCAGGAGATAGAGAATGATTTCTTCAATCAAAATCAAATAGAAATAGGAATAGGAATAGTTCGGTCTCCTAAAATATGGCGCTATATATTTGACAATATTTGAATAAGTAGGTTCTGATCATATTCTAAAACATATAAAGTGCATGGTTAAATGTAGAATATTGTGATCAATTGACGTCAAATGAATCAAGAATGGCTTAAGTTTCTCATGTGAAGCTACAAATAAATTTCATTTACACATTATATGAATATTACAAAAAATCAATATTTAAGAACGGCTTAAGTCAATTGAAGCTACAAATAAACTTCATTTATTCATGTATAACGCAATATTTTGAATAAGTTAGATTTGAATTATATTCTAGACCATGTAAAGTGCATAAAATATTGATCCTTGTCATCAAATAATGTCAGATGAACCTAGAATCGAACAAAATGGTCAAACTGAAGTTCCAATTAAGCTCCATTTTGCACATTTTATGCATATTTCTCTATTTATAACTCTATATTTTGAATAAGAATGACCAATATTACATTCTTGACCATATATAGAAATTAAATATAGATTTTGTGATCAAATGACACCTAATAAATCATGAATAGCTTAAAATACTCAATTGATGCTCTTATACGTAAGCTTCATTTACGTATATGAATATTTCTTCATGTATATTGCAATATTTTGAGTAAAGTAGATCTTTATTATAAACTATACCATGTAAGAGCTTAAATATTGATTACTATGACCAAATGATGTCGGATAAATCAAGAATCAAATAAAATGCTCAACTGTAACTACAAATAAGTTTTCCCTGCACATGAGATGCATATTTCTTTATGTATAACACAATAATTTAAATAAGTTAGATATGAATATTATTCTAAACTATATAAAGTGCTTAAATATAGATTATTGTGATCAATTTACGTCGAAGGAATCAAGAATCACCTAAAATGCTCAAGTGAACCCCCAAATAAGCTTAATTTGCACATTATATGCATTTTTCTTAATTTATAATGCAATATTTTGAATAATGCAATAAAAGGAGCTTAAATATAGATTATTGTGATCAAATGACACCAGATTAATTAAAAATCACTTAGGATGCTCAATTGAAGATCCAAATAAGTTGTGTTTGCACGTTCTATGCATATTTCTTTATGTTTAGTGCAAACTTCTGAATAAGTAAGATCTGAATTATATTCTAGACCAAATGAAGAGCTTACGCCTTAGATTATTGTGATTAATTGATCCTCGAAATAAGCTTCATTAGAACATTATATGGATAGTTCTTTATGAATATCCCAATATTTTTTGTAAGTACAATCTGAATTTCATTGTAGACCATATAAGGAGCTTAAATATTGATTTGTTGCGATAAATTGACATCAAATGAATCAAGTAAAGCTTAAAATACTTGACCAATTTTTTAAATAAATTTTATTTTGCATACTATATGAATATTTCCTTACGTATAAGTGTAACACAATATTTTGAGTAATTGAATCATATTATAGACCATATAAAGAGCTCAAATATAGATTATTGGGATTAAATGATGTCTAATGAATCATGATACGTTTTAAATAAAGAACTAAAGCTCCAAATAAGATTCAGTTGCACACTATATGCATATTTCTTTATATGTAACCCAATATTATGAATAAGTACTAAATTTTATTCTAAACCGAATAAAGTGCTTAAATATAGACTATTGTGATTAATTGATCTCGAACGAATCAAGAATCGCTTAAAATACTCAATTGATGCTCTTAATAAGTTTCATTTGTGCATTATATGAATATTTCTTCTTGTATAATGTAATATTTTAAATAAATTAGATCTGAATTATATTCTAGACCATATAGCCTGCTTAAGACTATTGCAATAAATTAAAAGAATCACTTAAAATGCTTAATTGAAGCTCCATATAATCTTTATTTGCATCTTATAGTCTAATTTATTTATTTATAACACATTATTTTCAATAATTAAGATATGAGTTGTGTTTTGGACTATATAAAGAGCTTAAATATCGATCATTGTGATAAATTGACATCGAATGAATCAAGTTAAAATATCGAACTAATGTTTTAAATACGATTTAGTTGAACATTCTTTCCATATTTTTTACGTGTAAAGAAATATTATGAATAACTAAATTCTGAGTTATGTTCCAAACCTTATAAAAGTGCTTAAAAGACTATTGTGATCAATTTATATTGAACGAATCAAGAATCACTTAAAATACTCAATTGATGCTCTAAATCTCTACTACTTATAAATGCACCTAGAGAAAGGTCGCAACAATTTTTGTTAACAATTTTTATACCGTTGATCTGTAAATGTATGGTTAGATCTGTCTCAATACATCTCTATGCGCACACAAGGTAAGAATTATCTCGGTTTTGAATTACTGCACAAAAGGAAACAAAATTTCTTTGGATTTGATTGGTTTTCCATCTAATATAGAAACAAATTGAATAATATATGTATTAGTATCGGTTGTAAATTAAGAAACATATTTTTATTGTCTAATATTATTTTATTATTTTATTTGCCCACACATGAGGGCATCTTATGCTAGTAAGTTTCAATTGTGCATTATATGAATATTTCTTCTTGTATAACACAATATTTTGAATAAATAAGAACTGAATTATATTCTAGACAACATAACATGCATAAGACTATTGTGATAAATTTACATCGAATGAATCAAGAATCACCTAAAATGCCGAACTGAAGATCCAAATAAGTTGTGTTTTGCATGTTCTATGCATATTTCTTTAAATTTAATGTTGTATTTTGAATAAGTGAGTTCCGTATTATATTCTAGATCATATAAAGTGATTAAATATTGATTATTGTGATCACTTGATGTTGGATAAATAAAAAATCGTTTAAAAAGATTAGGGATTTAAGATTTGCTGTTGTGAACGAGTCGACTCTCGTTTAAGATGTGTAGTTTTCAATAAAAGATTTGCTGTTGTGCATTGTTGTGGATCATATGGTCAGATATAAATACCACATGCTTTAATTGTGAAAAGATTACTTCTATAGGATCTTTAGGAAGTAGGATTTTATAAGTTTCATAAGATTTTGTCTCTCTGCCCAGACACAATGCCTCCAAAGAAAGATGAAGTTCTTAGTATGCGTGAAGGCTTACGCATTGCTCTGCAATTGAACATGGTTGGACTAGAGGTTGGTGATGTGTGAAGGCGTTAGTGATGGAGGATTTTGTAATGCATCTCACATAAGTCAAACTCATCAAAAGAGTACGTGCCATTTTGTTGATTTGTAATTTTTGTGATATATACTTAAATATATTTTTTGAATTATATGATTGGTTGGCAACTTTGTTCTAATGTTTTTTTTTTTTTTTTTTTGTTCTAATGTTAGATGAGTAAGGCGCATTGGTACCAGTAGACACAGTGGTACCGGTTTGCAGGTTTGGTTCTCTTGCGTGGTATATCATCTCTTAATTAAAAAAAAAAAACGTTGAAAACAAAAGTGTAACGGTCATACCAGGATTGTGACGATGCCTGTGTTTGGCAATTGTTACACACTAATATTTAGTGTTCAGTTCTGAAATTTGCTCTCTGCGTTCGGTCACGCCAGGCTACAGGAATAGCATGACACAAGCAGCATGTATGTGATCTTCTTGTGACATGTCTGGCTTGTATTTTATCGTGACATTATTTAGAAGGCAGGTGTTATAACTGTGATCGCTAAAAAAAATTATCGCGCGTCATCGTTGAACAGAGCAGGTGTCTGTTACAAATGTTCAATTTAATAACCAAGTGTGTTCAGTTTAATAATCACAAGTGTTCAATTAAATGCGTCAACTAATGCGTCAACTTGGAGAGAGGCGCGCCAGAGGCAAAGTCGGAAAAAATTTAATTTGAACCGGACCGGTTTATGACCCGTTGTAATTTTTTCATGTGTTTTTTGTCCAGTTCGTGACCCATTCGTTTGACATTGCACCTATTTAAAAAACTGAAATAATACTTAATAAACTGAGCATTTATATGTAAAACCTAAATATTTGTACTTACGAAACTGAATATTTGTTCTTACTAAACTAAACACTTAGACTTATCCACATGAACAATTTTGCTCATAACATTTATATTTTTTATTACAACTAACTGAACATTTGTACTTACCTAACTAAACATTTGTACTTATTACTAAACAATTATACTTAATGAAATGAATATTTTTTTATAACATTTATATTTTTTATTGCAACTAACTGAACATTTATATTCAAATAACATAACATTTGTACTTATCTAATTGAACATTTACATACGGAATAATGAGGGAAGGATGCTCTGGTTGAGGGATGCGCCTCAGCAATGGCAAGCGATGATATTTTTTCTGATGGTGGTTAGTAATTCCCTTTAGAATGGACATTGCACGCCACGTTATTTTGTACTAAGCTAATTAGGCCATAGTAACACTTTATCATCGTCAAATATTGAATCAGTGACAACAACACAATCTGTGTAAGTCCCTGATTTTTAATTTAACAGACAGATTCTCGTGCATTTAAATTAAAATATTAATAAAAGAGCTTGACCTATCTCGAAAGATTTAATTTTTTGTTTATTTCCTATTTTGCCAGTAGGAAAGAAGAAATGATAATTTGAGCATAATTTCATCAAGCTGCCGAAGAAATAAATGGGATAAAATTGAATCGTCGTAAGAGGATCGTTATTAATTTAATATAATTTTTTTGGACTTTTTTGCCCAGTCTAAAAGACCCTTCCAGGCCTTCTAGCAAATCTTGGATTCCTATTTCTGACTCGTGTGTAAGCTCTCATATAACGGGTCAGAATCACCATTCCATCTATGATTCTCTGAAGTTACAGATCATCAAAAGTCTTCCTAGCTCCCTCGTAAATCTCAGCTTGACACGTATTGGCAGAAGCGCCAGCTCTCCACCGCTTGGTTCATCCAAACAAATCGAAGCCGTCCACTGAATCAAAATGCGCCTCTTTCGCCACGTGTCCAAGCTGCTCGTAGTATGAAAGACGACGAAACATTTGCTCAATGTCACTTCTTTTCTTTGTAGATTGCAAGAGTTATCTTCACCTTCAAAAGACTAAAGAGGAAAATAAAAAATATTTGTCCTTCATCTTAGTTTTGTTGTTAGGAAATTTGGTTGGAAGTAAAAAATGGAAGGGAAGATTAGGTCGGGTCCTGGTCTCTACTCCGAAATTGGCAAAAAAGCAAGAGGTTCTTATTTTGCCTTTTCAAATTCTTTTCGCATCTTTCTTTTTTATTTTTTTTATTATCTTTTTCCTTTTTCATGTACTCACAGTTGGAGCTTGGATGTCTAAATGTACCTTTGGAATATTTATATTTCCTAACATGTATGCTTGCATCTTATTATAATAGACAAAAAAAAAACTCCTGGTGTAAATAATCAGCTTTACAAGGTTGCAACTGCAATTTTTTACTTTTGAACTGCGAAGCACTTGAGCGTTACATTTTAGCTGAGTGCATAATGACAGTCCAAAACTTATTTTCACAAGAGCCCATTGAAATGTTTTTTTTTTTTTTAAAGGAGACTGAAAATTGAATAAATTTCCTTATTTTTTTCAATTGAAGTCTGACATCCTCTTTTACGAGTTTCTCACCTCTGATTTCTAATTGCAGATCTGTTGTACAAGGATTACCAGACTGACCAGAAGTTTGCCATTACAACCTACACAGAAAATGGAATTGTTAGTATCTTTCAGCTTTAGGCCCTGATCACAATAATTTTTACTCGGGATTTCATTTCATTTCGTTTCATTTGAATTGATTTCGTAAGATTTCATAGGATTTCGTTAGACCTAATTCAACCAAATGACACCAAATCCGCTCATTGTGATCAAGAATTTTCCAATGAAATGAAATGAATTGAAATCCTACGTTAAAAAAAAAAAAGGATTCTGATCAGGGCCTTAATTTTTTTTGTGATTTTGTTGTTATTGTTTCCTCCGGGTGAATCTTATTCTTATTAGTTGGTAGTTCATAGTCCTTATAAGTAGCTTAATTGGACATTTTATCCTAATATCTGACTATTGTTAGTGAGCATTCTGACAATTTTTTTTACAGAACAATTTTTGAGATGTTTTCTGCAATATTTCTATTAAATTATTTCTGAATTTCAGGCTTTGACAACATCAAGTACAAAGAGAAATGAGCTGATTTTTGGTGAAATTCAGTCTCTGATTAGGAGCAAAAATATTGCAGTCAACCTCACTGCTACTTCTGAGTCTAAAGTTAGTCATCTCTCACCCAATTCTCAGTCTTAGAAGATTTGCTACATTTTTCTTTATATTAATAGGAGGGAAAGATGCACCCAGGATTTCTGATTGGTCTACATTTCTGGTTCACACTATTTATACGAGAACTAGCAAAAAGTATAACCTGGTCCTTTTTAATTTGCACAAACTCTAGACAGCTAATGAAAATTGTTACCAGTTTTGGAAAAGAACCAACAACAAGACCAAGAATTACTATTTACAAGTGATGCCACTATTGCATGTATTTAATTTTTTTTTGTTTCTGTTTTGTAGGTATTAACTACTGTAACACTCGATGACCTCGGTGCCCCTGGATTGAAGACAATTCTCAGTTTTGTTGTGCCTGATCAGAGATCTGGACTGGTACTGATTCTTGATTATTTTCTATTGCAGTCATTTTTATTCCTGGAAACAACATGAGGCAGTTCTTGTTGTACAAAATGCTTCAGTTGGACAATATCAGAAATTTATGCAATTCACAGTTGATAATTATTACTACATAGATACAGCAGAATTGATGTTTCTAATTTGAGTTCAAAGGTGAAACTGACCAGGATGGATGTCTCCTATAAATCCATGTCCCATAAGTTGTTTGCCATTGCTGGCCACATTCATTTTCAAATACTTGTGTGTGTTAGCAACTGTACAAAATTAAGAATTCTGGTGTACTTGTGTGATCTATTTAATAGAAATTAAAGTTCTCAAAAAACTAGTTGCTATGTCCATTAGTCTATTTACAATTGTTTGCCATCTTTTCTCTATATTTTTAACATCCACATATCAACTAGATAATAAAATATAGAGTTGAGAATTTGAATATTACATAACTAGAAAGGTAGCAAGATTCATTTCACTTCCATATGACAGTTGGAATTTCAATACCTACATGACTATGCTGGGATTAGTGCGGGAATGACTCTGACTGCAAGTCCTGTAGTCAACCTTGCAACTGTTGTTGGAACAAATGCTATTTCCCTTGGTGCAGATGTGGCATTTGACACTGCCACAGGGAATTTCACTAAGTGCAATGCTGGTGTTAACATTGTAAATGCTGATGTGATTGCCTCTCTCACTGTGTAAGCATCCCTAATTTTAGTCTAATTTTCAGCTTCCCATTTTTTTAGAAATTATTATGAAATAATTTCAACGGAAAAAGACTTCAAAAGGAAATTCATTCCGTAAAATTTGCAAAATATCTCAGATTGCATTCTTCCGTTCTGTTTCAACTAGCTTTGGATGATTCTATTTTTGGCATATAGGAATGGAAAGGGCGAGAGTGTGACCAGCTCATACTACCATTTGGTAAGTCCTCTTACTGCAACAGCAGTTGGTGCAGAGCTAACACATAGCTTCTCAACTGGAGACAACACACTGACATTTGGGACCCAGCATCTTTTGGACCCATTAACCTTGGTCAAAGCACAGTTCAACAACTTTGGGAAGGCGAGTGCGTTGATTCAGCACGAATGGAGGCCTAAATCATTCTTCACCATCTCCGGGGAAGTCGACACCAAGTCTATTGAGAAGACTTCCAAGGTCGGATTGTCGTTGCTGCTTACGCCTTGAAAGAGGAAGTAAAATGAAATAAAAAATATGGTAGAGAGGAATAGTGTCTTATGGGTCTGAAGATTGGAGGATTTTTTTTTCCAGAGCATGTTATATTTCTGAGATTTGATAAATAATTTATGTTGTATCTGTGGATGGTTATCCTCCTCCTTTTTATGCGATAATTCTGAGAATTTGATGGGTAAACATTACGTTGATTATGCATATATGTTTTTATGTAGGCCCTGATCACAATGATTTTTACTCGGGATTTCATTTCATTTGATTTGATTTCGTAAGATTTCATAGGATTTCGTTAGACCTAATTACGTAGGAATTTCAATCAAATGATACCAAATTTATCAAATTCGTTCATTGTGATCAAGAATTTCCCAATGAAATGAAATGAATTGAAATCTTACGTTAAAAAAAAATTAAGGGATTGTGATCAGGCCGTATTCTTGACAAATTTTGGTTGGTTTCTGCTTGTTGATTTTTTTGATGTGCATCTTAGTTGCGCTGAGCATCCCAAAGAAACACAATTAAGGCAAAGTTGTCCGTTTAGTATTTTGGATTCCAATTTGTCACTTGCACTATTATTTCATTTATTTTTATTTTTTTCTCAGAATCATGAACCAAATCTGCACAGTTCGATAGTTCGATAGCCTGACCAATAAATCTTAACGAATATAGGGTGGTAGTTTGAATGATCATATTAATTTAGCTTCATAAAATGAGCTGCTTATCACAAATATAATTAAGGATCATCTCGGTTTAAATTAATTGATATTCCAACTCTACACTCGTATCTTATAATTAAAATGAGGAAAATAGAAATATATAAGTTATTCAACAAGAATAAGTGAAAAAAAAAGAAACAACGTCGAACCTTCAACAAAATTAACGAGAAAATAGGCTTTGCCCAAAATAATTTTGACGTGAAAATTTTTATTAAAATTTCATTGGGTCAAAATATATAAAATTTTATTGAAATAAAATCAAATTCGTTTATTTTGGTTAAAGAATTTCTAATCAAATGAAAACAGAAAACTCCCATTTTAACCAGGGCCGTGTACTTTCCGAGATTTAACTCGTAACAATCAGGTCCGGGTATGCAAAAATTTCAATGCTAGCCTTCATATCTATGTTTAGGCCGCCCCAAGGCATAATAACACGGCCCATTAGACCATCACAAGTTGAAAGAACACAGTGAAGAGAGTAGCTCGGCGCGACAAATCCCAATTAGACAAACACAGAGAGAGAGAGAGAGAGAGAGAGAGAGAGAGAACTGAGAAGAAGAATAGGGAAGAAAAAGAAGAGAACTGGGTACTGGTGGGACGGAGGATAGAGAGAAATAATGGACGGGCACCAGTTCAACTCTATTTTTCTGGGCGGTCGCGGAGGCACCGTAAGTACAAAACCCCTTTCTATTATGTATTCCCCTTCAATTCTGGCCTGACTTTTATTATCTTCTTTGTGTTTCGTTTGGATTTCGGAACTTTTTTCTGTTTTCGGTTTGGTATATGCTTTTCGTTTGCGTGAATGTCTGAAATTGGAGAATCTCTTAAGTGTCAATTTCTTTGCGGCTTGATTGAATGGCTTGGTGCATTAGGGTTTAAGGTTCCAGAGCTGGTACCAGAGGCGCAGAGATAAGTATACTTGTGGGGTGTCCTATAAATTGTCAAATTTGCTACTGTATTATTATTATTTTCATATAAAATTTGTTTAACCATGTTTGGTTCTGTCTCGCTTTCTCTGAGAAGCTCCTTTTGGCTATAGTGTCATATCAAAATTAATACAATCGTAGGCATAAACTTACTTACTACTTCAGTTTTGAGTATTCGGTGTGCTTTTAGTTTTAATGAGAATAATCTAAAACTGGTAACTGAGATTGAATGTGCTTCTCTTTTTTTTTTTTTTTTTTTTTTTTTTTTTTTTTTTTTTTTCAGAACCCTGGCCAGTTTCGTCTACACTCGGGCGGCCTCCAATGGAAAAAACAAGGTGGTGGAAAGGAAATAATAGTCAACAAATCTGAGATAGTATCTCTCACTTGGATGAAAGTGCCACGGGCTTATCAACTTGGTGTGAGAAGAAAAGACGGCGTATTCTACAAATTCATTGGTTTTAAAGAACAGGTAATTATTTAGTCTGATAATTGGTTTCCAGTTATTTGAATACCACAATTAATATGGTGTAAACATGACAATATTGCAAATTGGGTTGCAAAAAATCAATGTTTCCATACAGGGATTGCTTGCTCTTATAACTTCATTGGATGTACGAAAGCTTACAGATGTTTGGTTAACCTGATTTCTTCACTGATCTCTTATTTGTTATTTTTTTCTGTGTAATTCCCATTAGAATGATGAATGCATTGTGTACACACATAGCATATGTGCAATATTTAAAATAACGAAAAAAAAATCTCTATAAGCCTCTAATTTTGTTTTGTAGTCATTTATTTCCCATTTTTTTATGTGAGGTTTCAGTTCTTTATCTATCATGTGCATCATATATGAAATATTCCAGCTATAACATGAAATAATCTTGGTGTGATATCTTTTGACTTCGTAGGATGTGCATGAAATCATATCTTTTGTTCTTTCAACGATCACATCCTGGATTTACTAGAACTGTTATCTGACATGATAAACTTACAATCGTACTGTGATCAATATGTAGGATGTTGGCACTTTGAATAGCTTTATACAAAAGAATATTGGAACAATGCCTGATGAAAAGCAGATTTCTGTCAGTGGACATCATTCAGGAGCTATTGATATAGATGGTAAATTATTTTCATTGCATATTACGCATTCTCAGATGTTCTTTGTTGGATTTCTTATGTTGTCAATAGCATCCAACATTCTATGCGTAATTTGTAAATCACTTCAAGTTCAAGACTTTATAAGGAATGTATAATTTTGAATAGTGACTGATTAGCCCCCAACCTTTTCAATCTAATATATGAGTAATATTAATTTGTAGTGTAACCTTTGAAATCTAGATGGCTTATTTCTAGTTAAGCTTGGACTTGGAAAAAGGTAACAGACTTGAGTTAGTTAAATATATAATGGAAATTGTTCATTTTCCTCCAAAGATACAGAAACTTGTTTGTATTTTTGAAGAAGGAAACATTATTTTATTAATTATTCTATGTTTTCCAGCAGAACTTGGTAAAGTTTGAACTTGTGTCGCAGGAAACCTGTTGACATTCATGGTAGGTAACAAACAAGCATTTGAGGTCTCTCTAGCTGATGTTTCACAGACACAGTTGCAAGGGAAAACAGATGTGTATTTGGAATTTCATGTGGATGATACAACTGGTGCAAATGAGGTGCTTAATTCATTATATGCTTAGTTAACTTGCATATGGATTTTACTCTACATTTCTCTGAAATACAATTTCTCATTAACAAATAATAAATTAATAATAGTTATTTGCTGACATCCAAATGCAAATATAAAATCTTCCTGATAAGATTCCAAAGGCATAATAAACCTTAAATTTTGACTGTGCTCCTAAAAAAATATCATTCTGTAAGGATGGTGCACTGATTAAATTGTTGTTATCATGAGAATACTTTTGATAAATACTTTGTTATTTTTCCATAATATGGCTGCAAAGATACTCAGTTGTTGGTTATTGAAAGGCAATTTTTTGATCAATTTCAATTTACATTAATCATGACTTAATTTTGTTATTAAATATAGAAAGATTCGTTGATGGATTTGAGTTTCCATATCCCCACTACTAATACACAATTTGTTGGAGATGAGAACCGGCCTCCTGCACAGGTGAGTTTTTTTTTATTGTTAAGTTGATAATTCTGATTTTTTTTTTTTTTTTTTTTTTTTTACAAAAACTAAAAGTAAATCCTATTAGACGACTCCAGATGTTTTCCATAAGCTAGCCTGTAATTTATTTATTTATTTTTAGGTTTTTCTGGATAGGATCAAAAAGGTCGCAGATGTTGGATCGTCAGAGGAGCCTATTGTTACCTTTGAAGGAATTTCAATTCTTACACCTAGGTGAAATAAAGTGACAATGCTTTGCACTTTTTCCTTTTAACACCAAGTTGGGCTAACATGTCCTTTTGTCTTTTTCAGAGGACGATACAGCATTGAACTTTACTTGTCGTTTTTGCGAATCCAAGGACAGGCGAATGATTTTAAAATTCAATATACTAGTGTTGTTCGTCTGTTCCTTCTGCCGAAGGTTTGCTTTTATTTTTCCCTTAGGAATATGTTGCTTTATAAGTTTTTTATATTGCGGTGATGGACTTTCAACATGTCCCCATCGAATTGGATTACTTCCCGGATATTCCTAAATTGTGAAGCATTTTTTGGGTCTAAACCATTATCTCTTTCTAAGTTGTTCTAGTAAGAGAGACCATTTTTGTTTCTTATTTATAGAAATTTTTAATTTTCTATTTATTATGTACTTGTTCTATATATATGCAGTCAAACCAACCTCATACGTTTGTTGTGATTACTCTTGATCCACCAATCCGCAAAGGACAGACTCTATACCCACACATTGTTATTCAGGTAAATCCTTTTGTAGAGTATCGATCACTGATTTAATTGAATGTTTTCTTGAATTTTGGTTTACAGCTCAGCACACATTCTATCATTTAGTTTTCAGATAGTAAACCTGGATTGTTTTACATGCCACCAATTGATTAAATGTTTTATTTTCACTTCAGTTTGAGACGGAGACTGTTGTTGAAAGGGAACTGACACTAAGTGAAGAACAGCTTGCATCAAAATACAAGGACAGACTGGACCAATCATACAAGGTGATATATGCATATTATTTTACACAATTCACATTGTGAAGGTTTCTTCTTCTAGTGTATATAAATATAATAATATAATTACTTATAACACACGGCTTTTCCTTTTTTTGTCGTATGGTGTGAAAAATTTATGACTCCTTTCTTTAGTGATTATCAGTATCACTTAGCTTTGTACTTGGATTATTTAGGCTAGGGGTTAGGCTGTGATGCAAAATTGCTAAATAGTGTACTTATTCTGGGTTTGGGCTACTCTGGGTCAACTCTAGCTGACAATATTTTGGGCCATTGCAAAATTTGGATTTTCTTTTTAACTCATACCATCTGTGTTGGGGACCTGTATTGGTCATTGCTGGCTAATATCCTTATCCTATCAGGATACTAACAATAATCTTGTTATGATTGTTCAGGGTTTAATACATGAGGTGTTCACCAAAATCTTACGTGGCTTATCTGGTTCGAAGGTTACAAGGCCTGGTTCATTCCGCAGTGCTCAAGATGGGTATGCAGTTAAATCTTCTCTGAAGGCAGAAGATGGATTGTTGTACCCGCTTGAAAAGGGTTTCTTCTTCCTTCCTAAACCTCCAACTCTTATACTTCATGATGAGGTACAACCTTGTTCTGCTTTGATTGCACTATAATATGGCCTGTACTGGAATTTTATTATTATACTTATTACTAGTATTGCTATTCTTTGGCGACTTTGGTCTTGTTGGAATTCATTTTTAACATAGCCCAACTAGTTTGGATAAAAGGTTTTTTGTTGTACCAAGGCACACCAAAGTTTGTCATCTTTTTAGAGTTTATTTATTCTAATCTTTCATGGTACAATTGTGAGCTCTAGGATAGTACGATGCATTTTATTAAATGCATGGTTGGGATTGTGATTTGTTTCATTCTCATTGTCTTTTTCCAATTCCATAATTTTCATAATCTATACAGTGAAATTTGTCTAGTATGGTTTCTTCTCTTTTATTTTTTTAAAGTTGAAACAGCTTGTAAATAACTTACATATTTGATTAAAATAAATCATGCAGATTGATTATATGGAATTCGAAAGGCATGGTGCTGGTGGCTCAAGTGTGTCATCTCACTACTTTGATCTACTTGTCAGACTCAAGAGTGAACAGGAGCATTTGTTCAGAAATATCCAAAGGAATGAATACCACAACCTCTTTAATTTCATTAGGTACTTTCTTCCTTCTCTCTCTCTCTCTCTCTCTCTCTCTCTCTCTCTCTCTCTCTCTCTCTCTCTCTCTCTCTTTTTGTTGCTGTCCTTTATATGTGGTAAAACGTTACTAAAAGTTACTATTACTTTTGAAGTTTGTTAAACTGGCTACATTTATGGTAAAGTACAAATGTTCTAAATGCTTTGCAAAAGTAAAAGATACATGCCCTATATCTTAATAGAAAGTTGTAAGGACTGTATTCTCCCTTACCTTCTTTTATTTTTAAATTATAAAAGTCAGTGCCTGTCATCACTAGTTCTTTTTCATCTTTTCTTCTCCCTTTTAGTGATGTCGAAAAGAGGCAATTTTTTTGCTGTCAGGGAGCATGTGCTATCTGTTGTTTTAGAAATTCACATACCCCACTTAATTTGTTTATTACAATGTATAAGAATGTAATGATCATGTATGTGGGCGATCATGTATGAGGGAATCTACTTTTTATAAACCTCGTGTTTCTACGGAGAGATGCAGGTTTGAGGAATGCTGAAGCCAACAGCACCTTTATTTTACAGAACAAAAAGTAATAACATTGTATGCGCAAGAATTTCACAATGCCTGGTTTATTTCTTTTGTGTTAAGTGGGAAGGGCTTGAAGATACTCAACCTAGGCGAGGTGCAGACAACTGCTGGTGTGGCTGCTGTTCTACAAAACACAGATGACAGTACAGTTGACCCATACCTTGAGGATTTAAAGAACCAAGCTGCGGATGAAAGTGATGAAGAGGTAATCACCTAACTTTTGACACAGATGACAGTACAGTTGACCCGTACCTTTGTCTTCTTTATTCTCCTTATTTATTTGGAATTGTACCTTATCTGTTTGGCCACAATAAGCTGACCACCAGGTAGTGGGATATAGAATGCTCTAGTTGAATTCCTTAACATTTTTTTCTTTGTTAATGTATTTTCTTGTTGGGTCTCATTACCTTGGGTTATATACTTACATTGGGATTTGATAGATTGTTGGAAAATAACACACTCTAATGGAAAATTGACATGTATCCTTATCAAATGGGCAGTGTAAATAACAAATGTGACTCTAGAAAAGTCTATTACTATATGTTTAATAAGACTACTGAACAAATTTGTGCTTCTGCTTGCATTTCTCTCCACTATGCAAGGATCTAAGTGACTCCTGTGTTTTTGGTTTTCTAGCTGATTTGTCTTTTTCCCCTTTAATAATAGGATGAAGATTTTGTTGCCGACAAGGATGACAGTGGGTCCCCCACAGATGATTCAGATGAAGAGCAATCTGACGCCAGTGACAGTGGAGGCGAGAAAAAGGAGGTACTTTTGTTTCATTGCATTTAATTTATTTTGCATGGTTTATATTCTTAGTTCTTGGTTTTTTCAGTACTTTGGCTTTTCAATCATGGTAAACTAAAGGAAGGTTTGTAAAAGATACCACTGATGTTGGTTTTCGTGTGCTAAAGTAAATTTGATTTCAGTGCTTCCTACTAATAAAGTTTAGCGAGGAAACATTTTTCTCAAGTATCATAGATGATCTATTTGGAACAATGTCTATGTTCACTCAAAATTTAGAGCTAAAAGAGATTTGTTATGAAACTCTTTTGATAGCAGAAAATGCCTAAAAAGGATGCAACTTATGTTAAACCATCATCATCCAAAAGAAAGACCAAGGATGGAGATGAAGAGGGATCGAAGAAGAGGCCAAAGAAGAAAAAAGACCCAAATGCTCCTAAAAGAGGAATGAGTGCCTTCATGTTTTTCTCCAATGCAGACAGAGAGGCAAGTTTCTTTTCTTTGGTAAAGCACATAATACGATATTAAATAATTAGTTGATCTTTACTGATGTAGAAAAGGTTTAGGTTACCATACCTTTGTTTTCTTGTGTCAGAAATTTGTAAACCTAATCCAGGGAAAATCAAAATCCATAGTATTTTTCAACAGAATCACATATATATGTTGTTGTAGGCAATATCAAACTTAGTACAAACTATTGTTGACCTTTTACTTCTGTAATTTATGTTGTCATGTGGAGGATATTTTTTACCGAGTATTTGTTGTTGTTGTAGCTATGAGAAAAATATATTAACTTAATATATTTAATATTGTGCAGAATATAAAGAAAAGCAATCCTGGATTGTCCTTCACTGAAGTGGGGAAAGCACTTGGTGAGAAATGGAAGAAAATGTCAGGTAATACTCTACTCTAAACTCTTCTTATTCCTTTGTTATTTTTTTTTCTTCCGTTTGTTTTAGTTTTATGAACTTTTTTTTTTTTGAAAAGCCCTTAGGCAATGTTTTTATAAACTTGTGGTTACTTCTGTGCAGCTGAGGAGAAAGAGCCCTATGAATCTATGGCTAGGGCCGACTCAAAGCGGTACAGAGAACAAATGGATGGGTACAAACGTGGAGCTGCTACAAATGCTGATTCTGGCAATGATTCTGACTAGAATGCCATATATGAATTATCACTGTAGCGTGGGGTTTGGATAGTTTCTGCATGAAGCCACCAGAGTTATTACACTGGTGTGATAAAATATACAAGTAATCTCATGCTGTATGGCTTGTTAATGTTGTAATTTAGACTTTCACTTATTTCCTTGTGTTTTCATTTTCTTTTCTTTTCTTTTTCTTTTTGGTCTGAAGTTGATTGTAATGGCACCTTTTTAGCTAGCAATTAGTTTAGAAGCACATTAGTGGTGATTCTTTCTATTAGGCTTCATAAATCTACCGATTCCTATGTGTGATATTAGTCACATGTGCTTTTTCTTTATCCTTGGACGCGTTGCACGTTGTTAGACCCCGTTAAAGGGGGGCTTTGAAGAAAAGAAGCGGGGCTGGGGCCCGGAGGTTGGGTTGATGGGCATGAATCTCGACAAATCTTTGTACGCTTATGTTGCTGGTTTTTCCAATTCACCAAGCATATGAATCAGTACCTGCTGACGTCGCCAATTTGTTCAATATGCAAATTTAACGTCATTTTACTCGAATTTTTGATTTTAGGACGAACACTCCATCCACTTCCTGCTACAGTTAAATTTTTACAGTAGGTTACGGTTTAACTGAAGAGTTAAGACGAAACTTGTAGAATGGAAAAAATATGATTTTGGTTAATTCATTGAGTGGCAATGTGGCATGTATACGGTACGGTGCCCTTATTTTTCAGTTACGAAGCATGGCTGAGTATTTTTTTTGGCAGCCACCTGAAGAAGGCGATAAGGCACAACGTATTTCAGTTTACTTTTTCATGAAGGACTTCTGTTTTATTTCTCTTATAATTTTTCTTTTTTTCTTAAAAAATGTTTTATCTCCAATCATGGCGGCAACAATTTCAACAGGCATTTCGATTCAGAGAATCTCAGCGATCTTTTCATACATTCTACAAACACAAAGCTAATTTTTATTTACTTGCTATTCACCGAGGATATGTCACATGTTATTCTGAATACAATATGAGACGATAACATCGAATTAGAAAAAAGTGCAACATTAACTTCATAATTTTTGTATAAATATATATACTAAATTAAAATCAAATTGTAAGCAATTGATTGGAATTGACGTGGACTTTTCAGGATATTCTTGTGTGGACATATTCAATGTTGATATTTTACCAATTGTAGAAACTGTTGACAATAAAAATGAAGAAAATTTTGTTGTAGTCCCTCTTGCAATCCTTGACCTGGAACCTCCTGACAAGTGACAACCACACGCTTTAATTACTTTAAAAAGTAATTGAATGGGCTTGTACGCTTGAAATTCAGCGGTTCAGCAAACCAGATTTGACCGATTAGTTCCAATTATTGAGCAAATTACTTTTCTTTCTATATTATTGATTTGTTTGCATTCAATTGAATGCCGTGTCCACTCTGTTTGTCTATCGGAAGGCTGAGATCAATCTAATGTTCATCTTCAAGCGTCTTAATTAGTTAGTTTATTTTCACCAGGGTTTAATGTTGGCACATTGACACATATTTAATTTCAATGTATGGTGAATCAAGGAAACAATTTAACGACTTTTGAGAGCTTTTTTTTTTAGATGGCGTTGACAGCAGCAGTCAACAAGACTTTTGAGAGATTGATGACTTTGACAAACTCTTGACTTCCAAAAATTGTTAGGCATATTGTACTTAGGGTTTAGGGTTAAATTACAATGCACGACTGAGTACTTCTCTTCTTCTTCTTCTTCTTCTTCTTCTTCTTCTTCTTCTTCTTCTTCTTCTTCTTCTTCTTCTTCTTCTTCTTCTTCTTCTTCTTCTTCTTCTTCTTCTTCTTCTTCTTCTTCTTCTTCTTCTTCTTCTTCTTCTTCTTCTTCTTCTTCTTCTTCTTCTTCTTCTTCTTCTTCTTCTTCTTCTTCTTCTTCTTCTTCTTCTTCTTCTTCTTCTTCTTCTTCTTCTTCTTCTTCTTCTTCTTCTTCTTCTTCTTCTTCTTCTTCTTCTTCTTCTTCTTCTTCTTCTTCTTCTTCTTCTTCTTCTTCTTCTTCTTCTTCTTCTTCTTCTTCTTCTTCTTCTTCTTCTTCTTCTTCTTCTTCTTCTTCTTCTTCTTCTTCTTCTTCTTCTTCTTCTTCTTCTTCTTCTTCTTCTTCTTCTTCTTCTTCTTCTTCTTCTTCTTCTTCTTCTTCTTCTTCTTCTTCTTCTTCTTCTTCTTCTTCTTCTTCTTCTTCTTCTTCTTCTTCTTCTTCTTCTTCTTCTTCTTCTTCTTCTTCTTCTTCTTCTTCTTCTTCTTCTTCTTCTTCTTCTTCTTCTTCTTCCAGCCACCAGAAGGCGATAACTCACGAAGTCATTTCAGTTCATTTTTCCTGAAGGGCTTTTTTTTTTTGTTTTTCCTTTCCTTTTAAAAAAAAAATCTCGTAAATTTAGCTTCTAGCTGTTAATTTATCATGGCGGTAACAATTTTAACACTCTGTTGACAGGTTAACAGCCGCAGTCAAACACTCAAAAAATAAAAAAATAAACAACAGGCAGTTCGATTAATTCAGAGAATCTCAGCGCTCTTTAATTAAATACATTCTACTATTTCTTAACTTGGTTTTTAAAAGACAAGTTATTCTTCAAATACAATACGTAACAAACAATGTGTTACAAAAGTACATCATTAACTTCATAATATTTCTATAAGTATTACTTAAAAGTCCAATTAGAAGCGAACTACGATGGAGGTTTCCCTCTTGAAGGGGGTTTGCCATAGTAAGGATCCGCGGTGGGGTATTGGCTAAACTTCCGTCCTGTTAAAAATATCTGTTCCCCAGCTTTGGTGGACATACCTTGGCTCACCGAATCATATCCTTCCTTAACTGAAAAATAATAACATACCTCAATACTATGTAAATTTCAAAGATTAAAGAAAAATTGCGTGGTAATAGTCGGGGGTTGTGGTGATTTTTGTTGTTGTTGTTGTTATAATTATTACTGCTACTACTGTAGTACTATTACTACTTTATGACTTAATTTGATCATTGTTTGTTTTGTTTCTAGCTTTTCTCAACTTATTTGAACTAAAAACTTTCGTTTTTACTTTTGCACTAGCAAGGCGGTTGATGGGAGGTACTGTTTGGGGGATTAATGATCTTTCAACTAGTTTTATATAAATTACATGTTATCAGATAACTGCGCACAAATTAACTGTAAAATAATGTAATTGCGCAAGAAATAGAACAAAAAGGAAGAGTTGCTACTTGCTTGACTCACCAGGTGACAGAGTATTGGCAAAAGTTCTAGCAGCTGAGGTTGGCGCGACTACAGAGCAAGAAAGGATAAGTACTAGCATGGAAATGGAGAATAATTTGAAGTATTTGTGTGCCATCTTCTTTCTGTTTTTTCTTTCCCTTTTTTTTTGTGATTTCTTGTTGTTGAGAGCTAGGTTAATATAAGCGGCTTATATATAGTATAGTCACTCACATATACGAAATGAATTCGTCAACATTTGTGGCAATTACCTTTCTGTGTAATGTTAGACTGAATCACACAGTGTTCTTTCTTTCTTCCTTTTTTCCTTGGAGTCTTTAATGTGATGGGAGAGAATTGCTAAAAATTTTCCATACAACTTTTTTTGAGTAAAAAATGGGGGTCATGCCCTCATCTTTTTATATTGATAAAAAAAAGTTTACAAGATTAGCCAGTGGCTAAAAAAAAAAAAAGAACATCGCTGCCTAAAAAAAAAATTTTCCATACAACTAATTAAATCCCCGCAATAAGAGAATTATTTATGTCATCAAATATAGTATCCAATTAGGACCATCTTTGCTCAGGTAGTTATTATATATGCTTACTTAAATTCAACTATAAATATGGAATTAGTTTTACTCTGTTACAATTTTTGACTTGCCCAAAGACTGTTCATAAACAATACAAAAGTAGATTAATATACGCTACTTTGTAGATATATATGAATTGAAAACATTGGCAAAATCTACATTTTGAATGTTAAAATTGAAATATAGAAGAGCAAAACTGTTGAGTTCATTATTTTATTTTTTTTGAGATACGCTTTCGAAATTTTGCCCGTAAACAACTCACATGTAACAACATATTTGTCTTGCATCTTAAGTTCTTACCAAGTTATCTGTGTGCATGACTAGCTTAATTTAATTTACATTAACGTCGGAACTATAAAAATCAACTCGGCCGTTTGAAGCAACAATATATATTACTATATGCTTTAAAACCTATGGAAAAAGCTCCTCTCTATATATAAAAATTCCATATCTACTATAAAAAAAGTAAACCAGTCACAAAATTAAGTTTATCCTTCCATCGTGTAGGTTGCTCGGTTCACTAGTTATACCATATTAATTGACTCATCGTTAAAGACTTAAAGGTGCCGATTTCATAATTGCTATTAATTGACTCATCGTTGAAATTAATCCTTCCATCATGTATAGGTTCCTCGGTTCACGAGTTATACCATATTTTTGTTTCTTCCGTTTCTTTTTAAAGCAATTGATTGGAACTGGCATGGACTTTCTAGAAGTAATTGACAATAAAATGATGAAAAATTGGTTTAGTCCCTCTTGCACTCTTTGACGACGATCCTACTAACAAGTGACAACCACACGCGACAATTTTAAAGTAAATAAATGGGCTTGTTCTCTTGAAAAGCAACGGCTTAGCAAACCAGACATGACTGATTTATTTCAACTACTATTGAGCAAGTTGTTCTTTTTATTTTTTATTTCCCCCCCTTTATAGTATTGATTTGTTAGCACGCATTTGAAATAAAATTTTTATGAATTTTTAAGATATTCTTTGATTTAAAACTAATTTGTTTTATTTACTCAAGCAATAAGAATTTCATGTCTATTACAGAAGGAGGAGGATTCCGCTGCCCCTGAAATTGACTGCCACCAAATGCCACATGTTTTGAACCGTTGGATCAAAATTTATAAACGGATTTGATTTAATCTAATAGCTGCATTTTAAATGAATCTTTTCTTCTGGTCTTTAAAGGACTCTCACCTTTTGTCTTTTCCGATGCGACTTAAAATAATATAAACTTATATCTCTCTTCCAATCTTCCTCTTCATTTTGGCAGGAAGCGACATGATTTTATTACTTTCTCTCTCAACCCTTCTGTGCATCTCTAACTAGCTATGACTCATGAACAACTCTGCGCTCTCTGGTTTTGCCTTCTTCCGTTGGTTTACCCTTAAACTATTATTTTGGGAACTTGACTTTCTGAATCAAGTTTTTGTCAATAATTTGCCATTGAGAGTTCTCCCAGAGGTTATTTGTTTTCATAGCTTAATTGGACCATTATGGCATTATCGCTTTTGTCTGCAACTTGTATTCATCAAAAGCTTATGCTTTACATTTCTACCACCATAACCGTGTGTACAGAACCAACTTGTGTCTTCTTATCCTTTTTTATAATACCAAACAACATTATATTAAAACATTAAAATTATACTAAGTCAACATTGTGCATAATCAATATTTAAATACAAACAAATCGAAATCAATATACTAAAGTTTTATTATCAAGACACTTTAAAATCTATACTCACAAAATTGGTCCCTAAACTTGCTCTGTTATGACCTCTCCCAACTTCGTCGTAGTGCTCAATCTATAATGGACGGGAAGAAGCAATGTAGAAGAGGAGTGATAAATCTGAGTTTAACCTGCGTGCAGACTGCAGCAAAATCAATAGAAAAAGGTGAAGCAGGAGAGCACAAAATTGTCCATGACTCCATGAGTCATAGCTACTTAGAACACATAGAAGGGGTGCAAAGATAAAGAAAATGTACTAAAGTCCTCTCACGTCCTGCCAAACCAGCCAAAAATGAAGAGGAAGAAAGATTATATTATTTTAAGTCGCATCGGAAAAGACAAAAGGTGAGAGTGCTTTAAAGACTAGATAAAAAAATTCATTTAAAATGCAGCTATTAGATTAAATCAGATCCGTTTATAAGACTTGATCCAACGGTTCAGAACCTGTGGCATTTGGTGGCAGCCAATTTCAGGGGCAGCGGAACCCTCCTCTTACAGAAGTACCATTTTTTCACTATGTTTGTCTATTGGAAGGCTGATATGAACCTACTGTTCATCTTAAAGTGTCTTAAATGCGTCAGTTTATTTTCACCAGGGTTTTATGTTGGCACTAACCGACACATATTTAATTCTAATGATATGATCAATCAAGAAATATAATTTACACGACATTTGGGAGATTAATGACTTTGTCAAACTCTAGACTTCCAAATAAATAATGGGATATTTCCAGCAACTGCCTTTGATTAAGAGTTGGAAAATGGTTTATCATTTTCCAGTTAATTTTGATAGTTGACAAGTTTAAATTAGATATAAGCTTATTTCATTTACAAACAGCGTGCATATATCACTACACAAAATTTGAGGTTCAGTGACGCTTTTAAAAATGGATCTGTGACGCTTTCGGGAATGTCACAGTAGACCCGTCACTGTTCCAAAAAAACGTCACAGATGGAAGGAATTCTGTGACGCTTATTACGTTAAAAAGCGTCATAGTTAGCTAGATCTGTGACAATTATTAAGTTAAAAAGCGTCATAGTTAGCTGGATTTGTTATGTTTTTAACATAATAAGCGTCACAAACGTTCAATACGGGAAACTGATGTTGCTTTTTCCATGGGCCTTTGGTGACGCTTTTTAACATAATAAGCATCACAGATTGTTGTATATATTTTTTTATAATAGCCCTTTTTTGTGGCTAGCCCATTTTGCTAGCCGTACTACTAGTACCATTGGTACACATACATGCATTGTATCAATTCATATATCATCAACACACATATAAATCAAACATGCACATACAAGTCATAAATAGTTATCAAACACATATATATCACATCATATCCGAACAAAATACAAGTCAAACACATACAAGAGTAAGTAATTAACCGAACAAAGTACAAGTCAAACACATACTTAGGATTTTTTTTTTGCTTTTGTTTCATTCCAAAAATTAATTTCTGTTTTTTCCTTTATTTTTTGGATAAATATTACAATAAAAATTACAACTAAATTAAAATAAAATTACAACTCTATTTTTTCCTCTATTTTTTGGGAAAATATTTTGTGACGCTTATTAGGTTAACAAACGTCATAGAAGGATAATAAGATATGTGACGCTTATTAGGTTAACAAACGTCATAGAAGGATAATAAGATATGTGACGCTTATTAGGTTAACAAACGTCATAGAAGGAAAATGTTTTGTGACCCTTATTTAGGTAAAAAGCGTCACAGATTTCCTGACAGTTTTTTTTTTAAGCAAGATCTATGACGCTTATTTATATAAAAAGCATCACAGATTATATAACACTTTTCCCAGTAGCACTCCACAGGTGATCTGTGACGCTTTTTTGTAAAAACGTCATACATGCCCCGTCACAGAAAGTCGTTTTTTTGGTATTGTATCATAGATGGACTGAAATCTAGAAGTGCAAACAAATTACGCAACTTTAAGCTATCTTTGAATATAAATTATTATATATGTGTCTCCTTGTTTATATTTATCTGTGCATGTTTGTTAGGCATACGCATTTTGTACTTTTAACTATTTTTTTTTTTTCCAAATCGCACATTGATTGTCACTTTATTGTAACACTTCTGTTTAGTTGGTGTGGTAATTTTCACCTAATGTTAGAAAAATTTTACACGACTTATTAGGAAGATTGACGACTTTCGTAAAATTCTTGACTTCCAAATATTCAATTAAATATCTTGACCAAAGTGCTACATAACGGCCCTGTCCTTTTCAGCAAGCAACTTTTTCTCTCACAGCTTTCCTAAGTCTTGGAAATAATTAAATTTACTAGTTGACATGTGTTGAACTAATTACAAGCTTATTGTATATAGACAAATTACTAGCTGAAAAGTTGACTTCCAATTACAAGTTTACTAGTTGACAAGTTGAATTAATTACAAGCTTATATAGATAGGGTGCCTATGGACAGAAACCTAGAGGTTCAATTTGTCTAAGACAGTATACCATTGTCGAAGTCAATTTCTTAATTTTTTGTTTTGATAAAATATTTAAACTAAATAGTTTATTTACTAAAGGGTCCTTTTTCATATAATTTAATTATGGCATATAACAATATATTCCATAGAAGTATAAATTTTGGTTATATATCGAGAAAAAATGTATTAATTTGTTTACTTTCATCATCCAACATATATATTAAAATATTCGTTATTTCTCTTATAGGATCGAATAATCACCAAGGACATTAATGCCAATTATATGACAACAGCCAAACGGGGACACAAGTCCGATCGTAATTATTTATCTAGTAAATGATTTAGACAACGGGTTAAGTCAATCAGAAGAATATCCCTGAATAGTCAAACCTATACTCATACGTCTACACTTTTACGAACTCATAGCTAGAAGCTGTTAAAAGATATCATAGTTTTTTTTTTGTTTTAAAAAAAAAAAGATAGCACGAGACAAACTAAAAGAGATGCCAATGTCGCCTGACAAAGGAAACCATCTCCCAAAAGCAAGACTACAAGCCTGTAACTTAGGATTAGGCATTGTTTTATATTCCTAATTCTTGGACGTTCTTTCGATCCTTCGGCTTATGATTCCAGGATAACTAAAAGAAGGTTTCTAAAAAAACACATACCACAGCTAGGGGTATCAGACGTGTTGGACAGTAACGGAATGGCCCATTCCGTTTATCGTTCCGTTCCAACAACGGTATGGACGCTTCATTCCGTTTTCATTTCGTTTTAAAAAACGAAATGCTATTTCATTCCGTTAGACGTTTCGTTTGGACGGAACGGAACGGAACACGTTTATTTACACTAGAAATTGCATGAAATGTCAAAATGGAAGCGAAATAACCGTTCCGTTCATCTCCACGAAACCAGTCAGTATTTTGTGCTGACGACATGGCAAACTGTTCCGCCACTCGTTTCGTTGACACGGAACATGCACGGAAACGAGTTAACGAATTTCCGTTGACAGCCCTAAGGTCCACAGCAGTGGCTATTCCCTTTTGTTGAGGACAGTAGGATTTAGGTCATGGTAAAAATTAAAATATATAATTTTTTGTTAATTGATTTTATGTGGCATGTACTTAATGGTGCCCAACTACGAAGCATAGCTGAGTACATTATTTTTTATTTATTTATTTATTATTTTTTTGGAAGCCAGCAGAAGAAGGTGATAATTTGCGAAAACATTTTAATTTATTTTTCAGCATGGGCTTTTCTTATTTCTTCTACTGTACTTTTTTTTTTAAAAAAAAACATCATAAAGTTTATAGCTAGAGTATTAATTTACAAAGGTGGCAACAATTTCAACAGGCATTTGGATTCAGAAAATCTCCACGATCTTTGTTGGATCAGTCAATAAAAAAGAGGTACTATTTTTTTTTTAATTGTTTTATCCAATGACATGTTATTATTATTATTTTTTATTTAAGGATATTTATTTTGAGAGGTATATCTCAGTCAGTAGCGACTTTATCCCTCTTACGCACCAGGGAATTAAAAATCAAATTAAAAAGTACAGGATTAACTTCATAATTTATCATACGTAATTTCTTAAAATCAAATTACAAGCACAGTACTGCAATGGACACACTTAAATTTTTAAACTTTGACATCGGCAATCTAATTGTTTAAACTGGTAACGAAATTCTAGAAAATTATATGCAGATCACTACATCAGCACATCCTTTGCAATTTCTCCTTAATATGTAATTAACTGGGTGGGCTCGGTCTTGAAGGGGGATTCTGGTAGTAAGGATCTGTGGGGTAGTACTGGCTCAGCTTGCGTCCTGTTAACAGTATCTGCTCCCCAGATTTGCTCAACATGCCATGGCTCACCCCATCATATCCTTCCTTAACTGAAAAATAATAACATAACTCAGGATTAAAAATATTGTAATGACAAATATAAAAATTTTGCATTGTAATTAATGATACAGGGTGGGCCGGATTTATAATGTTTCAATTTCCAAATAGCTCGAATGAAAGGAAAATGTTGCTAGACTCACTGGGTGACAGAGTACTGGCGATAGTTCTAGCTGCTGATGCATGAGTGAATACAGAGCTAGATAGGACAAGTAATGCTAGAAAGAAAATGGAGAGTTCTTTGGAATATTTGCGTGCCATTTTCTTTTCTTTCTTGTTTTTGTTTTTGTTATGGTAATCTCTTGTTGTTGAAAGCTAGTTGAATATAAGCGTCCTATATATGTAGTTGTTGCAGTGGAATCACTGGCATATATAAGTTCAATTCACCAACATTCGCGGCAATTACCATGATCTGTTAGACTAATTCAAAGTTTCAAACAAGGCGTCCTTTTTCTTTTTCTCCTTAGGAAATTGTTGATGTGATGGGATAAGAATTGCTGAAAAACTTCCATACAGAGGAATATATATATAAAAAAATCATTACTGTGAGCTAAACAATTATCCAGGACCAGCTTTGCGAAGGGAGTTATATATTATGCCTATTAAATTCAACTAGGAATATGAAATATGTTTCTATGTAAAAACATTTTACTTGTCCAAAGACTGTTAAAAAAAATTTGAAAGCAGATAAATAAACAGCTACCTCTGTATATATGAATTGGTAACATTGCCTAAATTATAACTTGCTAAAAGACAAAAATTGCGATGGTAAGATATTAAATTATAATTTTTTTTAAAAAAATTAAAAGTTATTGAGATAACATGTGAAGGATAAATGTAGATCTTCATCAAAATTTTCGAGATATACTTTTTGAAACAGTTGATAGTAAACAACTCGCTTACTCACATATTGCATATAACAACTCTGCACTTTGAAGCAGCAAACCTTTTTACTCCACACCTTCAGAAAAAGCTCCTGTCCTTACAATTTTAATCTACTATCCAAAATTTATCCTATCAAATATTAAGTTTACCAATTAAACCTGCCATATTTGAACTTCTAATAATCACTATATATTAATTGAATTATTGTTCTAAGCTTATCCTTCCACCATGTAGGCATTTCTGTTCACCTGTTATAGCACTTTCTTTGTTTATTCTCTTTCTTTTTCCAAGCAATTGATTGGAATTAATCGAAATGGACATTCTAAGACATTATTGGGTGCAAATATTTAACATTGACATTTTACCATTTCTAGACGAAATTGGCGGCAGTTGACTTTATATCTTTATTAGAAATGATGAAATTTTGGTTGTAGTCCCCTTGCAATCTTCGACTCTGAACATACGGACAAGTGACAACCACGCGCATACACAATATATATTTAAGTAATTAGATGGGCTTGTGCGCTTAGCAAACCAGACTAGACCGATAATTCCAACTATTGAGAAATTTACTTTTCTTTCTATAGTATTGGTTTTTTTTTGCATGCATTTGAAGTAAATTTATATTCACGATGATGATGATGATTATTATTTTTTTTAAAAAAAAATGCAATGATGATGATTATTATTTACTTTTCTTTCTATAGTATTGGTTTTTTTTTGCATGCATTTGAAGTAAATTTATATTCACGATGATGATGATGATTATTATTTTTTTTAAAAAAAAATGCAATAAGTTATACACATAGTTCACTTTTATGCTGCAAGAATTCTATTTCTTTAAATAGAAGTACCTTGTCAACTCTGTTTCTCTATGTGAAGGTTGGGATCAACCAACTGTTCATCTTAAAGTGTCTTGATACGTCAGTTTATTTTCACTAGGATTTTATGTACGCGTCTGATTGATACATTTTTTAATCTTAATAATATGGTCAATCAAGTAAACAATTTACAAACATTTTGGGAGATTAATGACTTAGTCAAAATCTTGACTTCCAAGGTGTCATTATCAGGTCTTTCCTTCGCAGCCGGCAAATGACTTTAATATGGCAGCTCAGCGGGAAGATGATATATCGTTTTTTTTTTTAGGGTCAAGATGATTTATCATTACCAAGTAATTTTGATAGTTGACAATTTGAAATCAGAAATGATAAGTGATATCATTAAAAAAAAACATCCCGAGCCACGCGTGACTAGCAAGTGTATATTATAAATGTTCAGTTTAACCAAATGTGTTCAGTTTAATAATTAAAAGTGTTCAATTAAATATGTCAACTAATGGTTTTATTATATAGAATCACGCGTCAGTCTTTGGAGGGAGGCGCGTCAGGGTAGAGTCAGAAAAAAATATTTTAACCGAACAGATTCATGGCTCCTTCTAATTTTTTCATGTGTTTTTTATCCAGTTCGTGACCCATTCGCTTGCCATTGCACGTATTAAAAAATTGAAAAGTAATACTTAATAAAATGAACATTTATATACAATAACTTGAACATTTTTACTTACTACTGAACATTTGTTCTTACTAAGCTAAACATTTATACTTGTCCAAATGAACATTTTTTCTTATAACATTTATATTTTTTATTGCAACTAACTGAACATTTATACTCAATTAACCGAACATTTGTACTATCCAACTGAACATTTGTACTTGCTAAACTAAACATATATACTTAATAAAATGAACATTTTTACTTATAATATTTATATTTTTTAATTGCAACTAACCGAATATTTATACTCAAATAACGAAATATTTATACTTATCTAACTGAACATTCAGGTATGAAATAAAGTATGCACTGGGTGAGGGACTATCAACAGCGAGCGCCTCACTAATTGCGCGCGATGGTAAAATCATCGATGGTGTTAATCAATTTCCATTTGAAATTAGTTATAAACTTATTTCACTTATACACAGGGTGCTCATGGACTGAAGTCCCAAATAAATTACACAACTTTAAGCTATCTTTCAGCATATACACGTCTTCTTGTTTGTATCCTTTACACGTTTGTTAGGCATAAGCGCACATTTAATTTGTACTTTTTTTTTCTTTTCCTAATCGAATACTGATTGTCACTTTATTGTACATTTCTGTTTTCTATAATGAAGTAGTTGGTGAGATAATTTCCACCCAATCTTAGAAAAATTTTACACAACTTGGAAAAATGGAAGACTTTGTATATTTCTAATTGACTTCCAAATATTCAATTCAATATCTTGACCGCAGTGTAGACTCTGTATTTATCATTAAACAGGTTTTCCCTTTACATCCAGCAAACTTTTGATATGACAGGTGAAAATGATATAGCATTTCTAGGTCTTACTACTAATTAAGCTTTCTTAGTTGACAAATTGAATTAATTACATGCTTATATTTTATATATAGACAAGGTGCATTTGGACAGAAATCTAGAGGTGCAATATTTCTAGACCATACCATTTGTCGAAGTTAGTTTTTCAAACTACCAAAGAGTCTCTTTCCATATAATTTAATTATGGCATAAATATATGACATATGTACATATAAGTTTAAAATACGCTTAAATATTCACAAATTTTTTTTTCGAACAATAAATATTGACAAAAATTGATAAGCATTTTTGCTTACTTTCATCATGCAACATATTTATTATAATATATACGTTGTGTTTTCTCTTTTAGGCTGGAATAGTCTTCAAGGACAAAAATGCCTATTGTGCAACAACCAAACGGAGACACTTTTCATATCTTAATGAATTGATTTCGACAATTGGTTTAGTCAATCAGAAGAATATCCCCGATAGTCAAACCTATACTCATACGTCTTCTAGTAAACTTTTACTATGTCACAACCAGAAGTTGTTAACATATATCATCGTAAAAAAAAAATAGCTCCAGACAAACTAAAGAGAATACTCATATATATACCTCCATATTTATTTTCAAACAAAAAAAGAGAAAATAACTATAAAATGTTTGCATGTCGCCTAGTGGCTTAATGGTAAAAGCACTAAGCTGGTCTTCAAGAGATCAAGAGTTAAAGTCTCGCATGCACTTTTAATTTTTTAAAAAATTAGATGACAAAGACCTCCATCTTTCTTAAAAAATAAAAAAAACAATAAAATACTTACTTTCTTTTGTTTTTTTTTCTTTAGGTACGCCATTTTACACTAATTCAGGACGGTTCGTCCATATACTCTCTTGTGCTTTGTAATTAATGCACCCAAGGTTAGAGAAAGTTTATGCAATTCTTTATTTGGCGCATTGCCTCTTCATTTTCTCATCTCTACTACTTATAAATGCACACATCCCAAGAGGTGTTACACGCTAGGTCTAGCATGTAAAAAGGCGTTTCTACCGTTCGATTGGTTTGATCTGTAATTGGATGTGAATCGCCAAATGAAGCAGCAATATATTTTAATTTTCCGTCTAATAAAGAAACAAATTGAATAACACATTTATTTATATTTCTTGTAGATTGAGCAATATTTTTTTATTGTCTAATATTATTTTATTTCTTTATTTGTCCACATATGAGGGCATATTATACCAGTGCATTAAACGGCTGAAGATTTTAGTCTAATCAATATTTAAAAAGAGAAAAATTAATTAATATGAAATAATATACATGATGGACGACGATATTTCAAATACATTATATATATATATATATATATATATATATATATATATATATATATATATATATATATATATATATATATATATATATATATATATATATTTGGCTATGGTGAGTTGCACCTCACGGAGCCTTCCGTGAGTTGCGACCAAAACTCGTGAATCTGATTCAAAATGACCGATCCAAACCGTTCAATATGATCTCCATATTGAAATCTCCTTGTAAACCAAATTTTATATTTTTTCGAAATTTTTAAGTATTTTTTTAGAATTTTAAAAAATCGCTAATCTAATTAATTATGTATCGTTCAAAAACAGCAGTTTTTAAAAATCCGAAAAAAATACTTAAAAATTTCGAAAAAATATAAAATTTGGTCTGCAAGGAGATTTCAATATGGAGATCATATTAGACGGTTTGGATCGGTCATTTTGAATCAGATCCAAGAGTTTTGATCGCAACTCACGGAAGAATCCGTGAGTTGCAACTCACCATAGCCAAACTATATATATATATATATAGAGTTTGGCGAAAATGCTTTGCAAAGCATAAGGACCCTATGCTTTAGTGTTTGTATCCGTTGGATCGAGTTCAGATTTGTGCAGTAATTGAATCGGACAGCTTAGATTTGAAGCGCTAGGGTCTGTTAAGTTTAATTTCCTCTTCCGTTTGAGATTCTCCGTTCACGACAGACTCTCATTGGAAATAAGAAAATATAAACCTAAATGCTCGCTCTCTCTCTCTCTCTCTCGATCCACGGATTGAAGAACCCTCCTCTCCGTCCACGCCTCAACCGGGCGCTTCCTTGCTTGGCCCACCTTCGCTCTCTCACTTCTCACTTTCAACTCCGTGCTCACCTGCGAAGACGAAAGATCTTACAAACGCTAAACCCGAGCATCGTCGATTGGGACTAGTGCGGTTGAGGCCAAATCAACAGACGTGATAGGTTATTTTGTGCATTTCGGTTCATGAGTTGTAAATTTTGATGCAATTTTAGATTTGTGCAATATTCCAATTTGGGGGGTTCTATATAAAAATTTCTAGTAGCTGTATAGATAGATTTCAATTGCTTAAGTGGAATGTCGATAGACAGTCTTCAGTTTCATGGAACTTGCATAAAAGCTTTGTATGTAAGTTCAGCACTAATTGGTAGACCATCACATCCAACTCTCGAGGCTAACGTCGAGTTTCATGATTCCTAAACCACTTAGGAATATGTGGCAATTGGGGCAACAATATGCACAGGGAGGGTTCTCTTGCTGTGTGGATGGCTCTTACAGCCCTCCAAGTCGGGGTGGGGGGTGGGGTGGGGTGGGGTGGGGGGGGGGGGGGGGGGGGGGGTGGGGTCGGCTTATGTGATGCATATGGATAATACTCTCATCAGATATGAAGTGGGGGGAAGCTGCCTCAGCTTTTGGCACTGAGGTTTGTGCTTTGTGAATGACCCTAGTTGCAGCTCTCCAATTGGGAATGGTTACTGGCACCTTTTTTACTGATTGCCTTCAGCTACAACAGGTACTTCAAGGTTGCATCAGCCTTGACTCAGTACCATGGCAAGATTATCAAGATATTGTCAGCCTGCTGAGTGACTTCTGAAGTCAACATGGATTCATTTGCTACTATATTCCAACAGAAAACAATCTAGAAGCGCATCAATTAGCCAATTTTGCTAGATTAGAGAGGGTCTCGTATGAAAATGTCACTTATCTTCTTTTTTATTTTCTCAGGAACTGTAACTCTCTCTGTACTTTCAACTCTGGATGAATGAATGTTTGCCTACGGGCCTTGACTACCAAAAAAAAAAATTCAGCAATATTGTATATACTTTAATTAGAATTTATTTAAAATGATTAATTGATGTGCTTGTGTTCGTTGCTGACCTGATTTATATTTGATAATTGTTGACTATTTTTTCAATCTCTGCTAGGTACAATTAACTAGCATATTAAAATCAACATCAAATACAAACTTGGAACGAGTAGAAAAATAAAACATCAGGATTTGACTTTGGCATGTTCATTTGTCCTATTTACGAAGATGTGATTTCAGACGAGTAGAAAAAAAATAAAAAATATTTGAGGGAAAAAATGAAAAAAGATAAGCAAGCTTGACTATCTACGAAGATGTGATTTCAGACGAAATGAGAAGATTGTTTGAGCGGAAGGGAAATGAGAAGGCTTTGCCGCACCAAGAAAAATAAAAAGGGAAAAAAGAAATAGATAGAAGGGAACCATGCGGAGTAGAGAAGCAGAAGAGACGGGGTTTAAAAATATTTCTTTTTTTTTTTTGAGAAATAGAAGATGGAGTATAATTTATCTCTTTCGGAGAAGACCTACAGACAGAAAAGTAAGACAGACGGAACGAAGGAAATAAACTAACGGAGAAACGGAGAAACTTCAGCGCCTCAGCGCCCAAATTTTGGCTGTCCGATTTGATCTCAATCCCGAATCTGAACTCAATCCAACGGACACAGAATCTAAAGCATAGGTGCTCTATGCTTTGCAAAGCATTTTAGCCAATCTCTCTCTCTCTCTCTCTATATATATATATATATATATATAAAATATCTATTGTGAACCATGATGCATAGAAGGCCTCGTGCACCATGACCGTTTGATCGGTGGTTTCGCAAATCGACAAATCTAAATTAACCAACCCAATCTATATATGGAAATCTCATAGAAAACAAAATTTTACAATTTTTGAAATTTTTTTACTATTTTTTTCGAATTTTTTAAACCTTGCCATTTTTGGATGATAATTCACTAATTATGGTCCAAAAATGACAAGCTTTAAAAAATTCGGAAAA
This sequence comes from Rhynchospora tenuis, assembly GCA_027725995.1. Taxonomy (NCBI): domain Eukaryota; kingdom Viridiplantae; phylum Streptophyta; class Magnoliopsida; order Poales; family Cyperaceae; genus Rhynchospora; species Rhynchospora tenuis. The sequence continues at coordinate 79,472,076 of CM050888.1, forward strand.
AATAGTAAAAAAATTTCAAAAATTATCAAATTTTGTTTTCTATGAGATTTGAATATATAGATTGGGTTAGTTAATTTAGATTTGTCGATTTACGAAACCACCGATCAAACGGTCATGGTGCACGGGGCCTTCTATATATGCATCATGGTTCACAATAGATATTCTCTCTCTCTCTCTCTCTCTATATATATATATATTTGTTCAATAATGACCGCATAAGAAAATGCTTGTAGGTACCAAATCTAAAAAAATAAATAAATAAATAAAAAAGATTCATAAATCTAAAAAAGTTTTCTAGCAGTGGTTAAAACTAATTCTGCTCGTTTTCGAACACATAATACTGTTTCTGAACGAAGAACACAAAAAGTAGACTTTGTATCTCTAATAATTAACCTATATAATAATGATAATTTGTTTAGACATAAAAGTTGATTCCTTACTAAGCATATGTATTTGATATCCATGATATTATAATCGATGTGCATTCAACGATTCAAGTTAATAGCAGTCTTTTTGGCAGCTTTGCTGGAGGTAGAAATCAACTTATTAACCAAAAATGAGGTCAATTATAATTTACAAATCTAGATCATTTATTGATGAATCCGAGCTTTGGTATATGGATAGCTGATCAAGTTTGGGAGATAATTAATGATGAAATTGTATGGCCCTTGCTGTCAGATTGCTAGAATTATCTTAGACTTGATAAGTTGATATATCTTGAGAATGGACGCTTTAAAAGTTGACTTTCTACTTTCAAAATATATAATATATTTGGTGTTGAGTACAAAACTTTTTTGTACCTTAATAATACTAGAGCTGGTTTGTTATCAAAATTCAGGCAAGGGGTGTTGACTCAGTATTTCTGTTGTTAAAAGTAATTTAAGCCCAAAAGTCACCGAATAATTATTTAAGCTGTGGAAAGAAACACATAAAAAAATAATTTGCACTTTATACATCTCTTCTATAAAAGTAACCTGGTTAGTTTCAACCTTGTTCCAACAATTCCTCTGAAAACTGCAAGAAGAGAGAGATGGGTATTTTCTCCTTCCCAAATCTCCAATCTCCGTTCACTCTGATTCTTCTCTCCGTTACCATACTCTTATCCTCAGAATTTGGCAGGATTTCTTGTACAACTCTAAACACCACAAATGGCGACCAACAAACTCTTCTCCTTATCAAATCACAACTATCCGACCCATTGGGAGCCTTAGCGTCATGGAGTAACGAATCCACCACCTTTTTCCAGTGGCGGGGAGTAAGATGCAATAACCAAACACGAGTAACCACAATAGACCTTGATTCACTGCAGCTCACAGGTCCACTGTCACCTTACATAGCCAATCTTACTTTTCTTCAAAGATTCAATTTACCAGGAAACAATTTCTTTGGTCAAATTCCACTCGAATTTGGTCGGCTATCTCGATTGGAGTATCTTAATCTTAGCAGCAATTCTTTAGAAGGAGAAATTCCAGCAATGCTGTTCAGCAGTCCATCTCTCATTTCCATCGATCTCTCGAAAAACAGCTTCAAAGGAGATATCCCTTCTTTTGGTAACAGCCCTTTGCCACAACTCCTGTATATATCTTTGAAACGCAACAATCTCACTGGATCAATCCCCGAATCCATAGGAAATATTTCTTCCATAACCTACCTTGACCTTTCTGAAAACTCGGTAGAGGGAAGCATTCCAGTAAATCTAGGAATAAATTCAAATTTGCAACATGTAGATTTATCCTTGAATTACTTGCTTGGAGATGTCCCCAATTCCCTTTACAACATTACATCTCTTGCATACCTTGATTTGAGCTATAATGAATTAACTGGACAAATACCTTTGACGATTGGTTACACACTTCCAAATATTCAGACACTAAACCTGGGTGTTAACCGATTAACTGGTCCAGTACCCACTTCTTTGTCGAATGCTTTGAACCTTGTTAAACTTGTTCTAACTGAGAATTCTTTAGATGGAGAAGTCCCTAAAAATCTAGGATTGTTGCATAACCTTAGTTATCTTGATTTAAGTTGGAACCAGCTTGAATCTGGTGATTGGAGTTTTCTTTCTTCCCTGTCCAATTGTAAAAAATTACGGTTTCTTAATTTAAATGGCAACAATCTCACCGGGAACTTACCAAGTACTGTTGGAAATCTCACCACAGAGCTTGAAATTTTATTGATGGGAAAGAACAACATTTCTGGTTCAATTCCGTATGAGATTGGAAATCTGGTGAACCTCACTGCACTTTATTTTGATCGGAATCTCCTCACTGGTATTATGCCTCCAACCATCGGCTCACTTCGCAACCTACAAACACTTCAACTATCCACAAACATGCTTTCAGGTCCAATCCCATTTTCTATTGGAAACCTGACACAACTGAGTCAGCTCTGGTTAATGGAAAACCAGTTAACTGGTATGATACCCGCAACCATTGGAAATTGCAGAAATTTGCTTAGGCTAAAAATCTGTCGTAATAAATTTGAAGGGTTCATTCCAAAAGAAATATTCAGCATAACCACTTTATCACAAGAGCTCGACTTAGCAAATAATTTACTAGAGGGAACTATCCCATGGAATGTTGGTAAGTTAATAAATCTTCCTTATCTTGACCTTTCTAATAATAAGTTACAGGGTGAAATACCTCCAACATTGGGTGAATGCCAAGTCTTGCAACAACTCTATTTGAATGGAAATCAGTTGCAAGGAATTATCCCTGATTCCTTGAAAAACATAAAAGGAGTTAAATATCTGGATTTTTCCCAAAACAATCTATCTGGGCAGATTCCTGAATATTTTGAAACTTTTCAGTCATTGGAGTATCTCAATTTATCGTTCAATCACCTAGAGGGTGGTGTGCCAGAAGGTGGTGTTTTTACAAATTCAAGTGCGGTCCTTTTAGTTGGAAATGTAGGATTGTGCAGTAGTAATCCATTGTTTGACCTACCCCCCTGTTCTAAAAGTTCATCTAAGCACAAGTTTTATGTGGTCAAACTAACTTTAATCACAACTGCTGCAATTACTGTCTTTATCTCAATCTTAGTATTTCTCTTGGGTGCTATGTACCGGTTAAAGCAGAGAGATGCAAAAAGTCAGGTCAAGTGCCTTGAAGATGACAAGTACAGGAAAGTATCCTACAATGAACTTAGTAAAGCAACTAATGGGTTCTCTCTTGCCAATTTCATTGGTAGCGGAAGTTTTGGTTCTGTATACAAAGGTAATCTGGATGGAGAAGGTCAAGTTGCCGTGAAGGTATTTGACCTTGATCAAATCGGTGCGCAGAGAAGTTTTACTACAGAGTGCGAGTCCTTATGTAATATTCGACACAGGAATCTCGCCAAGGTGATTACTTCATGCTCGACAGTTGACTCACGAGGCAATGAGTTCAAAGCATTGGTTTTCAAGTACGTACCAAATGGAAGCCTTGAAGAATGGATTCATTCAAAGATTCAAGGTAACAAACTGAGCCTAGTACAAAGGATTAACGTAGCCTTGGACATAGCATCTGCATTGAGCTACTTGCACCACCAGTGCGTGCCTCCATTGGCTCATTGTGATTTGAAGCCTAGTAATGTGCTCATGGATGGTGACCTGAATGCACTTGTGAGTGATTTTGGACTGGCGAAGTTCTTGGTGGATTCAGCATCTGCAGTATGTCAGAGTTCAACAAGCTTGAGTGGGCTGAAGGGAACCATTGGATATATTGCACCTGGTAAGTATCTAACTTACCTTTCTTGGTATTTCTATTTATTTCTCTCAATATTTAGCTAACAAAAACTTAATCCTACTTTTTTTTTTATTTACTGTGCATTTGAAGTGGAGTGAAAAGCTTAGGACTTCTCAGTTCAATTCTTTTAGTCCCTTATTTTGCAGAGTATGCTACAGGAGGTAAGATTTCGATACTTGGAGATGTCTATAGCTATGGAATTCTCCTACTCGAGATGCTTACAGGAAAGAGGCCCACAGATGACAGGTTTAGTGGCCACCTGAACCTTCATAGATATGTCAACTCAGCGCTTCCTGAGAAAATTGGGGAGATATTGGACACAACTATTTGTCAAGAAATTGAGGATCATTTCATGCATACATGTGCAATTTCACTATTCCGAATTGGTCTCTTTTGCTCTGAGGAAGCACCAAAAGATCGGATGACCATGAAGGATGTTGCTGCTGAAATCTCTTCAATTAGAGAGGCACTATTGAAGAGAGAAAGTCCTCTTGATGAAGGAAACTAAGTTTCATTTTTTTGGGCTTGAATTACTAATTTGCTTTACTTTACAACTAAAAAGGAAGTCGCTGTTTCTTTATTGTCTTTTTTATTTTTTTGAGGGCTAATCGTTTCTTTATTGTCAATTTACATTTTTTTTTTGTAATTTATAATCTTGTACTTAATTTTCAAATTTTGCAAGTATCTTTGAATACCAGTATATGCTTGACACAGTAGAAGTTCCATGTCTAGTACTGCATGCATGGTTTGCTGACGACAACTGAACCACTATTAGTATATGCTTGGCACAATAGAAGTTTCAGGTTAAGTATTGTACAAGTATACATATATCATATCAGTATGTCTGATAGGCCTGGCGTCTAAATCTAAAATAAAAAAAATAAAAACAATCGCAGTAGCTTTTCTTAAAAATAAAACAATGTTTTTATTCAAACTGCAAAGAGTAACCTTGCACTACAACTTAATGAGTATATGCTTGTGATGCCCTTTCAAACGTGTAGAGACGTTGTGCTAACAATTTCCTTCCCGTCCATTCTCCTCCAAATCGGAGGAGAAAATATTTCTATAGAAAGTGAAAGATCGGAGGGAATCACTTCCCTCTTAAAATTAATTTTACCTTTCCGATTTCCTTTCAACAAGAATAATTTTAGAATTTTTCTTTTTTTCCTTCCCTTTCCACCAGGTGAGTGTAAATGAAACTTCACCTGTCACATCAAATTATTGTGGAAAATTAATTTTTTCTTTTTTCATATACTGGAGGCTTATTGTCATTTTGCTTTAAACGTTACAAGTTTTGTAGACAGAGTTTTTCGTCCTGATTTCTCTATTGATTCAGATTATTGCTGAATCAAATCAACAAATTCTGCTAGAATCACAAGATAAAATATTAATAAAATTTTGCGCTTGTGCGCTGTAATATTTGTTAACATGTGAATCCCTGAGCATCAATATATATTATTGTATTACTAGCCATCACTTCCTTTTGTTATAAATTTTTGGGATGTTTGATATGACCAGAGGCATAAACAGGATTGGATTTATACAGTAAGAGAAACCTCCAAATAAGGTGTAGCATCAAAATATAATAATCATCTTATTTCCTTTCGTGCCTTTTTTTTCCAATTTTTTATCTTTCTATGCGAATAGGAGACGTTATTAGATTGTGACCAGAAAGAACATAACCGAAAGGTACAAATACTTCCTCCCAACAATGTTAATTACTTTATTTATCATTTATTGAGAACATAAATTATGGAAGATACACAAGAGGACATGTGCCACAATCGGCAAGCATATATGTAAAGAGAAATTTAGACTCCTAGAACAATTATATTTAGTACTCTTTTAGGTAAGAAAATAGGAGGGAATGAAGAAAGACTCTTGTCAGTCTGTCACCAATATCCTCATTTTACAATCTTTTACTTATTCGGTTAATTAAACTGTAATCAGGGTTTCCCTTTGCCTTTGGGGCTGGGGGGGTATCCATAGCGTGGAGCGGTAGAATATGTTGGAGGTTCATAGCCTGCCAGCGTGCGTCTCAGAAACGAGGCCATCTTTTGCCTGACCTTGCCACACATGGTAGTGTCGATCCCATCAGATCTGTCCTTGGCTGACAAATCATAATAACATAACAATATGAATACCAAAATAAACATATATAGCTGCGATATTAATATATATAATTGTGAAGAAACGTAGTTATGAACGAATTTTTTATTATTCTATAATCATAGTGCGAGAAAAGTACCTAAGCGCTAAATTAGAACAAAAATAAAGTATTGAGGTACTCACTTGGCGGCAGAGTCTTTGAAAGAGTTCTAGCAGCCGCGGATGAAGGGAAAAAGGAGCAAGATAGGATAGTTACTAGTAGCAAGACAACCAAGAGTTGTTTGAAGCACTTTTGTACCATTTTGCTAGTTGTCAGTTGTTCTATACAGTGGTTTCAAGGCAGAGGCGCCTTATTTATAGGAGAACTGGTACCTGTTATCTATAACTACTCAAAAGTATTTGTACTTTTCAATAGAACTGGCACCTGTTATCTATAACAGAAAAGTATTTTTACTTTTCAATAAAAAGCAATTATACGAGATAAGTAAAATATATAAATTTAATGAAAAAATGATATATGTTTATAAAAATTACGGTACATAATACAATGTGAACATTTACAACTAATATTTATACTAGGGCTAATCAATCGAGCTTCGCTCGAAATTTGACATATTAATATAAATTTAAAATGTTACTATGTAATAATGGTTGATTATGAATATGTTGTTATGCTTGCAACACAACAGAGAGACGGAGGCACGATGAAAATGATAATAGAAAGAGGTGAAAAAATGAGAATCAAAACAATGTGTTACCAAATTATTTTATGCTGATTAATCGAGTCAGTTTTATGAGCAATAATACTCGACACACAAATAGTAACAAAATATCATGTTACCAAAATTGGAAAAATTGTAATTTCACAATACTTGGAGAGTCAAACTCCATTTAACTAAATGATACCGACACCCACACATCTTTATTTATACTAGAGGGGCATATCGAACTTTGCTCGATAGTAATATCTATAATAAGAATATTTTTATTATGTTTCTATAGTTTAATTATGTTCATTTTTAGATATAATGTGAAGATAATTTATCTTTAGAAATATAGTTTAGTTATTGTACGTATTTTTATTTGATTAAATTTAAAGAGTTTGGTCAATTCAAGGAAATATTATATGTGTATAAATATAGTTATAGTTATATGAAATAATATGATTTATATTATGTTGATATTATTCATGAAATGTAATATGTTTATAAATGACTTATATATATATATATATCATAAAATATCTGATATTTTTTTTTTTTTTTATTTGAATGAATTTGATTTATATTTTGTAAACCAAAATTAAGAATGATGACGAAGAGAAATTAAGATGGGGAAAGACTCTAAGCAACATAAAGAGAGATGAAGATAAGATGAAAATGAATATAGGAAGGTGTCACAAAAATCACAAACAAAATAATATGTTGCCAAATTATTGTAGGCTGGTGAACCGGGTCAACTTTATAAGCAATAATACCCGACACACAAATAGTTACATAGTATTACATTACAGAAATCGAAAAAATGGTATCTTACAACTATTTCACAATGTTTGAAGTGTCGAATGACATTTCACTAAAAGATCCCGACACCCACATATCTTTATTTATAATATATATATATATTCAGCAGATTTGTACTTTAGTCTTTTAATGTCAACACCTTTAAATAGTGAAATATATAATCCACTTTTGATACATGAACGATAGAGAAAGATAATGGAAAAAGAACGAAAGAGAGATTTTGGTTGAGATCACACAGTCTTTTTTTTTTTTGCATCAACTTTGAAGATGTAGTCCAAAAATAGTACAGATAAACAATGCAAGAGTTACTTTTTTATTCATAAATAGTTGTAATATAAGCCAAAAATGAAAATAAGTCAAAACATAGAAACATGAATTATGAGGATTTTTTTTTCTTTTTGGTCATTAATTACGAGGAATTTGAGCTCTCTATTTAATATGTCATGCTATGTGGATACAGTGTGACCGTAAACTCTGTGCTGGTCATCCCCACCGTATGGACTTCCCGTGTGATCATCTCAGTGCACTTTCATCATTGCGTTATTATTATTAAAAATATATTTAATTTTGTACTATCATTGAACTTCACAATAGTAAATTACTATTTTAAAAATTGCGGGACGATATCCTTACTACTCCTAAGTCCATTTCAACATCTACGTCTCTAGATTTGTCGATTACAAAATAATATTATTTGATATTTAACAATTTTTTTTAAATTTTTATATAGGAAGAAGAAATTTGAAGACTTGGATACAAACAATAGAGAAAGATAATGGAGAAATTACGTAAGGGAGATTTAGAGTTCTGAATCAGACATATCTCAATTCTTTGATTAAATTTTATTCTCAAATAATATAACTAAACTATTAGAAGACACAGTGACTCTCTTAAATAAACAAATACAAAATCCTAAAAGATAAAATACATAAAATTTCTAAAAAAACCCTTACAATTGATAAAATTGTAAAGAAAAGTCAAAAGTCCATGAAGGAAGACTCGAATCCCAAATTTGGGTCACGGATCTCCTGTCAAAATTTCAGCCCAATCTCACGGTCAGATCAAAAGTTACACCCTTTTATGTGAAATGTGCGCAGGTCCATATTGCATCAAAGTCTTTAGAGGACTTGTAGGTTAGCTTAGGCTAGGTAGAAGATTTAATTGAGTCCTTACTTATTTTTGAAATAGTCTAGATAACAGAAAGCTCATTAAATATGCAAAATCTAGTTTTTTTGTGAAAACTGGTGGCGTCAGCAACACTGAGAAAACGCAATATTAATATCAAAAATCTGAAAAATTGTAAAATAACGTCACACAATGACATATCGTGTTAGATAACGCTGAGTCACACTGTTGTATAATGCCCACTGGTGTTGTATAACACAAGGTCAGTCAGACTTGGGATTCTAAGTACTTAGGCAGAACGTTAGGCAACGCTCTTTAGAGTTGCTCAACGCTCTATAATACCATTGTGTAACGGCCTACAACATTGCACAACATCCCAAGACTTGTCATGTAGCATTGAGGTGTTCACGCAGATTTGTCATGTAGCATGTGGCAATGCCCCAAGAAGTTGTATAACGCTAAGCGTTGGATAACGGACTAAGGCATCAAGTAATGCAGTGTTGAACTTATCAAAGCTGCCCCTTTTATTTTCGTTCAACCGTTGGTTAATGCCATGGAGCGTTGCACAAAGCTCTGACAGTCCAACGAATATATTAAATAGTCCTTTGATTTTTCAGCAGTAATATTTAGCGATGTACAACGTCCTATGGCATCAGGCAATGTACTGGAGAAATTTTGCCGGTAAACAACTCCCTATGATCTCTATATATATCCACTCCTTATTTTCGATATCTTGAGAGAGTTTTTCCTTGCAAAATCAAACCAGTATTGAGCCTTTGAGCACTAGGGTTAGTCCCCGCTTGAGCTTTTCATAACTAGATCACTTTGAGAGATAAAAGTAGCCTCAAACACCACCGCCCCCACATTGTCGTTAGGTATAGATTTGAATAGGTTGAGAGCTTATCTCTATTGAGACCGTAGTGTCGTTTGTTATTCGAGTTAGGCCGATTCGCCTCGAATGTCCTTATGACAAGGTGATTCGATTCGAAGCTGTAGTCATGTTCTTGTTAGAATTGAACGGAGTTTGTCCTTTTCGTGGTAGTGGAACTTCGGAGACGTATGACTAAGGCTAGCATATCTCTAGCGGATTAGAGTTTTATATATTATCACATCGTGTCTTCATTTTTCTCTCTTTCTTTCTTTCTTTTTTTTTTTTTTTTTTTGCTATATACTTGAATTGCTTGTGTGTGCTTGTCAATTGTTAGATACCAATTGAATCGTATTAGAGTCGTTCATACCAAACCGGTCTAGAACTTTAATTATTTCTACTAAATCTTGATTAAGCCGTCCGAAAAGTACCACACTTATGCTAAGGCAAGAGTTAGAAAAGGAGGATTTCTGTTGACCGGCTCAGAAATATCTCTCTGGCAGGGAAAAAATTATAAAATTAGATATTTGGAGTAAGGGGAAAAAAAAAGACACTTTCAACAGTTGCATATGCTTCATTCTATTTCTAGGAATACAATGGGGCTATATTTAATTGGTTCATCAACTCAACAATCAAAGAGCCCACCACACCTCTTTCAAATGACCAAATTTATTTATTTCTATCCATTTATTCTTATTCTTATTGTATTATTATTATATATTTTCTTGGAATTACTTTTCCTTGTGGAGTTCATTTGACCCTTGACGGCCCACTAACTAGAGCAATCTAAGCATCGTTCCATATATATATACAGAGTTTTGCTATGGTGAGTTGCAACTCACGGAGCCTTCCGTGAGTTGCGATCAAAACTTGTAGACCTGATTCAAAATGACCGATCCAAACCGTCCAATATGATCTCTATATTGAAATCTCATTGTAAACCAAATTTTATATTTTTTCGAAATTTTTAAGTATTTTCTTGGAATTTTAGAAAATCACTAATCTAATTAATTATGTATCGTTCAAAAACAACAGTTTTTAAAAATTCGAAAAAATACTTAAAAATTTCGAAAAAAAATATAAAATTTGGTCTGCAATGTGATTTCAATATGGAGATCATATTGGACGGTTTGGATCAGTTATTTTGAATCAGATCGAAGAATTTTGATCGTAACTCACAGAAGGATCCGTGAGTTGCAACTCACCATAGCAAAACTCTATATATATATATACACACACACACACATACATATATATGAATGCTATAATCAAAAGGCGTTAAACATCATATTTTATGTTTTTTCAAAATTTTTTATTTTTTTAGATTTTCTAAAATTGAATGGTCCAAAACTAATTAAATTGAGGATTATCTGAAATTAAAAAAATTAAAAAATAACAAAAGATTTTGGAAAAAAATATAAAAATTAATCTTCAAAAAGATTTTATCATGAAGATTGAATTGACAATTTTAATTTCAAAAATTGTAATATGATCGTGTTTGACAAACTTAAATGTCAAACGCTTTTGACTCTAACAATATTTTTTTTAATATTAAATTTTCTACACTTTGACATCACTTAGAAGCATATATTAGATGACATTACATACTCTTAGTTTTGACGAGTATGTCAAAGAATTGCTCCTTTGCTTATTAGTATGTCTTTTTTTTAGTCATAAAATAATCGGAAGTTAAACGATTCATATATAGCATATATATATGAATCGTTTAACTTCCGATTATTTTCTATTATGATTTAACTTGAATTTTGGTCAAGTTGAATTCATATGATCAGTCTGATCTTCTCTTTTTTTTTAAAAAAAAAAAAAAAAACTGGTTTAATAAAATATTAAACATAGAGTAACATTATTTATTTTTTTTTTCCTCAATCATTCCTATTATTCACGTTTGCTTGGGAAAACCATTGTCCGTTTTGGACCTCATCTGCACAATTAAGTCTTTTCAGATGGATCTTTGTATGAACACAAAAATTAGTTCCACCCAAAAAAAAAAAAAAAAATAGATGTACTTTAGAATTATCTTCTCATAAAATAGTCTTTGTCGGGAAGTTTGTGCACAAATTTTCTATCTTTGTATCTTATCTCTTAGACTAATATTTTGTTTCTCCGGGTTCATTTTGTAAGTCCAACTTTAGTCATATTTTGTCAGGCTAAAGTTTTGTTTGTTTTGATTTCTTTTTCCACACTACTGATTGGAAATTGCAAGAAACTTTGAAAGAAGACGTGCAATAAATCAATAATTCCAGTTGAGATCAACGGCGGAAGAACACCGTTAAAGTGTACATTCGTAAGATCCGTCAAACTTATCTTTGTACTGAAAATGAGAATGACTGGATGCCGCAACGGAGGGTAACAACAAGTTTACTTTCAAACTTTCCTGAGAATGAGAATGACTGGATGCCGCAACAGAGGGTAACAACAAGTTTACTTTCAAACTTATCTTTGTACTAAAAATGAGAATGACTGGATGCCGCAATAGAGCGTAACAACGTATTAACTTTCTTACAAGGAGGACTTTTAGCCACCTCCAAAATTGACTTGTACTCTTCTCTTTTCTCTTTTCATGTACGGACATAGTGACGTATTTAGCTTGGTAATCTAATCTAAAGTATTAATTAAAAATTGTGGCAAGTTGGCCACAAATAGTTTTTTTTTATATTTTTTTTTATAGTTTGTTTAAAATAAATTAAAAATAGTACGTACAAATTAAATTAAGTCATACCAATCATTAATATTAGCAAGATTTTTTTGAACAGAAAATTGATGTCAAGTTTTTATAGCGACTTTCTATATAAGAAATTACTAATTTTGAACTTACAAATTTTTGTCTATAAATTTTAACAAGTTTTTTACAATATATTTTTTTATATTTTACATAGCGCAGCGAAACTGCGATTGTCATGTCTAATTATCTCTAATTCGTTGTCTCAATATCACTGGTGGCGGGAAAGGGGAACCGTGTTACTTACTTTTACAAATTCACTCTCTAAGTACTAATGGTGAATTAAAAGGAAGTGTGATAATTGAATTCACGCTTTAAATACATAAAGCTTCATAAAGCTTCGACGCTCGATGAGAAAATTCTTGCTGATATTTAATTATCGAATTTTTTCAACAAATCGAGTTTTATTGGAGAAATTTAATATTTAGATTATTCCAAAAAATAATAGGTTCTAAAAAATTCGAAAAAATTGTAATAAATTTAAAAAAAAATATAAAATTTGGTTTGTTAAGAGATTTCAATATATAGATTAGATTTGTTAAATTAGATTTGTCAATTTATAAAAATTCTGACGAAAAAAAAATACGATGCATAGACTGATTTATGCATCATAGTGCATATTAAACTTCCTCATATTATTTTAGTAACTATAACATATAGTTGATTGAATTTCTAGACATATTTTACTCCGAAATAATAAAAAGAATAAAAATGTTAATAATATAGGAATTAAATATTGTTTATAACGTTTGTATATATATCACATAGTTTAAAATTAAAATAATATAGGAATTAAATATATAAATTTTAAAGGACACATGGTTGTTTCAAGTGGGCTCGTGACTCATGAGCCAACTCAAGTTGAAATATTTATGTGCGACTTTGAGTTAGCTCAAAAAGTTCAAAAGTATTTCTAACTTGATTCCAACCAACTCGAATTCTAGATAAGCCGAATTTAAGTTAGCCCAGGCTCGCACGAATTCTACTCATATACAGCCCTAAATCAATCTATTCAATTGTTTTTTTCTAACTCGAAACTCTATATAAGACCTATCTATAATTAGTACAAATTATATTTTCGACTATTAATTAAAATTATAACATTTGTTGATATTAGACAAAGCAGTTATTGTTAATAGTTCAATCTATCTTATCATTGACTGGGTAGAAATTTTATATAAGACGAATTTGTGATTAATCCAAATTTTATTCTGGACTGTTAATAAACATTGAAGATATATCGGTAGTGGACAAATTAGTTGCTGTAGATTGCTGGATCCACACTACAAGAAAAACGACCTTTAGATGGATATTTATTGCAAGATTTTTTATTTAGCTACATAGTTGGCAATATTGCTAGATAATTTTGCAAGATAAATTCTTAGTGTAGCTGGAATTTTATAAAAATAGTATTATTGCAAGATCTCTTCTAATATCTTGCAGGGAATATTATTAAAATGGAATCTCCCATCAATAATTTTTCACAAACATTGGCTCCAAAAAATGACAAGCAGCAGCGCCAAGATGAATTTGGTATTAAAAAAAAAATTCCCTCTTTTTTTATATAAAAAGGATGGAGCAAAAAATAAAAATAAAAAAGAAAAAAATGTGCGGCCATTTATTTTTTCCACCCGAGAAAATAATTGTTTGTTATTGAATTATTTTTCATATATATGGTTGAGATTTATATGTCCGGTCTCACAAATGATTGTTTCATTCAGTTATAAATCGGAATTGCTTAGGATCATCCTATAGATCCTATCATCCTCATCATCCCCTCTCATCTCCTCAATTAACGCGTGAATAACTGTCACGCGTTAATGAGCGCATCCCCTCTTTCCTTTTCTGTTCACAGAGCCTACGCTCTTCATCCCCTCTTTCCTTTTCTGTTTCCCTCCATCTCTTTGTTCACTTCCTCTCTCCATCCATCCCTCTGTCCCCCTCCTTACCAGCAGCTAACGGTTGAAGATGAAACTACTACCGTTGAAGTTACTAAGCTAACTATTGAAGTTGAAACTATTACCTTTGAAGTTAATAGCCTAACTGTTGAAGTTGAAACTATTACTCTTGAATTTAATAAGCTAACTATTGAAGTTACTGAACTAACTGTTGAAGTTGAAACTATTACCTTTGAAGTTAATAGACTAACTGTTGAAGTTGAAACTATTACTCTTGAATTTAATAAGCTAACTATTGAAGTTAATAGGCTCACAGTTGAAGTTGAAACTATTACTCTTGAATTAATAAGCTAATTATTGAAGTTACTGAACTAACTGTTGAAATTACTAGGCTAACTATTGAAGTTGAAACTATTACACTTGAAGTTACTAGGCTAACTATTGAAATTACTAGGCTAACTGTTGATGTTACTAGGCTAACTATTGAAGTTACTAAGCTAATTGTTGAAGTTATTATGCTAACTACTGAAGTTGAAACTATTACTCTTGAAGTTACTAAGCTAACTATTGAAGTTACTTAGTATCTTCAACAAAAATAGTTTTAGATTCAACAACTAGAGGATGACGCTGAGCAGAATGGAAATGGCGCGAGTAAATAGGGAAAGCGCGAAGAAGAGGGGAAAGCGCGGACCAGAATGGAAAGGACGCTAGGATGATTCACGTGTTTTTTCTGTTATTAATGAGCGCATGATGGGGATGATGGATCTAGCGGATGATCCTTATCAGGCCCGGTTATAAATGTATCCAACCTCTACTTTTACAAGCAAAATAGTTGATAGCGGAAATTTTGTATCATGACTTCGGCTCAACAATAAGATCCTTGTAATCTTTTTATGAATAATATAAAATCAATGCTTATTTTAATCTCTTATCAAGATTTTTTTTACATAAATAACAGTGGGGCTAAAATATGATTTCGGCAAAATTTATTTCTCTCCATTCTTGAAAGAACTGATCAAAACAAAATTGATTTCCTAATAATGTTTTTCCTAATTGGTAGGTTGCATTCGCTAAATCCTTCAATTAATGATGAACATTTCATAAAAAATTAAATCAGATCAAATTTGAGGTATAAATAATTAATTGGACATCATTAAAATATAGGCAAAATTGGATATAACCCATACAATTTTTTCCAATTGGAAATAACCCCGTAAACTTTGGAATTGGACATTTACTTTTTGTTTAGTTTTAAAAGCTTTTGGTAACATTGGCAAGGAGAAGAGAAAGTCTTACGCTATGCTATTCACAAGTAAGAGTTTACTACTGTTTGCTTGGCTTGGATTGTTAAAAAAATGGTATGTGATGTATGTTTTATGGGCAAGGTCCTTATGTGCCTTAGTACTATGCTCTAAAATACCTACAGAGTTTGAATTTCTATTTTTCTGATCTTTTTTAAAATTATATTATAACAAGTTGTTCCTTTATACTCTTATCAAGAGTTGCACCCATATCAAGAGCTACACAAGTATTTCATTTAATTTTAAAGTTTTAGCTTTCTTCTTTCTAATATTTTTTCTATTATATTGTAGGTGGCTTGGGACATCAAAGACTAATCAATATGAAAACTTTCATATCTTCCATACTGCATGCAGGTGTGATAAGTTATGGTTCTTTGTTTAAACTTATTCATTGTCAATTATTTTATGAATTAAATTAAGTCAATGGAATATTACCAAGTTTTTCTTTTGCACCTGTACCGGGAGCTACTTTGTTTCCTATGGAATGTACTGCATGAAGATATAAATCGTGTTAAGATATGTTAAGTCAATGTTGTATTTTGTTAATTTCATGTTGACGTTGTAAATCAAGAGTGATTGATATTCGAGTTAATTATAAAATGATCTCGATTATTAATATTTTGTATTGTACTTGTTGCGATATTTTGATTCTTTGTTTTTATAATTATTATAAGAATATTTATTCATATTGTTTGATTATGATTGTATTTCCATTTAATTATATGCAAATGAGAATATATACAAAATTTAGATAGACTTTAAAGGTCTGTTAAAATTGTCATTTTTCATGTTGCAGCAAATGTCAAATAATTAATTGATTATTATGATTATTTTATTATAATTTTATTATATATTTAAAATTTAAACAGCAAGATAATTTGATCATGCTACACCTTAAGCAAGGATGTAGCAAAGAATTCATTTTGGAAGAAAATTTGATCATGCTATTGTTAAAATAGTGTAGCAAAGAATTAATCCTTGAAAGACTTTTTTTGTCCGGCTGTTGATGAAACAAAGGTGTACCTTAAAATTTATCATTGCAAGACTATTTATTATCTTTACCAATACATGAAATAAGTCTATATATAGCTCTTTGCAACACTGAGTTGAGCTAGACTAAAGCAAGTCTATCAAAAAATTTTAGCAAGAGTTTTTAGATTATTTAGGAAGATAATTGTGTCTATCTAAAAGACATCTTTGTTGCCAACAGTTCATTTTGATTTTGAGTTTTGACATAAGTCGAAACTCCAAACTTTATATAAGAATTATCTATGGTTAATTAAAATTTTATTTCAATGGAAATTGTCCGATATTAATTTTGATATTCGACAAATTAGTCTTCGTTAATAGTTCAATCAATCTTTTTAATTGACTGAGCCGAAACTATATATAAGACCTAGCTGTGATTAATCCAAATTTTATTTTGGACTATTGATGGAAATTGGAATATATTTTGATCTTTGGCAAAATGCTTGCTGTAAATTGTTGGATTTCAACTACTTAGATGCTTACTGAGCCGATGCTCTACATAAGACTAATACATAATTACTTAAATTTTATATATATGAATTTGGAATAGAAAGATGAATAGTAATAAACAGTGCCATCATGCGTAGATATATACCGTTAATCCTCTATCAATAGATGATTAGTGCTGTTTGAAAGTTGTACCTCATTCTATCATTATTGTGCTATGGCATATACGTTTGGCACATGTGGATGGAGGATAAGTGAGAAGAATTTTTTGAGTCCAATACTTTTTTTGACAATGAATTTCTGTATGTTGAAATGTATTATTAGAATGTCCCACATGTTTTACTTATATGTTCTCAAACTGCTAAGATTATACATGCGTTTGATGTTTCATATGCGTAGTGTTTCAAATTAAAGTGTACCACTCACACGCTGAAATATGGGGGCCTTTTCCTTAATTTGTGCAAACTTCTAAATATTTAGTCCGTTCTAATTTCAATGCACCAATATATGTAGTCGACTTACAAGTTCTGGCTTCTCTGTAATGGAATTAAAGCAGGACTTTTATGTCTTATATATCAGTAGTTTTCATTGGCCTCCCATTTTCATTTTCATGATGCATAGATCGTATCTATCACTATCAGCAAACTTTAGTTACTGCTTACAACCTCTAACCTATGACCTAAACCATGATGGAAGAATTAATACCTCTAACCCTACAATTTTACCTTAAATAATTTTACCACATTTTATAACTAAATTATATTATATTAAGAACTAATAAAAAATATGAGCAACAATGCATGCCGAGCCACAACGAAAATGTCTAGTTAAAATTTTATTTTCGATTATTAATAGAAATTGTAAGATAATTTTATATTCCACAAAGCAGCTCTTGTTATAGTTCAATAATGCTTTTCAATTGATTGAGCCGAAATCGACATATATAAAACCTAGTTGTGATTAATCCGAATTTTATATTTTGGACTAATGGAAGCAAAAAAGAATATATTTTGGTCTTGGACAAAATGGTTAATGATATTTTTATTCATGATATTTTTATTTTGGGGTGATAACGGAAATTGTAAAATATTTATGGTATTCGAAGGACTGGGCTTTACAATAGACTGAGCCTAAGTTCTACATATGACATAGCAAAGATTAATCCAAAATTCCAAATTTTATTTTGGACTATGGATGGAAATTGAAATGTATTTTGGTATTGCGCAAAGTTTGCTGCAAACGGTTGGATTCACTTTAAATAATGTTCAATATCATTAAAGCTCTAATAGAGAATTTCAAAATACTGAAAATAATATTTTGCTATGATTTTTATAGAAGCATAATCAAAGTCAAGACGAACATGGAGTCCAGCACAGATGGTCAGTGACTCCGCCGTTATTCTAGAGGTAACGAGTTCAATTCCCGCTGGACGCGGAATAGGTAGCTATAAATAAATAGATACATAAGTAAAAGAGGGATAAACTCTAATTTATAGAGTGGGCTAAAGCCTTTATAAATAAATAGCCTCTTATTTCAATAAAAATAAAATAATAATAATAGCCTTTTCAAAGAACAAAATAAAAAAAAAAAAATTATCAGATAGATAGAGAGAGAGGAGAAAGAGTATAATATTAAAATATATAACTATACAAAAATATTTATAACATAATTAAGTATAATGGTTATATAACAAAATCGAAAAATTGTCAGGGAGAGGGAGAAAGAGTATGATTTTTTTCTTCTGATAACTGTTTCGCAAATGTAAAATAATATGATATCAATATAACATAATTAAATATAATTAATGGTAATATAAAATTTTCATTATTCCAATATATTTATTATTTTTAATGACGTTTCAATTGATGTTAAGGAGAATATTCGAGCTTCAATAGAGTAATAATCAAAGGATTATACAGAACTTAATTTTTTATGCTAATCCAACCTAGACCCGCAATATCTATCCGTAGACTTGCTGTCCAACCATCTGTGTGTACGGTAATACAAAAAATTGACACTCGGTGACTTAAGTGAAGCCAACAAAAGCAGTTGCTCTCATCTTTTAATGGCAGATATCAATTTTTGACTGAGTCAATGCTTGAGGTGAGAGCTTTCTTTAATTCATGTGCTATCATGATAAATCTTATATTTGACTATCGATGGAAAATGCAAGGCACTTTTTGGTGTTCGACAAACTCAGTTGTGTCGAAGTGTTCAATTTTATTACTGCAACTGTACTTTTCACCCAAAAAAAAATAATAAAATAAAAAAAAAAACTCTACATTTACCTGGACCGAGTTTCATTTTGTAAGAAACTTTACAAGGAGAGGCATCCACTTGGGGTAGATCTTCGACACACTAACACCATTTTTTAAAAGGCTGTCAGAAAATTGACTAGTGTATTTTGATAATAATTTCCACACAATTAACTGTTAATAAATGCTTTGATATCAAAATTGATTTGGGCAACAAGGTATTTTGATAATTTTTAGGGTGTTCCATCAATTTAGGGGTGCCCAAATAAATTTTTACACAATTAATGTTAACATGAAAATGTATATGCAAGATACTAGAGGGCAGAATGGAAAAACAAGAAGTTGAAAGAAAAGAATGTATTTTTTTTTTTATCCAATACCTAATAAAATCACCAGAGTGTCGTTTGAATGGGTTAGAAATTGGATAGGAATAATATAAATTTAGAGAAAAATACTATTCACAGGAATTGTGGAAATTGACTATTCTTAGGAATTGGAAATATTGTTTGAATAGTGAGTTTAGGAATAGCGTTGGGAAGTGTGAAAAAGTAGAAAGAAAAGTGTTATTGGAAAGAGTGTTATTGAAAATTGTGTTAGAAATGAAATTGGCTATTCCAAAATGGTTTGGATGAAAAATGTAGGAATGAAATTGCCAATTCCTAGGAATTGGCCAATTCCATCCCATCCAAATGAGCCGATATGTTTAAATTATTAAAGAAATTGCATAATGTTGAATATCTTGGAGGTTAGCAGCGCTGAGAAAGCATTTCAAGATTCATAAAGTAAAAATATTGTTTGTTATTATTTTTGTGGAAGTATAATATTTTTAGAAATTTATTTTATGCCACTCCAAAATAATCTAATTCTATATAAACCAAGTCTGTCAGCTGTAGAAGTATAAATTATATAGGAATGATATGCGTCATCCAACAAAATATCATCTACGCCATCCACTTACGAAAATATTTGACAAATTGAACACATAAAATAAATAAAGTGAACAAATACAATAAAAATATAAGTTGAACAGATACGATAAATTATGTGAGCACATACAACAAATAAGATGAACAAAACACAACCAATAAGTTGAAAATATATGCTAAAAAAAGTTGAACAAATATAATAAATAAAGTGAATAAATACAGTAAATAATTCATTTAAAAATAAAAAATAAATTAAAGAAAAATAACAAATAAGATATGAAAACAAAATGAACAAAAATAGTAAACAAGGTGAACATATATAACAAATAAGTTGAACGAATACAACAACAAAGTTTAATAAAAATAAGTTGAATAAAAAATAAACAAAATGAAGTGCTAGGTGAGAGAAATGAGAGAGAGCGTTGGTTGAGGAGGAGAAGAGAGTGTTTGGTGAAAAAGAGCGGAGGGAACGTTGGATTGGATGAGAGAAGAGAGTTGAGAGAGAGTTAGATAGCACGGATGACAAATCCGTGAATGATAGTAAGTAATTTCCTAAATCCTAGAAGGGATAGAGGATTTTCTCCGGAAAAATTATAACTAATTTAACTTAATACGAAATTTTAATATAATTCGATTTTAATAGAAATTATATAAATAACCTCGCGATAACGGATACAAATTCACAGAAGTGTCGGATTATGCTGCAACCTCCGAAAAAATTATAAACACTGCGATACTAGCCGTCCCAAGTTTTAAATCGGCAAAACTTTCCCAAGTATTGATTCATTGTGAACCAAACCATGTAGTATTAACCGTGGATGAATAGTTATTTTTCTAGTGGAACATTAACACATAATAGCGTTTTGATATGGTTATGAAAGATCAACGAAAATTGAAATGTGTATGGGTTGCCTTTCTTGTTATCAAGCAGTTATATGCATCGGGAGCCGTACTATGCCACCTTTTCCATCAAAAAGCAAAAGATTGAATTTATAATGTGTACATTTCTCAATTCAGCATCACAAACAACGAATTTAAATTACATGTACCGATATTGAGATTATTTGTTTTTTTTCTAAGAAAGAAATTGTAACTTTTGTGGAAAAATATTACAACATACTTTCTTTAACCGATCATAACCAATTTGTATAAATTATTAATAAATAAGAATATATTGTTATTATTATTATTTAAATATCTTCTCAAATTGAATTGTTAAATAGTGCTTAATTTTAACAAAAAAAACATTAATGTGAAAAAAGAAAAACTTTACCTCATAATTTTTGTCTTTTAGTTCGGATAGATAGAAAAATAAAACATTCAGTTATGTAGACTTAAATTTTAAAAAAATTGTGGTGTGTCGTATCCAAGTCCTCAATAATATTTTTTTAGTGTTCCCTGTTTTGTCGGCCATTTCATTATATATATGGAAAAAAAAAAAACTTGGATTCATACGTAGACAAAGTAATCTTTGTGTTTGTAACTCATATTTCTATTAAGGGTGATTTAGACTTATGCCACTGTAAATATTTGAAATTAGAGATATGTCATCACTAAATAACAAATTATTTTTTTTGACAATATGAAATACTAGAGATTAGATTTTTGCCATCGAACAATTACATGACAATTTTACCCTTTTAAATATGTCACTATAAAACTAAAAAATTAGTAATATGCCATCACAAAAGATATAATTAGTTTTATGCCACTGCCAAATAACAAAATTATTCTATGTCACTGGTGCATAAAAATATTGGCATAGATCTAATAATTCATAATTCTCGAAGACACGCAACATGGTTTAGGACCCATTAAGACCTAAAATAAAATTTCAATTTCACAACTCAATTAGCCAATTACCATATATTTACATTTTGTAAATAAAATAAATTAAATAAAAAAATGTAAGGTAACGTTACCGGATGTGATATGAACTTCTAAAACTTATTTTGAGCAAATAATAAAATGAGAAGAGAATGGTGGGAAGAGAATGAATCTTGGATGTTTATATAGAACGGAAAGCGAAAATTATAATGGTGGACCAACATTCAATTTATCAATACTTTCGGAATTTACAATTCCGATACTAATTAAAAAAATTTAAAACTTTAAACAATTTTAAAAAATTAAATTAAAAAAATTAAAGTGCCCTGAAAAAAGTAGGTGAAATCACTAGTATCGGAATTCTAAATTCCGAAACTAAGAAATTTTTTTTTTAATTTATTTTCGCTAAGTGGGTGAAATTGTCGGCAGGTGAAACTGCGCAGTCATTTTTTAATTTTTGATTAAAAACGGATTATTTTAAATTTTCTTAAGTAATTAAGGTTAGTTATAATTTTTCCGGTGGAAAAGGACGTTTTTTAAAGACTTGTATGTCAGGTCAACTGACATGTAAGCCTTCTGAAAAATATTTAGGCATGTTTTGAAATAATTAAATATACAGTAATAATTATTTCAATTTTTAAAGTATTTGCTTTCAAATTGATTGAAATAAGAGATGAAGGCAGTAAATCAAATCGAAAAAAAGGAAAGAAAAAGACAGTCTTTGACATAACCAAAATTCATGCTTTGTCTGTAGAATATCTCTCACGAGATGATCTTCTAATTTTCAACGAGCAAACTGATGAAAAAAAATGTAGATGTTATAAACTGTGATTGTAATTAATTTATTAATATATGTTATTCTGTGGAACATATTTGCATCGCAGAAGTACAATTGATGAAGCTAATCAAATTTCAAAGGGCATGCAAAGAATATAATTTTAAAATGGTTTGTATAACTTAGAGATAGGGATTGTGCGTTATAGAGAGGGATAGGTATGGTGTGTTGCCATAAAGGGGGAACACTAACCATCACGCGGGGGTGGGGGGGGGGGGGGGGGGGGGGGGGGGGGGGGGGGGGGGGTTGTTTGTCGTACTTGTACCTATTACTGCGTCATGTGTTAAAAAATATATAAATTCAAGATGTTCTATCTATTTGATATTCTAATATCTCGGAGCTTGTATTAGACTATACTATCTCACAAATTTCCTGTTTTGAACGGCGTTCACCTGGAGAAGCATAAAATCAGGTATTGCGTCATAATTTGAAAACATATAAGGGTAAAAAATAAAAATAAAAAGGAAGACAGTATGTGTGAAACAGAGAGCTGGTCTATATAAAGAAGTGGGTCTTACACTTGTACAGTGTGTGAAAACAATGACAAAAGAGATGGAAATGGGCAGCCTAACGTCTCTATGTAACTTCCAATCTTCACTCATCCTCACTCTTCTCTTTCTCATCATCCTCGCACCATCAAAATTTGGAACTGACGCAATAACTCTAGACACCACCAATGGTGACCGGCAAACCCTTCTTCTCATCAAGTCGCAACTATCTGACCCATTTGGGTCCTTGGCTTCATGGAAGAACAACACCAACTTTTGCCGATGGCGTGGAGTGACATGCACAAACCAGACACGTGTAATCAGATTAGATCTCAATTCACTTACACTCACAGGTCCCTTGCCGCCTTATATAGCCAACCTCACTTTCCTTCAAAGCATCGACCTGTCAAACAATGAATTCTCTGGTCAAATTCCAGTTGATTTCAGTCGACTCTCCCATTTGGAGTATCTTAACCTTAGCATGAATTCTCTGAACGCTGAAATCCCCTCAGCCCTCTTCAATGGTCGATCGCTTGTTTCAATCGATCTCTCGATAAACACCTTACATGGAAGCATCCCTCATTTTGTAAGTAATCTCTTGCCACGACTCCGGTACCTCTCTTTGACACGCAATAATCTTACTGGAACCATCCCCGAATCCATAGGAAATATTTCTTCCCTAACCTACCTTGACCTGTCTGATAATATTTTAGAGGGAAAAATTCCAAAAAATTTAGGAATAAATTCCAATTTACAACATGTAGATTTATACAACAACTATCTTTCTGGAGACGTCCCAGATTCCATATACAACATAACAACTCTGACTTACCTGAATTTAAACTATAACAAATTATCTGGAACTCTACCTTCAACTATTGGTCACACACTTCCGAATATTCAAACAATAGATTTGGGTCTCAACCGGTTCATGGGTCCAATACCCACTTCACTATCAAATGCTTCGTACCTTCAAAAGATTGTTCTTACTGCCAACTTCTTATATGGTAAAGTCCCTAGCAATCTAGGATCTTTGTATAATCTTAGCTATCTTGATTTAAGTTGGAACCAACTTGAATCTGGTGATTGGAGTTTCCTTTCTTCCTTAACCCGTTGTAAAAAGTTATGGATTCTCAATTTGATCGGCAACAATCTCACTGGGAACTTACCAATTACTGTTGGAAATCTCACCATAGAGCTTGAACGATTATTGATGGCAAATAACAACATTTCTGGTATTATACCATATGAGATTGGGAATCTCGAGAATCTCGCCGCTCTTTATTTGGATCAAAATCTTCTCACTGGGATGGTGCCTCCAAGCATCGGCTCCCTCCGCAACCTAAAAATACTTGAACTATCTAAAAACATGCTTTCAGGTCCAATCCCATTTTCTATTGGAAATTTGACACAACTTAATGAGCTCTGGTTAATGGAAAACCAGTTAACTGGTGCCATACCTGCAAGTATTGGAAATTGTAGTAATTTGCTTATGCTAAAAATCTGTAGCAATAATCTAGAAGGAATTATTCCCACAGAAATATTTGGCATAACCACTTTATCACAAGAGCTCGACTTAGCAAATAATTTGCTTGAGGGAACCATACCTTGGGAAGTGGGCAGCTTGAAAAACCTCCCTTATCTAGATCTCTCTTATAATAATTTGCACGGTGAAATCCCTCTATCCCTGGGTGATTGTCAAGTTTTGCAACAACTCAAATTGAGTACAAACCATTTTGAAGGAAGTATCCCTGAATCATTAAAGAACCTGAGAGGAATTGAATATTTGGATCTTTCACAAAATAACCTCTCAGGGAAAATTCCTGAGTATTTTGATTCATTTCGGTCATTGAAATATCTTGATTTGTCTTTCAATGCCCTCGAGGGAAATGTGCCGGAGGGGGGAATATTTTCAAATGCAAGTGCAGTGTTTTTACATGGAAACTTAGGCTTATGTGGTGGTAATTCATTGCTAAATTTTCCCCCATGTCCTGTAGATTCATCTAAGCACAAGCGAAACTTGGTAAAACAATCCGTAATCATAGTTGCCACTTGTATTGCCTCAATCTCATTCCTTATAGCCATCATCAGCACCCTTTTTAGCCGATTGAAAAACAAGAAAGAGACAAAGCATGAGGGAAGAGGCTTTGAAGTTGAGATGTACAGAAAGGTTTCATACTATGATCTTCTCAAAGCAACTGACAGGTTCTCTCTTGCCAATTTCATTGGTCGAGGAAATTTCGGCTCTGTGTACAAAGGTAACTTGAATGGGGAGGGTCAAGTTGCCATAAAGGTATTCAACCTTGATCAAACTGGTGCACACAGAAGCTTCAACACAGAATGCGAGTCCCTACGTAATATTCGTCATAGAAACCTCGTCGGTGTAATTACTTCATGCTCAACAGTGAACTCTAGAGGCAATGAGTTCAAAGCATTGGTATTGAAGTACATAACAAATGGAAGCCTTGAAGAATGGATCCATCCAAAGGTTGAAGGAAAGAAACTGAGCCTAGAACATAGAATTTATTTTGCCTTAGATATTGCTTCAGCTCTGAGCTATTTGCACCACCACTGCACGCCTCCGTTGGCTCATTGTGATTTGAAGCTGAGTAACGTTCTAGTTGATGGTGACATGAATGCACTGGTGAGTGATTTCGGCCTGGCAAAGTTCTTGCCAGATCCTGCTTCTCCGGCAAGTCAGAGTTCAACAAGCTTGATGGGGCTAAAGGGAACCATTGGATATATCGCTCCTGGTAAAATAATTGTTCCTTAAATTTTTGATGCTTCTATTTATTTATCTCTTTATATTTGGTCAACATCAATAAAATTAATTATCTTCATATGTAATATTCCCATGCACAACCCTGACTATGGATATGTAATACGGCTGTACTAAATATTTACATAGCTTTTCATTTAACAATTTTTTTGAAGTTCAGACTTCGGACTAATGCCTATGAAATGGCCAGATAAGGTCAAAAGGGCACTTGTCTTCGTTTAATTTCTTTCTTCCCCTTGTTTTGCAGAGTATGCTATGGGAGGTCAAATTTCAATACACGGAGATGTCTATAGCTATGGAATTCTTCTACTCGAAATGCTGACAGGAAAGAGGCCCACAGATGACATGTTTAATGGTGGCCTGAACCTTCGTAGTTATGTCAATGCCGCATTTCCTGAGAATATTGGGGAAATGTTGGACACTACTATTTCTGAAGAAATTGAGAATCTTTTGATGCATGAATGTGCAATTTCACTCTTCCGTATTGGTCTCTGTTGTTCTGAGGAAGCACCAAAAGATAGAATGAGCATGAGGGATGTTGCTACTGAAATTTCTTTACTTAAAGAGACATTTTTGAATAAGGAAAGTCCTGATGGAGGAATGAATTGATTGCATCCTTGTTAGAGGGCCGAGGCTGGGTGGGTGGGGTCAATTTGATGTGATTTTAAGCTAATTTGTATTGCTGTAATGAAAATAAGTTTATTATATATTTACCAACTTGCAAGTAATTTTCGTTTGCAAGGTTCCTAGTGAAAGATGTGACTTTACATTTAAATTTTAACCGTGAATGATATTTAGCATGGACAACATTTTGTTTTTCTGGAAAAAAAAAATAAAGATAAGAATCATTTGGATTCTGGTAATTTATCTATTTTTCGTTTTCTTTTAAAAATAAAATAAAATAAAGAAAAAAATATGCAAGTGGTAAATTATATATACCAGTTCATATATGCTTGGAAAGGTGGATTGGGACAGACATGGATGCAAGTTTCTCTGTTATCTACCAGCTGATGTGAACTTATTCCGAAGATAGTTAGCAGCTGGGAGATGATGACTAGGGACGAGACAGAATCAGGTGGTACGTAAGTAATAGTATAATACCACTGATGTTGGTCTGGTGTCATGGTGGTGTTGTAATTTCTCAGTTTTACAAGGACTGAGTTGTTATATATTATTGGTTGGAGGCTGGAGCCCATGATCGTGTTGATTTTTGGTTGTCTGAGATTCTGGTATATCAGCATAAGCTGCTTTCCTTAAGAGGTTGCTACATGATGTTTCTAATTACTGTCCAGATGTTAGTATTGATCTAATCGAGGCCTCTTGCATTCAACATAGATGGATGTTAATTTGGATTGTTAGGTGGTGTGGCTTTTGCTTTGTAGGAGTATTGTTTGTATTTGGGTATTACACTGGCTCTTATCGAAATAAAAATAAATGGCCACCCTTCAAATTTTGCCTTTACCGCTTCCAATGCAAAATTGATCGGAGAAGAAGATAGGGTACCAAACCTTAATATTAACCACAGACAGGAAAAGGAAAGGAGCAACACCATCTTTGCTTCGTCAAATCTATACACAATTTCTGGGTAATTGCAGAGTCTCAATAGTCTGAATAGTCCGCCTTCAAATTTTATCAAATCTATTCCTTCGTCTTTGTAACGGAGATTTGGATTGATAGATGGAATCCTCCAAGCATCAATGCTCAGTTGCGTTTGAAGACCTAGGATTAGGAATCGGGAAGAATCGAATTGACCCATTTTAGATTTTACTATAAGAATCATAAACTCAAGTATAATCATAATTTTAGTCAGTTCTCATAGCTTAACTAGGCATAGGCATTGTTGTATCAACGCCCATCGTTTAATTCAACTGTGATGTACACTTTGTTCGAACCATAGAGAACCATAGACCATAGTCCATATAGAGCACTCGGTTGCTTTATTATAAAGCGAGGGAGATAACAGATAAGTGATTTAAGGCCCAATTATGTACTTACCATTACCATGAAACCAGGCTTTATTTATGATTGCAAACAAATAGGCCGAATTGTAAAACATCTTCATAGGTCCAAGAAAGCTAAAATATCCTTGGCGAATGGCGATGATGTCGGTTATTTACAAGTCAAAAATCCTACCGCTGATCAGCCACATGGGTTCCCATCTGACCATATCTCTTATGATCGGTACGAAATTTGACACATAATGAAATGCTTTAATTTTTTTCCCTTGAAGTTTTATAGATGACTTTTCTGTGATTTTGACTATTTTTTTAGCAGATTTGTTTAACAACTAATCAAATGTGAATTGGTTTATCTGTTCAACAATTACTTCATTTACCTAGCTGCAATGCTTATCAGGGGAAATAAATTTTATATATTTAGTGAAGATTCATGTAATCTTGTGGATGGTTTTTCCTATTTTGTGGCGAATGGATATCCTTCCTTGGATTTGCGTCGTATTATCGAATGCTTCTTTTTCAGCCCCATCGATATCATTGTTGTATTAAAAATGACAATATTTTCACTGATTAACTGTTTTAATAATGTTAGTTTTTTATTCTTTTATTCAAGTTTCGGTTAGACGCATCATCTTTAAATTAAATTTTAAATATTCCGGACAGCATATTGCGTAGTCAACATTTTATATTAGCACTAGATTCTTATTAAGAAAGAAAAAAGAAGTCTCGTGGATTCTTGCAGATTTCACAATTCCATATTAATAATTACACAGTTTTAATTTTATTTTCATTCAATTAAACCATTTTTTATGTAAGGTATTCGCCAAATTTATGGTACAAAAAAATTAAATAATACAAATTATGCAACAAAAGAATTAATGTCGAGAGGAAAATATTTCATAATATAAGTCACAATTGGAAGAATGAAAAATTTATCAAAAATTTTTAGAGAAAAGAAAAAGAATTTAAAATAATAAGAATTCATATTTGTTGTTGTAGAACTCATTCCATATTTCCATTGGAAGTTTGGAACACTAACATCAAGTTTCAAATTATTATAAAAATCATACTATACATATTTATACTTTAGCAATAATCAGTTATAGTAAAGCAAAAATGTAAATTCAACAACAAATGTTGGACAAAGAAGAGTAAACAGCTATTTGAATGGCGCACATAAACAGTTCTACACCTAGTCTAAACAAGAAAAGGGCCGATTTTGCCTTCTTCAAAAAGCATATTCGATCTTGTAACAAGTTTCCTCGAAAAGTTGCTTCCTGTGTAGCGGGTACCAGCTGCACATAAAAACATTCAAAATTCAAAACGTAGAGTCGCTACATAGATGACCGAACAGAAAAATGTAATTGTTCGATACGGAACTGTAGGATAAAATAAAAAGTAGGAAAATTGCGACAAAAAAGGCGAAAATGAATAAATCATTAGAGAAAAATTAGAGAGAGAAAAATATAAGAAAAGAAGAAAGTAAAAAACACTCTTTCGTTTTCGCCTCCTCTGACCTCTTCTTACCGCCTCCTCTCCTCTCGACTCTCTTCGCTTCTAGGTTTCCTCTCTCTCTCTCGAACGAACGAAAGGATCTAGGGTTTCACTTGAGAGTCGATCGCCATGGCGATGCAAGCGGGGATGGGGCTTGGGCGAATCATTTTGTTCGTCTCCGCTGGTGAGCGACTTCGACTTCTCTTTGTTTTGTTTTCTTTCTTGTTTCTGTGATTTAGTGTCTAATTTTTGTTGGGTTTCAATTTTCAGGAGCCGCTGGTACAGTTGTGCTGAAGAACAATAAACTTTCTGATCTCCTTGGTGAACTTCAGGTTTTGATGCGTTTGGGTGTGTAGTTTGTGTGATTATCGGGTTTTCAATTGATATTTTTTTTTAATTGAAAATGTTTCGTGTGTAGGATTTGGTGAAGGGGTTTGAGAGATCCAGAGAAAAGGGCGGGGCAGATGGAGATTCAGACTTGAATGAAGTTCTTGCATCTCAGGTAATTTGTATTTCTTAGTAAAATTCTCATTAGATCTTAAATTGTCCTATTTTTTCTGTATCCTAGTTTTATGGCTTCCTGAGGTTTACAATTAACTGAAAATATCAAACGAGTTCCACTCTTTTTGTTAGTCGGTGCCTGCAATTGATTTTATAGGTTGTTGGTGTTTTATTTTGAATTGCACTGAGAAAGCATCTAAGCTCATAAGGCACCTCTTTTACAACTGTTGAGGTGGATGGAATTGTCTTGAGTGGGGTTAGTATGTGTATGTGCATTTTATGGAAGTCTTGTGACTTGTGATAATTTTAAATAGCTGTATGGCCAAATTCCAGAAACAATGGGTTTGTTTGACCTTGTATAGCTCTGCCACTTCCCTTACATGATTTTAAGCCTAGTGCCAGTTCTAGTTTTACCATATATCTTTGCACCTAGGAATTTATCAATGTTCTTCTAGTGACTGTATTTTTTTTTTAGTTCCATTTATCCTATGTCCTTTTTATTGATCAATGGAAGGATAGATCTTATCCCTAAGTCCTAGATTGGAACCAGGAATTAGCCATAACAGCCAAGAAAAGAACATTTTCACATAATTGATAGTAACTGGTGATTTAAACCATCCCAGTTGCCCGGTAGTGTGTATGAAGTTATTCTTAAGGTCACTGGGTAAACTAAAAGTACCGAGTTTGCAGAAAAGCATGGGAAGTAAGGCTCTGAGATGGGCATAAATCCTTTTTTGGTAGAGCAAAATTAAAATTATTGTTAAAACCAGTGCAAAACATGTTATAATGCAATACTGTACATATATTGCTTTAAGTAGGGTTCAAACACTTGTAATTTTCCAAATTATTTTATTATGCTAAATATCTGTTTCGTCTAGGTTCGCCGGTTGGCTATGGAGGTGCGTCAGTTGGCTTCTTCACGCCCTATTACTGTTCTAAATGGAGGATCTGGCCAATCAGGTACCACTTCTCATCATTACCTTTTAGTATTTGCATGATTTGGTTTGTTAATTTAGTCTGCCATCCATAGAAGCTTTGTTGATTGGTTGAATTTGTTTTATTTTTATTTGCTTTATGTTTTATTTCACAGGAATTTCAGGGCTTATAGTACCAGCTGCTACCGTGGGTGCACTTGGTTATGGGTACATGTGGTGGAAAGTATGTCCCTCCCTCTTTTCTGGTTTCTTTAATAAATCAAATCTTGATGTTTTTGGTTCCCAGAAGGGTGCACAGAAGTTGTTTGTATTTTAAGGCTTTTGATTTCTTTTTTTGGTGTGTCGGTTGCTTTAGGGGATTAAATTTTCAGACCTGATGTATGTGACCAAGCGCAACATGGCCAATGCTGTTTCTGGCATGACCAAGCACCTTGAGCAAGTCTCCGCTGCCCTTGCAGTAAGTATTTCATATTTTGTATGTATGTTTCACATGCACCAGTGCAACATCAGTACTTAAACTTGGATTTTCATTTTCAGGCAGCCAAACGCCATCTGACACAGCGGATTGAGAGATTGGATGATAAACTTGATGAGCAGAAGGAAATCTCTGGTATCATAAAAAAAGAGGTATCTTTTTTTTTATTTTGGCAATTCGTCATATTCTTTATTTTTATACTGGCTGGTTAAGTTTCGAACTAATTACCTTTTTGGTACTTTGTAGGTTACTGATGCTCACTTGAAAATTGTGAACATTGGCACAGAAATAAACAGCATTAAGCAGCTGGTCTGGGGCCTGGTAAGAGTAGTCATATTTTTAACTTTACATAACATTCTGACAAAAGAAATTGAAATAATGTACCATTTCTTGCCTTTTTGATATTGTCAGGATGAGAAGATGAATTCAATGGAAGACAAACAGGTAATTTTCATTAGTTCAGTGTTGGAATGTTATATATTCTGCATTCCTTTTTAAGAATAAATATATATTGGTACAAAACGTTCAAATTCAGTTTAGTTTTAATGTATGTGTTTTCTAATGGCAGAATTTTTCATGTGCTGGTGTGATGTACCTTTGCCAATTTATTGAGGGAAAAGGTGGCAAAATGCCGGATTTCCTCCAGGTATATCTTTTAAATTACAGTTGACTAATATAGTTTAGCCTGCATGGGAATTAGGCCCCTTCTTGATGTAAGAAGGGTTCGTACATTGCCACTTCTCCAGTAGGAAAGACTATAGTTGATTACTATTTTTTTCCCTTTTCCAAATGTTACCCAGAATTTATGTGTTGCTTCTGCTATTTCAGGATGCCTCCAAACTGGCAGGGAAACGCTTTATTGGGTGTGGAGAGAAGGACAGTGTGAAGGTACTTTTCATTTAGAATTCAGTTTTCACCATTTAATGCACTGAAGGATAATTGTAGGTCTCATCTACTGGTCAATCTCTCTAATTGTACCAAATAATTACTTTTTGCATGCATTTCTCTTATAAAGCATTCTTTGGTTGTATTTTCATAAGATCCTTGAATAAATTGGAAGATTTTGATAATGACAAGGATATATCAGGACCGAATTTTCTTTGAGAAACTTTTGCAACTGATATCAAAATTTTTCAAATATATATGCAATTTTGATCAGATATTTCAAATTGCATGTCCTTTCCTTTAAATAGGTTGGTGTGTTGAACCAAATTTTTGCAATTGGAGAATTGTTTGATGGCTGATTAAAAGTCTGGTAAAACTTGGGCATTAAATTTAATCATTTCTGAAATTGCATCAAATTTCATTCATGATGTCTAATGCAGAACAGCTGATGAATTTATGTTTATAAAAATTGTGCTAGTTGTGATTGTCGAATAAATCCATTGTCAATGTATCATATTCGTTATCATTGAGGTACAATAGATGGGATACAAGCTTAGTGAACAAGTTAATAAAAGGAAAAAGAAAAATTACTTTGTAAGATGCAATCCAGTTGTAATGGTACGGTTTAATATTGATATAAATGAGGATTGATCCAATTTAGGTTGTATGCTTGTTCTCTACTATTTCATTTTTTAAATGATTTTTTTTAATTCTTCTGTATGTCTGTGTTTGCCTAGAATGCATGTGACCACCTGGGCATTTGTAGTTTATCATACATGTTATATGTTTGAGGTCTAGTGCAGTTGCAAATTAAGAAACTTTTTGGTAACCTTTTTGGGTAGAAAAGCCAGATTAATTCTTGTATTGTCGGCTTTTGATCTTCTCTCCTTTGTACAGGGTCTGCAGCATTTGATAGAAGCCTTTGAATCAGGAGCTATCAGCAATGGTGCTGATGACAAAGCCCCAAGGTATTTTGAATTGTGTAATGGATTATTCTCTTATGTGCCTTGGGCCTTTGCGGTCTATATACAAATTTGGTAGTATACTTTGTTATGAACTATCATGATTTATAACTAAAACTGTATCACTGTTGGTGTCAAGTTTTTGGTTAAGTGAACCTTCGCATCAGAAAATAAAGGTTTCATTTTAGTTATAATCCTTTTCTTGTGCAGGACCGCCACGGTGAAGATGCTATTGTAAATGTCTTTAGTAGCAATACAAGTACCTGAGCTTCCTTATGAGTGAAATACGTAGTAAAGTTTGTTGGTTATTGTACGCTTTATTTAGGTTGTGGTCCTTCTCTTGGATCTTTTTAATAGTTGTGAAACCATTGAAAGTTTTGCGACTTGTGAATAGTAAAGAAAGAAAAACCCTGATGTAGCGGGCCTATGCAGTAAGCAAGATGAAACACATATTGGGTTTCTATTGGATTTGGTTTTCTGTGCCATAACACAGTTGTGGCATGCTCTTTAGATTCTTCCCCTTTTTGTTTCTTTATTTTCAAGCTACAAATTGCGAATAGCCTGTGTTTGCAACTTGATCAATAAACAAAAGTTAAGACTCTCATTGGTTGTTGGTACGAACTTATATTTTGTTTGACAATTTGGAGTGTTTTAAGACAAATCTCGGCTGCAAAGTGAATTTTTTTAATTCCAGTCGTACACAGAATGTTTTGATTTTTGGTGATGTTTCGAAATGCAGATAAGTAATAATTGTCAAATTGATCTTGAGCAAATATTGTTCATCTAAAGAATGTTCTGATCCATTTTTTATTTTTTTAGTTTTTCTGCAAGAAAGATGAATATATTTTCTATAAAGTATCATGTCGTTTCTTTAAGAAGCCAAATCACATTAAAAATAATAGAAGGAAAAATAAATAAAAAAAGAGCAAATTTTCTGAATAAACTGGTGTCTTATGTCTTTAATCCCCGTAAACCAGTCAGATATTATCCTTTTCCACCCGATGTGTATCTCGATGTTTAACACATACGTATATGGGGGATTTGTGTTTAACAGTCACATATTCAATTACACGTCCTCATTTTATCAACAATAATTATTAATTATAAAATTTTGGATAATACTAATAATTAGTTTATTATTCTATATTCATAGTCATATCTTTATCAGTATTCATTTTATATCTGATTCATATCTATATTAATATCCATATTCAATTTTTAAAGTTAAAAACGAATACAGATGTAGCTTAATCATTATCAGTCCACATAATCCACTTGCAAAGTTGCAATGCTCATCAAATTACCATTGGGGCTTACTACTTTTTATTACAAGAAAATTCCTCAAAACCTTAGAAGATAAACATCCTCCTACTAGATGTAGATTGATTACTCCATTATTGTTCTAGATAATCTGTTATTCTTGTCCTTAACCATTTGTGTGCTCAACAGTTGAGTTATAAAAAAGACCAAAACTATGAGAAAAATCAACGATGAATCGCTAAATTCTATTAAGGACACATCATAACCTGCTGTAGTTTCGACTTAAACATCTCTGCTTATGACTACAGTTTATATTATTTAATAATGCTATTACATGATAACATATGCGTCTTTTTTATTCAGAAACCTTCCTAGTTTATAAACCGTTTTTAATCAAAAGAAATTATGCATGAAAAGCATTTCTTTCAAGTTTAAAGCATGGACAATTAGGTCAAGGTCATCCTATAGTACACTTACATAACCAATCACTATCAAATCCTGCACGTTTAAAAAAGCCGAATTCAAGGACCACATACCTAGACCCCTGATGGCTTATAACTTATAACCAAATATTCCTAAAACAGAAGTGCCTTATACATCATAACTATGATACAGACATCGACAACTTACAGGACGTTTACAACACAGCTATCAGGACGCCAATTTCTATATTTCAACCATCAAATGTCTTTCAATACGTATTGCACTTTGTATGTTAGTCACAAAATTAGTAAACTATGGAAACAATCGGATAAAATGGGCTGCTCAATTTGGTACACTATTTGATTTGACTTGGACCCTGTATTCATTGTTCAACGTAAACAACACTTTGGGTGAACCCAATTTTAGAAATTTAATGAGAAGAGTTTATAATGTATTCATAAAGATATTCATTGTTGAAATTTCTTTCTGTCACGAAATCCATATCAAAATTAACATTTCATATATTTTCCTCCAAAGTAAATCACAACTAGTTGAAAAATATTATAATTGTTAAAGATCGAAGAAAGTATCTTCACTTTTGAAACTTTAATATTGAATTGAAAATTTTTTGTAGGAAAAATTATTACTGTCGGCAAGTGCGGAGTCTATGTCACCCGGAGGGCAATTATATTTTCCTTTTTTTTTTTTGGACGAAACCCGTAGGGCCAACGGCGGAGCAGTGGAGTGCAAAGCCTTTAGCCTTTGACAGTTGATTATTGATACTAAAATATTTTATAATGCTATCCGACTTCTAAAATAAAATTATTATTGTCGGCAAGTACAAACAAACTTCTTTTACACAGTTTTTTGCAATAATGATTTAATTATATGTTTAATCATCATAAATCACATGGTTGTTGAATGCAACATTTGAAACAGTCTATCAACCAGTGATCTCAAAATTCAGGTTTGAAGGAAATTATAAAAGAAGAGACCGATAGAGAGCTCTACCTCTGCAGAAATTATATGAACGTTAATTACAATTAAAAAATTATTACACCAAGTTATTAATCTAGGAAAAGAACAACAGCACTGCAAGAGTTAAATATATATTACATAAACCTTCATACTGATATATAACTCGCCAATCTTTATTCTAAACCTTAAGGTGCTCGGAAACAATTTGGAGATCCTTATCGCCACGGCCACGCTACAGTTAACCACGACAGTTATTATGTATAAACACCTACATTATATATTTATATTGATATATAACTCGCCAATCTTTATTGCGGATACATGGTTTCTACATGTTTTTTTTTTCAATGATTGGTACTGATGATATATAGGACCGAGACATCTCAAGAAGCCACAATTGAACATTTCAATCTCCCATGTTATACGTGGAAATAATTTACTGTTCATTTTGCGGT
This sequence comes from Rhynchospora tenuis, assembly GCA_027725995.1. Lineage (NCBI taxonomy): Eukaryota > Viridiplantae > Streptophyta > Magnoliopsida > Poales > Cyperaceae > Rhynchospora > Rhynchospora tenuis. The sequence goes on from CM050888.1 coordinate 79,508,274, forward strand.
GAATCTGGAGCTGGCAAAGTGACGAAAGAATTTGATTTGCTATGATGTGGGAAATATATATTAAGATATAAAATGTTCCTGTCAGTTGATGAAAAATTCTTTTCTTTCCTAATCATCAATATATCAGACAAATCTTATCTGATAAAATTATGAGAAATCATTAAGAATTTCACCTATGTGCATAGTACCTATGATTGTTAAGTTCCGCGTATATAATGTATTACCCAATTTTGTAGATTGATTTTAGAATTGCATCAATGCATCTATTAATAAACAATTTGATAAAATCATCAGAAAATTGAAATCTATATGAAGTCATGTTTAACTTTGATTACATTGTAATTTAAATTAACATTTTTTATGAGTGGTACTTCTCTTCATTATCTCAACTGACGAGGTATATATTAAAACATATGATGCATTAAGGAATTGCGCTTCTCGCCAATTGTATGATTCTTTTATGAAAATGTTTGTCTAACTCTAATTGTATGATTTAATTTATACATACACATAAATTTTTTTCTACCTTCTTATTGCTTGTTCTCTGTGATTTTAGCTATATAAAAAAAAAAATTCAGATCATGAAGGCCAGTGGTCCTGTAGGAGGCCGTAAGTAATTGATGAAAGTAAGTTCAGCTCCTGTCTCATTGCAACTTACAAGCTATATATATATATATATATATATATACACACACACACAGAGGGTCTCGTGCCATCGAGTCGTTTTTCAAGATCTAAAATTCAAACGTTCAATCCGAACCGTTCAAGTTGATCACCGTATTGAAATATCCTTGGAGACCAAATTTTATATTTTTTCAAATTTGTTTGCTATTTATTATGATATTTTAAAAAACATTATAATCAGAGTATTTCAGGCCCTCCAATTTGAAAATATCATAATAAATAGCAAAAAAATTTCTAAAAAATGTAAAATTTGGTCTCCAAGGATATTTCAATATGATGATCAATTTGAACAGTTTGGATTGGCCGTTTGAATTTTGGATCTTGAAAAACGAGTGAATGAAAAATCGATGCCATCGATGGCGCGTTAGCAATATATATATATGACTTGTGTTTTGGTTGGAAGTTGTGATCAAAAGAGCCTCGTGCTGTTATGGTATCAATAAACTGCTATTTTTTTAGCTTCTTTTTTTCAGGTTCCCGTACCGATTTGGTACAAGTACAAACTGTGATATAATTATTAATTGAAAAAATTTTGTAATTCTTTTCCTTTAATAAAAATAGCTGCAAAACGCATAATTTTCATTTTGAATAAATTCACACCACTAAATTACTTTCAGACCCTCCGATTATTTTCCTACTAACATGATTTTAGACTGGGTAGGTAATTGGAACTTCTCCATTAATGTCTAATGATTACTTTCCAACTAGAATAGAGCAGCAAACCGAGTAATCGGACCCGTGTCTGGAGTTGGATGATTCTATACCAGACGACTCAGTCAAGACACGTTAAAATTATTGAAGAAGTGAGCCCGTCACCGGACCATAAAGAGTCTTGTCCTTTTTTCTAAGTTGGCCAGTTGGGATTACTAATCCATAAATTTAACGTTACTGCATTTAAAAAAAAAAATTACTTTACTGCTTTGCTTTCATTCTTCTTTTTTTTTATTTCTTTTTCGTATTATTACTTTTTATTTTAGTCTTAAATACCCCTAGCAGTCTAGCACTAGCAGGCTAGCCTGGGTAGGGCCAAAACTGCAAGTTCAGAAAGACCTTCCACAAAACAAAAACAAAAATAATACAGCAACTTACAGTATAAGTTGACGTCACTTCCCTGGCGTCATTTAATTTGGATAATACTAACAATTAGGAGGCTAATTCTTTCAGCTCAATATGTAAAAATTTAACTAATTAATATATATAAGCTGTCAAAATTATTAATATACCAATGTTACGTACTTTATTATGAAACATATGATAATTTTACTTAATATCTGAATTATGTTTATATTAGCTATTCTATCGATATCTCGTATTCATTTTTTTGTTTTTTTTTTTTTGAGAAAGAATAAAGTATTGGTACTCATGTCATGTCATCTCTGATTCATATATATATATATATATATTCATATCAAAATTCAAATCTTAAATTTGAAACCGAATGCAGATATAGCTTAATCCATATATAATCCAGTTGCATTCCAAATCAAATTACCACTTGGGCTTATTACTTTTTATTGCAAAAATTTCCATCAAACCTTGTAAGGAAAATCCTCTTGCTCCTAGTAGTACTAGATGTAGGTTTATTACTAAATTATTGTTTTAGATAATCTGTTACAGTTGCCCTATATATATAGCTATTCATGTGCTCAACCGTTAATTTATAAAAATAAGCCAAAACAATGAGGAAAATGCGTGCTGAACCGCTAAGTTTTATTGTAACACCATCATATATAACCTGCTGTAGTTTCAACTTAGACATCTCTCCTTAGGATTACTAATCACTTTATTCAAACATATGTAGTACTGCAATTAATATTATTTAATAATGCAATTACATGATAACATATGTACTGTCCCTTTTTTGTGCTGGTGATTCAAAAAAATTCGTTTAGTTTATAAATTGCTTTTAATTCAAAGAAATAATTCATGAAAAGCAGGCCTTTCAACTGTTCAAGCATGGACAATTAGGTCAAGGTCATCCTATATATATAGTACACTTGCATAACCAATCACTATCAAATAATGCACGTTTAAAAGCCGAATTACAACCAATGATTTCAAATTCCTACCGGTATCTTTACCGGCCAGATGGCCGAAATCCGAAATTTTCTGGTATTTTTCGAGAATTTCTGGTATTTTATCTCACAATACCGAAAACTGCTATTTCGGTCACTGTTCCGGTACCCAGTATTACCGGAATTATCCGATAAGCGGTAGAAATTTGAAAACACTTATTACAACAGGACCACAGACCTAGACCCGTGATGGCTTATAACCAATATTCCTAAAACAGAAGTGCCGCCTTATCTTTTCAGACCATACAAATTAAAGACTTGGATACGTACATGAACCGCAGGTTATACATGTTACAACTTCATGACTTAATTACATCGCCAACCTCTGACCATCAATTCCTAAAACCAAAAATCTTCTTGTTTCAGATCATAACTATGAAACAGACATCGACGGTTTACTGCACGTTTACAACACACAGAGCTACTAGGGCGCCAATTCCTATATTTCAACCATGAAACGTCTTTCAATACGTATTGCACTTTGTATGTTAGTCGCATTAAAATTAGTAAACTATGGAAACGATTGGATAAAATGGGCTTCTAAATTTGCTACGCTATTTGATTTGACTGGACCTTGTATTCATTTGGTTCGACGGAAAAAACATTTTGGGTGCACTCAGTTTAGAAATGTAATGAGACAAATTTATAATGTATTCACAAAGATATTTATTGTTAAATTTCTTTCAGTCACGAAATCCATATCAAAATTAACATTTCATATAGTTTTCCTCCAAAGTAAATCACAACTTGTTGAAAAATATTATAATTGTTAAAGATCGATCGAAGAAAATCTTCACTTTTTATTAAATTGAAAATTTTTGTAGAAAAATTATTACTGTCGGCAAGTGCGGAGTCAATGTCACCCGGAGGGTAATTATATTTTCCTTTTTTTTTTTGTGTAGAAACCCGTAGGACAACGGCGGAGTAGTGGAGTGCAAGCAACATTAAGTCATTAACCTTTAACAGTTGACACTAAAATCTGTTATGATGTTATCCGACTTCTCAAATGAAATTATTATTGCCGGCAAGTACAAACAAACTTTTCCACAGTTTTTTGCAATAATGATTTAATAGTATGCTTAATCATCATAAATCACATGGCTGTTGAGTGCGACATTTTAATCAATTTATCAATCTCAAAATTCAGGTTGCAGGAAATTAAAAAGAAGAGATAGAGAGCTCTACCTCTACAGTCTACACCAAGTTGTTAATCTATGAAAAGAAGTACAACAGCACTGCAATAGTTAATATATATCAACAATATAAATAGAGAGATGTGGGTGTCGGTTTCACTTTTAGTTAGTATTAGTGCGACACGCCATCAAGGCCTTTGATTTTCCTGCTCCGACTTAATTTGGTCCGTTCTTTTAAATATATGTTAATTTTGTATGTATTACTTATTGTGTCGTCATATGTAATACTTAGAGTTGTGTTCTATTTATGTTGCATTATTGAGATTCATTTTGATTATACCGCGCAATTTTTATCACATAATTTATTTCAATCTCTCTCTTAGTTGTTTCTATGAGAAATGATGGAACAATATTTTTTATTTGTGATAGTTAATTATAAAACATTTCAACATATGGAGATATAATTAATTATTTATACCCTACCGGTTATTACACTTTAAATTAATTACAAACATAATAACCTAATTACAATCAACATTTATTATATGATAACATATTTAGTTTTTATTACTATGTCAAATATCGAGCTCGCTCGATTAGCCGTCTAGTTTTGATAAACCTATATAAATATATAATCATTATTATGGACCTATAGTATAAAATATATAACACCTATACATCATATATATTGATATATAACTCGATCGCCAATCTTTATTCTAAAACTTAAGGTGCTCAGAAACAATTTGGAGATCCTTATCGCCACGGCCGCTACAGTTAAGCACGACCTTGGCTTCGTGCGGCAGCGAGGGACAGAGTGTCTCCAAGTACGCCAGAGCATGTGATGTCTCTAATGCCGGAATAATACCTTCCAACAGAGATAGCCGTTGAAAAGCATCCAGTGCCTTCTCATCAGTGACACTATAATACTCAGCACGGCCGATATCCTTTAGATAGCTGTGTTCAGGTCCTACACCCGGGTAATCCAAGCCAGCACTAATTGAATACGGTGTGATTATCTGCCCATCATCATCTTGTAATAAATAACTCATAGTTCCATGTATTACCCCAACATCTCCCTTAGTCAAGGCTGCAGCATGCTGACCCGACTGCAAACCACGCCCTGCTGCTTCCACACCAATCAGTCTGACCCCCTCATCATCCACAAACTCACTAAACAATCCCATTGCATTTGACCCACTGCCGACACATGCAACAAGCACGTCTGGTGCCCGGCCCCACTTCTCAACAGCTTGCTTGCGAACTTCTTTGCCTATTACGCTTTGAAATTCTCTGACGATCATTGGATATGGATGTGGGCCCACCACCGAACCTGGAATATAGTGGGCTGTCTCAAGATTGCACACTGAGTCACGTATGGCTTCTGACGTGGCATCTTTCAGGGTATTCGCCCCGAAGTGTACAGGTCTCACCTCAGCTCCAAGAAGCCTCATGCGTGACACATTGAGTTCTTGTCTTTCAACATCATGTGCGCCCATGTAAATTACACATTCTAACCCAAGTCGGGCACAAACTGCGGCAGTTGCAACCCCGTGTTGCCCAGCGCCTGTTTCAGCTATGATACGTTTTCTGCCAAGCCTTTTTGCCAGAAGTGCTTGGCCGACTACATTATTTATTTTGTGGGATCCAGTGTGGTTGAGATCCTCTCTCTTGAGGTAAATATGAGGGCCAGTACCATCAGCTCGTTTGTAGTGCTCAGTTAACCGCTCAGCAAAATACAATGGGGTCTCACGGCCTACATACTCTCTTAATAGCTCATCAAGCTCCTTCTGAAATTCTGCATCGGCAGAGAGAGCTTTAAATGCAATCTCCAATTGACCGAGCCCATACATTAAGGTTTCGGGTACATACTTTCCTCCAAACCTTCCAAACCTTCCATTTTTGTCAGGAAGAAGCTGACTGTACTTTTTGAACTGGTCAAGACTTGGTACTGTTTCTGGTATAGTGGTGGTGGCAGTCGCCACTAGTGTTGGTGGCACAGTCAATTGTCTTGCCAAGGTGTGATGTTTCATGGTGATAGTTTGTTGGGTCAACCTATTAGAATTGCATTTGACAAAGGAACTTATGCTAGTTTTAGGGGTTTTGATGGAAGTAAATGAGATACTCATATCCACTGATCAGAAGCGATAGTGAACTTCTTTTTATTTATTTATTTTCTTAAAATTGGAAGGCTCTTTAACTTTAAGAAAAACAGAGGTTTTGATAGTGTAAGACTTCAGAATGAGAGACGCTCTAGTGATGCAGAGTTTGCAAACAGATTTGCTGCTATTTATAGAAAGATGATTGGTATTGGTAGGACCGGGGCATCTGAAGAAGCCACAATTGAACAAGTGTCACATCTAACATGTTAAACGTGAAAAATTTTTAATGTTCATTTTGCGGTGAATTTGGAGTTGGCAAAGTGATGGGAGAATTTGATTTGATATGATGTATATTAAGATTTAAAACGTTCCTGTCAATTAATGAAAAGTCTTTCTTTCCTAATCATCAATATACGAGACAACTCTTTTCTGATTAAAGTATATGACCATTGATTAAGAATCTCACCTACGTACATTGTACCTATGAAATCTGCAGTATATACTTTATAACCAAATATATTATTAAGAGTGATTTTCGCATTATGCATGATGCATCACTGGGCCGTTCTGTTAAAAAATTTGAGAACCATCTGAAAATTTAAAATATAATATCAATTCATTGTAATTTGTATTAACATTTTACGAGTTGTACTTCTCAGAATTTATAGCTCATATATGTCGCGGATAATTAGCATATATATTAATAAGATGAATTAAACAGGTTACGTAACCTGTTTAATATAATAACGATTACGGATTAATTTTGTTAAACAGGTATACCTCTCGTCGCAAGTCATATAGGTTGGTTCTTTTTAAGAACGATTACAGATTAATTTTATTTTTTCTAACTATAATTGTATGATCATAACTGCAATATGAAATTTTTGTATTCCTTCTAATTGTTTGTTCTCTATAATTTTAGTGATAAATTTTGTATTCCTTCTAACTGTTGGAGGCAGTGAGGATATTTCATTGATCGATGGGAGAAAGTTGAGGTCAAGCATTTCATCACAGGGTTTAATGATAAAAGAAATTGGGATATCATATCATGAATTACTATATGATGTTTTTTTTCAATTTTCATGCATGATTCGGGATAGTCTCTTAGCTAGAGTACTAGTTTTATGTTGGAAACTGTGATTAAATAGCCACGTACTGATATGGTATCAGTAATTTCTGTTCTTTTTTTTTAAAAAAAAATTAATCAGGTTCGCGTACCGATCGATTTGGTACAGAACAAACTGTGTTATAAGAATTATTTTCAATAATTTTGTAATATTTTTTAATATAATAAAATTGCTGGCCATTGGCCTAGGCATAATTCTAATATTATAAATTTATAATTTATTTAGAATAAATTGACACCAATAAATTAATTTAAGACAATCAAATATGATTTTAGACTTGGATCTTATTACGTCTCTCCAATCGGAAATTATCCGTCACTGAAAAAATTAATAGTTATTCTATCTAAAGCGGAGCAAAATTGTAATGGGACATCTGTGATCTATACGTCTAGCCAATACCCAACGATTCGGTCAAGACACGTGAAAATTGTAGCAGGGTGACTGTCCCATGATCGTCAAGAGTCTGTCACGACTTACTCGTGCTGGAAGCCTGTAAGGCCCAACTGCAGCTTCAGATATCAGAATGACCTTGATCCCTTCCATGAAAACAATACGTGACCAAAAACTACAGCTACGTACTGTACAGATTGACGTCACTTCGCTAGTGTCACTGCGCATGCTACCGTCACTATGAAATTACAAAACAGGTGCTGCTAGATTCTAATCAGGGCTGGCAACGTGTTATACATGGAGCGAGCTGTGAGCTGACCTTAACTTACACTTATTTTGAAATCAACTGGAGCGAATCTAGGTAGCATCAACTTTTATAATTAACTTGTCGAGTGAATCATAAGCAATTTATATATATATATATTAAGCAAGTTATGTATAAATTAATTAATATTTATATTTTTATGTTAATTTTATTTATAAATTATTCTTTAATCATTTTATATAAGATTTGAAAGAAATTTAGTATTTATTGTAAGAAACAAATATATTATATCTCAAAGTTAAGTCGATTTCAATTAATAGTCAAATTGACGTCGAACGAGTTATATATATAAGTCACAATTTTTTTAAACACTTTTAATTCTAGTTTGTTAAACGGTTGTTGAATATCACAATTATTATTTCAGTCATTCTCAGTCCGTTTTTTAAAAGTATCAGTAGCATAATCTATAAAAAATTTATTTTTATGTAATGTAAATGGTATGTCCAAAAGTTAGATGTTTTCAAAATGGAAGCAGAAGTTTATGTATCTGTAGAATTTTAACATCTATTTTTTTAAAAAAAATAAAATAATTAATGTCCGTTTTATTTACCCATAATTTTTAAAAAGACGTTCATTGCAATTCGAAATCTTTTTTAATATGCTTCGGTTTTTTTAGGATGGAACAAAAAAATTTTGTTGCATGCTTCGGAGTTCGGTCAGGACCCGGGAATATCGTTTCGGATATTTCCGGATTCCATGAGACATTCGTCTACAAATACGTGTGGCGAGTCAATGTGAAACAGTTCGCTTCAGTGCTAGAGGACACCTTCCCAAACATGTTGTATACTTGTATGGTGGCGTCGGTAATCAACTTACGGTGACGCACCCAATAGGCAATAGGACACCTGTGCTAATTGCCAAGGGACCAATTAATTGAGATCAAATGAGGCCATTATTTCTATCGATTTTTCTGTTGCCTTTGATTTTAAATTGCTAATGCAGTCTATTTCAGTCTTTACAGGCTATATGCATAATCGGATATTCTATATTTAAAGAGTTTAACTGTAATCACTACAAAACTATGAATGTTTTTGTTTTTAATTTTTATTTTTCAAGTCTACTATAGAATTGTTCGGTGATGCAGATTGTATTTTTTTTGTAATATTGTAATTAATAATAAATACTACTCAACAATTAAATAGCGAATAACGAATTCACGACGAATAGTAGATAGTTGGTGATTTAACAGCCTCTATCATATAACCAATATTAGATCAAGATCATCAGATATACTTTGATTCAAATTAAAAATAATCTTTCATCAAATGCATGCTTATATCTTAATTCAAACATTAGAACTTTGCAATCCATGGTTTGAAAATGATGCTTCTTTGAGATATAAAACGGTACGGATATTTAGAAAAAAAAATTGATATGAAGGAGTAGTCTAGTTTTTCATTGCGAAGATTAGTTGTTCTTTTTTGTTTTTTGTGAATTCTTTGCTAGGGTCTTAGTACGTTTTTTTTTTTTTTTTTTTTAAGAAATAGCTTTTGCTCTAGTAATAAAGAATAATGCATCTTAAATGAAATGTCGCATGTTGAAAATTCGACTGGAGGTCTTTCATAAACATTTAATTTAAAAATAAATTGGAGGCTCTTAAAAAAAAACTTGGTACTACTGTCTTTTTGTTGGCCACAATTAAACTTTTTCTGGTAAAGACTTTTCCCTTTTTTTTCTTTTTTCTTTTTTTTTTTTTTTTTTTTTGATGAAAGCCCTTGGGAGACTTTTCTTCTATTAATATATCCAGTTATCCACCTGAAGGTCTGTCAAAATCACCAAAAAAGTGAAAAACAAAAAGAAAGTCGCAATCAATCATGTGACTTCTTTAGATGTAATAAACAGTAACGCTTTAAACGTGAACAATACAGCAAAATTAAGTGACTCATCATCTCTTTCTTAAAGAGGAAAAGAAATTGATAACTAAAAGCGAGTAGTGTTGCGTCACCGTAAGTTGGTGACGGAATAATAGGATTCATCTTCATTTTCAATATTTGCGGTGATACCTCCAAGATAATTAATTGAGCTAAACGTTGTTCACGCCAATTCATGAGTCTTTTTCTTACTTGCCGTCAGTTTTGATTTATATTTTTCATATAATATAGAATATGCTTGTAAGTTCATTTTTTCCAAGTTTTATTATGATACCTCGAATATAATCGAGATCAAAAGTTTTTCCTGTCAAACTTGCATTTTTAAGAATCAAAAGAATAAAAATTAGAAGATAAACTGGTCAAAGACTAAAAAACAATGAGAAACACATATATGAGAGATGAATTGATGCGCACTCACATATCAAATTTCAAATGACCGATCTAAACTGATCAATATATTCTTCAATTGAAAACATATGAGAAATCAATTTTCAGATTTGTTTAGACTTTTTTATTAGTTTTTTGGTATATTGGAAACATCATGACACAAGAGTTACGGACCCTTTGATAGCAATGATTTTGAAAAATTAGTCAACAAAATATAAAGTGTGATATTTATAAGTTTTCAACGTGAAGAATACATTTAAAATTTTCTAACTATTGTAAAATGTGATATTTAAAATTCTCAAGAACAATTACAAACCAAAATGTTAAAAAAAAAAAATCCGAAGCAAAATTTCTTTTTTTTGAAAAAATAATAAAAATCCTACACATTTAAGGACAATCGAAAATAAAATGGTTTTCCTTTGTTGGGGCAGATCTCACATTTTTTTTTCCCATATAAAATGCAAATGCTCGTAACTTACATATAATGTGTCAATGGAAAAAAAAAAGTACAATAAACTTATGATCTTGGAAAAGAATATATTAGACAGTTTGTTAATACTATTGGCTCAAAAAAATAATAATAATAAATTTTGTTCAAAAGCTGTTTGGCATTGTCAGGAAATGTGCTGTTATGTCGACTATTAATTTCAATTAAATATTTGGATTTAACATTTCCGACTTATCACACCATGGATAGATGACTGTGCTCAGGCATTTTTTATATGAAGTTTCTTAACAGCTTCATCAATCTATCATGCAACAGTTTAATAAGTATGATTTACTTCCTAGGTATATTTTAATAAGCCTATTTAAGAAAAAAGGACTGTGGAAGCAGATGTAAATTATGTAAACTTAATTGAAAACTTAAGTGTAATATTTTTATTTTGATTCTGAAATAAATGTCTTCTTATTGAGGTTAATTGTTTATTTATTTATTTTATTTTCTATTCTTTTCTGAATATTTTTGTTTGTTTATTTATTTACAGTCCAATCTTTCATGATACAGAGTCTAAGGTGTAGTTCTAGAATGTAAAATAAAATAAAAGGAACTTGATAATTATATAAATATGAGTTCACATGCAAGTACTGGATTCCTCAAGTGTGTAACATGAGTTCACATGCAAGTAGGGTGAGCAAAAAACTCGTAACTCGTGAATTTACTCGAACTCGACTCATAAAAGCTCGATTGTAACTCAAGCCAGAATAACTCGAGTTGTATCAACTCAATTAACTAACGAGTCGAGTTTGAGTTGGGCTTAACTCGACTCGTCAACTCGTGAGCTGACTCGTGACATAATAAATATTAAATTTAAGTAATATTATCAACATGATTTATGACTTATGAGTAATAAAAAAGTAAAAAATAACACAATAATTATTTTATTGTATTTTTTTAGATAGTTATAAAATACAAAATATTAAGTTTCAAGACATTTTTGCTTCAAATCAATAGAAAGAATAAAATTGATGACAAATTATATTATTTGTAATATTGTATATATAAATTAATTTTAATATTGAAATATTATATAATTTAAAAAAATAAAATTTCGAAGTACAATTGCTTATATCCAACTCGTTCGTGACACGTGAGCCAACTCGAGTTGGAGCGAGTTGAGTTTGAGCTAGGTTAAATAACTCGAAAGTATTTCTAACTTGACTCGGGACAACTCGAGTTACTATCGAGTTGAGTTTGAGTTGTACCCAACTCGCTCGAACTCGGCTTGTATACAGCCCTATATGCAAGGAACTTGATCATTTCATATATTGTAGTGTGCAATTATGTAACAAGAAGTATGGTATGAAGGCGAGAAGGCATATTGAAAAAAGAGTTTAGCTACGGTGAGTCGCGATCAAAACTCCTAAATCTAGTTCAAAATGACCGATCCAAACCGTCCAATATGATCTCCCTATTGAAATCTCCATGCAACCAAATTTTTCATTTTTTCGAAATTTGTAAGTATTTTTTTTTCGGATTTTTAAAAGCTGCTGTTTTTGAATGGTTCAGAACTAATTAGATTAACGATTTTCTAAAATTTCAAAAAAATACTTAAAAATTTCGAAAAAATAAAAAATTTGGTTTACATGGAGATTTCAATAAGGAGATCATATTGGACGGTTTGGATCGATCATTTTGAACTAGATCTTGGAGTTTTGATCGTGACTCACCGAAGGGTCCGTGAGTCGCGACTCACCGTAGCTAAACTCTTGAAAAAATGAAAAAAGGATGCCCCAATAACAAACCGCCATCTATCATACCAAACTTTGAGCCCAACTGATTAATGCTCCAAAACAGAACTGATTATTAGACAGCAAAACCAAAAATGAATAAAGTGGGTATCACTTGTGGAGAGTAATATTTTAGCCCCAACGTCTTCACCTCAGGAACAAGGAGATTGTAATAGAGCACATAAAATTCAAAATCATAAAGAGTGGAAACTAAAATTTATCAGTGAAAAATCTTTTTATTAATCCACATAATAAATAGAGGACCTCCCTTCGAGAAGTCCACCCCTATCAGGCTATTGGGCCAGGAAGAGAATTTGCCTACCAGACTTGTTCATATTATTTCCTCATTGCATGTGATGAGGCATTTGTATAGAAAAAAAATGTGTGGCGGGTCACTAACAAAGTCTACGTAGAATTGGGCTATCAAATGTCTTAATATTTGAATAACCCAGTTTTTCCTTCTTTTTTTTTGTTTGGTGTGTAATAATCTAATAATAATAGTGAGTTTTAGCTTTACAATGTTAATGTGTTATCTGTAGCAGACCGTTTTGTTTCCGAAAAAATTATAAATAACTTTAATTAATTACGAAATTATAAAATAATCCGTTTTTAATCAAAATTTCAAAACTGACTGCGCAGTTTCGGAATCTGGGATTCCGAAACTAATTCTGCTTAGTTTCGGAATCTCAATTTCCGAAACTAACAATTCTTAAAATTTGGCCGGTCAAACATATTTTTGTTAGTTTTGGATTTTGAAAATCCGAAACTAACAATCTTGGGGTTTGTGCTTGTCCTATTGGAATAGGTCGGTGTACAGTATTTTTAGTACAGAGAATTATGAAAAATCAATTGGTCAATTGAAAACTAGTTTCCCATCACAATCCGCCAAAAGGGTTGTAGATAAATCGACAAACTATGTCTCTTCGAAATAAATTTTGTAAAATTCCGTAAATTACTAAACCTTGGTTAATTTAAAAATGGGTAATTAAATTTAAAACTTCAAGCAAACAAATAAAAATTTCAATTTTAAAATGCTAATTATTCAAAAATCTATTAGATAAAATTTATGGAAACTAATTAATAGAAATTATTTCGAATTTATCCGGATTTCTAGCCGTCCGATCGATTATCTAAAATTCTGGAATTTTCTCAACCTTTGGATCTTCTCCTTTCTGTTGCAACACTGATGGCCACACCTTTCTGGCCACAGCAGAACCCGGACGCGAAACCCTTCTTCACTCGAACTCTCCGCTTCTCCTCCTTCATTTCGCGTCCGCGACACCCACGCTCTCCTGACATCCTCTGCGACGGAGAGAAAACCAGCGGTTTTGGTTTCCTCTTCGCCATCCCCTCTCTGCGAAACCACCCAGGATGGCCCCTCCTCCTCTTTCCCTCTCTCTTTTAAGCTCCGCTCCTTGTCGTCTCTCCCTCACACAACCCATCACTGTCTCTCTCTCCGCCATTGTTTCTCTCACTCGAGCTCAACCGAGACCCCTCTCCCCCCATTCCGATCACCTCCACTTCCACTGTCTCACACTCACCTCTTCCTTCTCTCATTCTTCTCGCCTTTACCTCTTCCTCAATCCGAACCCCACTAAACCTAATTCATCTCTCACTGTTTCACTCTCTCTCCCACTTATTTCTCGCAATTTGGTCGACAGTGGAGAAGGCTAGCAGCTAGTGGCACCTGGTGGCGGCTTGGCAGGTGGTGTTTGGTGGTAGCCGAGCCCTCAGCCTCCTTTCTTCCTTCTCCTTTGCTTGCCATCTCGGTTTGATATCTCTTTCCCTCTTTCTTTTGATTGTTGCTGTGATTGCTTGTTGCCTGAGGTATGCACTCAATTGAACTGTTATTGTGATTGTTGTACTTGTTATAAGATTTATTGGGAGAGTGCAATACCTCGATTTGATCTGAATTGCTTATGTACTTGCTTTGGCTTTGATCTGTTATGCTAGTTGCTTCCTTCAGTTTTTATGCTAGCTATTAGTTCATTAGGGTCTGTTTAGTGTCATATATTAGCTTAATCTCTGATTCGGTAACAGTTAGAAGTCTCCTTTAAATTCTGTGCTTGTTGGGTTTGCTGACAAGTTGGTAGCATCAAATTAGATTAGTTATAGTCGTTGTTTAGGTTATTCTATGCTTGTGTGTGCTTTCTGGTATGTACCAAGCTGGTTCAGGCTTGGTACCAGTCGATTTTCCCTCTCTGTGTGCTTACTGGTACGAGTTCAATAGGTCCAGGGACCTATGTGTGAGGTTTTCCGATTTTTGGACTGTTTCGTAAATATTCTTGAACTGTCTTTGGGCTTCTCTGTAATTATTTCTGTTACTAGGGTGTTTAGTGTAAGTCTTAGGTAAATAAAAACGATTCGGGGTCTCCTCTGTAAATTTCTTTGGCTAGTGGGTCGGGTCTGTTTCTTGTTGGGTTCGGATTTGATCCCCGAAACCCAATACCCATTCTTTTGGGCTCTGTTTCTTGCTGGGCCTGTCGGGTCTGTTTTTCTGTCCTCTTTTATTTTCTGTTGTGAAGGCTCTTCTAGCCGAGCCCTTTTTCCTTGGTTGGATTTGTTTGCACGGACTGGGCCAGGTCCAATAATTTGAGAATTAAGTTGATTTTAAAAATTAACTTAAAATGCGGGAAATTAAATGAAATATTTTGATGTAAGCTAAGTGGACCGAGAATAAGGTATTGGACCCGAAAAATAATTGTTGCCTAAATAAATCAGATTAATACGTAAACTTAAAGACGGGAGATGATTTTAAATCGTCCAGAAATATTTCAAAAATACAGATACAATGGAAAAACTATCTGGACTCATATGATCCCAAACACATTAAAACACCAACACATTAAAACATCAACACATTGATATATATATTATATGTTAACTATATTATTTATTATTTCTACTTAACATCTCTTAATATTATCACATTTGTGTTTCATTTCTATACTTTCTATTTGTATATGTTTATTGAGTTTCTTTAATTTGAAAAGATATATAAATATTTCATACTTGAGCAAAACACTATTAAAAACTATAACTAAAACTTATCAAACGATTTTCTAAAACCAAATGAAATATTTTCACGACTTGAACGAGTAGAATAGAACTGTAGGATTTCGTCAAAACGTCTTTCTTCACACCTATTTTATAAAGGAAATTCTGCCAAAATTTTACCAAAGTATTTCTTTAATTAAAACTATATATTTTAATACCGAGTCTCCTTTCAGAAATCTGAATCCTTTATCCTAGTAGATCAAACCTGAATCCAAATGAGGGATAACTTAGTGATCGTTAGATTTGAGTGTTCTAGTTTGAGTTTCCGTTCTGACTAGTCAGTCTTCCGTCAGGTGAGCAGCAGGAGTTCTCCGGACCTGTAGACGAGTACTTCCCCGAGTTCGAGGGTGGTGACGCGGAGCAGGACTTCACCGACCTTCCTGTAGAGTAGACTCACCGTCTTCAGCTTTTCCAGGTGTGGATGCCTTAGGTTTTGTTTAATCTTTAGTTTAGTAATTAGATCATTATTAATTGTGTGCATATCATGTCATGAACACTGCATAAAACACTTAATTGCATGTCATTAACTCAAAACTAGATTACTTATAGGATATGCATTGCATGTTAATAATGTGATTAATAAACTTAAAAGTGCCCTTAATCAACACTTGCATCTGGTGCGGATCAGGATAGCGAGACCGAGTGTGATAAGTTCGTTTTGTCTGGGGTTTCCATTATCGGGTGATTGCACCCAAGCTAAATGCCGGTGGTCTCCTTATGATAGAGATCGTGGGCAACGCGTTTCTAATGATCACTCAGCAGACCGACCGTCAGGCGGTACTGCGGTCACTTGATGGTTATTCTTATTATATTACCGTTTTGTCTCTCCGTTTTGAACTAGACTTGAACCTTAATATTGGATGAGTGTGCCATTTATAGCGGACTACCTCTCGATCCCCATGAGTCAGTTTACCGGTACCGTGTTTTACTGCCCACTCCTTTAGCGGGGATGTGGGAATAGGGACAAAGTTGAGTTATCGAGCAGAGTTGAGTTAGGTAGATCTGTTGGTACGGTTCATGTCATATTGGGATTTGTGAGTTTGATTATGGATTTGTTATGTGACTTATGACCTGACTGATGAGTGCGGGTGCTTGACTCTCGTATTGATATATTTACTCACCGTATATTAGTATACTAGTATTATTCTCTGCTTCTCCAGATACTTTTCAGATTTATTTTGGCATGTCATGACTTGTAGAATTGTTTTATCATTTCATTAAACTTACATTTAGATATTGCATTATAGGAATTAAAAGTGTGTAAGTATGGTTTAGTTCTAGCTAGAGTTAACCAGGACCGTAGGCTCACTCTATCACCACACTGAGTATTAATGTACTCACCCCACAATACTTTGATTTGTGGAGACAGGTTCAGGTTTGGCAGATATAGCAGTGGAGGTTTTATCTGAAGACCAAGCCAAGCTGGAATAGATTTATGTTGTGAATTATTAGTATTTTGTTTATCTTTTGGCTGGAAATTTTGAATTGTGAATATTACCAGTCCTTTTGTTGTATGAACAAATTATGCCTTATTATGTGATTTTATTTGAGACTATTGTTTCTGTGACACTGTTTTATAGCCTTACGTGTACACAATAAATTGTGTATGCGTGGCGGGGCTGTCCTCCCCAGATTATGGCTTGGTTTGGGGTGTGACAAATTTACAAACAATTAAGCTAGAAGATTCCAAGGAAGATTCTAACATGTCTGGTCCCGGGTTGCCTTGAGTATCTCAGTTACATTTTGTGATTGATTTTTAATTAATGCTAATTAAAAAGTTTTTTATTCTTTATAAAATCACTTTCAGTGTCACTAAGGTGGCACTAAATATTCATCGGAAATTTTTTCATCAGATGATTACCTTAACTACAATGTACATGTTCTGATTTTTAGTATAAATTGTATGTTACTGAAATTCATATCTCCTTGTTAAATTTTAAGCTAGATTTTTCTTTAAAATCTTTAAATATGGATAAACACTGATGTTTCGCTTCTAATATTTCACATTTTCGTTTTCTTTTAAAAATATATATGCCAATCATTTGAAAATAATAACCCCGTGTCTTTTTTTTTTAAAAAAATAATACTTTTGAATTATCACAAATAAGAAATCGAATGCTTAAATAATAATTCTCATTTAAAACATTAGCTATATATGTATTTCTTTCAAATATTTTCTTAATACTTTTGAGTAACTTTCTAAAATTTCTTTTCAATTGATAAGTATGGATTACCTAAGAGTCATAGCTATGTATACATATTAATTTTTTTTAGAAACACTAGATAGAGGCTACCTAGTTATGTATACATATTAATTAGGACGGTTCAGACTATGAGTGCTGGAATCCAGAATAATACTATGCAATTTGTATAGCCAGATGTGAGTTTTCGAATTATCAAGTATGCATTTTGAGAAATTAGCAATTATTATTGAAGTTCAATAAAAATGTTGTCAGCTATAAATAATTACGTTACCTCAAAAGGTTATAAATTATTATGGCTACAAAAAAAAAAGAAAAGAAAGTAAGTGTGCATTTCCTGTTAATAGACGAATTCATCTTCTTAGTAAAGTTTGTATTCTGGGTAATGTCTGAAATTCGATACAACTTCACTGTGATTTTCATTTTCCAAGAACTTCAAGGCTAATTGCATATATAATAGATATACGGGCTTTCAATAAAACAATAAAATAAAGGCTTCATTATTGATTTATTTTCACGAAAGATGCTGGCTTTTGAGAATTGCCCATTCAATTCATCATTAATTTAATACAAGGCAACCGTCCTTCTCGTCTACTTTTGACATCTAGCGAATTTAATACAAGGCAACCGTTCATCATTAATTCCAATAGGACAAGCACAAACTCCAAGATTGTTAGTTTCGGATTTTCAAAATCCGAAACTAACAAAAATATGTTTGACCGGCCAAATTTTAAGAATTGTTAGTTTCGGAATCTCAATTTCCGAAACTAGCTAGTTTCGGAATCCAGATTCCGAAACTAGCTAGTTTCGGAAATTGAGATTCCGAAACTAAGCAGAATTAGTTTCGGAATTCCAGATTCCGAAACTGCGCAGTCAGTTTTAAAATTTTGATTAAAAATGGATTATTTTATAATTTCGTAATTAATTAAAGTTGTTTATAATTTTTTCGGGCTTTGTTTTAAGCTCTGGGGATGGATTTCATCCGACTAGGCCGGGCTGCTTTGTTAACGGCTTAAAGCTTGATGGGCCTGACTATCGATTGCGAAGTTTTTCATTTTAAAAATTTAATTACGCGAGAAGTTTAAGGCTTTAAGCTGCGAGTTTGACAAAGAAAAATAACAAACATGGTCTCTGTTGCCCATAGATTTGATGAAGTATTGGACTTCAGCTTGAGGACAAGATCAATGCAAGAGACGTGTTACATTTTTTCAACTAAAGTAAAAAATCATTTTCGTTAAAATTAGTTCCGATCGACAAGCTATGAATCAATCATCAACTGAAAACATATATAAATTAGCTAAACAGTTGAGATAGAATTTCTTTTTAAAAAAAAAATACTCGGAAAAAAAGAAACAAAATGCAATAAATCCTCGAATCCGGTAGAAGCCTGCAAAAAATTAAAATTAGAAACAGCAAGCGAGTCTATAAAATCAATGCGCCACAGAATCTGAAGAGGAATATCCGTCTGGCTTTATTAATATAACTGAAAACTGTAGTGAAATTAAAACTATATTTGATCACTCTTAAGAAGCAAAAATAATAGAGATAATATATAATTGAATAATGCTTTTGTTTAAAGGAGGTTATACCGTTTTTTTGGAAAAAAAAATAGTTTTCAAGTAAAAATAATAGACGCATGAGCATGAGTCTACCTAAACAAGCAAAGTTAACCTCACTAAGAAAACATGACTTATTAACAACTTTATAATAAATAATAGAGGAACATTATTGCAAAATCTCATATTGGATTTATTAACAACTTTGTACCTAGTGTATTTTTTTTTTTTACATTTCCTTTTAAAATTTTTGAGGCTGTGAGTACAGAAGAATTCTGTTTAATAAAAAAATAAAAATAAAAAAATATATTTAATTCTCCATTGAAGAGTCATCTGTTCAATATCTAGTCAATGTCAGTCAACCAGTGCATCTTAAGCGATTGCTTTGAGTGAAGTATCTTGCCTGAGTCAAGTATGGTGCACCTTTCTTTTTTCTTCCAATCGCTGAATGCGACTAGGGCATAAATTAAGGCCACTTCCTGGTCGAAGTAGGTCAATCACGTCGATCTTATGCGATTTTTTTTTTTTTAATATACTTTTCTCCAGGTCCATTTCGTTTTTCTTTTCTTTTTTTTTTTAAAAAAAAAAACTGTGAGTGCCGCACAAATGCGCAATCATAGTAATTTCAGGTTCAAGTCCGTCAACCATTTCCATCTTAATGGGATTGCTTTTAGTAAAGTCACTTTTGTAAAATCTCTAAAGTATGTCACTCGGCCGTGTGAATAAGAAATTAAACATTATGTATAATCAGATATATCCGGCGAGAAAGATCTTTGTTGTGCCGTAGTAGCTTGTCTAACAGTAATCAGTAATTGCAGTTATTGACTATTAGAATTCTATTTATTTGTAATAAGGAGTATTTCGTGGACACGCGCTCAAAATTTGTAAGGGCCGGTATCGGACCGACGCTTTTTTTTTGAACATGGAGTCCAGCACAGATGGTCAATGACTCCGTCCTTATCCTAGAGGTAAGGGGTTCAATTCCCGCTGGACGCAGATTAAGTAGATAATTAGTAGAAGAGGGATAAACTCTAAGTTACAGAGTGGGCTACAGCCTCTGTAAATAAATAGCCTCTTAGTTCAAAAAAAAAAAAAATTAACTACACTAATTTAACATTGGATTAATTGGCTGAACTGCACTAATAATGCTTAACTACACTATCAATTCAAATTGGCTTGAATACACTAATTTGACGCAAATTAACACCGGGTTACTTGGCTTAACTACACTAATATTGCTTAAATTAATCCATATAGAGTGTAGACACAAATTTAGCCCAAATTATTCAAATTTCTCCTTTTTTTTTAAAAAAAAATTCTAATAATTTTTTTAGAATTTTCCTAAATTTTCTTAATTTTTAATTAATTAATTCTTAATTTTTAAAATATAATGAGTGTTATTGAATTAATTATATTTATTCTATATTTTTTATATTTATTCTTAATTTTACAATAATTTTGCTAATTTTTCTAAATTTTAATTGACTGGTTCTTAATTTTTCAATTTTAAAATAATTTTAAAAATATAATGTTTGTTATTATAATTATTCTTATTTATTCTATATTTTATTAATTTTTCTAATTTTAAATAAATTAAATTACTTAAATTAATTAAATAATAAATAAATAAATAAGTAGCTGGAGACCGCTGGATTCGCTTGCGCGAGGATGGGTGGAGAATGAGGGGGAGAGGAGTATTGTGCTTTGATGAGGACAAAACGCTAGTATCGGACTTTGGAAGTCCAATATTGGCTTGTATCGTTATTTGAAAGAACGATCTCAGCTATTGAAAGTTTGATATTAGTGTCTCTGATTTTACGATAACATTGTTAAAATTCTGGTTATTTTAATAATAAAACCATATTTTAATATTATTTTTAATTTTTCGGTCAGTTTTATGTATCAAACGAAAAATAGTTCACAATTATTATCAAGTATTGGGCCATACATGTTCGAGCATTTTTTTTTAAGATAAATTGGGGGTAAAACCTCCCAACTTATTTTAAATTAAATGTCTATAAAGACCCAACATTGCATGCTCGAAGCACTTAGCATAACAGCCAGGATAAGCCGGATGAAATCTATTCCGCAAAGCTCAAACAACAAACTGAAAGAAGATTTCTACAAATAAAATTTCATCATATTATAAAGCAAAACTCACCAGTATTATTGGAGAGCAACAACCAAAAATAGCAAAACTGAACTATTTACATATTGAGGAGCGTTCCGGTGCCCCCAATTTAGGATGCCCCCATTTGTCACAAATCAATGGCCGTTAGATCAAGTTGGATCAAATCGTCATAAGTGGTTGTGATTAAGTCTCTTGAAATAACTTCAGCCCATGTCCCAAAGCTATTCTCATTGCCCGAATCCTCTGGTCGGCAACATAAAATAGACCATGTGGTCGGCACCTGTTGTGAAACGTCCTGTTGCAACTTTTTCGTCATTTTTCGAAGAATGATTGGGTTTCCTCAAGAACGAGAACAAGCCTTAGATTCACTCCTCACGAGCCTGGGTTCAAGTATTAATGCCTCTTAACGACCCGAGAACATTGACTAGAATCCATTCTCATGAGGGTTTATTAATTTGTGGATCCTTTCTTTCCAATAGGCACAAGCCCCTATTGTAAATTACCCCGTGGTTTCCCACGAGAACATCTGATTAAGAGATTCGAGGAACTAAATGTAATAGGCTAGAAAAATTGTCATTTAAAGGATTTTGGTATCTAATAGGTAATTCATTTCTTTTGACTTGAACAAGGCTCAATTGGTGGCACCAGACCTAATTGACGGAGGCAAAACTGAGGGTACAAGTGATTTACTTCTTTTGGGCTTAGTCTGGATTCAATTGATGGCACCAGACTTAATTGACGGGGCCCAATTGAGAATGTCTAGGAAAATGCATCTAAGATTAAGAATATCCAAAATTAAACATAACTAAAAAAAACTAAAAAACTAAAATTAAAACTAAAACTAAAATTGTCTATTTGAAATTAAAACTAAAACTAAGACTGTCTATTTGAAATTTTTATTATGAGGGTGACTTGGTTTTACGATTCTTAGCCATTTGGGGGCTCATGGGAATCGATTCTCGGCCATTTGAGGGCTTGTGAGAACAAAGGAATTTGAAATTCTCGGCCATTTAGGGGCTTGTGAGAACAAAAAGATTTGGGATTCTCGGCCATTTAGGGGCTTGTGAGAACAAATGATTTGGGTTTCTCGGCCATTTAGGGGCTTGTGAGAACAAATGATTTGGGTTTCTTGGCCATTTAGGGGCTTGTGAGAACAAAGGATTTGATTTATCTTGACATGATTTGATTTAATTTGGCTTGATTTGATTTAGATTGATTTATTAAATTTGATTTCATTTGAATTAGACTTGCTTTAATGTAATTTATTTGATTATGTTTTGGTTTATTCATTCATCTATTTACTTACTTGTTTATTATTTTACTATTTATTATGTATTTATCATTTACTTATTTATTATTTATTTTATAATTTATTTACTTTTATTTGTAACTTATTTATTTAATTATTTATTATTTATTTGTTTTTTACTTATTTCTATTTACTATTTTTTCACTTATCATTTATCATTTTTATTTATTAATTTGCTATTATTATTTATTTATTTATTTATTATTCATTACCTAAGATTTATTTGCTATTTATAATTTATGATTTATGATTTATTATTTAATAATTATGATTTTTTATTTTAAACAAAGGGAAAAACTTCTAAATATTGTCAAATTAAATTTAATGTTGAATAAACTCGACAAGGAACCATAAAATTACTTAGAAAATTTATTAAATTATTTGGCCATTTTTCTAGAATTTATAAAATTGGATTTTTATAATAAAAATACTTCAAAAATAAGAAACTATTTATTTAAACAAAATATCATATGAAAATAATATTGGATTTGGTTTATTTAGATTTTTAGAAATTTTTGGATATTTTATTTAGATTTTTCTGAGATTCCTACTATGTTTGGTGAATTTACAAAGTTTTGGCAATTTATAAAACTCAATTTTAATTAGAAAATACTTTGAAAATATAAAAGGGACAAATTTTGACATAATTTCATATCAAAATATCAGTAAATCTAGTTTCTACAGATTTTTAGGATTTTATGAATATTTTATTTGTATTTTTCTGAATTGTATACTATTTTTAACGAATTTTTTTAAAATATATGCTGATGTGGAAATTTGCGATTGGGCCACGTGTGTGCGTTGACTAGGCTATTGGCGCTGACTCAACTCTAGATTTCGTGTAACGAGTGATGTAACCTGTCACATGCTCGTCGCCACAGAAAATCCCTGCGTAATCGCGTTTAAACGCCTCCTGCCTCCGTCGAAGGCGGTATTTTTACAGTTAGGCCCCTACTTCTTCTCCGATGAAATTGCGGCAGCTCCGGCCACCTCAGCAGTCGAGACTAGTTGCGTTCGTATCGTGGGAGTGGGGTGAGGAGATTGATGGTCGCCATTTGAACTGAGGCAGCTTACATCATCACGTGGTACCTAAGAAGACTCGGGAAGCCATTGATGGCGTTCGAAGCTCCCTGGTGCTCCATTTCTGCCAAGAAAAGGTTGTTTACACCCCTGAACGAATGTGGAAGACATAGGTGTCTTCAATTTTAAGTTTATAAGTTTGAAGAATGGGGAACTCGACTGAGGCACCTCGACTTGATTTGGGCATAATCTGGGTCATCGCTGTGGGGCCCACGGGGAGCTTCTTTGATGTAAGAAATTGTTCATATAGCTTCAGTGTCTCAATTTAAGTTGATTAAAGCACTTAATTTATTTTGTGAGATCTTGATTTGATGTACGGAGCATAAGGCAGAAGATGTACTCTTTTTGTATTTTATTCAATGTTTTTTTTTTTTTGATGAATGCCCATAGGCCAGACTTTTATTCAACTTATGACAAAACCATACATCAAAAGTTTTCCTCAAAACAAAAAAATCTACCTGGTGCTACTACCCTCCTAAAGCAGTGAAAATAAAAAAGAAAAAAATAAACAAGCTATCCAAACCAGTACATGACAGTAAACTAGAAAACCGTAAGAACACAAACACCATTTTTCAGCACCAGGTGTAAAAACTAAAAAACAAAATTAAGGGGGGGCTTCCTGCACTTGCTGAAAAAATTCTCATCCAGTCTTGCATCCATGCATCCATGCTGCTGCAATTCCATTACTGGTTGGCCCCTATAATTTATACTCCTCCTTCGTGCCATGTTTGCCAGTATATGTGCCCTATGTATAGCCTCCCTCTTTGCGTGATGCAAAGTTGCATTCTGATTTTGCCCATACAACTGAGTGATGATCTGATTCAGTACCCCTGTTGCTCTCAAGGATGGTATGTCTACGCTCTCCAATTGGTTTTTATTCAATGTTTAAGTTGCATGTAAGTAGACCTACAGCAGCTGGGTTCATTTCAAAGTCCAATTTGGGATCATTTAAACTTGTTTTGTGTGTTTGAATCAATACAGATAATGAAGGCACGTTTTTATTCAATTTTTCCAATTTTCAGTTTTTGTTTTTAAGTAACTTTGCTACTGTTTTGATGATCCTTTTACTTTGAGTTGCTGAGATGTAGGGAAGTCATTTGCAGGAGTTGCAATGTATCTAAAGAGTGCAACTGAACTAATGGAAAGCAATTTTACAAGACCCTTATTGATTTGTTCATTTTCTGCCTAATTAAACCATAAATGAGAAAGCCTACTTACCTTTGTTCAAAAATTATAAAATTTTATAGAAATGTCCATCAATATATTTTTGATCTTTCTGTGTAAATATTTTTGCATAAAAGTCCAGAGAATAGGAAATAGCATTTTTATTTTGGAAAATACCCCTAATGCCTTATTAAATCATATAAAATCATGAAAAATTCCAAAAATGGAAAATTTTATTTCCTGCTGTCCATGAAGCTTAGTACTTGCCGTCCATATGCATTTCATTATTTTTTTTATGCAAATAAACCCTATATTCTACCTATTTCAGTTCCTGGCCAGATATGAACATGCATTTTTTTGCAAAATCTCTCCTTTGATTTATCCAGAGAGAGAGAGGAGGAGATCAACAGAGGGGACAAGATCTTTCCTTGATAATGGAAATGAGGAAGTGGACCGAGTCCCCTCCCTCCAAAAATGCAAAAAATTAATTAACATGATGCAATTATAACTATAGTAATACCATGATGCTAATGTATTAACTCATTCTCAGAAGAGGAATCAATGGAGTGGACCTTGTCCCCTCCATTGCCCTCTCCTTCTATGTGCTCAAGCTCACCATTGATGGGTGGCCGAGATAGAGGTGCAAACAAAACAAAATGACACCTCAGATCAGTTTATTTCACACTCATACTGAAAAATACCAAGCAAATTTCGTTTAATTTCACCTTTTCCTCTCTCTTTAACAAGTGTTTGATGAAATGCCTCCTTTTTCTATACTGCCTATGCTAAATTCAATTTTATTACAAGTGTCTAGACCTAATGACCAACTGCGGCTGCTCTCTCCTCCTTCTCTGATGCCTTTACTTGGGGTTTATATAGGCTAGGTCCTAGGGCTTCAATCCATGGCCGAGAGCTAATCAACTCCACCCATTTCTCTTCAACGGCTCAGATCTAGTTATACTCCAAGTCTGGTTTTGCAAAACCATGGGCGGAGATGCCTGGTTTCGATGTTTGTGGAGCTAGCAATGGCTACGTCGACGAGAGCGCTAAATTCACCTCTTCTCCCTGGCTTCACACGGTAAAAAAAAGCTCAGCTCCATTTTTACCTGTGGGGAAGAAGACTCTTCACCCGGGTCCCACCTGTCATGTTTAATGAGATAGGGAGAGATAGGTAGGATTGGTCTTCCGTGAACCAATGAGACATCACAAATTTCAGCACCTTCGGTCCATGCGACGAGTGTACCCAACTTTCATCCAAGGCGGGCAAAATTTTTTTAAAACCCAGCGACATTCTTCCCCCCTTGGATCCCCTGCAACTGGCTGCACGCACCAAAATCCATCGATTTTTCTGGGATTTTCCATCCATTTCCATAATTTCATTTATATATATTTGTTGTCCAATCAAAATAAAATCATTTGAAGGCCTTTTCTTGGGTATTTTTGGATACAATTTTATGTGTAGGTTCAGAAAAATATAAGAGATTTTTTGGTTCAAAAGGATTTTCGAAATTCTTTATGGATTTATTTTAGGAATTTTTATAGGTTTTGAGGTTTTCTTTGCAAAATGGAAGGTTTCTGTTGATATCTTTGGGATTATGAAACTATGATAATCCATCATAATTCATGGGAAATTTTTGGGTATCTTTTGGGAATTTTTGGAGTTTGTTTGGTATTTTTCGTGGATTTTTGAACAATGAGTTGATTATTTCATGCATTTTGGCATAATATTTTTGGGTCAAACACGTCCGATATAAAACGGACGGTGCGATCTGAGAGATGAATTCTTCCCTTCCAAAAAAAAAAACGTGTATACACTTCTTTCCTCTCCGCTTGGATACGTAGACGAAGCTTGATAGCGCACAGCTGTTGAAATTGAATTCACTTTCGCGCGCAAAACCTGTCCCCCTTTCCAAAATCATTGCTCTCTCTCTCTCAGACACATAATCGCTGCTGTGACTCCAAAATCGTTGCTCTCTCTCAGACACATAATCTCCTCGTTTGGAACCCAAAAATCTCACAGACGCGATTCTCCTCTTCTGCGTGACTCACAGATAGGGCTAAAAGACGTTAGAAACGGAACGAAAATGGAGTGTTTCACTAATCGTTTCGTTTCGGTGACGAAACAGATTTGCTCTTTCATTAATCGTTTCGCAATGCTGAAACGGTCGAAACGAACGAAAATTACGTAATTTACACAGGAAAGAAATAGGTTTTAATTTCGTTAATTGATGAAGGATTTAAATTCTATGGTATCAAATAAATTTATACTTAGAACTTAACCTCACTAGTCGTTACAGTAAAGCTTTAGGGTCGAACCCAAGGGATGGATTAATGAATATCGGACTTTACTTCCTCACGAAAGCTAGACAAGACAATTTTTGTGGGGTTTTGAAGATTAAAAAGACAATTATCTAAAGTGCAATGAATAAATATCCTAGGGTTCAGGGTTCACTTAGGTTTGGCTCCAAGATAGTTAGAATCGCTCGTTGTCGCGTTAAAGACTAACAACCTCGAATTCCTACTCTCAGTTCGGTCCGAACCATACCAGTTCGGTCCGAACTGAAGGCATGGAATTGAATTCTGACATGTTTAACTTGGCTTTGACGTTGTGTAGGGCAGGGCTTGGACCGGCTGTAACTATAATTTCTAATCCTCAACTTTCGCCTTTTGGACTAAAAACTAGCACAGATCTCTACCTAACCCACTTAAGTCAACTAACCTAAACTTTCGTGTTGGTATTTAGTTTACTTAAGTTTATTCTATTTGTGTTCTTAAGGATATCTAAATGTTCTTTCAAACTATTTAGAAGCTTCACCGTTCAGTTCAACTAGCTTATTCTTTCGAGTCTACAGCTTATCCCATATACTTGGCTTAATCCTAATTGATTAACCTAACTTGTAACTTAACTAAATGTGGCCATTCATTTAGAAGTAAATCAGTTCAAGCAATAGAATTAAACAAGCATGTAAATAGTAGTCAATAGATAAACCACAAGTCATAGTAACAAGCCAAACACATCATTCATCAAACTAACCCTAAACTACATCCTTACCCTAAGACATAACAAATCTAACCTAACATGCTAATAAAACAAACAACAAATACAAATAAACAAGATACAAACTCCATTTGATCAAATATCAAGAGAAAGGAAGAAATAAACCAAGTATCGCCTCTAACTCAAGATACCGAACGTCCAGAGCCGTGGTTAGGTCAGTTCTGCTGCCGTCGCGTCTAGAATCGCTCCAAAGTTGCTACCATGGTCGTGCGTTACTGCGAGAGGTGAATTCCCACGCCTTTCGGCGAGAGAACGGTGGTGAAAAGGTGCCAAAACGTGGTGTGAAGGTTGAATTTCGTGGATGGTGGCCTGCATGTTGGTCTGAGGTGTGTCCCTAGCGCCAGGAATGAGTCATCTGGCATGCAAACAAGCGTAGAGAGGTCTCATTGAGTCTGTTTTCCTTTAATCTTCAACAAAACCTGTATAAGACATGTAGAAGCAACGACAAAACCAAATCCTAGATAAACACAACAAAATGTCAAATAATAACATGTTTTGGGTCATAATTGGGTGCCAAGTACGGTCAAAATACCAATCAATAAAAGAGATATCATTAATCGTTTCGCTAAACTAGACGAAATAGAATTTTGTTTCGTTAACCGTTTTGCGAGGGCGAAACGAAATAAAAAAACGGTGCCAAATGAAAAACTTTCAGCCCTACTAACAGAAAGAGGTAATCGTGCGCAAAACCTCTCACCCCTTTCCAAAATCAATCGTGCGCAAAACCTCTCACCCCTTTCCAAAATCGCTAATCCTTAGTACATCATTTGTTTCTTATCAAAAATGCTAAAAAAATGTCAATTCTGTGTAATTTGAAAATCTGCTTGCTGTACCAGTTGCTGAAACTCAAATCTATCTTTGATATTCTTGCTAAATTTTAACTGTACATAAAACGGTTTTTGAAATTTTAACTCAAACCAGAGTATGTCGTCTCTCCCAATAGTTCTAGAGCATCTGTAAACAAAAAAAATGACTTCTAAATTCACATTTTTCTTTTCAACTACATTTTAGCAAGAATATCAAAGATAGCATACTCTGGTTTCTTTCTCGTTATATCTTTCTTCACCAAAATTTTTTTCAAAGAAGCTAGGTCTATGGTGTTGCTAGGTAGAAAAATGCTTTGTAATTTCAAATGAAATTTGCAGACCTCTATGCAGCCCCCCCCCCCCCCCCCCCCCCCCCCCCAAAAAAAAAAAAAAAAAAAAACACCAATTAGTCTATACACTTCCATTGTGAAATAGGATTTAATCCGTATGTATTTTGATCTTTCCTCTCTCAACTTTGTGGTTATGCTCAGTCTAAAGACAATCAAAGGATGTTCAACTCCTAAATGAAGAGCGTATATGCCCAAATAAAATCAATTTTAGGTACGCAAGCAATTACCAAGTAACATGTCCTTGATTTTAACATAGAACAAAACTTCAGGCTATGGAAGTGAAGTAATTGTTAGCTGGTGACAGCCAAGTAATTGTTTATAGAAATTCATGAAAGCTTGTAAATTTCAGATTTTAACGAGAAAAAAAAAAAGATTGGTGCATCTATTGAACTCAAAAGAACAGCTCACAAATTCGAGATTTTCAATACTAAATCCAACAAACAGGCGCTCGATTTATCACATAGAAAGAGAGTATAGCGAGAGAGTTGTAGAGAGCAACAAGTGGCAGCTTGGGTTGGTAAGGAGCACGAGTCACGTCTAGGGGTGTAGAGGTCAAGCCATGAACGATAGGCGAAGGTACGAACAAATGGGAACTGCTTGGGAGCCGTTTTGGGAGAGACGATGTTAATTTATTATTATTTTGGCGATTTTTAGATGGGAGCAGTCAGCTGGGAGCCTGGGAGAATTGTCTTCTCTGACACCTTGGCAGTTGTTTAGACATTTAATCACAGCCGTTTATCGAGATTAGATCTAACGGCTGCTGATTTGTGACAGATGGGGCATTCTAAATTGGGCACCGGAACCCTCCTCTTAAATATTATACATTACAATTACTAATACGAAATAGAGAGAAAAAGGGAGAAAAAAAAATCCTAAAATATTACACTCACAAATACATACTATCAATATTATTCACCAATCTTGCATCCTCTCTTTAATTGCCAGAATTTCATTCGCAACATCCTTCATTGCCATGCGATATTTTGGCGATTCCATTGAACAGAGCAGCCCAATTTTGATTAGTGGTACAATGCAGGTCTCCATCTTTTTATGTACCAACTCTCTGTTTCTGAACTCAGAAGTTGCTCCTCCGTTCTCTTCTTGGAAGATTACTGGGTCCAAAATTTCCCCCAATTTGTCAGGAAAAGCTGTTTGAACAAATTTGTGGAGAGTGAACCCATTTGTGAATGCCTCATCAGTTGGTCGCTTTCTGGTAAGTATCTCGAGCAAAAGTATTCCATAGCTATAGACGTCTCCTTGTGTAGATATGTGGTTCCCGATTCCATACTCTTATGATTAGTACAAACAGTGCATGACAAATATGGGAGAGGATCCAAATGCACATGTCATAGAAGTAAGAAACGCTAGTCAGTAATAGAGAAAAAATGACATCAAAGCAAGAACTATATCTAAACTACAATAAACAAATAAAAATTTAGCACTTTTACCTGGTGGAACATAACCAATGGTTCCTTTTAATCCTCCCAAGCTTGATGTAGAGAAGGAATTAGAGAGGATTCTAGCCAATCCGAAATCACTTACATAAGCACTCAAGTCTCTATCGAGAAGAACATTGCTCGGTTTCAGGTCACAGTGAATTACTGGGGAAGTAGAGTGGTGGTGCAGATAGCATAATGCAGAGGAAATATCAGCTGCTATGCTTACCCTTTCAAAGAGACTCAGGTCTCTAACAAAATTGTGGTTTTGAGTTTTTGGATGCAACCACCCCTCCAAATTTCCCATTGGCATATACTTGAAAACAAGCGCTTTGAATTCGTTGCCTGATGTGTCCAAGGTTGAGCAAGCAGTAAGGATCCTTAAAAGATTTCTGTGACGAAGGTTTCTCAGGGCATCACATTCTGCATAAAAGCTGCGAAGTGATCCACACATTTGAAGGTTGAATACCTTAACTGCAATGGGATTTGCTTCAGAATCCAACTTGCCCTTATAAACAGAACCGAAACTTCCATAACCGAGTAAATTATCTGGAGAGAATTCGTTTGTTGCCTTCGATATATCACGGTAAGTAAGCTTCTTATACTTCGCTAGGGAAAATTCAAAAGTGGAATTCTCATCATTCTTTGTTTTTCTTTTCCGATAGAAGATGACCAGGCATACAACGATTATCAAAATGATAACTGGTATGATCAGCGTTAACCAAACCTTCTGAAAATGTGAACTTTTTTTGGAGTTAAGTGAGCAAAGTTGTAATCCTAACAGAGGTTGGCTGCTACAGAGCATACTGTTGCCAACAATTGAATATCTAGAAGAGTTTCTAAATAGATCATCATCAGGAATCTCACCTTCAAATTCATTGAATGATAGGTTCAGAAACTTCAAGGAATCAAATGAATCAAAGAAATCTGGTATTGGTCCGCTCAATTGATTTTGGGAAAGATCCAACTCAATAAGGCTACTTAAACCCTTGAAACCGGTAGGAATTGTTCCATTGAAATAATTCCCTTCTAAGTGAAGATATTGGAGATATTGACATGCACTGAGTGAAGATATTTGACCCGATAATTCATTATAGGAGATATTTAGGTTAACCAAGCTGATTAAGTGGCCTATTTCCACTGGTAATGATCCATTGAGACGGTTATGTGATAGATCTAAGAACTGTGTCAGAGAGGACAAGCTAACAAGTTGTTTGGGTATTGATCCTTCAAGGATATTACTGGACAGGTTCAGTATGTTAAGGTTTCGGCAGTTTCCAATGGTAGCTGGTATCAAACCACTGAGCTCATTTTGTTCCAAGTGCAATTCAAATAGTTGTGTCAGGTTTCCTATACTAGATGGAATTGGACCAGAGAGTTTGTTTCCAGACAGATATGCAATAGTTAAATTATGAAGCTTACCCAATGTAATTGGAATTTCTCCAGTGAGATTGTTTTGGTCCATAACAAGTATTGATAAACTATTCAAGTTACCTAACTCAGGTGGAATCGGACCTGATATTTGATTCATCCCAATTGACAGTTTTTGAAGTTGTGGAGAAAGATTTCCTATAAACCATGGTAGTGTACCTTGAATTTTGTTACTCCCAAAATACAGCGTCTGTAGAATGCTACAATTGGTTAGTGAATACAAAAAGTCCCAACCATTGTTTTCCAGCTTGTTCCAACTTATGTCAAGTTCGGTTAAGATTTCTAGAGAGCCAAAGTTGGAAGGGACTAATCCACTAAATGCATTACTTGCAAGATCAATTACTCCTAGTTGCGAGGCATTGCATAGTGAGGCTGGAATTGGGCCATTAAACCTATTTGATTGCAGAACTAGAGTTTGAAGGTTTGGGAGTGTAAAACCAATGTTTAATGGAAGTGCACCATGTAATTGATTATTTCCAACACCGAGATATGAAAGTGACGTTCGATTATAAATGTTTGCTGGAATTTCACCGGTTAAATTATTTAGGGACAAATCAAGCTCTGTTAAGTATGGAAGTTTTCCTATGCAATTGGGAATGCCCCCTTCAAAGTTATTTTCAGCAAGATAGAGATATAGAAGTTGAGTGTTGTTGCAAATTGAAGACGGAATGGTTCCAGAGAGATCATTTGTTGAAAATCCAAAGAACCAAAGTGATGGAGAAATGAGAGGTGGTAAGCTTCCACTTAAACTATTTTTGTATAGGTTAATGAAACGCAAAGATGAAGCATTACCCAGAGATGGTGGTATGTTTCCCGTAAGGTTGTTTAGTGATAGGTCTAGAGACAAGAGAGATGCATATTTACCCAAGGAAGAAGGAATACTCCCTACCAAACTATTATTATTCAAGAAGAAAAATTGCAGAGAGGGACAGGTCCCTAGTAAAGCTGGTATACCTCCTTGAAGTATATTATTTGACAAGTCTAGGTATTTTAGTGAAGTGGAATTTCCTAAAAATCCTGGAATAAAGCCTTCAATATTATTAAATGATAAATCAAGGTCTATCAGTGAAGAGGCTTTAGCTAGGGAAGGAGGTATTTCACCTCCTAGAAAATTGAAGCTTAAGTTGAGGTGCTTAAGTGGAAGGCTGCCCATTTCTTTGGGAATGAAGCCTCCGAGTTGGTTATCTGCCATGTTGATTTGTTCGAGTAATGTTAGGTTCGCAATGGAAGGTGAGATTGTACCTTTCAAGCCAAGGGAAGAAAGGTCCAATGCAATAACACGCGAAGTACGTTTTCGGCTGCAACTGATGCCGGTCCAGTTGCAGTAATGGAGTGAATTGTTGTTCCATGATGCCAAGGCTCCATAAGGATCTGCCAACTTTAATCTGATTGACAGAAGAGCAAGGCGATCATTGCTGGTATCTTGTATACTAGTATTAGCAGCAGTGACAGCAAATAAAGGGGAGGTAGAAGAGCTTAGAATATAGAGTAGGAAGAGCAGAGACAGAGAAGAAATGTGTGCAAACGCCATAAGTAGTGGCTTGATTATTTTATTTTTTTGCTGTAAACGCAATAGATATCTAACCGCTTTATATAGCAATTAATGCCAATGGTCTTCAGTACAGTTGATTATTTCAAGTCAGTAGTCTTCTACTAATGGTAAGATCAATGAATGGTAGTTTTTCAGTAAATCCAAAATTAGAAATCTTGGTCTTAATTCTGAATAGTAGTTGTGCTTGCTTACAAATTTAAAGTCAGCTACTAGGTCTTCCGTTTAATTGGTGGCCTAGAAAAAAGAATTCTAGTGTGACCACAATATATATATCATATTGTCCTTGGTGACTACATTTTTGTCTTTCCTAAATTTGCCATTTTCATTGTGTGGAGAATGTATTTGATTATGAACTACTCCGTGTAACTTAAGTATTTCTTCAATTGAACCAAGCAGATAAATGATTTACAATCATATTGCTTTCCATTAAATTAGTTCTCCTTATTTTATAGAATTAATTTTTATTACGAGTTAATATATCTTCAGAAATTTACATATGCATTCGGCCATATAGAGTGATCTCGCAAATGATGAAAGCTACTTGTACACACGTCAAAATGGAAAAGGAATTGATTTCTCCATCCTAAATTATTCCTAATCGCTAGTTAAATTAAAGTGAACGAAATTAAGGATTGGATATTGTCTTTCCAGAATTCATAATCGCTAGGAAAAGTAAAGTGAACAAAATAAAGGATTTGGAGGTTATTAATTCTCCAGCCTAAATTCCTAATCACTAGTAAAAGTAGAGTAAACAAAATAAAGTAACAAATTCGATAATGCTCCTTTTTATTATTTTTCTGACATGCCTGTTACCCAGTCCCGCTCCCGTGTGGGACACTTGAAATTTACATTAATGCGGCACTACTGGAGACAAGACGAATATCTTATAAAGAAAAGAGGTCTAGAAAGAGCAATTCTCCTTTGGCAAAGGGATCCGAATTGCACTTTACCGCTCCGCATTTCCTGTTGTTCCAATTAAAAGAGCTAAAAAATAAAGGTCGAAATTGTATTTTAAATTAATTTTAGTATGATAAATTAGGAGAAAATCAGTTTTAACCAACGTACAACCTGTTGTTTTAGATTTTAAAACTTTTTTTGTGTGTATAATTAATACGGCATAATCTCAGGGTAGGTTTACTGGAAATTAAGAATTATCCTTGGTTAGGACTTAGAAGAAAGTGAATAATTAAATTATATTTAATTAGAAATATCACTTGACTGATTAATTGTCTGAACCAAACATCATATACTACCCTTTCTCCAAATATTTCGGTAGGCTGTACCATAAAATTATTTCTCTTGTTCTTGTTTACTCCCTTTAACTTAAAAATAAAATGTGTTTGATCACCACCTCATAAGCTTTTATCAATTTGTTGTATATCACTATATACTGGAATTCCTACAAAAAAAATAGTATACTGAAATATATCAAAGATGGAAACGGTTGAAATTTTGGATGAAAAATTTCTGTTTTACTTTTTTTTGGAGATAATTGTTTTTCTATGCATTATACTTTTAAGATCTAAATAAACAAGCTGTTCTCGGAATGCTTTTATGTGTACGCGAGTTTTTGCCAGTTTTCAGTGATTAATCTTTTGAACTGTATCTATGTAACTTCGCATCTATACTTTCTGGTGGTTGAAAAAAGAGGCGGAGAGAAAAACTCTAATTATTATATTGTAGATCAAATTTATGAAATAAATGAGCATGCTTTAATTGTATTAGTGATTAAGTTTAAAAAATAACGTTGCATTAAATTTTTTATAAGTTTTGGTTGTACATTTATACTCACTAAAGTCAAGGCTAATGTTACCAATTCCAAATTCGGAAATAATTTAGTGAGAATGTGAGATGTAATATTTGTTGTTCGAATACATATATTGATATTCACTACCCTAATTAGTGAAGCAACTTTTACAAATATTGTGAATATGTATATGTCGGACATTCTTCACAAGATTTGCGAATTATTTGGATATCATACCCACTAACCAACTTGACTGTTAGGCTGAGCAAGACTTTCTGCCCATTCAAATACGGTGCATTTTCTTTCCCATTTTTTTTCCTGCTGTGAGAGTGAGAACTGCACTAATATCGTGGTTAGGTCTGGTCAAAGCTGGTCAATCGCGTTATCTTTTGCGATCCCTTTTAATTAAGGGGAAAATATTTCCAAAAAATGATATCAAGTTCATTTTAATTCTGAAACTAATTTCCTGTTAAAGGTCGGTCAACGGTCAACATTACCAATTTATTTTCTTCTTCGGCCCGTGACTAGGCCACAAATCATGATTTACTTTCCTGTTCAAAGTCAGTCAACTACGGTTAATGCGATTGATACATTTGAACCTATTAATTCTTGATACCCCCGTCAATTTGCTTATGAACAGTAGCATTTTTTTTTTACTGGTTGAATTTCCGTCTGAATTACATGCAAGAGTCAACGCTGTAGCCTTTGTTTTTTTTTTCTCCTTGAATTACGGATTTCAGTGTTCAAATGTCAACTGGTGGTTGTGGGATTACGAATGGTGGATCAGGTCTACTGCTATAAATGCAAACCAGTGCTTCTGATATGTCTTTGGATGTTTATTAG
The DNA here is from genome assembly GCA_027725995.1 of Rhynchospora tenuis. NCBI lineage: Eukaryota > Viridiplantae > Streptophyta > Magnoliopsida > Poales > Cyperaceae > Rhynchospora > Rhynchospora tenuis. Next base: position 79,544,318 of record CM050888.1, read on the forward strand.
ACCTATGGTCCACGGCATTTAATTATATTCTGTATTTCATCTCTTCCCAACTCTTCCAAGCGTGGATCAGGTCTACTCTTCCGTATATGTGCTCTACAATCTCGGTGGCATATTTCCTCTCTTCTCTGTCTCTCCCACCGAGCCAAAAGCGAAGAACAAAAAGGTTCTTCCCTTCTCCGACCGAACTCGGATCACAGGGACACCGTCCTCCTTGCTCTCCTCCCCATCTGATCGCGACCCAATCCCGCCTCCTCCCGACTCCGATCCCGACCCAGTCCCTGCCCCCTCCGCCGACTTAACACTCCGCCGTCGAAAGCGGCGGAAGAAGCAGTTGCCGGGCATGATCCCTATCCTGCGTGCGCACCGTCCGCACCCCTCCCTCCTCCGAAAATCACTCCTGTATGACCCCCTCCTCCACCCTCAGCCGCCATTCTACGTCACGGAAGGCCTCCCTTCTCCGCCCTCCGCCTCGGGCTGGAGGACATGTGGACCGGCCGGTGGTTCAACATGGCTGGAAAAGCCAAAAACAGGTGCCTAATTTTGTTAATCTGTTTTGTTTTATCTTTGAAGTTAATTTGATACTTTGCTATTCCCAAGGCATAATTTGTGTTCTAGGTGTCTGATTTGTGACAGCAATTCGAGATTTTGATAAATATCTATAGAAAAAACATTTAAAAAATAAGAAAATTGTCGCTTTCTAACATGGATTTTTCAGCAAAATCTATTGACCAGGTCATTCACTGAATTCTGACAAAATTTCATTTTTTTTTGAACAGATTTGACATGGCGCCGAGGTTTTATGACTATAAGGGAAAAGACATGAAAACAAATTGCTTCAGGCATGAGTTCATACCGGATAGCATACTGGTACACCGCCTGAAGAAGAACTACCAGTGGGCTGATACTTTGAAATACTTCAATTTCACATCAGGTTAATGCCTTCCAAGCTTTACCACATACATTGATTGATTCCATGCTCCTCTGAGTTGAGTTATACATTTTCCGTTCATTATTGGCACTATTTTTAGTTAAAAAAAAGTGCAAACAATATGATATCAATTATCGATTATTATTTATAATTTTTCTTTCTAATTTTACAATGTATTGCTCCCTTGAAAATCTACATAGGTATTTTTTTTTCTTTTCCAAGATTTCAAGAAAGAATTATATACTTCTTTTTCTACTCCAGTTTAGTTTTGTATTGTAGTGCAAATAATGAGAATTTGATAGTTATGAAATCAAACGGATTAAATTTGTTTCTCGCAAATTAGATGATGCCTTATTATGAGACAGAAAGGAACAATCCAGTTGACAGAAATCAGTAACATAACTATAGATAACCATTTAGATGATACCAGTTAACGAAGCAAGTTTCTCTCTGTGTATGGCTGATACTGATACTGATATTTTCATTTTTAGTAACTTTTTTTGAGTTTTTTAGACGGTTTTAGAGGTAACCTGATTGTTTGCAAAGTGTTAATTACAATAGTCTCACCTGGTCTCCTCTCTCAGGGAACATCATTTTGATATCCTTCTTTCCAACCTTGCTTTATATTTATTGTGAGTATATCTTCCACTGAAACAGTCGTGACATATATCTATAATAATGTCTATAATAATTACGACAATATGAAAGCCCAAACAAGATAATTACCAGCATAAAGCCAAAAGACAAGTACATGACAAACTTGAGTGATTATGTTTACAAGTGTAAAGCTACTTTATTTTCATATGCTGGTACTTTATGTTGATTATGTTGACTATACTGGTAATCAAGCCAGTTTATTCCTTATATAATTTGACTGATGAAAATTCAGATTTTATTTTTCATTCTACAAAATAAAGTTGTTCTTTTTTATTAGGGTGTTTTCTATCCTGTTCAAAAAAAAGGGATACTTGATATATATAAAATAAAAAAATTGCTTTCATGCGGCCTGTGAATAGATGTTTTGTTCATGGGACTTATTCTTCCTTGGATCATTAAATAAGAGTAAGTATTTCACTAAAATACGTGTGTCCGGGGGCATTTAGAAAAGGATTGTTAGTTATCATATTTTATTTCAAGCTCACTCATGCTTCACTTATTTTTGAAAAAAAAATGAATGTGTTCCGAATTACTTGGTAATGTGGTGTGTTCATTTTCAATTTAATGCTTAGTTATATACAATGTTTAAAATTATAAGTCTATGATGCTCAACTTAGCTAAATTTTTCAAAATTTCTTGAATTGGTTGTACTATTGGCATCAGTATACATAGTGTAGTGTTCGTTTGGTATTGGTGCCAATTTTTGGTGGTCACCTTTTATTCATGCAACATGACATGCTATCTTTATACTATAACTATAAGAAAGGGAAATATGTCTGCTTCAAGAAATTTGTTTTCTTATCCACTTCATCTTGCTTTAGTTCAAGAAATATGTTTACAAATAAGTAATTTCATTTTTAAATTGGATGGCCTGAAGCTAGACGAGATAAAACTCACCTTTGACCTGACATTGATTACCTAAATACCGAATAACCTGAGTTTTCTTTATTTTCATGTGTTTTATATGTAGTGGTTAGCATGTGCGCTTTATGCTAATGCGTGAAATATATTCGCACTGTAGTTTTGGATGCCTCAATATCAATACCAGATGACTGCAGTGCACTCAGGTACTACTAATTACTATAAATTTGAGTATTAATGTGGTTGTTATTGTTTATTGAACAAGAACGACAATGCTTATTTTCCTTGAAATTTAAGAGGCTTGAGTTATCTTATGATGATCTCTCTTTGAGCATGGATTCAAAGTAAGCTCGACTTTTGAGATGCAAGTACTGATCAATAGCTATTTTCCCTCTTTAAGTTATTTCCTTACGGTGATCTGTTTTCTTTCGTTTTTGTATCAGTAAAAATTTGAGTATTTGGGGGCCTCCTTGGTACCAGCAGAAATTTGAGTATTAAGGAGCCTCACTGGTACCAGTAGAAATTCAAATTATGATCATGTTTTACTTTTTGTTTCTATTTGGTGCTTTTATGTAGGCCTGAAAGTTATCTTTATTTCAGTACAGCACATCAAGAGCTTCATCTTGGAATGAGAAGTGTGCAACATCTTATCTTTCATGGAGCCTAAATACATTCATGGAACTGTTTTTGTGAATCACCATAAAGTGCTTCATTCTTATTTTCTCTACAAGTTGAGACGTGCCGAAATGAGAAAATTTCAGCTGCATTTTTCTGCTTTAGACAGATCACCCCTTTTGGCGCCATCAAAGGTCTATTCCTCTCACTTGAGATCTTGATCAAATTTTTCCAATAGGAGTTCATTGTGTCATGAATTTCACGGTTGGCATAGATATGCTGAGAGTTAAATACGTACATGTGTTACTACCTCTATTATAATTGTCTTGCTTATGCCACTAAAGGTACAAATAGTGCTACTAGAACATGACGTGATTATTTTTCCTTGATTACACTCAATATTACATCTTAATTGCAACATGCTATTGAAACCAAAGTTTATTATACTTGAAACATGCTGCATATAGCAATGAGATGTTATTTACAATAACCAAAACAATATCTTAAACTCTCAGTTATATGCTTCATTAGCTATATTGTGGCATCTATGTAAAAAATGATAACATATTAGATAAATATGAAAAATTATCTTAATAATTTTCTTTATTGGATATTGCATTAATTCTCTATTTATTTTTAGTGGTAATGAACCACATGTCGAAATCATATTAGTTTGTACCACTGGAGGTATGGGAGTTTTGGCTCATCCTTGGACATTTGTTTTTTTTAAAAAAAAATACTAGGAAAGCAAGATGCTGAGGCCTTTAGGAGGAGCAAATCTATAAACAAGTCTGAAATCTCCTTAAGCTACTATCTTATGATTTTTGAAATCTATGATTTTGTAGATCATTTCTATTATTGAACTTTCTTCATTTTTTAATTGTGTTCAATTAGGAGATGTGGATATTTAAAATGGCAACATGCAACAATGGAGCAGTGCTTTCTGAGAAACATGGACCCAAGAAAGACTTCTAAAGTGAGAATGAAACAAAATTCTAATGATAAAAATTGCATTTTTACTTTTGTGCTTGCGCAATAGTGATTGTAATAAAAGGATTGTAAAAAATATGGGATAGTGATTATGTGGCTTATTTATAGAAGGCTTAGGAAATAAATAGAATACAGGGGTAGCAATATATAGAGCTTACTATTCCATAAATTAGTGGGGACATTACTTCTCAGGCCACTTAACAGTATCTGCAGACTTTATAATATTTATATTCCTATAATATCTATCTAACAATGCTCCAATTATTTTATTTTGTTCTTTGATTAAGTTGTTGCTTTCATTTTATATAAAATTTGTAGTAGTCTATTAATTTACTTAGATTGTACAATTTCAAAATGAGAGGACATGATGGCTTGAGAAAAAGCACGTGAGTATACATCTATGTCAGATATTTTTATTTAAATTAAATTTTGTTTTTTTTCAAATGAGCAGTCTATAGTTGATTAGGTCAGTTTTGGTATAATTTATTTACTAATATAGGATTCCGTATCTAATTAGAGATGAAATAAGAATGATTGATTAATTTTCTTAATTTTCTCTATGTAGGAATTTTACTTAATTCAGACCAGTACTAAGCACCTTCCTTTCTGTTTAAATGTTTATTTATTTTAGCACCATATGTATGATATGAAATCAGATGCAAGTTTTATTTACTGATGACAGTTTCCTCTCAATAGGCACTAGGAAGATAAATCACGCATTTTCTTTATTGTTATAGGTATTTAAATTTTATTTTCGTAATTTATTAATTTACTTGCTTTTCTTTCAGTGCACATCTTCGAACGAGCTTTGAGGAACAGATTGTTGTTGTTGGTATAGCATCCCAGTTTCAAATGTCAAGTAGAGAGGTCTTGAAGTTGGTAGAGGATGAGACTGAGACAGCAAAAACTCAGGTACTAATATTTGCCCAAACACTGTAGATTTAGGTTGTTATGTATTGTAATTATTACTGTGGAAATTGCTTTCCATGATATTGATTCTGATCTCAGTTATGATATATAATTTGTTTCCAATAAATTTTTATTTCAAATATCAGCCGTCAATTATTACACTAAAAAAAATGTCTTTTGCGTTACATTTAGAACTTTGTAATACCTTTCTTTTATTTTGTTTCTTTTGATTTTATTGTACAATTTAAGCTTCTTAAAGAAAGAATATGGCTAATGAAAAGTTTGCCTTTTTTAAAACAGAAGTTTAAAAAACTTAGATGAAAAAGAAAAGTTGGGGCTTATTTATCTTATATTATTTTAAAATAGGATATTGATTGGTGTTTGGTTTGATAATTCGAAGGACAAATGGTGAGTCATCTCTCTTATATGAAGATTATTTTTTTCGATTTTTTGCCCCTTTTTATATCTTTTGAGATAAGACCATTAGTGGTCAAAAGCCATTATAGCAGCTGACAAACCATAATGTTGGCTAACTGTAATTGATGGGGAATGAAAGCTAATATCTTATCAACTTAAATAGACCAATAGATTCTAATTGCTATAGAGATACCAAATTAAAGATTACTGCTATATTTCTCCATGCTGATAAAAGTACAGATTTTGTTTGGCAATAAAGATCAAAATTCTCCATACTCAATTCAGCCCTCTTCAATACAATTGAGATTGTGGTTGGCGTCATTTAATGGTGCTCCGTTTTTTCTTCCTTACTATTTCCACCGATTCTATCTTTTTTCTTTTTTCTGTACTTCTCTTCTTTACGGTGGGCATTGATCCTTCCTTTATCAACCAAGCATGAGAAAAAAAAAACTCACCAAGAGCGATTGGGAGGGGGAGAGAGCAACATCAGTGGCGATAGAGGGGGGAGGAGAGGAGATTGAGGAAGCCTTCGCCACTGATCCCTCTTATGGCGGCAACGAGGCGGAGCACTAGGAGCTCCGGATTAGAAATGAAGAGGTGAACTTTGGTCCAGAAGAGGTGCGGGACTACGATGAGCAAAGGGAGAGGTCACGCCGCCCCAGGATCAAGCCATTTTTCTATGCATTTCCTCTCTTTGATTTTCGATATTCTTCTTCGTCTCTGTCCGATGCCCTAACCTTGGTACGGCTCAAGCTATTTCTGATTTTATTAGTATCAGGTTTTTTTTTTTTTTGTAAAGTTAAATTCATTTTTTGTACATTCAATAAAATTAGTAAATTGAGGTTTCTGGAATTGACAAATGAATTAGATGTTGAGAGCTAATTCATTTTTGTAAAGTTCAATTTATTTCATACCATTAAAATTTGATTCCTAAACCAATATGAAATTTCTAGAAAATTCATTTCTACCTTCAATAAAATTAGATGTCTCTTTCAATTCCTAAACCAATTTTTTTTTTTTTAGAAAATTCATTTGTGTCTTTGGTCCAGAAAATTCATTTGAACTTTTAAAAAAAAAATGAACTTTCTATTTCGTAAAGTACAGAATCTTTGCTTTTCTATTTTGTATTTGAATTATTTCTTCACATGTCAGCTTTTTTTTAAAAAATAATAATGCGGGATTTACTTTGATTTTCGAGAGAAGCAAGTTGTTTTTTATTATTATTTTTTTTACGAATTTTACTATCTTTTTTCAATCCTACAAGTGATATTTTCTTTAAGATTTGGATTTTATAAGGTTTTTAGTGTATCACAAATTCAACAGAGAATCAAAATTTTGTTCCACAAACGTGCTTGCAATTATACATGAGCATGTCATTTTGTTACCTGATGACAAATAATTTATCCATGTAGAATTTATGTTCTATTCCCTAAAGTAATATTTTTTCCAAATTAATCTCAGACCTTCTAACTGCTAAATGACAGGAGATTAAAGTCACAATTGAGTCTATCAGGGGCATTGCATGCTATCTTAGATATCCAAAGACAACATTCTAGACAACATGAAGTTATGAATAACCTTCTTATACCTTAATTGTTGTTATCCATGCTAGAGATTACAGGTTTTTGAGAAAATTATCCAAACATTATTCGAGGGAACCACGAGTATTGTCTCTTTTACATCTCAGTAGACTTGAAAACCATGCTCCTAATTCCTCTTTTTTTTTTTTAAATTCCAGTTCAATAGCCTTTAAATTTTTAGTTGAGAAAGAGAGATTGGATATGATGTGTGCTGAATACCATGATTGAATCATACTTGCTTGCAGAGGTTCTTTGTAAGGCAGTGTTAAATATTCTTTTATTACTCTTTTCCATTTCTGAAATATTATGAAAGACAACAAGAAGAATTTGTGAAAGATAAAGGAAGTGCTCAATGGAATAATTCTTTTTTTATTTAAAATTTTACAAATACTGATAAAAGAAAAGTGGAACGAAAAAAAAATGCATGCATCTTGCAAACCAGGAGTGAGTGATTGACTTTGATTTAGTTTATTATTCGTAGCCAATTGGAGCACCCTGGATTTGCTGAGTTGGTTTCAGCTCATGTGACACCTACTACACTTATTTTTACCGATTATTACATGCCAAGGAGCGGGCACCAACTCCTGAATTTGTAGTGTCTATTGCTTTAGACTCAGGTGACATCTTTTCTTTTTCTTTTTTTCTTTCTTTTAAATTTTTTTCTATTTTGACAATGTTGGAATATCCATGAATATTTTTATTTTTTTGGAAAGAAGAATATAAGTTACTAATTTCTTTTTCCTCATCTTTGGACACAAAAAATTATATCAGCAAAGGCTATTGAGTATTTGCATGGCCTTGGAATTGTACACAGAAATATTAAACCATCAAATATTCTGGTAATTTTCCTTATGCTACTAATTTTAGCATTTGTGGCAAATCTACCCCTCAACTGTTATTTTTAACTAAATCAAAATTATGGCTGTTTCAAAAATTCTTTGCAGTTTGACGAGGACCTCCATCCTCATTTGACATACTTCGCTTTGGCTGCATACAAAAAGGATTTGAAAAAGTTTTTTGTTGAAAATTGGAAATCATCAAGGAAACTGACAGGTGGATTGCACAAGAAAAACATGGTTTGAACTCTAATTTACATGGCGCCTGACATTTTGGAAAAGGATATACATACTGAAAAATCAGATGTATATAGCTTTGCCATATCCATGAAATAAAAAATATTTCTTTAATTACAAATGATTAATTATGTTTTTGTGAGATTATTTGGATCATTAAATTCTATTTTAAAAATCAATATAGTGAGCTTCTTACCGGTGTGGTTATATACACAGATTTACGTGTTGTGGTGCAGACACTGTAGCTAATATCAAATTTGTTATGCTTTCATCTAAGTTCTTCACTTCCATTTTTACAACTAATTGGTTATTGTACCCATCCGCTAATTAGGTTATTTTATGCATCTACTAATACTATGGATACCTTTTATTCAGGCACATATAGTACTTGAAATGACATATACCGAACAACAACTCATTGCAAAGGTAGTCGCTGAGGGACTATGACCAGTTATTGCCACACCTGAGTCTGGATATCCACCAAGTTTGATAACCCTTATGGAGTGCTGCTGGAACCTGGACCCACTGTCCCGACCTTCATTTTGTGAAATTGTTGAAGTATTGAGTGTACTTCAAAATGAGCTTAAGCGAATCCCAACCGGTAAGCATGGTAAATCAGGTGAGAGTGGTACAATGTAGATAAATCAGTTCTAGGAGGAACTCTCAAAAAGGCCACCAAAGCCTTGCTGCCTAACAACTGATACAAACCCTTCACCCGTTGCCAAAACTTTACACGCATGTTTTGTGCTCCTGTGCAGCCTACCTACTACAACATAATATAATAGTACTTTACCAATACCACATGTACATGAATGGCTTTGGCACTTTTTTGTATGACATTCCTGTACACCCTTCATATATGTAGAATGTAGTACATGTACATGCGTGCTTTTTGGCTTTTTTGGTATGACACTCATATACACCTCCTTATATGTTTATTTTTCTACCTTTCATAATATCAACAATACAGTATCCCAGCCTCTCTTGTAATTAAACAATTTCCAATAGCAAAAATTATATCTGTTTTTTCTTCTCTTCCTTCCTATTTATGCACACATTCAAATATACTTTACAACTCATAACAAAAATTACAATGATACCGGCTATTATACATAACAAGTCTTACAAAAGTCAAACTAAAGTACTTAGCAATTTCGGCGACAACATTTCACACACAAAAAACGACAGATACGAAATCTAGGGGTTGGTCGCGGCTTCGCCGCGACGGCAAGGCCACTAGTTTCTCATCAAAAAGAATAAAGTTATAATCGAAGAATTACGAACTATCTAGTTCGAAAAATAATAATTAAAAAATTTTAAATATATATAATAAATCGATTTTAACATGGAGGACAAAACAAGTTGGTCAGATTAGGCGACCAAAACAAAAAGAAATGCAAAATGACAACAAATCTAAGATATCTACTACGATTATATATTGTCACACCCCGATCGACTGGACATGACATTTCTTCCGCCACGAGAGCGACAAATCGTTCCCGTAAGGCTACAGACAGATAGTGTAAATTTTTTTTTCATTTTATATTCCATTTTCTTGATTTTGGCCCAAGAAATGCACAACTAACAGATAAATTAGATTACCTGGTTTCAAATGAGTAGAATCGTAGCAGTACATTTAAGCTGGGAATCTCATCTTTCAGCCAATAGGCACTCTTCAATTCCTAAAGCTTTAGATCTCTCCGTCTTACAACTCTCCTGGAACCCCCAACCGTTGAGGAATACATGCAAAACAAATACACGGATGAGAATCAATCTCAATGCGGGTTTTAGTTCCAGTACGCGGATCTTGGTACGAACTTGTAACGGAATTAATACCCTTTTATTTAAATTCTTTTGAGAGTCCAGTTTTCTTAATGCATCAAAAATCCATTTTCAAAGATTTTATTTTCCAAAAACGTTTTGAAATCCAAAATAAACTCCAGTACCGAAAGCATCAAGCGAACGGTCCAATTTCAAACATATTTCAACATGTCAATATGCAACAGATTCAAAAGCATAACTATCATTATTTTAATATACACTCAAGTTCTTAACGGCCTGTCAGAATCAGAAAGAACTCTTCGTACACCATAGGTCCAACCCTAGGTACAGATTCTCAGAGGGAAATCCAGTAATTAAAAGCGCTAATAATTCAGCCGGGTAGGTGGATCAGACCCATCCGGTGAGTGTTACAGTTCAGTTTATTGTTATGCTATGCAGACTGAATAAGAATGGTCCGATTTAATTCAAGTATGATTCTTCTATCACAAAAGAAGATCATGCAATCAAGTCAGTTTACAGAAACCATTCCAGTCCTTTGATAAGTCTGACGGTCCAAATCAATTAACAAACGGATGTCAATGTCAGACTTATTATATTTAACTGGTCAAAACGGACAGTTTGATTCAACATGAGTTATGTTTATTAAGGGTTTCTATTCTTCTACATGCATATAGGAAATACATTATCAACGATTAATCAACATGCAATGCATAAATTTAAAAATACCGAAATTCGAGTTCTAATAAAGATTCCACGTATCCGCACCTTCAGTCGTTACCAGCTCACTCCAAATCCGCTCCTGTTTACAATTCACAGATCAAGTACCCTTAATATTTGTTTAACGGGTTCCTTTAATCTGACGGTAAACCGTAACTAACAAGGTCTGGTAATGTAATGGTGACTAGACTGTTCGGTTTGGTTCCAAGTCCCATACTTATTTACTGTGTGATAATATTTAGTTAATTATATTTAGTTACTTTTTCAATCATTAGAAACAATATTTAATTACGTTTTTCCTAATATCGAAATTAGAATTAGAATCAGAAATCAGAGATAGCAGACAAAAAAATTAGAAAACATTTAAACACAATAAAATGCATTAGAAATATCAAACAGAAAATATAAATCAGAAATTTATTTATTTATTTTGCGGGATCAGAAAGTCTGAGATAATTGCCACAGTATCTGTTCATTTAAAAAGTCAGACTGTTAACATCATCTCCCTAAAATCCGTCAATCGAATGCTAGACTAAAGGAAACAAGTCATTTAGTCTACTAATTATCAAGCTCAACAGATCCGTCATTAGCTTTGTTATAATCCGAAAGCTAAATTAATTACAAAAGCCTACAATTTTCTTAATTCATCTTTAGCCCACACAGAATTTTCATATCAATACTAAATTTTCCAGCCCACAGAAATTGGCCCAGCTCCAATTAAATTCCATAAATCCCTCATTTATTTCCGCACAAGCCCAACAGAGCCCAACACAACCTGACCGGAGAAACCAACCCAGCACAGCGACATGGCTCAACCCAGTCAACCTGACCCAGTTGACTGGGTTCAGCCGGAACGGGTCTGACACCAGCCGAATCGGATCCGATAAGCCCACTCTTATTCAGTTTAGCCCACAAAAGTGTCTCAAGCCCTCAGACATTCAATTAAGCCCATAAGTTTTAGTGTAACACTCACGGGTTACAATGAAACCCTCCATTTTATTCGTTTAGGCCCTCAGAAACTTGGTTTTATTGCATTTTCCTCCCTGGGCCTATCAATCTCTCAACAGAAAGCATACCAGCTCGCAATCTAACGTACCAAAAACTGGTATAGAGCTTTTATACCCTTAATTACTCCCTGCTAAGCATACAAAAGGAACATTTATGCATAAGAACTTTTATAATTTCACAAAATACCTTAGATTAGCCTTATACACATACATCTAACAAACCCATAGGCTAATACATCATCTAAATGCCCTTGTAACATATAGTAGTGTTATAAAAATTACCTTTAGGCCCTTCTAATACTTACTATTACACAAGGTATAAAAGTATTTTTACTTACTGGCAATAAGCAATACTCATATATTTATATATATATATAACTCCATGACCAGTTTTTAACACAATTTACTTAACAAAATAATATCAAAAGACTCAACCAAAAATTATGATCCTAACCTCATATAGCAGCCATTCAAAACTTTCTTTTATTAAAATATAATCATAGTTTTATATCAATTATACTTAATAACATGATATGACTCTATTGAACTCATGATTTCCTCTTCTCTATATTATTATAAGTCTGGTCAGACTAATAACAGACATAAAGCTAACATGATATAAATTATGTTACCTATACAATATAACCCCTGTCAGACTTAGAAACTGTGCAAAAATACGCATATATAGACACTAATATGTTTATTGCCGCTGTCTACTCTTCTCTATGCAACTTATACGGTATTAGCTATATACTAAGTACATGTAATTCATGAACCAAGTTACCTCTAACACAGACCACACCTCATTTTTAATATGCAAACTTTATGAACATATATGTGTATATATATATATATATATATATATATATAGAGGAATGCTAAGGTCCTACGCGTAGGACGGATGTGGTCCGTCCTACGTGATCGTATTCGCGTAATCAAATTTCAAATCACCGATTCAAACCGTTAGATTGAATCTTCATATGGAAAACTTATATGAAACCAATTTTTACATTTTTTTTAAATTTTTTACTATTTATTTCGTTTTAAAATCGATCCTAGAACTCATATGGAACGTTCATTAACAACGGTTTTTAAAAATACGAAATAAATAGTAAAAAATTTTAAAAAAATGTAAAATTTGGTTTCTATACAAGTTTTCGATATGAAGATTCAATCTAACGGTTTGAATCGATGATTTGAAATTTGATTAAAATTTGATTATGCGAATACGATCACGTAGGACGGACCACATCCGTCCTACGCGTAGGACCTTAGCATTCCTCTATATATATATATATAGAGGATGGATATAGAACACTGATGTGTACAGATCGTCCCCGTACACATGAGTCGTTTTTCGAGATCCAAAATTCAAACGGCCGATCCGAACCATTTAATTTGTTCTCCATATTGAAAAACCCTTGGAGACCAAATTTTACATTTTTTCGAATTTTTTTACTATATATTATGATATTTTCAAAAAACACTACAATTGGAGTATTTCAGGCCCTCCAATTTGAAAATATCATAATATATAGTAAAAAAATTTGAAAAAACGTAAAATTTGGTCTCCGAGGGTTTTTCAATATGGAGAACAACTTGAACGGTTCAGATCGGCTGTTTGAATTTTGGAGCTCGAAAAATAACTCATGTGTACGGGGACGATCCGTACACATCAGTGTATTTTATCCATTCACTATATATATATATATATATATCCAATGAATACCATCCAATTTTATTTCTGATAATCACCTATAAAAAGAATCTTGTTACTGTTTCCTTAACTCAGAATTCTAATCCCTCAGAATATTTCTAAAGAGACCCTTGATAACTTAAATAATCCCTATATAACAACTCTTTATCAAGTAAGTAACCATCAATACTCTAATTACCAAATTACACACTAATAGTACACTAATTAGAGATAGAAATTATATACCTCTCCTCTTGATCTCTAGAACGATCAAAGCCAGTATCAAAATAGGGCCAATCAAGAGCAAGGACAACTCCCCGTACCCCTAGACTGCTCCAATGCCTCAGTTTTCCCCCTTCTCCTTCTTCTCTGATTTCCCTCCTTTTTCCCAAACCCTAATTCGTCCCCTTTTATAAAAATTACCTGACTTGGGGAAGAAGAGAAGAAAGGGGATAACGTGGCAGTGAAGAAGAGTCGGCCACGTCGCTAATTGCGGCTTGTGGCGGTGAAGCCTTACTCGAGCAGAGGGAAAAGAGGAGATAACTTCCTCAAGCCAGCACGAGGGAAGGCAAGAGGTGTCTCCTGCTGAATGGCTAGCTTGACGGCAGCCTCCACCTCAACAAATTACATAGCGACAGAGAGATTGAGAAAAACTCGAAGAAAAATCGGAAAAAGGAAGGAGAAGACACAGCTCGGCGGAAGAGACGAAGTCTCTCTCTCCTTCCGCATTAACTTTTATTAACTATACCATGGATCTTCTGTGGCACGACCATGTAGCTAATCAAGTAGTGAGCTACTGACGATCTCATTTTTAAATTAGCTATTTTCTCATATAATTAAATTAAGCTCACTCAGAAGTCAGATTGATGTGGCAATTATACAGATAAATTCTATAAAATACGAGGAATATTTCTATATCCTCCGATCAGAAATTCCCGCAAACTTTACTGTTGCAATAATTTATTTTCTTTATTTCTTGATCATACCGTTAATATAATTATATAAAAATTATTATCAGACACACAGGGACTTGGTTCACCATACGACAGTCACAGTTGTTACATATATTGAAATCTCGTTACATACTAAATTTATATTTATATTTTTAGATTTTTTTTCCATATTTTTTGATAAATGATTACTGACATTATGCACAGACAAGTCATGAAGCGTCAGAGTTGGGACAATATTTTCTACATTCATTCGACATCACGTCAATTTACATTGCAACAAAAGAAACAAACATCGTTAGGTACAGAGCTCAATAATGGTAATTATCGCCAAAACCTAAGACTGCAGAGGAAATTAAGTAAACTACTTCAAATAGAAAGTATGGAAAGGTACGCATCTATAACTTCTTCTCTTGGACATACCAACCTAAAGTAGCTAGATGTGGAAGTAAAATTAATTCTTGTTCATACATAGATTTCTCCGGTTAAAAATGAGCCACTTCAAATAAATCCATTGTCTGGCCGGACGTAACTTATCTATAATTAATTTGTGACAACAATTAAAATGATACCAATACCGTCGATTAGAGTGGTTCCTTGCCGAACTTAAAAACCAGGACTTGCCCTTCCCCAAACTCAAGAGGATCAAGTCTATATCAATTTTCATTTCAAAAACAACATAAATATCTTAAACCCGATCGATATCCTTTATGTAGCAGTTATAATTGTTTAAAATCAAATAAATCAAAAGATAATTAAATTTATCATCGCGAAAATATATGTAGAGAAATTTCATTACCAGATACCAAGCAGCTTAGATAATATAGACGAATCACACTTGCCTAATACGAGATTACTACCTGGAACTCAAATTAGATATGCCAATCATGTATTAATCAATATTTCAAAATAAAATTTGATTTTCCTTGTGTGCAGATGAGTAGTCAAGAAGAAAGTATTTAAACGAAGTGTGCATATGGTGGTTTTCATTATTAATTTTACTGCTCAAATGAATGTTTTAATTGTTGGTCGAATCTTTTGAATGGTCAACGGAATATTACAACTATAATTGACCATCTTCAAAATCGGAAGTTCCTTTGTATTCCAATAATGTATGAATAATACATCTGATAAAACTGAAATTCTTTATTTTTTTTTTGTTTAATAAAATTGTATCCTGTTGCAATCATGCAATCATCACCGCATTTTTAAGATTATATAAATAAATAAATAAATATATTATTATTATTATCATCATCATCATCATCATCATCATCTGATTGAACCGCGACATATCAAGTCAAACTTTTTTTTTTTGACATGTTGAACCTTGCCTCGCCAATTGCCACCAGCATAGCAGGTCTACAGCCTGTTTTATTCATTCTTATCCCAATTCTGCAGGTTCCACGAATTTTCCCGAAATTTTCCAGGCGGTGGAAGCGCATGTTTTGTTTTTCCTTCTTATCGGCGCACTATATATATATTTTTTTCTTTTATTTTTCGCAATGCACCGTTGGCAAGAAATAAATAAATTTACATGATCCATAATAATCACCCTTGATCATTTATTATGATACACTATCTATCTTTCGTTATCATCCATTTTTGTCCACGATAATTAATATTAACATTTTGAAAATGAATTTTCAGCCTAAGGTTATGGGTCCGGATGTAAATGATGAAAATAACAAAAACATCAATTCATATTGGTTAATTCTAATGTTCTATGTAATTCAGATCGATGGTAGAATTAGAGGAAGCAACATCAAAAATATAAATAAATTTGTGTGGGAATCGGTGTTTAATTTTTTAATCGCTAAACGACACGGCAGACCCTTCCGTATTGGCTGATTAGCGATTTTTTAAGTTTTGCATTAATCGAAAATGCAACTCTGCATGATTTCGTGATGCCGCATAATTTTCCAAGCGATCTAACCCGTTTCACTATTCCGATAGAAAATGGGTTGCATGAAATATATGTTCCATAACTTTGTCATTTCCTTTGTCTGGGTATAGGAAGAAATCCAGACTCAGCCGCAGCTAAAACTTCTCCCTTCCTCGATTTCTCGACGATTTCGGCGTCTCCTTCCAACTCTCCTTTAACCTTCGCCCATCTCCTTGAGCTTCCCAAACCTCATCTCCTTGGCCTTCGACCCAATCCGCTGGAAAAAGACCCAAATCGCTGCCGGAGGAGAAGGAGCAAGAGATTCGTCTTTTGATAGTCTTACGATCTATGGCCCCCCTCTCGCACAAATATTTCTCTACATTTTCTGAGCAACGCAGCAAGGGGACAAGAGATAAGGGCAGTCAGAATGATTTTACATCATTCCTCTCTATCCTTCTTCTTCAAGGTCGTGGATGAAAGGTGAGAAGCTGAATAAGTTTTCAATTTCTGCAATGAATTTGTCCCTTTTCCCTAATTGATTCTTCTTTCATTTATTTTCCATATGAACCAAGTGTATTGATCAATTGATGACTAAGAATTTAACAAAGCTTGAATAACTTTTCATGAACTAAATTAAGGTGAGATTGGAGCTTTTCGGAAAGCAAATTCTTCTAGCATTTTTTAGCCTTTTATTGAGATTGGACCACTATCAAGCTTGATTAAGATAGTTTGATTTAACTTTTCAATTTGAGTAAGTTTATGGCTATCAGGCTATATGCACAAAACGTGTCTTGGGTTCCATTTTTTGAGAGACAGGTTAGATTTCTTCTTTAATCATTTTATTTGGATTTCTTACTAACTTTGTTTTATTGGCTATTGTAATTGAGCAACAAATATTTGTGATTCTTTAAGCATACTGATTTATTGCTTTTGTTTTTTGTTCAATTATTCAAATAATCACGCAAACTGATTTTAATATAATCACGCTATTTTAAGCACACTGATTTATTACTTTTTCTATATATGTAATTATATGATTAGTTATGGCTAAATTTTTCAAGTTGGAGGTTGCTTTCTAAAATAAATTTGGCCTGAGTTTCCTATCAAGGGAAGTGCAACATGCGCACAACAGTTTTGGAAAGAAAAAAAAGGTTCTTCTATTTGGGTTTTGTGCTTCCAAATAAATTTTGATAATAATGAGGCTATTCCTCCTTCCGTTTGCCATCTTTTCTGACTGAGATGTCGAAGCAGAAAAGGCTAGCTATTGGTAACTTTCATACATTAGATTTATCTTCTGTCGCATAATTGAGATGAATTTCAATATTTGGTTAATTTTACAATCAATCTCATGGCCTGTTAAGACAAATTATATGATTCCATTGTGGTTATTACATCTTCATAGCATGCTTTTCATGTAATGATGCTAATATTTACAGAGGTTTATGCCCCTTTTAATTTTATATTAAATTTTTAGTTCCACAATTATGAGTTTCCAGTTCAAGTTAATAGGTGTATGGAAATTTTTGGCAGTTCAAATTTTTACTCCTGCCTATTTGTTTACGTAAAAACAACTCTTTATTTTCATTTATATATCAATCTTTATTTTTGCAATTTCTTTGAATATTTGTTTAGACAAAGAACAAGTCTTCTTTTCATTTATCAATTTCTTTTTTTGTAAAAAACATCCTTTCTAATTAATAAAAGAACACTGTGACTTTTATATTTCTTTGTGTTTAATCCATATTATTTGGTGTTTGTTATTAAATTTTTGTTTGAATTAGTCCAAATCCAATAGGAAATTTAATCAGCTTAACAGAATTGACATTTTATAGAAAAAAGAAAGATATAATTTTATTTAATTTAGTGTCCAGTGTATATTATGAAAACAAATATGGTTCATAGAGAACCTTTCAACTTCTCACACCACATTATTTTCATTTGCTTATTATTTTTTATATGATTGTTTGCTTATTATTATGATTGTTTGCTTATTATTTTTTATATGAGGACAATCTGTCACGCTGTTTAGCTTTTAAAAAATACTTTTACAAAAAATTGTAGATTGGCTAATAAATTATAGCATAAACTTCAATGATATTAAACAGTTATTTGTAGAGAGGTATTTTTGTGTAAACAGACTGCTATATTTGTCTATATATGTTATTTATTTACTATGATATTAATGATTTGATGGAATTAAATGTGTAATAGCTAAGGCCACCAAATATGGAGAGCTGTGATTTATACAGTTTGTGCACGGCCTAAGGGCATTTAAATTCTTTATTTACTCCATAATGAATGCATTTAATTTGGGATCTGTTACTAATTTTTCTCTATATATGATGGTACGACAGGAATATTTTGTTATACCTTTCGATTGAGTCTTCCTAATCTGTATTATTGCTTATTACATGCATTTGTGCTGCTCTTTTTGTAATTCCAAAAATTGTTATAAAAATTTAAATGGTTGAGCTACAAGTATTGTTTCTTTCTTTATGTGTATATTTGCCTAATTAGACCTTATCAGCTATTTAAGTACTTTGTATTATGTAAATTGTTGCTACTTCTCTATCTATAAATTGTTGTTCTTTTACTTTTGGTAACAGAACAAGTATTTGAAAAGACAACTCCTCTAGCCACATCGGTGCCGCATGGGTACAATATTTGCATATTTGCCTATGGCCAGACTGGCACTGGAAAAATTTTCACAATGGAAAAAACTCAAGATGAGTGTGGAGTCAACTTCAAAACCCTTGAGGAGTTCTTTCGAATAATCAGAGAAATGGAGGGACTTTTTCGTTATGAGCTTACTGTAAGCGTGCTTGAAGTGTACAATGAGCAAATTCGTGATTTGTTGCAACCCAGTGGAGTAGCCCCAGAGGTAAATCCAACAACCAACCATGTGTTTTCCTATTATGCTGATGCTTTTTTGAATCAATGCATAAACCCCCCCTGAATAAGTTCCATATGAAAATATTTTCCTTCCAGTAGATGCTAATGAGCTAACTAGAATGTCAAAATGGAATTCTAAATATTTGCATACTGGTTTAGTGTATAGAGGGCCTAGACAAAAGGAAATAACATAAGGGCAGTATAAAATTGTACCTAGGTAAATTTAAATTCCCAATTTGCAATGTACAAGGCCCAAAGAAAAACCTTTATCCTTTTGAGTTGTGTATATCACAATCTTAAAATTATATACAACCAAAAAGAAATATATGAACAGATTCAATTTTGGAAAAACACTAATTGCCCCCAAATTATTTTGCTTATAGTGTCTTTTGTTGCGTATTTTTTGAAATAAAAAAGAACGATGTATGTATTCATCTGATACTCAGGAATTAGAAACACAAGGATAGCTTAAACTCTGCAAGTTTCCAAGATCATTCCTTGATAGCTTATTGTGAGTTGATATCATTTTTAATATAATTATTATGATTTCCCATTGCCAGTAGAATTTATTTGATGACCTTTTCTTCTTATACATAACTGATATCAAAACTCTATAAGGAGTATTAATCATCCTCTTCATAATTTATGGAGCCAGATACTTAGTAAGATATGGTCTGTCAATTGTTCAAATATCTATTTCATATTACTAATTTACTTTTAATCTGCTAAAGCTTTTAAGAAAAATACAGGGATGGCTATGCAAAGAAAACTTGAAGCATGGTTTATTGACATTAATGCACTGATTGTCTGTACGAACTATAAAAAAATGGATTCATGTTTTTTTAATAGTACTTGGCAAAAATGTTCTACTGATTAGTTTTCAAGTTTCCCATATTACCCTTTATGCTTATATATGAATATTGAATCATCAATATTACCCACATATGCATATTGAATCATCTTTTCTTAAAAGCACTGGAACGGGCACACCTCTTGGCGAACTTAGGAAGAAGGAATGGTATTAACTATCAAGGTATAACGGTGCAGAGCATTCAAATAGGAGGATTGCACAGAAATATTGATGCAAGGTTTTACCGGAGGGTGCAGGAAGCACCACCCAGAGCTGTTATATTTGTTGATTACCTCTTGGCGATGAATGATTTTTTTTTTTTTTTAAACTATTTTTAAGCTTATTGTTAGTAGGAAATAAGTTTGTTTCTCTGAAGGTTAAGGTAGGTTAGTTTATCAATAGGGTTATTTTTGCCAGGATTAAGGGAGATTTTATAATTTGGATTGCTGTAAGTTGTGACACACTTTTATACTGTTTTCCTTTTTTAATAAAACCTACGGGCATCTAAATCTTCAGAAAAAAAAAAAAGAATCATCTTTCCTTAAAATTGTTTATTAATATATGATAGTACCAATAAAACATCTCACCCAATTGAAGAGAAGAGAGGTGAGACGATTCAATATACATCATGATTGTTTATTAATCAAAATTTGCATATTTATTGCTCCTTTTTTAGGAAAATGGTCAATGCCTCTTTCTAATCTCCTTTTATTTTCTTTGGGAGTCTAGAAAGCTGCGGAGGCTTTTAAGTGACTAGGCAGGTGGGAAGAATTTAGAGGAGCCAAGGAAAGGCAGTTGAATGAGGCAAATTAGATGACAGAATCAAGGATAAATGACTGCATCAAAAACAATAATAATTTTCAGAACTCTGAAGTTAAATCTTCATAATTGTAAAGATATGTTGCCTCTTCCTATTTGAATATAAATGGAGTAATAAATGTACAATAAATCATTATTTGAATATGACTGTGTAGCATGAACGTGAGAGAGTGATAAATGTACAATAATTCATTATTAAAGCTTATTGAATATATTTGGTGGTTTTATTTCGTCTTAAATAAAATATAAGATTTACGTTGTCTTTTAAGATGCCACATTTGTGGTTTTTCTACTAATTTCATCACTTTTAATACCCTCCATTGCACGATCAATCAAAATAGATGGACCATTTTGACTTACGGACTTCGTTACAACTAATAATTAGTTATTCTTATACTATATTTTTAAGCTCCTTTCCATTACCAAAATGTACTAACTACAAAAAAAAAAGTGGTTACATTAAATATAAGACTAATCCAATTTGCTAAGATTAATAAACTGGGAATTATTACCTATTACTTGGGTACTAATTATTGAGAGGCGCCAAATAATCGTCTTCGGAGCAATTTTTCATATTTTACTAATTCATGATCCTGGGGATACATTGATACTTTGATAGAGAATGGACAAAACTGAAGTATGGAAGCGTTAGCTGGTGTGTATGGCACTGGTGATTTTGAAAAAGAGCAAGATTCTGGTAATTTATTCATAGTGTGCTTTGTGTACTTTCAGAAACAACAATCACCGTTGCAGTACATAAAAACCATGGTGTTATACTTTAATTTATTGTGAAATTACTTAATTTCATAAAAAATATTCAATATGCATAAATATATTAAACTTTAATTTTACTACTTACTCAACATAAAATAATACAACAAATATTAAATATAAACAACATATAAAGTTATTTCCATCAGCAAAAAAATTATTATATTAATCTTTACACATTCTAAAATGGTAATATATTTTTTTTTGTAGAGAAGGATTTGGAAGGGGGACAGTCTCTCGCACGCTAAGTAATGGCACCGCCACAATTGACCATCGTATCTCAAATCGTCACCAACTGGCTCCGTATCCCTTTGTCTATTAATTTTGGGTGAAAATACTACAATCTTTAATGACATTAATTACCTTTTTTTTTTTTGCAAAATCTAAATCCTACGTATATCATAATCATTGTTTGATAAATTACAGTGATCTTTCATTGATTAATTTTCTTTTGTTTATCTTCTTATAATCAATTTATTTTGGATTGAGAAAAATAGAGGCGGTCAGGATCGAGCGAAGCTCGATGTACTCATCTAGTTATTATACATGATGGTTATATATTAATGCACCTAATTAATTATATTATTATATCTGTGCAACTTTACTTGCTAGATAATTTATAACAAAATTAATTTAACTGAGTTGTTGCACATCGCGCTTTTAATTAAAAGTGCAGCGAACGAAAATGATTCAACAAGGTAATTAAAAGAAAAACGATATCATTCCATTTTCAGATTTGTGGATGAATTCAGACCTTTCTTTAATTTCAGTGTGGCTACAAATTTATAACAAACATACGAGTAACAGATTCTCATCTATAAATATACATGGGATGGGATCGGCAGCTCGTTCTACCGCATGCCACGTCATTCCGCACTATTACAAACTTGTGTATATAAAAGAAAGGGGGAAGCCAATAAGGGGCATTATTGGCAATCGGCAGATAACCATAAATTAGAAGATGGGTCCAAAGGTGTTTCTAGTTCTTCTGGTTATAAGCTTGAGCCTCGTATCGTTCTCTAATTCCCAAGTGAATACCACCGCACCTTCCTCAACACCTCAAGATCATGATTGTACCAGTAAGTCATGACTCTTTTCTTTCCTTAAACCCTAGTTTTTGTTGCATTTCAAAATTGTTGCAAGAAAAAAAAAAAAAAAGAACCGCAGCTGTTTGATATTGCTATTTCTAAATAGATTGAATACTTCGAGTAATTTTAGAATTTAGAGTATTATTTTTTGAGATTTCATTCACAGAATCAAATAAGAGATAAGAAATTAAGGATTAAGTTATCCGGCCGGATGTAAACATTTTCAAGATGCTTATTTCACTAGGTAGACCAACACCTTTTTTTGTTTAACTAATCTGTATAATTTGGCTGTTGAATGATCAGCTGAAGAAGGCGTGAAGTACAAATGCAAGAAGGGACAAATAATTCCTCAGGGCAGCAACGACACTCATAACCATCAGTTTTCTGGCCGCGACAAACCCTCCAGCTCTCCTATCCGTCAAGGGCAGATTTCTTATAACGCACTTAATCCTACCAGATGTGAGCTCATTTTATTCAGTTTCATTAATTATTTTTCTGTGCCTTTTGTCTGTTTGAAGACATATTAATTACAGACATAATAAAGAGGATAACTAATTTGAGGTCATTAATTTCTTTTAAACAGCGCCTAGTCAACAACTAATAAAATTGAAATTAATATTCATATGATGTTAAATTTAGTTAGATGTTATAAGTGTGGCGCTTCAAAGACCCAATAAGCAGTTCCCTTTACTATACATGCGCGCATACTGGTAAACATTAACTAGTCTCTAATTGCAGTGAAACTAAAAAAATTGAAAAAAAAAAAATTTAAAAGAAAACTTGTCGATAATACCATAGTAAATATAATCAAAGAACAAATTTTTAACTTTAGAATCATTTGAATTTTATGGATCTGTTACAAATTGTGCATCTAATAGGAGAAAGGAGTCTACAGAGATTCTTAATAGCATAATATAGCGAGAAAAAATTGTGCATCTAATATCATTGGATATTCCTACGCACCCACAGCTTGAAACTTAATTTCTCAAACGCATTTATTCATTTGGCCAACATTCATATATGTCAATTTTAGTCAACATATATATTTTCATTCTTGTAATATAAATTTTATAACAATATTTATGAATCATTTTGTTAGAATATTATTTATTTCATAAACAGAATGCACGGCATTGTATTTCACATATGAAGCTTAACATGAAACAGACTGCTGAAATTTTGTCGTTACCAATTGCAGCTGCAGGTGGGAGCTCACCTAAATGTGCATATCGCAGATGCAATAATGGTTGATTAAAATACCATTGCCTCAGGATACGAGTGGTCATTGTGAATACGAACTTACGGCTGCAAAGCAGGCATCCATTAATAACTCACTTTGTAATACTATCAAATTTGTCCCCTTGTGTTAGTTAATTATCAGTATAAAAGGTAGCTCCAGATAGTTTTTCTTTTTAGTAATGCCAATTTTTTAAAAAAGGTTTGCTTGCTGTGTCATATTTAAAATTCTATTTGTTTAATGTAAGAGAATGCCTTATTGGCATACATTTAAAATATCACTCTTATGATCGTTCAATACCGACTACCGAGAACTTTCACCATAAGGATAGGCCACAATAACAAATTCACAACTCTAAAAGTTCTTTACTCGTTTAACATACATCTTTTGAGCTGTGCTTCAAAACCTCCAAAGTGCATTGCTACTTAAGAAAGAGTAAACCAGCTATATAGCATTAGAAGTTTACCCAGCTGGAATTTAAAGAACACACATATATAATATTTCACTCTTACAAGGGATTAGATATTCAACTAAAACAGAGACTGCTCAGAGTTCTAACTTTTAATCATAATTCTCCCCTGACATACTGAGATACTAATTCCTCAGCACTCTTTCGAAATTTTCTGACAAATTTAAACCCCACCAACGTAACACCCAATTCCTGAGAAGAAAGGATGACAGAATAAAGCCTAACGGAACTTTGTTTCCCTATAAACGGATTACCTTTGCTTGTTAGAAAAATAACTGGCTTAATACATGATTTTAGTTTCCTATATCATAATGCGTGTGTTTTTACGCTTCTCTGAAAGTAGTTGCAAAAATGCATTTGGCTAAATCCTTACCTGGACAACCCCCATCCACGGCCCCTGCACCCTTACCAGAAAAATTCAGCCACGAACCTTTGATTTCAGTGGAAAAGAAATAATTTGATTTTGAAATGAAATTCTTTGATCGGATGAGCAACTAGAAGAATTGATAGCACTTCATCAGTGACCACAAGAAAGTTTGATCAAACGCTCTCTATCAATCCTCATCAATTTTTTTTTCTTTTGGTTGGGATTTCAAAATAGAATTCGAGAATTGTGAATTCCCATCAACTCAACTTGCAGAGTTAATTCCTGCCTTTCCGACCAATATATTTGGATGAAATCAGAATTCCATTTCCAGTTCCTCCCTATAAATTTCCCTTCCGATCAGGGCCTTAAAGAATCGAGACAACAAAGTAGGTGTCGATGGCAGTGTGGTAATGTACCGGTTTCCATCCAAAGTTCCAATTGGATAATCATTCTTAGCAGGTCCGGTTAAATTGATCCAATTAGCAGGTCAGATCCCAATAGAATCGTGTCGAGGAGGAATAGGGTGATCTGGCAGTGGGCCTCACACTTTCTACTATGTGGCTAGCAGCTCACAAGAACCGTCTTCACTCAACTGACTTGAGAAACCACCGTATTTGATCGCTTTATATGCCATTATCTTGACTAATACTTCATCCAATTAGTACCCTGTAAAATCAAGGCCGATAGTACCAATTACCAAAACCATTTTCTGAAATATTTAATTTTGTAAGATGTTATATTTGTTGTTTGCATATATTACATGAAAAATCAGTGATCCGTTATCTTTTTTCTAATGTGTTGCTGACAGTACTAAAAATATTGACAATTTTAGAAAGAGGACATAAATTTATAAAATTGTGGATAACTAGGGTATAAATTGGCATTCTTCATAAGCTTCGGGAATAATTTGGATATCATAAGTGCATTTTTGAACACTTGTATATTTTTCAATTTATTCGATAATTTGCAAAAATAATAATAATAATAATAATAATAATAATAATAATAATAATATTAATAACACAAATAATTATTAATAAGAAAATATATAGAATTGACGGATCAGCAATATATGACATGGTGTGAGTATCACAAAAATAAGGAAAGTCTATAATGGACTAATGGATATGGTAGCCTTGGAGTGCCTTCTTCCAAAAATATCGTCTTTGTTATTTCTTGTGAAATTGGACTGATACGTCAAAAACACTCGGTCAAGACTTCTGCCCAGTCAACTACGGTACAATCTTTCTTTTTTGCTTTTTTTTTTTTTTCTTGATGTGTGACGGCTGACAGCGACATTAATAGTGGTTATTTTATGGTCAGTCAACTCGTTCATCTTTTGCTTTCGCTTTAAACAACGACATAACGGTTCCTTTTTAGTTTCAAGTATGGTGCATTTTTTTCTGTTAATTTATTCATTTATTGTTTGTGGCTCGTGATTTGGCCACAAATCATGGTCACATCACATCTATAGTATAATTAAGCCTCGATCCGCTATGGTATGCGGAAATTAATCTCAGCCGTCCAATTTTTTCCGCGCGATCTGAGTCGTTCGTTCGCCTCTCTCCCGTATTCTTACATCGCCTCGTTCTATTAAAAGTTGAAAGTCAGTCAACCATGGTCATCTCATCGAAAATCTACAGAGCCCCCCAATTCCAGAAGATAATAAAAAAATTAAAATATAAAAAGTTGATTTCTAATATAATTATAATAGGAAGAACAAATCGAAAAAATGGATCTATCGTTTCAACCTCAAATTTTTAAAAGGATTCTAAAGATAACTTTCAGAATACTTCGTGAAGTAACGTACCCTGTACCCTTTATATGAAGGTGGTTGAAGTTCTCCACTTTTTATGTGACAATTTCACCTTTTTTTTATTTCATATTTAAAAAAATTTAATCCGATCCGAATTGTTGACGTCGTTCAATTTTCACAAAAATATGCTCCAGAAAAATTTTATAATAGTCGGATTCATTTAATATTAATTTTATTATGTTCACATAAATACAATCATATTTTGATTTATATTTTTATTCCAAAAAGATAAATTGAAGAATTAATAAGAAATAGGTGTGTTGAATCCATGCACTCTAATCCAATTCCACGAGACTATCCTCAATTTTTTTTCGAAATATATTATAATTTATGAATAATATATCTAATGAAACTGATATTATATATTTTTTTTATTAATAAAATTTTAGGCAACAGCAATTGTGTCACCATATCTTCGGAAAAAAAAATATGAGAAATGATAATTGTTATCTATAATTTTGCCATTCCTCGTCATTATTTGAAGTAAGTGAACATATAAATGATCAAAGTATACATATACAAACAAATATGTTTTGTTATCTCTTGTTCATATTTTTATATACATATTGAACTTATTTTTATTTGTATGTGTTCACTCTAATTATTTTATGTGTTCAGTTTGTCTAAGCGGTGGTAAAACTGCAGATGACAGTAATTAATTTTTTTAAAAAAATATATATTTAACGTAATATCAGAACACCGCGCAAATAATTACGGACTTTTCTTTTTTGTTCTTAGGCTTTGGGTACGGCACAAATCATGGTTATTATCTGATCCTGGGGCAAGTTTGATTAAGAAAAAATGACGGGCGGAGTGGAACCGCGACATATGAAGTCAAACTTCGAATCTTGCCAGCAACCAGCTTACAAACGGCCTCACCGCTTATTTATTCTTTATTTTATTTATCCCATTATGCAGGTATGAAATGGTACAGTAGAAGTATTTTTATTTCCGTACTCATAATTTTGTTTTACTCGTATCATCCTTCTTATTCTATCCGTATCCGTTAAAAAATGATTTTATCCGTACCCTATCATATCCGGAAAAAATTAACAATAATGATAGAGTAACAATACATAAAGGGTAACAATAATAATAATAATTTAATAAATAATATATGATGTAGATAAATAAATAACATCAAATAAATATAAAGATAAAGTATAACATTTAGATAATATTTTAGATATAACAAAAATCATGCAATTTATTCTCATACCAATTATCATTAAAAAATATATATAATTAATTATAAATTATACTTGAATAGTGTGAAAATTATTTTTTTATCAAAATAAAATAACAAATAAATTTTAATGAAGATCCAAACTTATTAATATCATATCTTACATATTATAGTATTAATAGGATTATATACATATATGTTTGTAAATTTTTACCCATTAGATAATGGACACAAATAACCCTTACCCATACCTATATCCAATAAGCTAATAATTTTTTTTTTATATCCATACTCATAACCGATAGTCTAATAAAAATAAAATTTTATTCATATTCGCCTTTGATATGGTACGGGTAGATAAGCAAACAAACGGTTTCATGACAGCCCTATTTATTTATTCATTTATTTTTGCAATGCTCCCGTTGACAAAATAAATAAGTAAATTTACTGGATCCATAATACTATATCTTTTATTATGCTACAGTATCTAAAATTCATTAGCATCCATAATTTATCTTTTATTGACAAACATTAACGCATCTTGATTCACTCTCATATTTTTATTTAATTTTAACGTCTTTATCAAATGATGAAAATAATTTGAAGTCATATTGATTTATTTTAATGATTAAAATCAATGATTGTCAATAACAATCAAAATGAATTAATGCGATAAGGGGATGAACTCGAGCATCTCCTTTCGGTGCTAATTAATTACACTTATGTTGTCCTAAGTTGTTGACTAATTAAGACTAGCTTCCATTCCGCACTTCCACCCAATCATTTCTATATAAGCTAATAAGAGGCATTGGCAGATAACCATAAATTAGAAGATGGGTCCAAAGGTGTTTCTAGTCCTTCTGGTTCTAAGCTTGAGCCTCATGTCTCTCTCCCATTCCCAAATGAATACCAACGCACCTTCCTCAACGCCTCAAGATCAGGATTGTACCAGTGAGTCATGACTCTTTGCTTTCATTACAGCCATAAACTTTTTTCCATACTAACTGTTTTTCCCAAAAAAAAAAATAATAATAATAATAAGGGAAACACAGTTGCTTGATATATATATGTCTCATTAGATTGAATTTTATAGTAGATTAATTCAGAGTATTAATTTCTGAGATGTCATTCTGTAGAATAAAATATGAGATCAAGAAATTAAGGATTAATTATACGGATTGCGTAATCATTTTCCAGAAGCGTATTTCACTGGGTAGACCAACATCTTTTTCTAGCTAATGTATAAATTTCGTTGTTCAATGATCAGCTAAAGAAGGAGTGAAATACAAATGCAAGGAGGGGAAACCAAATCCTCAAGGCAGCAACGACACTCATAACCATCAGTATTCTGGCCATGACAAACCATCTGGCTCCCCTGTCCGTCAAAGGCGTGCGTTTATTTATTCTTCTTTCCTGTGTGTCTCTTTCTCTGCAACGTTTTGAAACAAAAAAATTACGAAGATATATATTTTTTTGCTTGAAAAAAATGTTTTCTAGCTATTCATACCATTCCTTGTTATTAAATATTATGTTTTATTTCACATAATGCATTCCACATATGAAGCTTACTACCAGAATGTTGAAACTCATTAACTTTGTACACATTGCTGCTGCAGAGGTTGCCAGGCCATGCACATATCATAGCTCTTGCATGCAGAGTACTGGTTCGTAAAAGTTGACATTGCCCCAGGACAGAAAGTGCTTGAAGGCATCCATTCTTCATATTTCTTTTATAATACAGTCATATGTATCCCCTTTCTATCATACATGCAGTCTCCAGACTTATCAAAGTCATGTTATTTGTTCTGAGTCGTGATATTATAGTAAAGTTAGCTTGCTCTCAAGAGATTGTAATTTTATTGTAATTAGTATAACATGCTTTTCAAATCAATCCCTACAGTCCATTTATTTCTATAGGTTCAAAATATGACACTATTCATTGTCCAATATTGTGATCTTTTTGAATTTTTACCTTAAGGTCTGTCCGAACAGGAATCAGTTGAACTACAGATGTGGTTTCCATGTATCTTTTAAGATGTGCATCAACAACCTCGAAAGAGTATTGCTAATTTGAAAAAGAGTGTACTGGAATTGTACTTACAGCACTACAAGTCAAGCCAGTTGAAATTGAATATACAATGTATCATATCTCACTTTTATGAGAGATTGAACAAAATTCCAAATAGAGACTGTGCTCAGAGTTGTAGTCAGAATTGCCCCTTGCTTCTGTCCCCTGAGATGCTGATATACTAATTCCTCAGCACTCTTTCGAAATTTTCTGTCAAATTTAAACCACAACAACGTAACACGGAATTCTTGAGAAGAAAGGATTACCGAATAAAGCGAAATGTAAGTTGTAACGTCTGTTTCCCAATAAATGGATTACCTTTGCTTGCTAGAAAAATAACTGGCTTGGTACATGATATTAGTTTCCTATATCATAATGCGAGTGTTTTTACGCTTCTCTGAAAGTATTTGCAAAAATGCATTTGGCTAAATCCTTACCTGGACAAACCCCATCCACAGCCCCTGCACCATTACCAGAAAAATTCAGCGACGAACCGTTGATTTCAGTGGAAAAGAAATAATTTGATTTTGAAGTGAGATTCTTTGATCAGATGAGCAACTAGAAGAATAGATATCACTAGGCAGCCGCTGCCTAGCTTGTCAAAAAAAAAAAAAGAAAAAAAAAAGAAACTATAAGAATTCATAGCATTGCATCAGTATTCAGTAACCACAAGAAAGTTTGATCAAACGCTCTCTATCAATCCTCATCATTTTTTTTTTTTGGTTGGTATTTCCAAATAGAATTCGAGAATTATGAATTTCCATGAAACTCAATTTTCATAGTTAATGCCAGCCTTTCCGATCAATATATTTGGATAAAATAAATCCCATTTCCAATTCCTCCCTTAAAATTTCCCTTCCGTTCTGGGCCTCGAAGATGCGAGACACCAAACGTGTCTACGGCAGTGTGGTAATGTACCGGATTCCAACCAAAGTTCCAATTGGATAATCATTATTACCAGGTCCAGTTAAATTGACCCAACTAGCAGGTCAGATCCCAATAGAATCGTGTCGACGAGGATTGAATAGCCGAATAGGGTGTTCTGGCAGTGGGCCTCACACTTTCTACTATGTGGCTAGCAGGTAGCAGCTCACAAGAACCGTCTTCACTCAACTGACTTGAGCAACCACCGTATTTGATCGGTTTATATGCCATTATCTTGACTAATACTTCATCCAATTAGCTAGTACCCTGTAAAATCAAGTCCGATAGTACCAAAACCATTTTCTGAAATATTTAATTTTGTAAGATGTTATATTTGTTGTTTGCATATATTACATGTAAAATCAGTGATCCGTTATCTTTTTTCTAATGTGTTGCTGACAGTACTAAAAATATTGACAATTTTAGAAAGAGGACAAAAATTTATAAAATTGTGGATAACTTGGGTATAAATTGGCATTCTTCATAAGCTTCGGGAATAATTTGGATATCATAAGTGCATTTTTGAACACTTGTATATTTTTCAATTTATTCGATAATTTGCAAAAAATAATAATAATAATAATAATAACACAAATAATTATTAATAAGAAAAATATATAGAATTGACGGATCAGCAATATATGACATGGTGTGAGTATCACAAAAATAAGGAAAGTCTATAATGGACTAATGGATATTGTAGCCTTGGAGGGCCTTCCAAAAATATCGTCTTTGTTATTTCTTGTTAAATTGGACTGATACGTCAAAAAACGCTCGGTCAAGACTTCTGCCCAGTCAACTACGGTACTTTTTCTTTTTTCTTTTTTTTCTGGCTGTCTGACGGCTGACAGCGACATTAATCGTGGTTATTTTCTGGTCAGAGTCAGTCAACACGTTAATCTTTTGGTTTCGCTTTAAACAACGACATAACGGTTCCTTTCAAGTTTTAAGTACGGTGCATTGTTTTTCTTTTGATTTATTTTTTGTGGCTCGTCATTTGGCCACAAATCATGGTCACATCATATTCAAATTCAGTCAACCACGGCCATCTCATGCGATTGTTCCTTCTCACCGCTTATTTCGTAAAGTTTCTTGACTGTTGAATCCAACCCAACCACCAGCTTACAAGCAGGTCTCACCGCTTATTTTTATTCTTCTTTTTATCACAATTATGCAGGTAGCATATCAATTTTCCAGGCAGTGGAAGCGCATGATTTGTTCTCTTTCTTACTGGCACACTATCCCTTTTATTTTTCTCTTTTTTTTTTTTCTTTTTTGCAATGCACCCGTTGGCAAAACAAAAAATAAAATAAATTTTTCTGGAGCCACAATAATTGATCACATTATGGTACATTATCATCCATAATAATTTCATCCCTTTTTGTCTAACATGCATATTGTTGTTGGCCACAATAACATATTAATATATTAATATATTGAAAATGAAATTTCAGCCTAAGATTAATGCATCCGGTCCTGGTGTAAATGCTGAAAATTAACAAAACTTAATTCATCCTAATTCATTTCAAAACTTAATTCATCCGGTCCTGGAGACAAGACAAATATCTTCTAAAGAAAAAGAAAGTCGTGGAAAGAGCAATTCTCCTTCGCAAATGGATCCGAATTGGGCTTTACCGCTCCGCTCCGCATTTCCTGTTGTTCTAATTAATAGAGTTAGATAAAAAAATAAAGTCGAAAGTGCATTTTAAATTAATTTCATTATGATTAATTACGACTTGTTTTAGATTTTTAAATATTTTTGTGTGTAGAATACTACATTATGTCAAGGTTACTGGAAATTAAGCTTTTGTCAGTTTATCCTTTGTAAAGTCCACTTATCTCTTGGGGATTTGGAAGAAAGCGATAACTAAATTATATTTAGTTAGAAGTAACCATTTTAACTGATTAATTGTCTGAACCAAAAATTTTATACTATCATTTCTCCGAATATTTCGGTACGTTGTACCATGAAAACATTTCTGATCTGGTTCTTGTTTACTCCCTTTAAATTGAAAAAATAATAATATATTTAACCACCACACCTCATATGCTTTTATCATTTTGTAATATATACTAGGATTCCGAATAAAGAAGGTAATAAGTAAATCCAACTTGAAAACTGGTCAAACTATTGGATGAAAATTATTCTGTTTTGCATATTAGAGGATTTTCTATGGAAACATATTTTCAAGGTCTAAATTGACAAGCTGTTCTCGGAATGCGTTTTTGTCTACGATTGTTTTTATAATTTTCAGTGATTAATCGTCTAAACTTTTATCTATGCCACTTCGTATTTATACTTTCCGGTGGGTGAAACAGAGGCATAGAAATAACTCTTTAATTATTATATTGTAGATCAATCTTATGAAAAAAAAATGAGCATGTTTTAATTGTATTAGTAATTAGGTTACAAAAATGTATAATGTTGTATTATAAATTTTATTTTTTTTTAAGTTTTGATATTTTTTTTTATAATTATGCCTCAGTTTATTTAAAATATCAATCTGCCGCTCCCAGTAACTCAACCATATAATTAAACTCATCATTAATTGATAAGTATCTTACCCTTCATCTTTATGTTTCAATCTTTTTTTTTTTTTTATTTGCTGAGTTTTCGATTTGAGTGATCCAAAAAAAAAAAATATTATGCGTTTAGTTAATAGTTAGAGTTGAAGTCAATTCTTTTTTATATATATAAGTTTTTAAATTATAATTGCCATTTCAATTATTTGAGGTTCCACTTTATCTTCGGTCGGTTTATATATGTATACAATATTCTATTATATTGACTAACAAGTTATTATTTCTATAAAAGGTGGCTATAAAATTTTGATAATGACAGACTTTTACAAAAATTGTGAATAAAATTGGGTATATGTTGGACATCCTTTGTAAGATTTGCGAATATTTATCTCATACCTGCATCGCTAAACACGTTTAGTTTTTCTATTTGATACCATATTTGGTAATTTAGTTTTTCTATTCTATAATCTACTTAAAAAGTAACACAAATATTAGTGCGAAACTGTAATAACTGATGAGCCATGAGTATCACCCAAAAAAAAAGGAAAATTTATGATAGATAATTAATGCAAGACTGCAGAGCCTTGTTCCTCCAAGAAATATCATTTTTGGTTTCTTGTGAAATTTGACTGTACGCCGGAACTCTATAAAAACGACGAGTTTTGCTTTGCCTGAGCCGTTGGGCAAGACTTTCTACCCATTCAAAAATTGAAAATTTCAAATACGGTGCATTTTCTTTCCTATTTTAAATTTCTGCTGTGAGACTGAGAGAGTGAGAGCAGCACTAATCGTGGACCCGCGCCGCCACGCGGCCCACGCGTGGTTAAGTTCTAGAAAGAAAGACGGTCAATCGCGTTATCTTTAGCGATCGCTTTTAATTTTGGGTAAACACTAGCACGTGAAAAGCTGTCTAATTTTCCTATGAAAAGCTGTTAGTGGAACCTATGGTGCTATGGAAAAAGAATTAAAGTAGAGGGACTGCATCACAGGAGACCACACGCAGAAACAACAGAAGAACTATGACAAAGGCAATACGGAGATGAATGGCGCAGATTGAAGGGAGGATATCCGATCCATTAATCGGAAGGCTGGGATAGCGTAAAAGAAACAGTGTTTTTCCAACATTTCGAAGTATGTATAATTTCTAAGGCTTGTTTGTGATTAAGGGTGCATAGCATAATTTAAGTTATGCATCCTTAAGTCACCGAACATCCGTTACATAAGACGCCTTAAGGGTGCGTAAATTATGCAACCAAAATAGGTTGCATAAGTTATGCACCATCCTCTTTAATATTTTTTCCAACAATACCCCTTAGAAATAATTAATGATAATTAATAATAATATTTAATAATTAATAAATAATTAATAATACTTAATAAGTAACAATAATTATTAAAAAATCATATTTAATAATTAAATAATAATAACAATTTAATAATAATAATTAATCAATAATAAATTTTCATTATTAAATAATTAATAATATTTAATTAAAAATAATTAATAATATTTCATAATAACAAAAATGATTTATTATTATGATATATAATTATTTTTTAATAATTAATATTTAACAATAAATAAGTAAATACAAGGACATAAAGTTCATCTCATACTACTTTCCTGTTAAAGCTCGGTCAACGGTCAACCTTAGTCATTTTTCCTTTTTGGAATTTCGACCCGTGAGTGGGCCACAAATCATGATTACTTTCCTGTTCAAAGTCAGTCAACTACGGTTAATGGGAGGTGCGGACGCGAAATTTCTCTGGAGCATTCCACTGATTGTTTTTGGACGCATATGCCCTTCTAAATAAAGTAAGAAGCTACAATGAGTGTTTGCTATTTTTTCCCTACAAACTAGGGTGCGGGTGCGGGTGTGGGGGCGGGTGTCATGTCGGATACAATGCGGGTGCGGGATACGTCGTTTTTTAAAAATTTAGGATACGGCAATATATATAAAATAATTAAAATGATTAAAATAAAATAATTATTTATTTATGGAAGCCACACCAAATACATAAATTAGTTCACAAAATGCACAAATTAAGGTCTATAACATAAACTGCGAATTTGGAAAATGATGAAGACCATTAATTAATGTGATAGTAAAGTATATATATATATTTTTTTTATTCCAAATTTTGCTTTGGAAAGTGACGTCTGAAGTCTCAGTGGTCAAAAGACAAAAAGACACTTTTTTTTTAAAGCTTTAAAGCTCCTATGCATAAAAGGACAAGACAAAAGAAGTGGGGCCCATGAATTAATTAAGAGCACATTCTCTCTCTCTTCCCTTCCAAAAGCATTTTGTCATTTCGAACAAAAATATTACTCTTTCTCTTTCCTTCCAAAGTCTAAAGTCATTGTTAATAGAAGGAAACTCGTGCTTTTCTCTCCATGAACGCATCTAGAAACGTATTCAAGCGTATCTGAAGCGTATCCAAGCGAATTTTGACCGAATTCAGCAGTCAAATCTATTTAAATAATTGGACACGTCACGTGGAGCGTCGGGTGCGTAACGCACACGAATTGCACGCGAATTCGCGTCGGATACACGTCAGACACGGGATACGATTGTTTTTAGGAGTATCCATGTAACATAGCCTACAAATAATCACATAAAATTTTCTTAATTGAATTCTCTTAGTTAAACAATAATAAAGATAATTTCTTGATGTACCATGAAAAATTTGCGAAAATTTTTGGTTAACGGTATGAATTGAACTTTAGCTTAAAATTATTATTAAAATTAGTATCATTTTAGCTTAAAATAATAATGATTTTTTTATTATGATGATGATTATTTTTAGAATTAATATATGTATAACAATTATAATCTTACAAATGTTACTATTATTATTTTAATTTATTTAATTAACATAATTATTATAATTATGATTATGATTATGATTATAATGATAATTTCCATTTGTTTTCCGTCATCATCTCAAAGATGCAAAGAAACATTAAAAATAGAACAGATCAATTATTATATTTTTTTTTTCTATTTGCATATGGACTGGAAATCAATAATTCCAAATTTTGGATGAGACTAACTTGGAATTGTTTTTAATGTTTTATTTGCCCGAGCTGAGCGATGCACATGCACCCCTCGAGTTTTTCCAAATAGGGCTGGAAGTGAATGAGGGCAAATTCGTCACATTAAAAATATTGGAATGCTCCCTGAGAAATTAAGTGTGCCCGAAACAACTCCCCGCTTAATGTGATTGTTACCTTTCTGATTTTTAGAAAAAAAGTAATAATTGAAAAATTACGAACCATCTAGTTCGAAAAATAATAATTAAAAAATAAAAATATACAATAAAACTATTTTAACATGAAGAACAAAATAAGTTAATGTTCAGATTAGTCGGAAGAAAATGTTCAATTACTTAAAATATGATTTGGCAATTGGTTGTGATTTAACGTTTAGTTGTGATAAAATGAAAATAAAATGGTTGTGCCGTGATAAATAACGATAAAATTAATAAAACAGTTGATCGATATGAATGAAAACCTAGATAAAACAGATTCAAGGGATTTTTTTAAAAGCCCGATGACAAATCTAACATATCTACTACGATTTATATATTGAAATCAAAATTTTATATTTTATATTTTCATATTTTTTTGATAGATGATTACTGACCTTATGCACCGACAGGTCATGAAGGGTGGGGTTTGGGAAAATATTATCTACATTCGTTCGTACAATTTACATTGCCACAAAATAAAATAACCTAGTTAGGTACAGAGCTCAATAACGAGTAATTATCACAAAAGCCAAAACATAAGACCATAGAGGAAGAGCAGGATTTCGGTGCCACACTTTTTTTTTTATCACAAATTCTACATTTTATTTTTTTTTTTAAATTTTTAAATTTAAAATACAATCATCTGATCCGAATGGTTGAACTTATTCATTATAACTATGGATGTGTTGTCATAGAATTTATAATTTTTGAAGTTTATCTGATACTTGATCGAGAGGACAAAACATGAATGAATGAAAATAACTAGAATAGATTAAATTGTTCATTTTTAAACATCTTGATTAGTAAAATTAAACTTAAAAAATTATAAAATATTATGACAAAATATCCGTTATTAAAATGAACAAGATCAATAATTCGGATCGGATGATTATATTTTAAATTTTAAAATTTGCATTTGTAGCGTAAAAAGGTGGGACATCGGAACCTTGCTGATAGATGAAATTAAATGAACTGCTCTAAATCTAAAGTGTGAAAGCTATCTATAACTTCTTTCTCCGGGAATTATCCAACATAAAGTAGTTAGGTGTGGAAGTAAAATTAATCCATATTCAATTATTCATACATAGGTTTTTTCTGGCACGAAATGATCGGCCACTTCAAATAAATCCATTGTTCCGGCCCGGAGTAACTTATCTATAATTATTTTTTTCACAAAAATTAAAATGATACCAATACCATCGATTAGAGTGGACCTCGCCGTACTTAAAAGGACTAATTAAGCCTTGCCCTTCCACAAACTCAAGAGGATCAAGTCTAAATTCAGTTTCAATTTTCATCTCAAAATTAACAAAAATCTTAAACCCGACATTCGACAAAATGTACTAGTGATAATTGTTTAAACTTTAAAATAAAATAATTAAAAGCTAATTAAATTTACAGATGCGAAAATTATATATATAGAAATTTCGTTACCAGATAACAATCAGCTTACAATATTATAGAAACGAATCACAATTCCCTACCTAGAACGCTAATTAGATATGCCAAATTGCCAATTATATATAAATCAGTATTTCAAAATAAATTTTGATTTTCTTTATGTGCAGATGAGTGGTAAAGAAAAAAGTATTTAAACGGTGAGTGTGCATATGGTTGTTTTCATTATTAAATTTTCTGGTAAAAAAATGAACGATTAAAGGATAATTATTGTTGGTGAAAGTTTTTACTAGTCAACGGAGATAACAACTATCATCTTCCAAACTCGGAAGTTCAAAGTACCTTTTTAGTTACATTATAAATGTATGAATAATATATCTAATGAAACTTAAATTCTTTTATTTTTATTAGTAAAATTGTAGGCGGTAGCATTCAGCACCGCATTTATTTATTATAATGTGGGAGATTCTGCCGTCCGGACTATAGTAAAGTCCGATTTCAATTTTTTTTTTTTTCAGTCCGAGTAATAATAGTATTATAATGGAGGCCGTTCGATTAATTAATAAAGTCCGGACGACAGAATTTGCCTTATAATTTTATAAATGTATATTATTATTATTATATCAAGTCAAACTTTGTTTTTGACTGTTGAATCTTGCCTCGCCAGTCGCCACCAGCTCAGTAGGTCCACAGCTTATTTTATTTATTCGTATCCCAATTCTCCAGGTTCCACAAATTTTCCACGCGGTGAAAGCACATGTTTTGTTTTTCTTTTCTTATCGGCACGCTAGGCACACTATCTTTTTAATTTTCTTTTCTTTTCTTTTTTCGAAATAATGCACCCGTTGGCAAGAAATAAATAAATTTACATGAGCCATAATAATTGATATAACTTTATTGTGCTACACTCTATTTATCTTTCTTTACCATCCATAATATATAATTTCTTCCATTTTTTTTAAAATATTGTGTGTCCGGGTGTACATGATAAAAATAACAAAAATATCAACTCATATTGATTAATTAGTTTTAATGTTCTTATGTATCTTAGCGAGAACAAGTGGCATCCCACATAAGATCATGCGCAGGAATTAAGAAGACAACTCAGTTGCTATTATGCATAATTCTTTCTTTTAATGAAATATTGTGTATTAAGGAAAGAGAAATATTATAGGAAGATTGTATGTGACATATCCTATATTTAGAATTAGATACTTGATGAAAATGAAAAAAAAAAATGCAAATTGTATTAAGAAGAGACAAGCGAGAGTCAAGAGGAGGTTTTTTTTTTTAAAATTAAATTTTATCAATAAAATTGAAAATCTGTGTGATCTCAGTGCTAAAATCACTTTTTTCGTATTTTTTTTATTGTGTTTCTCTGTTGTTTGTGCATCAATGTAAATCAGATGATAGAACTATATAAGGGAGCAACATTTATAATACATGATGGTAATTTTAGTTAGATGATAATATTCTTAATGCAGATAATTAATTATATTGTTATATCATATAACTTTAATTAATTGCTAGATTAGTTATAATAAAATTAAAATGAGTTTTTCCACATCGATCGTGATTCAAAAGATAATTACTATTTTTTTTGTCTTTCAAATAATTTGAATATATATTTGAATAATTAATGCAGTGAAAGAAAATGATTCGATAAGGTAATAAAAAAATTATATCATTTCATCGTCAAATTTGTGGATGAAACAGCTGGGCATCTCTTTAATTTCAGTGTGACTACTATTTAATAACGAACATAAAAGTAAGGTACTCATTTACAGATATGGGATCAGCAGCTCGTTATACCACATGCCACGTCAATCGTGACATAATTTTGTTATTGACTAATTACACTTCCAAAGTTCCAATCCGCACTATACTAGTTTACTACAGTACTACTAGCGTGTGTATATAAAAGAGGGGAATAAACCAATAAGGGGCATCATTGGCGCTTGGTAGATAGCCATAAATTAGATGGGTCCGAAGGTGTTTCTAGTTCTTGTGGTTCTAAGCTTAAGCCTCATATCTTTCTCCAATTCCGAACTGAATACCACCGCACCTTCCTCAATACCTCAAGATCAGGATTGTACCAGTAAGTCATGCATGACTCTTTGCTTTCTTAATTTCAACTCTAATGTTTTTGCGGATACATGCATGGGGCAAATTTTTCTTAGGGCTGGTTTTGGCAACACGGTAATTAAAAAAAATTAATAAATTAAAAATAGAGGAGGAAACACAGTTGCTTGATATATATATCTCTCTTTCTCAATACATAGATTGAATACTCAGAGTAGTTTTCCAGAGCATTTAATTGCTTCGGAGAACTTGCCGTAAAACAAAATATAAGAGATCAATAAGTTAACATTAAGGAGGCCTTGTTTGCAAGATTAATTGATATTAGGACCAAGCATGTAATATTGGAGCAAAGTCGCATAATAAAAATCAAATAGTATCAAAATGATAAAATAAAGAATTCAGGTTTCCAGAAGCGTATTCACTGGGTAGACCAATAATTTTTTGGTAACTAATGTATATATTTGGCTGTTGAATGATCAGCTAAAGAAGGCACTAAATTCAAATGCAAGGAGGGGCAACCAATTCCTCAAGGCAGCAATGATACTCGTAACCATCAGTTTTCTGCCCACGACAAACCCTCCAGCTCTCCTATCCGTCAAAATGCACTTCAAGCTGATAAACGTGAGTTCATTTCATTCATTCTTTTCGTGTGCCATTTTTTTTTTTTTTTTCAGATGTGTAGACATATTACAATCATGAGAGAGGCCAACTAAATTGGATTTAAATTTTGATGTTTAGTTAGATGTTATATGTGGGCCGGCGTTTCAAAACGAAATAAGCAGTTCCCTTTACTATACATGACATACAAATAAATAGCCTCTAAATGCTTTAAAAATAAAACAATAGAAAAATAAAAAAGGATCCTTGCATATATAGCAATATAGCATGTATGAATTGAACGACAACTAATTAATTTCTAAAACTCTTTTTTTTTCCGAAATATTTTCAATCTGTTTGAATAAAACTTTTATGTAGCAGTAGATATATCAATCGTTTTTATTAGTATTATAATCTTTATTTCACATACAGAATGAACGGTATTGCATTATATACGTTGAATCTTAATAACAGACTGCTGAAATTCAGTCGTTTCCAATTGCAGCTGTAGTTAAGAGCTCACCAGGAAGCGCATATACCTGTGCTTATCGCAGATGCAACAATGGTTGATTAAAATACTATTGCCTCAGGATATGAAGTGTCCATGTTATGAAGAGGAATGAACTACTGGCTGCAAAGCAGCAGTCATCCATTAATAACTCACGGAGTAATACTGTCATATTTGTCCCCTTGTTATTAGTTGTTAGTATAAAACTCATCTCCAGACTACAATTTTTTTTAAGAAAGTAATGTCATCTATAGGGAAGTTTGTTAATTGCTGTCAAATTTGTAGTTCTATTTGTTTAATGTAAGATAATGCACTTTTAGAATACATTTAAAATATCATGCTCTTAATTGTTCAGTACTGACTACTAAGAACTTTTACAATAAGGATAGACCACAATAAAAAGTTCATTCTCCAATAAGTGATTTACATACATCTTTTGAGTTGTGCTTCAAAACTCCAAAACAATGTTTTCATTATCCTACCGGCAACTATACTGACCCGTGGTTGAAATCTGTTGCTGGTATTTCGTCTCTTAATAGTGGATACCACCATTTCGATGGCTGTTTCATACAATATTATTGAAATTTTCTGATAACCGGTAGGATATTGAAAACTGCTCAAAAAGTGCATGGAGAATTAAAAGAGGTTATATTGCCAGCTATTTATGGCATGAAATGTCAAGCTTGTCAAATTAAAGAACAAATATATATCATTTTTCACTCTTATGAGATATTAAATATTAAATCCAAACAGGGAC
Organism: Rhynchospora tenuis; assembly: GCA_027725995.1. Taxonomy (NCBI): domain Eukaryota; kingdom Viridiplantae; phylum Streptophyta; class Magnoliopsida; order Poales; family Cyperaceae; genus Rhynchospora; species Rhynchospora tenuis. Next base: position 79,585,989 of record CM050888.1, read on the forward strand.
TGCTCACAAAATTGTCCCCTGAATGCTGAGACACTAATTTCCTCCGCATTCTTTGCCTCTTTGGAAATCCTTCTTTAAATTTAAACCCCACCAACATAACACCCAACTTCAATTTGAAAAAGCATATGAGATTACTATTCCATTTTTTTTTTAAGAAAAGCAATTAGGCAACCATTTAAAATTTTAAACAACAAAACAGTTTAAATCACAGGGGTACATATAGTAGGAAAAGTATAATCTAGAGCACAAATTCCACTAATCCTAGGATATTTAGCAAGGGAATCAGCTAGTTAATTGTACTCCCTATCACCATGACAAAAGATGAAACCTACATGCTTCTTCCACTCATCAACAACATCCAGGGTTTCATTATAAGCCATGCACTCCACAGAATCAACAGGGACATTACCAGACATGACATGCTGCAGCTCCAAACGGTCAGTATAAAAACAGCAGCTTGAAATTCTAAAACCCAGCACAGCAAGCATTGCATTCTTAATGGAAAGCAACACAGCATGGGTAGGGGATGAGGCCTCTCCAGCAAACAATTGATATTGTACCATTTTACCTGTAGCGTCATATATGGTATAGGCCATTCCAGAGTGTTGTTTACCAGAATAAGTCCGGGATATAGCAAACAACTATGTAATCCAATTGGTTTGGGAAAATATTTCACTTTCTTAGCTGCATCTGCTTGGTATATGTGGGCAAGTGTGATATGTTGCTAGTTAGATACAGTATAATATATGCATGTCAAACAATACCTATGTCATGCTCACAGAGTTTTATACAATAGAGACAAAAAAGCTTAGTAATTTAGTTTTAAATTATACCTGACGATCAAGTCTCTTGGAAAATTCATGCATAGCCTATTCAGTTAGAACAACAATTGTATCTAAAGCCTTAATTATCACCTCCCAGACTAAAGAAACTAAATGTTCTTCAGTTACGCTCTCCTCAGATAAGAAGTAATTCAAATAGCAACCGCTTGATAAAGTACAATAAGAACTATTAGTTTAGTAAAAGGTCAAGCAGACTTGCTTCCAAATTGATCACATGTTGTTCTGGCATTAGGTTGAAATTCACTGAATCATTTTGAATTAGACTGAATGTTAAATTATTGTTTTGAGCAAAATTAAAAATACTTCACATAAAGAAAAATTTTGAATTAGCAGAGAGAAAAAGAGATATTATAAACAGAGAAGAAACCTTACCATCATCGTTGGCTACATCCAAAAAAAAAAATGTTTCACATAGCAACTAAAGTGGGAGGAGCAGCTAGCGCACAGAGACTCCTCTTGGAAATAGGCAAGCAAAAGAAAGCGAGAGAGACAAAAGAAAACATCAGAATCATGTAATTTTATAAAACATCTAAATTTGACTGAAATTAAAGGAGCAAAAGTTTAACCAAATAAAATACAGCTTTAGTCGAAGAGAATAGAAAAAAATATAAATCACACAAATCGTTTAGACAATTAGACCGTTGAGAGAAAAAACTTATACAACCTGACATTTATGCGTCTATCCATGGATTGTGCGAACTGCGAAGGATTATTACCTTAATATTTCTCAAAGCTAAGTTCTTCAATTGTTACTTGGCGATGCACCTTATCATAACTAAAAGCTAATAATCATCACCCGCAGGAAATCCATCCAATGCACAGGTCCTGTATTTCTCTTATGCATAGGCAATCCATCCAACACATAGGTCCTGTTTTAAAATATTTTCTCTTATGCAGAATGAAAAGTGTGCAAAATTTTAGTTCTATTTACTGATTTAAACAACAGTGTAAAAATATCTCAAATTTTCATATATTTTTATATATATTCTGTCACCAATTGATATAACGTATCCAATTTATATGAAAATAACACCTGACCACACATAAGAAAATTATAGCCGAATGACCCAAATTTCAGAGTAAATAAGTTAGAAGTATTTTCAATTTCATTTTTTGTAGGATAGAATTACAGGTAGTGAATAGTGCAACCTTTCAATAATGATAAATTATTAAGTAATAACTGAACGATGATGATAAATTAACATGAAAGTATTATTCTTACTCATTAGTGAAGAAAATCAGTAAGTTTAATTATGGAAACAAAGTTAAAAAAAAATTAAGAGCTCAACCTGTCTAAAGAGGAAGTCGGAGTTGTTGATCAGGTGCTTAATTAGGGAGGAAGGCGAAGGTGTTGACCAAGGAGATGAGGCGTAGGTGCTAATGGGGGTTGCTTCAAGAGGAGGCAGAGGTGCTTTGGAAGGAGGCGAAATTAGAAAACTTAGGTTTACCATTTGCGATGGAGAAAACGGTAGAAGTATGGTGTTAATTGGCCTAGGTGCAGATCTAGGGTTTTAAGAGGAGGTGGAGGTGCTTGGAGAGGAGATGATGCGGAGCCGTGGAGGTAGGGTCAGTTTGGCGGAGGAAGAGGCGATGAAGAGCAGGAGATGACTTGAGGAGAGAGAGAGAGAGCCAGACAGGTTACTTACGGAGAATATCAGACAGACAAACCGAACGAATCAGATGGCGTATCGCTAATGAACGGCTCAGATTTCCACAAATTAAAGCGGATCGATGTTTAATTAATACTATAGATTCGTTAAATTTTAATAGAAAATTGACAGAAAATATATTGAGTCGGTGCATAAACTTGAGCACAGAGTCATGAACATGGTGTCCGTGTCTATTTTAATATTTGATAAATAAATTACATCTTGACCTCAAAAAGTTGATTGCAAATGAACATGTTATTGAGATTAGGAGTCTAACAAAATACTGACAAACATAGGGTGAACATGTTGGGATTAGGAGTCTCAAAAATCAACTCATTTGAACCATAAACTAGAAACTTAAATTTGAACGAAAGCACACCTAAATCCATAGAACTTAATCTGAATTGATTTGAACACAACTAAATCTTAGAACTTGTCCTTCTCTGGTAACTTTCCATTCTGTTGTCTATTGTGATCTACGAACCTTGCTTGAGCAGCATTGCGGCAAATTGGGAGGTGATCTTCTAAGAGATCAGTCCTTTGATTATAGCATACGATTAATAACATTACAAGTCAAGCCAGTTTAAATTGAAATTTAAAGAATACAAAAATATCATATCTCACCCTTGAGAGAGACTAGACAAAAATTTCCAAACAAAGACAGTCATTAAAACTCCAATCAGTATTGCCCCCTCCGCCTGCTGCGAGATTAGAACAAGTGGTCTATTATGGTTAACCCTGTAGTCTGTAAATGACATTTTGTGCATATATATATGCCATCCTCCCAGCGTCTGCCACTAAATTTTGAAAATTAAACTTGAACAAGCTCTGGACATATTTCTAATCCAACCGTTTGTAATTACATTTATTATAATCCGAGCTATTAATTTGAAGGATCCATAACAAAATCAAAACCAAGTATTCATCCTTTTCAAAACAAAAAGCAACAAAATGAGAAACTTATATACCAGCCGAAAAGCCCAACTTACGACTAAGGCCCATATCTATCTTTAGGCCTTGCTGCAGAGGGAGAGTGGACGGCGGATCAGAGGAGGGCTGGAGAAGAAAAGGTGTTCAGATGATCGTTTTTTGTGAATAATGTCGGAAGTTATGCTCAATTCTTCTTTTCCTTTTCCTTTTCTTGCTTCTCCCCTCCATCTAATCATATATTCGAGAGATTGAATGATGAGAGGCAACTACGGAGGATAGGAAGAAGAAAAATATGTAGATTTTCTTGCCTCGTGTCATAATTCCACGATGAATGTGCCCTCTCTACCCTCCAAGACCTAGAGGTTGTCCGCTTTTGATTCTTCATCTGCAATAGTTGCTTACTGTTCAAGCTCCTTCAGGTTTCATTTCATCTTTTTTTTTTTTTTTTTTTTTTTTTTCCTTCCCCTTTTGATAACTTTATAGTGACACTGCTGATTTTATAATAAGTACCAAAAGAGATTTTCTTTTATATTTGGTTCGATAGAAAGGGCACATTGTTTATTTCGAGAATTGTTTGTTTAATTTCAAGCTGTTTATTTGTAGAATTGTACGTTTAACAATGTGCTTGGGAGTATTTATTGGAAAATCTATTGTTTTATGATTTTCAGGATATAAGAGGGTTAGAGTGAATAAGATGCTGTATTAGTTAGAGATGGAAGATCCTTCTTCTGTCGTATTCCAAAGCTACATTTAATTCATACAAACCAAAATGGTCACTCCTTTTCTATGTATATGGTTCCGGTTAAATTGATTTACAAAACACTGAAACCTTAGAATAATAACTTTACTACAATTCTGTATTTCAAGTTTTATGTGTTGTTGATATGAGTTTCATTCATACTTGTTAGGAACAACAAAAGAATATCTCTATTTGATCATTGCAATCCTAATTCTAGATTATATTTGTTGCTGGTTTTATAACATATGAGCACATGTACTGGATCAGTTGTCAGTACTCTGTATGATGTTATGAATGTACATCTTAGTATCTGTAACAGGAACCATCCCATTTATTTATTTCCAATTATATGAAGTTTTCTGGATTCTTCATTTTCAAATATTTGAACTTTTGTAACGAATTCATAGTTTGCTTGTTATTTCAAGGCTCTTTTTTGAATTTGTTAGGTGTAATATAGCTTATTGGAAAGTTGATCTGAAGATTAAAGTCCCCTTTGGGTGTGCATTAAACAAGTTTTGAGGGTAAAAGACTGTAAGTGTAGTAGTTCATGTATTCGTACTCAATACACATAAAGGAATTGTGCAGCACTGGTACAACTAGTACCGGTTCCAATAATCGTTTGACATATCATTAGAGAATTTCCAGTTAAAGTTCTGTTATTGTCTTATATGCTGGTAAACATTACCAGTTTGGTGCCAATAGTGTGTACAGATCTAGTGCGGTACCTGGTTTAGCTATCTCTTCCACCAAATGCTTAGGTTACCTTAGAAACCATTTTTACATATTTGTCTAACAGATGCAGTGTTCATTTTTTTTCACTTTCTTTGTGTGTGTGTGTGTGTTTCTCTCTTGTGATGTTTCTTTACACCAATCTAATTACGTGTCACTTTCAGAACTTGCTAACTGCCTAACATAGAGAGCAGATTACCGGCTTCAGAACTGGTCTGGTTTCTTAATTTTTTGGGGGTGAAATTACAGGATTATATCAAGGTCATGAGCTCAAATCACTATTACCAAATGATAAGTATGTCGCTTTATACTTTCATTTAAAAGTAATTAATTTTTCTGTACAGTTTACATGAACTAATTAAAAATGCGTGTACCATTTTGTATGTAAACATGACTTTTGATGCAACCCTTTGGTGCAAAAAATCAGTACATATGAACTATTGCTTCTTCGGAATATATTTATTTGTTCTGAGAACCTATACTTTCAAGAAAAAATATTTATAGGAACTAAGAACAATTTCTCACATAATTATAGTTAGCACATGTTTTGGCTAAGGTATGCGTATTTGATGGATAGAATTGCCTTTTCGACGTCCTTCATGTTCATTCGTTCCTTTGGTGATTCCATTGAACAAATCAGGCCAATTTGTGCAAGTGGTATAATGCAAATTTCCATCATTGTCTTCATGAAATCTCTACATTTAGATTGGTTTTGGATCTCGTCCTCTCCTTCGAAGAATATTAATGGGTCCAAAACCTCATCCAGCTTATCTGGAAAAGCCATTTGAACATATGTGTGGAGGCTCAACCCATTTTGAAATGCCTTATCAATAGGCTTTTTTCTTGTCAGCATCTCAAGTATAAGTATGCCATAGCTATAAACGTCTCCATGTGTAGACATCTGGCTTCCCATTCCATATTCTTCAATTATTTTTTCCAATTGCACAAAAGTTGTGGATATGATGTGTGTTTCATGAAAAGAGCAGAGATACAGTTAATGATTGAGAGCCAGCAAAGGCAATAGTAAAAATGTATCAAATTTTAAGTAAAATGCTAATACTGTAGAACCATTGAATATGTGGTTCTCAATGGCACAAGGGCTACTATATGCTATTAATTTAACTTCTGAAAAGTTGCTCCATGCATGAGGGCTACTGTATGCTAAAATGCTGAAACTATATATTCCTACTATACAGAAAAGGTAAACAAAATCAACAAATTATCTGCTATGCAAATCAATTTTTTTGTGGGGTTCCTAATTCGTATAGATACTAATTGATACTTTGCAAGCAAGGTATAGACTGCAAGTTTCCTCTATGATGAACAAGAAAGAAAAATGAAGACCTAGTAAAATTAAAAAAAAAAAAGTAATAAATTCATTCAGGTGATCATGTATACCTGGGGGAATATAACCAATACTTCCTTTTACTCCACAGATATTCATGGATGAGATTGAATTACCGAGGAATCTTGCCAATCCAAAATCACTCACATAAGCAGTCATATCAACACCGAGAAGAACATTACTGGGTTTCAAATCACAATGAATCACTGGAGATGTGCAGTGGTGGTGAAGATAGCATAAAGCAGAGGCTACATCCATTGCTATGTTTATTCTTTGAATTAGATTGAATTGTTTCATCTGGCTGAATCAATAAACATCTGGATGCAACCACTGCTCTAAGCTTCCATTAGGCATGTACTCAAATACTATAGCTTTAAATTCATTCCCATATGAATCTAAAGATGAGCACGAAGTGATGATCGCTAATAGATTCCTGTGACGAAGGTTTCTCATTACTTCACACTCAGCATGGAAGCTCCTAAGTGATCCACAGAGGTTGAGATCAAAAACCTTCACCGCAAAAGCATTATAGTTTGAATTTAGTTGGCCTATAAAAACTGAACCATAACCTCCACTACCGATTAAATTATCACAAGAGAAGCCGTTAGTTGCAATGGCGATATCACGGTAAGTCAATTTCATGTGCTTGCGCATGGACAATGCCAAGGACATTTCTACCATCTTGTTCCGTCGCGGTCGCTTGAGGGTGAGTTGTAGCCATACAATGAGGACGAAAGCAAGAGAAGGTATTATTATAACTATTAATTCTAACCAAATGGGATCCATAATCATTTTTTCTTACCAATATTTTGTTCTAACAATTAGAACTTGCAGGAGTTTTTTATATTATAATAACATTTTTTTTTTACTTTATCTTAAAGAGTCAGCTCTGGAAGTCTTTAGTCTTCCATTTGCATTATTGGTGTTGGATCTGAGAAAATTAAATGCCACGGACCATGGTCATGTAAAGAGGTTCGTGTAGTGATTTCAAAATATTGGTTGTAATTTTTAGATCCATTTATTGGAATATTCTAATATCGTGGATATTACAAAATAATTAAATTTCATAAATATTTCATACTTCATGGAACATAACATTTTGTTTGAAAATAAAAATGGCATTGTTGCGATTGAAAAAATAATGAGATTTGATGCATGTTACATCGACTTCGATTGACTAGATAAAGTACTGCATTTTAATTCACTTTAAGAATGTAGCGCTTATGTTTTTTTTTATTTAATATTCTTAAATCCATTTTGTGTTGAGATCAGAGGGTAGAAACTACTTGAAATTTAAACACGTAAAAATAATATATTCGAGCTAAAAACATGAAATGTTTATTTTTAAGCCTACGGGCTTTTTCGTTTCAAAAAAAAAAAGAAATGTTTATTTTTAAATAATTAATTTGTCAAGTAGTTCAAATTCTGCTGAATATCATACAGTATATATCTAGACGCATTTGCTTTATGTTTGTTATTAAGTAACACACTGAAAGAACCATCCGACTTTACACACTCAGCAAAAAAAAAAGAAATAAAGTTTAACAATGCAATTTATATCATTTTTTATTTGATGATGTAGTTTGAATTCCGAAAAATAAAGAAAATGAATATAAATTTGCGTTGTTGAATCATTTTCTTGTACTGTATTTTGAATTTTAAATATTCAAATTCAAATATTCATTGGATTGGGATGAGGAAACTGTAATTTGGATCCTCATCCGAATGCAATCCGCTAACGGAGCTATTAGCGTGTCAATAGGGCAGAGTTGACACTTGACAGCGTTGTTCGCTAGTCGACGACTATTAGCGTGTCAATTAGGTCAGAGTCAGTCAACGAAGACCTTTCCAGCACAAATTTGGGCCACTTTTTAGTCGCGTGACACTGACACGATATTTAGAATCCTAAGCGATACAAAATCTGTAGCCTAAATACTTAACATTCTCTGCTGTGGGGTCCTCCGGTCTCTAAATGTTAGATTAGATGCGATGCAAAATGCGTAATGCGTTGCGCACTCCAAAGAAAACAGCCTCCTTTCCGTCGTCGTCCTTTTTTCAAACCTCCTTTACGGGAATCCACGAGGCTCTGCACAGAAGATCCAACGGAAAGCAGATTTCCAAGAGACGTTGCTTAATGCTTGGATAGTTGGATCTCGTCTCAAACTACACGTCTACACGTGTTTTACTTTTTTCGTCATTTCAAAGGAATAACGCTGGAAAAAAATTATTATCGACTTGATTAAAATATAAAATTATGCCCTCTATTCAACTGATACGTATCATAACTTATGCAATTCTTATTATTAGATACTAGTACAGTTGAACTGCCTAAGGGCACAATTTCGGGAAAAAAAAAATTATTACAGTTGTACTGTATAATTGACATTTTTTTTTTAATGGAACGAGCCCATATTTAAGCAACTTAATAATTTTTTTTTGTCTTTTCGTATATTATATGAAGATTTCTTGAAACTGGAAATGATAGTAGAGTACTTTAAAATCTTTATTGTTTTAATTTTTATTTCATTCACGTGTATGCAATTGATCAAATTTGCAAGTATTGTTGTTCTTAATTTGAAGCAAACGCAATGCTGAATTTAAAATATATAATATGTTTTAATTTTCAAGTTTATCTTTAGGGGACAACTAGGTAGCCGCTGCCTAGTCTGTCTAAAAAAAGTTTATCTTTAGGGGAACAAATTATTTTAGTTCGGTCATCATCGCTATTTGGTCGTAAGAGAGCTTATGGGTCCCTATATATATATTTTTTAAATTAGGTTTCTTACAAAGCAAGGGCACCATATTGTCAGACTTTAGACCTGTCATTTGCGCTATAATCGGCTTTTCAAATATAAATGCCACTGTTAATTGAGAGATTCTTGATGAGTCGAGATCTGGAGAACGCATGTTACTCCAAAGAAGTGTGAACTAGCTAGACTATTTAAAATTTCAAAGAAGCTAATTTTTTTTTTCGCCATTGTATAATGCTATATCAGTAACAACTAAATAAATTCCAAAATCCCAACTGCCGAAACATAGTGCATACGGAAGATTTTAGTATTGGAAATCATAGTAATGTCCAGCTAGACCAGCCTTTTGGGACATTATTTGGAATACACATGACCTTTTTTTTTTTCAAGGAAGTTCAATCCTCCCTCAATTAATTAACATATGTGCAGACGACAAAAGATTGTTTCATTGACTCAACTTGCAGTTTACCTTTAAAAGAACCACAATGCCCACACACGAGTCAAAGACGTCAACACGCACACAGCTCTGAAAAACTGTACATTTTTTTTTTTTTTTTTTTTTTTTTTGTCTTTTTCGCTTCTTCTTAAGCAAGTAGTCTGCTATGACCCGAAATTAAATAGTGTAGTTTATGTTTGTCAGTGATATTCTGGGGGGAAGCAAGGTCTGATTAAAAGCAATCATTACATGCACTTTACATTGCTTTATTTGAAAATATAGGATGCGGTTGGTAACGAAGTTAGCTATTCACGATAAAAATATTATATTTGAATCAAGACTGTTAATGGTAAGTGATCTCAAATTATAAAATTTTTTAATTTGAATTTGTTTGAACAATTTTTTAATCATGATTAGAAAAACAAGTTTGAAATTTATTCTTTCACTTATGCATTGTAAGAACATGCCTTCAAACCACTTAATGACATTCCTTCTAGTCTATAAATTTAAAATGCGACACGTACAGTTCAAAAAAAAAGAAAAAAAAAAAAAGAAAAGGCGACATGTATTGTCCATTTGTCCTATACTAATCTTTGATTCTTTGTACCATAAGTTCGTCCAAACAAGTTCACAACTACAGAAGTTATACATACATCTTTTGAGCTTTGCTTCAACCAGCTCCAAAGTGTATTGCTAATTAGAAAATAATACACCACAATTGCACTGCATACCAATCAAGCTATATGATTAAAATAACATTCAAATTTTTTTTTAAAAAAAACATATATACTGTTAGGAGGGATTAAAATTAAAACCCCAATGGGAGAATGCTCAAGAGTTCTAATTAGAATTTTCCCCTGCCTGCTGAGATATTCCTCTCTAGGTTTGGAACAAAGTGGTCTATTATGATTGACCAACGTGATGACATTTTGCATCTTCCATTAGTGTTATGTCAAAAGCCTCTGGTCCTTGGCAAGCCCTTAGTAGGGAGGCTTTGAAGAGCTAGACTTTAAGGGCCAAGGGCTTACAAGGGCTAAGTTTAAGAAGGATCATATTCAAATTTATTTATAGTTATATTTATATTTGATATTTTATATAATATAATTATATTATCTAATCATATTTTATTTATTGTTAAGTTGTCCAAATGACATAATTATACAAAATTATCATTAAAAAAAGTATAAAAGTATAATTCGATCCTTCTTAAGTCTAACTTAGCATTTAAACTTGACCTTTGAAAACTTGAAGGATTTCAAACAATAAAAAATTATCATTAAAAAAATTTATACTTTAAACGTAATTGAAGTGAAATTTCTTAAAAAGCCTAATGCTGGCATTTAAAGCCCTTCAAGCCCGGCCTCCCAAAACATTAAGGGTCTAGAAGGGCCAGGCTTAAGAAGAGTCGGGCCTAATTTTCAAAATTAAAGCCCTTCAAGTCCGGCCCTTCTAAAGCCCTTCGTAAGCCTAGCCCGGCCTAGTCCTTGCATAGGCCCTATTAGGCCCAGCCTCTCTAAGCCCGGCCCGGCCCTACTAGACTTTCACTATGCCATCCTCGCAGCAATATCTGCCTCTAAATTTTTATGAATTCCATGCATTAATTTATGATAAATTTCCAAGAAACGATGCCAGTAATTGTATAAACCCTAAACCCCGAGCCTAATAAATTACAACAAACTATAAATAAAATTTTTTGTCTCTTGATCTTTACAAAACAGACATCAAATTTAACTCTTGAGATATGTAGAGGCAAGATGAACGGTTTGGAACTCTCAATTGCATCAAAATGAAATGTCGGCAATGAGATTGCATAACAGGGACAGTATAAATTTGGCATTCAAGTAAGATTTGAAATATTCAAAGAAATTTGACCAAATTATTATTGAATATCACAGCAGTGTCCAACAATCTGCCATTTCTACCTCAGCCACTGTACAGATGAGACTCTAATTTTTAACAGCATTGACAACTACACTATGTATTAAATCAATAAGACTTGTAATTTTTTTTTGTATAACATTAAATTGTGTCTATCTGAATTACATTAGTAAGGCTTTTTTTTTTGTCGTATTCCCAAATTGTACTTCTTATTCTTATATAATAATAAGCAGTGAGCGCCTATAAACATGCACATCCAACAAGAATATAACTCAGTAGCAAAACATTAGATAAATATATTGCTTTACAGGCTATACTTTTCTGTACTATATTGTATTCGAACATCTGAAGTGGCCTATTTGACTGGTTTACTGCTTCCTCCTTTAGAAAAAGAATCACGAAGCGTAACAGTTCGGTTGAACACAAGCTTTTTGTCAGTCGAGTCAAGGTCCACAGCAAAGTAACCTGACGTTTTTTTTAACATGAAGGGACCAAATTAGACAAACAAAATTACCCTTAAAATAGGATAGTAGTGGCATTCTACATGACAATACACATAACAAAATAAAAAGTGGAACAAAAATATTTTTTTTAAAAAAAACTTTACCAAGCCTCTCAAACTGAAACTTGTCACCTATAGATGCTCCAGCAAGCGATGACACTGCATAGGCATCATTTATTATCTCCTTTGAGTGTGGATTCAAGTCTCCAAGCCAATCCTCCAGCTCTGATGGATTCTGCTCCAGGTAAGAAAGAGATCATACATACATAAAAAGAGCTATAGACAGTATATACGGGGGGACAATTATAAGACAAAAGGAAAACAAACCTCAGAAAGAAATAATTTCTCGAATAGTCTAACCTCCACCTTGAGAGGTTCAACCCCAGGGGACGGCTCAGCAACCCAATGAAGAACCCCCTGCATTGAATTTAATAAATTAAGTAGAAAAGTATATTTGTTTGGTTGCTATATATGTAATGAAATTTCAGGAAAATATTCTACTAATGCCATAGTTATATCAATACCTTGGGTTTTGTTTCCTTCACAGGATCATACTCTGCATGGACTTCAAGAACAGTGTCTAAATTTTCACCATATATTACTTCCGTGCATCTTATAGGAAAGGCGTACCTGAATTGCAGGAATTTACATACTGAAACAATAAAAATCTCAACAGATATAATCACTACAAGATTGGATATGTTGCGCACTAATTTTAGTGTAGACTTACCTGAGCAGTACAGATTTACCAGGGGCAAGCCCATAGTAATCTTTCGAGTCTTTCAGTCGAAAATCAGAGCTTTCAATATAAACAACTCTCGTGAAAGGGACCTACAAAGATAACATTTGACCCAATTGTGAAGTTTGGTTCCAACAGATATTAAATGTAAAGTTAATATCACAAAAGTACCTTATAGTACAAGGAAGCATCATCTGGAGGAGCATGTGGCCACATCCTTGCATCAAGGTACATTACCGACTCTTTGTCCAAGTTAGTAATAATAACCTGAAATTGTCAAGTGATTGGTGAATTGTTCTAGAGCATATTCAATAAGTTCCTAGAATATAAAATAAGACATGACAAACCTTTAATGGATGCAATACCACCATTGTCCGAGGTGCAGTCTTGTTGAGCTCCTCTCTAATGTGATAATCAAGTCGATCTGAGCTTATCATACTATTGTCACTGTAATTGAGATCTATATGCTCCATCAGTAACCAAATAATCAAAACATACCTACTTTTCTTAAATTCGAAACCAAGTTTAAAATTCCTATAACAACTCCTGTAAACTTGATAAGATCATATGTTTCCTTTTCCATTGCAATTCTATGATAGAATAGATGAAGCAAAATCCAAGAAAAAAGAGAGGCAAAACAAACTTAACTACCAAGGTCTAAACTATACAGAGTCAAATGAAAGTAAAAAATTAGATTACAACCAAAAGCTGTATAATATTTAGTACTGTTCAATATTTGAAGGTGCTGAGAAGAGTTGTTGCTAAAGAAAAGTATGGTTCTCTGGTTAAATTTCGTTAAATCCGCTTATTTTTATGGACCCATAAATGCCATAATAGCAGTCACGAACTAAGAGCTAAAAAGAAAGATAGACCTTCTAGTAATTCCAACTCCCCGAATGAAAGCATTAATTGAAGTAGAAGAAACCCCTCTTCGGCGCAATCCAGCCAGTGTCATTAGACGAGGGTCGTCCCAGCTGTCAACCCACTTCTCTGTTACTAAACGGTTCAACTAAACAAAGGGAAAAGAAAAAAGAAGAAGGAATAAGGCACAAGTTTAAAAGAAAGATAAGCATGGGTACACGGTATGCCAACCATTTGTAAGGACATGGTACACATCTATTTTTTGGCCCCTGCTGGCAAAAAGCATTACAGGAAATGACTTTGCAACAATAATTATGTAATTTGCAGACAAGATTCAGATTCATTCCTATAATAACTTAAATATACCATGTAGACTATTAGAAGGAGAGGTATCATGCATACCCTCCTAAGAGATGGCAAATAACAATTATGAACAATAATAACAACATATAACTCTCTCTCTCTGATTTCCTCAAGATTATATATGATAACCACCCTGTCGTTCTGGGGAACAGAGAAAATAGCAACATCTGTATTTTTTGGGGTTATGCATGAAACATCATTTCTTAATGTGCATCTTGACTTGAACACATTAGATATTTCAAAGAGGCACACAATGTCCCTTTCATATGAGCCTTCTTTTTAGTATTCTTATGTTTTGTTCTGGAATAAATTTGTTGCACAAACATACCTTGCGTTTGGACATAACAGTGTTAGACACATTTAGGCGTGAATACTCCCAAACATGGGGCTGATATAGCCCCAACACAAGAAGCAACCAGTAGTAAGAAGGCCGTCTTATCTCAAATTCAAGTGAGCAAAGCTGTGGTTTTACAAAAATAATGGAAAAGCATTAAAAATAAAAATATTAACAAATTGATTGTAATTACAAAATAATATACTAAGGATAAACTCAAACCGAACATCAGAAGTAGCCAGTATCAAAATGATAGTAAAGTCAATTTTTAATTGTTGTCTCTTCAATCACTATCTTATTCAGATTCCATCCGAACATTGAATTACTGGGGGGGCATACAAATGGCTTTCTACTAGTCATGGTATACTTGATCTTTTTTTTTTTTTAATCTTTGCAACAAGCATTTTTCATTTTTCAATTTAAATATAAAAGGAAGAATAATATCAACCGAATGTGTAATATTCTCAAGAGAATCCACAATGCAGTGCGAATAGTCATAGCTTGGGTATATGCGCCACTTGTCACCAGCTTTAGGATGAGTACTAAACTGAAATATAACAAGTGTAATAAAATTGGAAAGGCCTGTCAGATTTTCTTTGTATAACCCATGAATTCGCACAAAAATTAGTAATTTATTATAAATAGTTACTTACTTTTATGCGATATGCTATCAAGTCGCACATGTTTTTATTATTATTCTGCATATCCTGCTTAAGCCTGAGAGTGGCTTTCCCTTCTTCAATCATGCCTCTCTTCATTTCATCAAAAAGTTTCAGTGATTCTTCTATGGGCCTATCTCTCCACGGGCTATTTATCATTTTTTCTCTGTATTCCTTTATTTCTTCAGATGTCTGATTAAAAGAAAGTAATAAGTCCACGAGAAGTGTTTTATTGAATTGAATCCCGTCCAATCCAGGTTTCCCATACCAGGTTCCAAAATGCACAATCAGTTCTCTTCGTAACTGTATGTTCCTACTCATGTGGTTTCATATTTCTTTTGTTTGATTGTTTCATAGCTGCTTAACAGTTTAGAGTAAACTGAGAACTATTTCTACAAATGCAACTTCAGGAAGATCCCAGTTAGACAGCTGCAATTAAATTTTATCTCACATAGGCATAATTTGGTTAAATGACAAACTACTGACTCAAGAAAGTAACACCATTACATGCATAGATTGTTTCGACCAGACTATTGTGAGCTGAAGTACTAATTCGGGAAGCTTACAATATAAGGTGTCTCTATTTGTCTAATAATTGTTTGCACCAGTGCTATAATTATTGATTATCTTTAGAAATTACAAACCTGGTGGTCAACATAAGCTAAACCTTTTTTTATCAACTCAACTGCTAGCTCATACAGATGATCAAAATAGTCGCTAGTATAAGTGACCTGTTAAAGAAAGGAAAATAAATAGAATAACATGCTCGATCAACAGGTTCAATCCAAAATTGAGAGACATGTGGTGCTTGATTTCTACCTTAAAAGGTTTCCAACCCATCCACTCTATAATTTCCTTAATGTGCTCAATGTATTCCATTCTCTCAGCTACAGGGTTTGTATCATCAAACCTGATAGAAATAAATTATTAGCCATTGGTAGATCAATGATAAGTCGGCCAACATTTTCTTGGACTAATGGTTAACTTGATGATTTATACCAAAGAAATACAGTGATGACTTTCTTACTGGACACGGACAAGAATAAGATCATTACAACAGTAGCTCCAAAAATTAGGAAAATTATAATTCATTTTTTGTAATAAATACCTAAGATAACAGAACCCATCCTTCTCCCTAGCTAGACCAAAATCTATATATAGGGCCTGCCAATTGGAAATAAAAAAAATAACTGTCATTATAATATACTACAAATAGTTTCATACTAACTATAAATTATATAATGACCTTAGCATGGCCAATGTGAAGATAACCATTAGGCTCAGGAGGAAATCTAGTGAAAACCTTTCCTCCAGTTGCTTTGAGATGCTTCTCTAATATCTCCTTGGTGTTACAAGCTCTCCATAAGTTTCCATCACTGAAAAGTATTTCAGTGTGAACCTGAGGAAACAAAGAGAAGCATTGAAATAGGGACATCTCAATTTGTCCTGTTAGATCAATGCACCAGATAACTTCATTATTTTCTACCAGACAAGAAACATTTCAATCTGAAATCTGATATAGAATATTAACTTATGTTTATGAGAACTTAAATAATCATGACAGAACATATAGGCCATGACACAGTACTTAAATAATCATGAACTTAAACATTTTTTTTTTTTTTGTGGCATATAGGTAACATATAGGCCATGACACAGTACTTCTAATGCACTTGTTAACATTTGAAATGAATAATCTCTTTTCTGTCAAGATAGTGAAAGTATATAAGCTAATTATTGTGCAATTTATTTCTCTTGCAATGCCCGAACCAAGATAGTGAAATTATTTAAGCAATATTATTGCCTTAGTTGTGGTCAGCTGCGAAATTTAAAATAAAATAGAGTACCTTGATGTTTTCCTCTGGATTAGGGAATATGGAGAATGGATTTTCTTCCTCCTCAGATAGCAGTGAAGAGGCAACAATGGGTTCACTTTTATCCTAAATTAATGCAGAAAATATTATTTTAAAATATTTTTTTTACAGGACAAACACTGCAAACCCACCAATGAAATTAAGATACCTCAAATTTGACAGGCTTTCCTTTCTTCTTTTTCATAGGTTCTTTGTCAGCATCAGTTTTTTCACCTAGAATGGCAGGTAAATTATCTGCAATGAGTTCCTGAAAAAGAAAAATGATTTAGTAAGAATATTAACTTAGTTTTTTTGGCATCATCACACATTGTCATTGTGATATCAAAAACTCCATACCTTTATAAGTTTGGCATCAGCCCAAGGATGACGTTTTCTGACCTGCCCACATAGGTTACCCACTGAAATTGAAGAGAATAAATTTTTCATATTTGCATGGACTTTCAAGAATAGATATCCAGTATCAGATTTGTTTATCAAAATAACAAGCAAGTAAAATGTTTCTAGGAAGAACCATTTATGCGATAACGAAGTTCCAAGATGGATTTCATGTTCTCTTCAAGCACAGCTTCAATTGTTGATTTTATTCCTTCAATTGAAACTTCCACTCCTTCATGGAAAATAGATCAGATTATAACTACTATTGTCTAGTATCTCATATTCTACATGTCTCTTAACTGGCAGTAATACTTTGACATAAAAAAAGATTATTTCTCGTATTATCGTACATACCTACTCCAGAGACCTCTTCAAAGTTTTTAAGATCGAAAGATTCAGAACCAACTGAAGAAAGGAAAGACAGCGCAGCATCTAACTGTGCAGAATTTTTAATCTGAAAAATCAAGGAACAAATAACGGCTTGAATGAAAGGTCAACTTAACAAAGATGAAGCAAACAAGTTCTTTGCTTCAGAAAGAATGTATACCTTTGATGAGATAATATATTTGATTAAAACAGGTCGGTGCAACAGAGCATTTGTTGGGTACTTGGTAGCAACCTGGCTCAATATGAAAAAGAATAAATAAAGAAATTAGTTCAGTAGAGACTAATTGTAAGACAAATCCTCAGTTAATTCTAGATTGTATATTGAAGCACCAAACTTAGTCAAACCAGTATACCTTATCAGTTTAATTATCATATTCCTCATTATGATAGAATTTTAAAAGCACAGAAACAAAAATTACCGTATAAAGAAGATTACCAATGGTCTTGCTAGATCCATTAACACCGGCCTGTTAAGAACAAGAATTAGAAGTTGCACTAGTTCAATAGATATAGCAAAAGAAAAGAATTATTGAACTAGGAAAGATTGATCATTGTGTTTCTGAATGAATGAATTTCTATGAATATGCTTGAAATTGGGTATTAGTACAAAATACAGCTCAATTAAAGTTGTATTCATATACTAAATGTGATTTAAAAAAAAAAAATTCAATATGTGAGAGAAAAAAAAAAGTTCGAAACAAATGACACAAAAATATTACTGTAATTTTATTCCTTCTTAGAAATCTTTTAATCCATACATCAGCTTTATTCCTAGTAGCTCAAAAGGAAATGTTCAATTGTCAATGTGGAGTACAGCACAGAACCAACTGGACTCAGATTAAGAAGGGAAATACCAACAAACATGCTGGAAATACGAGAATTTCCAGTGTATTTAGCCAACTACCAAAAGGAAGCACAATTATACTCAATTTCAGACGTATAATTACAATTCAAATGCAATTTAACTCGAATTCACAAAATCATAGGCACTAAACTTCATTCCCGAATATAAATCACAAGTATAAATAAATTAACTGACTTATCTTAGTAAAAATCCACTAATTCAATCCAGAAAAAACATGGATGGAGAATTGGAGATGTTCGACACATACCTCTTCGATAACAGCGACGAGGTTAGAAGTAACCTTCGGGTTGACCAGCGCGTTCTCAGCTGTTCTCCTATCAAGTCCGATCGACAGGAAAAGCTCCAGCTTCGCCGTGGTCGGAGAATCTCCGCCTTCCACCACCACCATTTCAGTCGTCTCAGTCGATCGCTTCAAGGAGAGAAGAGTAAATGTGATTTGTGTTTGGGAGGTTTTAAAATGGTTTTGGTAAAGAGAGTGGTTTGGTTCCTTTGTATTGTGAGAAATTTAATCTAGCGGGGTTTATAAAATGAAATTTAAAGAGCGTTTAGTGGACCCTATGAGTAAGAGTGGGCCACAAGTTTTTGTCTCTAGTAAAGAGTTGATTGAACCTGGTCGAATGCACCGTACACTGGTGCTTTATTTTGCATAATGATGGAAAACATTAGGAACAATTAGTTTAAGATTAATTTATGCTGGCTTGTTAGTTTACTTCCCTAATGATGCATAAGATTTCGTTTTTCCTATGTTAACTTCCGATGTAGAGTTCGGTACTTTTTTTGAATGGCGAATAAATAAATGAATCGTATTATTATTTGGATCATTAAATTTTCCGAGGGTTATAGAATTGGTCACATTAGCCCCATATAGTTTCGAATTGAATTATATTTAGATTTGAATTATAAATAGTTCTTCTACTTATTTTTGACATACTTCAACAAAATTTTAATATCTACATGCATAACATTTTAACTTTATTTTAATAAAATAATTATAATTATAATATAATAAATGTAGTTGTAATAAGTAATAACAACTTTTTGCAATTAAAAGCTCACAATATTAAACATCATAACTCATCTACTGAATATAAACCATGTCCAACCATTTATGGCTGACACAGGCCAACGGATAATGACGTGGCTTTTTCTTCCTTTTTATAATCACGGTTTCTATGTTATAATAGCAAAATTAATTAATCGCCTTTCTAAAATATCCTTTGTTTCTAAATCATTGCTGACAATACAAGTTCGACCAGGATGAGTGGACTGAATCAGGGACTTGGGCGCCAAGCACCGAAGATGCGCGCTGGACAAGAAATGGATTCTTCTAGATTCGTGTATCTTTGAAACAACACCTGCTGGGAGTGAGCACCGAGCACGTGATTGGAGGACGGTTTTTTTTTTTTTTTCTTTTGGTGGGGAATTAAAAAAAGACTAGACAGTGGGAAACTGGGAATTGATTCGCTCACCCTTTGTTTAGTCCAAACACCCCTCGTTTTTAAAATTGGCAAAATTAACCTGGTCTTTCAAACTAAATTGTCTATTTTTTTTTTTCCTATGCAGTTTTGCTCTAAATTTCCTCCAAGTCTGAACATTAAATGTTTGATATCGAGCTTTTGATTTTAAACTTAAATGTCAACTCTTTTATATGTTTTGATTTTTGTTGAACTAGCGGGCTTGTCGTCGCGGCTTCGCCGCGACCAACCCCCCTACGTACATATATATATATTTATAAATGTATTTTTCTGAGTGAATATGAAGCATGATTAAAAATATATATGGAGTACTAAAGGATGTATCTAATCTTTGTGATGATAAGGTTGTCATTTTATATTTAACGGAGCGGTTAGGTATGTATTGAAGAAAAATGAGTAAGGAAGAGCAGTTGCAGATTCATGCTGTTTAACTTTTGTCTGCGCATTTCTAAGGTTGACAAACGACAAATAAAAAATATTATTGAAAATTAACTTAACAATAAGTATCTTGTAAGTCACTGTTATTGGGAAAAAAAAAATGGGATGACAAACTTTTGTTCGTCCAAAAAAAAAAAAAAAAAATTGAACGACAAATTTGTTCTCTAGAGAAACATATCAGTCCAATATATCATTAGTCACATCCATACCGCGACTACTTGTGCTCCGCTTCTCTCCTGGTCCTTCTCCTACCTCTTCTACCAGACTAATGTAAGATGATTTAGGATAATAATATGTGAGAATTTAATTGGCTCATAAAGTTCAAAATGCTTCTAAGCAATAGAAGCCAAAAGGTCAGAAGGTAGATGTGAAACCAAACTAAGAATGAGCAGCAATGAAAAGTGGTTATTCGATTAATTGATTCCATAATAGCACGTAAGGAGAAATTTAAATAATATCATATATTGTGCTAATATCTCACTATGATATTGCCTTGCACAAAACGGTGAACATCTGAACCAATAACTTTAAGGAAATATAAAGAAAATGTAATTTATATACCAAAGAAACAAATATTTATCAAATCATGCCAGTATCTTACTAATTTCCAGAGGAACATGCACACCCTTGGAACAACTTTGGCTTTGTAGACATTATGTGCAGCTTAAGATAAATTTCTCTCTTTATAGATTGCTCCAGCAGATCAAGCACATGTTGAACCTATAAAAATTTGTAAAATTTTTATTAGTTAGGCTTATTTACATGAGTAGTGTTTAAAACGTGTAGCCAAAGTGTTCAACTGATGTAAGCACCATACCGGTTGATACATATTTGTTCCTGCTAACTATGATTACAGATGATACAATGAAAGGAATACTTGCTATATGACAGAAGGCCGTATTTGAGTTTTGTAAATAAAGGTTTAAGCTCTCTTAGAACTTAATTGCTTACTGGAGTGATTTATAAACTTATGACAAATAAATAGAGGGAATTAAATCATAAATATAAAAAATTAAATACAAAATTAATAGTTGGCTGGTCTATAAGTTTATACCAACTGACACAATTAATTAAGGACTAAGAAAAAGTGAAATTCTAGTTATAATTAATCATCTACCGAGCCAAAATTGTATCGCTGAACTTTTTTCTTTTTGTCTGTGATAAGCTATGCATGCCTGATCCATCCAAAATCAAAATGGAAAAGAAAAGTTTCCAGACTCTATCAGTACATGCTTAGAAAACAATTTTGCTCTCAATTGATGCCCCATTTTTTTCCTCAGTACATACCCAAACCATCTTCACCTTTTTCTTTCTCCCTCGTTGTAGATTTTGACAACTTAATTCATGAAATTGGCCTACTATATGATGCTCATTTGGTTAAAATCGAAAAAAAAATATAAGCTAGATTTAACCCTCTTACAATCTGAGACAGATCTCTAAATCGAGAACTCCTTTTTCCTGTTGAGTCTCTATCTCTCTTTCTCTCTCTCAAAGGAAGAAGAAATTTCTTAATTAGTGTATCAAGAGATAGAACTTCTATCACCAACATAAAAATAGAAATTGATGCAATAATTTGAACATCTATGAAAAATAAAGAAATGTAAAATTTTTATCAAGGTACCTTTTGTAAAAGTCAGTAGCCCATCCAGACCAAAAGGATCCTCCATTCAGAAAGCATTAATCTATTTTCAATTCAATAATCCCATAGCAAAAGATCCTAAAAAAAATAAAAACAAAAGAAGGCCATAAAAATAAGAATAAAGAAAATCAAACTCTCTTTCTAATTTTTTATAAACAAAGTTAAATCTGACTATTTCAGTTACAAAGTCTGACAAATAGAAGTACAAAAGAAGAGGTATGGAATATTATGTATTGAGTAACCAAGTGAGCACTTTCTAGCCAAACTTTCAAAGTATAAATAAATAGCTTATTAAATAAAATAAAGTCAGTAGAGTTGATAGTACCTATCTGTCACAACAATTGGCTCCAGTCTAGTGGTGAAAAATTTAGGCTGCAAATAAACTTAATTTGGGTTTATTTTATCAGTATCAGCTTAATTTTCATCCAGAGTAGTTTTCATGCATAACAAAAAAATTGGTGAATTTCTTTGGTGGGCATATCAACTTTTTTATTTGGGACAATGTTGATTATTGAGTGAGAACCAAAGACAAACAGATCAAATAATAACTGCTTTGCTTGATAAACAGAAAGCTTGATTTAGAAGAACAAACCTGTCCAGTATAAACAACCCTGAGGTTGTTTAGAGATTGTAAGGAGTTTGGCTTCATAGATAAACCATCTGCAACATATAAGATAACACGTCATATCAGATATAAACTATACAGAAATTTTGACAAATTCAATGGAAATAATTAATAAACTAAAAAATAAACTTGATAACATTCAACAGCTTTGACCAACTTGTCCCTATCTTTGTAAATTACACCTAAATTTTTTGCATGCCTTGCAATGGGGGTTGAAATGCAAAGCAAGCTCGTCGAATACAATTGCCTTCAGAAATAAGATACAATAAAGGTTCAATTAATGAGACTAATTTATTCTGTCCAGGTGATGAATATATATTTATTCTCATTCAACAAATATATATTCAGACCTAATATCAAAGATATATATTGGAAATTAAACACACATATTTAAATAACCTAATTTGGAAAGAATGAAAAAAATAATATAAAATATGGTATGAAAAGAATTCTGCCCAAGATGAGCTGGCCTTTGGGTCTTATTCTTCCTTAGTTTGTCATCATCTAGCTGAAAATTTCGCATGGTACCCACATAAGGTATAAAATAAAATAGAATTCAAAAAAAAAAAATACCAAAGAACTATTTATTACAAACCAAGCATCTCTTCCTAAAATAATGAGATATGTCAATAAATAAATGAAAAATTAGTGTGTGTATACATAGTATAACTATCACCTATTTTTATTACTTTCTGTGGAGCCGAACAACCAATAAACATACATTTAGAAAAAAGAAGTTCTAGTTAGTTAACTTGTTCATAGCTAAGGTAGGTTAAGCTTGTTAGGTTAAGATTGTAAAAAAAAGTAGGTTAAGCGTGTTACCACACTTGCAACAACATACTTCTGGGTAGTACTCCATAAGGACAGA
Organism: Rhynchospora tenuis; assembly: GCA_027725995.1. Taxonomy (NCBI): domain Eukaryota; kingdom Viridiplantae; phylum Streptophyta; class Magnoliopsida; order Poales; family Cyperaceae; genus Rhynchospora; species Rhynchospora tenuis. Next base: position 79,609,291 of record CM050888.1, read on the forward strand.
CCTGCCTCGCAGTAATGGCACATTTTCTGGTACGTGCGGTTTATAGTAGCAGTACTTGTCGGTTCACATTGGTATGTATGAATCCATTAGCATGTAAAAAATAAAGTAGAGATTGGAAGCAACATCACATTTGTGGATCCTGATGCATTTTGAAATTCCAAGGCCAATAATGGCATGAAAATAGTTTCATATTTAATCTATAATTTAAAGAAACTCTTAATCAAGCACAGACTTAGGACAGATGTAACATGAAGGCAAATAGTAAGAGCAACCAAAACTAAACAGTTTATTAATTTCTTCGAAATAAAACTCAATTTTTACTGTCAATATATTCTTATTGATAATATCCTATAAGGCTATAAACCTGAGTTCTTGTCACTCATCTTTTTGTAATCAAGCAAATTATATACTATCCACCATGTATATATTCCTCAACGTGCTTGCAAAAAACTCTCTCAAAAGTACTATCCATTTGAAATGCTTTTGTATATTATTTATTAATCTGTACATACCTCTCTATATGAAAGCAACATAGTACACATGGATACTGGTAAACAACAATATATTCACGCACAAAGGTGTAGGCAAAAAATTGTAAAAAAAATGAAATTAATACAAAAAGTTGTGACTTAATCTAAGAAATATGCTCTGTAGCTTAACTCTTTTATTCATATGTAGATTTAGGACATGCTACTAAGAGATATTCAAATAAAAAGTTGTGACTTAATCTAAGAGATATTCAAATAAAATATCTATATTCAAAAAGTTATTCTAAAAAATATTACAGACATGCTCTGTAGCTGAACACTTTTATTCGTATGTAGATTTAGGACACAATAATTAGTTGTCCTAATTTTAGCAAAATCTAACTTATTACTAAAATTCCACAAAGAATCCACCAATATACTGTAAACTTGTTGGGACAAATGCTATATGTTTTATTTTCAAAAAAGAAACGCTATATTTTATGAATAGATGACAATTTTGCCCCTGATGCTACTTTTGCTTTAAACTGAAATTTAGTCACAATCAAACAACACGTAGTCATTTTCTAATGTTTATTTTGTTGCTTGAAATCTATTTTTGGGTCAAAAATAGTTGAAGTGCTTCATTTATCTTTTTACATATTAAATTCAAAATCTACTTTTAAGAGCTTAACATCACTCTCACACAATTCAAGAAATTTGACAAATGTATCAGTAAAATCAGTTTTTGGAGTCTTGGTCGGTACCAGTATTGGACCTAATAGATACATTGTTCAATTCAATTCGTCTCATCTTGAGTCTTTTGCTATGATTACTTTAATTTTCTCTACTTGAAACATGTCCAAGGTTGTCAATATATATATGCATCATATTGATTGATTGTTATAATTTGCCAACATATATCACAAAAATCAAATAGAGAGTTGAATAAAAAATTGAGATTCATCTGGTGAGATTTCATGTGCCAAAAACTTGTCTGGTTTCTTATTGAGATGGTTTTTCACCAATCCTAATTTAAATTTTAACCAAGCAATTACTTAGATCAATTTTCGAAGAAAAGATCGATTCATGTAATGCATTTGATTAATGTGCCAAATTTAGAAATAACATCAGGCTAAAGAAAAGTAGTGTGTTTTTTTAAATTTGTTTCTGATAAACACTTTGGTACCACAAAACCTTGACATTTAGTATATAAAGAAGTACCGCATCCTTTGTAAGGCACACCTCGCCAACCTAATTTTTTTTTGTAGGTCAATTTTAGAAAGCATATTAGAAAATATGAATATTTCAAAGTTAAATTTCAGTACCAGTTTCCGTGTTGTCCATGTCAAGTAGAAGCCAAATTGTTTTCTTCATTAATTTACGTACCGACTTGAATGACCATCGACAGTGTACTGGTAATATGTGAACCCTAACTTCTGACTTCTCATCTGCTAGTTAATCTGTCACTCATTGCAAAGCGTCCCTGAGTAGTTCTAAAAATAAGCACAATATTATTTTCTTTTGGATTCTTAAATACAATATATTCGAAGAATGAAAAAAAAATAGATCCATTAGTTATTACTGGACAATAGCAGCTTGCACTCAGTATAATCTGTATCTTTGAAATTCCACAAAATGTACAGCGATTGAAAAAATATATTTGAAAAAATAGACATACAACCTGCAGAAGAGCCATAAAAAAGTGGTGAAAAAATAAGTCCAAAACGAAAAGTAAATTCCAAACTTAGCAGCTTTAGTAGCTTTATTTTAATTGGAAAAATATATAAACAACAATAGTTGACTGTTGAACTGTATTCAATAATCAATGTTGCAGTTCCAAACTTAGTGTTAGTTTAACTAAAACGTTCTGCTAAAAATATTATTTTCATAAGATAAGATGCATGGTCAGAAAATTAGAGAAAAGAAAATCTAAGAAATTGGCACATACCCTCTAGCTTCATGACCAAAGATCCGAGAAAAGATGGGATTATGGCCCTGAAATAATAAACAACCTCTTGAATCAGTAAAAAATCCTTAATAACTGTTTTTCTTTCTAAGACAGATGGATTGAATCCTGATTTGATACCGTACTGATATTGCTTATTATTATTCATTTTGCGAAAAAGTTGAAAGCAAGGGAAGGGCAACCTACAATGAGGTGTATAGGGGCATTCAATCACCCAACTATTCCAGTGGACACCCAAATCGATTTAAAACCCAAGATTAATGAGCCAAAGAAGAACGCTGGACCAAACAAAGGCAAAATCGCCCAGCGTAATCTCCAGCCGAGGACAAGAAAATAAGGAGCGCAGAAGGAAAAAAAAAACGCTGACTAAAACCAAATTGGCACGAAATAAGAAATTAAAAGCAAAATTACAGCAAGGATAGGTCCATACTCCTCACCTCCGCCCAGTTGCCCGACCCATCTGCCTCCGCCCTCAACCTCCGACCAGCGAAGAGGAGGTGGCAGCAAGCTCTGCTCCATGGCCGCCGTCCTCTCTACCGAGTCGTCGCAGCAGGAGCGGGCCTCTTTGATCGACAGCCGTGACTGGTGCTCAGCTCGGCGAGAAAGAGAGCGGGGAAGGAGGAGTCGGAGGTGGGCCGCCATCTCGGCGAGAGAGGGAGAGAAAGAAAAGAGTAGAGAAAGAGGGAAGAAAAAGAAGAGATGCGGACGGCTTGGATTCCATCCCATGCGAAGCTTCTGTCGGGTGAAGGAAGTCGGCGGAGGAGGAGGTAGGAGGGGTTGGTCGTGGGCGAAGGAGGGGCCCGGGGTGGTGTTTTTTTTTTCCGTTCTCATCTCTCTTCTCTTTCTTTCTGCTTATGTGCCGCTTGGGAAGGAAAAATAATATCATGCTTGGGAAGAGATGAAATAGTACCTGACAATTGTACCACCCATCATCCCACTTCGAAATGCTAAGTCCAGCCGAATAAAAAAAATTGCACATACGTGGTCATGAGCGGTACATACGTGGCAGATTTTTGTTAAGACACCAACCAATATGTTGACTTTGCAAGGTAATTGAACCAGAAATTGAAAAATTCTCACCGAAATAAACGCACATACCCCCATCCATTGACTTTGCACGGTAATTCATCCCATAATTCAACCTGAAATTGAAGCCTAAAAAAAAAAATGTTACTGTAGATAACGAAGTTGAAGGGGGTATCAAGAAATACTATGTTCTAATTTGTTCGGTTTGAGAATATATGATCTCAAAATTGCTTATTCTTAATTTCTAGAGCTTAGTATACAAACTCGACCTTCCGAATTTAACATCTTTGATGGTGTCATGTTTTTTTTTTTTTAACTTGTGGTGATCAATAACTGATTGCCGCTTACAAATTTTTTTCGGAAATTTAATTATTCTTAAATATACAGGGACAGAGGTAATGTGGTCATAAATTTTTTTTAGGGTGTTCGGACAGGTGCGCAAATCAATTTTCACAGACAGTGCCTGTCATGAAGTGATAGGACGACCTCACTAAACGAATTGAACGAATCGAACCTTGAACGGAAATATTTCTTTTTATTAGAAAAATAAACTTGATTTAAGAAATGAGAGTTTTTCTAGAGAAGGTTTTCTTACAAAAATATTTGAAAGTCGAGCAACATGGAGAAATACTTTCTTTTACATTTCATCCCTTTGACCAGTTATTGAGGTCTCGTGTTAAAAACATATGACGGTGCTTAAACTTGCAACTGATATAAGATACTCATTTTATTTATTTAAGTACAAAATTTGCTGGATCACGCAACTCGTATACCCTCCGATACTAAAATGTACTAACAATAATCAAATAAATATCACTGCATTTGAATTCGTTCTATAAAAAATAAAAACCTCTCTGAAAGTTGAAAGGAGACTAGGTATTTTCTAGTGTGCCGAAGATATATAATTCAATGCGATAATACTGTATACATATGTCGAATTAGTTGGATTTCATTGACAATAATAATTCCAATTGTACTTATACAACAAAACTTAAAATTTCTTTAACCCGTACTAATTTTTGACAGTCGGTCATGTGAGTTTTGGAGGTTTCATTTCAAAAATATTTAGGTAAAAAAATAAGTAATTGCAAAAAGAAATTTGAAAATCTAAACAAAATATAACCCAAACACCCAATTACAGAAAAAGGAAATTCTTAATTAGAATCTAAGGACTTACTCTATCCACACAATTGCATTATATATAATTGAAAACAATGCTAATTAAAAATATAGCATATCATCAATTTAACAACATCATTATTACAAATTATAAATAAGTAAATTAAAAGTAAATAAACAAAATATTTGAATTCAATTTTGATCATCATATTATAAAAGTTGGTTTACATCGGTTCTAATTATAACAATTTTTTTAAAATACTAATTATTTAGAATAATTAGATATATGTCACCATGAAATTAATAATTAGAGATATGTCATTCTAAAATTGTATAGTAGTTTTATGTTACTATAAAATGGTTCAAACTAGTTTTATGCTATTAATGTTTGCCGAATTAGTATATGCCACTCTAATTAGGGAAATTCCAGTATGACTTTTTAAAAATGCGCAAATTACTCTCATAGTCTAATTAGATTAAATCATCAAGAAATGAAAAAAAAAACTTATTGACGAAAAATCCCATTGTCAAAATTTAAAAATTTTAAATTTTTTGAATTTCGGATTTTAAATATTAAATTTGGAGTTTCGAAATTAAAATTTTCAATTCGAATTTTAAAATTTTAAATAAAAACTGAAACTTCACTATTTTTCAAATTTAAACATTTTAAGTTTTAAATTTTAACATTTTGAATTTGAAATTTTATTTCTTTTGTTGATGGCATAAAATCAATTGTGATGACATATTTTAAATTTTAGTACTTTTTATAGTGGAATATTTCTAATTTTAGTGTTCTGTAATGAAATTTTTAGTGATCAATTCTATTTTTTTTTTGACGAATGACATAAATCAAATTTTGCCATCTAGTGATGGGATAAAAATAATTTGTTATTTAGTGATCACACATCTCCAATTTTAGCCTACGGGCTGTTTTCAAAAAAAAAACTCTAATTTTTAATTTTTACAATTTTATAGTGACATAAACATAAATCACCCTAATAATTTACATAAATTTTCACGGATTAAATAATCGAATACATTATCTAGTAAAATAAAACCATGTTTTTTTTTGGGTTTGGGGTGTTGATCAGTTATTGGTTGGGATGGATTTATTGGGTTATTATGCACCCACCCCATCAACCATATAAATGGTACGTAGGGGTGGCAAAAAGCTCGTGCCTTGTTCGAGGTCAATTCGATTTTTATTCGAAATTGGCTCGATTTATTTGGGCTCGAATCAAATTTGACTAGCTCGAATTTTATCTCCAAATTGACTCGATATATCATTTTATTAACTAATTTACAATATATAGTACCCACTTTGATATATAATATGTCTATTTCTTTCATATAAATATTATTTTTCTGTGAAATCTTATTAGAAAAAATTATTAGTTTATAAACGAAATTAATATAAAAATTAATAAATATTAGTTAATTGGTATATTACTGTCCTGAAATACATAAAAAAAGTATTATAATTCAGCTCAATAAATTTGTATGAAACTTGATTATAACTAGTTTCGATTTGATAAAATTCAAATTAATTTCAAATCAAGCCTAGGATAAAGTTACTCTTTCGAGCTCAACTCGTTGCCAGCCGTACCTTAACGAGGTGGCTAAGGCCTAGTAAAAATGTTTAACGAGGAATGTGCTGCATTTTATTTTTATAGAAAAAAAATGTGCGGATTTAATGGAAACAATTATTTAAGGCCTTTAAAAGCCTTTTTTTAAACGGACACATTAAACCGTTGCTTCTTGATCTGTAATTTGACTATTAAATATATTTTTATTATTATTATGTCGCATCTACTTGTGAAAATCTCATTTCTCTTAGATTTTATATGTCGTATTGTATTGTAGGATAAGTGTTAGCAATTTTCAATTGAAATGTTTCCGGGAAAAAAAATGCTCAAAATTTTTCAAGAGTTGATTTTAACCTAAGGATCAAAAGTCACACATAATGCAACAGGGCACAATACTGCTACAAAGGATCCGCACTAGAATTGCCTGAACTTTACAATACAACGACAAAAGAACCTCTTGCGCTTACTCTGCACGCAATAAATCCCTTTTCCTTTTCCTCTCTTCAGCCTCTCCTCCGTCTTTGCAAATTCTCTCTTTGTTCTCAACCGATTCCTAGTAATTAATTAGTTTTTGTGTAGCAAAATTATGACTTGCCATTTAATAATTTCTGTAGAAGCATCAGCTAGTGATAAAAAGGATGCCTCCAGTAGTAGTGTAAATGGAGAAGACGATGAGTAATTAGTTAGACAGTTCAGTTAGTTAGTTTGTTATTTGCATTAAATGCTGAGGCTGAAGATCGCCTATATATACAACATATCTGATTGTACTCTGTAACAATATCAAATCTAGAGAAATGAAAGATATTTTCTCAATCTCATTTCCCTTCATGGTATCAAGAGCCTTCTGAGCACACGCTCAAGAAAACTTCAAGATCCAGTCATGGCGGCTTCAACAAGCACCATGGCAACTCGATCTTCTCCTATCCAATTCTCCCATCAAATCAATACAAGTCTCACAAATGAGAACTTTCTGATATGGAAATCTCAGATCTTACCAGTCCTCCGAGGACATGGCTTGGCTCAATACATCGATGAGTCCGTGCTTCCGCCTGCTCCAGTTCTCACTTCCGCCAATGGCGATCAAACACCAAATCCTGATTTTGTGACTTGGCAACAGCAAGATCAACTCATTTTGGCATGGATGTTCAGTTCCATCTCTCCCTCACTTCTTGCTCAGGTGGCTAGCTCTGCCACGTCAGCTGAGCTGTGGAAATGCCTCAATCTCATGCATTCCACTCAATCTGTAGCCAAGATCTTGGATCTACGACTACAACTTCAAACATTCAAGCGAGGAGGAGCTTCCTGCAGTCAATTTCTTCAGCAAATGCAACAAATTGCAGATCGACTGCGCAGTATTGGATCTGATGTATAAGAATGTGATCTGGTAATGTATACACTTCAAGGTTTAGGGACAGAATATGAGAACTTTGTAACAGCGATTTCTCTTCGTCCGATTCAACCTTCTATGGCTGAATTGACTGGTCTTCTTCTTGCTCATGAAGCTCGAATTAAAGCAAGTCTTCGAGCTCTCTCCAATGGCGCTGTGCATCTGACAACAGCAGCTGCCTCTACTACTCAGTCTCAAACAGGTCCAATGGGCCGAGATAACACTCAGCCCAACCAAGGAAGTGGATCTGATCCATCAGCATTCTACACTGCAGGAGGTGGTCAGCGTTCTCGTCAGAACTACAACACACAAGGAGCCACACGCCAATCCGCCACACCAAATCAGTTTCGTTCAAATTCAAACCGTGGGCGCGGAAATGGGCGTGGTAGAGGCAGAGGGAGACAGCAACAATCAGCTCAAGATGATTCTCAGTGCCAGATCTGCACCAAGTGGGGCCACACAGCACTTGAGTGCTATCATCGATTTGATATTCGATATGCAGCTCCATCATCACAGCAGCCAATTGTCAATTCCCAATCACCTCAGAATCAGGCACTGATTGTGGAGCCAAATTCAGCACCTCAAGCCAACTGGTTAATTGACTCAGGAGCTACATCGCATGTCACACCTGACATTGCCAATCTCTCCACTTCTCAGCCCTATAATGGGTCTGAGGCAGTTCATATAGGTAATGGCACTGGTCTTTTCATTGCTAACAAAGGGACTGCTGTTTTATCAACCAATTGCAAACCCTTGTACCTGAACAATGTCTTGCATGTACCACATATCACCAAGAATCTTCTCAGTGTGTCACAATTGGTTAAAGACAATGCTGTAATTGTTGAATTTACTTCTAATTTTTGTCTTATCAAGGATCAGGAAACCCACAAGATCCTGCTGCATGGTACATTGCATAATGGATTATATCAACTTGAGTTTTCTCCTATGCTCTCTCATCATGTGTTGCATTCTTCTATTGCATCTCCTGATATATGGCATTTGAGACTGGCTCATTGTTCAACCTCCATATTGGATAATTTGAGAAAATCAAATCTCATTCAAATGAAGTCTTCTCTGCACTCTTTCTGCTCAAATTGCAATAAAGCAAAGGCCCATAAATTGCCTTTTGTCAATTCTGTATCTTCAGCAACAAAACCTCTTCAGATAGTTCATTCAGATGTGTGGGGCCCAGCTCCTGTAGTTTCAGAAAAAGGAAATAGATACTATGTAATTTTCATAGATGAGTTTACAAAATTTTCATGGATTTTTCCTTGCTCTTGTAAATCAGATGTACCCAGAATTTTTGTTCAATTCAAGAATAAAGTTGAGACCTTGCTTGACAGCAAAATTAGGGTTTTTCACTGTGATGGGGTACTGAATTCAAGCCAATCATGGCTCAGTTTCCCAGCATTACATTTCAGGTATCTTGTCCCTACACACCTGAGCAAAATGGCACTGCTGAACGCAAGCACAGGCATGTAGTAGAATTGGCATTGGCCAACATGTATCATGCAAATATACCAGTGTGGTATTTGTTATTAACAGATTACCATCTAGAAACAACTCAATTAAATCCCCTTATGAACTGCTATTTAACAAGAAACCAGATTACAAATATTTACATGTTCTTGGATGTGCTTGCTATCCACTGTTAAGACCCTATGCCAAACATAAACTTGAACACAGATCTGATGAGTGTGTGTTTCTTGGTTATTCTCAACTGCATAAGGGGTATTACTGCCTGCAACTAGCAACAAAGAGAATGTATGTGTCCAGGCATGTGGTATTCAATGAGGAGGAGTTTCCTTTTACCATTAAACAAAAGTTGGAGTCAGATGTCTCTCTCACAGCTGACCAAAGCAGTTCACAACCTCTGACCATACTGCCAACTCCTACTGACATCAGACTTGTTAACAATACTGATATTGTACCAGATATTACTGAGTCACCTGCAACATCACTATCTGACACTTCCACCTCCTCAACTACTAATAATACCCCTCCACCACCCATACCAAGTCATCACATGCAGACCAGAAGCAAAACTCACTCTCTGAGACCAAAGAGATTCACTGACCATCAGCTGTACACTACAACAACTCAGTCTGTTGCTGCTGAACCAACATGCTTTACACAAGCTGTCAAAAGTGCAAACTGGAGAACAGCTATGGCTGCAGAGCTTGATGCTCTAGCTCAGAACAATACATGGCAACTGGTAACTCCTCCTCCTAATGCACATGTGGTTGGTGCCAAATGGATCTACAAAATTAAATGCAAACCTGATGGGACAGTGGACAGATACAAAGCCAGACTTGTGGCTAAAGGGTATACACAGCAAGAGGGTATTGATTACTATGAGACATTCAGTCCAGTAGTAAAACCCCATACAATTAGAGTAATTCTGAGTATTGCTCTCTCACATAAGTGGCCACTACACCAGCTGGATGTTAACAATGCGTTCTTGCATGGAGATTTAGAAGAAACTGTGTTCATGGAACAACCTCCTGGCTTTGTGGACCCCACTCAACCACAAGCTGTGTGCAAGCTCAACAAAGCTATATATGGTCTCAAACAGGCACCTAGGGCCTGGTTTTCTAAACTCAAATCATTCTTGCTGAGTCATCAGTTCCTAGCCTCAAAATCAGACCCATCATTGTTCATTCTGACAACAAAGACAACTGTTATGTATATCCTGGTGTATGTTGATGATATAATCATCACAGGAAATGATACTGCTGCCATCAATACTCTAATTCAATCTCTCAATCAGCAGTTCTCAATCAAAGACTTGGGAGCTTTATCCTATTTTCTTGGCATTGAAGTGACAACACATGATTCAGGCCTGCATTTATCTCAGACCAGGTATCTGCAGACTATATTAGAAAGAGCATCAATGCAGGGGGCCAAGCTTTGTCAAACCCCAATGCAAGCTGGAAGTCAACTATCAAAACTGGAAGGGTCTCAGATGGACAATCCACACTTATACAGGTCGATTGTTGGAGCATTGCAATATGCAACCCTCACAAGACCTGACATCACATTCTCAGTCAACAAAGCTTGCCAATTCATGTCTGCCCCAACTGATAAACATTGGCAACTGGTAAAGAGAATTCTCAGGTACATAAGTGGCACATTGAACTATGGGGTATGGTTAAGACCATCAACTGATCTGTCCATCCATGCATACTGTGATGCTGATTGGGCAGGCTGTCCTGATGACAGAAGGTCTACATCAGGTTTTGCACTGTTTATGGGTCACAATTTGATTTCTTGGGGAGCTAAGAAGCAAACAACTGTCTCACGCTCCTCCACTGAGGCAGAATACAGGAGTATGGCAGTTACAACACAAGAAATTATCTGGCTGCAATCACTTCTAACGGAATTGGGATATACACCACCCTATGTACCAACTCTGTGGTGTGACAACCTAGGTGCCACATTCCTTGCTGCAAATCCAGTTTTTCATGCCCGCACAAAACATATTGAACTCGACTATCACTTTGTCAGAGAACTGGTTGCTGACAAGAAAATGTCAGTCAGATTCATATGCTCCACAGATCAGATAGCTGATATTTTCACAAAAAGCTTAGCTAAGGGCAGATTTCATGTACTTAGAGACAAGCTTCATGTGTTTCACAACCCATTGCGCTTGAGGGGGCCTGTAGAAGCATCAGCTAGTGATAAAAAGGATGCCTCCAGTAGTAGTGTAAATGGAGAAGACGATGAGTAATTAGTTAGACAGTTCAGTTAGTTAGTTTGTTATTTGCATTAAATGCTGAGGCTGAAGATCGCCTATATATACAACATATCTGATTGTACTCTGTAACAATATCAAATCCAGAGAAATGAAAGATATTTTCTCAATCTCATTTCCCTTCAGTTCGAATAGCAAACTTTTCGGCATGGGCGGTATAGGAAATTTTTGTGGAGATCAACCCCTGGAAGTTCTCAGGTAAATTTCTCTGAATCTATGTCCGATTTTGTAGCACCATTCGAGGAATTTACAATTTTTTTTGCACTATCTGTTCGATCCACTTTGTACTTCGGTGCACGAGGTTTCTTTGGTTTTTATTGCTGTGCCTTAAATTTGTATGGCTGATTTGGTCTTAGGAGAAATATTGGGAACTGAAATTGTAGGATTTCTACATCCATATACACCAAAATGACTTTTGTAGAGTGAAATATAGAGTTATTTGGAAAAATTTTGATGCTTTTTATTGGGATGAGCTGGATATGTCGGTAATTTTTTTTTTCTCGTCTGTGACTATTGCAATATTTATGGCACATAATAAAATTTGTTAAACTTGATTTAATTTAAAAAAGGGAATGCGAGTTTAGTTTTGAATTAGGATTCAGTACTGTTTGTTGTTATATTCAAAAGAATAGTAGAATTAACATTTCTTGGAAAAACAAGTATACCTTCTGTTTCATGTCAGCTTTTTGACTGGTGATATTTTTCTGGAACTATGAAATGTCCCTTCTTGCCGAGGGTAATTGTTGAATTATAGTATTGGATTTCATATCAGTATAAACACGTTAGAATTTGATTATGCCAAAAATTGTGCTTAAATATTAAATAATTGGATTAAATAAATGATTATGCAAGTTTCACTATTGTAAATATAAGACTATTGATCATGGGAGAAGTAACTTTACACATAAGATCACTGTTTTACGGGCTACATAAAGTTTACAAATTGATTTCCTCACAAAAGGAGATTGGCTATGTTTCCTTTTCTACTTGTATCCACAAATTGCAAAAAGGGTCCTGCTGAATAGTATGTTCTTGAAAAAAAAAAAGATGAAAATAGAATTGTAAGTCATGCAAATATGTGATTTATGCAGGAGTCTCGCAAATAGTATATACGGTAATTATAAGCTTGTGCAAACATTGTTGACCGAGATAGCGAGACATTTGCTCAGTAGTTAGTGCTATATCAATTTATTGCTTAGTTTGACTCTCCTTATGCTTTATCAGGACAACAGTGGAAGTGAGCGAAGTTTTGATCTGGCATCTTCACTAGAGGTCTACAGCGTCATCTGATTGTGCAGGGTCAATCAAGAAATATCTGAAAGCTGCACCAGACTTGTACAGCAAGATAGGGGTATACAGCCAATTAATTAATTCCAAAAATCAATATAAGTAGTTTAAAGTTTAGATAAAAGAGAACATTCAGTGGCCAGATAGGGGTATTTTCATCCAAAATTTATGAAATGGATTTAATATCAAATTTAATTAGGAGGTTATTTATGAGGAAATATGTCTTAATTAGTAATAAACTTTAAGGAGTAAATTTCCGAAACTAAATATATTAGAAAGGTAAATTTCTATATTGTGAAGAAATGAGGGTTGATTTTACCTTGATATATCATACAGTGTAACCATGCCAAACTATAGCAACACTGCAGTAATTGTTGTATAATGTTCTGAACTGGTATGGGATCAAAAATCTTGCCTGGACTTTGGATTTTCAGGAATTATCTACAGAAAAATGAACATCAGTTCTTGTGATATAAATATGTGAACCATATTTGTTACTAATTATGTGTATTACAAACTAAAATGTGCAGCCGAATGCGTTGTCATGGGACATCTGCCTTGGGTAGTTTGTTAGGCCTCTCTATAGAGAGAGGAACGGACGGACAAGCAAGTCTTTTTGGCAAGTTTAATTGCGACAAAGAGCAATTCATTGGCAAGTCGAATTCCGATTTCCGAAGATATATGGCAGGAACTGCAATTGATATGGCTTGTAGCTGTGTGCATTAAGAAACCTAAGAGTAGAGAATCACACTCGATTTCTCATCAAATTTTGTATGTATTTATTCCGATCGGTATTTTTTTATTTTGATAACTTGCATTGCCTGTCTGGTACTATTTGTTTATTTTAATTTGCATTACCAATTTGTGGTAAAATCTAAAATTGAGATATTTATTATGCATGCGAAGTTTCTCATAATATGCCTAATTAACTTGAGATGTTAACAATAGGCAGGGATCCATTGAAATAATAAACTAAACGTTGTTAAAATCTCTTTTTATAATTAAGTAACACAATTTAAATAGAAAACATTATAAATTTATTGTTACTTCTAAAGATTGATCCTGTACAAACTTTATGCAATTTAATATCTCTAAGTGCTCTATCAAAGGTCTTTAAATTTAAATCTTAACGCCACTTGGTGTAAAAGTTACATCAAAATTCATCGGTTTTAGTTGCATGACATATCGAGTGAATAGATCGTGTTTAAACTTATTTTTTAGATTATCAAAATTGTCATATAAATTCTGCGTATATCACAGCCATGTATTGTGCTATATTTATTTGTTGTTCTTCTTATTTCTCCCTTGATATCTCATCTACTTGTGTACTAATATACTATTAACGGTAGAGATTTTTTCCAGGAGATGGTCCTCTCAAAAATTAGTTATGAAATCAATAAATAAAGCAAAAGAACAATATAAACATGACTTGGGCCTCCACGAGAGGATTATTGATCGAACTCAATTCATGATCTCAATTGAGTCGCAGTTTAAAATATGATCTGGGCCTAAATACGTTAAAAATCCTTGAAGACCCAAGTTCCGGCCTTCCGGGTAGTAACTAATTATCTCTGAAGTACCAAGACTGAGGGCAGCATTAAGCCGATTTCATCACCTAATTTCATGAATTTCCTGTTTCCCTTCAGACAAAGATCCGAGTATTATGGATAATTAGATATTTAAATATTGGACTTTTTTTTACTACATTTTTCATTCCGTTTTGAGTCCTGATCAATTGATAATTTAATATTTTGTTTATAAAGCTACCTTTCTCCATTTTTGCTAGTCTCAACGCTCTAACATCACCAAGTATCAGTACCATAAATCATTCAGTACATGTTCTCAATGTACAAGAACAAATTATTTTACTTGTGATTTCAAATCCTTCATACCATATCAACAGTCAAAAGACATTCATTCTTTCCATCACTTAGACATATATATGTTCCGAAATAATATTGTTCTACTCCATTTTGTGCCAAATTAACTACTTGTTTAGATTTCCTGTCCAGAAGTGAACCATTTACTTCTCTGAGATGTAATATTTATCAGCACACATCTAATTTAGAATCTTAAAGTTGAACTTGTTTTATCTTGCAACAAACTTCAAAATACGAAAGTTCCACTTGCATGTATATTTGTTTTTTTTTTTTTAAATTATTATTATTATTATTATTAAATATATAGTGTGTATTTCTATATATCTTTTCTAATTATTATCTAACCTTCTGCTAAAATTCCTTCACATATCTCAAAAACGATAAAAAAAAACTTTTGCCCATAAAGAATGAACTCAGATCATCATGAATATTGATATCATAGAACAGCAGACAATTTAAATCTACCTCTGTGGCTTTTAAGTTTACAGTATCAATCTAAAATGTTCTTTCTAGATTGTGAAATAATTATATGATGTTAAGGGTACAGTTTAACACAACACCATATGCGTAATCAATTAAAGTGTGCACCGAAATCCTTCGGCTGTGTACTGGAATAGCACACCAAACTTCTGCCATCACCTTTTTCTTCAGAGGAAAATAAGGCATAAGTCATTGATGCTGAATGGAGAAGGTACTGATTATAAATTAGACATAAAAAATAAATAAATGACGATTATGCTATCTTTCTATATTAAAGAAAGAAAAGCAAATCCATATGTTGTTTTCTTTTTCGAAGTTATGCTATAGGGACACGCATCGTAAATCCTAGCTCTCAAGTTATTATTAATTTTTGTTTACTTGTATATACCGGGTAAGCTCACATTTCGAATCGAATTTTCAGCCCGAGCTTTTTAAATCACAATTGAAAATTACTGTCCACTAATCCGCTCCAGAACATAAGATTTGGGAGGAGAGGAAGGGAAAGTGACGGAAGTTATTCTGTCCGAAAGATTTACTTGCTCCGAATTGATAGGAGAGTAATGAAAAGGAAGAGAGGAAGAAATGAGAGATAGAGTGATTTGAAGAAAGTTTTTTCTACTGTTTGTACACTCCGATTTGAAAAGTAATAAAATCTGAACAAACATTCCTCTCCTCTACTCTCCTCTTCTTTAATAAACGTATTTTGGAGCAAACCTTATGGGTCTTGTTAATCCAAAGTATTCATGGGTTTGTTTGGATGCATAAGAATAAGGTCCGGATAAGAATAAGGATCCTTATTCCTTATTCTTATGCAACACAAACAACCATGGAATAAGGATTTCGGGCCCTTATTCCTATACCAACAAAACCATGGTATAGGAATAAGGAATTAGGACAAGCACACTTTTCGAGACACCCTATTCTTATTCCCTATCCTACCGTGTATCCAAACACACCATGGACTTTCTTTTATTGGTGGGTTTCATCTTAGCTTCATAAATTTGATACTGAGCCCTGAATTCATCCTAATCCTAACACAAAAGGTAAGTACATGAGTAATAAAACTATCCAAACACAAAAATTAAAAACCACACAACAATAACCATTTGATCTTTATAAACAACTAGACTTCCTAGCTATTTATACTTCGCGCTATAATTTTTTTTTTTTTTAATTCTGCTCCCTTTTTTATTTTTTTCTGTCCCACTTATACGCTGCTTTTGTCACGGCTCCTCTTTGCAATTCACGCCAAAAATTTGTAAATGGCAAATATATCCCTGCTCTAAACCCTTTTTCTCGGCACACTTTCCATACTTCTTAATAGTTAATACTAATATGTATTTATTAACTGTAACTATTTAATTAATATGGATAAGAAAATTTCAAATTTACTTGTACTAAGAGATAAATACAAAGAAAAATAGTTACCTTATACATACATTATTCCATATACAGACAATATCCCATATTATACAGCCAATTAATTAATGTTTTAGTGTGAAAAAAAAAACTAAGATTAATCTCTCATAAATTTTCCCACGATCATATATAACACAAAATCACAAGGATAATTTAGTCCGAACCGTATATTTTAGCTTGGATTTCTAATTAAAGCCGTGTAAAAAGCAACTAAAAAGCAGAAAACATGTTCGACCAAGCTAGATACAACAATAGGTATAGTCTATTAAGTTTTTCGAAGTCGCACTAGCTTGCATTAACGAAGTTAGTCATGGATCCTGATCCTTGTATAATCTTTTCTGTTGACGATAAGTTATACAAATATATATACACCTTAGTCTTTGCTCCTTGACGTAACCATATGTATTTTATAATGCATGCACAATATTGGTAAGCCTAACTTGGATTGAGTGCATGCGCAAACAACTTTATGTGCAACTAGAAAAAGTATCCAATGTCTGGAAAAATAATTAAAAATTTTAAAATTATTTATATATACTTCAAGAAAAATTAAAGTCAACAAACCAACGTGAGAAACATAATTATATGTATGAGTTTTGGCTATGGTGAGATGCATCACAAATAGTCTTTCGTGAGTCACGATCAAAACTCCTGATTTAATTTAAAATGACCGATCCAAACAGTCCAATATAACCTCTATATTGAAATCTCCATGTAGACCAAATTTTATTTTTTTTTTTGAAATTTTTAAGTATTTTTTTTTTAAATTTAGAAAATCATTAATCTAATCAATTCTGAACCATTCAAAAATAGCAGTTTTAAAAATCCGAAAATACTTAAAATTGCAAAATAAAGAGAGTAAAATTTGGTCTGTATGGAGATTTTAATAGGGAGATCATATTTGATAGTTTTGGATCGATAATTTTGAACTAGATTTAGTTGTTTTGATTGCAACTCATAAAAAAATTTTGTAATGCATCTCTCTATATATATACAAAAATATTTGATAATTGATGAAGATTGTCATTTTTCCTCTCTTTTTCTAAAATAAAAAAACAATTAATATTCTAATTAATGATGTTTTCAGTTTTTGATGTAGAACCAACGCTTAATATTATTTCGTCTATCAATTGACATCCAACCCCAAATCAAATCGACCGAAATACACAAAAGGTGGATATATGTTAGATCTAGAGGTTATACACTATTGGATCCGTGCATTTATAAGAAGTAATGATAGTGATAGTGATTAATAAGTAAATTGACCCAATTCTTAATTGTTGACTTGAATTATTAAGAAAGATAAAAACAAATCATAGGCCACTGAAATTGTCCCTCATTGGCCTTGCTACCTTTATCATAGAGTATTATTTGAAGATCAATAAAGCATATACTGCAATATAGCTTAGGAGAGTTAAAGTTTACTCTCAATTGCCGTACAAATCACTCTTGATTTGACTGCTCAAAAGCTCCTCATAAGAAAAGTTATCAGTCATGATACGTATCTCCGTGAGTCCGTGATGATAAAAACATCCTTGTAGTAAACATCAATGTTGCTTTTTTAGAAAAAGTTCCTTCTTGTAGTAAATTTCTCATGGAACCATGAAGATAGGTTTAGGCCAACATTCTTTTATATATGCTACCTTTCTTATATCAGATTGAAGTACAAATTGAATTGTTCGATTATTCAATTTTAGAAAATCTGTAAGATCACACAATAATAGCCAAAAAGTAGATCTAGATTCCCTCTTCTAGTTTTATCTCGTCCGTTTCACCTTGCATGCAAAGAAACCATACTTGGAGTTGCTGATCAATTGATATCCTCTCTAACAATGTATAACAATGTATAGTTGTATAGTCCAGACGAAAACCAGAGAATGTTTAATACAACTGGCTTGAGGCTAGTTCTTACAGATTTACGTGTAAAGTACTGTGATTTTACGTGTAATGTTCCGAAGGTAAAATTAAATTACTCTTGTTCAAGTCTATAATACGACTTACTCTATATAACAACAAATAAACTAAAATACATAATTTACGCCCTGAAGTAATTTGGATCAGAATATAACAATATAATATCCACGATGAGAAAATTAAATTAACCAGCATACATTAGTAGTGAAAAATTACACAAACATAAACAAAACTTAGTATCATGGTAAAAACAAACCAACACTGAACTTGTGCAAAAAAATTTTACTTTGCAATTGGAAGATGCTTTAAGAATATGCAAACTCTGTGTACGTAATAAATAATTTTCTCCACAGGACCACGAGTCCACGACAACTAAAATGATTGACATGTTGGTTGTCATTAGAGCTGTCAATTCTACCTTTTTAATTGTTTACCCTACCTGTATCGTATTCGATAAGACGGGTATGGATAAAGTTTTATTTTCGTTAAGTTATCGGATATATGGGTATGGATAGAAATTTTTTTTCGTTAATTTATTAGGTAAGGGTATGGGTAAGGCTATTTCGTATTCGTTAATTACCCGTACAGTTAATTATATAGTTTATAATCTAAATTATAATAAAAAAGATATAATTGTAAGATTCAATTATATGTTAATAACAATCAAAATCAGAAAGATATTATTGTAAGATTCAATTGATGCATTAATAATTAAATTGTTAGATTTGATTGAGAGAATAATGCATTAAATTGAAAAGATATGATGGTAAGATTCAATTGATATATTAATTTTTTTTTTCTGATCTTCATTCACACGCTACATAAAAAAAATACAAAACTTTTTCAAAAAATCCCTTCGTTTGAAAAAATATTGCATAAGTAGTAATTACTAATTAGTTATTTATTTTTTTTACAATTAGAATGAAAAGATATTGTAGATTTTATTATATTTAAAGTATTATTAAATAGTTAATATGATATTTTTTATTTATCATATTGTACAAATTTTTTTATTAAATTATTAATATTATTATTCATTTTCTACCGTTACCTTACTCTTACTGTTAATTCTTAACGGGTAAGGGTAGGGTACGGGTAAAGACAATTTTTAACGGGTAAGGATAGAATATGAGTAAAGACAATTTTAACGGGTATGGATATGAAAAATATCTCTACCGTATCGTACTATCGTACCCTATGCACTGACAGCCTAGTTGTCACAATACATATACATAACATGGCATGCGCGCAGGACCTTCAAAGACATGTAAAGCCCGAAGGATACCTTTCAAAAATAATTTGTGGTGCAATTTTATTGGCAGTTGAACTGTTGGCTAGATAAAAATGATGTTTCTTTTTTCCAAAATGGAAAGTATGCAACTATAAGAACCATGAGACTTATGATCTATCTACTCTCAATTATTGGACAGATACGTACAATGAGTCAATGACAAACTCAAAATCCAAGTTAAGGAGCTTATGCCTGCTCTCGGGGAGCTGCCCTACTGATGTGGGATTGGAAATGATGAAATCTTTCTTTGCAAGGTATACAACAATTAATTGGGATTTCAGATGTTTCCTTTACTAATTTGTGCACTCATGTTTGTGCGCATCTTAATTTTGATGTATTCGTTGCTAAGGATTGTAATAAGTATATCATATGTAAACATAATTTTTAATGCAAGATAGCAGTGCACTTGTTCTAATTAGATAAGGGTCGCTGGTGTGTCTGTTGCAATTTATTGAGATATGATGAAAATACGGATTGACTTTTTCATTAATGAAATGAGGTAGAGGCTATCCCTACTAATTTAAAAAAAGAAAAAAAAAAAAGACAACTCACCAACAAAATAAAAGTGTTGAGCAAAATAACCTCCTTAATATCACGAATTCACGATAATTGAAGAGTTCTATCATATTTGGATTTGGTGCTAGGGAAGAATGGTCTGGCGACTTCTAATTAATTGCATAATTCTCAAAGGGAAAAATTTCTTAAGAGGATTGCCTTCGCAGTACAGAGAGGAGATCAGAATCTAATAACCGTTAGTATGGGTACTGACTAATCATTGAGTGAGAGATCGATGACTACTATTGGTAACTAATTTGTTGCAATTTCGTTTGCTAAGGAAGAAAATAGATAGATAAAAAGGTAAATAATTGTTCATACTTCATATATAAATTAAGATTTCATCATTATTCTCTTCTGCAAAAGTCCACAATTATATATATAGCAACAAAATAAACTAACCACAGTCCAATGAACTTAATTAAAATAATTTAAATATCAACGGCATAACACATATCTTTAATTTATTTAGCGACTTTAAGTATGTCCAAGAAAAAACATATATTCACTGTTTTGGTTGACGAATTAATACTTAGCTTAATTCAAGTATTTATCTCACAGAGATATCACATATACATGAAGGTCAATTAGTTGATCACATAATAACAAATTCTTAAGCATAAAATGTAAGATTATTTGGAAACAATCTAATTTTGTGTGGGCAAATTTTGCTTGGTTTCCAAGTCAATTAAGATATGGTAATATGCTAAACGTGGCTGTAAATAAAAGCAAGATTTTTGTGCATAGATGTGTTGCCTTTTGTACGTGGTTATGTTTGGAAACAAATCTATATTGATGATGGACCAATATGGAATTGTTTGGGTGCCAAAAAGCCCTTGGTACTATATATACGGGGTTGGTCCCCAAGGGACAAGACAACAACGAGCACTGCTGTATACATGCGTTGATAGCAGCATCTCTGCCCCTCTTTCTAATACTTCCATCAATTAGAGAGAGATAGTGCTTTGCTTTAGGCGTAAGGCATCAAAGGGCGTGTCTTGATCCTTTGGAAGATCTTTTCCCCAACCTTGGTGCGTGTATATATATTGTTATGGTGTTGCTGGAGCATAGAAGATATTCAAGATCATTAAATAACCAGATGGAACCAGGTAACGCTTCCGCTTAGTTTATGTTAAAGTTTCACATGAGTCGTTCCTAGGTTTTAAAACCCAACAAGTGGTATCAGAGCCATCTCATGTTGAATCATTATGCTTTTGGTTTCTATCTGGTTAAATTTTTTTTTTCTTGAGTATAGACTTTTGATTTTTTTTTTTCGAAATAATTGAACTTTTGGATCCTTGTAGCGTTGAAAGTTTTTTTTTGTGTAATAAAAAAAAAAAATTATACAGCGTATTATTGATGTTTTAATTAGCAATATTTAAAGGTTTCCTAAAAAAAAAAAAAAAAAAAAAAAATTTTTTTTTTTTTTGCACGTCAAAAAAAAAAAAAATGATGTAAATCAGTTTTTTTTTCAGCAACTTATTATGAACTTGTTATTTTCATAAATTTGGTGATTGATTAAGGAAACTAATTATAGTTATTTTTTTGCTAATTAAGATATATATGGTATTTAAACAAGGATATTAAGAATAGATTTATTTCAAGTCTATTTTTTGGAAATTAGCATGATTTGGTAATAACAATTGGAATATTGTTAATTAAGAAACTTTTTTTGGTAACTATTGTTTCTTAAACTTTAGATTTGGATTGTTTTTGGTAATTAGCATTATATGGCAATTGAATTTTGCATTTTTTTTAACTTCTTTCAAGCTTAACTTTTATTTTTATTTTTTTTTTTATGATATATATATAAAAAAAAAAATTATATATATTAAGTTAAGTTTTGAATAAAGTTTAAATCTGACCTATTAAATTGGATGATTTAGAATTAGAGTAGATTATCAGATTAGGAGAGAAATTTTTAGGATTTCTCGGCTTAAGAATAAGACGATTTCTTCTACTATATCTACGGTCCATTAACGATTTGTTTCACTCCGAAACGATCGTTCCACTTCAGTTTTGGTTGCAAACTTTTAGGTTATGACCAGAATCGAGTTGTGGGCTCGCTAGATGCCATAGCGACCTGCTAGGTAAGATTTGTATGGTTTTATTAGGAACTGACCAAAAATTTTGGTTTAACAATCCTCTTATATGATTTGTACAAGTTTTGTACAGTTTGTTTTTGTTTAGTTTTCTCTCCTCTTCTTATCTCTGCCGTGGTTTTCATTAGTAAGAGCTGTAAGCGTTGGATTACACCATGTTGTCATGAGGACAAGTTCTGTCGCAGAAAATAAGGTCGGCGCCTAAGTGTCCATATGACCCTGACCTTTTCTGGGAATCTTGCCTGGATGTGGTGTAATTTCAATGGCTGCTGGCTGAAGAGGAAACCATCGCTTTCTTTTCTTACCTTAATGTAATGCATACTAGTTTGTATGGTTACATATCTCTATGGTTCTCCTTCTGGTCTCTTTAGGTAGTTTGTTACTTACCAAAACAAACTACATAAGGTTTAGTAGTCTATATAAGTATTATATGGTCTATTATTTTTGTTTGTATACCTTAAGGTTTTGCAACCGGGTCTTAAATCTAAGTCATCCTAGGTCAGTATTTGGTTAGACTTTTCATATTAAGATTGATGTGCATAATGAAAAGTCTAAGTTTAGGTATACTTTAAGTCCAATATAAAGGTATTTGAGTTGTATTTAGGCGTTGAGCCAGCTGTAATGTCATCCCACCAAAGTGGGCTCTCACATTAATGGTTGTCTCAAGTGCCCAAATACAAGTGTATTAAGGTGCATGTAACTTTTAAATCATGGATCGGCCCAAAGGAAGGACATGATTTAAAGGGCTACATGTACAATGTTTTGGTAGTATCAAAGGGGTAATGATTATAAGGTTTTACGTGTAATCAATTAATCGGCCCAAAGGAAGATTATTTGATTGACATGTTCTGAATCGTTACATTTGGCACTACACCTAGTCAATTGAAGTTTGCTCGGAGACTCCAAAGAGCACTTGCAAATGAATAAAGACTAGTAGATGGGATTTGAACCTTTATATTATGATTTATTGATTAATGTAAGTGCATATATTAAATATCAAGCATCTTTAACATTCCAACTTAAAATTTAAATCTCTCAATTTGATATGATCTTGACCATGTATTAAGGACTAATAATCCCATTAAGGTCAAAAACACATGTGTCTTATGATCATTCTTGAGAGAATTAAGGGACATTCTTTCTAATTTCATTAAGGCTAAAAGATTCATATGAGGAATTACTGTTTTGCATGAATGAGATAATAATCAATTGAAATCTGTCAGGAGACTCCAAAGAGCACTTACAGATGGATAGTGATTACATTTGTGTATTTCATGGCAAAACGTTTAAGTCTCTCAATATGGTTAATAATTCTTGGAGAAAATTTTAAAAAAAAATGTATCTGCTAAGAAGAAGTAGGTATTTGAAGTCTGTAAGAAGACTCCAAAGAGCACTTGCAGATGGACAATAGTTACATTTAGACATTCATTGCAGAAACACTTTAGGTATCTAAATAAATATAAAATCAACATAAGGGAGTACATTTGGAGATATTATGTTTATGCTTCAAAATTATAAGCACTAAAATATATCGCAAGATAATAAGGTTATTTAGTGCTTATTTTTCTTCCTATTTGGTTCAAGATGAGTTATGCAACCCTCATTAACCTCAACTTGCATATGGTGAAGGAAGAAAATAAAATTGAAGATAATACATATGATACTCAGGTTGATTTTGAATCCAAGAATATAAGAAAATTAGAAACATAAAATTTAAGAATAAAACTGCAATTTGAATCATAAAAGAATCCCAATAAAGTTAAGGCTCAAAACCTGATTGAAAAGTCAGAATCTGAGGGGTATTTCTTCTATGAAAATAAGAGCATTTAAAAAAATATTATACTTGGGGTACCAAGAATAATATTGTGCTCCTTGCTAAAGTCTATGCATAAGTTGTTTATATATAGATAGTGGATTGATTCGGATGAAACTTCCCACATTTGTATTTCTAGAATTTCCTATGATTGTTTGAAGTCAAATTGATGTTGAAAGATACATTCATATAGCGGTGACAACAAGACAATCAATTTTGGAAGCTATAATGTCCATATTTTGTTATTTAGTAATGGATCATATTTGGACATACATGAGATATTTATAATTTCATTTTAATGAAATTTCAACTCTATCTCAAATCAACAAATAAGAATTTATTTGTTCATTTAAGAATAGAAATTTGGTTTTGTCTCATTGTCCAAAATCAGATAGATTCATTTCTTCTTCAGTATACAACAATCTTATATGGAAATAATAGCTTATATATAAGGAAAATCTATAAAAGATACTAAAGTTTTATGCATAAAATTGAGAATTTATGAATACTTTGGTACAAAAGGTTAAGTTATATCTCTAAAGGAGATAATATATTTTTGTACAAAATTAAAAAAACATTCTCACGAATAGCAGTTTGTATTCTATATCAACTAAAGGCAACTATTATAAAACTCATATAATATGTAGACTGGAATGTCCATAATATTATATTTGGGATATCTAACAAAACTCGGCATAAGCCACATGAGTAGTTGGATGAAAGGATAATTAGTTGTTTTGTTAATTATGCCAAAAGATCCAGGAATATCAAAATTATTATATCCCACAGTTTAAGATTGAGTTTTTAGAGATAAATAAAGATAAGTTCTTTGAGGATGTTTTGGTTGTGGGGGGAGATATGACACATCGGGATATTATCTTCAAATAAGAAACTGAGAACACTGACCTTCAAACGGACCGCGACAGGACTGAAACAGACCGTTTGATCATATATACAGTGTCCAGGGTTGATCCTGAAAATGATAATGATCCTTTGTGGACTCAAACGGATCGTTTGATTTAGGAAACAGATCTTGTTCCAGATCCTATGGACTTAGACTCTGGAAATAATTAAGTTGAAGATAACAGTGTCATTGAACAACTACAACCACCTCAAGAACTCGTGCTTGCAAGATCTATAAGGGAAAAAAGACAAACAATATCGGATGATTATGTTGTCTATCTTCATGAACATGAGTTTGAAACTCATAAAAGTTGATTGATGCCATATGAATTTCATGTGTGACAATGATATTTGAGACTTAGTAATATTTCCATGAGGTAAAAAAACTCATTTGTTGCAAATGGACGTTTAATACCAAAAGAGATTCTAAAGGCAATGTGAAAAGTCATAAGGTACATCTTGTCACTGAGAACTTCACCTGAAAGGAATGAATTTACCATAAAGAGACTTTCCTTCTAGTTTTACTGAAAGACTCTTTTAGGTTAATCATGGCACTTGTAGCACAATTTTGGATTTCGAGTTTCATCAAATAGATGTTAGGACTGTGTTCTTCAATGGTGACTTTGATGAAACAATCTATACGGTGCAACCACACCACTTTGAATCGGATGATACAAATAAAATGGTTGCAAATTTAAATCTATATATGAACTCAAAATAGGCGTCTCAACAGTGATATTACAAATTTCATCAAGTGATTATCGCATTTGGTTTCGAGATTAACTTGGTTAATAGTTGTATATATCACAGGTTCAGTGGGAGTAACGTTTTGCATTAGATGATTTACTACTTGAAATGATATTATCATGTGTACTTGGCCTCAAGGTTCTTGAGCCTTTAAACAAATGATAAGCATCAATTAGACTCTCAAGTAGTATGATAAGATAAAGCAAACTACTGGATATTCTGTGATTGAGGTATATTTATATTTTGTTTTTAGTATACCCCATATATGTTGATTAAGTTGGAAATAAAAGTGCTCCTTATGATTCAGTTATAAGGAATTTGATCTAAGTTCGTATACATGTGGATATTGTATACATAATAAAGATGCAAAGTCAATATCTACATGAGTGTAGAATTATGGAATGCAGTCAAATTTAGTTATTTGATACAATTATGCACTTACAGTTCGGATGTCAGAAATAGGCTGAGGTCTTTTTTTTTGGTGTTCTGATTTCGATTTCAGTGGATGTCATGATAACATCCTAAAAAATAATTCCATTTTATGAAGAATGTTAAACGGGTGTGTATTAACATCTCTCGCAATGGAAATAAAGTTTATAGTATGTTATAAGCATTCAAATTTAGAAGTATGACTATGAATTTTGTCACTAGGCTGCACATGATGGATGTTGTTTAACATCACTATGGATATATTGTGACAATAATCATATACTCCAACAACAGAAACTTCAATAAGTTAAAGCACATAAAACTTTAAGTTTCTGGTTGTAAATAAAAGAGTCCAGAATGATTTAATGTCAATCTAGCACATTAGAACAAAACTCCATAATTGCAGATCTGCTCATAAAACTTGAAACACCCAATTTGGTCACAGAAGCATGTCGCTCTTGTGGGTGCTAATTCAAGTTGAGGGTTTAAGACTTGAGTGGGAGTTTGTGTTCAGTGGGAGTGCATGATTGGACATATATTCAGTTTTCAGTTTATTAAGCATGTGAATAATTTCTGCAGAAATGATTCAGTTTTTAGCTTGCAGTTCTCATTCTGACTCTAAATTAAGTTGACCTCACTTCAGTTTTGGGTGACCAATAAAAGTTGGAAATAGACACGTGGCAGTCACACTTGCGTGTATTTTCCACACCACTTACACACATCTAAATTCAATGTCATTCATTTATGAAGGTATTGTGATCATTGTGGGTTTAGTTGCGATGGCTTTACAGGATTAGAAGCCTGTAATGGCTATAATGTAACGAAAGCTTCAATGGTCTTTTATCGTTATGAATGATGGACGGAATTAGAGGCACAAAATTTATTACCATGGAAATATGAGCTCATAAGTTAAGGACTTTGGATAACACTAAGCATAATAGCCCAAGTGGGAGATTGTAAGATTATTTGGAAACAATCTAATTTTGTGTGGGCAAATTTTGCTTGGTTTCCAAGTCAATTAAGATATGGTAATATGCTAAACGTGGCTGTAAATAAAAGCAAGATTTTTGTGCATAGATGTGTTGCCTTTTGTACGTGGTTATGTTTGGAAACAAATCTATATTGATGATGGACCAATATGGAATTGTTTGGGTGCCAAGAAGCCCTTGGTACTATATATACGGGGTTGGTCCCCAAGGGACAAGACAACAACGAGCACTGCTGTATACATGCGTTGATAGCAGCATCTCTGCCCCTCTTTCTAATACTTCCATCAATTAGAGAGAGATAGTGCTTTGCTTTAGGCGTAAGGCATCAAAGGGCGTGTCTTGATCCTTTGGAAGATCTTTTCCCCAACCTTGGTGCGTGTATATATATTGTTATGGTGTTGCTGGAGCATAGAAGATATTCAAGATCATTAAATAACCAGATGGAACCAGGTAACGCTTCCGCTTAGTTTATGTTAAAGTTTCACATGAGTCGTTCCTAGGTTTTAAAACCCAACATAAAAGTCCAAATATTAGAATCATTGTCAAGTCGAGTAATGTTAAATTAGCATCCATATAAGTGGTAACAACACTCCAAAATAGTACAGGAAATCAATTATAAGAAGCAGTTTCCAAAGAACAATTGATCTCACTTGAGGTGGTAAGGCATCTAATTAAGAAAAAGAAAATTACAAACTCCATATAGTTTCAATCTGAAGCAAAATACACAAGCTCTAAATATACGAAAAACCAAATATGAATTTAGGATAACACACAGTATGTTACCAACTTGGCTACATCATTAGTACAATAATTCAAACCACCAATGCAGCTTTTTGTATTGTGCTAATTTTGATTGCAACATCTTTCATCTCCATCCGTTCTCGTGGTGAATCTACACTACAAGAGAGACCAATTTTCGCAAGTGGAATAATGCAGTTTTCCATGCTTGAATTGCCAAAATATGTAAATTTTGTGTTGCTACTACTGGTTTTTTCATTTTCTTCTTCGAAAAAAACTGGGTCCAATACCTCGGCTATATTGTCAGGATATGCCATATGTACAAGCTTGCAGATATTTAGCCCCTCTTTAAACATAACATCGGTTGGTTTTCTTCCCGTTAACATCTCGAGTACAAGGATCCCAAAGCTATATAAACATCTCCTTCTGTGGATATGGCATTACCGACTCCATATTCTGCATTTGCTTTTCAATACGATACAAAGATTAATGTTCCTTGCTAATAGCTAGCTAGGAAAATTCTCTTGGTTGAAATAAGTTGAACAGAATGTCTTTGTTTTATATATAAATAAATGAAATCCAAAGAAAAGGCAGAAACATGTTGGTAATATATAGCTGGAGCAGAAGCCAATTGAATTGGAATATGAATAAAAAGTGATACATAATTTTAATTTGAGAAAACTTTTCCAAAAATCTAGAAAACTTGCTCTCCAGATTCATGGCTCAGACAGGCTCAGTTCTTTGAAGAATATTGTACAAAAAAAAAAAAAAAATTGTGTATAACATACTGACACAAATTATAAGGCAGCAATTCTGACACATGGACGTCTAACAATAAATATGGGGTGTAAGTGTATGAATTTATATCATAATCTTGTTTCCTATTTTATGTAAAGACTTCATTATTAGATGTTTACTATTTCACTGAAAATAGAACTTAGTTTTCTCAAAAACTGTATGAAATGTATACGCATTAGGTAGTTTACCTGGAGGAGTATATCCAATAGTCCCTTTAATCTCGCCCAAGCTAACTGTCGATGTAGACTCGGACAGGAATTGAGACTGGCCAAAATCACCCAAATGGGCAGTCATATCACTGTCTAAAAGAACATTGCTTGGCTTTAGGTCACAATGAACTAGAGGAGACTTCCCTTGGTCATGATGCAAATAGTTTAGAGCGAACGCAATGTTAGCAAGGATGCTTATCCTTTGTTTGAAGCTCAAGCTATTTGCCTCAAATTGGGTATTGCTCCTTGGATGCAACCATTCTTCGAGACTTCCATTATGCATGTACTCAAACACTAGAGCCTTGAACT
Organism: Rhynchospora tenuis; assembly: GCA_027725995.1. Taxonomy (NCBI): domain Eukaryota; kingdom Viridiplantae; phylum Streptophyta; class Magnoliopsida; order Poales; family Cyperaceae; genus Rhynchospora; species Rhynchospora tenuis. The sequence continues at coordinate 79,638,459 of CM050888.1, forward strand.
CATTTCCCTTTGAATCCAAACTTGAGCATGAAGTAATTACTTTGAGGAGGTTTCGGTGGCGAAGTTTCCTCAGGGCTTCGCATTCAGCTTCAAAACTCGTTATTGCTCGAAATTTTTGAACACTGAATACCTTAATGGCAACCAGCTTCTCTGGAGAACCTAGTTTTCCTCTATAAACTGAACCAAAACTTCCAGAACCAACCACATTTTCAGGACAGAATCCATTTGTTGCTTTAGCCAAATCTTGATATGTTATATTTTTGAATTTATTACTTGTGCAATGTTGGGGTATTTTGTTCTTCCTTCTGAACCACTGAATAGTGACTAAAGATGCTGATAAACAAATGAAAGCAACAACAACGAATATGATTTTTAGTAATCTGAACATGTGGAACCTCTTTTTTGTTAATTTACAAGGGGGTAATTTTAACTCTCTCAACCCTCCACAAAGCTTCTTATTCCCGACAATAGAAAATCTAGTGCTGTTGGAAAAAAGACCGCTATCTGGCACCATTCCATCAAAATCATTGTATGAAAGATTGAGAAACTCCAAGGAAATTACATCTTGTAAAAAGTCGGGAATTTTCCCACTCAGTTGGTTTTTAGACATATCAAGCACAATCAAGTTCTTTAATCTCCTTAAATTGGGACCAATATTTCCCTGAAAAGAGTTTCCTCTCATGTAAAGGTATTGGAGAACCACACACTGACCAAGTGTCGGTGGTATCTCCTGTGAAAAGTTGTTCTCTGAGATATCTAGGTGGGAAAGGCTAATTAATATTCCAACTTCCAATGGTAAGGATCCACTTAGCAGATTATTTGAGAGATCTAGTGCTCGTGAGAGAGAAAATAAACTAAAGAGCTCTTTGGGAATTTCTGTTAAAAAGTTGCGAGAGAGGTTTAAGAAACTTAAGCAAGTGCAGTTTCCAAAGCTGGAAGGAATTCTACTAGTAAGTTCGTTATTTTCCATATGAACCTCAGACAATTTTGTGAGATTGCCGATAGAAAAAGGAATTGGACCTGCCAACTTATTTCCTCCTAAGTTCAAGAACTCCAAATTTTTCAATTTTCCAATGGTAGGAGGAATATTTCCAGCAAACAGGCAATCATCCATGTTTAACCTGATTAAGCCGACCAAATTTCCAATTTCTGAAGGGATAGGCCCTGATAGGTTGTTCATCCCCACAAACAACATTTTAAGATTGCTGGTAAAGTTCCCTATAAAATTTGGAAGTGTGCTGCTGATTTTGATAGCTTCAATAGTTAACTCTTCCAAAAGGGTACAATTGATTAAAGAAGACAAGAAGTTCCAATCATGGACTTCTAGCTGTTCATTCCAGCCAACTGCAAAATGTTTCAGATATTTTAGGAGATCAAGATTTGGAGGTATCAGTCCTCTCAGAAAATTATCTTCTAGATTGATGGTTTCAAGACTTGAAGCATTTAACAAAGAGGCTGGAATATAACCTTGGAAGCTGTTTCTATTCATGTTTAGAAAAGTTATGTTTTTAAGAGTGTGGCCAATGTTTCCTGGAATTGTTCCATTAAATTTGTTTTCAGCTACTCCAAGATAAGTGAGTGATGAGAGGTTGTAGATAGAGGATGGGATATCACCAGTCAAAATATTTTGAGCGAAATCCAGAACTAGCAGAGAAGGAAGATTGCCTAAACCCTCTGGAATGGTTCCTATAAAGTTGTTTTGTGAAAGATAGAGACCGAGCAATTGTGAATTATTTCCAAGTGAAGATGGGAGACATCCTGACAAATGGTTTGTATGTAGGGAGAGAAACTGAAGCTGGAAATCTGAAAATGGAGGCAAAGTTCCTATGAGGTTGTTCCCATGTAGGTAAAGATGTTTTGTGGAGCAATTCACAAGGGATGATGGTATGTTACCTGATAGTTGATTCTTTGAGAGAGCAAGGTACTTGCGTGGGGAATTAATTGCACATAAGGAAGAAGGAATTTGTCCGATCAAATAATTGTCTGCCAGATATAAAGTCTCAAGATTACCACCTATCGGGGCAGGTAAGGAACCTCCAATTTTGTTGTATGACAGGTTAAGATTTTTAAGTAAGGAGCTATTAAAGAGTGAATGAGGAACACCTCCTGATATTTGGTTCTGAGATACGTCGATATTATGTATTATAATGGTTGTATTCCCTAAAAGAGAATCTATGGTACAGTCCAGCTCATTATTCCTCAAAATTAAAGTGGCCAATTTAGGAAGCGAACCCAATCCAATTACAGAGTCACATTTGAGCATGTTATATCCGAAGTTAATATATCTAAGATTAGAACAAAGTGACAAAGCAGATGGTATGTTACCCTGAAGGAAATTGTTTTCTAAATTTAGGTACTTGAGTTCTGAAAGGAGGCCAATCTCTGGTGGTATCGAGCCACAGAGATTGTTGTTTGCAAAGTTTAATCCGTGCAGAAATGTAAGGTTTGCTATTTGTGGTGAAATGGAACCAACAAGATCAAGAGAATCAAGGTTCAAATAAACCACCCTTTTGGGATGTTTCTTATTGCAAACTACACCTTGCCAGTTACAATAATGAAGTGACTCGTTGCCCCATGTTGCCAAGGCTCCAGTGGGATCCTGCAGAAAAGATTTGATTGACAGGAGAGTTAAATGGTTGCTTGCGTTATTATGCAACCAAGAATATGCAGTTACCGAACCGAGATGGGTGTGGTTCAATGCAAATATGCAAGTGAAAAGAACAAATATTGGTGGCCATTGTATATTTCTACGAAAGTTGGTTAGAAAAGCCATGAAAGAAAGGTTAATTGCTGTTGTATCTCTCTGTTTAGAGCATATCGAACTGCCATTTATAGACATAAAAAGGTCCTTCACCATATATAATTATTATGGAGTAAAAATCGGGTTTGATGCGAACAGTTTTGAAATTAAAACAATTGTGATATTCGTCTGGTATTCAACTCAACTTAGTAAAGTAAAATAGTACTTTTTATTTCCAAACATTCAAGTACGTTACCAAAATGGAAAAAGAGAAAAAAATAGTAAAGAAATATTAAAGAACAAAATTTTTGGACATTTGATTTGAAAATAAATTCGGAAACTTGACCTCTAATTCATCATAAAAAATAAAATAATAAAATTTTATTTTAGTTCTTAATTAAACTAACAGTGGCATGAAAGTAACGCTAAAGTAGCATCAAGTTCACGGGGAAGAAGTCATAAGGGTTTTTTTTGAATAGTTACTTTACTTGTCAACAGAAAAGAGTTTGGCCGGTGAGACCAGAAAAACCAAGCATTGAAGTTTGTTAAGATAAACAAAGTATGATAACAAAATAATGAAAATAATTGAAGAAGATGATGACATGAGAGTAACAAGGGTATGTCACTATAAATGTTTGAGGATTCATGGATTATGGATAGGTTTAAAAATATGAATCCATGATTAATGTCCTTTTGGAACATAAGAGGTAGTAGGAAGAAAGCTAAGAGATTTTTTGTTCTTTATTTATTTATTTTTTTTGAAGATTGGTTTGAAGCCAACGATTTTTGTTATAAGAAATTTGAAAATAAATTATCTCTTCATGAATCGAACGAAAGATCACTTGGTTGGTAAAATAGAACTAAACCACTTGACTGAACAACCTAGCTTGAAGCTAAGAAGTATTTGCTAAACGATTAAAAACAACAAATTATATATAATAGGCAATCTTAAAAAAAGTTATTGTTGATTAAGGGGTCTATGGCAAGGCACATGACTGTTATTTGGATATCTTAATATGTTTAAATACATATATAAAAAGTGACAATAATTGTAGAGGATTCAGAATATTCACTTCTATAATACATGCTTAGACTAGAAAAAAGTGAAAATAAAATTAAAAAGAAATAAAAAAGAGTGTACAAATTACTGTTCTATATCGCCTATGTACAACCCGACTAGAAAATTGATTAGTAATAGAACTAACAAAAAGCAACCCAAGCTTTGAAACTTGAATTGTCTTCCTTATAACTTAAAGCAACCCAAGCTTTGAAATCTTGAATTGTCTTCCTTATAACTTCATCTGTATTCGGCGAAATTCCTTCAAATATTACAGAGCATCTCGCCTTCCATATGTTCCAATTATCCTTGTATATAACTTGCCTTCAAAAGTTGCCTATTCAGCAGCCAGACCTCACTGAGTTTTGTACCTCTTTTTAAAGTAGCGCCCGGACAGACGAATCCATCCCAAACATCACGTGCAAACGGGCATTCTGCGAGCAGGTGTAATCCTGTCTCGATAGAATTTTGGCAAAAAGCACTTTCTCTGTCCACTGTCCATCCTTTGTGATGCATGTTTTCTTTAGTTAGGAGGTAAATACGCCCTCCTTGTTCCACTTCCACCGTATGCCTTCATCACCACTCTGTACTACAACAGAGTTAGAATGAAATCTTGGATTCGAGTATTTTCAAGTACGAAAAAAAAAATTAATTGGGTTGAAGAGTTATGTGGGCACAGCCGCACAGGTCAGATATAAATGTCGATCTAACTATTAAGTGGAATAGAAAAATTAAAATGTACAGAAAATGTGGGGTTGGGAAAGAAATTTTTTATATGGCCAAACAAAAATTACTAAGACAGTCTCTTACATAAGATAAATAAATTACAAAAACTACAAGAAGATTTGGTTTGCAGATGAATATTTGAAATTTAACAATTTGAATGCATCTCTAGAGAAAATTTATGAGATGAGCAGAGTTATTGGCAAACTAGATCAAGGCTGAACGGGTTGATATCATCAGACTATCAGTTGTATTGTTGTGTAATTTTCAAATTTGTTGCTCTCTTAAATATTAGCTATTATTTTTTTTTTTTTGTTTGTATTCATTTGGAAGAAGGGTTTATTGGATAATAATGGAGCACTGGTAGATTTACTGATTGTTTGTTTGTTTTGAGAGCCAGGGGTTCTCTTTTCGTTAGATTTACTGATTTAGGGGTGATGTTAACTTTTCACATTGTTGCAATAGAAAAGTGATAAATCTTCCATTAATTAAAAAAAAAAGAAAATAGAATGAAAAGAATGATGAGAAAAGAACAATTGTCATCCTTTTTTTTTGAAGTAACAATTGTTATCCTTCAGAAATACTATCAAAACCTACTAAAAATGTAACTCGTCTACATTATTTAACTTGGGCGGATTTGGGCTAGGGCAAGCCCAGGAAGGAGTGGACTTAATTTGAAGAAGTTAAGACTCGGGTAACAACCGGCCTCACTAGTGCACTCGTCTCCAAAATTAAGATCAATATTTTCTAACATAAATAGTGCAAACTTGAAAAATTGGAAGATTCCTGCAGTCTTTTTGAGGATGGCCACGATTATTTCGAATGCAGAGGTGGCAGCAGTCTTGCATGGCCACAAGAAAGAGTTGAATTCCAACGAGTTTGTCGATGTTCCCTAATCAATAGGATGGGCGGCTAGGGCCATTATAAGGATGAGCATCCATTATAAGGATGAGCATCCGGAGACCGTCCACTATTTCATTGCTCGAGATGAAAGTTAGAGCAAAGTGCTAGGCTTAGTGCTCTCTTGCAGGCAGAGAACTTCAACGACAAGTTAACTTTGGACGGTGTTACCAACTGCATGGTGATAACCGGCCTGATGCAAGCCAGCGAGATCACGGAGTCAATCAATCATAATTAACGAGCAGATTCGGGAAGGGGGGGGGGGGGGGGGGGGGGCAGATGTGGGTTTGACCTATTCCATAATTAACAAATTTGAAATATCAAAAAGTAGAGTCCTAGTCAAGTGTTTCAAGATATTAAACCTACTCCAAGTTTTTTTTGAAGAAAAATAGGGGTCAAGCCCCTATCTTAAATAACCTACTCCAAGATTTAAATTGGCTCATTCCATTTCCCAATTCTCATTCCACGCCTGACGACGAACATCTATGGAAACTATGTTTCAAGGTTCAGCAGTTCAGGATAGATAGGGATTGCCCTACTACATCGCCACGGTGGCTGTACCATCCTTTAGGTTTGGCTGGACCTTGCCGGCATCAACCAGAGGCGTAGTTAATTATGAAAAATACCAAAATGCATAAAAGTATATACTTACAATATTAATTTTGTTTACAGATGTCACACCCCGGAAGCTAGGCATGACAATTTTCTCATCATGACTTGTGAAACACGCACACTTAAGCACACTTAAGACTCAGAACAGTGCTAGTTTCTTCCATCGGGACCAACCGGACGAAAGTAGATGTAAGCATAAATCTTAGCAGAGACTGCAGGTGTTCCCAATCTAGATAAATTATCATTTTATTATTAGAGTTTGGTACATATACTTCTAATTTAAGGTGTGTATATTCAAAGGTTGCAATTGCCCTGGACCTAGTAAGCTGCCGACGCACCTGGAACCTCCATCCCCCAGAAAAACATGCAAAAACAAATCATGGATGATAAATGATTCTCAATGCCGGTTTTAGTTCGAGTGCGTTGATTTCTTTTTTCTTTTTTTTTTCTCTTTTACAAAATCCATATTCAAGAATTAATACTCGTATTAATAAATAACTGAATCAATTAAATCATAATTTAAATACAAATGTTGTTGTTTTTCAAAAAGCATGATCTTAGTAAATGGAGTACGTACCACTGGTACAATGCGAAACAAACCTATCACTGGCATCCTATCAAGGATAACATGCAAAATATTATGCAATAAGCACAATATTAATAGCATAGATAATCAATATCAATAATATCACAAATCACCCAAGTTTCTCATGGCCACCCATAGTTTTTATTGGGCATAGAAGATCCAATGATGCTTTGGCGCTGAGGTTGGAAAGCTGTTCATTTTGCGGACATACCCTTCTTCTCATTTTTATTTCTGACTTAACTTCTCCGGCGAAGTTACGGCGGCGCAGTTCACTACAATCGGCTTAGGATTGTGAGAGTGAGTAGAGTTCAGCGGTGAGCTCGGTTTTTGTTCTGTGTCCTTGGTTTGGTACTGGGCGAGCCACGGTGTTGGTACAAGAATGAGCAGGTTGGTACCAATGAGCCTCAGGGACTTTATGTTGTACCAGAATTGGTTTTATTTATTTTTGATGCAGTAAATAGAGATTGTTTTATTCGTCAATTTGCTTGCTCATTTGCTTAATTTGATAATCATTATAGTCAGATACTTTGTTGTTGTCAAGTGACACATTGGCAGTGAAGGAGTTGTTTCTTAGATAACATGTAACTTGGCTCACCAAACTGCATCTTAATTCACTCTCTATACACTAAATTCCAGGAATCAACCACTTGTACAAACTTTAGTTGCGTGTTTGCTTTTTTTTTATTTAATTACTGGATTATGTGAAGCAGCACAGTGATAGAATTAACCGAGGCTTAGCACCAATAAAGCCAGCTATAAGTGGCAGGATTAATAAAGTGCATGATGTCTTGCACATTGGTGTCCAGCTACATCAGATACCCTTGCCGAACAGTCATTTCACAAAAATCAGATGTTGAGAACCTCTGACCAGATTCATGCCGCTTTGTCACCTGACCTTAATTTCATTTGATACTAATTTTATTGTTCATGCATTGTCACATTTGTCAATTACCCAAGGACTGACCTTTAACACCATGACACATACTCTTCTTAATCACATAAGTACTTATTGTAAACGCTAGAAATACATGCACTACATACCTACATATATTCAATCACATGCTCCTGTAATATTCATCTCATAATATAAACTTAGACTAATGTAAGCAGGATTATTTATGTAAGACCCAAGACCCATCTGAGCATTCTCCCAGGAGTTTTTTTTTTTTTTTTTGAAAAGCTAGGTAGCGGCTACCTAGGAACATTTTCCCAGGAGTTGTCTTTCATGGATTATTTTTTATTTATTTGTTTTTTTCTATTGATCACATTTTAATACCTATCCTGACAGCCTGTGAAAGTTTCTAAAGCAATGAAATCCTTACTTCTGACAAGCTTGATTGTAGTGTTTTGAAAGGAGACTTCATTTTTTTTTATTGTTGTTTTTAGATCATATAAGTCTAATCTGAGCACATGTATATTTAAACGTATTCCACAAGTACCCCTGGTACTTACCATGTTATGCAACTAATACAAAGAAGCTATTTCCTGAAGTATATGTAAATTTGTAATGCCTCAACAGGTGGTAACTAAAATAATATGTTACTAACATTGCTAACAAGTCCTTCAACTTTTCACTTATTGACAGAATGCGAGACAGTTGAAAATATCTGAAAAATCAAGTAAAGAGATGCTGGTCTGTCCATGAATTTTGGAACAAAAGTCCTTCACAGCTTTATATTATCATCTAACTTGCATAACTTAAAGAATTGAACTCAATGGCTTAAGAGTCTGCTCCAGACGAAGGGAGTCGGGAGAGGGGTAAAGGGACTCGGTACACCCCAAATCAGAGAGTAACCGATCTCTCCTTCTTTCTGTCTCTATAGTACCCTTCGTTTCCGTCGATTTTGCCCTCTGGAGCAAGGTACTCGCACTCTCTCTCCCTTCCCTTCGCTCCGAGTACTCCCTTCTGGAGCGGAGTCTAAGGAAACAGCATTGGTATAAGAGGAATGAGTGCAAACCCTTTCATTTTGAAAACCTAGGCGGGGAGGCCAGCGGCGGCGGCCTCCCCTCCCCTCCTTTTCTTTTCTTCTAATTTTACTTTTCTTGGCTTAGATCTGTTCGTTTTACTTCTCCAACTTGGCGACTAGTGGCCGAGTTGAGGTCGCGACGTCGGGTCGGTATGTTTGTTGTCATGGCACTGTTGGCGAGTGCGGTAGTGTTCGAACACCGTTCGATGCAGCCAGCAAGCATGGAGGAGTGGTGGTGATATTCAACCTTTCTTGTGGTGCGGTCGGCGACCAACAAGTGTTGTGGTGTAGTTCAACCGTTTTCGTGGTGCGGTCGGCGAGTTCTAGGGTGCAGCCGGTGAGTTCTGTGGTGTCGTCGGCGAGTTCAGTGCGGCTGTGGTGTGGTTCGACCATTGTTGTGGTGCAGTCGGCAAGTATGGTGCGGTTGTGGTGTGGTTTGACCATCGTTGTGGTGGGATTGGCGAGTCCAGTGAACTACGACATACGGTGTCACCATTTTTTTGGTGCAGGTTGGCTAGAAATTTTGAGTATGGTTTGGTCATGGGGAGGTATGGTTGGGACTGGTGTGGTACAACTGTGGCAGTGAGGCCGTTGTGCGAGGGTGATGCGACCATGATTGTGTTGTGGTCGGCATGTGTGTTGCAGCGATTGGTCCACGATTGTGTTGCAGTGCAGGAGCAGGGCTGAGCCAGTTCTGGTTTGATACCAGTATTTGCTGTTAGGAATTTATACTAGTTTGTTTGTTGTTCATGTCGGTTTTATAACTGGTATGAAATTTGGAGTTTTACTTTTATATTTTGTAAACATTTCTTTTATTAATGAAAATCGTCAGTTTTCGCTGACCCTCAAAAAAAAGAGGAATGAGTGACTGATTGTGAATTTTTACAGAAGAGACCCTAGAAACCAACCTAATTCCAAGATGGTGTTAAACACAAACTTTCCTAAATCTCATGTGTGATGTGTGTTTGTGTTCAAACTCATTCCTAATGTGACTCAGCTAGGCTTGAGATCACATAATTAAGAAACGATGAGAATTGAATGCACCTCTCCATGGTTGCTAAGTATGCTTTAGACATCCATGAGAGGGCCTTTACGAAGCTTCTCCATTGCCATGGCTGAGCTACGCATCAGACCACAGCCAAGGAGTAAGCGAGAAGAGGCAAAAAAGGAAGTCAAATAACACCTATACTAAAAGGCAGTAACAAGTAAAGATCATAGAAGAATTAATCTCATCTTCACCATGACTGAGCTATGCATCAGATCATGGCCAGACATGAAGAAACAAGGAGGTAACTGAGGAGATCAAATGAAACCAGCTCAAGGAACCAAAAGAAATGAAAGGAAAGAAGGTAAATAAGATCCATTTCCGCCATGTCTGAGCTGTGCTTCAGATAATGACTTGAAATTGAGTCAGGAAAGAGCGAGAAGAAGATCAAATAACGCCATTTCAAGAAATTCAGAAGAAATCAGAAAAAAAAATAAAAAGAATCAAACCAACTCAGATTTCAACAAAATTTGACTTTTATTATTCCAAAACATAATAAGATTCAACGTAATCTCGAGTCACACAGCCTATCTTATCTTTCTTGTTTACAAGATTTCTTATACAATTCTCTTTCTTTCTCTCTTTTCTTCTCTCTTTCAATGCCCACCAACTGTTTGTGGTAATGTCTTCCTCTTCTTCTACCTAATCAAGTGTGTGCGTGTGTGCTAGATCTGAAGGTTGCCAAGAGGATCACCTTTTCCCTCTCCTTCGACCTCTATTTATATTTTATAGACAAGGTCAATGAAGTCTCCTCTCTGATTCGATGGAAATCCAGCCAGAGGCCCGGCAGTTTCACAGCAATCTTCACCCAACAACATTCATCTCTCTTCCTCTTTTCATTTTTTCTTTTTGGTTGCTCCTAGCGCACAGTGAGCCAAGAGCTGTTATATGGGCTCAGGATTTCTGTATCCTTTACACCATATATTCCGTGTGCATTCATTTCCTCTTTTGCGAAGGGATCGGTTTTAAAGAAGTCGTCTTTCCCGCGACATTCCTCCCTCTGTTTTACGTGAGCTTGGTCTTTGGTGAACCGCAATATTTCTTCAAGATGTCAGTCATAGTAAACGATGAAACATGAGTAGCCATATTTCTTTCTGTACAGAGGGAGATTTGAACTCTTCTTTCGGTCTCCTCTCCATTTCGAACCATTTAGTTTTAACTGAATTTCCGTAGGCAGTTGAAAGTAAATAAATTCTTTGGGGGTCCTCCCATGGGAGTTTCTTCATGAAATTTTGAGTGTATACTCTTTTTCTTGCATATATTTTTTGGTTTTGGGTATGTTTGGATCTTCTGAAGCAGCATAAATATTTATACCATTTGTAGAATTTTTGGTAATTTGTTCGAAACTTTTGGAGCTTCTTGGCATTTTTCGTAATTTTTTAAAAATTTTCTTGGTATTTTCTTTATTTCATCGATCGCAAAATTTTAGGGTCAAACAATATTATTTTTTCATTCTTAACTTTTAAATAACTAGCATAAGATACCCTCATATGTGGGCAAATAAAAAACAAAATAATGTTAGATGATAAAAATATGTTTCTTAATTTATCATCGATACAAATTGATAGGTTATTCAATTGTTTCTATATTAGATGGAAAACCAATCAAATTCAAACAAATTTTTTTTCCTTCTGTGCAACAATTCAAAATCGAGATAATTCTTTCCTTGTGTGCGCATAGAGCTGTCTTGAGATAAATCTAACCATACATTTACAGATCAACGGTATAAAAATTGTTAACAAAAATTGTTTTAACAAAATTGTTAACAAAAATTATTTTATAAGTAGTAGAGATATTTATAATTGTATTAGTAATGTTAATGTCTTTTATGATAAAGTAGAGAATGATATGGACAAGTTGGTGATGTATGTGGTCCACCGATGATCAACAAGATGATATCATTTGCCACATTGCAAGTCAATGTTGAGAAGAAACATTACGCAATAAGTTTTTCGTAACTTAATTTTGAATATGAACTAGCTATTGCATCGCGCTTCGCGCGATGTATGATTAGTCTAAGGTGATTGTATTATCGATTTAGGTGATCTTTTTGTTTACTTAGTTATTTGTGGCATTTCCGTTTTTTCTATATTTTTCTATTGGTTCTGTGGTGCTATATTTTTCTGTTGTTTACTTATTAGTTATTTGGTGGTTGTTCCATATTTAGTTGGATAAATTTTATAAAAATAGCTTCAAATAAAAAATATAATACAATCCAATCCTTCTTTAGGTGGTTTTATAAAAAATGTATTGAATTAAAACCAATCCTTTTGATTTATTTTGTTGATCACATTATTTGTCCAAACAAAATCTCTTAAACATATTTGAAGAGATCCCAGGTGCGAACAAATTCAATGCAGTAGCACATGATGCATGGACTAATTTTAAAAAAAAACACAACATAAAAGCAATCTGACTAAGAAATAATTTTTTTTTTTAAAGAAATCTGACTAAAAGCAATCATACATTTCAAGATAGTATCTTCCATCCGGGCAACATATACAAAGGTATTATTAATCTTCTATCTAAATCTCATTTCAAATTAGGAAAAAGAGAGAAAAGGTACTAAATATAAAATATTAAAACTTGTAGAAGAGCAATTTAAAAGTACCATGTGATTGAGTTATGTCTATAGAGAGCTTCTTATAAAAATCACTGGTGTATGTTATTAGCTTTAGCTTCTTATAGAGAGACACCAATTCATAATGGCTTTAGTATTCTCGCTACCGCTGAAACCTTAGAGCCAATCCAAACAGCTTGCTATACCGATAACAATGGGTTCAGTACAAACCATCAAATCAATGCAAAAACACATGAAAATATAAGAGATTACATTTCTTTGTACAATATAAAATAACTCCAAGAAACACTCAATAATCATGCAAAAACTCCCGAGTATAAACATGACAATAATCAGTCTCTAGCATACATACCTTTTCAATTTAGATGCGAACAGATTAATTAGACTTCTTGTGTGGTCCTGAAAAAGAAGGATCATATAAGCATAACACACATGAAACACTTCAAGAGAATCATGCATTCCCAAATAAATTCACCCGAACAGATTCATTTTAGCTTTTTAAGAAGTAATTTTGAATTTTAATTCTAACATAAAAGTCATGTCTTTCCTAAGCACAATATCTGATGGCAGAAACTCTAGCAAAAATATAACCATATATGAGCCTTATATAATTGGCTTATTTTAATATTTTTGTAAGGTGTTAACTTCACTGACGTGTAAAGGGCTCATACACGTAAAAGGTTCATACATGTAAGCTTATAAAAAAAACAAAACGATATCCCAATACATTGCTTAATTAATACATGTAAATTTTCGCTGACATCTGAGCTTGCCACATTTAGTCAGTAAGATGTTAATTATAAAAAAAGTTATAAGCCTTACTATTTACTGTTAGATTTATGGGGGAAACTATGTAAAAAGTTATAGGCCTTATTATTTACTTGGTTCACACAATTTCTTCATGCAAAGCCAAACATAGGTTCAAGGTATGAACATTTTACTTTTACAAAACAAATTATGCTAAATAGCATAACATGCCTCCAAAGCATGGGTTCGATCACAAAATCAAGACAAAATCAGTGCGAAAAGTCCAAAGCGATCGAATTTTTCCAGACTATTATTGAAAATATTTTGAAAAATCATAATTAGAAACAAACTTCAACTTCATTCAGAGAATCGGAGAAATTAGCTTACTATTAACGAAGTGTTGTGACCTGCACCCTCCCTCTACTTGTGAACGATGCCAACATGCCAAGCTGACCTTTTTTTTTTTACTGGTTTACATAAATATAGCAAACATTAACAGGTGCATGCTTTGAAAGGATTTTAGTATGTTATAAATATATAGGTACTAAATAGGCTTACCTAAGAAATACATTTTGCCAAGAGCCAAAAAGCTCGAGGGGGCAGTGCCACAATTGTGCTCATGGGTGCAAGCAAGATTTACAGCGACTTCAGAAATGCTGAGTGGAAACCTCAACTTTCGGAACCATTGCCAAAGAAAATTAGTTGGAGAGTAATGTCCTTTAATGGATGCAGACTTTGCATTTATCAAATTCCACCTAATGAAAGATAAATTAATTAAACATATTAGTAACAATGGTAGGACCAAGTAAACGCAACAACTATGCCAGCAATTAGTAATCAGAAAATCAGCTAGTTATCACTTATCACTGACTAAAATCCACAAATTAAAAAAGTGTGCAAGCACTGAAATTTCCCTCAGTTAAAATCATAACACAACATCTTGCTACTCCCCCTATTATACCAATTCTCTGGTACAAAGACGAAAAAAAATCCTACTAAACTATTGCCACAAAAAGTCAATTTTCCGAAAAAAAATCATCAAAGAAAACCATCCCACCAGAAATTTTACAAACAATATAGTCATTATCGCCAAAATCCAATAGAACATTCATTCTGACTATTTTACAAATCAAACAAAGGACTAATACAATGCAAGCAAAAGAGGTAAATAATATAAGCAATAATTTTAGGCTTACATAGGAGCTTCTTATCCTCTGATGTAGCACCATGAATGTCTGTTCCCAAAGATCTATAACAGGAAGCAAACACAAAGCTGAACCCAAGTAATAAAGCTGCAATTTGAAAAAGAAAAAAAAAGTAGGTAGAAATTTCAAAGTAACTCTAGTATAATTTGAGATTAATTTGAAATGTGAATCTCTTGCGACATTGGGCTCTTATGATATATAAAGTAGAAAGAATCTTACAAATTGCAGACCAGAGGGAGGGAGCAAACCTTATAAAAAACTATAGGAATTAGAAATACAGTCTATCGGAGAATGATAGCTGACTTCTTCTTGTAATACTTGTTGAAAGGTACAATCTCTCTCCAGACTAAACAAACTTTTTTTGCGAGAAATCCACACCCAAACTTCACTATTTGTATCTTGCAGTCGGAGAAATCCATTTTCCAAAACTAAAATCAGAATTCACTGAACAAAAATAAATCGAAATCAGAGCTTTGCTCAACAAAAATAAATTGAAAAGGAAGTACCTTAATTTACCAACGGCGCCCATAGAGTCGCTAGAGGTGCTGGAGTCTGTAGAGTCGAGTCGAGTCGCTAGTACTTGTGCTCAACCTATAATGGCGATCGAGTTGCTTGAGTCGGATCTGAGCCCAGTAGCTGATCGAGGTGCTGGATGGTGATCGAGCTGAGGAGAGAGGAGCTAGAGGTGGATAGAGGCGGAGAAGTTAGCTCAGCTAGAATTTTTGCGTAGAGGTGAGGAGAAAGGAGATAGAGCTGTAGGGTTGTAGGGTTTTCGCGTAGAGAGTGAGGAGGCGGAACATCGAGAGAGAAAGTGGAAGAAACCTAGATCCACCTCGACAGTGGAAAAAGTGGAGAAAAGGGATGCTCTTCTGGGTACGGAACTCCATTGGAGACGAAGGGAGGAGATCCGATCCATCCAGAGAATAATCGGACGGCTGGGATAGGCTCTCTTGGTGAACAGTAATTCCAAGTTTTGAATTGAAGTATTTATAATGTGAGTTTAAGAAGAGTCTCTAAGTTCAACAAAGGGCTTATTGTAATATGAATGAGTCGATAATGGCGCGTACTGCACTAGTTTGAGGGGAACGAACTCTGACTTTGTCAGAAGATATCACCCTAGGACAACAAATTCATGTGCTGAGACTAGTATATTTGTCTTCAAATAATTCTCCTTTTGAACTAGCTAGGTCTTAGTTAAGTTATTAAGTACTTAGGTTAGACACTATCATAATGACATATCGTGTTAATATAGCCTTTTATATATTTTCTTAAGTATTTATAAACAAATTTTGTTATACAATATTCAATGTGATATTCAGATGTTTTTTTGTGAGAATTGATAAGATTAATAATGTATTATTTATAAATTTGTTTTTGTGTATTAATAATGATACTTAATGAGATATTGCATTTGTAGATTACAAAGTAACAATTAAAACTTGATCGCTTGTTAAAACAGAATGATTAACAAAATTATTTTTGCTTGCGTTCAATAAATAAAACAGTTAACAAATATTAATATTATTTCGTATCATAAACGAAAGAACCAACAAAAATACATATTTTCATAATAATTTCTAACATTAAACAAGGCTAGTTGTAGTGTTTTTAATATGCTACCGCAAATAGAAAAATATTGATCATACTGAAAGCTGGAACAGAGGTCGAAACGATAGTATCTAGTAAAAAAGGAAACAAAGTACTGAAAAACATTAGAAATATCGATTTTCGGTGAGTGACCTGTAGGATATCAAAACACCGTTTAGTTGTAACAAGTACAGCTCATCTTTATTTCCTTGCATGCGATGAATGCAATGATCCATTTTCGATGCATTTTTCGTGCTATCTATCTTTCTTCGATCTGCCTCAATTTTATTTGCTTATTTTTAATAGAAATATGTTCTCACAAATTTTCATCAACATATAGCTGACACAAAATTTACATTTGTAGATGTCAGAGACATTAGTGACAGTCTTTTAATGTATGCATTATTTTGTGTCGGTATTTTATAAACCAACAAGGCAACAATGCCAATCCATCAAGCTCAGTGCATATTTATTCCGAATTTCCGATATAGTATCATATTGAATTATTGATGTGGCAATACTGTTACTCCCGTGAACTCTCTCTTTTGATCTCAAAAAGATCAGATAAAAAGCAGCATGCTTTTAGTTGTGAGACAAACAGAAAAACACTATCAAAAAGACAAACTGAAAAAAAATGAGTGGACAGTACAAAATATGACAAACCGACCAAGGAACAAATGCTCAGGTACCGTACCATCTAGCTTTTTCTCAATGCGACCCCACCCCGGAAATACATCCTCTCTGTGTTTTTCTTAAAACACGCAGTGCGTGGTTTTGAAGTGCGGCCCGTATAAATCTACCGTCGAAATTTGATTGGACGGTTGATAGCAAAAACCACTCAGCGCTGTTTTACAAAAACATGCAGAGGATGTTGGTTCACTAGGTGAAATCAGAGATAAAAAGGCATGCTCAGAGACCGTTTCATTATCACTACGAATGTCTTCCTACCCCATAGCTTCTCGTTGCTACTTAGGTTTCCCCACAAATCAGAAATAAAAGGAAGAAAAAAGAGGGAGGGAGAGAAAGAATCAAAGATAGCTTGTTTTGCTTCCGATCGATAGTAAGGAATGGCGACAATAAGGACTGTGATTTCAGTGATCTCTATGGTCTTCCTTCTTCTTAGTAGTCTCCTTGGAGGATGCAATGGAGTAAACTTCATGCGCACACAAGGTACGTTCGTTAATTTAATTTCAGTATTATTTACTGCTGTTTTTGTAGCTAACAACTTCGATAAAAAGAAGTTGTTCTTCTTTTTGAAAAAATATTCACAGAGTTTTGCTGCATCTTTGTATACATTCTAAATTTCTAATCGTGCGAATAAAATCTGAACCAAAATAATATATTGGTCATATCTCTCCACAGACACCAAAGACCGAAGAGCTCAACAATTTCAGACGGGGATTTTTTTTAATAGTATAAACATTTTTTTTGTGGTACTACTTAATGAATTTTTTTAAAAACAGTATGAGAATCGAGTTTAAACCCTGCGTTTTTATTTATTTATTTATTATTATTTTTTTTGAAACTAGAGGATACTCCCCTCCTCTGTCCATTTTATTAAAACGAAAAACTCAAAAAGCAATACAATTTTTACAAGAACAGGCCGGTACCAAATAACCGGTATCAAAACCCCTTACACAAACCCGAAAAGCACCATGGCCCTGATCAGAATCCTCTTTTTTAATATGGGATTTTAATTCATTTCATTTCATTGAAAATTTCTTGGTCACAATGAGCGGATTTGGTGTCATTTGGTTGGAATTCCTTATGTAATTAGGTCTAACGAAATCTTATAAAATTCTACGAAATTAATTCAATTGAAATTCATTGTGATCAGGGCCTATACCTCCAAACATTCCAAATCACCAAACAACAGAAGAAAACCTGGTACCATAAAAACCGGTACCAAACCCAACAAAATTCAACTCCAGTGTTTCAAAAAATTTTCAACTCCGAATTGGCTGCATTGGGGTTCCTGGTGAGCTTGCCTTACATCGGAGTTCGAAACTCCAAGGTCATTCGAGAATTAAATGTGGAAAGTTAAGAACCAAAAGAACCCAAGTGGGGGCATCATATATATGTCATTAACGGAAAGTAATTAGATAGTAAAAACATGTTTAAAAACAAGTAAAAAGAAATCCATGGGGCATGGCCAGCAACCAACACGGATCTAAACCCATGATTCTCATATCTATAATTCCAAAGGTGCATCCAACCCCCCTCACAAGATAATTGCCCGACCCCGGATGCAGTTGTCCAAAGGTGCATCCAATCCATGTTAATTGCCCGGATGCAGTTGTCCAAGAAAACATTAATTATCTTTTCAGCTTTTATTCAAACAGAAAAAAGGAAGCTTAGCATTAATTTTGTCTGTGTAAGTCTAAGTAATCTGCTGCTTCATACAATGTAGGAAGGGTGGCTGGGCCAATGATAATGAATAAACAAACTACACAATCTTCCCAACCAAATAAGGCTGAACCCCCTCCCAAGAAACGGAGATGATATCCTTATCCCAGGTGTGTAGCGGATCATGGCATGGATATGAAAGAACAGACCTTAGATGGTACGGTGTGTTAGTATTACATTACTCTTGAGTCTGTGTTTGGGTGCAGTAGCGTCTCTTATTTTAGTTCTTTTCGGTTATCTGTTGTGTCATGGAGCCATATCTTGGTAGCGTCAGGTTATGGTTTCTTTTTACTCTTTAGATAATGGTCAGCGTTATTAGTTCCTTAAACTTCTAAGCTGCTCCATTCTTTTATTTTAGTTTGTCAAAATTTTTGTACTGCTCTTTTGTTTCAAACTTTCAATGGATGCCCATCTCGGGCCCTTTTAGTTCAAAAAAAAAAAAAGTATTACATTACTCTTTTTGTTGGTTGTGGCCTGGAATATGTTGTGTTTATGTTAGCATTTGATATTCTGAATGGTAGTTGAGGGAAAAATAATTTTGTTCTTTAAGATAAATGTGTTGGTGATTTTAATCTTGTTGAATTCCATTTCCAGTCTGCCTAATGGCAGCTTCTCAAAAAGGGGAAAAAAAAGATCCATTTCCGGTTATCCCAAGTTGTGAGGGACTAAAGGATTTTGTTGTAATTGTTGTAACTTATGTTATATTTTGATAACAAACAAAAAAAAGTGAACTATTCCTTTTTACGATTAACAGCTGATCGACCAGAGAAAATAAAAATGATAGGGTAATATAAATATCATGCTCATACCACCAAACATGTAATATAATTATCAGTAATACTTAATCTTGTAACATTCATCGAAAAAAATAATTCAATGGTTAAATCCCATGAATTGTCGATAAACCCGGAAAAAAAAAAAGTAAAAAGATGAATGAAATGTGAATATAATTTAGTTATGCATTATGGTGTAAAATGGTGTGGTGCTGGACAGCTGTGCTGACCGACAGAAACAGTCACGGATTGTACGTTTGCAATTTTCGGTATGCGTAATTGCGTAAAATCAACGTGGTCATTACACCTGGTAGTGCTCAGCATGTACTGTTGGATCTTTTTCTTCTAGACTCTTCCGCCTATCTGATCTTTCTTTTCTTTATTCTTTTCCTTATTTTTTCGTTTCTTTATTCTTTATTCTAGCTTACCATCGACGGACCGGGAAGATTGAGGTTCTCACTTCTAACGTGGCTATCGTACGGAATCTGCTGTATATGTGGAGATTTCTGATTCCTTCAGAGACGTTTGTTTGTGAATTAAGAGGTGCATAACTTAAATTATATATTTTTAAGTCGCCAAATATTCGTTACATAAAACGTCTTAAGGGTGCATAACTTATGCAATCATAACCAAAATAGGTTGCATAACTTATGCACTCATCCGCTTTAATTATTTTTCCAACAATACTTCTTAGAAATATTAATAATAATTAATAATTAATAAATAATTAATAACTAATAATATTTAATAAGTTACAATAATTCTAAAAAATTAAAAATCATAATTAATAATAAAGATTATTATTGCAATTAATAATTAAATAATAATTAATAATATTTAACAAGTAATATTAATTATTAATGATATCAATTTAATTATAATAATAATTGATTAAAAATAGTTAATAAATAATAAATTTTTATTATTAAATAATTAATAATATTTAATGAAAATTAATTATTAATATTTCATAATAACAAAAATGATTTATTATCATCATATATAATTAATTTTGATAATAATTAATAATTAATAATATTTAAAAAATAGCAAATAATTAATAATAAATTATAATCTTTAAAGAGTAACAATAACCATAAAAATAATAATTAATAATAAATATTAATTATTAATCATAACGATTAACTAATAATAATTAATTAAAAATAATTAATCAATAAGAAATTTTTATTGTTAAATAATTAATAATGTTTATATTATTTAATCAACAATAATTATTAATATTTCATAGTAATAAAAATGTTTAATTTTTATAGTAATTAATAATTAACAATAATTAGGTCACAATGTCTTATTAATACATAATACTAATTAAAATTAAATAATTCAAGTTTAAGGGTATTTTAGTCTTTTTGACATGAATATATATATGCATTAAGTTACTCATCCTTACTACACAACCAAACATCTATTACATAACACTACATAAATACTTAGGCATCCTTACTTATGTACGGGGGCGTTTGTTTGTGTAGTAAGGGGTTGCATAAGTTAAGGATGCCTAAGTGTTTATGTAGTGGTATGTAATGGATGTTTGGTTGTGTAGTAAGGATGTGTAACTTAATGCATGCAAATATTCATGTCAAAAAACTAAAATGCCCTTATATTTGAATTAGTATTATGTATTAATAAGACCTTGTGACCTAATTATTGTTAATTAGTAATTATTATTGATAATAATAATCATTTTTATTATTATGAAATATTAATAATTACTTTTAATTAAATATTATAAACATTATTAATTATTTAACAATAAAAAATTATTATTCATTAATTATTTTTAATTAATTCTTATTATTTAATGTTATAGTTAATAATTAATATTACTTGTTAAGTATTATTATTTATTAATTATTAATTATTAATAATATTTCTAAGGGGTATTGTTGGAAAAAAAATTAAAGCGGATGGGTGCATAACTTATGCAACCTATTTTGGTTGCATAAGTTATGCACCCTTAAGGCGTCTTATGTAACGGATGTTTGACGACTTAAGTTATGCACCTCTTAAGTCACAAACAAACGCCCCCGTAACCCCTAACTACACAACCAAACACCCCCTAACTACACAACCAAACACCCCCATTTGTTTGCTCTTTTGGGGAGATAGGACACACATATAAGGGTAACTTTGCTATTCATTGCACAAATCTCAGAAACATTACGTTCAAATTGTTACCGGTTACAAATGTCCAACTCATATTATTTTCAACTCCTTTTTTTATGTCCAAAATGCAAGGCTATCACAAAATGAATAAAAGTTTCAATTGTTGATATGAAGGAAACCTCATAGAATGGTCAATATCTTTGGGAATTTAATCTGGATAATATTTACATTATATATAAGTTGATTTTAAAATTGGATGAGCAAAAAGTTTCTTCTGAATTTCTTCTTTGAATTTTATTTTCATTTTAGGCGTTCTCTTTTAAATTAGATACTACTATTTAGATATTTGCAGCTTTATCAGGATTGATTTAATTGAAGCCCCTATGCTCAGTTTCCATCTTATCGTGGTAGTAGCTTGCATATACTGCTATCCATATCATTTAATATATTTAATAGTAGAATTTCCCTATTTAATATATTAAGCTCCGCAATCTTTTGACCATTGACCGCTCCTGTGGATCTACAGTTCTCAGTACAGGAGATCCTGTCCGTCCATCTAATCTCTCTGCACCGTGGCTGTTGGATTCTGTCGATCTCATCCCTCCGATGGGATTTTTCTAGAGAGTTCTAGGAATACACTCTCTACTGGCTCTCTCCCATTCTCTCTACCACGCTGAAAGTCAAAGTGAAAGACAACGCAGCATGCCGATGTCAGATCTCCATGTGGTCGTGTACGGAACAACATGGTCCATGTCGTGCAGGTGGTATGGACGCCTAAAATCCCTCTCTTTTTCTCTCGCAGACACACAGTTTGGCGAAATTTTCCTCTCTCCATCTCTTGATTCTCTTTATCTCTTTAGTTTTGCGCTAGGGTTTCTGTGTTTCCCTCTCGCATAGCTGTCGAATTTTTATCGCAATAGGTGGTCATTCAGCTTCAGGGGAAGTAGGCTGAAAGAAATGAGTGAATTTTCGCTTGATTTTGAGAAAATTTGAAAAAATGCATATTAAAAATTGGTCACTGCTTGCACTGCTAGTTCCGGTCGTCTAGGCAAGGTGCAATTTTCCATAAAAATCTCTTTTCTTTAGCAGTTTTTCAATCTTTTTCTACGTTTATAAAACTAGAAGATGGGCGTTTTGGTCAGCTGAACCTCAGGTACTCCCTAATCTCTCTCTTATCAGTATATAACAATTTGCATGCAACCTATATACCAGGTATCTGAGATTGCATTTTTATGGTATTTATCTCTTCTTCGGTTCTGTGGTCTTGGTGTATCCGATGATGTTGCTGATTGCTGATCGCTTTTTCAGGTTTTTCTCTCCGTTCTTTCGTTTTCCCTTTTTTCTTCCTTTTGTCGCACCAGAAGTAATGAAAAACAAAAGGTGATTCCAGTAGCTGAAATGCAACTTTTGAGAATTTACTGGGTACCAAATAGGCGATTCCAACAGCATATCCCTCTAACTAACTGTAAGATCCACTGATCTGATTTTTTTTTTTTTTTTTTGCTAATTTATCTCAGACGTGATTAATTTGATGAGCTCTTTGTTATTTTATTTTATCATTATTATCTTTTTTTTTTTTTGTCAGAGGAAATGATACACATGACTAGGAAACAAACAAAATCTAAAGGACGAACCAGAGGATGCTATAATAACATTATGATTGTATAGGTACCATTCTTAAATTGTATTGATGTTGCGTTTATTCAGATGGTTTAAACTAATTGAAATTTTTAGAATTTCAGTAAGAAAAAAAATGCATGAAGGATCATTCTAAGTTATTCTAAAATTTTTAGACCTCTCGGGTTTTGTTCTGGTGAGTGTTATTTGTGATTTATGTTGTTAGTGTTTATTGTTCTTCATTGGCCATCATTAAGTCCATCCTTTTCCCGATTGCGTGCATAAAATTTATTCTACTACTAAGGATGGACCATTTGTTTATATTTGTTTAATTTCATAAACATCATTTCTTTTTGCTTATTAATTATTTATGTAATTATTGGCTATGGGTAAATAAATGAAACCAGGATACACAAATTCCATATCTAACTCCCTTCCACTATATTATCATTATATTGCCCTTTGTCATTTTGTTTGTTTCAATAAACATATCTCCTTGATATTATTCATACTTTTTGTCTCATCCCAAATTATTGATTTCCAACACACTATGTGTTGTTGTGATTTATTTAGGTCTTGGGAAGAAAGTAGGAGAAAATACTTTAAAAAGCTTCAATGCTTCAATTAAATTGATCAGTTTTGTATCATGTTTATGTTGTGAATGGTAACAAATTACTTTTTCTATTTCAGATTTTGATTCAAGCAAATAATGTGATCAGTAAAGAAATGACTTCATCCGAGGAGTTTGAATTACTTAAACATTATGCATTTTTATTTAATGGTCTTTAATTTTGCTTCAGTCTATAATATCCGCAAGCTCTAATAATTATTTAGAGGATCACCTAAATGATATCAACTTATGTACTTTTGGCTTATTATCTCAAATCACTTACATATTCTTTATTGGCCAGCTTTCTTTCATCTCTCTTTAAATTGATACCCTATCTGAAATGATTGTAACTGATGTATTGATAGCCTGTTTCTGTTGTAATTTCAACTTATTTTTTAAAGGTCAAACTTGAAATGATGCTTGAGGAAATTTTTGAGCAGCTGTGATTAGTCAAGTATTCACATATTTATGCTTTCTTAGAAGATGCTAGAATAAAAAAAAAATCTATTTATTATCAGGATATGTTATTTGTGTTGAATGTGCAATTCTCGAATATTACCAAGATCTTTTTGCTGAAAATGAACGAAACATCCTAAATGCAGAAAGATGGTACTGGTGGAAGGTGTCAATTGCAATGCAAATGTGTGAGAAGGTATGTTTTCTTATTTTAGTTAAAAAGAAACATAAAAGACAGTTCAGATCGAATAGAAATTTGTTTCGTTAACCGTTTCGTCGAAATAGCGGTGCGGAACGAAAAACTTTCAACCCAAGTGGCTAGCATCCACAATTTTTTTTTTTTAAAAAAATATTACAATCTAGAATCCTTATATATTAATATTACAAAAAAATATTATATCACTGATTTATTATTATTAAAAAATAGATCGCGCAACGCGCGGGAGCTCACTAGTTTTAATGGTTCTAAGTTGCATGTCAGAAAATTAATCAACTGTCATTTTAGCAGGTTTTGCAACCAGATTTGGGAGTTCGAAGGTAAATTTTTTTAAACATAAATTTTGATTGAGAGGCAATATTTGGTTGGAATCTGAAGTAGCTTTGTTGGCAATCGTTAATCAATATATAAATTTTTTTTATTTATTTCTATTGGACTAAACAATTTAATCCGTTATTTGCCGATTTGCAAAACAACACCAAATCCGTCTAACATCTCATTTTAGTGATTTATAGACTTTTATTTGAAGAAATGCTCAAGGCATAATTTACACAAGTTGTGGAGCATCAAGAGACATTTATAGGATAGTTAGAGTCATTAGTTTAAGGTTAATTTTGTTTTAAGTTAATCTCAATCAATTTGCTGTTTAAAATGCTCAAAATACTGTCCTGCGTTACTTAACGCTATGTAGCGTCACACAACGCGAAACGTTCAGTTTGAAATTCGTTTGAAAATTACAAAATCTCTGACAAGCAGTGAAACAACGTTGCACGACGCTGGATAGCGTCAGGCAACGCTGGGCCAATGCATTCCACGAGTCTAGCGTTAGAAAACGCTCTCTGGCGTTGCACAACGATCCAAAGATTAACAGTTGTATAACGTTTGCTTTCTGTTATACGACGTTTTAGCTCTGACTCCTTGGTCGTTTTGGGGTGTCTCAGAGCTCAGATTTGTTTAACGTTTCAGAACGTTGTATAACATTTTGGTTTTGAGTTGTTTCTTAACGCATATCAAACGTTCTGCAACGCTTCTGCTCAGCGTTGTGTGATGGTGTCCGGCGTCGTGTAACGCCAGGCGTAGTTGGTCAAACCAGCCTTTCGTTTTTCAACTCAGTTTGACCAGCGTTGTGTAACTCTACCCAGCGTTGCACATTGCTCTGACATTGACAGGTGTCAGAGAAACTAGCCGTTGGAATTTATAACGGTAACTTGGGCGTTGCACGACGCTGTCTGGCGTTATGCAACGCCCTAGAGGAAATTAGTCTGTTTTGGAGCTGTTTGCGCCCTCTATTTATACCAGCCATTATTGAGCTGTTACTCTCTGTTGAATACATTGCAAAACACTTGTCTTTGAGCTCCAAACAGCTAGTTCACTTACTTGACTTGTTTGAGCATTATTTTAGCAAAATCTTTGAGATTAGTTAGCCTCAATCAAACTCCAAGTTCATTAGTGCAAGAATCTTTGAGTGTTTTGGTTGTGAGCATCATTCTCAAGTTGAAGGAAGCTTGTGTGTGCTTTCCATTGAGTTAGGCCGATCCACCTCGAGGTCTATTATGACGAGGCGATTCGATTCAAATTTGTAGACACGTTCGTTTTGGAATTGAACGGAGCGCACCCTTTGAGTGGTAGCGAAACTCCCGGAGACGTACGACTAAGGCTAGCATTCGGGTCGGAACTCCGTAATCAAGTTTGCGTGTCTCTTCTCTATTGCTTATTTACTTTTATTACTTGCTTGTGAACCTTAGATTTATTGTTTTTAGTTTATTCCGCAGAATTGTTAAAACTGGTTTACTTTGTGCTTTTGTGTCTATTCATCCCCTTTAGGCCGTACTTAGGGACAACAATTTCTTTTATTTTGTCTCCTCTTATATCCTTTCTTTTCTTGCTTTTTTATTAATGAAAAGTAAATTTTATTGTTTTATTATTTTTTTTTATTTTTTTTTTTTGTGTGTGACAGATCCTGCGATGTTCGCACCCCTATTATTACCTTGGTTTGGTTGCATTGGTTTTATTCAGGGCAGCTTTCAGTCTCCCTTTCGCATTGGTTTCATTCAATGTATTTTTGGCTGGATTAGTCTGAATTGTAAGTGTTCAGTCATGCTGTTGAAATTTTTCAGCATCAATAACCTTATTCTAATATGCTATTTGATATGGCACTGCATAAAAAAATCAGTCATTAAATTATTCGGTATTATCTCAAAGAGTGCTTTACAATGGGCAGCAACAGAGAAGGGATACACCGACACAACTATTTTCTTTTTTTGTTTAACAAATTCACTGATTTGCATTATATACACAAGTCAACTAATATTATATTTACAAATTAAGGACATCTGGCATTTACTATTTGCCAAAAATACTATAGTCAAAATTAATTTTGCTAGGTTGAGAACGAACAAAAAATTTCTTCCATTCCTATAACCCTCAAGCCAACATATAATTCCATTTCATTTAGTTTGTTTTTGCTTGGGCAAAGTAAAATTAGAAAAAAGAAACAATAGAGTGCTCTGTTGAAGTACAACAGTCACTAATTGAGTCATAATACTTCTACTGGAACATTCTTCAGTTTGATTAGAAGAGTGGTACATGCTGCACGATTAGGGGAATTAGCATTTGCAGGATGCATAACTAGTGTACACAGTGGCGGATCTAGAAAAAATATTTAGATGGGGCTGAGTTTATAAGAACATTGGACCAACATAAGTTCATCATATATCCAACTCATACAATGGACCTTTGAGTACTCCAATGGCAGAAAAAATTAGCTGGGGCTAAGGTGGGGCTCCATGGGCTCGACGACGTTAGGTAAGGGCTCTAGCCCCACCCGACCCGGTGGTGGATCCGCCCCTGAGTGTACATGTGCAGCCTCGAGGTCAGTATCAGTCAGATATTTCTTTTTCATTTGCTCTCAAAAAGGTTCTCATATCAAGAAGAGAAATTGACAAATAAAAGGCTTCTTATATCCAATAAAACAAGGTTCAAGTGTGTCATTCTTTTGTGACCATTAAAGCACTGTTCTGTAAATAGGGTTGAACTATTGAATATTAGAGATAGTACATTTCATGTTTAATTAAACACAACCTCCTGATTTATCTCTGGTTTGAGCATTACATGCAACAACTTTTTGATATCCGACAATTAAGGGTCTTATGAATAATTTTAACATTACATACAACAACACTAAGTAAATAATTGTTTCAACGAAAATTTTTTAGAATGTAACAGTATTTTACAGAACCAAAATAAATAATCATTGTCCTTAGGTTGTCTTTAACCGCAAAAACGATTCAGCATGTATCCTTTACTGTTACTGATACTTCACTTCTAGCTAGATTTCACCAGAGGTATTTCATGACTATTTTTTTTTCACTGTTCAAAAGGGTGCTTAATTTGTTGGTTGGAACTAGATGAGATAAATTTAATATTATTTATATTGTTCTATTATTGATTCATCTATATATTTATTTCACACTAATTAGCCTAAGATAACAAAAGAAGAGAATCAAATTGTTTTTTTGTTCGGCATTTAGAATAATTAATTCATTTGTGTTATGGCAGTGTGTGAGCAACACTACAGCAGTGGCATTATCGCTGCATCTGGCAAGTACTTCTTTGTGTCCTCCATTTTTAATTTTCCTGTATGAAAGGCTTAGTTTTATTCTTCTTTTGTTTGCAACAAAAGAAAAAAAAAATTTGGCATCTCCCTATTTTTCTGGTTTTTCTTTTAGTGCTAATAATGGATTGTCAAATTTATGGAATATATGAAAAATAAGATGAAAAAACTGCTGACATTTTGTTTGTAGGTGGAGAAATACATTTTGTTTCAGAGAATATAAAAACAGTGTCTTAAGAAAAGTACCTTCTTAGTTGTGTTTTACTTTTATCAAGTGATAAATAATTCATTTGATTCATTAGCGAGTTTCCGTTTTTGTTTCGCTGAGTGAAACGTAATAGAAAATCGCTCTGTTTAGAAAATCGCTCTGTTTTCGTTCTGTTTCGGACGGAACGGAACGAAAACGTCCGAAACGGTACGAAATTGACACCCCTAGGCGTATCTAAAGAATTTTTTTTTGTCTGGGCGCAAGATTTTGTAGAAGCCAATGTCGTTCGTGCGTGTATGAGTAAAAATGAGCAAATAAAGGGGAAAAATGTCTTTCTAGGCCGAGCCTTAGCACAAAATACTTCTATCTCTATCAATACTATTGTTTTTTTAGCCTAGACATACCCTAAAATTACATATACCGACTCTCAATTTTTAAAATTATTACCT
Organism: Rhynchospora tenuis; assembly: GCA_027725995.1. Classification (NCBI taxonomy): domain Eukaryota; kingdom Viridiplantae; phylum Streptophyta; class Magnoliopsida; order Poales; family Cyperaceae; genus Rhynchospora; species Rhynchospora tenuis. Next base: position 79,666,688 of record CM050888.1, read on the forward strand.
AGACACTTGTCATGAGATCTCATGCAGTGGATCCACCCTTGAGTATAGTGATTTAATATAAGGCCAAATTGATTTGGAGGAGAAACATAATAAAAGGAGAGACATAAGAGTGAGGGAAAGAAAGAACACCTTTCTTGAGAATTTGGAAAGAATAAGGCAAAATATAACATATAAAATAAATCTTTCTAAGATAACCTTTAGAACACAACTCCAACGTGTTATTTTTAATAAAAAAATTATTTACTCAGAAATTTTAATAAGGAAAAAGCAATAAAAATTTTTTTAATAAGGAAAAAGTCCCAACGCGATATTGGACCGAAACCGATACCGATACCCCAACGTTATGACTGGTCAGAGTACTTACCACCTAAATCGATACCCCATTAACAGCAAACATGGCAGTCATCACCCTTCTCTATGGTTGAATCCATTTTTAATTTTCGTGGAGACCACACAGTGATATGTACAAAGTGTGGTGAAATTTTCAATTACCAAGAAACCATCCTGCGTGAGCACTACTCTGACCACAATCGCCGTGAAGCGGAAGAAACTAAAGCTCGGTACAGAGAGGCCGAAAGAAAAAAGAGGGAAGAACATGACAAACTTGTATCTGAATATTGGAGTAGGAGAATAGAAGAGTCGCGAAAGAAAAAACTAAAAGAAGAAGAGGAGAAGGAGAAATGGCGAAAACAAATTCAGAATATGCAGATGCGCCATAGACTTAAAGAGGCAAAAAGAGAGGAAGAAATAAGAAATGCAGTAAGATGTATGGCAGAAATAAAAAAATAAAAGGCTGATGCGGCTTTCTGGAACGAAACCGCTCATATGGCTGACAACGCCGGTGCCAGTAATCAACAGGACAAGGAAAATGAAGATGAGGAACCATGGTGGGATGAAATTCTGCAATATGTAGATAGTCAAAATCTATAAGTAGATTTATTTTTAATTTTCATGTATTATACTATTATAGTTTAGTAACTTAGTTATGTGTCGTTATAATGAATGATTTACGGCTGTTATTATTATTAGCTACGTGTCGTTATAATGTTTTATTTTTATGGTTTACTAAGTTTTAATTTAAGTTTACTTTTGTGTATTAATTTTAAATATAAAATCATTAAGTAAATTTTCCTTCAATAAACATACAACAAAAACATATAGGATTAATTTTAAACAATATTTTAAACAATAAATTCCAAAACACATGATAACAAAATAATTAATATTAAAGTTGTATTATAAAAATTATATAAATAATATAATACAATATATTATAAAAATACATTAAAGATAATATATTGTATATTTGATGAAAGAAAGAGTATAAAAATTAAAATATAAAAATTAAAGATAAAAGATGAAAGATACTAAACGCGGTCTGCCTCCTAATTTTGAAAAAAAAATTAAACAAGTGATCTGTCTCCTAACGCGGTCGTTGACCGTGTTAGTGTTGGAGTTATGTCCTAGAAGTCAATATTTAATGACTTATTTTCTTAGTTTATGTTAATGATGATATTTGATCATTTGTTCCTAGAGTTTATTATTGACAGATCATTCAGGTTGAGGATCTGAATTGTAGATCTCTGTGGATCATTCATTAGAATGACAATAATAAATCTAAATCGTCCATAATCTTGATAATTAACAAGGAACATTAATTATCATAAAAGATTGGTATGCAAGTTAAGTGATGATTAAGTTCTACAAATCATAGGTAAAGAGTTACGAACTTAATTGCATATGTGTATGTTATTGGAACATAGTATAGGACTTGACCCAATGAAATAAACATATGGACTGTGTTATGTGTCATTGTTTATTTCATATGAGTTTGATTCTAAGTTTGAGATGTTCACCTTTTCCACATGAGGATAGGTTCAATAAATATCGTCTAACGTTGATTCCTGATAAAGGCTGCTATAAGGACTATATTTATGTTCTCTTGAATTGTGCGGGGAAAAGTTTTCATCAAGAAAACCGTATGTCCCTCATTAGTATACCTAGTGAGTGATGATATCTGTTTGGGCCCCTTGATGGAGTTGAATTGTTTGCTAGCAACTTATACAATTAACTCTATATCAAGAAATGTATAATCTACAAGATTGACACATTCCTATCTTGGATTATACAAAGATATCGTGTGACATAAGAATCAAACAAAGAAATACTTTTATTTCTTATGCAGGATTGAGATATTGTAACGGTACATTATTTATACGAATTGGGAATCATAACGTGTTGCTAGATACCGCTTATGATTATTGAAAATAAATAACGATTTATTTTCATGGCCAACATAGTATAAATCCTCAAATAGGGTCGCACAAATAGGATTCTAACCACTTGGTGCATTTATTGTTTATTCACAATAATGCGTATTGTGAAATGTGATAAGTTAGTTAATTAATTATATACCGTTATGAACCGTTATAATTAATTAAATTAAAAGGATCATATGGAAACAATTTAATGCATTAGCTAATCATAGATTAAATATTAATGAGTTAATAATTAATTATGTTCAACTTACTTTAATTAGTTTGAGCTAAATTGGGCTTCTATTTAATTGGTTAATTAAAGGCCCGATTTAAGGAATAATGAAGAGACAATTAAAGGGGATTCATTAATTGGTGAATTAATGAATAAAGGCCTTTTATTAATATGGCCCAAGAGAGCCCATTAGGTGGCCTCTTAGGGTGGATGGCATACTTGTAAATAGTATGAAGGTTGGATGAGAGTGGTTGGCTATATAAAGGGGTATCTTTGGGAGCAAACCCTAGCCGTCATTTCCTCTTCCTCTCCCCTCCCTTGCGCCTCCACCTAGAAGAGAGATTTTTCTCTCTTCTCCATGGCTCTTCCCTTCCTTTCCAAGCTCATGTGTTGAGCATCCCACCTCTCTTCCTCTCCATTAAATAGTTAATTAAGAGAAGCAAGGTGATTAGCAAGAGGTTCAAGAGAACTAGCATTCTCTTCGAGCTTGGTGGTGGGTCCTTGGTGGGCTAGAGGCGACTATTGGTGGTGGAGGAGGCGGAGCACGCACGCCACCGACTCCTACGCATTGGATTCGAGCCTCACAAGAACATTTGTGAGAGGTATTACATCCTCCTCTTTCTCTTTTGTTATTTGGTGCCAATTCGATGTTTTGCACTAGGTCCTTTGCACGATTGTGTGTTTCTTTGTTCTAATGGTAGAATGAATGAATTTATGACACTTTCTAACAGTTAGGGCTCCCTAACGCGTTTGTTGACCGCGTTAGGATTCAGAAACTGTACGCGGTCCAATATCGCGTTGGGACTTTTTCCTTATTAAAAAAAATTTTATTGCTTTTTCCTTATTAAAATTTCTGAGTAAATAATTTTTTTTATTAAAAATAACACCAACTCCAACAATAACATTATAGACTATCCAATGACAATTATTTTGAAATAATATAAAATTTGATTATTTATAAATTTTTTATATAGAAAACAAATTGAACGATTTGGATTGATTATTTAAAACTTCTAATGTGAGAACGATCGTATTTGACAGATCTCTATCATAGATTACATTGAACTCTATCATTTTTCAATAATTCATCTATCCATTGAACGAACTGTACGACTTCTCACGTTTGACAATTGACACCAATATTGCTTGATTTAAATATTTAATTAATAGGCTCAGTTCATTCACTTTTTAAACTTTCGATCAAAATTATTTCTGTACGTATGTTTTTTAGATGCTTATTTATTTGTCTTTTTTTTTAGAGTAATTATGCTTATTTATTTGTCAGTTGACATAACAAAATATCATCAACGATCTACCGTAAAATGACCGAGTTACGACCGCCGAACTGTATCGTATAATCGATCGTGTCCAACAGTTGACTCTTCCGACTGGTCCCGAGAACTTAAACCCCGTGTACATGGCGCAAGCGTCGACCTCCGGAAAGACGCTGGCGGACATGCCCGCCGACGCGGTGGCCCACTGCACCGAGTTCATGGAACTCCGCGACGTCGCTAGCCTCGCCGTAACTTGCAAATCGCTGCGCGCCGCCGCCTATTCCGACTACGTCTGGCTCCGCCTCTTCAAGTATTACTCTCTTCTCCCCTCATCAACTCCACTCATTTCTCTTTTCAATTTAATATCTGTCAACGTAATTCATCATAAGTTTAAGTGCTACGAGAGTGGTTTTCGCATTGCAAAACATAATTGTAGATTGGGGGAATAGAATCTGGTGTTGATTTATGTTAAATAGGCTGAATTATTGAACTGATTTCAGCACTAAATTTATTATATCTTATACTGACAAGTAACTTATTGTAGGGAGAGGTGGCCGAATCTACTGCTGAGTGCTGGGGCCTCAGATATCCGAGGAAAGTACGTCACTCGGCTAACTGCAACACAACAGATGACATTTTCGGACCCCTCATTCAGATATATTTCCACAAACCCAACTCACCATGTCCGTCATCTAATTCTCGACAAGTCCAACCTTTGGGCTGCTAAGGTCAGTTGTAGAATGCAATATCTGCTGGTGCACCGTTCTGTGCAATGTTTTTGATTTAATGACCAAATGATTGCAAAACTCGTTTGTGCATATGTTCAGGGACCAGAGGTGGGACAGTATCGACTGGATTCCATGCAATCAGGAGTTGGTATTCAGAGACTTACATCTCATGGATCAAGGATCACAAACATGCGGTATGTTTTGGTCCTTTACTTTCATTAATAAGTGCAAATGGTTCTTTTTTAAATTGTTTCACTGTCTTGTTTTATGGGTGATTTTTTATTCTTAATATCTGACAGGTTGATTCCAATAACTGACACGTGGCTATCTCGAAGTGTGACAAGTAAGGAAAATATGTTGGTAACTTCAAGTGCTGATCGAACCATTCGACTTTGGTGGAAGGTACTGTAGTTCTTAATTTTATAAAAACTTTATATGTGCTAATTACTTCTTTGAAATAAAAATTTTCCTGTATATGTGCTGATTACCATGACTACGAAGTCAATGCTTGTCAAGAAGTTAACAAAAATGAAAAAAAAAAAGAAAGTGAAACGCAGGTATGTTTACTGTATATGAAAAGCTAATGCTTCAGCTTTATTAAATTTTCTATAAACATAGATATGTTTACTGTATATGAAAAGTTAATGCTTCAGCTTTATTAAATTTTCTATCTGAGATAATGATTCTCAAATTGCACCAAATTTCCATGTTCTAACTAAGTGACAAAGACGCACCACTGTATTTTTACTATTTAACTGTAAAGAATTGAATGTTGGTTGTTGTAGCTGTCAAATGACTTTGATTGTTGGTAACTTGGTATATCCAGTTCCCTTTATGCTATAGGGTGTATGATGGAGGCAATAGGCCAATTGCTGTATGAGTCCATGTCATGTGTTACCATCCTACCACAACTGTATCACACAATCTTTATCTCTGTTGCCTTACTAGGTAGGATGCGCAATGGTACATCAGTGCACATTAATCGTGAAACGCAAAATTGGTGAACTTTATAGGCTGTAATTAATTCTTATTTTTCTTCCTAGTAGATGATAGCTATTATATCAAAACTCTAGTTGTGCTTTATTTCAACATTTTGTAATGGTGTTTCCTCTATATAGTGTTTCGGAGGAAAAACATACAAATTTTCTTTCACAAGAAAAGTTCTTCCGCTGAAGAATACAAATAATCTTCTATATTTTCTGTTCATTTTTCACTGAATTTGATATTTTGTGCTCAGTGTTTAAAATTTCTGAAATATCTCTGCCACTGGTAAATATAGTTTTTCTCTTAAACATAGGTGCAAGTAAAGCTCTTCCACTGAAGAATACGAATAAATATCTTCTATCTTTTCTGTTCGTCTTTCACTGAATTTGATGTTTTGTGTTTGGTGCTTAGTTCTGAAATTTCACTTCCACAAATCTATTTCTGAATATGATCTGAATGGAAAACAGCCAAACTCAACTGCGCCCCCTCCCCCCCCAACCAAAAAACAAAAAAAAAAAAACAAAAAGCAAAATATACTCGATACACCCAGCACCAACTTTTCTTGATACTCGTAGATTATGGTGTATTGTCATAGAATGTTATTTCTTGACTAGTACACATTTACCCACAAGATGAGAATTTGTTGCATGTTCTTGAGCTTTATTGGATCGAAGTCTAATTTTGCTTTGCATAAATAGATGTGAAATTATTGTGATTGGTAGAATACCTTGTTCTTTAATTTTAAATTTTGTCGTAAATATCTCAAGCAGTCCAGAAGTCTTCTCAAAGGAGTTTGCAGGATCATTGTGATGTACTTGTTGTTTCTGCAGTAATGAGCCATGTTTAATGTAGGGCAAGTCGCAACGTTGCTTTAAAGGCCACAATGGCCCTGTAACTGCAATTGCTGACAAATTGGTTGGTGGGTTCGGAGATACGAAATTGCTTGCAAGTGGAGGGGAAGATTGTACAGTTAGGGTTTGGTCTGTCGGGTCTGGTCATAAGAATCATACAATAGCAACTTATCATGGTCATGAGAAGCCTTTGTCGTTTCTGGCAGTTGCGTGGTAGGATTCTTTGTAAATCTTCTACAAATAAGTGTTATTTGAGCTCTACTGCTGTTTATTTTATTTTCATCAAGGGTTCTTACTCCAGTAAATTTTACTATTGTTTATGGTATCTCTGAATTTTCTTGTTACATCATGCACTGGACTACTGGTTTTGGTTAGTTTACAGTATAATATTTCTATTGGGTTTTGCGATGTCTGTTTTTTTATCTTATTATTATTACTTGTGAACAGCTGAATCAACCAATTGCTAAATTAAGGTTGAGGCATGCTAATATGAATGATTAAGCTAATGTTTGAAAGTTGGATTGAAGTCGAGCTTTCAGGCAAAACTGTGGATTAATAAACTTAAACTTGTTTGGGCTTTCAGCTAATGTTTGAAAGTTGGATTGAAGTCCTTTTCAATTGCATACTTGCTCAAGAGAGTGAGCTTGTGTTGGTTGTTTGAATTTGTGTCTTATAGGACAACTATGTGTATATAACAGTTCTTTTATGGCATTTCAGGCACAAACCATCCCTCTTAATTAGCATCTCCAAAGACTCAAAGGTAATGATAATTTGTTATTTTATTCTGGAATCATTTTGCATCTACTTTTCAGATTTACCAGCAATTTCTTATGTAGTTCTTTATAATAGAAAAGCCTTTGAGGAATTAATCTCATTATAGTTTCATGTGTACCCTCAATAATTTTAAATCTTGCAAGTGTTAGGTGGTCTCATACTCTCATCTATTTTGGGCATGCCTAAAGATCACACACTGGAGAAAGTGTAACTGAGACCTATTTTTTGAACCTGTAATGAAATCAATGTGACTTGTGTTCTGGACTGGATTTAACATGTATTGTAAATGCTAACCTATCAGTAGATAAATGATGATCTGATTTGCTCATACTTTTTTTTGAGATTTTAATTGCTGCACCCAAAACATTATGCTAATATTAGGAGACTGACATATGCTGTTGTCTTAGATCGTCATTTGTTGGTTATGGGTAGAACCGATTGGAACATTATTAGGAAAAACCTTATTTCTTTTACTTTCATTTTCTCTTTATTTAGATAAGAGCTTGGGATGCAAGTGCCTCTGGCTCATCACCATGTGTGGGGATGACTTCTCTTTCTGGTATACCTGTTGGGATAAAATGCCATGATACAATCTGTTATGTTGCAACCAGATCCTCTGTGATGGCTGTGGACCTACGCACCATGCAAAAGGCTTTTACCTTACCGATTAATTGTACTGTAGTATGTTCCTTTGAGATTCTTCCCTGTAAGTGGATGATGTGTACTGGTGGTAATGACAGGTTAGATCATTGACTTCTGACAGAGGCAATTATGTAATCTGATTATAATTTTCATTACTCTTTTTTTGTTATTTGTTTTTGAGTGTTGTTGCCTTTGATGCTTTTTTGTATCAATTGTGGTCCATTTTATACAGTCACAATTACACCTCTGTGACAAATGCGGCCTTGAATAGCTGCAACTACACCTATGTTAACCTGTTGGGCAAAAAAAGCGAAGAAAATTTGAAAAATGATTAAAGATAGATTGAGAGAGGATTATTCTGTATCCACACACAGGTTCTGATAAACAACAGTTTTGATACAAATGAGCCGCATTTGTTCCTTGGGTAATGATTTCAATTCTTGGTCTGTTACCATTTTGAATTTGTCCCTTCCCCTTATGCTTTATGCAGAGTCTTTTATATATCAAAGGCTTTAAATTTAATGGTCAATAATTTGAACTGTTAATGGTCCAGGGCTTTGCTATGGGACATCCGTAAATCATCCCAGGATTCTACCCCTCTGGCTGAATTGGATTCCAATGGGAGTGTAGCATTGCTGCATATGGATCCGTATAAAGTGGTCACTGCAGGCCCATTCGACCATTATGTCAATATCTGGGATGCTGGCAGTTGCAAACTTCTCAATTCGCTCGATTGCCGTATACCTGGTGAAAATATATTAGCCAATGGTGTATATGCTATGTCCGTAGATGGTTGCAGAATTGTCACCACAGCCTGTTGTTCTGTGTTCGGTGTATTATACTATAGAGACTTTTCAAACTGTAGAAAGCCAGTTTCTCTTGTGGACAGTGAAGCCGGTTCTAAGTTTTGGGAGATCGAAGATTGAAAAATGATTTTTTTATATTTGATATTAAAATTACCCTTCTTGTTTTGAGTTCTCCCCTATTTTCTCCATTTATTTGAATTTTCAATGATAGATTGGGCTCGATTAAATTTGTATTGTGCCTTTTGTTGGGATTCGTTGGTGTTTGATAGAATGTTAGAGAAATTCTTTTGTAAATTTAATAGGTGGAATTACTCTAATTCCTGTCTCAATATGATCTAAATCAAAGAGTACAAATTTTCTTTATGTAATTAATGGTCGGGTTAAGCTATTAGTTTCTTAAAATAGGTACTTTCCAGCCCTACGGGTGATTTTGCTCTGTGCACCCATTGCTGAGAGAACAAAGGAATCTAGATGTTGATACCCCACATTACAGTGAAATTCAATAGGTAATAATTAACACAGGTTTTGTGATGAGGTTAAAAGCTTGCTACAAGGAAGTGTGCGTGCAGCCTTGTCCATGCAAAGAGGAGATTACCTGACAAAATTATTTGAGTCGATGTGATCAGATAATTCCCTGGTTAAAATAGTATATTCCATTGCTTCTAAAATCATTGTATTTTAATACTTTATTTTAATGTATTAGAAAGCTTCCAATGCCCCCACAAGAAAAAAGGGAATGAAATTTAGAATTTTAGGAAAGGAAAAGGAGGTATGAAGTTTTGTTCTCTAAAAAAAAAAAAAAAAAAAAAAAAAAAAAAAAAAATTGAATGAGGTACAAACAAAGCAGCACCCCTTTACTGATAACAAGCAGAAATATATGCTAAGAGTGTACCAACCCTGTTAGGAGTGTGGAGACCATTAATGACACGTGGCACGTTGACACGTGTCTGGTCAAGGACGAAGTCTTTTCTCATGAAGAAACGAGTATGGCGTGCATGGACACCTGTTACATTCTCGGTCACAGCTAAGGCGTGAAGGTCACGAGAGATGTGTGAAGACAAGTGAATCTTCCTTGACACGATACTTACATGAGAAGGAACGAGACTTTATCTTTTTGGTCTATTTATATTTTCACTCCTATGTAATCTAAAGTACAGTACAGTGTAGTGCATGAGTAAGTTTTAGTTAGCCATGTTAGGTTAACTAGTGAAACTTATTGTATCTTGTACTCAGTTATTCTCTCTTGATAATAAAGCAATTTTAGTCTTGGCATATGAGATTGCACTTTCCTTCTAGACAAATATCCTCAAAGTTAAACTCTCTCTTTGTTATTGCAACTGATACATTTGTGTGTTGCATGTGTTGTGTAAAGATTGCTAATCCTAACTCTGAAGTGACTGAAGAGTGATTAACCACTTGGGATCTGATCCTAACAACTGGTATCAGAGCCAGGTTCCTCATGGTTGGAGAAGAAGGTAAGCGTTTTGCAACAACATGGAAGACGACAAAGTCAATGTCAAGGTTTTCAATGGTAAGCACTTTAGTTTCTGGAAATTCCAGATTACTAATATGCTCCATGCGAAAGAGTTGGAGGATACTCTTGAGGAAATAAAACCCAAGGACATGGAGGATAAGGTATGGACTAAAAAGAATCGCCAAGCACTTGGTGTGGTGTTGAACACATTATCCATTGATGTAGCATCACACATCATGGACCAGACAACAATCTATGGCTTGATGAAACGGCTAGCTGAGCTGTATGTCACAACCTCGAGTTCAAACAAACTTCATCTCCTGAGACGGCTATTTCACCTCAAAATGGCCGAAGGTACTCTTGTGACAGAGCACCTTGGTGAGTTCAACCTCATTGTTAATGAATTGAAAGCAACAGGTGGCTCATTGGATGATGAGTTGTTGGCGCATTGTTTGTTACTCTCAATGCCTGATAGTTGGTCCACAGTCATTGATGTGATTTGTGGCAACTCAAAAGTGACTCTTGACCTGGTTCGTGATCGCATAGTAAACGAAGAAATTCGTAGAAGGGAGCGAGGCGATGCAACGGGTGCGGCCCTAAGTGTTGAAAGGGGTCGAAGGAGTCAGAAGGGCGGAAACAAGCATGCGAGGTCTAAGTCGAGGGGTAAAGGCGGATTTCGAGCCAAAAGTGAGTCTAAGTGCTGGAATTGTGGCAAGCCTGGCCACATGAAGCGAGATTGCAAGGCGCCGAGAAAGGCGAAGAGAGAAGATGAGTCTAACTCGGTGAACGCAGCAGCCGGGGACGACTCTGGAGATGCTCTTGTTCTTTGTGTTGATAGCCCGATTGAATCATGGGTTCTTGATTCAGGTGCATCTTTTCACTCTACCTCTTGTAAGGAATTGATCAAAAATTTTGTACCTGGGGAATATGGCACAGTATATTTAGCGGATGGAAAACCATTAAGTATAACTGGCAAAGGTGATGTTCACATTAAATCTGATAATGGGTATAAGTGGGCATTACATGATGTTCGATATATTTCTGGGTTGAAGAAGAATTTAATTTCTGTGGGTCAATTGGACAAAGAGGGATTTAGAATTATCTTTGGAGAGAGTTCTTGGAAAATTGTGAAAGAAGCACTGGTAGTGGCGCGCGGTACCAAGACAAGTACATTGTATTTGATAAATAGCAGTGTACCTTTGGTGGCGGTTGCGGGGGCTAAGGCCGACCCGAATTTATGGCACAAAAGACTGGGGCATATGAGTGATAAAGGAATGAAAGTTCTAGCTACAAAAGGATTACTACCGGCTATGAAATCGGTGGAAATTGACTTTTGTGAAGATTGCGTGTTTGGCAAGCAGAGGCGAGTTAGTTTCTCAAAGGTCGGACGAGAGCGCAAGGAGAAAAAGTTAGAACTTGTGCACACTGATGTGTGGGGACCGGCACCGGTCCAATCCCACAGTGGCTCACTATACTATGTCACATTCATCGACGATTCCACTCGCAAAGTGTGGGTGTACTTTCTCAAGCACAAGTCTGATGTGTTTGGAGTGTTTAAGAAGTGGAAGGCGGAGGTCGAGAATGAAACCGGCTCTAAGCTTAAAAGCTTGAGATCGGACAATGGTGGCGAGTATGATGGAGCTAATTTCAAGAGATTTTGTGCTGAGCATGGAATCAAGCTAGTACGGACGGTCCCAAATCGACCACAACAAAATGGGATCGCGGAGAGGATGAACCGAACTCTCAACGAGCGTGCTAGAGCTATGCGGCTTCATGCCGGTCTACCCAAGGTGTTTTGGGCAGAGGCAATCAACACGGCGGCCTACCTCATTAATCGAAGTCCCTCGATGGCATTGGGACTCGAGTTGCCGCAAGAAAAGTGGTCGGGTAAAAAGGTATCTCTTTCTCACTTGAAAACTTTTGGGTGTATGGCATATGTGCATGTGGATTTGGAAAAGAGGGACAAATTAGATGCTAAAGCAAAGAAATGTATTTTCATTGGGTATGGGACAAATTATTTTGGGTATAGATTTTGGGATGAGGGAAATAGAAAGATAATTAGGTCCAAAGATGCTACTTTTAATGAAAATGAGTTGTATAAAGAAAGATCCAAATCCAATGTACAAGAAGTGAGAAATGTGACTATTGAAATTCCCAAAAGTGATGATGCAACCGAATTGGCCGATGATGCGGCTGATGTGCCAGAAGAAGAACATGACCCACAAGTGCCAGTGTTGAGGAGGTCTACTCGAATTCGTAGACCAAACCCAAGGTATACTCCTTCCTTGGATTATTTGCTCTTAACTAACTCTGGTGAGCCTGAGGATTATAAAGAGGCGGTTGAGTCGAGTGATGCGGTTAAGTGGGAGCAGGCAATGATGGAGGAATTTGAGTCTCTTGAAAAGAACAAAACATGGGACTTGACCAAATTGCCAGAAGGAAAGAGGGCGCTACAAAGTAAGTGGGTATTTCGAGTTAAAGATGAAGTTGATGGTAGTAAGCGATACAAGGCAAGATTGGTGGTCAAGGGGTTCTTGCAAAAGAAAGGTATTGATTACACCGAGGTTTTCTCACCAGTGGTAAAGCTCACAACCATTCGAATGGTTCTCGGGTTTGTAACGACCGAGAACTTGCATCTGGAACAACTCGATGTGAAAACGGCATTTCTCCATGGTGATTTGGATGAAGAAATTTACATGGTGCAACCTGAAGGATTTGAAATTCAGGGAAAATAGGGTCTAGTGTGCAAATTGAAAAAGAGTTTGTACGGTTTGAAGCAAGCACCAAGGCAATGGTACAAGAAGTTTGACAAATTCATGTGTGATCATGCATTTAAAAGAAGTGGCATGGACCATTGTTGCTACTTCAGGTACTTTGGTACTTCCTTTGTCATTTTGCTTTTGTATGTTGATGACATGTTAATTGCTGGGAATTGCATGAAAGAAATAAACAAGTTAAAGCAAGAATTAGCAAAGGAGTTTGAGATGAAGGATTTGGGTCCAGCAAATCAAATCCTAGGCATGCGCATTTCTCGTGACCGAGCGGCAGGAACACTCACTCTGTCGCAAGAGAAGTACATCAACAAGGTGTTGGAAAGGTTTCGAGTGCAAGATGCAAAGCCAAGGTGTACCCCGCTGGGAGGACAACTCAAACTTTCCAAGGCTCAAGCACCAAAGACTGATGAAGAGCGAGATCACATGGTGGCCGTCCCTTATGCCTCGGCGGTCGGCAGCCTCATGTATGCAATGGTATGTACTAGACCCGATATTTCTCATGCAGTGGGAGTTGTGAGCCGTTACATGGCAAATCCTGGTATGGCATACTGGGAAGCAGTAAAATGGTTGCTAAGGTACTTGAAAGGAACTTCAAGTGTGGCACTGTGTTTCAAGAAAAGCAGTGTGGGTTTAGAAGGGTTCGTTGATGCGGACCTGGGTGGTGACATGGATAATCGGAAAACTACATCCGGTTATGTTTTCACGTGGGGTGGTACGGCTATTAGTTGGATGTCAAGATTGCAAAAGTGTGTAGCTCTTTCAACAACAGAGGCCGAATATGTTGCAATCTCAGAAGCCGGTAAGGAGATGGTTTGGTTACTTGGTTTTCTCAAGGAGATTGGTAAGGATCAAGGATGTGGAGCACTCTACACCGACAGTCAAAGTGCTCTGTGTCTTGCAAAGAATCCGGTGTTTCACTCAAGGACCAAACATATCCAGCTCAAGTACCACTACATTCGTGATGTCATTGAAGATGGTACCTTGTCACTGAACAAGATCGCAGGTGCAGAAAATCCTGCAGATATGCTGACAAAGGTGGTCACCACTGATAAACTGAGGTTGTGCTGTACCTCAGTTGGGCTCGTTCACTAAGTTGAGTGGGAGCTGATTGCCAAGTCTATGGAAAATTGCTAAGAGAAGTTGAGTACACCGTCGGGATGCCGATGTTGGAGTATGGTGGAGCACCGGGACGCTGGTGTCATCATTGAGTCTCCAAGTGGGAGATTGTTAGGAGTGTGGAGACCATTAATGACACGTGGCACGTTGACACGTGTCTGGTCAAGGACGAAGTCTTTTCTCATGAAGAAACGAGTATGGCGTGCATAGACACCTGTTACATTCTCGGTCACAGCTAAGGCGTGAAGGTCACGAGAGATGTGTGAAGACAAGTGAATCTTCCTTGACACGATACTTACATGAGAAGGAACGAGACTTTATCTTTTTGGTCTATTTATATTTTCACTCCTATGTAATCTAAAGTACAGTACAGTGTAGTGCATGAGTAAGTTTTAGTTAGCCAGGTTAGGTTAGCTAGTGAAACTTATTGTATCTTGTACTCAGTTATTCTCTCTTGATAATAAAGCAATTTTAGTCTTGGCATATGAGATTGCACTTTCCTTCTAGACAAATATCCTTAAAGTTAAACTCTCTCTTTGTTATTGCAACTGATACATTTGTGTGTTGCATGTGTTGTGTAAAGATCGCTAATCCTAACTCTGAAGTGACTGAAGAGTGATTAACCACTTGGGATCTGATCCTAACAAACCCAACATCTGTCAATCCAAAAACATCAAATTGGTTCACATGTTCATGGCACCTTGTTAGCTGTCTAGAATAAAAACCATTTAAGGTTATAAGGAAACAAGTATCCAACAGGAGCTGGAATCCTGGTACGAGGTTCAGCATGAATGCGTGATAATTTGTGCCAGCATGGCCTACTCCCCCATTTGTACTTGTCTCTTTTCTGTGTGGTCTTAATCCAAAACATCACAAATTTGGGAGCACGGTACCTGCAGCCGCTAACAATTTTGGTATCGCATATGCCTGCTGCTTTGCTTTTTATGTGGAAAAATAAATTCCAAGATGAAGGCAATGCATTTGGTCACAATTTATCTTTTCTCAATAACTAGTAAATTCCTTTTGATAGATACACTTTTGTTGGTCATTGTACATGGATCCTGTTCCTTTCTCTTTGGATATAATTGTGGCAGTGGCTGTTCTCAATTATTACGAGGTCCACGTATACAACAGAAATTATATAATTTCAGTAATAAAACTGTTCGTTGTTACGACACAATAGTAATTAATTAACAGCTATTTTGCATTGTCTTGGCCTGAAAAAAATTTGTACAAAATGACTGGCTGATTTTAATTTACTTTCCTACAGCTAAAATCTGATGTGATGCATCCAACCAGTAGTGTCTTTAGACAAAACACACTGGCATCCTACCAAAAGTATGTAATACTTCACCAAGCAATATCACTCCGTATGGATTAATAATTGAGATAGTAGTGGCATGATGCATGCTTTACCAAGCCAATTCAATGCATGAACAAAGAACCTTTACGCCTGTTATTCCTGTTACCTAATATGCTTTCTCATGTGACCTAGATAGGCTTAACTGTTGACAATAATAACTAGTTGTTACATTGCATGTGAAAACAATACAACATTATACTGTCAGTTATCCTTAACAGAAAAGACTGTGGGCTGGAGGTTTTTGGTTGTGTGATTTCTGTGGGCTAGAGTTGAATCTGCTGGATTGTTTTTAGCAAAATATGATTTATACCAGTACAGGTGTAGTGTATTATTTGATGGCTGTGTGCTACTGACGTTTATAGTTAACACGGAGATGAATTTTGAAAAGGTCATCGGTTGAAGTTTAGTACAGGCTCACCCTTTTGATGTTGTGTATATATAGTTCAACCTTAATCTACATTAAGATTGAACTCAAAAGCTTGTAATATCGACTGATAAACCTCAATTAACTAATTTTTTCTGTACCAATTATTCCCACTCCTTCCAGTTGTACCCAAAAAATGGGATTCCCAAGCTTCGAATATTCAATAACTCCTGTTAAAAATTAATTGCATAAATCGAAATAGTTCTCATATTTTTCAAATAAATTACCAATTTCATATAACTCTTATCATCCTTATAATATTCAAACTTAACAAAACCTATCCAAGAATTAAGGCTGGCATGTTTTTTTTCTAATGGTTTAGGTATTATCTCAATCTAGTGGAACATACTTTAAGAAGTAAGAAATTGTCTACTATATATGCTTACTGTCAAAATGCATGCATCTCCTCGACTCCTCTCAATGTGCCGCTTTTCCTAGAAAGTTTTTTGAGCAGTCTAAAAACCCATACATAGAAGGAAATATAAAAACTAAAGCTGGATTGGAAGACTTTGTAAAAGGAGAGTTACTAAAAGCAATCCACTCCAAAAGAACTTCGTGTAGAATTTATTTCTATTCTTTTCTTCTTTCTCCATTATTTCTTTTCTCTCTTCTGTTGCCTAATCAGCGTCAGGATCGCTGATCTATTTTCTTCTTTTAGATAGATTTTTTGTAATTTAAATTAGCCACTGGCTGATTTTGTAACAAACTTTATTTATCATTAATACAAAAGATATATGGGGGCTTCGACCCCCATTTTTCTTCAAAAAAAGAAAAAAGAAAGAAAGAAAGAAAGGAGAGTTACCATATTGAAAGTACAATTTACAACCCTTTCTTTTCATTTGGTAGAATTTATGTATTATACTTGAAGAAGTTACAAATATCTAGACTTAAGAATCTTTTTCAGAAGTATATATATATAATTTATTTCTAAGTTCGATGTTTTGAGATCTTTTATTTTTTTATAAAATTACTTAAATCGTATTGATAATTTAAATGCTCCAAAACAAAAAAATTTTTGCCTGCTGAAGGAAATTATTATTATTTTTTTTTTGGTTCCCTCTAAAAATTATGTTTCGTTAGAACTTAGAAAGAATAAAAAATAATAAACATGTGCAATTTATTTTGCCGAGACACAGGGAGAAACAATTGATTTCGATATATATACTAAATATCTATTCTAGTTTCAAATAGGCTATTATGTTTTTATATTTAATTGTAAATATTTTTATTTATGAGAATATCTATTGTGAACCTTGGTTCATAGAGCCTTCTGTGAACCATGACCGTTTGATCGATGGTTTTGCAAATTGACAAATCTAAATTTACCAATCCAATCTATATATTGAAATCTCATAGAAAACCAAATTTTACAATTTTTGAAATTTTTTTACTATTTTTTTTATTTTTTAAAACTTGTTATTTTTGGACGATAATTCACTAATTATAGTCCAAAAATGGCAAGTTTTAAAAAATTCGAAAAAATAGTAAAAAAATTTTTAAAATTGTAAAATTTGGTTTGCTATGAGATTTCAATATATATATTAGATTGGTTAATTTAGATTTGTTAATTTGCAAAACCATTGATCAAACGGTCATGGTTCATGGAGCACTAAATGAACCATGGTTCACAATAAATATGAACGTCAAATTGTTTGTAACAAATGATTACGAACCTCAATATATTTTTTTTTTTGGTCAGCATAATTAATTAGCTTACCAGGGTGATCTGTTTATATATATTTACTTATACCTAAATCATTATATAAATGACGAGCAAAAATGGACTTTGCTCCATAATCACATGTATCATGCTTATCATTTCATAATATGTACACTCTTTATCCACCTCAGACAGAGGCACCTACCCGATTGATTTAGTAACTGAACCAACCTTCGATCTCGATCGTACGTACCACTTGTGGAGCACATTGTTGGAGCTCTTACGAAATAAAATATTATTTATTGAAATGCCATATCTTTTATCTATTTGATCTACCACTGTCTCATCAGTCCTCTTAAACTATGCTATCTAGCATGCATGCACATATCTTTGTCTACCTCTTATTAAATAACAATTTTTTGACCGAACCTGAAGTCTCCAATTTGTCATCTCCGAAATATCTGTTGAACAATTAGAAGCAATTTCAAAATCACATGGAATATGTAGAATATTTCCTTTAATTAATTAAACTAAAAGTAAACATTGGTAATAAATAAAAATATCACATATATTGGAACTAGCTTGACAGATATTTTAAGTATGTTAACTATATAACTTTAGTTCATATAAGCAAAAAAAAGGTTATTCTTATGCTCATTTTGATTCGCACAACTTCACAAGCTCCCATAGTAATGTTGAGGATCTTATGATCTAATACATTTTGATAATCTTTTCTTAACCATCAAATGATTAGAATATATTTGTACGGAGGATTTTGTGTTATTTATACTGGAGTCAATTCTGGTGACATTTAGCAAATTTCTTTACGGATCATAGACTTTGAGCTTTATACGTGACTCAAACGACCCGTAACCCGAGTTTTATATATACAACTATACAAGTGGTGCTTTCAAAAAATAATAAGCAAATACAACTGAGCTGGTTTGCCTTTTTACATTAATTACCAGCTACATAACAGAAAACTTTATTCATGTACAGAAAGATGACGAAGTTATTTTAATCGAAATCTGCGAAGTAATGCAATTTTGTTATTTTCTTTTAAATTGACATTTTTTTTTACTGTGTCCTTAAATTTTTGTTTGAAATCATTATCTTCTCTTTAGTGATTGACAGATTGTAAAAGTTCTGGACATTAATTCATTAAAGTTTGCGACAGAACTAGCTGACCGCTCTTTCTCTATTTTAGTGGAGATTTATATATTGATCATGTGGTTATGTCTGGGGCTCAGTTTTTCAATTATATGGGATATTCCAAGCGACATGATGAATGATGCATCCAGAGTCTATTGATTTATTTTATTTGTTATTAGTCGGGAGGACCACCTCAATTTCAATCAAAATACCAGTGAGATTTGGATTCGAATCTCTACTGTAAAAAAAATATAGGCCATCTTCAAATAACCATTGGGAAATTAAAGAATATGCCATTATTATCATCAGCTCGGAGACTAAGTGGTAAAATCTTTTTTTTTTTTTTTAAGCAATGCTGAGAATTAGTTACGAAGTAACTAGTAAAATTAAAACTAAAAACTGAAAATTAGATTTATGAATTCTGCAAGTGAGTGCATATGCATCCAACATGGCGCAGCAATTTAGTGCATAGTAACGAAGTTCTCAAATAATATTTAATATTTGTATTAACGAATTACTTAATTTAATAAATACTTAAATAGTTTTAGAACCTTTCTGAATAATTTCTGAATTTCCAAATTATAATGCATTTTCAATCATTTAAATCATATTTACCAAAGAGTAATACTAGAGTCAAACATATTTGACGACAAACTCGATCTGAACGTCAACTATTTAAATCTCAAATAGCCAATCTGAACCATTCAGTATAATTTCCATATTGAAATTTCTTTAGTGACCAAAGTTTATATTTGTTCAAATATTTGAATTTTTTAATTTTTAAAATTGGCGGGTGCATAAGTAATTGGATTAAGAATTTTCTAAAATTCCAAAAAAATAAATTCCAAAAAAAATAAAAATTTAGAAAGTATTATATTTGGTCTTCAAGGAGATTTTATTATAGAAAAAAATTAAGCAATTTGAATTGATCATTTTAATATTAAAAATTATGTTCATCAAGTTAGATGGATACACCGTTAAACATGTTTGATTCTGGCATTAGTTTTTAGCAAATATCAAATTTATTGAGCTTCTAAGTATTACATGCAAATATGACGAAATTATTTAAAAATGTTTAACTCGAAACATTTTTATTTATAAGATGAAAAGAACAAATATGCCGAAATAGATGAAGTTTTTCCGTCGGCACTCATCGGTAATATGATATGCTCATATTAATTCTGTGGCAGTGAAATAACTGACATGCATTGATTAGCAAGCTCTAGAAGGGAATGAGATCTACTGCCAAGTGGTAAAATAAGTGAAGAATTGAATCATACGTAAAACATGGAAAATATTATCATATTTTCCATCTTCATATTTGATTTTTTTTTCCTCTTACATTTTAATTTGGAGGTTAAAAAAGAAAAAATATTATGGTTGAATTGATTTAACGGATCGGTTAGTCAAATCCGACTAGATCTCAATCTGAAAGGTTCAAATGATTGATTCGAAGGATTTAGTATGATCTTTTGGCTATTTGATATCTCTGTGTTGAGTAATTGAGATATGATTGGATTCGACTAAATCCTGCGTGAAATCGATTTGACCATAGCATATATATCTTGCTAACAAAATATGTTATAAAAGTGACAAAAAATTACAGATACTAAACCAAATAAGAATAATATAAAAAAATCATTTCTTTTTTCTCTCATTTTTTTTACTTTTATCTAACTTCTATAAATCTAAAAAGGTGTTGGAAAAACATAAACCGCTCTAGAAGCGATACATGCTGGCTGATTGGGACAACAAAAAGACCTTTATCAGCGTACCTCTCCGGCTGTCCTAAGAGTCATAGTGGCATCCATACGTCAAGGAGGGATCAAGACAGAGTAAAAAGATATTTACATTCCTCTTGCTTTTCTTTTAATTAATCAAGTTGAATCCCTAATTAATTTTTTCCATGTGTAAAAGCACGTACGATTGTACTCCATCAAGTGCATTCTCTTACTCTGAAAGCGAATGTGGAAAAAGATGGAAAGAACAAATTATTAACTCTGCCTTTGTAACCATGAATATGACAGAAAGCAAAGGACATAATTCTCCTTTTAGTCGGACGTTCGCTCAGATATTTGTGTGCCTTAATGCGCGAAAAAAGAAATATAGTTTATACCACGGCACAAATTAATCATGCGAAATTATGCACGATATACCTGAGATGTAAATATTTGTTTTTTTTTTATAATAGAAGCAATTTCAATTGTCGTAAACTTTTCCTATTACAAATTTTGATTTTTAACAAAAAGTAACTTCATGAATCATCCAAAGTGATTCAACAAAGAAAAACAAAAGAAAATCAAAAAGACGAATTGGTTGTAATCTTTATAATGTAAACTCTGATAAGCTACATCCAAATGCAAGTATCTTAACCGGCCGATTAACGTCGCAGTATTGAATCAGTAAATAGTTTTGTACAAGATGCAAGAGTTGGATTACCTACTTTGAATCTTGGTCGACGCTCTTTTATTTTTTTTAGTTCATTAATATAGGTTGACTCTTTAATTATTTTATCATATAAGTGGACTTGTGCCGAATTCCGGTGCCATAAATTTTGGTATTTCTTGTCAAATTCTTTGTTTGATTTATTATGACATAATTTATTTTGGAAGAAAAAATTTTAATCCGCGATTATGATATCTGATTTGATTGAATTATATGAATCTTAATAAAATTTTCTAAAGTTATGCATTTTTTAAATCATATCTAGATAAAAAAAAAAAAAAATTGCTCTTGAGCAAAATACTATGCTAGCTACTAGTGTTCTTACAAACAATAAAAATTAAAAAACAAACTGTGTCCAAACATGGCACAACATGGCATGGGTTAAAGATGGTAAATTTTATGTAATAACCATAATATCTTTATATTATATTGTATATTATTAAAGGATAATTTTGCGATTTAAACGTATAATCCATGCATCATAAATATGAGTATATAACCATGCCTCATGAAAATTAAATGTATCAAATACGACATGGCACGACACGTTCAGAAACAATATGGCAAGAGACGAGATGAGAGGGTTGTCATGTTCGTTATAATTTGACATGAAATATTTTAATACAACACAACACAACACGATATGACACGTGATTCGGACACAATGCGTTTGACACAACACGACATGGCATGACACACATTTAGAACTCTACTGGATACTATATATCTGCATATATGACCGTTATTTTGTAAATTAATATTCACAAATGATGAACTGTTAAAGTCTTATTCAGATATGATTTTATTTTCAATATCCTTAGGAATAAACAGAGAATTTCAAAATTGTAAGTAATATATCAGAATTTACAAAATTTGTAAATTATTTTTTAGTTATTCATAGAATTTTGTTTTCTTCCTAAATATATTACAATTTCAATATTTTTATATGCAAAGAAAATGTCAAAGTCAAATGGGATCACATTTTGATTTTTGAGTTTCAAATGACGAGCCATTCATTATATTATTTACATTGAAATATTATTGAAAATCAAATATTTTTTATTTTATTATTTTTAAATATCTGCAATAATATTATTAGACATATTAAAAAATTTGAACTAGCAAATAACAAAGATTTTTTAAGAACCAAAACTATTTGAAAATGTCTGACCCCTTTCAAAAACTTGAATAAACTGGAGAGCAGTACTATTGTATACAAAAACAGATGAGTACAAAAGGGGCTATTTGAAAATGTCTGACCCATAATATAAAATATTAGAGGAACTTATAATATAAGAAAAGGAGAACAGTATTGTCTGAATCAGCCCACAGAAAAGGCAGAAAGCATAGTAACATACTTGGAATTCTTCCACGGTTTCTAAAACCCCCAACAACATGGTATCTTGGACTTTGGACCAGCAGACGTTTAATTTAAGGCTCCATGCGGATCTTGGCATGATGCTTGATCCAACCCGTTATTAAATTAATTACCATTTTCTTATCGGAGTTTTCCATAAAGATGGGCCCGTTAAAGTAAATTTTTAGATTTTATATTGATTTTTTAAGATAAATTTAGGTCCACCCTTCCAACTTATTTTTAAATTAAATTTCTATGAAAGACCCAGTGGGATTTCGAATATGTGACATTTTATTAAGAGCCGGTTCTTAGATTTTGTATTGATTTTTACTTCCTAAAAGATTACATGAGAGCTACATTCTAACAAAATATTACATTTTCTTTTGGGCACATTTTATAGTGAACTAACTTTTTTATATGGACTGAAATTCATGCAATTTTTTCATAATTATAAACGGATTGATAATGACGCAAGTTCAGTTCGAAATTTGAGTCAACACTGAATATCAATTTTTTTTTGTTTCGAAATAATTATGTCCAGGTAACATTCAATACAAAGAATTTATAATTGTATGATTGATGTGCGTCATTAAACATAATGTACTACTTTTTCTCTGTATATGTTCTTAAACAAACATGTCTGATTATTTTTTCAAATGTAATTTTTTATTGCAATTTAGTAATCAAATTCCACGAATTTGCAATCAAAATTAGCAGTGTTTGGTAGCACTAAGATAATGATGAAGAAATTTATCTACGTATAAATGATAAATCTAGGATATACCGCTAAGGATACTATTTTTCTGAAATGGTACATGCGAATTCAAAACTTGGCTGAAAGATCTGTATATCTTAATTTGCAAGATTAAACCACTCTTTTATTCAAAGTAAAATCTAAAATATCTCTATATAATAAAGAGATGTTGCCTAATTCAAAAATTTTGATTGTTTATTTCGGATCAATCTATATTTTAAATTTTTAACATAAAAAATAATAGCATATTTGCATTAAATTTCGAAGATAACTTTTATCTGTATTTCATAGTCTAAAGTTATAAAATGTAACACAAACAATAGAGTTAATTTCCATCTTGACAGTCACTGTCAAGCATGTCAAAAAAACAATAAAGTTAATTTCAGAATTATGGATCCGAGAATCCTCAGTAGATCCGGTATTAAATGGGTATGGTGAGATCCTTCAGATTCTACCCAATAACATGATTAAACAATTGACATAACAGAGAAATTAATGCCCCCTTATATTTATATACCCGTTTCCGCTCGCAAACCCACCGCGATTCTTCTCGCGGTATGAACTAAACCTAGGAAAGAAAGCACTTTCATCCCTTCGAAGGAAGCATCAAGAGAGAAATTCCACATATAAAAGCTCTTTCAATTGCGCACCCAACCCAGAAACCAAAATAAAACCCCTAAAAAAAACCAAATTTACAAGCCCAAACCCCTCTGTTCTTGAAAAAATTGTATAATTGGACAGCTTGTGTGTTTAGTTTTGCACCTTGCTCAGATTCTTGACTTATGTTGGTTGGAGCACAACTTACTTCTTCAGAGAGAGGCAACAAGAAAAGCCGCAGACGGCAAAAGAGAAGCAATACCGGTACGATGCAAACTGCTGTCCAACAGCTATTCGAGACATGCAGGGAGGTGTTCTCTGGTCCTGGTACTGTACCATCTCCTGGAGATGTAATGAGGCTGAAATCTGTTCTAGGTATGCTCAAACCTTTTGACATTTTGGAAAATTTTTCATTTCTGATTATATCATTGTTTTTCAAACCTTTTGTTGATAATTTCTTAATTTATAACAATTAAAACAAATACAAATACAAATACAAATGCTACTATGGTAGGTTCAAACATCAATATCTTTACTTACCCTAGATATGAGATGTTTGTTTGAAAGTTTAGTATCCATCTATGTAGCGAAATGCAATGTTAAATTAAGTAAAATGTAGAGAAATTCAAGTTTTGTTAATTAAATGACCACTTGCTTTCACTGCAAATACCTAAACTAATTGCTATTTTCCCATCACCCCTTATTAAGTTGGTTTTCTTTTAGGTATTTTAATAAATCTGAAAGACAACTGTGTACATATCAATATACGAATATTAACTCAACTCGTGCATGTATATTAATAACTAAAAGACATATATGATAGTTAAATAATGTCATGTTTCACCGCCTTGTAAAGTTAATCATGACATGAATCATGATGCTAGCGTCCGTGTATTTTTCCTTTATTTTTCTATCCTAGCAATTTATATATATAAGCTACATGCGTGGGGAGATAATATATAATATTTGTGCCAAAATAGTACTTTTGATGGGGTGTACACCAGCCGCACAGGTTGGTACTAGGTTTCTTTGGGATCTAAAAAATTATTGCATTGTCTTCACTTTTAACCAGCTTGCTTATGCTTTCCGACTGGTTTCTAGAGAAACCTTTTTCCCTTCTTTATAACAACCTTTGGCGTTTAGTTTTCTTCAACTTGTCTTACCTCAAGGCATATTCTTTTAATTAATACTTGTATTAAATATTGAGTTTGGTACTACTTAACCCAAATTGGTTGCAGAAAAACTAGTTAATAGTTCAATTAAAGAGAGAGAGAGCCTCAAATGAAATGTAAATCATCAAACTACAGCCAGCAAAAGGCATCAATTTTTGCTTTTCTTAATCTTGATAAATAGTGGTACGATGTAAAGCTTGGTGTTAAACTGTTAATAGATGCTTGAACACACTCCTCCATTTCCCAATTAATTCTTTTGCTTTGTAAAATTTTTTTATGTTATTTCAAAAATGTTAAACTATTGTCCTTTATTTTATGCAGATACAGTAACAGCTCAAGATGTAGGTCTAAATCTAAACATGAGGTGCTTTCGACAAAGTGATGGCCAGCAGCCTCGAATCACATACCTACATCTCCATGAGTGCGATAAATTCTCGGTACCAGCTCATTAACTAAACATTTTATCTATCATTCCATGTAGCTAAAACTACCAATGTGCAACACAAAGATGTAAAGTTCATACGCAAGATCTGGTTGTTACAGATTTTTTGAAGTAAATGTACACCAATGTGAAACCAATATTATGCAAATATCATAGTAGAAACAATTGTTATACTCTAACCAGAGTGTTGGCACCCAACCATTTTATAATATTCTGAGATTTAAGTGCATACATGTCCAAACTATTACAATACCTATTGTAATCAGGGCATATACCATATATCAGTACCATTACATCCTTCTACAGTGAAAATAAAAACTACTAATAAGTATACCAGTAAATGCTCTAATCTCTATTTGAATTTGTACTGCAGATTGGCATATTCTGTTTGCCTCCATCTGGTGTAATACCTCTGCACAACCACCCTGGCATGACAGTTTTTAGTAAACTCCTCTTTGGCTCGATGCACATCAAGTCATATGATTGGGTAGACACACAAAATGATCCATATGACAGTTTCCCCAGCCACACAAACAATAGTAAGTCTTTTAAAAATCCTATTTTTAGTGTTAAACAGAAACAGATAGAAGTGAGAAAATAAATATTTTTCCATTATCCTTCAATATTTTCAATTGGAAAAGATAAAAAGAACTTACAGAAAAGCAGTTGTGACATGTCTGATGGAACAATAACCACCTTATCTGAAATTATACAAGTTGATTGACTTATTCTTGTTGTGTGAAGTGCAGGTGGACAAGTGGGCCCAAGTTTAGCCATGGTCAAATCTGATGGAGTAGTTACAGCTCCCTGTGATACTGCGGTTCTTTTTCCAAATGATGGAGGAAATATGCATTGTTTTACGGCACTGACACCGTGTGCTGTGTTGGATGTTCTTGGCCCACCTTACTGTGATGACGAAGGCCGACACTGCACTTACTATAATGACTTCTCATTCACATCTTTTCCTGGTACCATATTTTTGTCAGCAATGCAAATATTCTTTCTGATCGGATTTGAAGATTTTGTTATGTTTCATGTCCCCAAAAGAATCAAATTTAGTGTAATTTTAAAGCCTTATCTAATTTATTTACCCTGTCTATTGTCCCAAGGCAAAAGATAAAGCAACCATGTGATTTTTATCAAATAATTATTGCAATCAATATTTTCATAATTAGTTTTCTAACTGTTTTCAACTATGTAGGAGATGCAATAATACAGAGCAACGGTGATAGTTATGCTTGGCTGGAGGAGAGAGAGAAGCCGGAAGATTTTGTCGTAGTCGGTGCACCTTATAGGGGTCCGAGAATTATCGAAAATTGATTTGTTGTAAACATCAATATGCTATTTTGGAAATGAATGAACTCTCCCCTATTTAGCTGTAAATATGTCATGAAGGAAATGAGGGGTGTGGGGTTAGGGGAATTGGTATTGGTTACGAGCTTCAAGAAGATAGATGTAACCAGGAAATCTTAATTGGTTCAATTTAGAAATTGTTGACCGAGAAGGAACTTAATAATGTAATCAATTGACTTTGCTCTCTCTCTCTCTCCCCCCTCTCCTCCCGCACATGTCATCTCTTGCTTGTTTGCTTAATTCCAATCGTGTAAGAATATTGTATATTTGGATTGGAACTCTGTGCAGAAATTTTCTTAAATAATATGTGCAAGAAACTAATACTTTTATTTTCCAATAAAGTCTTTATCCGTTGAGGACTTGTGTGCTCAACTGCTCATTGATATACCATCTTTTCTTTTTCTAATTTGGATTTAGAAATTGGAAGTTGAGTGTGCTTATTATGTACTATGTAGGATGTATCCTTATTTTTTTCCTCAAAAAGTTGTACTACAACGTACCACTTTTTCTATTATTATATTTTTTTTTAGGACGCGGCATTTTACAAATTAAAATCCAAGAATAGTTGTTTTTTCTAGACAGAGAAAGTTAGCAAATAAATAAATTGCTGCGTACACATAAATATCCCAAATCGTGTAGGCGCTTAATTTGTTGCTGCGTACACATAACGCATATGTGACATTCGAGGATATGTAAAAGTTGTTGCTGAAACATAAAGTTTTTTACGATCACCTTGGTAGAAGCTACCAAAACTCAAAAGTTACTAATTAAAATAGAGGGTGTTATCTTTTCTTAAATAAACTTATAAAGGGTGCTATGTCCTGTGCTTATATTGGAACAAATAGCAATGTGCAAAGGGGAATCCTTTCATTATCCTTTGACTTTTTTCACCAAGAGAGAAATTATGAAACATATATTATATAAGAAGTTCTGTTTCTTCTTTGCAATATTTGAGAAACTAATTGAAATAATAGATATTTTGAGATTTCACCATATTACCTTTCACCAATAGTCTACTTTCTAAAGATAACACCTCTCTTCTCTATACTTTTAGTGATACACTCTGTTTACAGCATAAATGTATTAGTTTATTACTTGAGCTATTTTTAATTTGATGTGGGCCATTAGTTGTCAAAGAGGATAATCTAGTCATAAATAGCTTCATAATCTAACTTTTCCAATGTGGTGCCAGTAGCTGGTGACATGAGAAATCTGTGGTCTACCCACGGATTGGCAATTTTTTTTATAGTTTTTCGAGATATTTAAACAAGAGTAACTCTTTGTTGAAGACAATCCCGATTCATTCTTAATACATCAGCACAACAGCACAAAATCCAATTCCTTTCTTGTAAGTTTTTGAATTTACAAATAGTCAATCCCTTACCAGGTTTCATCTAACTATGAGAACCAAACTAATGTAAGATAATAATTGCTTGGTCTTCCTTTGAATTAAATATACATTGGATTCTGAACTCTAATTTCGAAGACAATGAAGTGCATAAATATATGATGGTCTCTCCAGTCTTCAACAAGTAAGTTCAATGAACGTAACTGCTATTATTTGGAATATAATAATTAGTGGCCACTTTTTCAAATACTTGTTTTGGTAAGTTCAATTCAGTTTTGGTTGGAATTGGAGATAGTCAATGCATAAAGGAACGTAAAATAGAATTCCTCAATCCCATAACGACAGAAATTGTATTATATTGGCATAAGTGATCAGGGATACATAACCGAGTCCACATTTGTCGATTTGCAGATATGAGGTGGAGATATGGGAGCCACCAAATTAAATTAAATCAGTTTGAACTGGATCAAGGTTTCACAATTTAAAATTTTGGCATGTCTACAATGCCAAATAAACTAGTGCACTTTCAATACTGCTATCATTCTGTTCGGACAAAGAAAAACAAATCCTCCCATTCCGTACCAGAGCAAACCAGAAAATTATCAATGAAATGTGGTTTTAGGTCGTTCCAGATATTCTGACATGATTCAGAAATCCATTCTAGCCAATCAACCTCTATCTTGTGAAATTGCTTTTGTATTTTGCATACTAGTTAAGGATTGCTTGGAATGAGAGAAATAAAAAGTGTTTCAAGCGAGGTAAAATAAAAAATATACTACAAAATAACTATATGATATTTAAACTCATCAGCGTCTTTTTGAGCAGTCTACAACCTGACATTACATGATGCACAATATAAAAAATAATTATCTTATATAGTTGGACATGCTCTGCCTTTATATTTCATTGGTCTGCTTAAATATCATAAAATCAGTATCTTTTTATCACAGGTTACCATGGATGCGCCTGATAAGAGATATGTTAATGTTATGTTACATATAATCTGACGTTTATATATTTGCAAGTACTGGACTAGATTGACAATTCATGAATCCCAAATAGATCAAGATTGTTTATTTTCTATCGATCGTCAAGATTACGTCTAATTGAGCAACTACTTCTATCTAGTCGTTGGTCCTGAAAATTTAAGAAATTGAATTAATGTCCACTGTCAGATTTGAAATATATCCCCTTGATTCCTCGGTGATTCTATAGTATATCCTATACAAATGGAGAGAACCTTAACCCTGAAATGTGGCTATATATGTGGGTTACGCTTGCTTGATGTAGTTGACCACGTAAGGGCTATTGTGTAATACATATATAATGCGCACAAAGACATATATATCCCACCGGCCGTATCACGAGAAGTTAGTTTGAGTTTGTTATGTTTTTGTTCTGCGTACTGGGTGTATTTAGATACTATTGATCCCTGAAATCTAGTGAAATGGTCCTCGTTTTGAAAACAATACAATTGAAAATTTTCGATATTACTTCTAGATAAATGGTCTTATAAAGCAAGTTATAAAATTTAGAAACTTTAAAGAGTTCATAGACGTATAATTGGTCTTATAAATTTGTTGTGTATCACAATTAATGACTCACTTGATATTACATCATGACAAAATCAATTAAACATGAACTCTTTAAAAATTAAATTATTTGATATTAATGGGTAAAGTTTGTATCATCTTATTTATATGCATCATATAAATATAATATAGTATAGGACAAAATTTAATTTTGTTTGTAACAATCATTAAATTTATTTATTATCAAGAAGCTTCAACTCTTATAATGGCAGCCTACCTCGAGATAATTCCAGAACGGATTGCTGGAATAAATTGGAATAAGATGAGAGTTATGCTATTTCAGTATGCAAACTGAAACGAAAACCTAAAAGAATTTCACAGTGGATCGATAAAGATACGAACTCCCCCATTACCCGCTAATTTGTCTCTGCTTTTGTCTCAGTCTCAGCACACAGACATGTCATGATATGATGGCAATAGGATGTCTTATGCTATCAAGTTATCTTTGTTGCATAATTTATACAAATTATTTTGCAACTTGTATTTATTTTACCAACCGACAACTTTTTGGCCATGATATCTCATATTTATATCGATATTTTGATTGGACTTTGCATCGAAATTGTGACTAAAGTCATAAATTTATTGTGCATTTGTGTTTGTTTGTCGAGATTTGGTACTGCAGTCATTTTTATATTGTTTTACATGAACTCAAGAAAAACAGCATGAAATCGACAAATTAGACAGCTAGACGACTCATTCCTAGCCTAGGTCAGACCCCGACTCAACCCGACAAAGCAGCCACACACCTGCTCACATGAACTATGCCTTGAGGCATCCAGACTTTCCAATTCGGATCGAATTGCATCCAATTCGGACCGAATTCCAGTGCAACCTCAACCCAGTATCTTCAATTCGGCCCGAATTGCTCATAATTCGGTCCGAATTCAGCAGTTAAGGAATGTTCTGGCAGATCTTTTTCAGCGTTTTCTTCTCTTGGAAAGGCTTTTATTACGATTTCTCTTTAAGGAAACCTCGCTAGCACGTCCAGGCAGGCAAGGAAAGGATACTAGGGCGTTCTCCAAGAAAGAATAGAGATCTTGGATCATTTGGAGGCAGATTTTCTCTCTCTTGACGGCTGTGCTTCTTCTCCGAGCGACTAGGGCAGAAGATAGGACGTTTTGAAGGTGATTCCTTGTTGTTACAACGAGTTCTAAGGTCTCAAAGGTGTTCTCTAGCGCGACGGCAGCAGTTTGCAACTTGAAACTTCGGATTATTGTTGTATCTCTCATACTTTTTACCGTTATTTTGATACTTATGGGTATTTATCTTTTATCTACTGTTATTTGCATGATGTTTACTAGTATGTTAGGCTAAACTCTTATTGTCTTAGGGGTAGATGTAGTTTAGGATTTGGTTCGCTATGTGATACTCGTTTATGATTAGTTGTGCTATTTGCTTGTTGGATGTTTATATCTTATGCTTATGCTTAGAATTGATTATTTAATTGTGTTTCTTAATGGATGAATGACCACATCTTGTTAGGACTAAAACATAAATTAATAATTAAAACTTGCATAGGTAATTTGAGATAGGTTAAAAGGCGAAAGTCAATCAACTTGTTACTGAAAGGTGAAGGTTTCTATTAGAACGAAAGTTTATAATAGATGTCTTGTAGAAAACAACAAGTAAACTCGAGTAAGTCTACCAACATCACGAAAGTTGAGGTACAATACACTTAATGAGGGTTAACACTAGGTTTTATACCAAATACCGTGTCCAATAGGCGAAAGCGGAGGACTAGGGAGTTTAGGTATGGCTAGATGGACCTTTAGCACTAACTAATCAAATCAACAAGCAGAACATAGAGTTTACACAGTGGAATACGGACCGAATTGGACACAATACGGACCGTATTGGTGGGTCAGAACACGAAAGTGCTACGATTCACAACCCTGTGACCAATCCTAAGTGAAATCGAACCCTAAGGCATTTTTAATTGCATATTTTAAATCCAGAAAACAACAAAAAATATTTATTTTATTTGTTTTAGTCAATTGCATCATTTCTTCAATTGTTTCATTAATACCAAAACACCATAAAAATTTATCATCTAGCTTTAGTAAAATGATAAGATTAGTATTCATCATCGTCTCTGTGGGTTCGACACCTTTGCTTTACTCAAACGACTAGTCAGGTAAACAAGGTTTTCTTTTGACCCTGGTTTATATCTCGATCAGGCCACTTGTTTTTCTTTCTAAGAATAACTAAGGATGCTTCATATAAAATAGTTTCAGTCTATAACTCTATATTGATAAATACATACGTACTTAAGGATGAACTTCACTTTTGCTGAGTATATATCTAAAAAAAGAAAAAAAAAAAAACCAAATTAAATGCTCAACTTAGGTAAGGACAGAAAAATGTTTAGCTTTCCGCGATAGTGATAGATGGTGATATTATCATAGCATAATTAAACATGCTACCAAGTTATTATACATTATTATATAGCCGAATAAACTTAACTATGTCACGTGGCTTTCTAATTGGTTTGATTTTTTTTTTTTTTTTTGTGTCGTAGGCTCTTAGCTCGTATTTGGCTGTTGACTCTTGCAAATGGATTTAGTTGATTTATTATGAACAAACGTACATGTACACGACAGAATTAGTTAAAACAGAAGTATGTAGCATAAAAGCTAGCCTAAATGAAGCCCAGTTATGAGCCCAAATTAAAATTGGGTTAGCGCGCAGTAAATTTTTTTTTGGGGTTTCTTTTTCCTTTTTCAGAAAAGAGCGGTACCATACATACCATCAGTTTCATGAAAAGAAACGCGTAGTTTGCTCTATCAAATACATATCTTACTATTGCATCACAGAACCTTTCTCTAAACCTTAAAAGATTCCTAACAAAAACCAACATCTCTGTACTTTTTTTTCCCTTGTAAAAAACTATCATTAGTTAGCTTAAAGGCACAAAAAAAAAAAAAAAAAAAAAAAAAAAAGTGGCATGTCTCAGGAACACAACAAAACATTTATCGAGCCAGTGTCATCCCTTTATTGAGCCCCACGTCAACATTTTTAGTAGCAGAATAAGAAACAGAAAAGATTGGTACCATAAACGTGATTTTAACACAGAGACCCCTGAACTTATCACTAATATATCCTCTGACTATTTTCTTAATAAAATGCCCACAATTTGAAAAATAAAAAAATAAATAAATAATAACCTTTTCAAAATAAGTTGGAAGGCTTGACCCCCATCTTATTTAAAAAAAAAAAAAAAATTAGCTTTTTATTAGGGAAAAGTTTGGAGAGTAGGAAAAAGAGACAGAACAACACAAAACAGCTCTTGAATTGAATAAATAGTGGCCGAATAAAATACCTTGCCACATGCCACACACATACAGCTCATATGTATCACATATATTGTTTTGCAACAAAGTAGAGAAACAAAAAGAGACTTGCAGCTTCATACTGTCCTAGTATTAGTGTTCAAGTCAATTCTGACAAGAAAACCAGAATGTAGAGGAAATATGGCAGCCTTCTTGTAAACAAAAGCGAGTATCTCTAAGTGATATATATTCAAAAAGAATAAGATGCCTGATCACTCCATGAACTTGAGACTACACAGGAAGAGGAGTCACCATATTGGGGGGTATAACTGTAATTTTGATATAATACATCACCAGGAGAGAGATGATTATGCACTCCTTCATATGTAGTGATAACATAGCTGGGATCATTTCTATCTCTTTCGACCCTTTTCTTGACCTTACAACCCTCAATTGTGCAACGATAATAGTTTCTGAAATTTATGTCAAAAAAAGTATAGCATACTTATCTTAAATCTTCTGAGAGAAATCTAGACCTATGAATTGATTCTTATTAAACATAATGTTTCGGCGCATTTTAGTGTTATTAAACTTGAGCAATTTCCAGTTTTGTTTTCTTAGGGATATGTTGGGTTATGCTGATGTCTAATTTTGGGCCAGGTTTATTGGGTTTATTGAAGTCCAGATTTAACTTATTTATCACATGCCAGTTCAGAGTGGGTCCAGTTTGAATTAAATCTGAATTTAGACATTCGTTATATTTAGGAAATATTGAAGCAAAGTTGGGTTCCATACGTATCTATACCAGTCTATGCACGTATTAGATATATACCAGTCTGGATTCTTCTGAGTTCTTATTAAATTTTCTTTTACTCTGATAACTGGATATATTTTGTACCTATCAGATATTGCTGGTTCAAAGTATATTATACCTGGGGTTTGGACTGTTCTTGACAGCCTTCTTTCCATATTTTCTCCATTTGAATCCATCATCCAATATGTCTATCACCGATTTTGTTCTGAACCCAATTCGGTTGCGCTGCTGTACATTCACTTTTACTCCACTGTCCTCGTTTCCACTAGACATTCTGCAACAAGAAACTTCTGTTAAATTATGGAGAACGTATTGAGCATTGTCTAACAATGTCACATATAAATATATTAGGAATTTGAGTTCTTGGTTACAACTTAACATTATCCAGATATGTTTGGGCTTATGTATATGGTACCAGTACAGACGTAGACAGACAGTGATGGCTTATTATACTCTTTTCAAGCTGACTAGAAGATGGAATTGATCCCTAATACCTTGGGGAGTTCAAATACGGCATACTACATATCAACACAATAATATTCCAAAATTGACACTAGACTGTATTGGTACCAGTGTACCACTGAATGTTCAGCTGACCATTCTAAACCAATATGAA
Organism: Rhynchospora tenuis; assembly: GCA_027725995.1. Lineage (NCBI taxonomy): Eukaryota > Viridiplantae > Streptophyta > Magnoliopsida > Poales > Cyperaceae > Rhynchospora > Rhynchospora tenuis. The sequence continues at coordinate 79,700,962 of CM050888.1, forward strand.
CAACAATATTCCATATTGTACTGGACTATTAGTTTCAGTATACAATTGAATTATATCTGAACAATTGAACCACTAGAAATTAGGGATATATATATATATTTTTTGTTTGCTGGTTCATGACTGGTACGGTATTGAGATCTACGATATCAAACATTGGTGCTAGGAATATGAACTTACATCCTACTCTCAGGCTTCTCTGAAATATCAGCACTTGATAAAAGCTCACGGCAGCATTCATTAAATCCTATGGGTCGATTTGGTCCCTTGGTTGCATAGGCTTGATCATGATATGAAAATTCTGAAGTTTGAAATGTGCTGGAGTAGAGAGATGGATAAGAGTATGACATGCTGCTGAGTCCTAAAGTAGCCGCCATATCTTAGTAGTAGCTACCAATTATACTTTGGTGAGTGCATCAGTGTAACTTATACATGTGTAAAAGAATTGGGGGGGTGGCATTTCTAGGAGCCTTCACAGTGATCGTTAAAGAAAGAACTTTGGATTTGGATCGATTCCATCACATTTAATGTGTGAACGTGAACCGTTTAGTGATTTCCAGTCATTAAGCAATTAGCTAGGCTAATAAACAAAGAGTAAATGCGTACTCTGGCTTCGTTTAATACAAAAAAATATACCACGTTCTAACATATGCCTAGTTCTAGTGTACCAGTATCTTTTATGATACATTTATTTTATATCTTTAACAAAAATTTTCGGAAAAAAATACAATGAAAACCTACATTTTGAAGGATCTTATTTTCACATGCCTGTTTTTTCAGATCATACAGCTGGGAATTTTTGAATTGGAATTGTGTCTTTTTCTACACATTTTATTGACTACTATTTATTTATTTTATTTCGTATTTTATTCTCTTGGTTCCATCTCATGAGGTTTTTAATCTAATATATAGCTAATTGTGGATCAAATATTTAATGCTGCAATTAGTTCACCGAAACTAAATCATTAATTTACCTTTCAAGGATGGTACCAGGTGAAGGTTCTCGGGAGGTACTTGTTAACATCACGTGTCAAATCTTTGTCATTGTCATACCCAACCAATAGGAACCGCCTTAGCTAATTTTCTATGGCATTTTGGTGTTGCAAGCTATGCATTGGCATTGGCTGTCTAATTTTTTAAATAGTTTTTCTATGATATCGGAATCATATAAAGCACCAAAAAGATTTGGTTCCCCGCTTTGCTTTGATGAATCAAGCACATTAGATTGCCGTCTCCTTTTATTTTGAGATACTGGAGTACTTTTCATATTCTCTTTTTGAAACTAAATATATAGATCCCAACAAGTACTCAATAGATCGAGTGGTTTCACTTAAAATTGATATGTCAAATTTGACATCTTTAAAAAATAATTGTAGTAACTTTTTTACAAGAAAGACAAGAGGAAGGATCAATCAGCAGCCCACGTAGGTAGCGATGAGTTGGAAGTATGCGGAAATTAAGTAACACTTAAAATGATGTCTATCTTACCTATGACTTGGCATTATGATAGGTACTAACCAATACAAGATAATACATATTTTGTCTTTTGTGCGTTTCGGCACGTGTATACTATCATTAAATGAAAGAATTAAACTGAAGTATGCAAATCTGGCATGATAATTGATAAATTAAGGCTCGCATTTGACTAGAAATATCTTTAATCATTCCGCGAGATTGCAATCGGATGCCATGGTTAATTGAGGACGAGAACCTATGATTTAAGGACAGTTTCAACGGAAAACGAATTTCAAATTATTAATGTAAGCATATAGCTATACTGCCACGTACCCAGTTGACATTTGCACCGGGAACATGGCAAAACCTTTTTTATTAACCGTGATGTGCGTGAAAGTGAAATAGTAAGGACAAGAACATATGATTGTATAAATTCATAACCATTTTATAATTTTTTGTTTCTTTTCATTGGCATGTAGCACTTTTTTTTTTTTGTTGTGAAGATTGGAAACATTAAATTTAGAGGTGACAGAAGGGTGCAACGAATTTATGGAACGTATTCGTCTACTATATATTGGTTTAATTTAGTTTGAATTGAATTTTAGATATTTAGAATTTGGAGTTGCTTAATTTAAAATTAATTGAAAAAGAATACATACATCACGGTATGATAGTGATGTTTATTTTAATAACTTTCACATATATATACTTGGAAATTTCGTTTTTCTTTCCTAACCGTCCTTTATTAATAAATAATATTACAACAAGATGACTAAGAAAAAGCACAATGCTAAAGTTAATCAAAGGACAAAAGCTGTTGGTACTTTGTTGATCTGAGGAACGAGGATAGCAAGTTTTTTTTTTTTTTTTTTTTTTTTTTTTTTTTTTTTACAAAACAACTACTGAGTAATAGCGTTGAAAACTGTTGTCTCGGAGACTCGGAGTTCAACCCTTGAGGAAACATTCATATTATTAGGCCCACTTTACTTTCTAACTAATATGACCAACATTTTCTAGGTTTTTATTGGGCCCAGTTGTATTTTTTTCTCCCTTCAGTCCAGAATTTGTAAATAACTCAAAACTAAATTTTGGATCGGTTAGTTCATCATGAATAGGGTGCATAACTTCTAAAACGACCACGAAAATGGTCAGTTGCGTTAACCGTTTCGTTTTGAAAACGAAATTGATTAGCATTTGCATTAAATGTTTCGTTTTAGATGAAACGATTGAAAATCATGAAAATACAACGAAAATACATAGGGACGAAACCGTTTCAAACTTCCGTTAATCGTTTCTTTTTTAAAATGCAACTAAAATTTTTAACCGTTTTGTTTCGTTTTGGACGAAACGAAACGAAAAAACGGTTAAAACAGTCATCATTTTCACCCCTAATCATGAATTATATAAACATGTCAACAAAATTGTCCTTGCATAAAATTTCCTAAAAAAAAAAAAATTGTCCTTGCATAAAGGGTGCAATTAGCATATTGAACATGTAGTCAAGATGTGTTTTATAATATGGATAATATTAATTAATTTCTATTAATTTATATTATTAAAAAGATTGCAAACAGTGAATTTGTGAGGAGAGATGCGGGCTACAATGAATTAATAGAACATGGTGACCCTCTATTGGTTGAATTTGGTTATTGTTTTAGAATTCAATAATTTCTAATTTAAAAAATAAGTTACAAAAAGAATAAATCCCTCACGGCATGATTACAATGAATATAATAATATGTATGAGAAAGTATTTTAGTAACGCATAAACATAAGCACTATTTTAGATACATGGAATCCTAAAGTATCCGGATCATAATTTCATGCTTATTGTTTAGTCCCACAACGGAAATTGTATGAGATACACTATACCAAAGGCCTATAAAAGGAGAAAGTTTATGGTGCACTATAGTGCATAGGGCGTTCCGTGCACCGCGGACTTTTTTGGGAGTATTTTTGTAAATTGACAAATCTAATTTAACCAATCTAATCTACATATTGAAATCTCATAGCAAACCAAATTTTACAATTTTTGAGATTTTATTACTATTTTTTCCGAATTTTTTAAAACATGCCATTTTAGGAATGTTATAATAGTATTTGGTTTCCAATAATGGCATGTTTTAAAAAATTCGAAAAAAATAGTAATAAAATCTCAAAAATTGTAAAATTTGGTTTGCTATGAGATTTCAATATGTAGATTAGATTGGTTAAATTAGATTTGTCAATTTACAAAAATACCCCCGAAAAAGTCCGCGGTGTACGGAACGCCCTATGCACTATAGTGCACCATAAACTTTCTCCTATAAAAGAGCGGTCAGGCTAGTCCTACAAACACATCTCTTCTTGAAAACAAATGCTCACAATGGCTCTCTTTCCGCCGGAAGACTTCTTTAAAGGTTAGCATCTCATCACCATACTTCAATCCTTTTTAGCTAATTTATAATTTATAATTATTTAAGAATTTATTGCTTAAATAATGTCACGAACCTATCTTGCGAGCTCGGATACGAAACCTTGAAGCTTCTACTTCAAAAATGTAAGAGAACAAAATGCAGATTCATTTATATAACATTAATTCTTCTCTCTTCTATTTCTACCAGATTTCTACTATACCTTTTGCTTTTTTTTATTTTTTATCTTCAGTTTTATGTTACAAATAGCAAATGACGTTGAAATCTGAATTCTTCTTCATGCATGAATTTGACCTTGTCTCAGTCAAACGTTTTGTCATACTTTTAAGCTCTAATGGAGTCAGAAATACTTTTAGTGCCAACAAAAGAAACCTGTTGTAAATTTGTAATCAATTATTTTCTTTTTCTGGTAAATATATCTGTTTTGAAACTGCCAGTGACGCCGCCCTCGAGGGAAGAGGCGGCATATCCAGCATCATCCGCCGACTCCTTACCGAAGTCTGTACATAGCTAATCGACTTGTACCAAGGTAAATGTTTCTGCTTGCCCAAATCAGTTTCTAAGTATTCGCATCTACATATTCTATCTCACTAACTAATTTCTCCTTTAAAGTTGCGTCTCCTTTATGTGTTTTTTGAACTGATTTTACTCTGCACAAGTACCAATCTGGGAAGCAGATATGGTACTTGCTTAGTGATTAAATAATTTGACAATGCAAAAGGAGACTAAACAGAAGGAAAAAGATGTTATGAGTAGAGGTGTGTGTAGGTGCGGGTACTTGGAAATTGGTTTTGACTTGTAAAAACATTTTTGTCGGTTGGCACTTGAGAGAAAACACTTTGGCCATATGTCCATATTCATCGTATTGAAACAATGGCTCGTTTGGGATGAGTGGAATAGACCAATTCCTAGGAATAGTCAATTTCTGAATTTTTCATCCAAACGGTTTTGGAGTAGCCAATTCCATTCCTAACACAATTTTCAATAACACTCTTCCCAACAACACTTTTCTCTCTACTTTTTCACACTTCCCAACGCTATTCCTAAACTCACCATCCAAACAACATTTCTAATTCCCGGAATAGCCAATTCCTCCAATTCCTGTGAATAGTGTTTTTCCTTAAATTTATGCTATTCCTACCCTATTCCTAACCATCCCAAACGACACCTACAATTAGATAAAATGAAAAATTTTAATCCGAGATTATTATTTTTTCCGTTTGTTACGAATTGATCACTGAGTTTATATTTATTTCTCAGTATTTACTTGATTTTATTTGCACCATTTAAGTTTTGGATGTCCGGCATACTCGCAACTTCCCCTAGAGGCTACTTTTTATTTTCACGATTATATTCAGATACCAGTTCTAGATTTATTATTATATTACATTACATAGGGCGCTTTAGTCGAAAATTTCTACTTTCTTGTATTTAGCTGAGTATTTGTTAAAGAGGCTACAGTCCAGTACTTATACAAAACTTATCAGAATGTTTTGAACGGATTATACAATCTGGTATAAATTACATCCAACTCTTTATCAAAAAAATAATTTGATAGCTTGACTTGCACGAGTTTTCAGTTAGAATAATTTCGTAAAGTCAGTGCTTTTTTTTTAAGTTAATTCATTGTTTTTTTTTTCTTTCAGCCCCAGAAGGGAATAGTTCGGAGCCCAAACCTTAAAAGGGTTGTCAACAGTAATTCTGTCTCTTACGAGAATAAATATGTCAAGCAAAATGCAAATGATCAAGTACAGTCTTTTCTACATTTTTGGTCAATATTGTTCATAGAATCATAGATTCGCAAATTAATGTGGACGAGTAGTCATACTTTTCCAATATATCCATGGATAACAACACGAAAATTTGAAATGCGCATCTGCCAGTGTAGGAACAACAGAATATGCCTCTAAACCGCTCAAGTGAAGGTTGGATACGATAACCTCTCTTTACAAGATCAGTATTATGATTTTGAGGAGCTAAATTTAATAGTTTCCCCCATCCCCATTTGTAAATAACACCCACATTACATAGTATGGTATGCCCGTACCAGTATACAAAGTCAAAAGAAGCATTATTTACCACCCCTAACCCATCTTATTTAAACAAGCTATGAAATTTTATGGGACGATAAGAAACAAAAAGTTATATAGAGTTGACTAAAAGAACTAAAGTTCATTAAATGAAAAAGTTTGCCTACAAAATCTGCCACTTGAATACAATACAGATACTCGTTGAAATTTTGAAACATATATGTACAAAATGGTTGTACAATAAGAAGAGTTCTCTCAAGATGAAGAACTTTATTTTTCCGTGAACGATGTACAATGAACACATTTTCCCAAGCAGCCCAGGCCTTATGGTGTTGCTATTTGATTGCTGAATGTTCAACTTGCTGTGAACAAACTCCGGAGCAGTAAAATCAAACCTCTGAAAAAAACAAAATAATGAAAGCAAGAGGAGATACATGTACAGATTTTTTTTTTAAAAAAAATAAAAAATAAAAAAATCAGACGCTATCTAGAATTAGATGACCAAGAAGGGCCACTACAGGAAAAGGATAAGCTCCTAACAGCAACCTTTACAGCACCGACAGTTCCAAACTGCCACATTTCAGGACTAATCCCATTCAATTCTCCTTTGGATGCTTCGTCTAGTATTACTCCAATATAATATGCAATCTGCATCTAATATATGTCTTATTAGAAATTTAACACCTAAGAAAATAATTTGGATTCAGCTGATTTGGGATCTGACTTGAGCTCTAACCTTTCCAGTTGCATTTCTTACAGGTGAGATGTGGAATAGATTCCAGAAGGAGCTTCCATCCTTCCTGAAGAGAGAACAAAAATTAACAGTAAGATAAAAATAGAAAATATTTTAACATCAAGCAAAATTTTGAAGATGTACATAGGTACCTGTAATTCAATAATCGCAATGTACAAGATTTCTCAGCACCAATACTCGCATTTATCTGCATTAAGGAAAAAACATTAACCTATTTCAGTAAACAAAACGTTTAAAGAGAAAAAAAGAATTAATATAGGTCAATCCATTTGGCGAGCTAATGAGACCAAAATCATACCAAATCTATGTTCCTTTGGTTTATGCATAATGTGCTTATTTAGATGGTACCTCTTGCAAAGCTTTCGAACAAGTGCCAGGTCCATTTAGAAATCTAGAGTTACGCCCCAAGACTTCACATCTTGAGTAACCTGTTTTGTGGACAAAATATTTGATAGAACAATGTAACGTGAGAAATAGCATCACTAACATTTTAGAACAAAGGTACTCTGTTGACTTTTCAGGAAATTTTATTTCTTTAAATAATATGAAGTTATTTCCCCTTTGTTTTTCACTTGTTTTAGTTTTTTCCATATAAAAACTATACAATATATCAAGAAAGGCTGTAGAAGCAATTTTATGATCCACCAGGTAAATGTAGCAACTAACAATAATTGCATAGAAAAAAAAATAAATAATAAAGCATAAACAATAATAAGATTACCGGTTAAACTTAAAAATGCATCACTAGCATAAACAATAGGCATGCCAGGCAAATGCGGGTCAGACCTACAAAAATCATGTAATTTTTGCCAAATCAGTTCCATTTGCAAGCACAACTATTATTAAAATAAACAGAGCTCAGACATGGGTTGAGGTAAGGTAACAATTGAGCACTACTCGCTAAGAAATATTCAGACCATAAAGCCCACTTCCCAAATCAATAAGCAGTTAAGACTAAATTTAACCCAACAATAAAATAATAACCCTAGAAATACTAGCAATTGTAAGCCTCAATTTAAAAGAGCCCAACTCAAGATGAAAACAACAATAGATACAATTTTGGTCAGACGAGTGTTGCCATCAAACTAAATTGCTAGAAACACACAACACAAAGAAGAAAATAGAAAACTCACAACACAAAGCTCTTATTGATTCCACCAAGGGAGAGGTTCAAGCAAGAGCTAAAAGCAGGGATGGTTCGGGGCCCACAACACTGCTTGGTGCTAACCACCAGACCAGTAAAATTGTTGTAGCGATTAAGTGCTGATATGATGCTATTGGCAGCATTTAATGCTCTTTCCCTCTCCCATTCACCAGCCATGCATGTTTCACCTTCCTCTGACACTGTATCAGTCAACTAGCAAGAATGCTTTTTTTACGAACTCGTAGTTATAGTTCTCCAATTAAACAATACTTAAGAAGAACAAGACCTAAATATTTGGCATTTGGTAGGCCTTTCATCTAAGTTATGGTTACTGTACAAGATGAAACAAAAGGGCAACCTATGCAGCACAGACTTCTTGAATCATGCCATGTCTGTGTCCTAGAAGTGTCATGTCCATGTTTGACATGACACCAATACTTACCATGTGTCATATAATGTGGTGCTATATTAGGTTGGACATTTATTCATGTCTGTGCTAACCAGGGGTTTGTGTAAGACAAATAGGCAAATACTAGTAAATTCTATTGTAAATAAAAGTGGCCAAATATCAATTACGTCTGACAAAATAATTGGTAACCGTAATTGAACACATTCAACTATGATAAAGCTAAAAGGAGAATATACCATAAATGGAACTGAACTCCATTATATGACTACTACACAATTAAACCAATTTACTAAAGTAGAATAAACCATAAATGGAACTGACCTCTACTACACACATTATCAAACACCTTCTGTGCATGAGCATCACACCCCTTTCTCACCTCATCCCTACACCCCCTCAACAAACCCTTGCTACACGGTCGCGTCCCGGGCCGCCTTACAATCGGCACCTGAATAGCAAAGAAGTGCACCACACTCCCATCCTCTTCTACAAACACCGGGCACATGTGAAACAACACCTGGTGCGGCGTACCATCTTTCCTATAGTTCACCAAAGTAACCTGTACCGATTGTCGGGTTCTAATAGCCTCTCGGATCTGGCACACCGATCCGCGATCCGTTTCGGGGCCCTGAAACAGCCTCGGATTCCGACCAAGAATTTCTGACTTGGAATAGCCTGACATGGAGAGAAACGATTGGCTGGCGAACACTATTGGGTGGCCAGAGATAGCAGGATCCGTTATGAGAAAACAATCCGATAACTCCTCGAGTGCTTCGAGTACCCAATCGGAGTAGCGAGAGGTAAGCGAGAGTCGAACTGGGTCGGAGTCGGAACTGGAAGTGTCCATTGTCGCAACGGGATGCGATCGAGGTGGATGTGGGAAGAGGCGAATAGGAATGAAGTGTGCATGGAGAGGGAGACAGAGAGAGGTGGAGAGAGGGAATGGATGAATGAATGAATATCTATGGAGGTTTGGTCGTTGACTGTTTGAGTTATTTTTTTTATTTTGTTTTATTTTTGGGTGGGAATAGAATAAATAAATTGGTGGATATTGGAAGAGAGAGAGAGAGAGAGGTGGGAATAGTGGCAAGGGCAATGATTTAAGAGGCGTGGCAGCGAATTAGAGAAAGGGACGCTGAGTAAAGAGAGAGAGAGAGTTAGAAAGAGATGAATGTTATTTTTGTTTATTTATGTCATTTTTTGGTTTTTTGCAAGAAATTAAGATGATATAATCTATGGGCAACAGACAACTGACGTGTCGGAGCTTGAGCTTGGAATTCGTGGAAGAACGTGGAGCAACTGGTATAAATTAAGATGATATAATCATTTATGTTCTTTTCTTTTTTAAAAAAATGTTTTTTTTAAAAAAAAAAAAGAAAATAAAGAGAGTTTGTTCCCTTCACCTAGCAAAAAATATTTTGGTCATTTTAGTGATCTAGAGCTCTTCAAATCTGATTAAGGATTATTAGAAGAGGCTCCACATGTATGACATTCATATAGTCATCAATTGAGTTGTCAGCTACCAAACATTAAGAACCAAATCAACTGAGTTGTCAATCAGACAAAACCACATATTATAAATTCAATAAAAACGTTGGATATTTTACAAAAAACATCAATTTGGCAATCTTTAAAATTGTAAAAAATAAATTAATTTTAATTTTAAAATTCAGTATTTTAAGCATAAAGAATAATAAATTTAATAAAATTTGATACATATTTTTACCTTTCATCAAAGTCCTTGAATTTCATAACCGGACTTAATGGTCTTTGATGGATATACTAAATAGCATTCAGTTGCATCAAATTTGACATCCAACCAATATATAAAACCAACAATATATACATAAACTTCTTTTTTAAACTAATTTGATGTATATTTTGAAAACTTCCAAGTTAAGCAGTCTGATGGGATTATTATCATCCTCAACAAAAATAACAGATCTCCACGACTCCATCATTAATAAATCGATAATTTGTCTATAACTATCATTTTTCATCTAAATTGAAATATTACATATTTTCTTCACAAGTCAAAATTAAATTTATTAAATTAAATAACCAGCACTCTAACATTTCAAAACAAAAACAAGTATAAATGTTCGTGTCAAGCACCCTCCATACTCCCGGTACATTCAAGTTGGACGCCCACAGGTTAATAAAATAAAAAAATTTCTTAGTTAACCAACCAAACAACTGAAATTTTTCAGTCCTATCCGGATCCCCTGTTTTCCATGCTATACAGGAAATTAATGGTGGGTACCACAGAACCATACTAATTACTCTGAACAAACCGTGATTAGAAACCCGTTGTACGGTAATCTAATAAGTTGAATGCCACAAGAAAATGACAAATTGCAGCTTACGTGGGGATTAGTCATCGGATAAGAACAAAACAATTGAGTAGGAAATGTACAAACTATGTAAGCCGTTGATCAACACTACAGATCCTCAAAATTCTAGATATTTTAAAGCAACTTGTGGCAAGGGTCCAAATAGTCTTACATGGTATGTACTTGTCTGATGCTTTCAAATGAAAACTACTTCCAAAATTCTCCCATCTAGCCAATAAAGTCTAATTTATAAATTATCAAGTGGAAAATTAAAAATTGTTGGATTATGATAAATTTTGTTTAAAATGTTAATAAATTGAAATGGGTTTTTTCCGGAGCTGAGGATGTGGAAAACAGGGGAAGGTGATACCGTGGTAGCCACGAGCACAGAAGAGAGAGAGAGAGAGAGAGAGAGAGAGAGATCCGGTTCTCTCTGTAACCACTCATTTTATGGCCACGTATGTGGCCTCTATTGTCTCCTGAATAGGTAAGTGACCTCTCAATAAATGTATTTTACAGATTGAGAAAAAAAAATCTAATCCAAGTAAGTGACTATTTGGAAACATTATTCTACATTACATGAGTAAATAATTTATATAATAATAATAAATACTAACTCACTATTAAGTTATTCCAAGTATAGAATAAATTTGCAACTCATGATCTAAACATTAAAACAGAGATACAAAAAATTGCAGTCCTATTCAATCTTATAACAGATGGAGGCATTTTTTTTTTTTCAACAGATTATGTAAGCTGCTTAAGACTTTAGTTCATTCTAAGATTTAAGTTATTTTTAGGGAAAGAGTGCAGAATTGTCTTATTGCTAGATATATCATTTCACTATATAAGATATGTTATTATTCCAATCCAAATAATTTAATTGCATGGATAAGAATTCAAGTATGTACATCTCGAAATATCTTAAACAAAAGTTTAAGATGCTAATATGAAAGAGAAAATAAACATCATATTCATGAAGCATCAGCATTGTTTGTAAAAAGAAAGAAAAACCAAGGAACTCATTCAATAAGCTTAATTATAAGGGCTTTCCTCTTTTTATGGTTTAAAAAGAAGTGTGCAATGAGCAGAGATCAAGACTATCAAGTTATGATGAAAGATCATGAAGACATGTAAGACATGGTGAGCATTCAGAAGTAATTATGGTGTTAGCTTGACGATGAGTCTTTAATTTTCTATTGAGCGTATAATGGAAAATTTGTTAGATACTAGAAGTAATCCAGTTTAAAAAATAAACATAAAAAAGACGACTCAAAGAGTTATCAACTGGAACCATCTAATTCTGGGGGAGGCGAACTTACGAAACCCACACCACAATCGAACTCCCAATTAAAAATTAAAACAATTTACAAGGCGCATGATAGATCGATTCAATTGGGATAAAAAAAAATGAGACTAGTTAAGATAAATTTTAACAGTAATTTAGTAAAAAGGTGATGGTTTAGAAAATTATCGATCTACTTAAACAACTGAGTAGTACACTATGGCTATGTTTGGAATTGCACGAACAAGTTTTGTTCGTGAACTACACGAACAAGGTGGAACCCAAACAAAAAAAGAAGTTCGTGAACAGCGAACAACCTGACTTGTTCTTGTTCGAGCAAAAAGATAGAACAAGCTCACGAACAAGGATTTGGAGAGAGAAATTATATTTTAATAAGTTAGTTCCTAGTTCTTGTTCAAGAACTACTAGTTCTTCAATCATCCAAACATACCCTATATGCTGCTCAGTTGCCTCTGAAAAACAAAGAAATATGAATTGAAAATTGATCCATTACAGTTCTGTTTGGGAATCTTTTTTTTCAATGATGAACCTTGAGTCAATTTGCATCATTAACACCCAAGTTATTGACAGACTGACAATAAGCACCCGCCTATAGAATGGATTAATTAATTGGTCAGACGCCATTATTGCCTTAACTATATTGATGAAACAATTTGAGTATACAAATCATTTGTAGCCATAATAAATGCAATGATTTTTCATTACTTCTCGTATCCTTGATATTAATAAGTTTATCATATGCCAAATATTTATTTTCTTTTCGACATTGTCAACTGTGAGTCTGTGACCATCAAATTCAAACATTATTAATGGATTCCACGCCCTTCAATATATTTATGTTATGCAAATCTTCTCTAAACTCCCAATCTCCCATTACACAACCTTTCTTATTACCCCTATTGCTACCAGGAAATTACACCAACAACAAGGCTGGGCTATGACAAATTTTGTTCAAACAAAATAGAATTAGTATTTTCTTATAAATGTAATCGCACATATTATGAAACAAAAAGCATTGTACAAAGCAAACAGACATGGGGATCAAACGATCAAAGAATTTCGGGTAAATCCTCACAGGGCCCAAGTCCAACGGAAAGGAGGCACATGACTAGCATTAATTTCACATCCCTGGCCTAAGTTCATATAATGAAAGTATTCAGTTCGAATATTTTTTAGTTCTATTTGATGGGTAGGGTAAACCAATTTGGTTCTATCAAATTCGAAAGTTCAGGCAGATCATGCAAATTGAGGATTTGAGGTCGTGCCAGTGGCAGTGGCTCCAGCATATTTTCATCTTCCAAAAGTAGTTGAGCCGATCACAGAAAAATTAATTCTATAATACTAATCATCAATTAAGTTTCCACCAAATCCTTGTGAGATATTGTGTGTACCACATTCGTACACATATAAGGTGATACACATCCATGAACCTGTAACAAATAATCTCAGAGGTCAAATCCACACCACAAAATAATCACAATTTTAGCCAATATATCAAATTTCAAAATGTACAAAATGCTCCAGGATCTCAAAATAAAGCAAAATTTGGACCTCCATTGGTGACAACCAAACAAGAAAAGAAAAATATACCAAAGGCAAATGTTTTACCAAAAACAATATAGGAACTGTACCTACAACAAATCACAACTAAAACTGGATGTACAGGATTTTCATGTTTACTAGAACACCAGCTCCTACTATACAAATTTGGTAGTTAATACTAAATAGTGCAAATGTACACAAAAGGGAAGAGAGATTACCTGCAAAAGGCTTGTTGGTATTTCAATAAGGCCTTGTAGCAAAATATCAACTTTCTGAAGGGACTGAATTGGAACAGGGGTTATCACATAGAACAAACCTCTCGACACATCTATGCCTCTGACAATACCTGAAATAATAGAAAATCACATAATAGTACAGTATAGGAAAGGGAAACACACTTTTTGCCATTTGTAATTTTATTATATTCGAGCACTGTAACCAAATCAGCAAGAATACATCACTTCAAATAAAAACACTAGATAGAACAGAGATATAAAAATACCAAGACCAATACACCATGGATATGAATTAGCCCTTGTTGGTCGATCTGAACTAACAGCTAGACCCACAATTGTTGCATTCAGGCTATGCCATATCTCATCAGCTGGGACCTCCATGAATTTACAAAAGGAAAAAATAATAAATAAAATCATTAATGAAAGTTATAACCTAGCAATCTTGCAAAAATCGAAAAAAAAAAAAAAAAAAAAAAAAAAAAAAAAAAAAAAAAAACCTAGAAATCTTGCAAAGCACATTGGAAAAGTCATCCCAAAGAACTACAGCTCCCCCAAACATCAATTAACCCAATTTTAACATCAGTTACCCAACAAGTGCAAATAAACAGTTAAACACCAAAGCCATGAAGAGGCAAGCAAAAAGGGAAACAAATAAATAAATAGAGTAGTAGTAAAAGCAGGGGCGGATTTACATACAGGCAAGCCCAGGCACTTGCCTGGGCTTGTTTCCTAAAAACTGAAACCCAGTAGTGATCTGATCAATTGGTGCCCGGGCTTGATTTTATACTGTGCCTGGGCTTGATCGTTTGGTTACAGAAAGCTGAGCTGATTCGGCATGGAACATTTTTTCTAGGTTTCCTTTTTGCTTCGCTCCGTGTCTGGGCTCCACGTGTTATCGAGTGCCTCTGCTCTGTCTTTTTACGGTAAAACATATTCGCATTAAATCGACCATTTGCATCCGACAATTTGCATCTGAGGTCGAGATCCAACATAGCCACATAGTGAAAATTTCTAATAAGCCTAAAATTGGCCATTCATTAAATTAGAATTAAACAATGGTGTTTCTTCGTAACCCCTACACATCTATCCCCTTTCCTCCTAAATTTTCTTTTTGTTCATGCTAATTTTAATTTGTTTATAGATATTTCAATTTGTCATCGTATTGGTATTTAAATTCATTTTTATTCAATTTGTCACTCAATTGAAAGATTGATTTGTCCCATTATAATTTACATAGTGGTGTTGATTTAGAGGTTCCATTTTTACAAATTCAACAATAGTTCAATTTATATATTTTTCAATTAGATGTTTAGTTTGTGATTTAACTTGAGACTCGACCATTTAATCACTAAGAATTTCAATACAATACAAAACAACATTTTAATTAGAATTGACTTTTTGGGTGCTTTTTGGTGGTATATAGAGAGGTAAAGATAAAAGGGTAGATTTATCAAAAGAAATATTAATTTATATATTTTGTGATGATACAATTATGTGATGATAAAAGGGACTTCAAAGAATGGAACGTTTCCAAGGAATTGGCATTGGATAGGACAGCATGGAAGCTAGCAATTCATGTGCCGGAACCATGAGATGCGAATTTAGGGGTCAAGTGTTGTCTTAGATTTGTAGGTTATAGTATTAGCTTACGGCTTAGGTGTAGGTCTCACTACTACTACTATTTATCATTATTATTATTATTATTATTATTATTATTACTACTACTACTACTACTTTATTTTCTCTATATATATTTTTTACTATTATTAGCCCTACTTTTGACATATACTTCTTTTTTGATGACTTGGTGACTTCGTTGGGTTTCTTTTCTAGCCTACCCCAACTTGTTTGGGACAAAAGGCTTAGTTGTTGTTGTTGTTGTTGTTGTGATGATACAATTATATAAGTTGAAAACGGTTTTTTTTTTTGCTAAAATTATAATTATATTTATTTTAAATTTTAAAATATCAATATTTAAATATAATATATGTGTGCCTAGGCTTAAATTTTTGTCTATATCCGCCACTGAGTAAAAGCATACAACATTCCAGATTCTACAGGGCCATACTGTAGGGAACACATGGTATAGTGTGATACCAGTCAAAGCTGGTATACCTCAATATGTTTGTTCTAGGAAATGAAATATGTCCCTCAAAAAATATAAAACATTTGTATAAGAGACCTTGACCATGAAGTATGCAATTATTAATATAACTAACATAATCTCATGTTAGCGAAAGGAAAAAAACAAAAAACAAAAAAAGAGGTGAAATTGCAAAGAGGCGAATTTCCTGCACTGCAACCCCACTAATATTATCACCAACCTTAACAATACAATCAGATCCATCCAGTTACAGCATACTTCTCTTTGGAGGTCACTTTCTTGTATTTTTACTATGCCTCTTATTATGACAGAGTTTTGGTTAATCATTTTTCTTTAAATGAACAGTTGCAACAAAATCCAGTTTGATAGACCAGTTGATTGATCTTTGGATTATATTGGGACATTCTTAATTAATTTTCAATTTCAAATCCTTTTCAACTTTTTAATTACAAATTTTCTGGGACCGTTACCTGGTAATGCAGATGATTGACCTTAATTCTTGAAAAGGGAACTTGATAGGGAGGAATAGAAGCAAGTGCAAATGCAAGCTCCTTGTTTGTGGAAATTGAAATATCGCTTGTAAAGCACTGTCTGAAGTACTCTGAAATAAGTGAGCCCCTAAAGAACCGTGCATCCTTTTTCACCAAAACCCTAGGAAGAGCTTAAAGTTGCAATAAGTGAATCACAACTACAGAAAATAAAAAATTGCAGCAACCAATATTCAAACCAAAATACTTAGATGCAGGTCAGCCATGTAAGTTCTAGAGAATATCAATTGTATCAGTGACTAGTGAGTATCTTATCCATGTCTGATCATATTTTCATACTGACAAATGTTGTATAGTAGAGGCAGGTTGGACATACTAATCCTGGATAATAGTCCCAACAGGTGGTATAGGATTAACTACATTCTAGATGTCTGCACTTACGATCGATGAAGTAAGTCTTGTTGGGCAGATTCTATGTCGATCAATTCAAGTGGGCCTGCTGGTTCTGCACCTTCCAACCAAAAAGCACCAGTTGGAAGGTTCTTTCTCTGAAGTGATATCCGTAATTGAACAACCACCGATGGAGAAACATATCTCATTATCTCTACTAAAATATCAAAACCAGTACCTGAAATGACAAATACAACAACAAATAAGAGAAATATTATTTTAGAATCTGAAGTTTATACAACCAATTTCAACACCACAAGTCTTAGTATGGTTAATACCAGTTTATGTATACAACTGGTAGTTCAGCCTTAATTTTACAGAAATTTAGCTCAGTTATTGCTCAAAACTGCAGCCCCAAATAAAACCTCAACCTTGCAACACTTTAGCTCTAATTCACCCTTCAATTGTGCAAGTAATTACAAAGGAAGCTAGCAAAAGAAAACTATAACATAAGAAAAGGCAAAACAAGAATTTGCCTGCAGTGAAAGCAAATGCATCACATTTTCATACCAACTGGTATTTCAGTAAAATACTGGTTTATAATCCTTACTAACAACACTTCACCAGACTACATTTGACAATAAATACTAATTGGAAATGCCTAAAAGATGAAATTTTTAAATACAATGCTAATAAAACATAGACGATACCTTTGACCCATCCAGGTGTGTTAATAATTAAAGGCAGCACAGATCGAGGATTATCTTCACTTTCATTATTTCGAAAATGTGCAACAAAATGATCATACAAATTATACACACAATTCAAATAAGCTTCAGGGTCTCTTTTAGAAGAAATATCTCCAAAGAAGAAGCTCCTAGGTATTTACATCAAAATAATAATAATAAATTAACTATAAAATGGTTGACTAATATACCAATAATAGCTATTTTAGTGTCAAAGATTGACAAATCACAAATTACATAAACTAACCTCTCTGGAGCTCTTACAGAAGAATTACTCAGATCTACAAAAATAAAATATAGAAAAAAGAGCTTATATCACAACAATGAAACAATATAGAGAAAAAAAAAGCCTATACCACAACATAAAGTACATGCATGGAAGGAGACAAACAGATTTATGATGGGGAGATTGCATGAGAAATTTGTAGGAAAAACAACTTGCACCATGGTTATTCAACCACACACACAAAAATACACTTATAAAACCATAACAATTGCAAAATTATACCTCACCTACTAAGCCAAATTGTATGTTTCCTTATTATCATATTATATAAAAAGAAGTGTTGTATATGAGTACTGAAAATAGAGTACCCATATTTCTATTGTCCCACTCTATAACTTTTCTGGCTCCTCCATGTATAAAAGAGTATACAAGTACAAAGGTAGGATTGATACCTTCAATTAATTCATCAACAATATGTAACGACATACAACCAGGAGGAGAGAACTCCGGCTGCCCCACATCTGTATCTAAATACGCCACTCTCTTATACCTATACACAGAACCAAAACCCACAAAGGATTCAACATGTAGCTCTAGTTACTCTAATCAACACTCGATGAGAAGAGAAATATACAAGCTTCCATCACCTCTGGAGAAGTGTGTTGAGGAGGAATCGGGAGAAAGTCGACTTGCCACTGTTCTTCGGGCCACATATCGCCACGACCAGCCCCGGCCGGGATGCGGCGGCGCGAGAGATTGCCTCCGCCGCATCCGACCACCAGGGAGGTATTGTTATTTCTTCGTTTTGAGCAGACGGAGATGCACCGCCTCCTTTCTGCGCCACCATTGATAAAAGTTGTCCTTGGAAAGGGTTCTGACTTCTGCGAGACTGCGACAGAGAGGTTTTAGATTTCGCAATTTCTTGTAATTTGTGTTTCTATGTGGGTTGAAATTTTACAAAAGGCTGATTGGGCTAAATTGGCCCATTGTGCCTTTCTTAAGGGCCCATAGCTACCAGGTCAAAGCAAAAATGTACGCTCTAGGGTTTGCTTCGGAAGAAGTTAAACAGAGACGAGACGCAGAGTCGAAGAGAGGAGAGGAAGAAAGGTAACAAAATGTTTTTATTTATTTTGCTCTTAAATTTTAGATTCATAGATTCAGAAAATAAAAGAAGGAATCTTAAATTATATAAGTTACTTCTTTCAAACGCTATATATTATTTTAATTTATACAATGATAACGTAACAAAATTATTTTAGTATTTTTTTCATCTTTATTGGAATTCGGAATAACTGACAGACTGGTGGGCTACAGGATCATCTTTATTATTCATAATTATCTCGTGCCCTAACTTTACTAAACTCTAGTCTTTGCTCGCTGTTCCCAAATCGCCACCGGATTTCAAAATCAGGCTACTCTACTTCTCAGTCTAAAGTCTAAACCAAGGTACTCTCTTCTCTTCCTCACTGTCTCACTCCGTTTAGACAACGCGCGAAACGATTTTTTTTTTTTTGTGTGTGTGTCCCAGGGATTTTCAATTTCTTCCTTTTCCCTAATTTTTTTCTAAATCAAAAGGGAGGATAAAGAGCTGGGATAGAAGGAGACAAGGTTTGGGTTTCTCCAAAACAACTTTCTTTGCTTGTTTCTGTTGTTAAACAATATAACTGGCGTTTTGTTCTGCGGTAATTTGGAGAGTTGTTGGAGGAGGGCCCCAATTATTAAATCTTGACTTCAATTCTCGGTCAACTGAAAATTCGAATTTGAATTTTGTCTTACACGTGCCGCTGATTCGACAAAAGATTGCGATTACAAATTTTATCCAACCACTTATATATTTATTTCCATGAAGAAAAAACATACATGGCCACAACCTTTAATTATTTAATAAATTTCTAGATGTCTCCATTTTTCTTTTGCTTTCCTGAATGTACGAGAGTATTTTAGTGGCTCAAATACGCTGATTTGTTTACATACAATCCACCTGAAATGTGAGAACCTCGTTATTTTTTGATGTTCTTATTTTCTTTTGTCTGACATTCTTGATTGCGACATTGTAATGCTTTCTGGTGCAAACAAATTACAGAATGGAATGGCTCACAAAAGTAGGTTTCGCATTGTTGACATGTAATACTGGCTTGGCAATATATCGATCGGGGAATGACTTGTCGTCTTTGGCATTTGTCGTGGTTTCGTACTTTGCTCTTCTCCTTCTTTTCTGGTGCTTGCATTTGTTTGAAAGAGCAGCTCCTGATGGTGCAAGAAGAATGCAATTGAAGACTGCGGTATGGTCATTATCTACTCTAATTACGGTGATGTTTGCATATCGTGTCGCCGCTTTGATGCCTTTACCACTTGCTGTTGTTGTTTGGGTCATGGCCACCACCGTACCAGTAGGAGGCTTCTATGCCTTTTTTATATATAATGGGAATTAGAAATGCGGGGATGTTTGGAAGTGGTGTGGAATAAGAACAAACAAGCTTGTTCTTGTTCTAGTTCCATGTTTTCATCGGAACAAGAACAAGGTTCAAAAGTTTCCATTTTGTTCTTATTCCTCTTGTTCTAAAGGGTGCCAAACAAGTTTTTGCTTGTTCTTATTCCCGTTGTTCTTATTCTACACACTTCCAAACATCTCTTATTCTACACACTTCCAAACATCCCCGCAATGTTATTTAGCTGCTCTTAGTGAAAATCTAAATTAGTAGGTTGGCTCTGTCCAAATTTAGGCACTTTGTGTTTTGATATTGTGGAATAATTACCTTTTGTTTTAGTAAGAGCAGTATTGTAGTTGCTTTTGTTATGATCCTTACCCTTTGGTGTGATATCCTTGTGTGACACCTTATTTCTGAGCTTCTTGATCAAATATTAAATAATGAGTGAGTGGTTTTCCCCATGTAGAATCATTTTTGTTTGTGCGATGGTGTACTGTATAAATTTTGACAATGCTGCATTTTGTATCGAATATGGTTTTCCTCATTGATTTTGTTGGCTGTGTTCACTTATTTGTCCCCTTTTTCGTGTCTGATAATATAAGTTGCCACATTACTTTCCATAGGGGTATATTATCAGCTAAAGATGTCTTATAAAATTGTACAGCGCATATGTGGCGAGCTGTCTTGAGCTAGTCTGCACTCCTGAATTTGAAAAGGGAAAAAAAAAAATGAATAAAAAAACAAGGGGGGAGAAGGAAGACGAACAGAAGATTAAGTTTATTACATTTAAAATCAGAACTAAATAATATTTTGATGAAATCAATAGATAAATTACTTTTAGTTTTTGGAATTGGATTTCCAAAGTCTACAAGTGTGATCCGTTTGTTCCATCTAATTTCTTGCTCTGGAGCATAAGGTTTGCTTCAGCGTGCCTTCATAAAAGGAAGCTAATCTAAAGGAAGAGGAGTGACAGGAGAGGTGTACCCTCCAAATCGAAGGGTACAATCAGAGAATAAACTCTTTATAAGTTTGTCTCTATTGCTACTTCGTCTTCTGTTACTCTCCTCCCTCAGCCTTTCTTCCAAGAGCAAGTAAACAAGTTTGGTCAGCCTTTTTTTAAAATTTTTGTTACCTTCCATCCAAACTTTGATCCTGGAGCAGACCCTAAGGGTCCGCTTTAGAGGGAGGGATTCGGAGCGAAGGGAAGGAAGAGAAGTTCGGTTACCCTGCTCCAGAGGGAGAGAATCGACGAAAATTAAGGAGAGTAGAGAGATAGAGAGAGATCAGTTATTCCCAAAATCGGAGAGTATCGAGTCCCCTTCCCTTCGTTCCGAGCATTGAAGAAATTGAGGAGCTACCTGGACAGCATGGTACAGTGCCGATTTATGTGTTAGCATGAAAATATTTTTTGTGTCCCAGCTGGCTTTAACAGTATAATGATGGGATCCCATCATGCGTGTAATGATAGCAGCAATTGCTGCGAACCACATCCTCTCCAGCCGAACAAACGACAGCATGGTGCTGTCGTTTGTTTTTTTTTTAAATATTAAAAAATTTTAAAATTCAAATGTTGAATCCAAACCGTTCATGTTGTTAAATTTTACGAGCGATGCGTTTTCATATAAGTTTCATGAAATTTGGAGTTGATTTGATACTAGATTAAGTGGTCAACAAATGAACGAACCTGGTTAGATTAATTCTAATACGTTCATAATTTGACCACTTAATCTAGTATCAAATCAACTCCAAATTTCATGAAACTTATATGAAAATGCATCGCTCGTAAAATTTAACAACATGAACGGTTTGGATTCAACATTTGAGTTTTAAAATTTTTTAATATTTAAAAAAAAATCAAACGACAGCATGGTGCTGTCGTTTGAACGGCTGGAGAGAATGCTGGTCCGCAATTGCTGCTCTTCTGATATTATCCCGGGATGTATCAACGTAAGAGCCTTTATTATATAAATAGATAAATAAATCTGTTTATCAACTGGTAGTGATACTTTTCTTGTATCCCATTATGATACAACGTAGCTCTCAACAGGTGGAACAAGGTGGCTTCAATAATCTTTTATATACAACTTACAAGCACGGAGTCGGTACTTTTTGTAGGATAACAAGCATGGGCCTGGTTGGATGCAGCAGAATAAGCAATCTTCCCGGATTAATTCCTCTTCTGGAAGAAAATACCGATCCAAACACATCCGGAAGAAACAGGAAGAACGAAATATTCTTCCAGCCTCTCTTACATTGAGTAAAAAAGAGTGAAGAGTGAACAAGGAAGAAAGTTTATTTGTGAATATATAGTGTTGTTTGAATGAAGAATAAAGAAGAGAGTTACGAGTTTTATTTTAATAAAAATTGTAAATAAGAAAAGGTGAGAAGAGTGCTCTTATGAAGTTACATTTCATCATATTTGAATTAGCACAATTCATGGATTAAAATTCTTATATCTTACATACTGATCGGTAAGAAAGAAAATATTGGATGGATTTGATTTGATCGAAGTAGAACGAAGAAGAAAGGGATTCCTAAATCGCTTTGTTAATCAGAAATGAGGTAGAAGAGGGGATTTGAGTTGAGAGAATGATCATCACTGTCTTTTATCCAGTCAGGCGAAGGCGAGAACTGTGTAAATCCAATTAAATTTCTTACCTTTTAGCAGAATAAAAAACAATTCTGAATCTGATTCCCACGATTAAAAAGGAGATAAACACTCATGATGCTATTCTTGTGCAACGAAACAGATCCAAAAATTCAGCAAAAATAAGTTAAATATTTCAGTCAAACTGTCAAAGAAGATGACATGAATAAATTATGATTTTCTGATGGCATATATCAGAAGCACGCCTTCGCACGTACTGTTGTGTCAAAATTAACCGGCATTCCCATGTGCTCGTGGACGGTACAACTTACAAGGGTGCTGATATTGAGGATTAATTTAATTTATACGACAGCTGAGCTGACACTCCATTTACTTGCATCTTAAAATGTTATAACTTCTATGAACACCAACAATTTTTTATCGTCTCTAACTATTCATCTTAATTTTTGGACTCTGTCCATAGAGAGAATTAATTCATTTTTACATGTATAGAAAATACAGTATAGTTGTTTCCTGAAATACAACAAACTTATCGTGCACTGCGTCAATTGGTAGCATGCAACAAACTCTCAATTTATTTTGTATGAGTTGTGTATGTAAATTCAATTTTGTAAATTTATTGGTTTGGAAAAATCACCTTCGATATCTCTCTCTTCTATCGCTAATAAGTACATTGAACTGAACGCCATAATTACATCTAGAACCCAAATAGGGTGGCTAGTCTTTGTACACAATAGGATGGCTAGAACCCAAATAGGTTTGGAAAAATCACCCTTCGATATTTCTCTCTCTTCTATTGCTGATAAGTACATTGAACTGAACGCCACAATTACATCTAGAACCCAAATAAGGTGGCTAGTCTTTGTGTACATCTAGAACCAGGTCAAATAAACTTGTCTTACAGAGAGTTACAGTGCAGACCTCTTGAATTTGCGCACAATATTCATGCATGATTGCATTGCTTCAGTTTACCCTTCACAGATCTAATTAGGACTCCTGATCCAGTGCTGCAGTTGCCACGCACAATCTAGTCTATTCGATCTGATCTCGACGGTTAAATTTTTTCTGGCCTATCAATTTAGTATTATTCATAGGACATCCATCATCCATCGAAGGTTGGGATTGTGTGACAAACTTGCCGCGCGGCAAGACTGTAACATAGTAGGGTAATTAAACCAATTTAAATTAATAAGGATAAATTAATAAACATATTAGAAAATATTAATTTATAAGAAAATCATAATTATAACATTTTTAATAAACAATGAAATCAAAAGTAACATAAAAATCGACTCGAATTCGAAATATTTGACTTTGTGTAAAATCTATAATTAGTATAGAATTCTAGCAAAATCAAAGCTTAATTAAACATGAAATTCATTGTTAATTTAATTAAATCTTAATGAAATTCGGATTAGAAATCAATTAAATCGAGCTGCCACACCGAAGGCCACAAGGTTGCTGCCACAGAAAATCCGAAAGAGGTAAATTTGATAAAAATCGAATTACAGCTGGCCTCATCTCTCTTTCTCTCTTCTCTCCGCCATTCTTTTTCTTCTTCGTCTCCCTTCTCCGCCAGTGCACCGCTTCACACGAAAATTGATGGGGATTAAGTGTGGCCAGCCAACCACGCTTGGCCACAGTTGAGAGAAGCCGTCATTTCTCTGCTCCAATCGTAGCCGTGAGATGCTACGTGGGAGAAATCGGGTGAGTTACGAAAAATTTGGAATTTGAGTTCTTAATCTCCGTCGTTGATTTCCTTTTCCTTTCTTTCTTTGTTTCGCCTATAAATACCTCCTGTTGAGGTTAGTTTGAGTTGGCCGGGTGTAAAGAAATTCCATAAAAGAAAAAAAAAAAGAGAGGGAGAGGGACTGAGCGGAGGAGAGAAAAGGGGAAAGCTTAGATTGAAGACCCAAGGTATATGTTCATTCTTAATTGATTTCCTTTGTTTGAGTTGTCTAAACCGGTAGGAAAATTTTAGGGTTTTGGATCAAATTAGGTCATGTTCACTGTTCTTGACCTCTAAACTCTGAGAAACGAGTTTATTGAGGCTGGATTGGTGATTTAAAGTAAGGTTGAGTGATATCAATTGATGAATTCGAGTTATGGTGTGTGTTTGGGTTCTGTCATGGTGAAAACTGAGAGGAATGACTCAAATTGAGAGAAATTGGGGTTGTTGACAGTGGTGGAGCATGAGGAAGTGTTTGGGAGAGCTGTTTGAGGGTTGTTGATGTATGGTACCAGCCTCTGGTACGAGGTACAGATCTCTGATACCGTTCTGGTACATGAGGATGATGACAGGGGTTGATTCGTGAAAAAAAAATGATGAACTGAGGGCTTATTTGTGAAAAAAAGGGCCTAAATGTGATGAAAAAGGGCATAGTTATGAATTAAAATGATTGAGGGTTGTTTTGGAAAAAATTGTCGAGATTGCGGGTTGGATCCGATTTTTGGTTAGCGGATTCTGGCGGAAGGTTGTCGAACCCATTAAGTCCGACCCAGGTCAACTGGGTCAGGTTGACCTGGTCGGAACAAGTGGAGTTCTGGGCCCATTTTTGGGTAGTTTCGACTGGGCTCTGATTTTTTTAAAAAAAAAGAAAAGAGAGATTGGGCTGGACTTTTATTTATTTCGGACTGAAATTTTAATAAGTGATTGTGGGCTGAAATCTAAATGATAATTAACAAAAACTTAATCTAAGATTAAGTTAATTAAATTGTGGGATTAATAATTAATTAATTAAAGAAAAAGCCACTTAATTGTCGGATATTTCTTTAGTAAAGTCGGATTTTACGGGAGATGATGAGAATAGTCTGAGTGAGTCGAGAACAGATACGACGACCAAAATCACCGACTTTCTGATCCCAATAATAAAATCAAATAATTTTCAGACTTTTAAATTGTTTTATGATTTTCTGATTTTGATTTTTCGGATGTTGAGTTTATATTTTTATTGATGATTTAAATTCTTATTAAATAAAAATAAATCTAAATATTAAACAAATTATTTAAACTAAATATAAATAAATAAATTAAATTACACATAAGAAAGAAAATATTAAGGATAACATTATGATCATAAAACTAATTAAAATTTATTTAATTAAATATAAAAAAGTAAATTAATAAAATAAATAAATAAGAAAATAAATTAATTAAAATAAAATAAAATAAAATAAGATGATAATAATAAATAAATAGTAATTAAATTACTGAAAACACAAGCAATTACTAAAAAATTAAATAGAAAATTCTAGTCAGTCTGGTAGCTTAAGCCGGACCACCTTTTCAAGTAAATAATCGTTAGTTAATTGATAACGGTTTTTATTAATTACAGGAGATTGGACTGAAGAGACCGTTGAACCAAGTACAGGTGCGGATACGTAGATCTCTATAGAAATTTGTTTGGTAATTTTAAATTAATGCATATGCATGCTGATTCCCGTTGTTATGCATTGTGAATTTATCATATTAGATTATAGGAACAGATATTACAACTCATGTTGAATCTATCTGCTTATTCAAATTGACTTGATTTATAAGATAGGCAAGTTTGAATATTCATTTAACGGAAGAGCTAAATCCTTCTAGCTCAATCCAATCTTGCCTAGAGATGCCAGATCCTGATTATGCAAGTTTGGTACTGTTTACCTCTAAATTTAGCTCGCTATACTAATCATCCACGGATGATGGTTAATAAGCTACGCTTATTTACAAACTTAGCCGCTCAAACAAAAAGAAACGGTTGGGTTGAAATGCAATGTGGGCCGTGAACAAAATCTATGTCAAAAAAAAAAGGGAAGAGAAAGAAAAAAAGGGGGGGTTGACATCGGCTGAGCAAATAGGTGGCCAATCTACTAAGAGGCGTTCCTCGAAGGCTCTCATTTCTTTTTAAAAAGGGGAGAAGAATGAGTTTTGAGGCGATAAGTGGTCAATGCATAACTTATTTCAAATCAAGAACATTTTTTTCAAAGCACATAGCTACCGGCTTAGCAAACCAAGTGGTACAAAGCTTAGTGCCTAGTACCGATATATCTACCAAGTTAGCAAAGTTACATAAGTCATGCAAGTATATGAATACACAAAATATACAAGCATATGCCAAAATAGCCGACTCGGCTTATACAAGAAATCAAAATAACTTAAACAAATCACAAATCAAGCAAGCCCAACATTACCAAGCCCAGAAAACAGCGGACCAGGCCCAGAAAAGTGGCAACAGACGCCTCGACAGCGCAACAACGCCCTGACAAGCGGGCCCCAGATGACAGATCTCCGAGCCAAAGTCGAAAGATGACTCAGTCGGACGCCTCGACTTGGTTCAGTCGAACCTGGAACAGAGGTGACGCGTGTCAAACTCCCATGGGCCACAGTTAAACAAAAAATAATAATAAAGACAGAAATGTACCTTTTCTCTTTCAGAGAGAAGTACACCGTCGCTAGGTCAAAGCTTCGCCGGCGCTACACATCTGCACTGGCCCAACTGACTGCACCGTCGTACTGACGACGTCACGACGATCTCAACGATATCAGGCTCGACTGTTCTCTCAGTCTACAAAGCACAAAAGCGAGAAGAGAAACTGTCGGAAGTCGAGTTTTGACATGAGCAAAAATCAGATTTTGAATGCAAATAAGTGTTTGAGAGCACTTACAATGATGAAACGGAGAGATTGCAACAGTTGCTCAGCTCAGTTGATGTCCAGAATGGCTAACTCGAAAGGATCACATTGACAGTCATGAGTCTCGAGTTCAAAGCTTGGAAGAGAGAGATAAGCACAAATCAGATGGGTGCAAACGCTCTAAAAGAGCGAGAATACTCTTTGAAAGTATACAACAGATATGAGAACAAGTGTTTATACCTGAGAAATGATGTCACAACCAGAAATGGAGGCGTCCAGTGCCAAATTGTGAGGCAAACTGTCAACTGGAGAGTAAAATGGAACCTTCTCCCCAGCCTATAACTGAAAAAGGATGTTTCTAGCCCTGACCCAGTCACAGAAACATTTATGAGGCACCAGGGAGTGGTACAACACTCTTTCAATCACAGCCATATGATGAAAGTCATCTCTGAATCAAGGGCAGCAGTGAACTCGTGCTACAGCCAGCTCAAACATAACAGAGAAGCAATGCAAAGCATGATACAGGCCAATGCAAGCCAGTACACACATCTAAACCATCCATGCACAAATCAATGGCCAAAGATGAGTGTTAGAAGCCTACTTACCAACTACTGAGCTGTACAAAACTCATAAAGCACATGAAAGTGACACTCCAGATGTGTCATTCTTGGGACCATGGGCAAATCAGTCCTTAAGTCACAAAAGACAAGGGATATCCCAGGTCAACAAAGAATCAACAGCAAACACATGCCAAATTTACCCCTCAAGATGCCACTCAGAGCACCCTGCATGATAGTACACTCGCAATCAATGCTAAAACTGAGCACAACATATCTCCCAGTGATCAACTGTGCACCATGCCATAAAATCCTTGGTGTAGCAACATAACAACACACATGTCATGAAATAAACCATAGCCTCAGGACAGATAACATCATTGGCTATGGTGTGTGCTAAATTGATGCACACAAATATGGGGGAGGGTCTCAAATGCAAGTATCAACCATCAGATGAAGCTATGAGATCTGACAAGCCCAATGTGAGCACAACATGTCATAAAAATGACATGTGACAACTCAAACACCAAGCTGCCAAGCCTCATATGCAAGCATCAAAGGATTAAGGCATCATGGCACATTGGCCAGCATAAAATACTGCCAACATGAAAGTTGGTACAATTCCAAATATTACTCATAGGCCCATCAAATAAAGGCCACAAATGAGCAGGCCAGTTGCAAATAAGAGGATTTGAACCTCTATAAAATGCCATCAAGCCTAAATCAAATACAACAGCTAATTAGCTGTTAATTAAGCAAATTCAAGGCCCAGCAATCAAGTGATACCTGACCCAGCATCATTTAGACGCCAGAAAGCCTCAAATCACATAGCACAAGCCCAAGATGAACCCAGCAAGCTCACTGCCAAGGTGGCATGTGACCCCACCTGCCATGATAAGTAAGAAACAAGTCAACAAATAATAAAAAAAAAAGATGATATAAAGCAATGGAACCAATGAGAACATGACACTTGTCATCAACAATACAAAATACGAGTATGAGAAAAGGATAAAACCTGCCACTGAAAAGGGGCTCCAGTTAAACAGTCCATATACACCAATGGAGGCAAAATGCAGATGGATACAATGAGGTAAGCCTAGCTGGCACATGCTCACCCAGCTACATGGCCTACAACATACCTCACCTATGCAAATCTGAACCCTTCATAAGTAATGGATGGCTAGATGAGTCTGGCACAAAGGTGAACCCCTTTCCTAAGAAATGTATCCCTCCAGTCAAAGGATGAAAACACACTCTCCATTACAAAGCAAACCAGGGACCACATAATGCCCTCCCACAGCCAAGTAAAAGAAAGTAAAAAAAAAAACATCCAACGACTCCCCAATGCCAAGTGTCAAACACTCAATGGAAGAGTAAAAAGAAGTAGAAGGCATCAAGTCCAGAAAAGCTCACAAAAGGAAGGCGGTTTGGGTGAAATGCATCATAGCCATTCATCCAATTCCAAGAATTCCAGGAAATGCCACATGGCAGCAGCAAGTTTGCCTCAAAGAAAACCCTAAATCACCCCCTCATCTATAAAAGAAGACCCAAGCCGACAGAAGAAGGGGCTGGAAAATCTCTGCATTGATAAGATAGTAAAAAAAAAATTAGTTTTGTAAAGAAAAGTTTGGTTTGTCGCTAGCTTTAGGAAAGGTTTGTAAAAGAAAGGATTCAAGTTTGTTTAAAATAGATATTGTTTGAGGCATATTTTGTCTGTTTTCTTGAGTTTGCATTTTTTTTTTTTCTTTCTCCATGTTCTTGAGAAGTTGAGTCTCAGAGCTCACACTCAAGAGCATGGATCTGTTTTGTATTCCATAAGTCATGCATATCTGATGTTTGAGGGGTTAAGTATCAGAACTTACACTCAAGCACAAAAAGAAATCATGTAGATTGTCATGCCAGCATCAATAAAAAATGCATAAGTCAGGTTCATAAGTAGCTTATCTGTCCTTGGAGGGTCAGGCCCTAGAGCTTGCATCCATAGGCAGATCATATCATTTGCATCTTGCATCTACCAGCCTAAAAAAAATAAAAGATAAGTAAATGTTAAACAAACAAATAAAAGACATTAAAATAAATAAAAAAAATCATAGAAATGTATATTAGTTGTTGTGAGTTCATTACAGGTAGCTTAAAAGTGTGGTTGGTCTAAGTTGTTCCTTACACTTGCAAGGAAAGGAGTCTCATGCTTAGGTGTGTGGTCTCAGAACTGCCACTGTAGAGCTGAGATGCCCTTGTCCTCTAAAACTGTGGTACCATGGTAAGTTGGCATGATATGAGTGTTGGGAGGGTTTGTTCATCAAAGTGTGTGGTCATAAGGACTGCCATTTGAGCATATCTTCCCTATCACTTAAAGGATCCAACTCTCTGTGTGTTCTATGAACTTGCCTCTATGAAACCAAACCCACAGAACCATGCTCAAATAGTGACCAAATCCATACCAGTTATCAGCACAGAAAAAATAATGATTCAAATAATACCCAAGCCACATCCTGACTATACCAAAACCATGCCAAAATTAAGCCAGAATCATGCCAAAATTGAGCCAAATCCTGCCAAAATCAAATCAAGACTATGTCTGAATAGTAACCAGAGCCAATATATAGCTCAAACCAAGACCAAATAAAGCCTAAATTATGCCTAAATGTTACCAAAATTTCCAAAAAAAAAAAAATCAAACCCACCACATGTCTTAACTCAGACCCAAGCTAAATAAAAATAGCCGACTCTGATAAAAATAAGGATACATGAACTTCAGATTAATTATACCCTGCCTGAAACCAGCAGTAGTACCAAACCAAACCTAGAAACACCCCTTCAAATGCACCCATTCTTACACCTGTGTCTGTCCAAAGAAAAGAGAGGCAAGTTCATGAAAATAGAGAAAAGGACTAAATGTCAATAAATTATGGATGCACAGTTGGGCAAGCGTTAAGGCACAATTGGTAACCATCGCTAAATAACAAGTTAAAATATGATAAGGAGGCGAAGCTTACTTAGCTTTAAAAAAGTATCAAAGTGCTCAAAGAATTAAAAAGTTCCATCGGCATTGTCTCTTCATCAGAAAGACTAGACACAACCAATCAAAAAAAGTACAATGCCAGGAAGCAGATAAATCCAAAGGCTTAGCACAGATAAAACCTGACAGAGAAAGAGTTGACATTAATAAAAATGATTAAAAGTCAACAGGAAGGAGATTGGCCAAAATTCGTAACCAGTTACCAAGCTAAGCAAGGAATGGTGTTAGTACCAACAGAGGTGACTAAGCCCAAACCAGACATGGTCAAATTAAAAATAAGTCATGGACTGACCAAGCATCAAAATGGCAAGATCAAGCGATCAAATAGCAAAGCCAAATGGTTCTGTTGAACAAGGCAACCAGACCACAAAAATGAAAGTAATTCAGTAACAGTTAAGTTCCAAGAACAAAGTACATAACTCGCAAAAGAGGAACGAGAGTAAAAAATCAGATCGAAAAAGGGAGTGTACTTAGCTGTGCCAAGAGTCGACACCATAGCCGCTGTCGATCAGTCATCTTCATCACTGACGATCGCCCCCAAATTTTCGACAAAATCAAATTCTCTCTCACGCTCTCTTTTCCTCTCAAAACAGCAAACCTTATGAAGGCACTAAGTCAGGAGGAAAGGCAATACAGCGATCAAAGCAAGGCGCCGCCGTCGCCGCCCTGAAACCAGGCGTCGACGCAGCGTTCAAAATCCCTAACTCATCGGAATGATCGAGAAGGAAGAAGGAATGGACGAGATAAAACCCTCGTCGACATAATGCAGTCAAAAGCTCACGATGCACAACACCGATAGCAACTGACAAGTGGGGCCCACACAGCAAGCGTCGAGAAGGTTGCGGCGGTCCACTCGTATGAGCGTAAACCAAGCGACTCGATTGAAATCCTTTCCTGTTGGATCTTCTACGGCAGGCGAGATATGGCGGGTCTCTGACAAGCAGAACATGAAACAGCAGTTTCTTAGCCAGTCAGAATTTTCCAGAATTCGCCCAAAACTTCGAAATTGCATGAGAAATAGCTAGAAGTTCAGAAAAATTACCAAAAAATACCAAAATGTCTAGAAAATTATGAAGAACATTTTCCTATAACATTCCAAGTTCAAATTCCCAATTAAAAGGGAATTAAAAAATTAAAATCATGAAGAAGATGATTAAAATTAATAATGCAAGAATACCCGAAAATTGAACTATATTGAAATTTAATAAAAGGGTGAATAAAAAGTATAAGGATATGAACCCCTTTGACCGCAGGTACTTTAAAAATGACAGATATGTCTGGACAGCAGGTACTTCGAAATTTTTGGACAGCAGGTACAATTAAACGGTAACTACCGTCAAGAACAAATTCCGTGAAAAGCCAAGAAATAAAAAGTCAAGAAATAAAACCCAAACTCAAATCCAATCTAAATCCAAACTCATATCAAATCTAACTCCAGAAAAATCCAAACTCAAATTAAACTCGAAATCCAGTCTAAATCCAAAACCTAAACTCATATCCAAAGTCCAAACTCAAATCCAATCTAAATCCAAACTCATATCAAATCCAACTCCAGAAAAATCCAAACTCAAATTAAACTCGAAATCCAGTCTAAATCCAAAACCTAAACTCATATCCAAAATCCAAACTCGAATCCAATATCAATCCAAACTCATATCAAATCCAATTCCAGACTCAAATTAAACTCGAAATCCAGTCTAAATCCAAACTCAAATCAAATCCAAAACCCCAAAACCTAAACTCAAGTCAAATCCAAAACCCAAATCCAAGCCTGAAATCCAAACCCAAATTAATTCCAGATCCAGAAAATCCAAACCCAAAACCCGGACCTAAATCCGAAAGCAATACAAACCCAGAAACAAAAAATCCTATAATATATAAAACTTCCAAAATCCAGGGACCAAACTTTAAAGACGTCTGAAAATCAGAATTTGGTAAATTCTAGAACATATGAAGACCAAAGTTTAAAATGTCCAAAGTGACCAGAATTTCTAAACACGCCTTAATACCAGAGTTTAAAACGTTTTATAACCTAACTCTTGCACGTCATGGGGCCAGAAATTCGACACGTCAATAGTTGACCAGAATCGACACACGTTTAAGGACCGGAACCTTTACATGCCTTAATGCCTGAGTTTCCAGAAACGCCTGATAACCTTGATTCTCCCATGTCAACAAACAGACCTAAGTTTTAAAACGTTGACAAATTGAAGTTTTAAAATAGTTAAAGCTTTAATATGATCTGAATACCGAAACTTTACATGTCTATGTCCGTCCTCTTTGAGCTTACAATGCGTATAGTTTAAAGGGAACAAAACAAAAAATTATTAAATAGGGTTAATTGTTAACCACCTGGGATTAAAACCCCAGAAATTTTGGAATTTTAAATATGAATTAAATTTCTTTGCATCATGTTCTGCATCATGGTTGGTTGTATCACTCGTTCTATTTATGTCACTATTTGTTTGCGTTCTTTAATGTTAGTATCTTTAGGCAAAGTGTTAGAATGCTAGTTGTTATGCCTAATCCATTGACTATCCCGATCTAGAGGTGCTCTTGACTTGGTTCGGAGGTAATTAACAGTAGGGGCTTGCGCCTACTGGAAAAAAAGAACCTGCAGTAAACAATCAAACTCTCGAGAGGTTCGAAATCACGTCGATACTCACATCCCTTTTCAGGTGGGTGCCGATGTCTGAGTTTTGAGACGATCGAGGGGTATCTCGTCCGCAATATCTTTTTCCCCCGCGGATGCATCCGGTCATTTCCCCCTTCCGAGGATCAGGGTCCAAAAAGGTGCGAGACAGATTCTGGCTCGCCCGGTGGGACATTTTTCTCCTCTCATCAGGGAATAATCAATGGACCAGGCATATCGACATAGCATATCAACATAGTATGAAATACATTTAAAATATGTAAAGATACTGACGTTAACTTTAAGTGCTTTCCATTTGCAGGAAAACTCACTCAAAACCAACAACCAACATTCAACATGGTGACTTGGAGCGAAATCGTGAGTGGTGCACACTTGAAGAAGGCTAACAGCTCGGTGGCCGGGACTCTCACTGTGCCCGTCCAGGTGCCCTTGACCGCGCTTGCTGGTAAAGCGCCCGTGACTGCAACCATCTCTCTCAACAAGAAGGCTAGGGCTGGTGCCCAGCGTTTCAAAGTTTCTCTCGCTCCCAAAAAGGCGAAGGAAACCCGTGTCAGGCTCTCGAGGTCTCAA
Source organism: Rhynchospora tenuis (assembly GCA_027725995.1). Lineage (NCBI taxonomy): Eukaryota > Viridiplantae > Streptophyta > Magnoliopsida > Poales > Cyperaceae > Rhynchospora > Rhynchospora tenuis. The sequence continues at coordinate 79,734,989 of CM050888.1, forward strand.
GCCCTCCGCCTGGCCCAGGAAGAGGAAATTGACACTGATTTGCCTCTGAACAATGCATTTGCTCCTCTTCGCATTGTGAAGAAAAATGCTGACGGTCCACGCCTGCGCGAGGACTGGGAGCTACCTCAGTATGCTCCTCTGAAGGTTGGGGCGGTTTCCACTCCCAAGAAGCACCAAGCTGTGGAAGCCATCCATGCTGCATACAAGATAGTCAAAAAACTCCGCGGGGCCCGCAAAGCCTTCGCCAAACCTGCCAAGGATACCCAAAAGCCCTCAATCAAGGAGAGGCTCCGGTTCCCAGTCTTTCAGCGCCTTCGTTTCCCCTACTATGAGGATACCAGGATCGGAGATGCTGATTACAGTGTTTCGGAGAAGAAAGTTGAAGCCACACCTCCTTCGGTCTTCGATCGGCTCACTTTCCCTCCCCTCAAGCCCAACACCAAGAATATGAAAGCCAAGGGGAAGGCTGCTCAGGCTCGGAAGCCTAAAAATGCTTCTGATCCTCAGCCGGAAGGCGCCATATCCCCGAAGGAAAACAAAAGGAGGAAGAAAGCCTCCGAATTGTCTGATGTTGTGTCATACATGACGCAAGCCCCAAGAAGGAAGGTCCACGTGCCCAAGAAAAAAAGGGATGCTGGATCTGTGTCTGTGTACCATGTTCATGCGGATGATGCTGACCATGATGATGACCTCACCGAGGTTCATATGGTTGGAACTGGCTCTCAGGAACCCCCACAGCCTGAGAGTATACCTGTCGAGACCCGGAGCCAGAAGAGCAAAGCTTCTGCCTCCGCCCCACCAAAGAAAAATAGCCGTCCCAGAATTCCTGAGCCCATCACTGAAGAAAGGGTTCATCAAGCCAGTGATCATTCTGCTGGCGAGGAGGAAGAAAGAGGAGATAATCCCGGTTCTAATAGGGGTGATGCCTCTGATGATAGCATAGGCGAGGAAAATGAAGTCCTCGGAGAAGTCGCCCAGCTTCGCAAGGAGTTGGAAGAAAAAGACAAGAAGTTGAAACAGCTCCAAGCTGATAATGTCCGCATAACGCAGGCCTGTGCTGAAATCCAAAAGTACATGGCCAAGAAAGGGTCGGGACCCAACTCAAACCCGATACCTTCAAGACAAGGGAGTGCCAAACACCCAATGTCTGGACACAAGAAGAGAAGAAAATCCAAAAGCAGTCGTGACTCGCGTGAAACATCGGACGAGGAGTCGCGTGATAAGAAGAATGCTTCCAAGGTCGATCCAATTGACCTCATGGAAGATATGAGAAGACAGATGGAACAAAAATTCCAGTACTTGGGAGTTGACGGACCTCAATTCCCCAACAACTTCACAGGAAGACCATATCCTGAGAGGTTTGACAGGGTTGAGTACCCGAGAGGCTATGTTGTGCCGAAATTCAAACCGTTTGAAGGAGTCGGTAGTAAAGTGACACCTGATCAACACTTGTCTCACTTCCTGACGTCTTGTGGGGACACCACCAGAAAGCAAGAATGGTTGTTGAGGCAATTCCCTCAAAGTTTGACGGGGGTGGCCTTCGAATGGTATGCCTCGTTGGAGGAAAATAGTATCAAGAATTGGAAAGAAATGGTCGCCGCTTTCAAGACCCGATTCAGAGTCACACCTCGTCGTGTCACTTTGACCAGCTTGGTCAACACCAAACAAAACAAAGGAGAAACTGCCTCGGACTTTGTCGCGAGGTGGGAAAACATGTACACGCGGTGCCAGTCGAACATCTCTGAAAAAGAGGCGGTCCGCATGCTCATGAATGGGATCCGTCCACCTATGAAAGTGCTCCTGGCAGGACATAACGTTGCCACTTTTGAGGGCTTAGTGACTAAAATCATTGAGTTCGAAGGGATGGAGGATGACATCAACCTGATGTATGCTCTCCCCAAGGAAAGGCCAAAGAAAGCTGAAAGCAAAGCCGTGAAAACAAAAGCGGCCAGCAATCAGGTTGAAGGCACCAGCGGCGTACAATGGGGAGAAAGTGATGAAGAAAAGGACGGGACTTCACAAACCCGTACCCCAAGACCGACTTTGAAGGAATTACAAAACAAACCATACTCTTTTAAGAAAGAGAAGACCAAAAAGTTGTTCCAGCAAGCAATGAAAGTGCTGGAAATACGACTTCCAAGGTGCAAGAGGCCTGAGGAAGAAAACAAGGTCAATCACCCGAACTATTGCCCATATCACCGGGTCTTAGGCCACAGTATTGAAGACTGTTATGTCTTCAAGGACTGGATCGAGAAAAGAATCCAGGAAGGAGCAATCCCACTCCATGATGATGCTAGGCAAGAGCCGGCACCTCATGCTGGACCTACCAGAACCCCAGTTGCCAGCACAAACCGCGTCTCTGCTTGCTCTGACGGCAGACCACCCACCACTTGGAGTGTAAGCCTCAACAAGAGCACAAAAAAGAAATTAAGGGTGCTTCAAGCTGAACCCAGGCTCAGATGGAAGAATGCCATCACCCCCATCGTGCCGAGAAACGTTGTCATACCAATGAGATTGCCTCTTAGACCAAGGCGCAGTTATGTTCCGGTGACACGGTCAAGCAACAATAGACCGTTCTGGAAGAAAATTACACCTCAAGAAATCGAGGAACAATACGTCCAGGGGAGACCAAAACAAGCAACCTTGGCTGACTTTCTGTCCCCAAAAGACTTCACCAAAATTACTGGTAAGGCTTGGAAAGATGTGACAGAAAGAAAGGAACGTGAGAATGCAGAATCTGAAGAGTTCTGGACGGCTTCATGTCGTCACATTTCCAGCAATGATCAGGGAAATGAGGATCTCTCTGATAAGAAGGTATCTCAGTCAACCCCTGACCAGTCAAGTTAGCAAGCCCAAGAAACATCAACACTCTCCGCAGCTGTGCATGCAGGAACCTCAAAAAGAGGGACTAGACGAGTCCGCAAGACCACCAGGGGAGGAAAAGACATATACAAACTGGAATCTGAAGGAACATCCAGCTCTAAGAGTTCTGAGTTGATACTTCTCCCTGTCAGAGTCAATGATCAAGGACGAAGGGTGTTTATGCAGATCCCGGAGGAGTGCAGATACGATGACGGGAGGTTGAAGTTAAACAACCTAGGCTTCAGACTTTTGATCGAAGAAAAGAAGGGACAGCCCAACCTCTCTCCCAAAGCAATGCATACCCTTGCTCAACATGCTGCCCTTTTGTTGAGAGAAGCTGTCACAGTGATTAAGCGAAACAAGAGAAGGCAAGCTGAAGAAGCCTCTCCTTTAACCCAGGATCTTACAGATGAAGAATCTTGGACGACCACTTGTTGTTATGTCTCAGATGGAATTCGGGAAGGAAGTGATGCTGAAACACCTGAAGTCCCGGAAGAAACACCAGAAGTTCCAGAAATAGCACCAGAAGCTCCTGATATGTCTAGGCAGTCCAGTCAAACAGGGTCATCATCGTCTCGAGAAACACAAACCGAGGCCACCCTTACCAAAGCCAAGAGGACTCACAAGGGTCTTAGAAACAGAAAATCTGGTACTCAGGCAAATGCACCTGGAGAACCTTCTAGGTACCAAGATCCTGGAGCTCCGGATTCAGAATTGATGATTCTCCCAGTAACCGTCAATGGACAAGAAAGAAGGGTATATGTAGAAATCCCTAGAGAATGTCAAAGTGAAGACGGTGGTCTGAACTTAAACAATTTAGGTTTCAACCTGCTTGTGGAAGATAAAGCAGGACAACCTGAACTCCCTCCTTCTGTGATACAGACTCTAGCCCAGCACGTGTCTGGTCTAATGAGTGAAGCCATAAATGCGACAAAGCTTAGGAGAGAAAGGGAGGCAGCGGCGGCCAAAATGACGACCACTTCAACCAAAACTCCAGCTCAAACTTCAGGGCCGGAAGAATGCTACTTCGAAGATGAATATTCATGGCCTGGTTCCAGTCCTCCCCGTGATGACATGGATAACAATTACGACTTTGATTGTCACTTCAGTAGTGACGAAGAAAGAGGTGGTGGTGGTGCCGCCGGTGCATGCTGCAATGTCTTCGCGACCTCTGATACTGAGGACGAAGAAGATGGCAATGAAAATTATGATGATTTCTATGAAAATGCCGAAAATGATGCAGTCCAACCGTCTGAAGAAACAGAGGTGGAAGATAAACATGTGACGGAAGAAACAGCTGTGGTGACTCCGTCGTCACTCTTAAGAGGTGAGGGGTCGACCGCAAGAAATGGTGTATTTTACCAGGAGGTAGAGCCTCACGGACTCCCCACCAGACATAGAATGAATATGTTTCTAAGAGCGCGAAAACAATGGCGAGATTTGGCCACTTGGTATCGCACGGTCGTGTTTCACCCCGAATTAGAGACAGAAATCTTGGCAGATCCCATGTGGTGGGTCCACGAGCTGATGAAAGGAGATGATATCGATCAGTTGTTGGCCGCATGGCTGGTAGGCAAATATCAACTGAGAGTGTTGTTGGAATTATGTTCTAAAAGTTATCTTATGATGATTACTTTTATATGTTATATTTATGAATTGGATGTTATTACATTTTGTTCCATGAGTTTATATTCCTATTTAGAAGTGTTCAAGAAGATGCTCTTGGTCTTGAACCGCAGAACTCTAAATAAAATGAATATATATCTCTAAAATGTTCACATGTCTTGGATATTAGCAGGAACATTAATATGCCATATAAGACTGTCGTGTTGATTAAAAGTACGTTGTAGTTCTGTAAACGTTGATAAATGATTATCATTTAATAACACGAGTATATGAAAAGATTCATATATTGAACAGACCTAATTGATAAAAATATTATATGGATTGTGTTTGTGTCATTAATATTTTTATCGTGTCATTAATTCTAAGATTGATATGATATATTTTTCACATAAGGAATATGCAACGTAATTATTATTAAAAGCCATTTGAAGCAAGTGGTGATAAAAGTAATAGTTCTTTGTATGTAACTTGTGTAGGAGGAAAATATATATGTCAATAGCTAATTGCCACTCATTAATTGAGGAATGATATTATAAAGGGCCCCTTGGTAAAGTGAGATTATAAATGGATCCAATATAACTGAAGTGCAGTTATAATTATATAATCCTACTTGTTAGAGACCAAGAAAAGATTATAATACAAAGATGACACAGCCCTACTTTGTATAATAGTCATAATATCATATGGCAAGGAATAGACACAAGTAATGTAAATAACATTACTAGAAGGATCGTGTTTCGTAAAAAGATTTGCCAAACATCTATATTATTTGGGTAGCTGTAATGTATGCTAGAGTACCGCTTACAGTTTATGGAATAAAATAATTATTCCATTGCCAACATAATATGGATCCTCAACATAGGTCACACCAACTGAATGGGAAACAAGAAATATATTTTCTATGTACAAGGTTTCATGTTGCATGAAATAAAGTACAAATAGAAAATTATATCACATGACGTGATTAACTAGCAAAGAATAAATTTATTAATATGTGTATATTATGAGGATAATATAAGTTTCACATATTATAATAATATATGAATATTATTATCAAATGTATAAATTTATTTAAAGCCCAAGCCCAATTATTTTAACAAATGAAGAAGAAAGAAGGCTTTAAATTCGGGTCAGAATTTGAGCCAACTTTAAACAGAAAAATAGTATAGCAAACGATAACCATTTTGGGCAAATGATATATGAAAATTGTAGCCCTTGAAGTGTAGAATCCAATGGTCCAAGTTTCAGGGCGTTTGGAGTTTTCTACAGAGAGTTATCAAGGTTTTAGTGCTGCAACGTCAGAAATTAAAGTGCTGTTTTAATTTCTGGTTAGTGGCTTTAAATGCTATATGAAATTGAAAGGTTTCTTCTTGTGTTTTAAAGGTAAAGCAGATCAGAAACTTTGTGTTACAAGTAAGTCTTCATGTGTTGAAGCTTTGTTCTTCTTTTCTTCTAAATACTTGTTAAAATATTCTATCGATTAAGAAATCGATTAAGATACGGGCGACGGAGCTAGGTGTTGACGGGGAATTCGCTAGCACGGATTCGACTGTCATTTTGTTTCGGATTCAAGGTGAACCGAAGAGGAACAGAGCTTCGTTAAAGACCATAGGTATGGTTCTACAATCCTTCTTATAGGAATATATTTGATTGCGATGCAAATAAATAAAGAAAGTTAGCAATAGTAAGAACGATCCTAGATGTTATCGGTTAATAAAATTTTAAAAATTACCCGATTAGCATCATGAAATCCTTCAATTGGTATCAGAGCATAGGTTCTTTATTATTGCTAATTAGACTATTTTATTATGTAATTTTAATTACATAAGTGCTTAGTTAATTGTTCTTTTGTTTTGCGGTTCTAAATTCATGCTGAATTTTTGTTACACGTTTTGCAATATTGTAATATGATAACTGGTTAATTATTTTTGTATTTTCTAAAATTCTTACTATATTAGAAGAAGTTTAGAATAGGATAATTATATAGATCAAGGTTTTTGGACAGATCTATGAGATTAAACAAAAATAAAGAAAATAGTGCGCTGCTGGAATTTTTCAGCAGCAGTAGCAGTTTTTGCTGAAATCAAAATAACGATTTCTCTCAAATGGATTAACATATTTTGATGAAACCAGTTTCTAAATTTAGATATCGAAGTCTAGTTTTGAAATAATAAAACTTTCCTATACAAAAGTTTTATGAAATTTCGTCACAAAGGCAAAACAGCAATAGTACGCAGTTTTTCTGTGACAAAACACAATAACGGTTTGTATTTTCTTTTAAATGATTAAAAGATTATTTTTCAAACTATGGTGCAAATTGTAACAGAGAATTGTAAATCATTTTAGGGATTTAAATGATTTAGAGAACCGCAATTACTTAAGAAATGGAAATTAATTAAAAGGTACAAAATAGTGCATCGGTATGCAATTCCTATTATAATTTTGTTTTGCAGGGAACCGAGTTTGTATGTCTCATTCCAATGCCTTGTGTGATGTAAATTTTATGTGATGTGTATGTTTGATTGTAAGCAAGTTTAATAAGTGTTTATTAATTAGGCACAAAAGGCAATTTATGTATAGGATGCCTTTATTTATTTTTACATCATATGCATTGTGAGAATGAGATGGGTTCCTAATACTTGCACTTAGCAAATTTTATTTTTTGAAAGGATTCATAATAAAGTTTGGGGCAGCATATTTATTTTTATGCAATTTTTCATCCAATGGTGCAAGAAGACAAAGCAGTGGATGAAGAGAAGCGCAAGAGGCATACAAACTCGCAAATGTTTTGTGATTGTTTTATGTTATGTGCTTTATGATTATATGTGAATGATATGTTAGGATAGGTATGGGTGTATGGAAACAGGACCTACCAAACTATAGTCACATTTGAAATGTCCAATGAAAAATTAAGTACTTTTCCTTCTTATTTTATCCACTTTAAGCTAAAGATTATTAAGATGCATGAGTGTAATTTCTAATCTTTAGAAATCGTGGAATGTGTTAGGACATATTATCTGGCCATTGATAAATGGATTAAATGTGAGGCATTTGGTACATTTATTTTATGGAGATAATTAGCCGAACATATTGACCAATAAAATAAGTTTGCTTAAAGGGAAGTCAAGATCTAGGCTTGAAGTCCCGGGAAAGTCGTTTAATAAGAAAAGTTTCTTAATAAATAACAAGAGTCATAAAGTTTAGAAAATTGCAAACGATTGCAAAAGTTTTTCTAAAAGGTTATGATTAGTAAAAGATTACTTACCTTGATTTTATAATTCGGATGAGTTCGCTTTATTTATGATAGGATCTTGAATATACTGCATAATGGACAAATTTAAATATGTAGTATGAAGTGTTACATAAATATTAACATGAAATCCTTTAATTTTATTTCTATAGAATGACAAACAACGTACTTATCCAATCCATAACTCGAAAAGTGCTTGTTGGAAAATGTTAGTTCCAATTTTCTAGATTAGAAAGTAAAACTCCAACGTATCATCAGATAGGAGGATCTTGTAAATGTATTGGAGCACGATGCACCATTACTAAGTACGGAACCCTCTGATGAAGAAAAATGCTTGCGTGAAAAGTATTGCAAAATGAACTGGATGTTCAAGGTCTCATATTGGCCAGTATAGTAATTGAACTTACTAGAAAGTTCATAAACCATACTCCAAAAAGAGATAATGGAGCTTCATTCAAGATGTTCTTGCAATCACAGAATAGCAAGAAAGTTCAAAAGAAAGGCAAAATGAAGATGCCTAAAAGGAACAAGGGGAAAGGAGAAGCTCAAGCGAGCATCTCCAAAAGCAAGAGAAAAACTTGCTAACTCCGCAAACTGAGATTGTCATGAGTAAGGACGTTTCAAGGTGAATTGTCCAAAGTACAAGGCTGACTTAGACTCAGGCAAAATAAAGCGGAAGTGTCCCAAGGTTCCAAAAGGTATCTATGTTATTGAAATTAATTTAACCACACCTATTCACGATTGAGTAACTGATACTAGATCGAGTGCTCATATTTTTGTAAATATGAAGGCACTAATGAATAGAAGACATCTCAAGAGAGGAGAAGTCAATTTGAAGGTGGCAATGGTGTTAGTATCTCGGTAATGCCATTGACTCAATAAATCTTCATTTATCTAGTGGTGTAATAATTAATTTGAATAATGTTTATTATGTTCCGTCTATATGTAAGAACATTATATTTGTGTCGTGTTTGGACAAAGATGGTTATGTATTTACTATTTCAAACTCGTGTATGAGTATTGCAAAAGATGGAATTTTCTATGCAAATGCTACTGTTAATGATGATTTATATTTGCTAGAAGTGAATGATAAACATGTTCTAAATGTCAATAATAAAAGACTCAAAGTATCTCATGAAAATAACGATCTCTTATGGCACTATCGTCTTGATCATTTTATAAATGAGAAACGCATTAAGAAATTACAAGATAGTAATCTTCTTGGTCTCATGGATTGCGATGCAATAGAGACATGTGAATCTTGTTTAGTTGGAAAAATGACTAAGAAACCTTTCAAGAAGAAAGGTTCAAGAGCAAAAGACTTGTTGGAATTGATACATTCTGATGTATGTGGTCCAATGAGAACAAGTGCACGAGATGGTTTTAGATATTTCATTACGTTCATAGATGACTATAGTCATTTTGGCTATGTTTATCTAATGAAGAACAAGAGTGAATCATTTGACAAGTTCAAAGAATTCAAGAATGAAGTCGAAAATCAACTTAATAAGAGAATTAAGATTTTGCGAACTGATCGTGGAGGAGAATACTTGAGTAATGAATTTGGTACATATCTGAAAGAGTGTGGTATCATACCACAATTGACTCCATCAGGAACACCATAGTGGAATGGTGTATCTGAGAGGAGAAACTGAACATTGCTTGATATGGTTCGATCAATGATGTGCCAAACCGAATTGCCTCTTTATTTTTGGGGACATGCATTGCTAACTGCGGCTTACACACTGAATATTGTTCCATCCAAATCTGTCGAGAAAACTCCATACGAGTTGTGGACAGGAAAAACTCCTGAATTATCTTTTCTCAAAATTTGGGGATGTGAGGCTTACATCAAACGATTGATGTCAACCAAACTAGAACCCCAAGCGGAAAAATGCTTCTTTATAGGTTATCCGAAAGAAACAAAAGGATACTACTTTTGGCACAAGTCAACAAATAGAATATTAGTTGAAAGAGGTGCAATTTTCTTAGAGAAAGAGTTTCTCGAAAGAATCAAAAGTAATGGAAGTAGTGTAACGCTTGAGGAAACTCAAGAAACATTACAAGACCTCGATCAGGTCATGGATGATACCCATGTAGATCGAAATAACCCAACCATAGTTTCGACGGCTAGTGGGAGCATTAGTGTACAAGTTCCTCAGCCTATTGAGGAAGAGGTTCACGCATCACCACATAGTGTTCAATCGAGTATTGAACTAATTCCACAAGAAATTGTGCAAGAGGATCAAGATACTCGTAATGAACATGAAGAGCCACAAGAACTAAGAAGGTCAACAAGATCTAGAAAGAAACCTGATATATATCTAGGGCTTCATGAGATCTTGGTAATGGATACAGATGATCCAAAGACCTTTGAAGAAGCAATGAAAAGAGAAGACTCAAAATCATGGTATGAAGCCATGAAATCTGAAATGCAATCCATGTATGATAACCAAGTATGGAACTTGGTAGATCTTCCTCAAGGAAAGAAAGCTGTTCAAAACAAATGGGTTTTCAAGAGGAAGATGGACATGGATGGAAACATGACAACATACAAGGCAAGGCTTATAGCGAAAGGGTTTAGTCAAGTTCAAGGGATTGATCATGACGAAACTTTCTCGCCTGTTGCAATGTTTAAGTCAATTCGGATATTACTAGCCATTGCCGCATTTTATGATTATGAAATATGGCAAATGGATGTCAAAACAGCATTCCTGAATGGGAATTTGGAAGAGGATGTGTACATGGTACAACCTCCAGGTTTTGAAGATCCAAATAATGGTAGTAAAGTATGCAAACTTCAAAGGTCTATTTATGGACTGAAGCAAGCATCCAGGAGTTGGAATAAGCGCTTTGATGAAGAGGTTAAACGCCTTGGATTTATTCAAAGTAAGGAAGATACTTGTGTATACAAGATGGTCAGTGGGAGCTATATACTTTTCTTGGTTTTGTATGTTGATGACATACTATTGATAGGCAACTTTATTCCCTTAATGGAGCAAACAAAAACTTCATTGAAAGAGATTTTCTCAATGAAAGACTTGGGTGAAGCCCAATATATCTTGGGAATCAAGATATGTAGAGACAGGTCACGTAGACTCATTGGCTTAAGTCAACGTACATACATTGACAAAGTGTTGAAACGATTCGACATGCAAAATTCTAAGAAAGGAAATGTGCCAATGAGTCAAGGTGTAACACTTAACAAGTCTCAATGTGCTGTGACACGTAAAGACATTGAAATCATGAAGAATGTAAAATATGCTTCTGCAATTTGTTCTATCATGTATGCTATGGTGTGTACATGATCTGATGTCACGTATGCTCTAAGTATGACAAGTCGTCATCAAGCCCATGCAGGTTCTGCACATTGGAGTGTAGTCAAGAATATCCTTAAGTATCATAACAGAACTAAGGATAAATTTCTTGTGTATGGAGGGAAACGGGAACTCGTTGTAGAAGGCTACACCGATGCGAGTTTTGCAACCTATTGTGATGATAAAAGGTCGCAATTTGGATATGTATTTAGTCTGAATGGATGTGTTGTTAGTTTGAAAAGGTTCAAACAATTAGCAAACAGCTGACTCAAGCATCCAATCAGAAGTGATGGTTGTTGCTAAAGCCAACAAAGTAAATGTTTGATCAAGGAGTTCATTGAAGAACTTGACGTGGTTTACACCACAAGATCAAACATACGGATAGAAAAATACTTTGTCATTCGGGACTTCATAGAAGATGGTAAAATAAAATTATTAAAGGTGGACACGGATAGTAACACAGCAGATCCGCTAACAAAGCCTTTATCTCAAGCCAAAAGCGAAGTTCACTTCGATTCCATGGGTTTGAAGATGCATGGAGAGTGGATAGAGATAATAGAATGAGTCAAAAGGCAACCCTAGTTTTAGAGTTAATACATAAAAATGTATAAAAAGTAACTTTAAGAACAAGTGGGAGATTGTTGGAATTGTGTTCTAAAAGTTATCTTATGATGATTACTTTTATATGTTATATTTATGAATTGGATGTTATTACATTTTGTTCCATGAGTTTATATTCCTATTTAGAAGTGTTCAAGAAGATGCTCTTGGTCTTGAACCGCAGAACTCTAAATAAAATGAATATATATCTCTAAAATGTTCACATGTCTTGGATATTAGCAGGAACATTAATATGCCATATAAGACTGTCGTGTTGATTAAAAGTACGTTGTAGTTCTGTAAACGTTGATAAATGATTATCATTTAATAACACGAGTATATGAAAAGATTCATATATTGAACAGACCTAATTGATAAAAATATTATATGGATTGTGTTTGTGTCATTAATATTTTTATCGTGTCATTAATTCTAAGATTGATATGATATATTTTTCACATAAGGAATATGCAACGTAATTATTATTAAAAGCCATTTGAAGCAAGTGGTGATAAAAGTAATAGTTCTTTGTATGTAACTTGTGTAGGAGGAAAATATATATGTCAATAGCTAATTGCCACTCATTAATTGAGGAATGATATTATAAAGGGCCCCTTGGTAAAGTGAGATTATAAATGGATCCAATATAACTGAAGTGCAGTTATAATTATATAATCCTACTTGTTAGAGACCAAGAAAAGATTATAATACAAAGATGACACAGCCCTACTTTGTATAATAATCATAATATCATATGGCAAGGAATAGACACAAGTAATGTAAATAACATTACTAGAAGGATCGTGTTTCGTAAAAGGATTTGCCAAACATCTATATTATTTGGGTAGCTGTAATGTATGCTAGAGTACCGCTTACAGTTTATGGAATAAAATAATTATTCCATTGCCAACATAATATGGATCCTCAACATAGATCACACCAACTGAATGGGAAACAAGAAATATATTTTCTATGTACAAGGTTTCATGTTGCATGAAATAAAGTACAAATAGAAAATTATATCACATGACGTGATTAACTAGCAAAGAATAAATTTATTAATATGTGTATATTATGAGGATAATATAAGTTTCACATATTATAATAATATATGAATATTATTATCAAATGTATAAATTTATTTAAAGCCCAAGCCCAATTATTTTAACAAATGAAGAAGAAAGAAGGCTTTAAATTCGGGTCAGAATTTGAGCCAACTTTAAACAGAAAAATAGTATAGCAAACGATAACCATTTTGGGCAAATGATATATGAAAATTGTAGCCCTTGAAGTGTAGAATCCAATGGTCCAAGTTTCAGGGCGTTTGGAGTTTTCTACAGAGAGTTATCAAGGTTTTAGTGCTGCAACGTCAGAAATTAAAGTGCTGTTTTAATTTCTGGTTAGTGGCTTTAAATGCTATATGAAATTGAAAGGTTTCTTCTTGTGTTTTAAAGGTAAAGCAGATCAGAAACTTTGTGTTACAAGTAAGTCTTCATGTGTTGAAGCTTTGTTCTTCTTTTCTTCTAAATACTTGTTAAAATATTCTATCGATTAAGAAATCGATTAAGATACGGGCGACGGAGCTAGGTGTTGACGGGGAATTCGCTAGCACGGATTCGACTGTCATTTTGTTTCGGATTCAAGGTGAACCGAAGAGGAACAGAGCTTCGTTAAAGACCATAGGTATGGTTCTACAATCCTTCTTATAGGAATATATTTGATTGCGATGCAAATAAATAAAGAAAGTTAGCAATAGTAAGAACGATCCTAGATGTTATCGGTTAATAAAATTTTAAAAATTACCCGATTAGCATCATGAAATCCTTCAAGTGTCACTCAAGAAACCTCAAAGCACGGAGATTACAGAAACTTGCCGGCATCTAAATGCTTCTGATGAATCCGAGGTAGAAAATGATAGTGATTCTGAAAGGATTATAATTCAAACCTCTGCTCTGAGTTTTGATGACAATTCTGATGGCGAGGCACCACCTGAGGTGACATTTGAAGCGGTGTCTGATTACATCGATTTCCTAATGGACTTGAAAGTCCAAGACTTTGACCTATTCCAAGATGAACTGAAAGTGGACGAAGCCATAGATAATGCCACTGATCTGGATCGTGATGGTATTGAGCATTTAGCCGTGAAAAAGGTGGCCGCCGATATCATTTTGAACAATGGATGGGATAAAATAGGCGTGAGTGCGGTCAGTGCCATGACCAATGACCAGATCGCCTACGAGCATGCCAAGGTATTGGATGCACGTGAAAAACCACAACATGAGCCTCCACTTTTTGAAGAAAGTCTAGGCCGATGGTTGCGTCCCAAGCCCGGTGATAATGAATGCTCCACCCGAGAAGAGTTGATTGATGCATATGTTCAATACCTCAAGAGCTTGAAAATGATAGCCCCTGAGGAATTTCACAACATGTTGAATCCAGAAGATTCCTCTGAGTTGGAAGACTATGAAAAGGAGGCTATCGCAAGGATGTTCAAAGAAGAGGCTGAAGGTACTGGCCTTGAAGAAGGTGAAATCACCCCAGAACCCAGTTCCCCGGAAGCCAATCAAGAGCCATGGATGTACGGCTACAGGCAGCACCTAAGGGAAGTAAGAACTGGAAGACCAATGGTGGAGACCTCCAATCAAGTGGGGACAAGCCAACAAAGATCGCCAGAACAACCACACGACTCTTGGCAATACGAACATGATGAAATGGTAGAGTTCTATGTCTCCTACCTCAAGGATTTAAGGGTCTCTGATCCCAGAACCTTCAAATATGTTATGGATCCTGTGCACTCGATGTTTGCCAGCGAATTTGTTGAGGATTTTGAGAGAGAAGCTGTTGAGATAGTACGGAAGGAGTTGAGAAATGGAAAGACTCCCGCGTATGTATCTGATTCAGACAATGATGATGACGCACCCTCAGCATCTTGCCGTCATATTACTGCTGATGATGACAGCGATGATGAAAAGGATAAAGGTGAATCATCAAACAATGAGCCACAAGCGCCACCGCCACAGGAAAGAGCTGGCTCTAGGCGGAATCCCAGACGAACACCCGGTGAGCTCGGTCCCAATGATGTAGACCCAAATGCGCGTATATTTTTCACAGGAGGGCCCAACTCCTCAGAGCCCATTTTAAATCTAACTCCTGCACTCGAAAACCTCACTATACATTAATCGGCTGGGGTGGTTGCATACCTCAGTCATCTGAAACAAAATGACCCAGGATTCATCGATATGATATCGGATAACACCGAAAATGCTGAAGTATGGGTCAGTTTCATGGAACATCCCGAACATGATCCTGACCGAGCCCAGAGAAGAAGGCGGGAGAAATTTATAAGAAAACACCCAGCTGAGGCCGCTCGTATGAGAGAGGTAGCCGCCACTTTCCACAGAATCGTGACCTCTGTTGCGAGTGATGATGACAGCGATGGCGATGACTCAGGTGCCGGTCCTTCTGGATCCTCACACCATATCAGTGTCAATTGGGATGATGACTCAGATTCTGAGGACGAATCTTGTGAGCAATCTCATCCCCTGAATGAAACTCTTGTTATCTCAACAGAAGACATAAGGCGTCAGAGCGCTGAACTGTACAGATACTTGCGGAGTCTAAAAGGTAGAGAATCTTCCTTCTTCAGATTCGCAAACACCAATCTCCAGATGATAATGCGGTACATGAAACACCCTTACAACGACCCGAGTCCCATTTGGGTCAGGAATCGTGAGTATTTTGTGCTAAGTCAGCCAGTTAAAGCCGCGTTGGTGCGACAAATTTCCGAAACTGCAAGGCACATCTTTGCATTAAATGCATCGAACAATGAACACGACCCCGTTTCAGCTTCTTGTCACAAAACTTCTCACAAAGATGAAGAAGGTGATAGCAGTGAGGAAGAACGAGGAACAAGCCCTGGGAGCAACGCCGCAGGAGAAGCCTCACAAAGCGAGAATACTTTCAATCCTGGAGCACCTACCTCAAGCAGTGGATACCCAAGGGTGAGTGTGTTTTATAGTGGAGACCTTGACTCTACTGATCCACCGTTGCGTGTGTACTATGATGAAGACCCTGGCTCTGGATGCCCATTGGAAGATGTTTCAGATGCCTTTAATGGTCTCTCTATGAATCGAACTGTCGGTGTCTTCTCGTACATCAACCATCTGATTCAAAATGACCCAGAATTTCTGGATATTGTGACAAATCACGAGCAAATCTGGACTCGCTGTCTAGAGTATCCATGCCGCGAACCTGATCCAGCTTGGAGAAGAAGACGAGAAAGGTTTACAAGGAATCATCCCGCTGAGGCCGCTCGGATCAGAGAAGTTGTGGAAAACTTTGATAATCTGAAGAATTCCACTCCCTCTAACGGTAACGACAGTGATGGTGAAAGCTCAACCAATACTTCTGGCACTTCTCGCCATGTAAGCACGGGCCCGGGCCAAAACGATGGCTCTGCTCCAAATCAAGCTGAATCAGCAAGCCAATCGAACCTCTCGGCTGAAGAAATAGCAGCACATGCTAGAATTGCAAGGCATAGACTCGCTGATTTAGATGGTTATCTGCGAAATCTGATTAATACCGAACCTGACTTTATCCGGTTTGCAACTGCACATTTCCCGATGCTCTTAAGGCATATAGAGTATCCCATGGCCGATCCTGACCCCACATGGAGTATGGATCGCGAGAAGTTTATACGCAGACACCCTACTGAATCTACTCGCATGCAAGAAATAGCTGAAACCACCCGGCACATCTTCGGGATAGGCAATGGCGGCGACAACCCTGAAGCTGGTACTTCTGGCACTTCTTGCTACGTCGATGCTAGCGGTAGCGATGCTCCTGGTCCAAACCGAAACCAGCCACACAGGCCAACCAACCTTTTGGTGGAAGAAACGGTGGCCCGCACAGGAATCACGAGGCGCCAAGGCATCGACCTACACACATATCTCCAGGATCTGAAGAATAGTGAGCCAGCATTCTTTCGGTTCGCAACAGAAAATTTTCAAATGCTCATGCGATACTTGGAATATCCCATCACGGATCCTGATCCTACATGGAGAAGGAGTCGTGAAAGATTTGTGCGCAATCATCCTGCTGAAGCCATTCGCATGCGAGAAGTGGCCGGAGCCGCCCAGCACATTTTCAGACCAAATGATGATAACAACCCTGGAGTTGGTCCCTCTGAATCATCTCGGTACATCAGCAGTGATGAACCTGAGAGCCCCAGGGAAAGAAAATTTAACCGTCGCGCAGCTAAGATAGCAGAATGGACGGATGATGATGAACCTTCTCCCAGGTCTCGGGGCAAAACTAAGGAGAAGAAAACTCATAAGAGGAATGCTCGTATGTCAGTTCGGCCACAGCCAGAATGGACTGAAACGTTCCCTGAAGGATTAGCGACCCTTATAGCCGCCACCGAAGGGAAAACAACAAGTGAACTCTTGCGAGAACTACAACTAACTGACGAGGAGGACGTTCTCTACCTCTCTGAAGAAAATGAGTTCCCGGAAGAAGAAGGCACAACTAAACCTCTCTTGGTTTACCAGAGAAGAAACAAGAAGAACCAAAAGAAAAACAAGGCATCAAAAGGTGAATCCTCTCGGAATGTTGGCTTTTGCTACCGAATCACCTGCGAACATGCAAGTGATGATCAAGAGGAGGGATCCGAAATACCTCAACCGCAGCCAGACTCACCTCCACCGCAGTCTGGAGCTGCTCAATCTCAGCCTGCTGCACCTGAAACACTGCAGTCGCGACCTGAAATGCCGCAGCCTCAACCCGAAACATCTCGGCCACAATCAACAACTCCTGGCCTGCACCCCGAAAACCCTCAGTCACAACCGGGGGCAGGGTACGATCCAGATGGTGAAGATGACGGAATCCAGTATGATTATGAGTTCGTGTTGGATCCCGAATATCAGGTAAACCCGGCAGATTTAGAAGGACAACAAGTCAGGAGAGTGAACCTCGACATCTACATCTCTAATATCCCTGGTCATCCTGAGCTTACCCTAGAAGACTTGAGCGAAATTGTGCGCCAATTAGTCAACCAAACAAGGGAAGCTATAATCATGGAAGAAGAGGACGCCCGCCAAGAACTGGGGGCAGCCGAAACTCCTTCCACCAGCCAGTCAAATAACATAGCTTTATCTTCCGATCCTCCTCAACAAAAGGAAGAAAAAGAAGAAGAAAACCAAGGAGCCGCATCTTGTAGGGTCATCTACATATCTGATGATTCATGTACTGAGGAGTCTGAAATAGAAGAACCCTCAGATGAAAACTATGAACATGACTTGACAGATCCAATTGGATGGACAGGTCATTTAATAAAAAATGTGGAAAAGTCAGGTGAGCCGGTCGGGTGGCAAGGTAGTGACGAAGAGCTCGAGCCCGAACACCCTCACTTAACCAGTCTCCAGCCGTTTGTGCTTGATTCATGGCCTACAACACGCCAGCCAACTACTGTGAGACAAGAAAGCGAAATTCGGACCGCCCCGCTCCCATGGGTGGAAAAGATAAGATGGAATAGGTCTCGCCGAGAAGTGTGCAACTTGGAATATGACCGAGTCAGAAGACTGGTATATCCAAGTCAATCAGAAAACAAAAAGACTGAGGGAGAGTTCCTTCAACAATTCCGCCAGTCTTCAGTCATAGAAGGAACGGAGGGTCATGAACCATCTCCTCATTATCCTATTCCGACAGAATGGACTCGACACTATATAGATGAACAGTTCCACCGATACTATGATCCCGCCATATGGGAAAACATTCAAAAGGATACTTTGCCCGAGGCACGGAAATTCAAAAATGTTTCAAAAAGAACAAATACAGCTGAGACCGCTCGAGTCATCACAGTTACAGAGTCAGACTCAGAGGATGAAGGAAAATCTCCAGATAGACGCTCCTTCAGCCCAGATAGACCTGTACCGGTCCGACCTGAAAGCAAAAGGGCACATTACCCTCTCAGGGAAAGCAGCTCAAGACATGAGGCTACCCTGAAGCAAGACGAACAACAGTGTCAGAGACTTGAAGAAGGCAGTCCCGCCACCCGTACTCGGTCTCGCCAAGCGCAATCAAACCCTGTCCCGGCCAATGGACAGGGGGCATTGCAAGAAAGCCCAATGGTCGACCAAAGTGAAATAGCCAGGATCAGAAGAAAGGTCGGTGCCTTAGAAAATATCCTTGCTACTGTGCTTCGACAAAATGACATTACTCTTGAGCTCCTCCGAACGCTGCAAAGAATGAGCATAGGAGAATGGTCTGACAATAGAAGGCTACTCATGGAGATAGAGCACAAATTGGCCCGTGTCATAGAGCGACAACGCCTCGAGGCCAAATCCAGGAGAAAAGAGAGGCGAAAACAAAACAGGGAGGAAAAGCCTGCTGAAGCACCGTCCCCTCCTAGGAGGAGAGAAGTAGGCATTTCTATCCGGGAAGGTCATCGACCCACATCCAAAGCCGATAAACCCATTGGCAAAGGCAAAGCACCGATACCAGTCGCAGAAAAGAAAAAAAAACGCGACGAAACACAAATTTGCCATCCACCTGGCGGTTCAAGTAACAGCAAGATGGAAAAAGGTGAAGGCTCACGCAGCCGACCCTCCAAAGAAGCCGAGGGTGAGACAAGTGCCTCGAAAGGAGAAGGTGGATCTCCCCGTAAAGGGAAGTACCACATCGATGTGAGACTGCGCAGGATAGAAGAGCCTTCCTCTGGAGGTGAAAAATTACCAAAATGGATCAATGTCCACGGCCAACTACAAAGAAATGAAAAGAAGACTCCTGCACAGGCTGCATTGCCTCTACCCGAAGAGACAAAGTCTGACAAACATAAAAAGAGCACTCCACCAAAACACCATCATGTCGCGGAACGAGTCCATAAGCCAAAGAAACCCAAAGGATGCGAAAAATACTGTGAGCATCACCAAGAATGGGGCCACACCAGAAATGAATGCTTAGCTTGGCCCAATAATGACGGTAATACCTCTGACGAAGAAACAGAAAGAGAAGAGTGCCACGCAACAACCTGGTACCCAGACTCTGAAAATTCAGAAGAGGAAAGATCCGAAAAGTCAGACTATGATAGCCTGGACGAGGAACCAGTCGTGATGGTAACTCACCCGATAACAATCATGCCCTTTGGGAGCGATTCTGAAGAAAATGAGACCGAGGAAGAAGAAGAAGTTATATCACTTACTCCAAGTCGACCGAACCCAACACCTCGACAAGTTCAAGCCAAAGCCCAACAAAAACAAAAGTGACAATGCAATGTCAGCTTGAGGTCTGGTACCAGAATACCTGAAAGGCAACCCCCAAGGGAGGTCCCTCATAACAGGCGAAACACTCCAGAAGAAATAATCACTGAAGGAGACGCCAGGCCAAACGGCAATAGACCCAGAATGACCGTAGGTGATTACAATGTGGTAGCACACCTGCGCAAAATACCGGCCTTGCTAAGTGTCTTCGATGCCCTCATGGTGTCACAAGAACTCCGCGAGTCTCTCATCTACGCCTTGCTAAATCCCGCCAGCTTTCAAGCATATTTTGCTCAAGAAGCCCGAGAAGAAGTGGCACAAATCGAGCCAGAGCCACACATCACCTTCACTGATGATGATCTGATGGCTGGAACAGCAGACCACAACAGGCCTCTCTACACCACCGGTATCATATATGGCAAAAAGATCAACAAGATTCTGGTTGACCCAGGGTCTTCCATCAGTATCATGCCACTAAAAACCTTGGTTCAGCTCTCCCTCAGTATCAGAGAAACCAAGAAAGATAAAATCCGGATTCACGGGTTCAATCATCAATACCAAAAGGTCTTGGGATCCACCATCATCGACATAGATTTCGGTGAAATTGTGACGCCCGTGAAATTCTTTATCATAGAGGCTGACACCACTTACAAAGCGCTGTTAGGGAGACCATGGCTCCACGAGAATGGCCTGGTCCCCTCCACTCTACATCAATGTGTCAAGTTCACTCGCGATGGCAAACAATGTGTAATCAAGGGTGACGACCGACCTTTTGAGGCACACGAAGCCGAATTAGATGATGCAAAATATTATCAACCCAGGATTGAACAGGGGGCAGCACCCACAAAGAATACCTCTTCGTCAGACGCCGTCAGAGAGGCAATGAAAAGGGTGGTACTCAAGGCAGCCATTAAGTCGCAAACGACCCAAATGCTGTGGGGGAGTGATAGCGAACCAGAATCCTCTGAAAAAGCTGAAGATGATGTCCATACCCCGGCTCGCCCATGCAAAGACTCGGGAAGCGAAGAAGAAGGTCAAAGCTCTTTAGCTGTGGAATTCATGCCCATGGAACACTGCAAAGACCTCACTCCTCGCGAAAGAGAGAGAATCTCCAAGTTGAAAACATTCACCGTTCCACCAAAAATTGAAGAAGTAGAATATGGGACGGTGATTCACCCCAGTATTCGTTTTATTAAAATAGGAGAAGTTGACCCAGAAAATGATCAGGCTCCTCTTGAGGATTGTAAACGATGGTTAGAGGACAGTGAAAATGAAACCAAAATGCCTCCCAAGTTACAAAGAAATACTGATGCTCGCATGAAAGGCTTGTTCCACCGAACTCATTGCCTGGAGCCCATTTCTAAAAAACGGATCGAAATGTTCCAGAAGCTCTGGGACGGTGACTCAAATGAAGTGACCAAACTCAACGAAAAGACCTCCAACACTAGAGGCCTTGGTTTCGACACACAAACAGGAACATCAAGACCCAAAACATTCAAAAACACTCAAGTGCACACAAGCCGGCACGTCTCCTCCACTGAAACATGGAGAAGAAATGGCTCCAGGGGACAAACGTCCAATGAAATAACAATGTTCGATGTGCTCCAAAGGCGTTTCCAAGAAATGGTTCGTTCGCAACAAGATGTTGAGCGCTCCATGAGACGTCTAATTGCCCGAAATCAAGACCTCTGTCGGCAGATAGCAGTAAAAGAACAAGAGAATCAAGCCTGTCGAGAGAAGATAAAAGAACTTCAACGACGGGTCAACATGCTGCGCCAGGAGATCACCCGACTCCATGATGCTGGTGAAAGAGACAAGGATAGAATAATCCAAGTGTCTCAAAGGAATTTGTTCTACCAAAAGGAGATAGAGTCACTCAGCCGAGTGGTAAGGGAGACCAAAGAAGCCCTCGTCCTTGCTAAAAATCAAGTCCAGTCGGAAGATACTCAGTTACATACATGCCACAGGGTCACTATATCCGACATGTTAGAAGATGAGAATGAGAATCCTGAAGCTAACAACGAGAAAGATAATCCTGACGGAGATTCGCCAATACAAGAGGCGGTCTCAATTGAAGAAATGAGAGAATGTTTTCAAGATGTTCTCCAGAATCTGATTCAGTCCCATAAAAGGCTCGAGTGCGAAGTGTCCTGCCTCATAATCAAAAAATCAGGCCTACGCACCCAACTAGAGGGACTGTGGGAGAGGTACCAGGAAGAAAGGAAAGCCTCTCAAAGAAGGGAACAACATCATGTATACCAGATCCTCACTCTAGAACGATTGAGACAAGAAACAGCCCATAGTCTAGAGAAAGAGTACAAGATAAATGACAAACTCCGAGAAAAATGCCGGCAAAGTGCACAAAGCGAGGCCGCCTGTAAAAAAGAGATCCGCAAATTGCGGGATCAAATGTCGCATCACCAGACAGAAAGCCGAAGTGATTGATATCAAAAAGAGAAATCTCACTCCTATGCAAAGAAAAGGGAAAGAGAAGAGCCGCTTGATAGGAATCAAGGCTCACATTCCGGTGGGGCTCGATACAAAGGAACCAGAAATCAAGGACATACCTGTCATCGGGTCACTATAACGGAAGTCGAGGAGGAAGAAGAAACTCTCGAGGCTGAACCTGAGGTATTAGAAGGCGAACAGTTCATCTTAGCCGTTAAGAACGCCCCAAAGGAATTGGAGGAAGGAGGTTAAAACACCATTGACAAACTCAAGTCGGTGAATCTGGGTACCGAGGAAGACCCCCGACCTACCTTCATCAGTACCTCTCTCAACCCAGACATTGAAAGAAAACTGACGGAGCTCTTGAAAGAATATCGGGATTGCTTTGATTGGAGTTATAGTGAAATGCCAGGGCTAGACCCCGCTGTAGCTGTTCACAAATTGAAAATAGATCCAGAGGTCAAGCCTGTAAAGCAAGGTCCTCGGAGAATTAGGATTGAACTTGAAGAAAAGGTGATCGCTGAAGTCAAGAAATTAATCAATGCCGGGTTCATAAGAGAAGAAGAAACTCCTGATTGGGTTGCCAATATTGTCCCAGTCAAGAAAAAGAATGGACAAATCCGGGTCTGTGTGGATTTCCGAGACTTGAACAAAGCATGCCCAAAAGATGATTTTCCTCTACCTGTGACAGAGATTATAGTGGATCATACTTCCTCCTATGTGGTCTACTCGTTTGTAGATGGACATTCCGGGTATAACCAAATCAAGATGGATGAAAGTGATAAAAAATACACGGCTTTTCGCACACCGATTGGCATCTTCTGCTACAAAGTCATGCCTTTTGGGTTGAAGAATGCAGGTGCCACATATCAAAGAGCCATGACCAAGATCTTCGATGACCTGATACATAAAGTCGTGGAGTGCTATGTCGATGATTTGGTGGTGAAATCTCACTCATACGAAGAGCATTTAGCCAACCTCAGGCTAATGTTCGACCGCATGAGAGCTCACACGTTGAAACTCAATCCCTTGAAATGTGCCTTCATGGTCTCTTCCGGCAAATTTCTCGGTTTCGTAGTGCGACACCGGGGCATAGAAATTGATCCGGAAAAAATCAGAGCTATCCAGGAGCTGCCGCCTCCCAAAACACTCAAACAGCTCAGATACTTACAGGGACGATTGGCATACATCAGAAGATTTATTGCCAACCTCTCAGGCAAAATCAAACCCTTCACCCGGCTCACCAAGAAAGATGTACCATTCAAATGGGATGATGAATGTCAGAAGGCATTCGAGGATATCAAACAATATTTGTTAAACCCACCAGTCTTGGCAGCACCTATCCCAGGAAAGTCTCTCATCCTTTACACCACAGCATTTGATGGATCGCTCGGAGCGCTGTTGGCCCAAGAAAATGAGGAAGGAAAGGAAAATGCCCTCTACTACCTCAGTCGGATGCTGGTAGGAGCGGAACATGCCTATACCCCGATCGAAAAACACTGTCTAGCCCTTGTCTTTGCAATCAAGAAACTCAGACATTATATGCTAGCACACAAAGTCACATTGATCTCTAAAACCGACCCTCTGAAATACCTCATGACTCGACCCATGCTCACAGGTCGATTGGCAAGATGGGCCGTTGCGTTGATGGAATTTGACGTAACCTATGCACCTCAAAAGGCAATCAAAGGGCAGGCGTTGGCCGATTTCTTGGCCGCTCATCCCATTCCAGATGACTCCCCGCTAGCATGCGACTTTCCAGATGAAGAAGCCTTACATACAGACAACCAAGAAGAATACTGGAAGATGTATTTCGATGGGTCTTCTTCTATCCAACCAGCAGTCAAACCAGATTTACCCAAACGGCAAGCCGGGGTAGGTCTGATCTTTGTCACACCGGAAAAGGGCATCATCAGATACGCCCTGAGTCTGACAGAACCACGCACCAACAACGAAGCCGAATATGAAGCCCTCATCGCAGGACTCGAAATGGCTCTAGATATGGGTGTTGAAAAGATGAAAGTTTTTGGCGATTCCCAGTTGATACTCAGTCAGTTAGAGGGACAGTTCAAAATACGAAAACCAGAATTGGTAAAATATCATGAAAAGGCTCTCGAGCTTATGGCCAAGTTCACTGATATTATACTGGAGAAAGTGCCTAGGTCTTTGAATGGAAAAGCCGATGCTTTGGCTCGCCTAGCCAATGAACTCAGTAACCCCGACCAAGACGAGATTCAAATCTTGGTTCATAGAAGAAGGACGCTCTCTCCTTGCTTCCCAAAACTTCTGGAAGAAAATGAGGAAAGCACATTATTCATGGAGGTGATAGCTTGGGAGGAGGAAACTATACAAGAATGGGGAGAAATCACTCAAGCCATGATCATTGAAGATTCAGACGATGAAGACTGGAAAAAACCCTTTCTTGAGTTCTTCCAACAAGGGGAACTTCCTGCAAACAAAGGACTCAGAGAACAAATCAGAAAAAGAGCTCTGAGATATGTGTATGTCAACAACACTCTATATTGGAGGTCATATGATGGCGCATGGTTAAGATGCATCACCAGAAATGAAGGCCACCAAGTCATGAAAGAAATACATTCCGGGGCATGCGGATCCCATCAGTCGGGTTCCAGAATGCGAGTCCACATCAAATTGTTGGGCTATTATTGGCCCACAATGGTTGCCGATTGTGAAAATTTCTCCAAACAATGCCATATGTGCCAAATACATGGAGACTTCATCCATCAACATCCGAATGCATTACACCCAACGGTGGTGTCATGGCCTTTCGAAATATGGGGGACCGACATCATAGGTCCCATTGATCCCGCAGCCTCAAACGGGCACCGCTTTATTTTAGCCGCGACTGATTATTTCTCGAAATGGGCCGAAGCCCGATCATATAGAGAAGTCAAGGCCTCTGATGTAGTAAAATTTTTCACTACAAACATCCTCTACAGATATGGCACCCCCAGGAAGATCATCTCCGACAACGGGACCGCCTTCAAGAATACCAGAATCGATGAATTCACCAAGAGACACAACATTGAGTGGAGATATTCCTCTGTGTATAACCCCAGAGCCAATGGCTTGGCCGAGGCGTTCAACAAGACACTGATCAAAATCCTCCGAAAGACGGTCGGGGATAATCAGAAAGATTGGCACAACAAGCTGTCAGAAGCATTATGGGCGTATAGGATCACACATCGAACTCCTACTCAAGCCACACCTTACTCTCTAGTATACGGAACCGAAGCGGTTCTACCCATTGAAATCGAGCTACCCTCATTGAGAGTGGCTATGGCCTCAGAAATCCCCATGACCAAACAGATGCAACTCAGATTTCAAGAGTTGGACGTAATGGATGAAAGAAGACTCATGGCACAGCAAAACTTGGAGTTATATCAAGCTCGAATGACGCGGGCCTATGAAAAGCTTGCAAGACCAAGAGCGTTCAAGAAAGGTAAGTTGGTGTTAGCATTAAGGCGACCAATCACTGGCCGGCATCATGGCCCCAAGTTCGCACCAAATTGGGAAGGTCCCTTCGTAGTTGATCAAATCTATGATGGAGGAGCCTATCTCCTGGCCACCGAAAACGGAGAACACCCACTACCAGTCCTAAATGGAAGATACCTCAAGAAATATTACAGCCAAAATCAACCCCCAGAATACACAAAGCCTCGACGGCACCTAGACAAAGACTTCATTGCCAACTGGGCCGAAGCCCACGAGGAAATGACTCACAACTGTGAAACACAAAATTGGTGAAACTTACCGGTGAAATTTACCAAACAAAGACTCCATGTTGAGGGAGCCTGTGTGGTTCCTGAATACGTGGAGCGTGGTGAAACTTACCCCTGAAAATCCGCTTAATGAAGGAGCCTGTGTGACCCCCGAAAGCGAAAAAGGTATTTTATGACGCTAAAACCTGTGTGGAAAGCTGAAAATACCTAGACCACTCCCCATGAAGCATATCTGAGGGCGTGAGTCTAAAACCCCAACCCATGTTGAGGAAGACTATGTGGCTTCCGAATACATTGGTTGTAAACATTCACCCAATACAATTCCCTAATCCGCTTTATGAAAGAGCCTGTGTGGTTCCCGAAAGCGAAAAGGTACTTAAGGAGGCTCAAACCTGTGTGGTAGCTGAAAGTACCGAGGACACGCCCCATGAAGCATATCTGAGGGCGTGAGCCTCACCAACCCACCATGTTCCCTAGTAAGGTAGGGATCTTAAAGGCGATTTGCCTCATGGCCCCATAAGTCGACCTTTACACCTAACAATATATCCCAACAACAACACCACGGTTCATGCCTAAGCTGTACCTCAAACAGCCACATATCCCTATAACAATGCCCCACGGTTCATGATCAAAGTTGTACCTCAAACAACTATACGTACATGCATATCTCATAATATATGCATATATCCAAACAACAATACACCACGGTTCATGTTTAAAGCTATACCTCAAATAGCTATGCGTGTACGTATATCCTCATAACATACGCATACATCCAGATAACAGTCCCACCGGCTATGCCTAAGACCTACCTCAAACAATTATACCTACATGCATATTTCATGATATATGCATATATTCGAACAACAATACCACGGTTCATGCTTAAAGCTATACCTCAAATAGCTATACATATCCACATATCCTCATAGCATACGTGAGTATCCTGACAATAAACCTCCGGGCTATGCCTAAAATCATATCCCAAATAGCCATATGTATGTGCATATCCTTATGACGCGTACGTATATTCAAACAACAAGTCCCACGGGCTATGTCCTACCTCCAAACACCTATACATGTATACACATTCTCAGAGCATATGTGTATATTCAAGTAACAATCTCACGGTTCATGCCTAAAGCTATACCTCAAATAGCTATATGAGCACGCACATTCCTATAATGCGTGCAAATGACAAATCCCACAGACTGTGTTTAAGACTATGCCTCAAACTGATATACATGTACGTATCCGTATAATGCATACACACATCCAAACAGCGACCGTATGAACTGTACTCCAGTTATAATCTAAAAAGACTTCATATGCCTGAAACATATCCAAACTATATTCCTGCAATTCACCTTAAAGCAGATATATCATTATCATTATCCAAACAAGCTACGATCAATAAACAAAAAGGTCCAATGACAAGAACAAACAGTCAATCAAACAACCGAAACAGCAAACAAACAATGCTATCAAAACAGAAAATATGAAAAGAAGGTGCCTACACAGGGGGCAGGACCATATTCCCTGCCAACTTGTTAACAGCATCGGACAATGACCGGAGCGTCACCTCGATAGCCTCCAGACGAGCATGTACCTCACCAAGCTGTTGATCCAATTGAACCTGAGCTGGCAGAGGATCTCCAATGGCAGACCCATCATCTGAAGGAGGAGAAGCTTCTCTTATCGGACTATACTGGTTCACAGCAGCATTTTCCTGCAAGATATAGCCATTGATCAAATGATTGGGGTCAGGTACCAAATGACCGTCTTGATCACTAACCCACCCAAAAGAGGGCAAGACATTCAGGAGATTACGGCAGTACACCACGTCCCTCTCGGATACAGGCCTTCCCCACAACATGTCAGGCACTAAAATCTGGGCTCGATGCATTAAAGCCGTTATGAGATGACCGTAAGGTAAACACCCGCTTGTGAACCTTACTGTCTGATGCATGTGCTGAAGCATCAAATTAGCCAAATCAGGCTTGTCACGTCTGCGAATAAGCGGACGAAGATAAAACAAACCCCCTGGCCGAGAAAGATTGGTCAAACTCCCTTGAGGAAAGAGAATCTGAGTCACAACTAAGAAAAGAGCCCTGCAAACAAATTCAGCATACTTAGCGATGCTCAAGTAAAAGAAAGATGAAAATTCAAACACACCTGTGAAGCGCGGGTAAATGCTCGGTGGATACAACCTCAGTACCTCTCTCATAAGGAGGAGCTTTGAACCAACGACGACAAGAGCCAAAGGTCCCAAAACCCTGAGGCCAATACTCATAGGCATACACGGCCATGCCACCTAGACTCTCGGTAGCCTGGATAAGGGCAGCCAAATCCTCTCTCACTATATGGAACTCTCTGCCGAATAGATAGGAGGAAGCAGAGGGGACCCCAAAGTGATCAAATGCTACCCTAAGATTGGCATAAAACAAGCGCACAATCGAAGGATAATAAGGGCGATTGAATAAAGTCAAACCCTTAAGACTCCACGCATTCAACCAGCCATCAAGCAGGCTCTTAGGCTGACCCGTTATAGCGCCGTCAGGAGCAAAGAAAAAACAGTCGGCCACTGGACGCCGATCACTTCCGGTATTATGCATGTGACAATCAAAGGCTTTGACGTCCCGGAAAAGGTAGCGGTTGTCAGGGACTAAAGACCAGTTGGGAACAGTCGGTTCTGGGCTCGCCACTGAAGAACTAGAGGCGTCTCGGAGACGTTTTGGGTTCGAGACAGACATGGTAAAAGGAGGCTGCAAAAGTTAAACCCTAAAAGCAAAAGCAGGGAAAGGCGACGTCACCGCGACGTTTAGATAAAAATGGGAAACGGTGATGCCGAGATTCTAACCTAAAGACGTTCAATTCTCGTGCATTAATCGCTCCGCGATTAGGGAAGAAATATCACAGAAAGATAAACAAGACGAAAAACATGGAAAGATATAATCCAAAAAGATATCACAAAAGCATAAGCATAAGCAAAGCACTACAGATATCCGGTCTCATACAGTCATACAAAACAAGACAAGCATAATGTCATGGCTAACTAAAGACTGAAAATGCGATAAAGGAAGATACAAGGAGTGCAACAACTCCGTAAAATCTCTATCCTATCTCAAAGATATCAAAAAGCTGGCGACTCGACCTCAGGCTCATCCTGAAGATAAGGCTCAGTCCCACCACTACCTCCAGAAAGTGGCTCAGTGTCCCCTGAAATCGGCTCTGTATCTCCGCTATCAGCCGGACTATTCACAAAAGCAACCCCAGGATAAGGAAGGGCTAGCACAACATCAACTACCCTTTCTACGTCATCATCCTCTGACATTGGTTCATCATCAGTCCCACCGGGTGGCACAAATCCCACACCCTCAGTACCAGACAAATCCGTCAGCATGACCCCTGATGTAGGAACATGGCTGGTCCCAACATCTGAAGGCGAGATAAAGCCAATGGGGTCCACACCCAACAAGATAGCTGCCCACTCAGGATAATCCAGTAATACCTCTGACAGAGGCACTGCCCCCATATCCGCATCTGTCATGATGATATCGTGAAGAGTCTGAAGATCACGATCATCAAATAGAGCGTCAATCATATCCTTCCCTAAAAAAAAAAAAGGGGGGAGAGGAGGAAAAGGTCAATAAACAAGAGATTTACCCTGCTTGTTCTCATGATTACACTCATAAGAATTATGAAACTAAGGGTACCTGAAGAAGGCTGAATGGCAAGAGCAACATCCTCCTGAATCTTCAGCTCCACGCCAGGAATGGCACCTGAAAGCTCGCTTATGCTGGCAAAACTCCGAGCTGAGAACTGATGCTGGCGGCATAGCTGCCGTAAACCCGAGGCCCATAGATCAACATTGAAGGCCCCTAGCCAAGGAGGGAGTCGCCCTGCAAAATAGTCGACTCATGATAAACACCAGAAAATACAAAACAGGCAAGATACGGCAGATAAGGGGGAAGAACAATACCTAATCCTCGAAGTATCGGAGGAATCTGAGGTAAAGGGGCCGGCTCACACCCCAATACTGTCACCGGAACAATAGCTAAAGAGTCATCCGGGACAAACAAAGTATCATCCTCAAGGAACGAAGCAGGAACAGCAGAACTAGGGTACAACATCTCCTCGAATGGTACCTCCAGTGTCTCTATTTCTACATCCTCTATCTCGATCTCAGCAGCACTAGACTCAGCAACAAGAGCACTGCCCCACAATCCAGAACATGAAGTACCTGGACATAAAACATAAGACAATACCATGGGAACGAAATGAAGCAGAAGAAATACAAAGAAAAGAGCATACCTGTGAAAGGCGTAAGCAAGGGAGGCTCCATAGAGAATCTGGTACCAGACGATCCCTCTCCCAGTCTTGGCCGCAGCTCATAACGGGATGTTTCCTCCAAAGATGGAGAATCCTCGCGGCGCCTCTTCCCCAGCTCTGCGCGAGCCTCCTCCTCCGTAAGCTCCTCGGGGTACTCGGGTGAAGGACAGGAAGATAAATCCAGATCACCCTCAAGAACGGGAGAATCAGACACAGACTCGAGCGTAGGCTCCAACTCAAGCTCAGGCTCAGGAACACCTGACATAACGATTCTATAAGCCTAAGCACATATAAGAGGGAGTATATAAGTCAAAGAGAACCTCATGTACCTGTATACATGGCCCAGAATCGATAACTCTTGGGCCCAGACAGGGAGGCCTGAGACAAATCATCCTCTGGGGGAGGGCTTCCTTGGAGCGTGAAATGAAAATGGCCCAAATCGCACTCTCCCAGACCTACGTAAAGCATTGGAAATGCATATATAAAAAAAAACAGAGAAGAAAGAGAGAAAGAAAGAAATACAAAGTTCAAGGAAATACCTGGAAAAGAACCATCGGGAAATGAAGATGGCTCGAGGTACTTAACTGGCTTATAAGCAGGAGAGACTTTCTTGTCAATGCCGAAAAATCCTCTGAGAGGGCGAAAACCACCTTGAGTAGGACCCAAACCTGCCGGGACAACTCTCACGGGAGAATAGACTCGAGTCTCCAATAGCTCATCACTAAAGCTATGGGGGATACCGACCCAACCTCTGATCCAACGGTCATGTGCCACAGTAATCCTGCCCTCACGAGAAGCAGGTGGAACTACACATCGGGCGCCCGTACCCAAACGAAGACAAAATGCGGCCAAAGCAGCACATCTCTCAGAAAGATCCTCAGGAAGGCGAGTAAAAGCTGTCGCAGAAGGGATATCCTGATCATACCCGAACTGCCAAGCACATCTTTGTGGGCTATAAATCTCTCCAATGATCCGCTCGCCTATCCTGATAACTAGACAGCCCTCTCTGATACTAAGGGCAAAATCCCTGAAACGCTGGTTTCCAGAGGCCAATAAACCAGGCTTCTTGCCCCTCGAACTACTAGGCGGATCCTCAATGATAAAAGGCTTCCCCTTCTCCTTAGGCCAACCTCCAGAAAAGGCCACAGGACGGCGCTCGTGAAGAAATCGACAACTCTCTGAAAAGAATCGATGAGCTCTGAGCTGGCCCGGAGAGACAACAAAAGAACCAGCAATAAGACTCAATGCCGGTAAACGCCCCCTAACTCCCTTAGAAGTAGAAGGTGCATAACTGCCCGGCCAATACACATTAAACCAACCGTGAAGGATGTGTAAAGGCACTGCTATCCGCGCTTGTGAAGGGTCTCTGGAGGAGGAAATCTCTCTCATGGCTCTATAGACATTCACCAGAGCCGCCATGGCCAAAGAAACACGCTTCCCTTTAGCAAGAGCGTTGGCCATAAGAAAAACACCTGGCCGGATATACCCCACAGGGTCATAAATCACGAGGAAATAACAAATCCACCAGGAGAAGTAGGCTGTCAACAAAGTCTCATTGTCCAGGGAAAGTGAACTCAATTCAGACCACGAAACGCACCGTGATGGGTCATAAGTCCTGTCAGTCCCCGTCCCCATAGGGTCCAACGGATCAGCAAAATGAACTGCCTGGTCCGGAATCACTCTATCCATGAAATAGGCAATCCAATCTCTAAAAGGAACGTCCCTACCTAGGCCCCTGCGAGACCGTGAAACGGCAATCTCGTAGTAAATCTTGTAAACAGCCCGTATAGAATCAGAATGGTAAGCATTCCCCTGGCTGTCTACACCAAACAACTCTGCCTCAGGAGGTGTCCTTTCCTCATAAAACAGACCCTCCGCAGGAACCCCTAACAAACGGACCATCTGCCAAAGGTCAATGGTCGCGCATCTGTCCTCCAAAACAAAAACGTTATGGACATAATCCCAATTGGTCACCATAGCTCTGAAGATAGCTGGGTCCCAAGCATACCGAAAGAGGGACAATACCACGCCACCAAAAATCTCCACATCATCAAACTCCTTACCAAAACGGTTAACCATGTGACGGGTCCACTCGGTCTGACCTGGACAATGCTGTAAATCACCACGGACGTACAAGTGGCTGAGGTCCCAAGGAAAGACACACCCAGATACCATCTCCATGCTCAGTAGATGGTAGTCTGATGAAGAGCCACATCTCCCAGTAGGATGCAGAAAAAGACCCTCAAATGTCTGAACGGCGCGTCTGTGTCTCCCACTCTCACGGGATGTTGGGATAAAAGACTCATAAGCCTCAGACCAGCGAGATTCCGTACGAGATGGAGGGTCAGGCAGCAAACTCGGGAAAGTAAAAGGAGGGAATAAAGGAAAGGGATCATGGCGTACCAACAAGCCGTGAAAACTGTCTCGTCCTCTCAGAATGGCACGCCTCCACTTAGGGCGCAGGCGGATAAAAAGCCCGTCAGGATCCAGGTGTTGCTCGATATAAGAAGAAATAGCTAAGTCAGACGGTCCACATATGCCAGTCCGTATGAAACTAGGACGAGGGGCAACTTCATGAATCTCTTCAATGGGTTCCATGAGGCCTACAAATCAAGTTTCAAAGGGTAAAAGATGGATCCATAAACAAAGCCTATAAAGAACGGCCCAGGTAATAAACTGATGAGACACCAGAGCAAGCCGCTACACATAAGCTCCGCGACTCGCTCTGGTGGGGGGCATTTGTTTACCTCTAAATTTAGCTCGCTATACTAATCATCCACGGATGATGGTTAATAAGCTACGCTAATTTACAAACTTAGCCGCTCAAACAAAAAGAAACGGTTGGGTTGAAATGCAATGTGGGCCGTGAACAAAATCTATGTCAAAAAAAAAAGGGAAGAGAAAGAAAAAAAGGGGGGTTGACATCGGCTGAGCAAATAGGTGGCCAATCTACTAAGAGGCGTTCCTCGAAGGCTCTCATTTCTTTTTAAAAAGGGGAGAAGAATGAGTTTTGAGGCGATAAGTGGTCAATGCATAACTTATTTCAAATCAAGAACATTTTTTTCAAAGCACATAGCTACCGGCTTAGCAAACCAAGTGGTACAAAGCTTAGTGCCTAGTACCGATATATCTACCAAGTTAGCAAAGTTACATAAGTCATGCAAGTATATGAATACACAAAATATACAAGCATATGCCAAAATAGCCGACTCGGCTTATACAAGAAATCAAAATAACTTAAACAAATCACAAATCAAGCAAGCCCAACATTACCAAGCCCAGAAAACAGCGGACCAGGCCCAGAAAAGTGGCAACAGACGCCTCGACAGCGCAACAACGCCCTGACAAGCGGGCCCCAGATGACAGATCTCCGAGCCAAAGTCGGAAGATGACTCAGTCGGACGCCTCGACTTGGTTCAGTCGAACCTGGAACAGAGGTGACGCGTGTCAAACTCCCATGGGCCACAGTTAAACAAAAAATAATAACAAAGACAGAAATGTACCTTTTCTCTTTCAGAGAGAAGTACACCGTCGCTAGGTCAAAGCTTCGCCGGCGCTACACATCTGCACTGGCCCAACTGACTGCACCGTCGTACTGACGACGTCACGACGATCTCAACGATATCAGGCTCGACTGTTCTCTCAGTCTACAAAGCACAAAAGCGAGAAGAGAAACTGTCGGAAGTCGAGTTTTGACATGAGCAAAAATCGGATTTTGAATGCAAATAAGTGTTTGAGAGCACTTACAATGATGAAACGGAGAGATTGCAACAGTTGCTCAGCTCAGTTGATGCCCAGAATGGCTAACTCGAAAGGATCACATTGACAGTCATGAGTCTCGAGTTCAAAGCTTGGAAGAGAGAGATAAGCACAAATCAGATGGGTGCAAACGCTCTAAAAGAGCGAGAATACTCTTTGAAAGTATACAACAGATATGAGAACAAGTGTTTATACCTGAGAAATGATGTCACAACCAGAAATGGAGGCGTCCAGTGCCAAATTGTGAGGCAAACTGTCAACTGGAGAGTAAAATGGAACCTTCTCCCCAGCCTATAACTGAAAAAGGATGTTTCTAGCCCTGACCCAGTCACAGAAACATTTATGAGGCACCAGGGAGTGGTACAACACTCTTTCAATCACAGCCATATGATGAAAGTCATCTCTGAATCAAGGGCAGCAGTGAACTCGTGCTACAGCCAGCTCAAACATAACAGAGAAGCAATGCAAAGCATGATACAGGCCAATGCAAGCCAGTACACACATCTAAACCATCCATGCACAAATCAATGGCCAAAGATGAGTGTTAGAAGCCTACTTACCAACTACTGAGCTGTACAAAACTCATAAAGCACATGAAAGTGACACTCCAGATGTGTCATTCTTGGGACCATGGGCAAATCAGTCCTTAAGTCACAAAAGACAAGGGATATCCCAGGTCAACAAAGAATCAACAGCAAACACATGCCAAATTTACCCCTCAAGATGCCACTCAGAGCACCCTGCATGATAGTACACTCGCAATCAATGCTAAAACTGAGCACAACATATCTCCCAGTGATCAACTGTGCACCATGCCATAAAATCCTTGGTGTAGCAACATAACAACACACATGTCATGAAATAAACCATAGCCTCAGGACAGATAACATCATTGGCTATGGTGTGTGCTAAATTGATGCACACAAATATGGGGGAGGGTCTCAAATGCAAGTATCAACCATCAGATGAAGCTATGAGATCTGACAAGCCCAATGTGAGCACAACATGTCATAAAAATGACATGTGACAACTCAAACACCAAGCTGCCAAGCCTCATATGCAAGCATCAAAGGATTAAGGCATCATGGCACATTGGCCAGCATAAAATACTGCCAACATGAAAGTTGGTACAATTCCAAATATTACTCATAGGCCCATCAAATAAAGGCCACAAATGAGCAGGCCAGTTGCAAATAAGAGGATTTGAACCTCTATAAAATGCCATCAAGCCTAAATCAAATACAACAGCTAATTAGCTGTTAATTAAGCAAATTCAAGGCCCAGCAATCAAGTGATACCTGACCCAGCATCATTTAGACGCCAGAAAGCCTCAAATCACATAGCACAAGCCCAAGATGAACCCAGCAAGCTCACTGCCAAGGTGGCATGTGACCCCACCTGCCATGATAAGTAAGAAACAAGTCAACAAATAATAAAAAAAAAGATGATATAAAGCAATGGAACCAATGAGAACATGACACTTGTCATCAACAATACAAAA
This sequence comes from Rhynchospora tenuis, assembly GCA_027725995.1. Lineage (NCBI taxonomy): Eukaryota > Viridiplantae > Streptophyta > Magnoliopsida > Poales > Cyperaceae > Rhynchospora > Rhynchospora tenuis. Next base: position 79,770,682 of record CM050888.1, read on the forward strand.
TACGAGTATGAGAAAAGGATAAAACCTGCCACTGAAAAGGGGCTCCAGTTAAACAGTCCATATACACCAATGGAGGCAAAATGCAGATGGATACAATGAGGTAAGCCTAGCTGGCACATGCTCACCCAGCTACATGGCCTACAACATACCTCACCTATGCAAATCTGAACCCTTCATAAGTAATGGATGGCTAGATGAGTCTGGCACAAAGGTGAACCCCTTTCCCAAGAAATGTATCCCTCCAGTCAAAGGATGAAAACACACTCTCCATTACAAAGCAAACCAGGGACCACATAATGCCCTCCCACAGCCAAGTAAAAGAAAGTAAAAAAAAAACATCCAACGACTCCCCAATGCCAAGTGTCAAACACTCAATGGAAGAGTAAAAAGAAGTAGAAGGCATCAAGTCCAGAAAAGCTCACAAAAGGAAGGCGGTTTGGGTGAAATGCATCATAGCCATTCATCCAATTCCAAGAATTCCAGGAAATGCCACATGGCAGCAGCAAGTCTGCCTCAAAGAAAACCCTAAATCACCCCCTCATCTATAAAAGAAGACCCAAGCCGACAGAAGAAGGGGCTGGAAAATCTCTGCATTGATAAGATAGTAAAAAAAAAAATAGTTTTGTAAAGGAAAGTTTGGTTTGTCGCTAGCTTTAGGAAAGGTTTGTAAAAGAAAGGATTCAAGTTTGTTTAAAATAGATATTGTTTGAGGCATATTTTGTCTGTTTTCTTGAGTTTGCATTTTTTTTTTCTTTCTCCATGTTCTTGAGAAGTTGAGTCTCAGAGCTCACACTCAAGAGCATGGATCTGTTTTGTATTCCATAAGTCATGCATATCTGATGTTTGAGGGGATAAGTCTCAGAACTTACACTCAAGCACAAAAAGAAATCATGTAGATTGTCATGCCAGCATCAATAAAAAATGCATAAGTCAGGTTCATAAGTAGCTTATCTGTCCTTGGAGGGTCAGGCCCTAGAGCTTGCATCCATGGGCAGATCATATCATTTGCATCTTGCATCTACCAGCCTAAAAAAAATAAAAGATAAGTAAATGTTAAACAAACAAATAAAAGACATTAAAATAAATAAAAAAAAATCATAGAAATGTATATTAGTTGTTGTGAGTTCATTACAGGTAGCTTAAAAGTGTGGTTGGTCTAAGTTGTTCCTTACACTTGCAAGGAAAGGAGTCTCATGCTTAGGTGTGTGGTCTCAGAACTGCCACTGTAGAGCTGAGATGCCCTTGTCCTCTAAAACTATGGTACCATGGTAAGTTGGCATGATATGAGTGTTGGGAGGGTTTGTTCATCAAAGTGTGTGGTCATAAGGACTGCCATTTGAGCATATCTTCCCTATCACTTAAAGGATCCAACTCTCTGTGTGTTCTATGAACTTGCCTCTATGAAACCAAACCCACAGAACCATGCTCAAATAGTGACCAAATTCATACCAGTTATCAGCACAGAAAAAATAATGATTCAAATAATACCCAAGCCACATCCTGACTATACCAAAACCATGCCAAAATTAAGCCAGAATCATGCCAAAATTGAGCCAAATCCTGCCAAAATCAAATCAAGACTATGTCTGAATAGTAACCAGAGCCAATATATAGCTCAAACCAAGACCAAATAAAGCCTAAATTATGCCTAAATGTTACCAAAATTTCCAAAAAAAAAAAAATCAAACCCACCACATGTCTTAACTCAGACCCAAGCTAAATAAAAATAGCCGACTCTGATAAAAATAAGGATACATGAACTTCAGATTAATTATACCCTGCCTGAAACCAGCAGTAGTACCAAACCAAACCTAGAAACACCCCTTCAAATGCACCCATTCTTACACCTGTGTCTGTCCAAAGAAAAGAGAGGCAAGTTCATGAAAATAGAGAAAAGGACTAAATGTCAATAAATTATGGATGCACAGTTGGGCAAGCGTTAAGGCACAATTGGTAACCATCGCTAAATAACAAGTTAAAATATGATAAGGAGGCGAAGCTTACTTAGCTTTAAAAAAGTATCAAAGTGCTCAAAGAATTAAAAAGTTCCATCGGCATTGTCTCTTCATCAGAAAGACTAGACACAACCAATCAAAAAAAGTACAATGCCAGGAAGCAGATAAATCCAAAGGCTTAGCACAGATAAAACCTGACAGAGAAAGAGTTGACATTAATAAAAATGATTAAAAGTCAACAGGAAGGAGATTGGCCAAAATTCGTAACCAATTACCAAGCTAAGCAAGGAATGGTGTTAGTACCAACAGAGGTGACTAAGCCCAAACCAGACATGGTCAAATTAAAAATAAGTCATGGACTGACCAAGCATCAAAATGGCAAGATCAAGCGATCAAATAGCAAAGCCAAATGGTTCTGTTGAACAAGGCAACCAGACCACAAAAATGAAAGCAATTCAGTAACAGTTAAGTTCCAAGAACAAAGTACATAACTCGCAAAAGAGGAACGAGAGTAAAAAATCAGATCGAAAAAGGGAGTGTACTTAGCTGTGCCAAGAGTCGACACCATAGCCGCTGTCGATCAGTCATCTTCATCACTGACGATCGCCCCCAAATTTTCGACAAAATCAAATTCTCTCTCACGCTCTCTTTTCCTCTCAAAACAGCAAACCTTATGAAGGCACTAAGTCAGGAGGAAAGGCAATACAGCGATCAAAGCAAGGCGCCGCCGTCGCCGCCCTGAAACCAGGCGTCGACGCAGCGTTCAAAATCCCTAACTCATCGGAATGATCGAGAAGGAAGAAGGAATGGACGAGATAAAACCCTCGTCGACATAATGCAGTCAAAAGCTCACGATGCACAACACCGATAGCAACTGACAAGTGGGGCCCACACAGCAAGCGTCGAGAAGGTTGCGGCGGTCCACTCGTATGAGCGTAAACCAAGCGACTCGATTGAAATCCTTTCCTGTTGGATCTTCTACGGCAGGCGAGATATGGCGGGTCTCTGACAAGCAGAACATGAAACAGCAGTTTCTTAGCCAGTCAGAATTTTCCAGAATTCGCCCAAAACTTCGAAATTGCATGAGAAATAGCTAGAAGTTTAGAAAAATTACCAAAAAATACCAAAATGTCTAGAAAATTATGAAGAACATTTTCCTATAACATTCCAAGTTCAAATTCCCAATTAAAAGGGAATTAAAAAATTAAAATCATGAAGAAGATGATTAAAATTAATAATGCAAGAATACCCGAAAATTGAACTATATTGAAATTTAATAAAAGGGTGAATAAAAAGTATAAGGATATGAACCCCTTTGACCGCAGGTACTTTAAAAATGACAGATATGTCTGGACAGCAGGTACTTCGAAATTTTTGGACAGCAGGTACAATTAAACGGTAACTACCGTCAAGAACAAATTCCGTGAAAAGCCAAGAAATAAAAAGTCAAGAAATAAAACCCAAACTCAAATCCAATCTAAATCCAAACTCATATCAAATCTAACTCCAGAAAAATCCAAACTCAAATTAAACTCGAAATCCAGTCTAAATCCAAAACCTAAACTCATATCCAAAGTCCAAACTCAAATCCAATCTAAATCCAAACTCATATCAAATCCAACTCCAGAAAAATCCAAACTCAAATTAAACTCGAAATCCAGTCTAAATCCAAAACCTAAACTCATATCCAAAATCCAAACTCGAATCCAATATCAATCCAAACTCATATCAAATCCAATTCCAGACTCAAATTAAACTCGAAATCCAGTCTAAATCCAAACTCAAATCAAATCCAAAACCCCAAAACCTAAACTCAAGTCAAATCCAAAACCCAAATCCAAGCCTGAAATCCAAACCCAAATTAATTCCAGATCCAGAAAATCCAAACCCAAAACCCGGACCTAAATCCGAAAGCAATACAAACCCAGAAACAAAAAATCCTATAATATATAAAACTTCCAAAATCCAGGGACCAAACTTTAAAGACGTCTGAAAATCAGAATTTGGTAAATTCTAGAACATATGAAGACCAAAGTTTAAAATGTCCAAAGTGACCAAAATTTCTAAACACGCCTTAATACCAGAGTTTAAAACGTTTTATAACCTAACTCTTGCACGTCATGGGGCCATAAATTCGACACGTCAATAGTTGACCTGTCACACCCCGTATCCGAAATACAAGGCGTGAGGTGAGACAGTATCTTTCGCATCCATCCGACGGTCCGGCAACCTACGTCACAAGAAATAAAAGCAAACGGAGTCAGCTACAAAGCCGAGTAACCAGTTATTTAACGACGCAGCTTCTCTATAACAAATTTATATAACCAAAAATCAATCGATCGGATTAATCCACACATCAATAACAAACAAATTAAATATATTTTACAGAGATCAACGGGTCTAGGTTTTCTCAAATTCACTTTCTCATATCACTTTTCCACTAGCGCGAATCCCTCTTTAGGCGATTCCGCTTCACATTCCATTCCACTATTCCATTTCCACTTTTCCACTTCAATTCAAATCACATTAGAGACCCGTTGACTCGCAAAATACATCAATCACAATTCACATATATCAATTCAATTCAATCAATAAGCCAAACGATATTTAAATCAATCAATACGAAAATTAAATTATAGAGAAGTCCGGTTACCTGACGACGAACAGTTTAGAAATCATAATGGAATTGCAACGATTATCTAGACTTATATGGGACGTCGGATTAGAACTTCAATCGGCAGACCAAATATCAATTGGATTTTTCAAATAGAATTTGTATCGATTCTCAAAGAGACTCAAAAGCTGAGATAAGAAAAAGAATTATTTTTGTTTCTTTGAATGGAGGTTGGGTTTCGGATGCCTGGACATAATATGGAGCAAATGAAAGTTAGTGAGAATAATTAGGGAACTGGATTTGTGCACGGATGGAACCGACACCTCTCAAGGAAGTTACCATTATATGTAATTATTATAACCAGCCAATCAGATTTCAAAGAGGAGAGAGAGGTGTATTCACGTGACGGTTATAAGAAGAATCAGTTTTTAGAAGGAAATAATGGGCTGCCTTAATAATAAGAAAGAAATTAAAAAGGTCAATTTGATTTCTAATATTTGTGCCTGGAAGGATCATTTCGGATGGGACAAATGAATGATTAAAAATTGATTTAATTAATCATGCAATAACGGAAATAAAGGATAGAGATTGAACCATGGGAAACTATTTATAACATGTTCAAACGGTTAATATAGAAACAAAAGAAAATAATAAACGGGACAACACCTGATGGAAAGAAAGTTAAGCATATACAATGGTCATTTGCATTAATTTAATCGGAATCCACAGATATGCAAATGAATAAATTAGGAAGGAAACCAAGGCAAATACAGAGAAACGGTATAATAAGAAATATAAGGATGAAATCGGCGCTTAGAAAGAAAGAAAGGGTCAAATTAAACAGTTACCAAAATACGGTTATAGAAATAGAAATTAAGTATGCAGAGAATGCGTGGGCTCCAAGTTCAGTAAATCATGCAATTAAATCTAAGTAACTAACCGCTATAATTACGGTTGCAGGAAAAATAATGATTTGAAAGTAGTTAAACAATTAATCTATAATAAATAGTAATAATAGTAAAAGTTAAACATGCGCATGAACATAAGATAGTTTAATATTTAATTTTAGTGAAAACAAAATTTAATACATAGGTAAACATAATATCAAAATTTCAATAATTATAAACAAAATATTTGTAGTATGAAAATACATACATACTAGATATAAATGGTTCAAATTAATTAATAATTAGTAAATACGTATAAAAAAAAATCGGGGGTGTTACATGACCAGAATCGACACACGTTTAAGGACCGGAACCTTTACATGCCTTAATGCCTGAGTTTCCAGAAACGCCTGATAACCTTGATTCTCCCATGTCAACAAACAGACCTAAGTTTTAAAACGTTGACAAATTGAAGTTTTAAAATAGTTAAAGCTTTAATATGATCTGAATACCGAAACTTTACATGTCTATGTCCGTCCTCTTTGAGCTTACAATGCGTATAGTTTAAAGGGAACAAAACAAAAAATTATTAAATAGGGTTAATTGTTAACCACCCGGGATTAAAACCCCAGAAATTTTGGAATTTTAAATATGAATTAAATTTCTTTGCATCATGTTCTGCATCATGGTTGGTTGTATCACTCGTTCTATTTATGTCACTATTTGTTTGCGTTCTTTAATGTTAGTATCTTTAGGCAAAGTGTTAGAATGCTAGTTGTTATGCCTAATCCATTGACTATCCCGATCTAGAGGTGCTCTTGACTTGGTTCGGAGGTAATTAACAGTAGGGGCTTGCGCCTACTGGAAAAAAAGAACCTGCAGTAAACAATCAAACTCTCGAGATGTTCGAAACCACGTCGATACTCACATCTCTTTTCAGGTGGGTGCCGATGTCTGAGTTTTGAGACGATCGAGGGGTATCTCGTCCGCAATATCTTTTTCCCTCGCGGAAGCATCCGGTCATTTCCCCCTTCCGAGGATCAGGGTCCAAAAAGGTGCGAGACAGGTACTGAATAAGAAAAGACATGAAAATCAAGTCACTCTCTGGAGTCGGTCGGCCACCGGCTTCGGCCAGTTCGGTAACGCTATTTAAATGTGGAATTCCCTCACGTGCCCAGAGTTAGGGATAAGTCCCTCACGTGCTCTTGGGTTAGTGAAAAGTTTCCTCATGTGCCCAGCCGGTTGGGTTAGGAAACTTGGGTGTATTATGATTTAGTGTGATATGGTATGATTTATTTATGATTGTTCCTGACTTGTTTCTATGCATGATTATTACAGATGGTACTGATCGGACCTTATTTACTTCGTTATGCAGTATGCAACTGAAGATATATATTAATTGCATCGCATTATGTTTATTCTTCTTATTTATATTAATTTGTTTATTATAATTCTTTATTTATGTTAATTGTTATGGGTATTATTTCTGGACGAAGATTTCGAATAGAAATCCACGTCTGGAACTAAAACCCGCACTGAGAAAATTATTTCTCACTTGATTTTTGTTTGTATGTTCCTCGGCGGTTGGAGGTTCCAGGGGACGCACAGGCCGGTGAGAGGACCACCGATAACGGTCTTTGACGGGACCTTCTTTCACCAGCGTGTCTATGTTCCCCATCTTCAGGCATATGTCACGCACCATATTTCTTTTGCTCCCTCTGGCGTGTACTTTTATATATAGCACAGTGCACCGGTTCCAGCTCCTGCTCCACCTCCGGCCCCTGCACCGGAGGCTCCTCCTGTGATAGTTATTAGTAGTGACTCCGAGGAGGAGCCGAAGGAGGAGGAGGAGGTGGATGTTGTAGATGTCTGAGTTAGTGGTTTTATGGATGTTGAGCTAGAGTCGACTTTTGTTTTGCACTTGTATAGTCTTGGTGTATATATGGACTATACCAAGTGTTGTTTATAGGCTCTAGTTCGAGACTTGGATGGTCACATTTTGATGGGATAGATTTTGTACTGGACTTGTCATTGTTATATATTTTTTCTTGTGGTGTGCTGTGGTTTTTATTTCACTTATATTTACATTTATATTTCTTTACTATCGTCATCTAAAGTATAATTAAGTCTCATGCTATAGTGGAAATCCTAACCGTTCGTTAGTTTCGCTAAAATCTGATCGTTCGTTTCTTTTCTCCTCTTTTTGGACCTATCGCTAAAATCAGCGATACCTGCCTCTCCTTGCAAAACTCCTCTCTCTATCTCTAGCCTCCGTCGATCTCGCGCACCCCATCCTTCCTTTCGCTTCCGTCGCCTCTCCAGATCCTCATCGATATGCCTTCTTCCCACATCTCTCTTATTCGGCCTCTCCACCTCCTCCGCCAACACCACCCCTACACGTGTCTCCTTCCGCCAACACCCCCCACCCCATGTCTCTTCTCCTTCCTCTCCGTTGACTCCATGCATGCCCCTCCTCTATTCGCCCAATCCATTTGCCGACCCCGTCACACCGCAAGCCCCTCCTCTACACTTCTCTCCTGAGTCCTGCCGCTTCTCCGCTTCTTCCTCTTCCAACCCTACCTCACCTCCTCCCGATATTCCACCTCCTCTTCTTTCGCCGGCAAAGGTACAATTTCACTCGAACAGTGCCCTCTAGATGCCTTTGCACTGTTCTACCTAGATTCATAGAAAAGATTAAGGGACATCAGGGAGATGGAGAAGGTATTGGGTTGTATCTTTTTCTCTTTTCTACCAATTTCCAACACAAACAAAATAGATTCATGCTACTATTTCAAATTAAACCTAGACCAACTCTAATTTAGGTTGCTTGATTCGATTTAATATATATCAATCATATGTTGCTTGATTTGATTAAATATCGATCATATATTTTTTAAATTTTCCAAAATTTTTCCAAGAAAAGGCTATTTGTCCCCTTTTTTTTTTGACTTACAAACCCTTGAATGCTAGGCTTGCTGGCTATTGATCGGACATGTACTCTATTGGACTGATGTTACGGCTGCTGCAAATGCATCTTGCAAACTTTAGATATTTGATGTTTCAGCAATGTCTTTTCACGAAAGAAGGTATGAGTATCACAATAACCTAAATTTTTTTTTTTTCTATTTGGGAATAAAAATTACTTTATGACTTCAAATAATTAGCAATTGTGATTGATCACTTCATGGGCTTGAGAAGTAAGAATATACTGGTATTACTGGAAGAACAAACATGTTAGAAGATAGAACAATGAGTACCAAAGTTTCAACTGTTCCGAATTAAAAGAACAATGGGTCTGATTCCTGATCTGCCAACAGAAAAAGCTTGCTAGATTAGCTTTAGGCAATTGGCATTTGTGAATCATGCAATCAAAGGCGAAATTTTCATTATATTCTGTTATGCATATACTATTATTTGTGAAGTGTTGTTTGAATATGTTTTCGCTTAGAGAAACAATGTTAAAAAGAATAAATTTAGCATTAGAAGGGGCCAATATGGAGAGCCAAGGCAGTGCAGGATTGGGGATTCCAGTAGTAGCAGAAGTGATTAAGAGACTTGATTTGCATTTCTAACGGTAATTTTGGTTTTTGGTTGTTTCCTTTTTGTTTATTTAGGTGTTTTGTGATACAGAAGTGGACCAATGTAGAGAGTGGAATGAGAAAAGAAGGGAAATTGGTGAATTGACATATTACACTAATATGCATGTTTCAATTTCTGTTTCTTGCATCCTTTTTATTTTGTAGAAGTTTATTTAAATATTTATCTGTAGCCAATAATTGTATTTGATATTTTTTTTTTGTCTTATATTAGGTTTGTGCGAATTGGCTACGGATGATGGAGGGCTTAACTTAGTACCAAAATGTCTGTGGTTTTGTAAAAAGGTTTTAAAGAAAAACATTTTTTAAATATAACTATAGCTGTATAAATAGTGGCATTTTAATAGTCAATATGAACAAAACAACTAGACAGATTTTGAACACATGTTACTGGTATCTTAATGTGCATCCATCTCTGATATTAGTGTGTATCCATCTCTGATTTATTTACTGTATGATGTACAGTGAAATGAAGAAATTAGCTGCATCGCTTCTTGGATAATCCAACATCTATTCATTCCAAATTCAACCTGGGCAGCTTATTAGGAAGTATTATGACGTCTTTGAAGGTATTGTAGCACTTTTTGTTACTGCTAATGGTGTATAAGCAGGAGACCTAATGCTACTCAGTACTCACCACTTAAGTATCTGTCTCGATTGAGAAAAATTTTCCATGCCAAAATACATATGTGGTATTGATTACTGACAATAGTCAAATATAAATTTATTGTAAGCACATTTCTGAACTTGAATTGAACCATATAGATATTGATTTAGTAATTTGCCTTGAAAACCTGCCTTATAACCAGTATCATCCTTGCTGTTTCACTTTTCATGTGAATATGTGCCACTATGTTGAAATTCTAATGTTAGCACTATCCTTGCTGGTTTTGCCATTATTTATTAATTTTTAGTATATATTTCAAAGGATCTACTAACCAGGTTCATATGTCATGATAAATCTCAAATAACAAATAGTAGCAAAACCGAAGATCAACCACAGATCTCTGTACCGACAAGAAACCATAGGGATCAGACTCCAACCAAAAGTAAGGATAAAGATGCAATTTTGAACATACCCAAATTCTTTAATTCTTAGTTGTTGGTCCTATTGATTTTTTTGTAGGAGCTTCGATCCTGACATGGTGTTCAAGAAATCTAAATTCTAATCCAGTTCTTCAATCATGGCATGAGGTTCTTTCACTGCCCCAGACCGATCTCTCTGCCCGACAAATCTAAATTCTTTAATTCTTAAAAGAATTTCAAGAAATATAAATTCTAATCAAGTTCTTCAATCATGGCAGGATGCGCTTTCACTGTCCGAGATGGATCTCATGGCGTTGTTAGACATCGACATTGACTTGGTCAAATCTGCCTTGGCTCGGATCAGTGAGGCCACCTGTCCTCCCTTTCAAACTGTGAGACCCTCTCCAATTTTCCCAAGCTTAAGTTCACCTTAAATATTTGATCCCACCTGTTACCAGTTAGATCTATATGCCTACCTGAGGTGGAATTAGGGATGTTTTATGTTGTTCCTTAGTGGGTTTTAGGAATTTAGGGAAGCAATTATTTATTGGAAGCTTTTATTGGTAAAATACACCTTTGAGTGAGTTTGTCGAATTTGAGTCGTACAGCTTCTCTATTATAAGATTGTAGTACTGGATAGGGATTTATAGACAATCATTTTTGCATGGAAAGAATCTTCAAATTTAAAAAGGAAAATGGTAGAAGTGTTCTCTTATATAGTTTAGACGGTTGTGTATTATTATTTGGCAAAAATTGTAATTCATTTGGTCACTAATCAAGTGTTCATAAAATTTGAACTGTTAATCTTTCAGAATGCTCAATGAATGCCCACTCAGTTTTAATTGCTCTAATTTCTTATACGTAACCTATCTAAACTTTCTAGAATATGTCTATAATTTCATTTTTTTTTATCGTCAATTGTTTCAATCAGTTGTCGACATAACCTAAACCTATTATGTGAAATATAAGTTATTACATCACTTCTGCAGCCATTGTCAACAATTTCTGCACCAGTTTATGTGCAATATGTACTGACCTTGAAGTTCAGCTGCTACTGACTTATTTTAATTTAAGTATGCAGATGTATGAAGATCAACACAAATATAAATTAAAATGAAGAAGTGAATGATATTGTACAATGTTTATTTATTTGTTGTAGGTTTGGATTTGTAGACTTGGTGTCTCTTTTATGATTTCTGTTTTGCCTTTCTCAGGATGCTGACAGCCCGAGGGGTTATAGGTTAGTGGGGGATGTGTGCTATGAAGAAGAATCTAAGGTGGCATCATATATCACTCCTGTCCCCAGTGGAGTGGGCCCCATGACCATTGCTATGTTGTTATCCAACAGACCAACACTCTACTCTCTGCCAAATATATCCATGATTTCAAGTGAAATTGTCTAATGGTGAATAATATCTCGATTTTGGGTTGCTTTAACATAATTTTTTTTATCGCTATTACTATTCTTAGTTTTGAATTTTATGTGTGTTAGTGTGAGGAAGGGAAATAGCATGATGCACCAGATTGACTTAGGAGATGAGGTTATTTTAGGAATTATAAGATGGATATGAGCTAAATCTTTTTGTACCGAGTTTTAGCTGGTAATGGAAGCCTATGGTAGTTTTATTTTACTTCAAAACAAAAAAAAAAAGTTACTCTGCTCATCTTTGAATTAGGAAAGTTGAGACAAATTTTTCTAGATTTTGTTTCTTTTGGAAGGATTTAGTATTCCACGTTGTTATTCCTTTGGATTGTTTTTACTATTATTGGTGTATCATTATGCTATATTATTAGAAAAAAATTGAAATAACTATAAGAAGCTACAAGTATAAATTGTTAAAACATATGCATCGCCAGTTTTTTATTTCCTTGGTCTCGCTGTATTTCTCCTAATTTTTATCTTTTAACATAAACTATGGTTATACAGTTGCCCCCGAATAGTTCTACGATCTATTGTTTAGCTGTAATTTATGCAAACTATGGTATTCATGTTGCTTAAATTGCTCGATTAACATTTCTGAAACTGAAAAGACGATTCAAAGAATGTTTCTCATTAATCATATGTGTTATTCAATAATAGATTGATGGAAATTTGTGAAGCATTAGTTGCTGAATAAAGAAATAATAAGCATTAATAATGAACTTTCCATCTAATAGATGATTCATGGAATGTTCTATTATTTATACGTATGTATATGTATTTTGGATTTTTGGGTTGCATTAATTATTTTGGTTTACGAATTTCAAAATAATATGTCCAAGTTTATCACATTTGCAAATTGATAATCAATGGCGATATTGTTTTGAAGTTCAAGAATATATTTTTAAAATATTTGGAAATATATATTTCAATATATACTCATAGATTTAACCATCAAAATTTATCAAATGGCGGCGAAGCCGCCTCCCTCCATCTAGTATTGATAATATCCGATTATATTATCAAAAGAAAAAAAAATATATGCGTCTTTCATAGAATAATTTATGACCTAAGCCTTACGGAAGTACTTAAATCGGTACTTTCGTTGCGGGAAACTGTCATGCCATGCTCGGGATGTGACAAAGACATTTGGATTCATCTAACTAGTACTACAACGGGCTAAAAGGGCCTAGTGCTTCAAAAAGAATAAAAGTATTCTTTGCACTCCTTTTATTCATTGCGGGACCCTTCCACAGCCCAAATGAGCTTATTTGGATAGTCCAATTTTAACAGATGGACATAGGGCTGAATTGAGTATTAAAGGGGTAGACTTCGGATTGGATGGCAAGCTTAATTAAGTAGGGCCAATATCAAATATTTGGTCCAAACCCGTCCAATACCAAGATAAGCTGTTTTAGCATTGATGTAATAGAAACAATAGTGCCTATTCCGATTAATTATGAGTAATATTCTTGGCAATTTATATAATTGTTTTGAGTACTAACTAATCCTACTGACTAATCCCTTTAGCCAAGGAGAGCTAAAGGAATGCAGAGCACACCTTATGAAACCTAGAAGTTGAAAACAAAATTGAAGGAAACTCAGAAGTTTAATTTGATTATAATTAAGCTGCATAACGAGTTGGAAGTTCGAATTCGAAACAATATGGGGATGTTTGGCACATACAAAATAGGGCCTAATTCCGAATAGCTTGTTTTGAAGCTTGCCAAACATATTTTGGAACAAGGTGAATAAGCTATTCACCCCTCTTATTCTTGTTCCCACGAAAAGTCGGAACTAGGTCCGAACTGTGCTTCCGTGATGTACGAACTAAATAAAATAAAGGCTCTTTCGACAAAAAATTGAGATAAGGACACAGAAAAGGAGGGTTCATTTTTTCTTACCGTTACTTCTCTCTCCCTCAATAATTGAGAGTAGGAACAGCAGCAGAGAAAAGGAGGGTCCAAGTTGCGCATTCCTCTTCAGATCTACGCCGATCTGAGGAGAAATCGGCGAAGTGGTTGGCACTAGCAAGTTCATCGTCGTTTGCTGAGTTGATAGAGCTCCGTCTGAAGTAAGTTTCACTTCCAATTATTTTCCCCTTTCTTTGTTTGTTTAATTGTTGATTTTACTCTTTTTTTATCTGATTGAGGCATTCGATTTGGGATTCAAGTCGTTATTAGAAATGGATTTCCTTTTCTTTCCCTTGGTAACCAACAGTGGCGGAGCCAGAAAATTTTCGAATGGGGTTCAGTAAAATTCATATCATTAATGTTAGCATACAAAATTTAATAAATTCAGACATATATGATATGTAAATTTACATTTATAATCACAATTATGCAAAAATTCAAAAAATAAAAATGGGGTTCCACAATGCAATATCATATAATTATTTATGGGGTTCAAATTATTATTTTTATACAAAAATTCATGTGATAAATATATTATTTATATCCAAAGCAGTATTTTTTTTTAAAAAAATGTGGGGTCAATTGACCCCCTATAGATGCATGTAGCTCCGCCACTGGTAACCAAGAACTTTCCTACATTCGAGCACACCTCTAAGAACTTTCTTCCAAGATAACAAAGTTATTTCATGATTTCGTTCTTTTTGTACTCTGTCATGGTGCTGGGGTTTCAGTTTAGAAACGAGTTACATATCAGCTTGCTTTTTACAGTAACTGAAACTGAAACTGTTTTGTGCATTTTTTTTTACCAGAAACTGAAATGTGCGTTTTTTTACCAGAAACTGTTTTACCAGAAATTTGTGTTTTTTTTTACCAGTATGCGTTTCTTGATGATGTGTGAGTCAATGACGGGTGGGACCAACACGACTTAGTTTTTTCAGTTTTGCATTTTAGTTGTCGTATGATGTGTGTGAGTACAAGGCTCAGAGAATCCAAAGTCAGTGCAAGTACCATTTAGTTTAATTATAAAGTTTAAAAGGCGGGTACAGAACATATGTTGGTGTGATAATTAGTAGATCAAAGATACATATTAGAATCACAAATTTTGACTTACGTTATTTTAACCAGAAACTGTTGGTGTGATAATTAGTAGATCAAAATTGAAATTTGCATTTTTTTTTTACCAGAAACTGTTGGTGTGACATATGTTTTTTGTTAACCAGAAACTGTTTTTGACCAGTTTTTTTTATATGCAGGTTGTGACATCACCTACTAGTTTGCATAATTCAGAAGGTAATATACATGCACTTTCCTTTTATTTCTATTTATTTTCATTCCATATTAGTTACTATATTGTTTGGAACCAACTGTAGTTTTTCTTGAAAGTGCACTTTTAACTAAGTAGTCCTCCTTTTCAATGCAATTTTAACATTACATTGTTGTAAATCTAAGTACTAAACCTAACTAAGTTCTTGGTACAAGCATGTTGTAAACCTAACTACTAATAAACCTTCATTTAGTTGAACGGATATGTCTCGCAAAGGAAAATCAACCGCTCCAATTTCTGCTAAAGAACCAAAAAGGGGCCCTAATTGGGGGGAGAAGGAAACTCACGATCTACTAGATGCGGCTCAGGATGTACAAAATAAATTTGGAAAATATGGCTTCAACTTCAAAGGTTCAGAAGTTACAATGGTTTTTGACATATTTTCCACAAAGGTGAGTCCAAATGGGACAAAATGGGACAAAATGGGTTGAAATGGATTCAAATCGCAAAAAGTCTAATATAGGATTTAGACTGAAAGTGCTGGGAGGGAGTTCCTTGTGTGCCATGAGCTAGCTACTCAGAGTGGGTGGAATTGGAATGATGCAAAACAACAACCTTTAGCACCAAGTGAGGAGGATCTAAATATTGCCATTCAGGTCGATGATCCTTTTTTTAATTAAATAATTTCAAAATTTAATTTATTATTAAGTACACATTTTTTGCATATTATTGACTGCTTCTTAACTTTTACCAACTACAGACAAAAGGAGATAAGGCAAAGTGGCTACGTGGTTCCAAATTTCCATGGTATAGAAAGATGGAGAAGATGTTTGGGGGCCAATCAGCTAGAGGAGATCATTTCAAAGATACAGTAGATGAACCTGAACCTCTGCTATTGCTACCTCTAGGGCAACAAAGTGTTCCTATGAGCGAACAAGGTAGTTCGGATGAACCCGATGAATTTCCAACTGACAATGATTCCACAGGATCAGCTAGGCCGGGCAGTTCTCGTGCTGGCTCATCTTGCAGACAAGGGGCTAGTACCTCTGCCAACAAGAGAAAGAGTACTGATGAATCTGGGGAAGATAACAGAAGGAGAAATAAATACAAAGAAGCAAATAAGAAAAGGCAAGCAGGGCTGCTTAAAATAGCTGATGCAGGGTTCGAGATTGCAGCTGAGATGCGGGCAAAGAATCAGATAATGCGAGCAAGAAATGAACAAGTAATGAATGTTGCACAACAGGAAGCTCTGTGCTTTGAAAAGTTGGAGAAAATGGTAATAAATGACACTGCAAGAGATTACTGTATTAATGTGATTAGTAATGACAAGGGGAAGATGAAGTGGATTCTAAGATCTGATGAAACACAAATTAAAAAATGGCTTAAGAGAAATAACATAAATCACACTACAGAGCATGGAACCAATTACTTTGAAGGGTTTCCTCAAGAATTTTCTCAAGGGTTCAGTGCAATGTTCTCGGAAACTCGACTAAGTCAGCAACCACAACATGGCCAACCCCCCCAACATGGCGTACCACCTCAACATGGCACGACATATTTTGGCAACTACAACCCCTATGGACAACCACCCAACTATTAACAACATGCTTGTATCATGATCTTATTTAAATATGTGGTCAACAGACTAATTTGTATCTTTATTTGTAGTGAACTTGTAGTGAACTTTATTAGTCTGTTGTCTTTAGAAGTTGTATTGAACTTTATTAGTCTGTTATGTCTTAGAAGTTGTATGAACTAATTACAACTTTATTAGTATGATGTGACTTTAGTACTATGTTAATTGAACTTATTTAAGTAGTTTGCATTTTTAATTAAATAGTTAATTGATCTTATTTAAGTAGTTTGCATTTTTATTTAAATAGTTAATTGATTTTATTTAAGTATGTTGTGGCCATATTGAAAAATTACAGCCTTCTGAGTCATGTCTGATGGTGATGACGGCTCATGTGATGGTTCATCATCTGATGACCTATCTATGGAAGCAGCTGCATGGTGGTACAATGCTGCCCAAATTTGTGGAGCTGAGGGGAAAGAATTGAAGCATGATAGGAAAATGTCCGACAAACAATATATCATGCGTCAATTGAACGGTCATCATATGGTATGCTATGATAATTATCGTGTTAGCACGGCAAACTTCTATCGTCTATGCGATGAACTCAGAGCTAAAGGATTGGAATGCAATGGAGATGTAATAATCGAGGAGCATGTGGGGATGTTTTTACAAATGGTCGGCCAAGGATCTACAATGCGCAAAATAACAGAAGATTTTCAACATTCAGAAAAAACAGTGTGGAGATGCATCTAAAATGTGTTACAATGTGTAATGCTCATGAAATCATATTATATCAAATTGCAGGGTGTCGATGCACCAATACATCCAAAGCTCAAGCAGTCACAATTTCTTCCTTTCAAGGTACATTTCAATTTTATAAACTTTAGAATGCAACAGTCACAAATTACCGATTTTAATAATTTAACAATCAAATTTTGAACGTAAAATTTTCAATTCGTTGGTGCTAAATAATGCTAAATAAACCCAGCATGGAGCTTGCTTTGTTTTGCCACTGTCTCCTGTTATACTGCCCTGATAACATAAGTTTCAATTCACATTATTTTTTCCAATATAAAGTTACAAAATAATCCAACAGTTGAAATTAGAATAAACTTGCGTTTTTTAATGTAAAAATTATTACCTATTTTAATAATCCAACAGTCACAATGCATATGACTTGCATTTTTTAATGTAAAAATTATTTTATAATCCCTGTAGGATGCGTTGGGCGTAATTGATAGAACACATATCAACGCATTCCCTCCAAGTGGTGAAACCTTCAAGGAACGCTGGCGCGATAGGAAGGGAAATATGTCACAAAATGTTATGGCGGTGGTGGACTTTGATGGCAACTTCTTATATGTAGTTGCAGGTTGGGAGGGGTCAGCTCACGATAATTTAATTTTACGCAAATCCCTTGAAAGAGGAAATTTCACTGTACCACCGGGCCGATACTATTTGGTCGATGGAGGATATGCAAATACTCCTCAATTTCTAAGCCCTTACCGTGGTAAGACATATCACTTGGCACAATTTAGCACACGTGGTCGTGATAATCGATATGATTGTGCAGAAGAATTATATAACTATCGGCATGCACAATTGCGAAATATTGTTGAGAAGACATTTGGCATACTTAAGGGTCGTTTTAAAATTTGTAAGGAAATGCATAAATATAAGTATGATATGCAAACCGACCTCGTCATTGCATGTTGCATACTGCACAATTTCATCAAGCGTCACCAACATGATAACTCAGATGATGATTCTTCTGATGATGAGGTAGACTCCGACAATGCCACTGGCTTAGGTAATGATGATGAAGATGCATCAGAATATAGTGGCACTGCTACACAAGTTGGAGGTGCAATGAGAGATAGGATTAGAGATATGTTGTGGGATAGTAGATAAAATCATGTTTTTATGTTGCTAGTTTCAATCAATTCCATTAGCACTATTAGAGGATGAAATCATGTTTTTATGTTGTAAGGACATTTTTATTATTTATGACATTGCTTATTAGTTTGATGAATAAAGGGGGTTAACGAGTTGTGATGATGTTAGTCAGCATAGGATCACTGGTAGCTAGTTGGTACCAACGTTTAGAAGGGGTATTAACAATTATTTGGGGATGGCGAAAAAAAAAGGCAGCATTATGATGCAAAAGTTAGTTGACAAAGCATTATTTTAGTTTTTCCTTCCTTGTTCTTATTCTTATCCAACCATCCAAACAACTATAAGCAATTCTTGAATAACCAATTCATCACCATTTCTTATTCAACACTCTTGTTCTTGTTCCTCCTATTCTATTTTTATTCACCACACTTCCAAACATCCCCTATATATACCTATCTGAGTTTAATTGTCTATAAGTGTAGTATTAGCATATGGATATGGCATACTACAACCGGGTTATGCTTCTAAGGGTAAATGAAATTTATGTGAAATGATCATGATTCCGGAAAGAGAATTAAACGTGAGATGACAGGCAGAACATCGTTAAGGAGCATGTTGATGGGCAGGTTATGAGCTATGCTTGAAACAACCCTTAGTAGCTCATAATCATAATCATTGGTTAAAATGACAGAAAAATTCATTTCTAAAGATGAGGATGGCCATCATTGAGTAGATACAAAATGCTAATGCTTGGACCATGAAGAACCCAGTGGGTAAGCAATATATAAGTGAGAAATAGATGTTGCAAGTGAAAAATCATTAACAAAAAAGAAAAAAAATCAATATAAATGATCTAAATTGTTTTATGTGGGCAGTTACATTTAGCAGAATTGACCCCATATGGAAAGCTTTTCGGACTTTTTTTTTTACCTGGGAGCCGGGCAGGGACGGCAGAGCGGAAAGAGAAAAGAGAATTATCGTTCCCTTCCGCACCATTCGATTTTGATCCAACGGATCGTATCTCACGATCGTGCTGTCGATTTAGACGATAGTAGAGGATGCGGTTCCGACAACATAAGGTTGGGAAAAAAGAGAACAAAAGAAAAGTGAAAGAAAAAGGAGAGAAATAATCGCGAAAACGAAGTGGGCGGCTGTGATTGCCGCAGAAAAAAAGCGAATTGGAGACCACGGCCACAAAAACCGAATCCTCTACGGAAATAATTTTTTCCGCAGGTGTAAAAATTTTCATGCGAACCGTTCGATCAAATCCAACCGACAGGATTTACAGGCGCTGAAAAAAAAAAAATTCGCCTCTCTTCATCTCTCTGTTAGTTCCAACCTAAAATACGCAAACCCTTCGTGTCTTCCTCGAATTCAAATTCGATGTAACACTACACGTTGTAGCTCAGTAATCCGATTGAAAACCGATCGAATAGTTCTATCACGTTTCTCTCAATTTATTTATTATTTATAACAAATAAAGATTGATGAATTAATTTTGACCGATCCGGAATATCACGCTACACTGGATTTGAATTCCTCTTCCTTTATTTCGTCTCTCTATGCGCAATTCGAAACCTTAATTATCTACTCACAAGCGGTGAAATTAATTGGAAAATAAGGATACTCTATCATTGATAGACGATCCTCGTCACAACCCCTTGTATGCAGTAGTAACAACTAATTAATTAAAAAAGAAAATTGATCAGAGCATAATTTGATTGATCAGTTACAAGCGATAACAGGAGCAGGAGTAGAGTAATAGTGAACAGAGAGAGACTAACCAGGTCGCGCTTAATTAGTCAGCTCGAAAGAGAAGGAATGGGGTGAGAGTCCGTTTCGGGTTTCGAGGCGACAATTGCAAGAGGGTCGGTCTAGCGTTTCGCGCGCGTCTGGTCAGAAGATCGAGAGAGGTGGGTGGCGATGGAGAGAGGATGTCGCACGAGTATAGGTCGAGATGATTCATTCATCTATGGCGATTTTCTTGAATGAGAAAGATTGGGGAGATTGGGAAAGACGAGAACGAGACGAAGGGACGGAAGAGACGGAAGTGTTCATATTTTTTTTCAGCAATCAACTCCCCTCTGCTAATCTGGGCCGTCCAAATAAATCCAACGGTTTATCTACAAAGTTCTCCAAAAAGGTTCCGTAGAGGATTTGGGTTCCACGGGAAAGGTCGTTCAACGAAGATGTCAAGCTGATCTGTTTGGATAATAACAAGTGCCGTGCTTGATTCCCAAGAAATTGGAATTTCGTGGAGATGACAACATGTCAAAAGTCCAAGGCGGTGGAGCTCATATAAATAGGGATGTCCCATCTAAAAGCCCTGACATTTCTCAGTTGTAATTCCGCAAGAACAACTTGGCCGGCCCCGGTAATTCTCTACCTTGTGTATTTTTCTCCCTGGTTAATGAATTCCAGATAAATTAGTTGAGTGCCAATTGCAATATTTTGCACGACACACATGCATGACCGACAATTTGTTACAAGTACAAGTCGGTTATGTTTATAGGTAGATCATTAAAGTACATATATTTTATGCTCTTGACGATCACATATACTTGTATCGTCGCCAGTCTTCTATTATTTTAAGATAAAAGAGCATCAAATCTTTAAATTGTGCATAAAGACTAGATTAACTTGTTATAGAATATCTCACTCCGTTTAATATTGTCCATAACGACAAGAACCAGCTCTTGGTTTAGTGACAAATAACAATGCACCTTGAGTAAAAGGTCGCAGTTTTTTAATCCGGCTAGAGGGGATTCTTTCATAGACATTTAATCTAGAAATAAATTGGGAGGCTTGACCTCTAATTTATCTTAAAAAAAAATATATAAATTGTCCATAAAGACTAGATTAACTTGTTGTTATTATTATTCTTCACAGTATGTCTCATAAATGTTAAAATTGATTAATTCGATCGGTTGTTTCCTTCATTTATTAAGGTGATGCCTCTTAATTACTTATATATCATCCTATGTAACGATTCATTTCTAAATTAAAAAAAAAAAGATAACTTTAAGCAGGAAATAAATATGATCAACATCATCACCGTTGCATTATTGGTCTTGCTCTTCACATTTTTCAAGTCAGTTTCTAATTTTCATTTTTAATTCTCAGATTTGTTCAACAATAAATCAACAAATGGACAGAAATGGTGCCAACTGGCTTACTGGTGTTGGTTTTTCCATGTTAACGTGCAACTCTGTTCTGGCAATATATCGATCAAAGGAAGATGCATGGTCGGTGGCTTTTGTTGTGTCTGCATACTTTGCTCTGCTTCTTCTCTTCTGGTGTTTGCGATCGTACGAGAGAACTGCTCCAAACTATGCAGCTCAAAGATGGATTCTTAAAGTAGCAGTTTGGTTGTTGTCCACGTTTTTAACTGCCATGTTTTCGTACAAAGTAGCGCTTTTAATGCCGTGGCCAGTTGCTCTGATCGTCTGGGGGATGGCAGGAACTGTGATATTGGGTGGCTTCTATGCTTTCTTCATTCATCATATTCATCAGTAGATTATTTATGTATGTGATCCAGCATGCAGAAGTTTGATGGTGTATATATATGGAACTTTCATTTCTGTCATATGTTTACTTTGTACGGTGCTTTACAACATTTTATAAGCTCTTTGAGTGGATTTTTTTTCTTAAATAAAAAATAAGATTGTACTGTAATTTTGAATATTATGATATACAAAATTGTATTGTATCCCGTAAATATGTTCTTATTTTTCTATTAACATTCTGTTTATTGAATAGTTTTACATTATTTTCTTTCTTTATTTTTTTCCGACATGTAATATTTAAAACAAAGCGCCTGTCCTTGAGCATAAACCAAGATAGAATATTCATGCTTCATCCGAATAACAAATTGTTTATTGTTATTTATCAATATTTTTGTAATCCTTGCTCCAAAATTTATTTGTTGTCCTCACACAGAAATTGTTGAAGAACTTTAATTTCCCTCTCATAAGGGCCTAAGCCCGATGGGTCATTTAAATTATTTGAATCAAGTTGGCCTATTAGTTATATTTACGATTCAAGAGATGAAAAGTATCAGGCCCATGCAAGCCCAATACATTTGGACTAAAGATGTTGTAGCCGAAAAAATTATAAATAACTTTAATTAATTAAGAAATTTTAAATTAATCCGTTTTTAATCAAAAATTTAAAAATGACTGTGCAGTTTCGGAATCGGAAATTCCGAAACTAATTCTGCTTAGTTTCGGAATCTCAAATTCCGAAACTAGCTAGTTTCGGAATCTGGAATTCCGAAACTAGAATGTCGCTTTCTATATATACGCGGAAGCTAGTTTCGGAATTTGAGATTCCGAAACTAGAATGTCGCTTTCTATATATACGCGGACCCCCTCTCTCCCCTCACTCTGTCGCTTTCACCCCTCTCTCTCCTGACGGAAGAGCAAAAGAGAAAATGTATGTTTTTTTTAAAATTTTTTTAATTATTTAATTTATTTATTTTATTTAGTTAAATTAGGATGATAAATAAAAAAATAGGAATAATATTCAAAAAATTTCAAAAAAAATTAAAAAAAAATCAGATTAAATTCTATTCATTACGATAAATATATTTTAGCAAATTTTATATTTTTTACATGTTATAATAGTAAAAAATTTATTAAAAAATTAGGTTAATAATAGAAAAAATTAGGAAAAATATTGATTTGATTTGAAAATATCTGAAAAAATTATTTTATATGTTATGTATAATAATAATATATTTTTTTATTATTTTACATGATATAATAGTAGAAAATTGCATAATAAATTAGGTTAATATTAGAAAAAAAATATTGTAAAAATTTGAAAAAATCAGAAAAAATCTTTTATATGTTATGTATAATAATAATATAATTTTTAATTTTTTTGCATGATATAATAATAGAAAATTGCATAATAAATTAGGTTAATATTAGAAAAATTGGATAATTCGTTTAGATTGATATTATTTTTTAAATGTACAGAAAATTTCAAACAAGATTCAAGATTCAAATTTCATATTTCAGCAGCAGTTGTCGATGGAGGTGAGTATTTTTTATTCATTAATTTAATTATTTTGCATAGTTAATGTATGTAATGTAATTTAGAATATTTAATAGTTTATGATTTTGAATATTTAATATGATTGTCGATTGTGATATGATTTCATATGATTGCTTGGTTTGAAATGGGTTTATTTAGGGGGGATTTGGGTTAAGAAATTTTTGGAAACCCTCCCGGTACAGGGGAGATGCTGCCGAAATTTTGTTAGATTTATGACATTTAATTTTTTTTATTAAGTGAAAATGTCCCCGATAAGAAGAACGTCTCCAGGTTCACATAGATATACGATGCTACTGACCGATCCTCAGGCTTCTACTTCAGACGTGCCTGAGGCTACGGACGTCGTTTCCTCTGGTGTTGCTGATGTCGGCGCTTCTACCTCAGCTGCCGCTTCTACCTCAAAGGGCCCTTCTTCTTCCCCTCCTCCTGCTGCTGGTCCTGATGATCGTCTGTTGCATTTGCAACAAGACCAGTTTCGTGGCGATTCTGTATGTTATTTTGTTTTTTTCATTACTATTTGAAAATCAACTTTAAACCAATATAGTCTCTAATTTATTTTTATGATAAATAAAGAAATGATATCCACTGGTGCACAAGACGATGATGGCTAGGAATCCTCAGGTGGACCAGCATCTAATGACACTTGAGTTGATCCACGTCGTTCAGCTTGGTCATATGCCTTTGGATCATACGCTTGTGCATGGTTTGGCCTTGTTCTGGAGGCCGGAGACCCACACTTTTCATTTTCCGCATGTCGGCGAGATGACAGTTAGTCTAGAGGTACCTGACATTTTATAAGTAAATTTCATGTTACTTGTATTATGATTAATATGTATAATAATAGTATTAGAACTATCATGCAGGACGTGACTTTCTTATATGGTTTACCCGTCACGACTGGCCTAGTCGTGACGGGTCATTGTGATTTTGATTATCTCGAGCTTCTTGCTACATATGCGTTGTCGCAGGGTACATCAGAGAAGGAAGTTGAAAATTGCTTCCGAGAAAAAAATAGAACGTAAGAAAAATTATAAAACTTATTGTGTACTTTATAATAAACTTAATATTTTGTTCTAACAATAAAGTTGAAATGCAGGAAAAAACATTGCGTTAAATTTACGAAGCTGCGAAAGATTTGGAAGGATGTTGTCCTCATTCCAGACGATGTGGATCAGATTGACAGATACACACGGGCATTGGTGCTAGAGGTTATCGGTTGCATGTTATTTCCGGATGCCACGGGGGACTCTGTTCCGGCTTTTTATCTCGATCTTTTGCGGGTTAGTAAATTTTTATAAAATCTTTATGAGTTCTGTTAATAATTATAATTTGTACATTTGTTTTGCCATAATTGCATGTCTAACATAAATGAAATTTATAAATATTTCTAGGATCTTCGTACTACTCCCTCTCAGGGAATGTACAATTGGGGTGCGGCCACACTTGCTGCTTTATACAGAGATTTGGACACTGCAGCAATAAATAACAGTGTCAACATCGAGGCTCCGTGGTTGCTTCTGCAGGTCTGGTCGTATGCGCGATTGACCTTGTGTCGGCCGACGATCACGAAGGATTTTAACGGCTGGGGTCTACCATCTATTGATACCTGTCCACCTTACGGGAGGTATGTTAATTGTATTTGAAATTAAATTTTTAAAGGCATTTAAATATTTGCAGGAGATGTTCAAACGTGTTCAAATATTTGCATTTAAAAATAAGATAACTAAACAAACATATTCAAATATTTGCAGGAGATGGACTACACGTCCAAAATCTAAGAAGTTCCAAGGCCCTGCTCACGCATCCGGAATGGATTATGCTCGGGACGTTCTCATGAAGATCAGACCCGAGCACGTCGTTTGGAGGCCTTATGACCATATTAGGGCCCTCATGCTTCGTTATGCTCAGGTTTGCAATAAATATATTATTCTTTTATATATATTAAATTCCTATTAAATTCATACCTTTTATGCTCAGGTTGATACGAGCTTGTTTGTTGTCCGTATCCAGTGCATTCACTACTGGATGGTGATGTGGCACTACGCCGATCGTGTCATGCACCAGTTCATGCTGTACCAGACAGTGCCGCTACCTCTACCTGAGGTACAGTAAAATATATTTTTTACTACTATATTACTTAATAAATTTCCTAATATATTTTGTAATTTTCATAATATATTTTCTAAATAAAACAGGCTTGGCAGAGGATGTCTCAGCTGATGGGATACATGGGGTTAACCTGTCAAAAATGTTCAAAGAGTTTTTAATACAATGTGTTTGAAGCGTGGTATGACCTAGAGTTAAGGGCGCACTACCACTGGCACGTAAGTGGCGCGGAGGAAAGAGAACGGAAGGAAAGAGAAAGGCGTAACCGTCCAAAGCGAACTGATTGGTCAGAATATTTGCCATGTAAACCGAGCACCGGACAACAGACATGGACACCAATACCAACACCATGGGCTAGTGTTGAAAGAATATTAAATTATCGTGGAGATCACACAGTCAACTGTATAAGATGTGGACAAGTTTTCAATTTCAAAGAAAACATCTTGCGTGACCACTACGATGAACACCAGCGCCGTGACAACGAAGAAAGAGAAGCTCAGAAGAAAAAGGAAGAGGAAATTAAGTGAGATAAAAAAATAGAAGAGTATCGTCAGTGGGAGATAAGATATGTAGAAGAGCGTCGTAAAGAAAAGCTAAAGGAAGAAGATGCGACCAGGAGAAGGAAAAAAGAACTTGACGAATTGGAGAGAAGGCGTAGAAACTATGAGGAAGAAAGAGCAAGACAAAGAGCAAACGCAGAAAAGTGTATGACAGAGATAGAAAAGCAAGAGGCTGAGGTAGCTTTATGGAACAAAGCCGCTCAGTGCGCTGACAACGCCGGTACCAGTAATCAACCCCAAAAAGAAGATGAAGATGATGAACCATGGTGGGATGAAATTCTGTAATATGTAGATAGTCAAGATCTCTAAGTATTGTTTTTAATTTAATGTGTTTTATAATATATTATGGTTTAACAACTTAGTTATGTATCATTGTAATGATTTGCAGTTGTTTTATCTATTAGTGTGTTTATCTATTAGTGTATTTAGTGTGTTTATCTATTAGTGTTTTTGGTGTATTTATCTATTAGTGTGTTTATCTATTTTGTTGAGTACTAAGTTTTTTTTTTGGACAATTTCAATAGTAAGAATAAGAAAAAAAAACATACCTCAAATATTAAATTTCATAATTTAAAAATACGAATAAACACAACAAACCATACTATACAACATAACATCACACGAATAATTAAAACCATACAATAAGCATACAATATAACAAACCATACAATACTACATTTATCGAAGATGTAGGCTATTTTGAGCTGACGGATGATTTTCAAAACCAGGTGGAACTATTGGTACGTAACTGAACCACTTGCCTTGAAGATCAATACCTCGATTTCTCTCCACCGTATCGGTAAAAAACTTTGGGCCTCTAACATGAAATTGATTTTCTTCTAGTTTCTTCACTTTAAAAGTTTCGCGGGGGTGATGAAGCAACAATAATGAAATTAAACCACCTTCAGTGGTATGTTGATCTCCTAACAAAATAATTCCCGAAGACACGCAGCGTGGTTTAGGACCCATTAACACCTAAAATAAAATTTCAATTTCACAACTCAATTAGCCAATTACCATATATTTACATTTTGTAAATAAAATAAATTAAATAAAAAAATGTACGGTAACGTTACCGGATGTGATATGAACTTCTAAAAACTTATTTTGAGCAAAGAATAAAATAAGAAGAGAATGGTGGAAAGATAATGAATCTTGGGGGTTTATATAGAACGGAAAGCGAAAATTATAATGGTGGACCAACACTCAATTTATCAATACTATCGGAATTTACAATTCCGATACTAATTAAAAAAAATTCAAAACTTTAAAAAAATTAAATTGAAATAATTAAAGTGGGCTGAAAAGTAGGTGAAATGTAGGTGAAATCACTAGTATCGGAATTCTAAATTCCGAAACTAATTAAAAAAAATTGAAAAATATATTTTCGCTCAAAAAAGTGGATGAAATGTCGGCAGGTTTAGTTTCGGAATCTCAAATTCCGAAACTAGCTAGTTTTGAAATTCCAGATTCCGAAACTAGCTAGTTTCGGAATTCCAGATTCCGAAACTAAGCAGAATTAGTTTCGGAATTTCAGATTCCGAAACTGCACAGTCATTTTTAAATTTTTGATTAAAAACAGATTATTTTAAAATTTCTTAATTAATTAAGGTTAGTTATAATTTTTCGGTAACTTTGTAAGGTTAGGTCTGAATGTTTAAAAAACAAATACGGGTAAGTTTTGTTGTTGCTAGCGCCATCCCTGATTGATCATAATAATAGTAAGTGAGGATTTTAGGATAAATGTAGTTTTTGAAAAATGCGAGAACCAATTTTTAGTCTAGTGACAAAGAATAATATATTTTCAATGAGGTTGTAGATTCGAAAGTCGACTTGAAAGTCATTTGTGAAATTTAATTTCTAAAAAAGTTGGAAACACTGACCCATCTTATCTTCAAAAAAATTCTCTAAAATTATATAGTGTAATTATTACTTATATTATTATACCATAAAACAACAAAAGAAACTGAAATCTTGCGGACCACTATAGTTGGGTCGGGTTTACTCACCAAAATTAAGGCCTAAATCCGGCCTAATACTTGACTAAGTTGAGTGCCTCCGAAAATTACGGAAGAAATCAGATCAGAAAATGCTATCCTCTCCCTGGACTTTGGGCCAATCAAACACCGAAAGGACCCCCCACTATCCCAAGAACATGCATACTATCTTGACGTCTTCATTTTTAACAGATAACTTTTACCGACCAGCCCGACAAGTCGGTTTCCTTGTTTGTATCTTCAAAATTTATAATTCTTAGAATCAAATAATAACTTTTATCCTCTTGTACTACATTAGTGTACTTCGCATTTCCTTCTAAATCTTTGGATATGGTTCTCTACTTCAATTCTACCTTCTGGATCCCGTCCACAGAGAATGGAATTTTTTTTAATAGTTGTATACCAGTTGACAGTGAAGATTTTTCTTGAGTTCAATAATAATAACAACAACAACAACAACAACAATATAGAAATAGTGATTATTAATTTATAATTATAATTATTATTATTTATTTTATTGTTGTTATTATTATCTCTTTAGGAATTTTCCGATCCACAAAGGAGAGTTATTGAGTAGGCTCCTTGTGTCTTATTTCATAGGGAAAAAAAAAAAACATATATATGGTACCCTTTTCCCTTCTTCCTAATGGACGTACCATTGCATTTGGTCGTCCTCTTTTATTCGATGACAAACAAAAATCGTCTTCGCGGTACCATGAAATTTGATTGGTTGCGGAACCATTCAATTTGATTGGTATTTCTTGTTCCCATAAAACTATACCATAACAATTTATAATTATAAGGCGGTTTGCTTCTGTTTTCAGACAATGTATAAATGATAACGGATGTGCGCAAAACCCAAAGCTTTCATCAGTCTAATTTTTGATGATCTCTGATTCTCTGATCTGTCCAATAAATCTCTACATAGCAACTCAGCCTGCTGTGTTTCTCACATCTGATTCTCTGACAACAACTTAATTAGCTCCAATATTTCTCCAATACTTATGGACCGAGATGGCGGCAACTGGCTTACTGGTATTGGCTTCACCATGTTAACATGCAACTCTGTTCTGGCAGTCTATCGATCAAAGGATGATGCATGGTCTGTGGCTTTTGTCTTGTCAGCATACTTTGCGCTGGTGCTTCTCTTCTGGTGTCTGCGATTGTATGAGAGAACGGCACCGAATGCAGCTCAACGGTGGAATCTAAAAGTCGCAGTTTGGTCATTGTCTACCTTTTTAACTGCCATGTTTTCGTACAAAGTAGCACTCTTAATGCCATGGCTAGTTGCTCTAATCGTCTGGGCGATGGCAGGAACTGTGATTTTAGGTGGTTTCTATGCGTTTTTCATTCATCATAATCATCAGTAGATTACGTGCAAGTTATTTATGCACGTCATCCTCCGTGCAGAAATTTCATAGTGTAATTTGGTTTTATCATTTCTGTCATTTTTGTTTACACCGTTAATGGCTTAGTGCTCTGCAACATTAGATAATGGGCTATTAATTTGTTTTATTTGGAAATTGAACAGATTGTATTGTAATTTGCCTTTGTATTTTTATGATGCTATGATATGTAAATTTTATTTGTAGCCCGTTTGTCCATATTTTTTTTTATTAGTTTCCGCGGACTTAAATAATTTAAGTTATTTTCTTTCTTTCCGGCCAAGGCTAGTCCTGGAGTATAAAATAAACCAAGATATATTTTACTTCATGGATCATCCGAGCAAAAAATTGTTTATTGTTATTAATCAATACTTTTGGTAATTTTTGCTCAAAATTTTATTTATTGCGCTCACATAGAAATTGGTCAGGACTTCAGTTCTCTTAAGGCCTAAGAAAGATGTAAACTATCCTCTTTTGGTAGGTCTGTCGGCCCAAGCTAGAAATCTCGGCCCAGAGGTCACAAGGCGTGTGTGAAGCTGACGGCTGTTCTATCAAAATTCCAACAATTTTTATCGAATCCGAGAGTTGCTGGAAATAGGCCTTCTAATAAAGAAGGACCGCGCATGGGCTACCAACATGTAAAGAGTTTAATGGGGCTAAATCTCATCTATTCAAGCCCAAACATATTCATCTATAGTGGGATGGAATAGTTTCTGCGTCGAAGGTATAATGCTTTCTGTGAAGCGGGTGGGTCCAAGTTAAATTATTAACTTGCTTCACGAATAGATATACATAAATATTGCAGAATCTCCAGAGAAACTACCGAGTACATCCTATGTGCTCTTATAATTTATGAGACATATTTAAAACAATCTGTAAGATTTGTCCTTTCAGTCTATTATATGAAAGTTCTGACGGTTAATCTTATAATCTACAGAAAATCCTTTAGTGCTGTTGATAGAGGATATGTTTGAGATCTCGAGAAGCGAGAAGAATACTCTATTATGGCATACAACAAATTGCCGAGTGCCGACCAACAGCTATAGTTTCTACTTTTGCTCTGTTCGTTTTCTCGAAAAAAAAAAAAAAAAAAAATTGCCGACAAGCTTTTGGTGTTTAATATAAGAAAAAGAACACGAATTACCTTCGCCCAATAATGCTTTTTCCCAGGGGCGGAGCCAATAGGGGGGCTACATGGGGCTGTTGACCCCCCATGCTCCAAAAAATATTAAATTTTTATGTATATTTTCTTTATTTTTTAGAAATTTCTTATAATTTGCCCCCCTAATTAATCATAAATTGTTCAATTTATAAAATTTTGTCCCCCCAACTATAATTTTCTGCCTCCGCCCCTGCTTTTTCCACGCTTATCCTCCACATCGGTTATAGTATAGGGTGCGTGAATATAATATTCAATATAATCGGTCCTTTAATATTTTATATACTAATAAGGAAAACAGCGAAATTACAAAAAGATGAGGGCATGACTCCCATATTTTACTCAAACAAAAAAAAAGGAAAACAGCGAAATTTAATTATTATTATCTTTTTTGAATGCTACAGTGAAATTTAATTTACCAATGCGGGAAGGAAACGTGGGAGACAGACGAAGGGACCCGTCTCCAATCGTGCGTGTCTTGTCGTGTCGTGTCAAACACGATCGTGTTAGAGTCTCGTGTCGTGTCGTGTTGACACGAACTACTTTTTTAATCGTGTCGTGTCGTGTCGTGTTAAATGGTGAGGATAGACAACACGACACGCATTCTGACACGACACGACTAACACGATCGTGTCGTGTCGTGTTGACACGTCGTGTTACTCATGTCACATCGTGTCATATTATTTATTATTTTTAAAATTAAAAAATATTAAAAAATTAAAGTAAAGGAAAAAATTACTAAATAATAATTAAATTAGAACAATATGAGTCAAATGATGGTAAATAATATGATATAGTATTATAAATTGAATTTAAATTATTAATTTTGTTTAATTAATTAACATTAATAATTACATTTGTGTTAATGTGTCGTGTTAATTCGGGTTCGTGTTGTGTTGCGTGTTAAATCGTGTCATGTTGGTTCGTGTTAAACTTTCTAATATCCCAACACGACACGATTATGACACGACGTGTCGTGTCAATTTTGTATTTGTGTCGTGTCGTGTCGTGTCGTGTCAACACGCACACCGTGTCGTGCCAACACGATCGTGTCGTGTCATTTTGGAGAACGCACTTTTTTTTTTCTTTTTCAAACGCCTTTTGATCTGGACTGTCCGTTTTGATCCAACGGCACAGAAATTAGTGCAGCACCCTTCTGAAGAAAAAAGGTGCGGCAGAGGATAGTGATCCTACGAATCGGTCCAGAGTGTCTTCGGAATGATGTTTGTCGCCTTGTCGGTGATCAGGTCTCATGGTCAAAAGCGGCTTGAGTTTTCAGACGGTGTCGGTGTTGGTCCCTGTTTTTAATTTTCATAAATGAGAAACGAGGCTTCTCTTCCCTCTTGGTCACTTTTTGGCGATCCTCTAAAGAACAGTGGAGCATCTCAACCTGTTTCCTTTCAAAAATTAAAGATCCGGTATGATTCCAAGTTTTCAACTCAACTATTTTATTGTTTCAATGTTTTTCTATTGGTAAATTCCTGACAAGTCAATTATATTATTTTTCAACTCAACCTGGCTTACTGGTATTTGCTTCACTATGTAATTTTTTTTTTTAATCCAAAACCAATTTAAGCTTCATAAAGCTCCGCTAGTATGAAGTTTTACATATAGACAATACAAAAAGGTCGTGGGTTCGAATCTGGCTAGAGGGTTTTTAAGACATTTATTTTCGAAATAAATTAAAAGGTTCGATTTTCATCTTATATTTGAAAAAGAAAATAAATAAGCAAAGCAAAATAGAAACTAAACCTGAGATCAGTATCGCATGACACTGGAACCATCCCAGCACACCACAATCCACACAATCCAGTTACAAACTAGTTAGAAACAAACGGAACCAAGCCTCCTAAAATAAAAGAACACACAGCACAGCTTCAGGGCCGAGGAATATCCACCGTGATGTAATTAGTTTAGATTAAATGTAGTTTAGTTTAGATAAAATGTAGATTGAAATACTAAACTTGCATATCCTCTTTGTGATCACAGTGATTTCATTTACTCGTCTCATATTATTTTATTTTATATCTTTTAGCTAGATAGAAACAAAATTAAAGCTTTCAATTTTAATTAGTACTTATAAGGGATCTCATTTTTTGAATTTTAGACATATTTTTCTTATTCAGTTAATGTTGTCCTTAACTCTAAGACTACTAGTTGGTATTATTTACTCTTTACAGTCTGCCTTAGAAACTGAAGCTTCTTACTTTGACCGGTCATTTCCTTGGCTTATTAAACTGACAATGTATCTTAGTATTTACTATGTAATAATTCATTAATTTGAAAAGTTACAAAAGATTGTGAAGATATTATACCGTTGATAAACAGTTAAATATAAAGCTGCCAAAAATATTATTGTCAGATTTTTTTTTTTGGAAAACATCAAAAAGGAAAACTTTTTTATTCTTGCTCTACTTTTTTTTTACGGCAATTTCTGACTTTAATTTCAATTCTCAGATTTCAGCAATTAAACTAGAAATGAACCGAGATGGCGGAAATTGGCTCACTACTGTTGGTTTCACCGTGTTAACATGCAATTCAGTTCTTGCAGTCTATCGATCAAAGGAAGATGCATGGTCAGTGGCTTTTGTCGTATCAGCATACTTTGCTCTCCTATTTCTGTTCTGGTGTCTGCGATTGTACGAGCGAACTGCTCCAAATGCAGCTCAAAGGTGGAAACTGATAGTAGCTGTTTGGTCCTTGTCCACCTTTTTAACTTCCATGTTTTCATATAAAGTAGCGAACTTGATGCCATGGCCGGTGGATCTCGTTGTCTGGAGCATGGCAGCTTCTGTTATTTGTGGTGGCTTCTATGCTTTCTTCATTCATCACTTTCATCAGTAGATTGTAAGCAACATTTATGTATATGATCGGTCATTGCTGGCATGCAGTAATTTCGTACTGTATTTATTGCTTTTTTCAATTTAGTCATTTGTTTACACAATACCGTGAACTCCAACTTGGATTGTTTATTTATTTTTTTGTTTTTTGGTAACAACATATTGTAATGTACTGTTCTGAGTGTTATGGTTATGGATATTTACAATTTTTATTGTAATGCCATTTGCCTTGATGAATTTTTGTTATTTTCTTTCTTTCCAATTCCCTATTAGTCCTTGTTATTAAAAAAAATATTTCAGCAATTAATCGTTTCTTACAATATTTGTTTTTGCCAAAAAGTGTTGTCAGGTATAAATTTTTTTGTTCTTTTTTTGGAACGTAGGAGTTCAACACAATTGGTTAGTGGGTCCGCTATTGTTCTAGAAGTAACAGATTTAATTCCCACATGATGCGGAGGAGGTTAAACTCTATTTAAAGGAAAAAATGAAAAGGTAGGCCTACAGCCTACTTTCTAGTTTTGTGTCTGTGACCGGAAGTCTCTCAAAGGAACGGAAGAAGTTTGAAAAATGGAGTACAATTGGGCCCCCCTTTGACTAACAAGAAAATCGGTCTAAAATTACGCAATATATCAGGGAATTTCCTACGAGGCTACGAGTACAAAAAATAAAATACAATAAGTACAATACATGACACATGAGAATATATCAGGCAATACTAGCTATCTATGTGATCGTCCCTGGGCCCTAAGCACATTTAGCACCGAAATGGCCTCTCTCCAAATTTAAGCTTACCACGTCCTCCATTTACCTTGCTACCAAAAGGAGCATTGAGAATGAGGAATTGATCGAGAGATGGCCATACCACAGACGATATCTCACCTGCTCACACCATAGATATACTAATGTGTATAGAGCCCATATACATATCAATTCTGTGTCCTCGGATCCCGTCAAAAACCGCGTTGAGATTTTGATAGACGATTTGGATCGAGGCGCTGAGGGCTTACTGATTTCTCCGCAAGTTTATTTTTTTCCGTCTCCGCAAGTTTATTTTGATAGCCAATCGAAACTGTCCATCGCTTTAACTTGCATACTAGTCTTATATGATAATTAATGTTCCTTGTTAATTATCAAGACTATGGACAGTTTCGATTTATTATTGTCATTTACTATTAAATGAAATACAGTGATCCATAATTCAGATCCTCAACCTGAATGAACTGTCAATAATAAAATCCAGGAACAAATGATCAAATATCATCAATAACATAAACTAAATATAATATCATCAAATGATTGGCTCGAAGGACATAACTCTAACAATCTCCCACTTGGCCTAGAGTCAATCAATAGTGACTTATAGCCAGAGAATAGTACTCAATGTAATATCAAATATACACATATCTCATACTAAAACCTCAAAATAAAATATACTCAAAGCCACTCAGGCATGTGTCTAATCCCCATGGAGGAAACATGCAACTCATGCACGGGCCGAGAAAGAGGCTTCGTCAGAGGGTCCGCTGTGTTCGCGGCACCGTCCACCTTTTTAACTTTGATCCATCCATCGTTCACAAACTGACGGATAAGATGGAATCGTCGTAGAATGTGCTTGGTCTTTTGGTGAGACCTAGGCTCCTTTGACTGAGCTATGGCTCCTGTGTTGTCGCAGTAGAGATCTACTGGACCTGTGATGCTTGGAACCACCTCCAGCTTGGTTAAGAACTCCTTGATCCAGACGCCTTCTTTCGCTGCCTCATCAACCGCTAAGTATTCTACTTCGGTGACGGAATCAGCTGTGGTATCTTGTTTGGAACTTTTCCAACTCACAGCACCACCATTGAGCAGAAACACATAGCCGGACTGTGACTTAGAATCATCTCGGTCGGTTTGGAAACTGGCATCGGTGTAACCACTTACAACGAGCTCCTGGTCTCCACCGTACACGAGAATACTCTCATTAGTTCTATTGAGATATTTGAGGATATTCTTAACTGCGGTCCATTGTGGTATGCCAGGGTTGGCTTGGAATCGACTAGTCACACTAATCGGATATGCCACATCGGGGCGAGTGCACAGCATGGCGTACATAATGGATCCCACAACAGAAGGATACTTGAACTGTTCCATATAAGCTCTATCCTCCTTAGTTGTGGGGCACTGAGTCTTACTCAAGTACACGCCATGTGACATAGGCAAGTAACCTTTCTTGGCTCCTGCCATCTTGTGCTTCACAAGCACCTTGTCAATATATGCTTCTTGGCTTAAGCCTATCATCCTTCTTGTTCTATCTCTATAGATCTTGATACCTAGGATATAGGAAGCCTCGCCCAAGTCTTTCATTGAGAACACCTTCTTCAATGAAGTCTTGACTGCATTTAGTTCGGAGATATCATTTCCGATCAAGAGAATATCATCAACATAAAGTACAAGAAACACTACCACACTCCCACTGATCTTCTTGTAAACACAAGCTTCCTTTTCGCATTGAATGAAGTTCAACCTTTTGACTTCATTATCAAAGCGAATGTTCCAAAACCCTTGATGCTTGCTTCAATCCATAAATAGATCTTTGAAGTTTGCACACTTTGTTAGCATTCTTTGGATCTACAAAACCCTCGGGTTGTGTCATATACACTTCCTCTTCTAAATCTCCATTTAGGAAGGCGGTTTTGACATCCATTTGCCATATTTCATAGTCATAAAATGCGACAATCGCTAACAAGATCCGAACTGACTTAAACATGACAACAGGCGAGAAGGTCTCTTCATAGTCAATACCATGAATTTGTTTGTACCCTTTCGCGACAAGCCGTGCTTTGTATACAGTCAAATTGCCATCCATGTCGACCTTTCTCTTAAAGATCCATTTATTCTCAACGGGTTTCACTCCGTCGAGAAGATCAACTAAGGTCCATACCTTGTTGTCATACATAGACTGCATTTCGGATTCCATGGCCTTAAGCCACTCGTTGGAGTCGGATTTCTTCATCATGTCCACTATGGTCAACGGTTCGTCATTCGCAATGACGAGGACGTCGTGCAAACCCAAGTATCTTATGGGTGGACGACTTTCCCTTGTTGACCTTCGTAGGATTGGCGCTTCAGGTTCTTGAACTTGTTTCACAACGACTTGTGGATTTGGTTCTTGAACCTCGAATGCTTGAGTAACTTGATCACTATCGACTCGCGATACGTTCGAGTTCTCATTTGAGGGAGCATACTCGTTAACCTCTTCCACAACTGCTTGTGGAACGGGCTCGGCCTCCACCTCATTAGGCACCATATTAGGAATAACGAGATTGCCTACTTGGGGCATACCTTGCGGTGGTTCTTGAATCTCTTCAATTACCACATTACTCCCACTGCTTCTTCTTGAGATGAACTCCTTCTCCAAGAATACACCAAAACGAGAAACAACTATCTTGTTTTCGTTACGGTTGTAGAAGTAGTAGCCCTTCGTTTCCTTAGGGTATCCTATGAAATAACATTTATCGGATTTGGGTCTAAGCTTATCGCTTATTAGCCTTTTCACATAAGCTTCGCAACCCCAAATCTTGAGAAACGATAAACTTGGTTTCTTGCCAAACCAAATTTAGTAAGGCGTTTTCTCAACGGACTTTGACGGAATACGGTTCAGTGTAAAAGCGGCGGTTTCTAAAGCGTAACCCCAAAACGATTTAGGCAAGTCAGTATGGCTCATCATCGATCGAACCATATCAAGTAAAGTTCGATTCCTCCTTTCGGATACACCATTCCACTGTGGTGTTCCCGGTGGAGTGAGTTGTGGAACGATTCCACACTCCTTTAGATAATCGCTAAACTCATGACTCAAGTATTCACCACCTCGATCGGAACACAAGGCCTTGATCTTTCGACCAAGTTGGTTTTCAACTTCATTCTTGAACTCCTTGAACTTGTCAAAGGATTCAGATTTGTGCCGCATCAAGTAGATATACCCGTATCTACTATGATCATCGGTGAAAGTAATGAAGTACGAGAAACCTCCACGTGCACAAATGCTCAATGGTCCACATACATCAGTATGCACGAGGTCCAACAAGCCACTTGTCCTTGTACCTTTGTTGGTAAAAGGCGCTTTGGTCATTTTTCCCATCAAACATGATTCGCAAGTATCAATCAATTAATCTGTCCCTGTGGGTTCGACCCTAAAACTTTACTCGAATGACTAGTGAGGAAAAGTCTTAGGTTATAAATTTATTTGACCTAGGTTTTAAGCCTTCATCAGAAACATTTAGTCCTGTCATAAAACCAACAACAGTGAGAGTCATTCTATCCATTGTTGTCACTCTTGGGTGGAAATTGCACTAGTTAGATGTGAATAATGCATTCTTGCATGGAGATCTTCAAGAAACAATTTATATGAATCAACCCCCAGGCTTTGTGGATCCTCTGAGACCAAATCATGTCTGCCAGTTAAAGAAAGCACTTTATGGGTTGAAACAAGCTCCCAGAGCTTGGTTTCAGAAATTGAAAACATTCCTTCTGGCAAATCAGTTCACAGCCTCCTTGTCAGACACATCCCTCTTTATTTTCAGATCAGACAAAGTGGTCTTATATGTGTTGATATATGTGGATGACATCATTGTCACTGGCTCTGATTCACATGCAATTCAAAAGTTGATCAACACTTTAGCTGCATCATTTGCAATTAAAGATCTGGGCCCTCTACATTACTTCTTAGGTATTGAGGTACATAATGAAAACTCACATGTCACCCTTTCTCAAACCAGTTATTTGAAGTCTGTATTGGAAAAAGCAGCTATGGTTGGTGCTAAGCCATGCAATACACCTCTACAATCAGGGTACAAATGTCCAAACTGAATGGTATACCTCTCACTGATCCTACACTATATAGAACAATTGTTGGTATGTTGCAGTATGCAACCATTACTAGGCCAGATTTGACTTTTTCAGTCAACAAAGTTTCTCAATTCTTTGCTCAACCTACTGACAAGCATTGGCAAGCTGTCAAGAGAATTTTGAGGTATATCAAGGGAACATTGAATCTTGGTTTAAAATTCACAGTCTCATCTGATCTGTCCCTTCAAGCATTCTGTG
Organism: Rhynchospora tenuis; assembly: GCA_027725995.1. Classification (NCBI taxonomy): domain Eukaryota; kingdom Viridiplantae; phylum Streptophyta; class Magnoliopsida; order Poales; family Cyperaceae; genus Rhynchospora; species Rhynchospora tenuis. Next base: position 79,809,019 of record CM050888.1, read on the forward strand.
ATGCTGATTGGGCAGGGTGTCCAGACGATAGACGCTCAACAACTAGATGTGCTGTCTTCTTAGAATCTAATTTGGTGTCATGGTCCTCTAAGAAACAGCCAACAGTGGCAAGATCATCCACTGAAGCAAAATATAGAGGTATGGCAGTAACTGCATCTGAGCTAATGTGGCTACAATCTCTGTTAACAGAACTGGGAATTAAATCAAAGGCACTTCCAGCTTTATGGTGTGACAATTTAAGTGCTACATTCATGGTAGCCAATCCAATTTTTCATGCTCGAACCAAACAAATTGAGTTGGATTATCATTTTGTCAGGGAAAAACTCAATGCTAGGCAGCTGTCAGTACACTTTATTTGTTCAAATGATCAGATTGGAGATATATTTACAAAGAGTTTAGCTGCTCAACGATTCAATTTTCTTAGAGACAAGCTGCAGCTTTGTTTACCCATGCTGAGCTTGAGGGGGCATGTAGAAAACCAGCAACTGGACATATCCAGTATGAGCAGCCAATGAGATGATTAGAGGCGACTTCAGTCTGTTAGACAATTAGTTACCGTCATTGATTAGCTGTTTTGTATTGCTGATATAAATAAGCAGAGAACTGATGTAATTGACATTCATTCAAGAAATGTAATAGAAAAATGCATCTTCTAGAATACCTCGTTGTGTTTTCTTCACCTTTCAATGAATTCGGACGGATTTGAGCAACTTGGGCACATATCAGAAACTATCTACTTAATACTTTAAATAAAAACGTATGAAATAATTATGAATAGAGAACCTACTACGTGTAAAATATTCAAATCATCAGGACTATTATCTTTGAGATCATAGTGCGTGTATCTTTGATGACATTGAATTGTGTTGTCTCGTTTAGCTTTTCATACTGGCTAAGTTGGGGTTGGGGCCATAACCAGAGAGAAAGAGGAGATTAGTCAAGGGCATTTTGGTCATAATATTGTAAACGTGATTTTTTATAATATAAAATTTCAGTTAGATATTGACAAGGGCAAATATTATTATTTAACATGATTAGATGGATAAATATTCGATTTCAAAGATTAGAGAGGTATATATCCAAATAAGAAAGATTAGAGGGGTATGCGGCTATTTTTTTTTTTCAAACCACCATGACAAAAGAAATTATTTTATTCATATTATTTTCTAATTATAATTATTCTAAAATTACACATTAAGTCTAATTAAAATAATTGGAATTATTATTATTATTATAATATTTTTACTAACATTAATTTTGTAATTATTACTTAATAATAATAGTGATAATTTTTTATTACTATAATATTTTATTACTATATTTTTTTATTAAAAAATTAGTGTTTATTATAATAATAAATTTAATTATCAATAAAATGCAATGATAATTATCAATAAATAGTAAATAGTCTTGATATTATTATAATTTATAATAATAAATTTTAAAATATTTCATCCCTATTTATTATAATAATTCATAATAATATAATATAATACCATTATTAATATTATCATAATAATAATTAATATAATAATAATATAATAACTCATGTCATCGTTAGTTATTCATCCACTTATATATGTTGTAACCAAACACCCTTGACACGACTTGATATAAGCACTTATGCACCATAAGTTATGTATTCACTTATGCTATAACCAAACGCCGGCTCCATTAACTTTTTACGGTCAGCCTCATTGATATAAAAATAGTAATCATGGTTTTATTTCTTGGACAGCACGTATTATTGAGTAATTCGATCAGTACTTTGCTTATTTAATAAGGCGGCGCGTCTTAGTATCTACTATGTAACAATTCATTTGCAAAGTAGAAACTAAGGTTGTACAAAAATTTTTGTATTTGATCAACAGGAATATAGATGGAAGAACCTTTTATTTTGTTTCCATTATATAAATGGAATATTATGTTCAGATAGTTTTGGAAGATAAATTATTCAACTAGTAAAACAGTATGATCATGAACATCATCATTGTTGCATTTTATTCTTGTTATACACATTTTCACGTTAATTTCTAATCAAAATCTTTCTTCTTTTTTTTTTTAACACAGAATTTCATTTCGTTCCCTTTCATTAGAAATTTTTTGATCAAAATAAATGGATTTGGTGTCATTTGGTTAGAATTTTTATATTATTAAATCCAACGAAATCGTAAGAATCAATTCAACTGAAATGAAATCCCATGTAAAAAAATATTTTGATGAAAACCTAATTAATTTTTATTTAAATTCTAAGATTTGTCCCGCAATTAATCAACAAATGAACCGAGATGATGATGATGGCAACTGGCTTACTTGTCTCGGCTTCACCATGTTAACATGCAACTCTGCTTTGGCAGTCTATCGATCAAAGGAAGATGCATGGACTGTAGCATTCGTCGTGTCAGCATACTTTGCTCTGCTGCTTCTCTTTTGGTGTCTGCGATTATATGAGAGGACGTACGGCTCCAAATGCAGCTCAACAGTGGAAACTGAAAGTAGCAGTTTGGTCATTGTCTACCTTTTTAACTTCCATGTTTTCATACAAAGTAGCGCTCTTATTGCCATGGCCAGTTGCTTTAATCGTCTGGGCGATGGCAGGAACTGTGATTTGTGGTGGCTTCTATGCTTTCTTCATTCATCACAATCATTAGTATATTATGTACAAATTATTTGTTAATATATATGATCGGATATGCTGAAATATCATTGTGTATTTACTTTTTTTTTTTCCTTATTCGTTTCTGCCATTTGTTTACTCTTTACTGTTCTCTGGAAGCTCTTTTCAGTGTTTTTTATTGTTGGAAACATATTTTTTACTGTATTTTTTTTTTAGTTTTACGAATTATGATACAAATTGCATTGTTATCCGTTTGTTACATTATTTTCTTTCTTTCTTTCCGGCCATCAATAATTGAATGAAAACGCTTGTCCTTGAGTAAACTAAGATAGAATATTCATGCTTCATCCGAACAACAAATTGTTTGTTGTAATTAATCAATAGTTTTGTAATCCTTGCTCCAAAATTGATCTCTCATCCTCTTACTAGAAGTTTGTCAAAAACTTCGATGCTATATTTTGGAAGTATTCCAAATTTCCAATCAAGTGGCCTGTTAGTTATATTTTTGATCCAAAGCTAAGTATTAAAATTAATACAAACAAATAGAAAGCCTAGTTCGAGCACTGTAGGCCCATTTAAGCCCAATACTTTGGGACTAGAAAGCCTAGTTCCTCCTTCAAATAAAATATATACAGGTGTGATACACACCATCCACAATTTTCCCATCCATCCCATCCACAGGCCAGAAATGGGCCTTAGCTCATTTTTTTCACGTGCTGACGTCAGCAAGACGCTCGCTGACGTCAGCGAAAATTTTTCGGAATTTTTTCGGAAATTTTTGGATGCTGACGTCATCAAATGTACTGGTTTATTTGTTCAGTTAGATTCCATAAGGGTTGAATTAAAAGTCGTAAGTGTTCAGTTAGTTGCATCTGAAAATTAAATTTTTCGTATTTTTGTGTTCAGTTTAATACGACAAAGGTTGAACTAAAAGTTTTATTTGTTCAGTTAGTTGCATCTGAAAATAGAATTTTCGTATTTTTGTGTTCAGTTTAATACACGCGTCTTGCTGACGTCAGCAGGCGGAAAAAATGTTATTTTTGGCCTGTCCAGGCCTGTTGGATGGCGCTGGATGGGAAAATGAACAGATACAACAAACATGGCGAACATTTACAATAACAATATGAACATTTACAACAATAAACTGAACATATATACAAATTGCCTGAGTAAGAAATAAATGATCATATTCAACATACAAAGTGAAATAAATTATTGGTGCATGATGTCTCTTATTTTATACATGTTTTGACCGTACTTAGCCCTTAATTATTGATCAAACCATTACAAATTGTCCCATAAATTGTTATGTTTTCCTAGATTTTGGTACTGCCGTGGCATTTCATTTGTTTTGTAGGGACTTGATGGATTGGACATAATAATTGCATAAAAGGAAGGATTTTGGAGAAGCAAAATGACTAAATGGGTCCATAGAATTGTAGAGCTCATCCTAAGCTTTCCAACGATCTTTGAATCACCTAAATCGGAGTCCGGATGAAGAAATTATGGCCCAAATACTATCGGTGCGCTGTTCTGAAATTTTGGTCCGAAATTGTACGGATTTCGGTGCGAAATGACTCCATTTCGGTCCGAAATGCACTTCTGGAAAGTGCGTTTTTGGTAATTTTCGAAGAAGGAAAGTGCAAACCGCCTCCCCTTTGCCCTAGCCGCCTCCTAGCCGCCTAGGATGACTTTATATGCACGTTTCTGCCTCCAGAAAGCGTATCCCACCTTCTACCATTCATTTTCCACCTCAAGTTCTTGCGTTTTTGGCACTTTTCGACGGATTTCAGGCAGACCAGCGGTGTTGGAGGCGACAGCAGCAACACAGCAGATCTACATCAATTCCTTTGCCCTTGATCAGCGAGTATTTGCATAAAGAGACACCTCGGTTTATTCTTTCATGCTTTTATCTTGTTTTTCTATGGGTTTGTATGTTGTTTCTTGCATGTTTATTGTTGTTATTGTTGTCATGACGATTAGTGAGTAGTTTTATGATGTCTTAGGGTAGTTAGTAGATTAGTTTAGTATGTTGTGATGACTTGATGATTATATTATGATATTTTGCGATTTACTTGTTTGAGAACTATTGCTTGCTTGATTGATTTAATTGTTTGCTTGAAAGTTAGCTTATTGATGATACGTAGCGTTGATAGGATTTAACTCGACCAAATAATTAGTAGATCAAAGCACTTGAGATAAACCAAAACTAGAAAGGGTAGGTTAGTTAACGATCGAAAGATCTAACTTTTATTGCACCGACATGACTTTAAATATCTCTGGAAATCCATTCAAGTATTCCTAAATAAACTAGTTTTAATACGTTAGTATAGGATTAGTTGTTTTTGTGGTAAAACCCGACATCAAACCTAAACCAGAACCAAGAAGCGAAAGTTGAGGTTAGGGTTAAGGTCTGGTCACTTAGTAACCTTCGCAAAGTATCCTGTAAAATTGCCAAGTCGAAACAACAGGTTTAAGGCAAGTTTTGGTGCTAGACAGAACTCATTTCGCACCGAAATGGTTCTGTTTCGCCCCGAAATGACTCTCTGCCCCGATGAAAATCGTTGTAGAGTTGTCTTAAAGCTAAACTAATTGAACACTTATCCCTAGGACATTTTATTGCATCTGTTTGAGTCCCGAAAACATAAAAAAATAATCCCAAAAAAATATTTTATTATTTATTACTTGTTTAATTGCCTATTTTTCTATTACTATTATTATTACCTTTTAAGTTTCTAAAAACACAAAAATTCATCCTCTAGCTTTTAAGAAAGATTGAGTCTGGTATTCAACCGTCCTTGTGGGTTCGACACCTTTGCTTTACTCGAACGTCTAGTGAGGTATTTCATAGGTTTAATTTATTTGACCTAGGATTTAATTCCTTCATCAAATTGGCGCCGTTGCCGGGGACGGTGTTTGATATCGTGTACTTTTTCTAGTATTAAGAGGCTTGATTTCTTTTTTATTTAATTATCCTTTTTGTTTGCTCTCGTGCTGCAGGTTGAATTCTGGCAGGTAGAAGGAAGGGAGTCCACTCTCAACCTCCACCTCCTGTTCGCCGCTACTTCCTACGCGGGTTGTAAAAGGATCCGGAGCAGCAACAAGCAGTTTCGGCCCTGCCAGACCCCATTTCGCACCGAAATCCTCCCATTTCAGTCCGAAATCATCAACCAGAGAGGCAAACAGTGAGCGTGATGGCAGGAACTGGTGCACCTGTCGATATAGCAGCAGAGGCAGAGCGTCTTGAGGCCTTGAGGCTCCAACTCGAGCAGAGAGAAGCTCGTATCTTGGCCGAGAGGAGACGTGTGGAGAATCAAAGACGCGAACTCGAGGAGGAAAAGCGCAGGTGGACGATGGACGAGGAGAGCGTCCATGGGCACTCCGACGGAGAGGACGCAGCTGACAACCCCAACAAATCTCTCATGGACTATTGCGCACCGCGAGTCAAGGACATTGCCGGGCCGGTGGTTACTCAAGGGGTTGAAGCGAACAACATGCAAATCCTCCCCGCCCATGTCACAGCAGTCCAACAAAACTCCTTCCATGGAGACGAGCACGAGGACCTCCATGCACACTTGCAAGCTTTTACAGACTATGTTGGATTGATCAAAATGAACGGGGTGCCTCAAAATGCTATTAGACTTATGTTGTTTAGGTTTAGTCTCAAGGATAAGGCCCAAAAATGGTACAAAATTCTTAAAAAGGGGTCGATTAGGACTTGGACTGATATGGCCCAAATTTTTCTTGATAAGTACTTTCCTGATGGTAGGGCCGATAAGATTAGGACTTAACTTAACAACTTCCAACAAAGTGATGACTAATCCATGGAAGCTGCTTGGGAACGATTTAGGGACTTAGAAAATTCTTGTCCACACCATGGAATCCAAGATTGGCTTGTTTTGAAAAACTTTTATAATAGTCTTTATGATAACATCAAAATTAACTTGGATTGTCTCTCAGGTGGAGGAAGTTTCTTGAAGATGGACTCGTTGCGAGGAAGAGACTTGATCGAGCAATGTGCAAGGCAATACAATTGGCTACCACAAGTCAACCAACGCCGATCAAGTGGCAAGCAACACGTGAACGAGATCTCAACGAGGGATAGGAGAATTGCCGAGCTAGAAGCGCAGATAGCCACATACCACTCTCTCCAAGGCTCTCATCTCAACTCGAACACATGTGGAGCTTGTGGCGAAGAAGGGCACACATCTCTAGAATGCTCATTGGCGCAACCAGAGAAAAAGGCTCAACAAGTCAATTCGATCAATGGTGGTCAACAGTACCAATACATAGGGCCAAACCCAAATACTCTTCCCAAGAAAGATTATATTCCATTTGTTGTTCAAAAGTTTATGGATGATCAAGTGAAATTTAATCATTTTGTGGCTAAGAATTTGGATGAATTGAAAAATAATGCAGGTACTTTGACAAGGCTCGAGCGCATGATAGAGGCACATCTCTTGAAGGAACAAGTAAAGATTCCGAGCCAACCGCAAGTGAACCCCAATGCCGAATGCAAATCTCTACACATCTTGCAAGTGCGGGCAAGTGAGGAAGAAGAGCCTGTTTTGGAGCAAGTTCTGCCATTCCCACCTCTTCAGGACGCTGCCAAGCCCTCTGGCCCACAAATCGGGTCACCAACAGCTCAACAATCTCAACCAGAGGCAGCATTTCAGTCCGAAACCACTCCATTTCGGTCCGAAATGACCCCTACAGAGCCCAAAAAGGTGACCCAGGAGGAGAAAAATGGGAATAAGTCAATGCCAGAGGTCCCCTACTAGCCCCCATTACCTTTTCCAGGGAGGTTGGCCAGAGAAAAGAAAGTTGCATTGTTTAAGCGGTTTCGGGAGATTTTAGAGGGGATTCACATCGATATTCCCTTCATGGAGTTGATTGCACAAGTACCTATTTATGCTAAGTTTTTCGTAGAGTTGTGCACAGGGAGAATGACATTTGAAGAGGTCAAAACTTTGGCCTTGAAAAACAAGTTGCCACCCAAGCTCCCTGATCCTGGCAGGTTTACTCTTCCCTGCACAATTGGTAAGGCCACAATTGATCAAGGTTTGTGTGATATGGGGGCCAATGTGAGTTTGATGCCCAAAACTGTCTATGAGAGAACTGGATTGGGTGAGTTGCAACCCACAACCAAGACCTTACAACTCGCGGATTCGTCAGTTTGTTTACCATTGGGGGAGTTGAAGGATGTGCCGGTTTGTGTGGGCAAATTTGTGGTCCCTTGTGACTTTGTGGTCATGGAGATGAAAGAAGACAAGGAGGTTCCAATTATTCTAGGGCGCCCATTCCTCAGGACTGCAGGAGTTAAAATGGATGCTAGAGATGGTACGATTTTGGTGAGAGTTGGAGGAGAAAAGCTTCGTTTTTCAGCAAGAAACATCACCAACATGGGCTATGACAAAGCACTTGCCGTCTCTCTCTCCGAGCTCGATCAATTGAAGCCTTAAAAACAAAGGGGTCAAGCTAGTGACCTAAAAGAAGCGCTTCTTGGGAGGCAACCCAAGGATTTTTAAAGTTTTATTTATTTTTCAAAAAATCAAGAAAATACAAAAAAATTAGAAAATAAAAAAAATAACATAAAAATTAGTTGTTTAATATTTTTCTTGTGTTTCATGTAGGAAAAAGGAATTGATGGAAACTTGACAAGGTGGCAACTCGTGCTAGAGCACCACGGGTCAGAAAAGGACAGAGACAGCGACCCTCGCACGACCTCATACGAGTTGCATCACACAAGTGGAGCCGGGCCATCTTCTTCTCATTGATTTGGTACAATTTTTACTTCCCTCTCCTTTATTCTCTATTTTCTGTGATTGTGACGCATTGGGACAGTGCTTGAATCAGTTTGGGGGGGGAGAAGATGGAACTAAAAATTTGTGGGCAATTTGCATCTGTTTCGACCCATTTTTTTTTAATTTTTTCTTCTTCATTTCGGTGCGAAATAGAGGCATTTCGGTGCGAAATCAGTCTCTGGAATTTTGGATGATTTTTTCGAACTTTTGATTTTGATTTTTTTTCTGATGCATGCATTATCACTGAGAGGTATGTATTGATATATTATTCACTGTTTCACATTTGTTTGAATTTTTGAAACAATTTTAAAATTATTTCTTAAGGATAAACGTTTGTTTAGGAGATTTTAGGTTGGTTTGTGCACCATTTGATCAAATGGAATGATTGTTTGATAGAATATGACCTGAATTTGGATGCTTGGATTTGTCAAAACATTTTAAGTCGATTCTCACAAGTTTTTGCCGAGTGAACGATTTTATATTTTGTAAGCTTTTGTTCAAAGGGGTTTTTATCAAATTTAAAAATTATAAGATGAGTCTAAGTTGTTCTTGAACGCTTGAATCACCAACAAGCAAACTTAAATTGAATACATCTAAATAGTTGTGAAAATGAAGGTGCGAAGGGACTTGCAATCCAAATTAAATTGAAAATTCCACAAATATTGGAGAAATGGAAACTCTATGTTGCTAGGAGCTCTGGCCCAAGTGTACCGTGGCCTTAGTCGTGTGACATAAGAGTTAGATCTTCCCAGTGCGGCATGTGCTGGTAGCTTATTCACAAGTCTCAATAGCGTAAAACCTTAAGTGATGTAAATCACCGCGACTCGACTTGCACAAATTCGAAATTGGTGAAAATTTGAAAATTAGACTCATCATAGAATTTTTAGTTTTGATAAAACTTTCTTTGCAAATGTTTGCAACATATGGAAAAGAATGGGCGTTTGAAATTGAGATTGCATTTGATTTGACGAAGTAAAGCTAGGGTCCTTGACTTGATTTTGAGATTTCATGAGAACTAAGAGTTGCACAAATAAATCAAAAAGAGAACTAAACCCTTGTCCTTGGAAATAATTTTATTTGGCTTTATTTTTGACATGTGAAATTTTGAATAAACCTGATTAATAAATTTTCATTGCATCATTGGTTTGAGATACTTCATTTGTAGGTCTAAGTACAATTTTACCCTTTAAGCTTAGGTTATTGTTTGAGGACAAACAAAGATTCAAGTTTGGGGGGATTTGATGTCTCTTATTTTATACATGTTTTGACCGTACTTAGCCCTTAATTATTGATCAAACCATTACAAATTGTCCCATAAATTGTTATGTTTTCCTAGATTTTGGTACTGCCGTGGCATTTCATTTATTTTGTAGGGACTTGGTAGATTGGACATAATAATTGCATAAAAGGAAGGATTTTGGAGAAGCAAAATGACTAAATGGGTCCATAGAATTGTAGATCTCATCCTAAGCTTTCCAACGATCTTTGAATCACCTAAATCGGAGTCCAGATGAAGAAATTATGGCCCAAATACTATCGGTGCGCTGTTCTGAAATTTTGGTCCGAAATTGTACGGATTTCGGTGCGAAATGACTCCATTTCGGTCCGAAATGCACTTCTGGAAAGTGCGTTTTTGGTAATTTTCGAAGAAGAAAAGTGCAAACCGCCTACCCTTTGCCCTAGCCTCCTCCTAGCCGCCTAGGATGACTTTATATGCACGTTTCTGCCTCCAGAAAGCGTATCCCACCTTCTACCATTCATTTTCCACCTCAAGTTCTTGCGTTTTTGGCACTTTTCGACGGATTTCAAGGCAGACCAGCGGTGTTGGAGGCGACAGCAGCAACACAGCAGATCTACATCAATTCCTTTGCCATTGATCAGCGAGTATTTGCATAAAGAGATACCTCGGTTTATTCTTTCATGCTTTTATCTTGTTTTTCTATGGGTTTGTATGTTGTTTCTTGCATGTTTATTGTTGTTATTGTTGTCATGACGATTAGTGAGTAGTTTTATGATGTCTTAGGGTAGTTAGTAGATTAGTTTAGTATGTTGTGATGACTTGATGATTATATTATGATATTTTGCGATTTACTTGTTTGAGAACTATTGCTTGCTTGATTGATTTAATTGTTTGCTTGAAAGTTAGCTTATTGATGATACGTAGCGTTGATAGGATTTAACTCGACCAAATAATTAGTAGATCAAAGCACTTGAGATAAACCAAAACTAGAAAGGGTAGGTTAGTTAACGATCGAAAGATCTAACTTTTATTGCACCGACAGGACTTTAAATATCTCTGAAAATCCATTCAAGTATTCCTAAATAAACTAGTTTTAATACGTAAGTATAGGATTAGTTATTTTTGTGGTAAAACCCGACATCAAACCTAAACCAGAACCAAGAAGCGAAAGTTGAGGTTAGGGTTAAGGTCTGGTCGCTTAGTAACCTTCGCAAAGTATCCTGTAAAATTGCCAAGTCGAAACAACAGGTTTAAGGCAAGTTTTGGTGCTAGACAGAACTCATTTCGCACCGAAATGGTTCTGTTTCGCCCCGAAATGACTCTCTGCCCCGATGAAAATCGTTGTAGAGTTGTCTTAAAGCTAAACTAATTGAACACTTATCCCTAGGACATTTTATTGCATCTGTTTGAGTCCCGAAAACATAAAAAAATAATCCCAAAAAAATATTTTATTATTTATTACTTGTTTAATTGCCTATTTTTCTATTACTATTATTATTACCTTTTAAGTTTCTAAAAACACAAAAATTCATCCTCTAGCTTTTAAGAAAGATTAAGTCTGGTATTCAACCGTCCTTGTGGGTTCGACACCTTTGCTTTACTCGAACGTCTAGTGAGGTATTTCATAGGTTTAATTTATTTGACCTAGGATTTAATTCTTTCATCAGTGCATCTAACTGAACACTTATAGACTTTAATTCAACCCTTAAAACATTTAACTGAACCTTTAAATCAGCATATTTGATGACGTCAGCATCAAAAAATTTTCGAAAATTAGTCAAAATTTTTTTGCTGATGCCAGCACGTGTCATGCTGACGTCAGCATGCGGAAAATCTGAGTTTGGATGGTGCTGGATGGGAAAACCATAGATGGTCAATACCAATTCTGAAATATATATGATAACAATATATCCGTCCTACGCATAGGACCTTAGCATTTCTCATATATATATATAGAAAATATTTAGAGAAAAATATTACATCAAATACAAATAAAATATAAAAAAAATTAGAGAAAATATTTTATCGCAAATGAAAATAAATAACGTAGCGTAGATTGATTGATTGTTTGCGGAACTAATTAGAAAAAAATCAGTTGTGATTAAATTATACAGAAGCTTTCTGTACACACTACAGTCCTCTTCTATATACAGAAAGCTTTCTGTACAGCGCCACTGACGATCGTCTGAGCTGGAGTCATATAAGGTTACTGCCACGGGTGGTCCCCATTTGAAATATCAACTTGCTGCACAATTTAACAAAAAATACAAACAATATTGTTTTTTAAAAAAAAATACATACAATATTCAGAGGGAACGCCTCCCCCCCCCCCCCCCCCCCTACCCCACAAAAAAAAAAGGAAAAAAGAAAACAACGTGTCAGTGACTCAGTGTTTTCGTCCTTCGAATTTTTCTCTATCCTTTTTTGTTTTTAGCGAAATTGAAAGTAAGCGGCGCGTGATCTGGTCATTAAAGTAGAAAAACTCGAAAGCGGCTTCAGATCGTTTTAGACGGTCCATTCTCTCTTTTCCGAAATAGTACTAAATAATGAGAAAGGAAGTTCTCTTCTCTCTTTTGGCTACACGGTGAAGAGCGCTTGAACCTGCTTCCATTACAAGAAAAATTAAGCTCCGGTATGTTTCCAACTTCCAACTCAACTTCTCTTATTATTTTTCCCTTGGTTAATTCCTGACAAGTTATATTTGACCAAAATAACCATGCTCCATTTCTTTCAAAATCAATGGACGTAGAACGCCTATACTCGCTAATCCGACAGCGTGCTCCCTTCTCCAACATTAAGCACTTCCACACCTTGTGACCTCTCGTGTAAAATTTTTTTTTTTTCGTTAATACCTTTCAAATGCTAAAACAAATCTTGGCCCCCATTAAATATTACCTAGAACTTGTGTCGGTTTGTATCTTCTAGTTGCTGTTCAACGTGGAATTAAAAATTAATGATAATTTTTAAGCCCTTTTTTAAGCCCCGTCGTGCTGTACTTTTTCTTTATATTTTGAGTGACAATGCAGCAGTCTATTTGTGCCACAAATATGAAAGCAAAATATGGCATACTTATTAGGAACGAAGGCAAGACAATGATCATGCACAATAAATCAATAATTATTCAATTAATCAATTGTGCACCTTTAACACCAGTTAAGCCACTGTATTGCAATTATCGCATATGGCCTCTGTATTGCTAATCGCCTTCTAGGATTCTACACATGATTTCACCCATAAAGTACAACAAGATAGGTGATGGAGTCATGCTCGATATGTCTCGGCATTTTGACAAACATCTCAAGGTCATCAGCTCTTCGCACAATATATGTAAATGTCAACAGGCTTGCAGTTGTGAAGAACATATATGCATTATTTACAAACTATTTGTGAATCAAAGTTGGCATGGGCGTGCAAAATGATTGAACAAAGTCGGAGAAGACACAGTCGAGGTAGGCCTAGGGGAGACGATGCAGTGTTTGATAACTTGTCTCGAAATGTAGGGGGGGGGGGGGGGGGGGGTTTGGGGTGGAAGAGACTGGAGGTGAGGAGGTCAATGTGGAGCGAACCGTATCTTATACCCATCTCATTAAGATGGGAGCCCCGTGAATTCTACGTACCACTCCTGAAAAAAATATTGGCCCGAAAAAAATGAACCGTCGAGATTAGATCAGACGGTCGTGATGAGATGGGCAGAGTGCCCATCTTAATAGAGATGGGTAGAGGATACTGGTCCCAATGTGGAGCTGCTTCATATGAGAGATAGGACGGGTTTATTTTGGTCAAGAAAAATACAAAATTGATTTTTATTATTTAAATTATCATATAAAACATTAATGAGTCTAAATATCTAAATTAACAAGATTTAAGGGGTATGTATCCAATTTCAAAGATCAGAGGATACATTTCTAATTAGAGAAGATTTGAAGGTATATGACTGATTATCTCTCTCTCTCTCTCTTCTTTTTTTTTTTTTAATCATCGATCATTTAGATAGAAAATAAAATCAAATCTTCCAATTTTAATATTTACAAGCGATCTAATTTTTCAAATTTAAACTCATATTTTTCTTATTCATGTAATGTCGTCCTGAACATTTTTTTCTTACTTTGACTGGTCATTGCCTTGGCTTATTAAGGCGACTATGTGGCTTAATGTTTACGATGTAATGATTCGTTAATTTGCAAATTTACAAGAAGAACGCCGTTGATAAACAGTAAAATAATAGTTGGACACACTTAAAGTTTCTTTTTTTCCCTTTCAACATGAAGCTGCCACAATTTTATGTTCAGATTTATTTTTTTGTTTGGAAAAGGATAGCATCAGAAGGACAACAGTATGATCACCAACATCATCGCTGCTGTTTTTTTATGCTTGCTCTACTCACTTTCACGTCAATTTCAATTCTAACTTCAATTGAAATTACTTCTTAGATTTTTGCTCAAATTAATCAGCAAATGGACAGAGATGTCGGCAACTGGCTTACTGGTCTTGGATTCGCCATGTTAACGTGTAACTCTATTTTGGCGATCTATCGATCAAAGGAAGATGCATGGTCGGTGGCTTTTGTTGTATCAGCATACTTTGCTCTGCTATTTCTCTTCTGGTGTCTGCGATTGTACGAGCGAACTGCTCCAAATCTAGCTCAAACGTGGAAACTGAAAGTAGCTATTTGGTCCATGTCCACCTTTTTAACTGCCATGTTTTCATATAAAGTAGCGAACTTGATGCCATGGCCGGTGGCTCTCGTTGTCTGGGCCATGGCAGTTCCTGTGATTTGTGGCGGTTTCTATGCTTTCTTCATTCATCATGATCATCAGTAGATTGTACGTAAATTATTTATGCATATGATCGGGATGCAGTAATTTCGTACTGTATGTATGGCTTTTTTCAGTTCAGTCATTTATTTACTCTGTACCGCGCACTGCAACCATTATCAGCTCTTTGCCTTTGGGTGGATTTTCTCTCTCTTTCTCTCTCTCTCCTCTCTGGTAATAGATTGTAATGTACTGTTTTGGGTGTTATGGATATTTACAATTTTTATTTATTGTAATGCCATTTGCCTTTTTTTTTTCCCCTCCTATTAACTTCAGTAGCCTTGAAGAATTTTTGTTATTTTTTTTCTTTCATTCCGGTAATCCATACACTAATTCCCTATTAGTCCTTGTTATTTAAAAAAATATTTTAGCAATCGTTGCTTAAAAAAATTTATTTGTTGCCAAAAAGTGATATCAGGGATGCATTTCTTTGGAGGGAAAGTCCGGTCCTTGTCCTATCTTGTGATTTTCAACTCCGAAACTTATTTTTATGATTTTCTTTCAGAATTCAATCGACCGATCAGAATAATAGTAAGTTGAATTTTGTCAATAAGTTGAATTAGAAAGAAAAATTGATGTTTACTTTCAATATTTCTGTTTCATTTTCTAAAAGGAAGAAATGAAATGCGGAGCTCTACTTTCTATTTTTGTTTCTGTAATTCTCTAAAAGGAACAGAAGAAGTTTGAAAAATTGGACTACAATTGGGACCCTCTTTGACTAACAGAAAAACTGGCCTAAAATCGGCCTAAATTTAAGTCTGCCACAAATAAAATTACACCGGAAATGGCCCCACTGACCCACGCTCCTAATTTAAGCTTACCGCGTCCTCCCTTGTCCCTTTCATTTTTCATTTTATTCTGAAAACTGAAGGAAAGTTGCAGAGATTTTCATAATATTTGTATCATGTATTTTCTAAAATACTTAAAATTGTTTGAAAAAAATATCTAATTTAGTTTTTATGAGTTTTCAATACGGAGAAGTTTAAAACTAATTGTTGCAAACCTACAATCTACTTATTAACCGTTGGAGAACAAAAGTGTTTCCATCTTCATAAATTCTTTGATTTGAAATGCCAAATGGTTATCATTTGTCCAAATATTGTCCAGACACTGGGAAATAAATATATTTGTCAACAAAGCATACTATATATTATATATTAATATGTAGATTCAGAAATAAACTGATAGATATTGACGAGACCGTTAGTAAAAAGATAATTTTTTCAAGAGGTTTTCTCATTATAAATTTTGTAGTGTAAAATACAAATAGGAAATGTTTTTAGATTATGGCTGATGTTGACTGCGCGGTAAGATAAAAATATTTCTATCTGATAAAAAAATTAAAAAAATACAGCCATATATTTTCTTCCTGAAACAATTATCAATTCAACTAGCATTATTTCGTTGGTAATATAATAGACAAAATTAGGAACATTTAGACTCCGGAGCAAAATGTCTTTACCCATATTTGTTTCTTCTGATTACTGAGGATTGTTTCACTGACAATTTCTTGGCGAAAAAAAAAGGAATGTACCATGTCAGAGGACCTCCCAGCTAATTTTCAAGTGGCACTTACACTGTTTGGTTAAGCAAGGGGAATGTAAAGGAAGGAGAAATATAAAAGGGAAAGGGATGGGAAGGGAATGGAAAGGGAATTATTTAATTTTGTTTTGTTTGGATGATTAATGAAAGGAAAGAGAAAAATTTTCCTTTCCTCCCTTTTTCTTGTTTGGATGGTCCAATTTAACAAAAGTAAAATTAAACAAATAAACTATAAATGACCATTATATCCTTCAACTTTTCATCTCGATATTTAATATAATGAAGTTTATAAATAATTAAAGATAATAAAGAAACAACTGGTAAGTACATACGCTCTCCAATTTATTGTCATTTGAATTTTGTGCATACAATTACAAGGAAATCAACAATGCTTTTACGGTCTAGAATTGATAAGTACCTTGTAGCTACAAAGTACAAGCAATTAAATTGATATGCAAAGTTCAACGTTTATTATAAAAGCCATTCACTATATATAAAATGTTACATCGTAAATGTATATTATATACGGTAGCACTAACAAATAATAATGCCAACATAAATTATAAGAATAAAATCTCTTGCATTCCAATTTGCCCCTCACGATGATAGATATTACTGCATTGTGGAGAATAGGGATGTACACGCAATTTTGTCCAAAGAGAAATGGTATTGATATTTGACCACAATACGTTACAAGTAACTCATCACCTAATTGATTCAAGTTGGGCTGAGACAGTAATTTTAATAAACTGCACTTGTTATCGATCAAATCAAATCTTGACCGAGATCTTCATACCCCCTGAGCATGAGCACGTTGAAGAGAAAGCTCGGTGGGTTCAATCACCCCCTCCAGTAGATGAGGTGTTTGCTTCTTCCACCTCCACGGAACAACAACAAACAACCTGGGTAATTCGTGCAAAGATTCCAACATGTATTGGCTTTTGTAAAGAAGACAGCAAAAGAGCACACACGCGAAGGGACATAAGGATATCTTAGTCTTTTCGTGCTCAGGGTCTGCGCTTGATTTTTCTTTCTCCTCCGTTCTCCTCCGATTTGGAGGAGAAATAATTTGCATAGAAAGTAAATTACGCAAGGGGAACGAATCCCCTCGCAAAAAAAAAATTCCTTCCGACTTTCCTCCATCCAAACACGATAAATTACCGTATTCCCTTCCCTTTCCATTCCCTTGTCAATATTTCCTTCAATCCAAACAGGGTGTTAATTAACAGAGCAGGATGGAAACTAGGATTATTCCTTATTGTTTACCCAGTACTCGTGCTGTTCTTATCCAATAACATTTTATACTTATTGTTAGTGTTTCAAAAAAAACTTTTTTATACTTATTGGTCAATTAACTCCAATACGTGCAATTATTACAGCAAAATATTTTGCAAAGGAATGAAGCAGACTATTGATATGAAAGACCATCGACTTAACCAGTCAAACTAATTGTAAAAACGTAATTATTCAAAAAAAATAATAAAAAAAGTTGCACTCTCAGTAAAACCTTTTTTTTATTAATTTAGAAAATTCAGGGAAAACACAACGACATTTTCCTTTGAATGGCATGCAGTATTGTATTCATATGTTCTCTTGGCTCGAGAAGTTAGAAGGTGGGGAAGATGATTGATGAACCGCATGCACCAGTTGGGAAAACAGGGCAATCAATCAATGTTGTGCCAGAATGGTCAACGCAAATGTAGACCTGATACAATTGGTAGCGACCTGATGCATCCTTGTTGCACTCGATCCAAGGTACATGGCCAATACATGCGCTAATCTCATTCTTGATGCTAGTTAAAGTATAGGACCCACCATTCGGCGAAATATCTGTCATACAGGTCAACAAAATTAGAAAGTACTTTTTAAAAGGCATGCACAAATTAACTTTGCTTTCAGTAAGAACCGAACAGAACTGTTTAACAAGGCTTTTATAGTTGATTTAGAAGTTTTTTATTACTTGCAGATTTGAGGCACGAAAGAAGCTTAGTCATGCTCTTCAGGTTTAGTGCATCTTGGAAGTAAGAGTGCTCATCTAATACTGTTTCAGAGCATGTGCCATGCTTTTCCCACTCATGCTGCCAGAATGAGGTGCTATCGCTGCTTGGACATGCCAGTGATGCCCAATTTGGTTGCAGGCTGCTAACTAAATCTTGAATCTACAATTAATTACAACATTATCTTTGATTATTGATGCAATTTTCAAATATGCCTGATCAGTAGGTGCTTGATTGGTGTTTAAACAATGAAAATATTTTAATTCTGAATAAAATAGCGAAGGTAGATTAGACTTAAACATGATGAATAATGGGTGATTATCCCCAGCCTTGAATAGAAAGCAATGAAAAGCACGCCAGATTCATCTGTTGACTAGTTTGAACGAACCGTATACATGAAATATTCTAAATTCGAACTAAAATGACAATTAGTCCAGTTATATCTTTCCAATAAACTTCCAAAAGTAGTTACCTTTGATAAATCAAAAGGATTATTTGGATCACAGTTGGATGGATAAGACCCATTGTTATAATTCGGCCAAAGACCATGAATATCAAAGTCAGATGGCGGTTTTCCATAAGTTGGATAGCAACAGCCAGAGCTTGTGTCACAATAAGAACCGGGCCACTGTATCATATAAAAAATGATCAAGATCTGTATTATTTCATTCAATCTAACATAAATAACCAATATTGATTAGATAATTAAGTAGCCTAGCTAATTACACTTTCAATTTGACAATGGGACACTCCCTCACTTGTTTCCAAAAATTCGCCAATGCAAGCAAATTATCTCAACTGGTCTTGCAAATTCTAAAATGCTCACATACCTTACATTCCACTCTGTATAATACACACACACACACCCCTATTATAAGGTAATAATCATAAGAATACTTTAATTTACCTGTTGGACGAAGTAGAAGAAATCATATGCGTATCCTTGAGCGCTCAACGCTACTGCTAACAAGCAGAGAAATGCCAGAGGAGCAATTGTCAGTATCCTCATGGTTTAATTTTTCTTTATGTATCTGTTGTTATATCTTGTTGTAGTTGATGCTGGTGAAGGTGGTCCTCGTACATATTTATAGTTGAGTGAACATTATATGAAATGGTATAAACTTTATTCCTTGTGTATGAACTTAAATTTCATAAAAAATAACGAAATTGAGAGAATGAAGTAACTAATGCTTGATCTGATGGACATGCATTGCTTTAAACTAACCTTAGTATATTGAATCTTTTAATCTTTTCTTGTTATAATTTCAGTATTAAAATGTACTTTATTATAAAAAGTCTGCCATGTATTTAATTATTACTTCGAAATATTTTTGTACATTATGAGAATATCTAGATGGTGCTTATATATCCTTAGTTGCTTACGATAACATAATATAAATCTTGACCAATACGACAACAGTTGACATTGTTTATTCCGTTTTTTCTTTGTTTTATGTCTTTGACTAATTGTAAAATGAAGAATGTATGAAAGGAGAACAGAGAGATGCTTGATGTTTGAGAAATGAGAACTGATGCTCCAATTAAAACTTGGAACACTTGATATTTGACCTTGCATTATAACTGTGAACAAACCAAAGAGTCAATCAATTTATGAGATATCATAACTTAATAGCCAACGGTAAAATAAATTTAATTGATATATATAGTTAACAAGGTTTTAAAATAAGATTTCTGTGGTATAGAGGTTGGGTGGTGATTTAGCGTTTATGAGTGATAAAACGATGATAAATCGGTTATACAGTGATAAAATGACGATAAAACGGATAAAATGGATGTGCGGAATGAAAGAAAATCTAGATAAAACAGAAAAAATGGAGATTTTTAAAAGCTTGATAATTAATTATAAAGATAGTGGTGGGAATAATGGATTTAATTGGACAAATTCTTTTTTCAACGGAAAGTTAATTGAATTGGACAGCAGGTTTATTTTCCCAGAATAAATTCTCAATTAATAATTTCATGTGAATCTTTTAGTTTATCCAACATTACTAACCACATATTTTCCCCAAAATATATATACAACGAACATATATTTTTTCTTCTCCAATTCATTCCCTTGTAACTGTTTTGGTTAGTTTAATTTATAATGTTCTGGCTTGTATCAGATCTCGACGAGTAGCCTGCTTGAAATTCCTTCCCTATGTGTGTGTGTATCATGCAATTGTTTAATTAAAACCCCAACTCAGCACACTCAGCTCATTGCAAGTGATTTACGAATCTTATTATCTGATATATTAGAAACCATTTTTTGATTTATTTGTTACAGACAATACATTTTAAGTGGAGGTTGCAGATTTGATAACTGAGTGGAGATCCTTAAAGATATTTTAAAAGAGAAATCTGACCTTATTTTATCTTTCACAAAATCAAAATAGAGAGAGAAAGAAAAAAAATGCAATCTGATAACCCTAAATCTAGCTACGGATAGATCAACGATTAAATGAGGTTTTGGAGAGGGATAGAGACTAAGATTCAACAAAAGTATATTTTATTACTCATGATTTTGTTTACAAACTTTATCTATTCTTTTTTAGATAAAGGAAATTAGAACCCCCCATTTATAGTAACTTCTGACGTCATCTTCACTCCGGATCCGTTAAGGCCTCTTGTGGCCTCTGGACGAACTCCTGTTTCATAGATCTTCTCCAGTTCTCTATTAGACCGTCATGGGTTCACCGTACTTCGTGTTAAATGGGCCATCGTTGACTCCATGGCCCATATTGTTGTCCGAAGAATCAAAATGAATATACAAGATAAATCTAGAACCATCATATATGTCGGTTCTTTAGAACAATCAAGAAATAGTTTCTAGCAATTTCACTAACCGACATATGAATACTATATATAGGTCATGTATGCATCATCTTGTATATCATCCAAGAAAAGCAAAGCAAATACTAGTCCAAGCAAATTGTGAGGCTAGTTGTAGTTTGGAGGTGTAGGAATATAGTAGTAGAGTTGTAATCTTGGAGGTATATTATTAGTGAAGTAGAGGTTGTAACGATAGTTTGAGTGATAATAAAGAAGCAAGTTTTAACATAGCGCCTCGCCTCTACTCAACAATCTGGTATCAGAGCCGGTACGAGCCAGTGCTGTCGGAGGATCGGTCGGGTTTGTCGTGAAGGTCACGCATAGTGCCGGGAGTTTGCGATTCCTAGAAGAGGCTTGCTAGACGTCGTCAACCTAGCCGAAGCCATGGATTTCGCAGGTACGACTAGTGGTCTTAAGAAATTAAATAACACCAATTATACAAATTGGAGAACCTGCATAGAGTCTTACCTACAAGGTCAAGACCTATGGGAGGTGGTCGGCGGATCTGAGACAACTCCGCCGGAGGTAGTAGAGACCACGGTAACAATAGGTGACCCAGACCCAAACCAAACTCCAACCCCGACCGGAAGAAGAACTCCATCCGTAGAGAAATCGAAAGAAACCGAGTCTCTACGGAAATGGAAAATCAAGGCCGGAAAGGCCATGTATGTACTCAAGACGACCATAGAAGAAGAGTTGCTTGTGTACATACGAGATGCGGCCAGACCTAAGGTCGCATGGGACACTCTGGCAACGTTGTTCTCCAAGAAGAATGATGCCCGCCTCCAACTACTCGAAAGCGAGCTCATGACAATCTCACAAGGGAGCATGACGATCAACCAATACTTCACGAAAGTGAAGTCGTTATGCAACGAGATTGCACAACTTGACCCCGAAGAGAAAATCAGCGAGCAACGCATGCGAAGGATCATCATCCATGGTCTTAAGCCCGAGTATAGCGGGTTCATAGCGGCAATCCGAGGATGGCCAACTCAGCCAACCTTATTGGAGCTTGAGAATCTGCTCGCGAACCAGGAGGCTCTAGCGAGGCAAATAGCCGGAGTCTCGCTACAGCAAGAAGAAGAGGCGCTATTCAGTAGCCGCCGGAAGGGTCGATTCGACAAGGAGTCAAAAGGCAGACCCAATCATAGGCCAAACCAACGAGGAAGGCCGAAGGAGAAGGGTAACTCTTCAGGGGGAGCTCGCAATCAAAGAAGCAACAGCCGCCAGTCCGATGATGAAGACGATAGATGTTACAATTGTGGCAAGAGAGGACATTATGCTCGAGATTGCCGGTCCAAGAAGAAGGTTCAGGGGAACGTGGCAACGTCAAAGGACGGCCGACATGACAAGAGTTATGAAAGCAACAGCGAATATGATTGGGACGTCGAAGCTGCCTGTGCAGTTGCGACTATTGAAGCGAAGGAGGAGCAAGAAGAGAAGCCGGAGGTCGCACTGACTGCGGTGACCAAGTCAGAGCGAATCAACTACGAGAGTGACTGGATTGTCGACTCTGGTTGCTCAAACCACATGACTGGCGACATCAAGAAACTTGAAGACTTGGAGAAATATAATGGAAGGCAGGTGATTGTGACCGCTAACAACTCCAAGTTGCCGATTGCTTACATCGGTAAGACAACAATTCCTTCTCGCTTCAATCCAGAGCAAATCGAGTTGCAAAGAGTCTACCACGTTCCCGGTATGAAGAAGAACCTATTGTCGGTCTCACAACTGACCGCACAAGGCAACTATGTGTTGTTCGGACCGCAAGATGTTAGAGTGTACCGCAACATAAAGGCGTCAGGCACACCAATCATGGAGGGCCGAAGAATGGAGTCGATATACGTGATGTCGGCGGAGTCGGCCTACGTAGACAAGACTCGGAAGAACGAGACATCTGATCTCTGGCACGCACGACTGGGGCATGTGAGCTATCACAAGCTGAAGCTCATGGTCGAGAAGTCGATGGTCAAGGGCCTATCAGATGTGGAGGTACGCACCGACATAGTATGTGCGGGGTGTCAATTTGGTAAGGCACATCAACTTCCTTACCAACAATCGAAGTTTAGAGCTAAGGAGCCCTTGGAGCTAGTTCACTCAGATGTCTTTGGACCGATCAAGCAAACGTCTATAAGCGGCTCAAAGTACATGGTGACCTTTATCGACGACTTCTCGAGGTACGTGTGGGTGTACTTTATGAAAGAAAAATCCGAGACACTTTCCAAGTTCAAGGAGTTCAAAGAGAAGGTGGAAAGTGAGCTCAATAAAAAGGTACGGTGTCTTCGTACTGATAACGGAAGAGAATATGTATCGCACGAGTTTGACACCTACCTAAAGGAGCACAAGATACGACGACAGTTAACATGTCCCAACACCCCACAACAAAATGGCGTAGCAGAAAGGAAGAATCGACACATAGCAGAAACATGTCGGAGCATGATACACGCCAAGAATGTGCCAGGGAGATTTTGGGCCGAGTGCATGAAGACGGCAGCACACATCATCAACCGTCTACCTCAAGAGAAGATGGGTTTTATCTCGCCGTTCCAGAAGCTTTGGAAGATCAAGCCCACGGTGAGACATTTTAAAGTTTTCGGTTGTGTGTGCTATGTGTTCGTGCCTGATCATCTTCGAACTAAGTTCGACAAGAAGGCGGTACGATGCATCTTCGTCGGCTACGACGATGAAAGAAAGGGCTGGAGGTGTTGTGATCCTACAAACGGGCGCATTTACACCTCAAGGAATGTAGTCTTTGACGAAGCCTCGTCATGGTGGCCATCAAAAGATGTGATCCAGCCAGAAGCAAAAGACATGGAGGCGGAGATTGAAGAGATGGCAAAAGACATAGCACGAGATGATCATGAGGTCCAAAGTGATGGCGATAAGAACTCAACTCCTTCAAAGTCCAAGAGTCCGTGGCAGACAGGAGTGCATGAAGAAGTCGAAGATGCGACTCCGCAACTGCCGGAAGAAGTTGAAGAAATGCCTCCACCACTTCGGAGATCGTCTCGACATAGACGTCCAAATCCGAAGTACGCGAATGCCGCAGTTACTGAGGATGTCGAGCCAACGTCCTATGAAGAAGCGGCTAAGAATAACAAATGGAGAAAAGCTATGGAGGAGGAGATGACGGCTTTGAGGCAAAACCAAACATGGGAGTTGGTGCCTAAGCCTAAAGGAGTGAAGCCAATCTCGTGCAAATGGGTATATAAGGTGAAGACCCGAGCAGACGGATCAATCGAGAGATACAAGGCGCGATTAGTCGCACGAGGATTCTCGCAGCAGTATGGACTAGACTACGACGAGACGTTTAGTCCAGTAGCAAAGTTAACAACGGTACGTGTTCTGTTAGCCTTAGCTGCAAGCAAAGGATGGAAGCTTTGGCAAATGGACGTGAAGAATGCCTTCCTACACGGTGAGCTTGATCGAGCCATTTATATGAACCAACCACAAGGGTTCGAGAGCAAGACACATCCAGAGTATGTGTGCAAGCTCAAGAAGGCATTGTACGGTCTCAAGCAGGCTCCAAGAGCATGGTACGGGAAGATTGCCGAGTTTCTCGTACAAAGTGGCTACACGGTGGCAACATCAGATTCGAGCCTATTCACCAAGGAAGTCAGAGGCAAGCTTGCTATAGTTTTGGTGTACGTGGATGATCTCATCTTAACCGGAGACTTTACAGAAGAAATTCGACGAACGAAGGAGAACTTGTCAGTCCGGTTTCAGATGAAGGAGCTTGGAGAACTCAAGCATTTTCTAGGGCTCGAAGTTGAGAAGACAAAAGAAGGTATGTTCCTTTGTCAACACAAATACGCAAAGGATCTTCTAGAAACATTTGGAATGTCAGAGTGCAAGCCACTATCAACACCAATGGAGCCAAACCTCAAGCTTCGTGCTGGAGAAGGGAAGGATCTAGAAGACACTCGAATGTATCGACAATTAGTGGGTAGCCTTATCTATTTGACGCTTACTCGACCAGACATAGCCTACGCAGTCGGAGTAGCAAGTCGTCACATGCAAAACCCAAAGAAGCCACATCTAGAAGCAGTCAAGAGGATACTACGATATGTGAAAGGTACTTTAGACTATGGCATCTTATATCGTAGAGGAGAATGTCAAGTGACGGGTTATTGTGACGCCGACTATGCGGGAGACTGTGACACAAGGCGATCAACAACCGGGTACATTTTTAACTTAGGATCTGGAGCTGTGTCTTGGTGTAGCAAAAGGCAACCTACGGTATCACTCTCCACGACAGAAGCAGAGTATAGAGCGGCAGCTATGGCAGCACAAGAGAGCACGTGGCTAGTGCGACTACTAAAGGATCTTCGTCAACCAGTTGAGCAAGTGACACTTCTTTGTGACAACAGGTCAGCGGTATGTTTAGCAGAAAATCCGGTATTTCATGCAAGGACCAAGCACATTGAAGTACATTACCACTTCATACGAGAGAAGGTCCTACAAGGCGAGATTCACATGAAATTGACACCAACTGAAGAACAAGTTGCTGACATCTTCACAAAAGGCCTCAATGCAAATAAGTTCGAAAAGTTGCGTGAACAACTTGGAGTGCTTAGCCGAGCAAGAATTTAGAAGGAGTCAACGCTGAGGGGGAGTGTTAAATGGGCCATCGTTGACTCCATGGCCCATATTGTTGTCCGAAGAATCAAAATGAATATACAAGATAAATCTAGAACCATCATATATGTCGGTTCTTTAGAACAATCAAGAAATAGTTTCTAGCAATTTCACTAACCGACATATGAATACTATATATAGGTCATGTATGCATCATCTTGTATATCATCCAAGAAAAGCAAAGCAAATACTAGTCCAAGCAAATTGTGAGGCTAGTTGTAGTTTGGAGGTGTAGGAATATAGTAGTAGAGTTGTAATCTTGGAGGTATATTATTAGTGAAGTAGAGGTTGTAACGATAGTTTGAGTGATAATAAAGAAGCAAGTTTTAACATAGCGCCTCGCCTCTACTCAACACTTCGCTAGTAACTAACCGAAGCAGACTTAGATTCTCTTAAAGTTCCCTCTAGTTCCCCCCTTCTGTCGATATTGAAGGAGAGAATCCTTTACCCTCCACATTATTAGGAGGTTATAACGGTTTCTGACAACTCGGTTTCCTTGTCAGGGTGGGGCCCGGTGGACGGTTACTAATCATTCGGCGGGAAACCCACTGCCGCCATCCATTAATTGGGCCAGAGCTGATGATCTTGTTGATTGGGGCCCTCTTCATATCCGTTTTGGGTCATAAACGGGCTAGTACTAACCTGGCCCTATCACAACCATTCTTAAGTGTTTATTTTGTACAGATAACATCTCAATTCTATACCCCCAACCTAAATGTAAGTATGTCCTAACCATGTTCAATGAAATTACATCTTGATTAGAACCGATCTATTTGAAGACACATGTTAATTCTCATATCTGCAAATTTCTTCAGGAAGACGTGTTAATTCAAACCAACAATAATTATCCTATGATTAACGTTTTATATTGAAGAAAAGTGTGTTATTTATCTTTGAGGAGTAAGAATTTTTCATTTGTGTCAAAACTTTTGCTACCTCTCTTCTGTGGCATGGTACATCCAAAATATAGGAAAATAATAAGGAACTTCGAATCATTACTTTTCAACTACTAGCTGTAATGAGTGCGGCGAATATCATATATTCATGTAAGCCCAAAATGAGAGAGAAACAAAGCCATTGAACACATTCATGTTATTGGTTCCAGTACTAAGTTCCATTTACCAATAAGATAAGACATTGAACACATTCGCAATGATTACATGAGAAATTCAGGAAAAACGAAGCAGTTGAGAGACCATCTAATAATTCTGTTACAATAATTGTAAAGTGGCAATTACAACTCCCAATTATTAAATATAAAACAACGAGTAAATTTTTTCGGAGGTCACTGTACTTTGCCTATAGTCCAGTTTTGATCACCGAACTTTAATTTGTCCTTTCATAACCATTAAATTTTGATTTTGTCCAAATCTAGTCACTCCATCCTAGTTCCGGTACTTTTCTGTTTGAATAGTAACGTTGGGGTGAAAATGGAGTCTCCAATCAATTTTTTTGTTCCTTACCTTTCTTTTTTCTCCTAGGATCCATTACGGCATTACCCAACCAATGTTGTTGACCTCCTGCACTTCATCTTCTCCGACGATTCCTTTTTCTCCAACTACTTCAAAGCCATCATATGGAAAGTTTAAAATCAAGAACATCTCATTCAACTACTCTAGCGCCTTTCTTCTTTGTTAAGGTTCTCAGAGCAATAATACTTTTAGGATACGTAAGGCATTTGCCTTTTTTCAACAGCTTATTATGTCATGATTAGGGGAGAGATTATTTCAAAGCAATAGTGCTTTCATCTATACCAATTTCAAAGCGGGAGAGGATAATTGAGGATATAATTGCTGCTATGAGAAAATTCTTGGTGTTGGCTTCGCTGCTCCCTAAATTGGTGTCCTCTTTTTAATGTAATTTTTGCATTTATTTTATTATCTTCTCGCTCGACAATTAAGAGGCAACAGAAAGAATAAGGGTAGTAAGAATTGAAGGAATTAGAAAATGTTTATTATTATATTATACTTTGGGGTTTGTCATCTTCGTCTTGTAGAATGCAATTCCTAATCCCAATTCAAATAAAGCAAATCTTGCTAACCCCTTTCATTTTAGATCTAGCAAATCTTTGTTCTTGAAGACACAAAATAATACATTAGCTATGCCCGTAAAGAACAAATTGAAGCTAAAGATATGCGACCCTTTGATCTTCTCATAAGTTATAGTTCATAATCAACTCTTGGCTTTTGTTTGCTTCCCCATGTTATTGTTTCAAATTGACTACATTTATTCAACAATTATTTCTTTAAAAAGGACCAGGTCATTTTATACCCAAAGCTTAGAAACTTGAGCGACAAAAAGCATTTTGGACAAGATGAAGCGAGAGAGGTCTCAGAGGGTTGGGTTATGGGAGAACAGAACGATAGAGAACAAAAAAATTTCATTCGGGACTCCAAATTCACCCCAATGTTACTAGTCAAACAGAAAAGTAACGGAACTAGGATGGAGTGACTAGATTTGGACAAAATCAAAGTTTAATGGTTATGGAAGGACAAATTAAAATTCGGTGACCAAAACTGGACTATAGGCAAAGTTCAGTGACCTCCGAAAAAATTTACTCATAAAACAACAGTTACATCAACTAGAGAGGAGTAGAACTCTCTGTTTATTCATTGGAGAAAACAACGGAAAGAACAATATTGTAATTGTTATGTGGAAATTTATTATAATATTACAAATTGAACTTTGTATATCGTATTGACTCCTGGGGCTTGTTTGGATGGGTTGGGAATAGTGGGAATAGTGTGAAAAAGTGGGAAGAGTAGAAAGAGTGGGAAGAGTTGGAAGAGTGCTATTCCTAGGTTGTTTTGATGGTGAGTTTAGGAATAGCGTTGGGAAGTGTGAAAAAGTAGAGAGAAAAGTGTTGTTGGGAAGAGTGTTATTGGGAAGAGTGAGAAGAGTGAGAAGAGTGGGAAGAGTGCCTATTCCCACTATTCCCAACCATCCAAACAAGCCCCTGAAGCATTAGAACATTGGGAAGATGATTGAAGAACCACAAGCACCAGTTGGAAAAACAGGGCAATCAATCAATGTTGTGCCGGAATGGTCAACACAAATGTAGACCTGATACAATTGGTAGCGACCTGATGCATCCTTGTTGCACTCGATCCATGGTACATGACCAATGCATGCTGCGATCGCATTCTTAATGCTAGTTAGAGTATAGGATCCACCATTCGGCAAAATATCTGAGATTTATATTCCAACATATTAGTGTTTCATCCCTCAAACAGCATAAATGATTTTGCTTTTATAAACTAGAACACGTAAAGAAATTCTTTATATCTTTTTTCATGAAAAAATAAATTTTTATTACTTGCAGATTTAAGGCATGAAAGAACTTTAGTTGTGCTTTTGAGATTGAGTGCATCTTGGAAGTAAGAGTGCTCATCCAATACAGTTTCAGAGCATGTGCCATGCTTATCCCACTAGTGCTGCCAGAATGAGGTGCTATCGCTGCTTGGACATGCAAGTGATGCCCAATTTGTTTGTAGGCTGCTAACTAAGTCTTGAATCTGCAATTCAATATTAAAATTTTGCATGTTGTCTTTGGTGATTCTCGTTTCATTTTCAAACGACTGTACCAAGTTAGTTCTGGTCATTTAAATTTGGAACAAATTTATACTTTTAGTAACAGGTAATTTATGCTAAAAATAGGAAATTTGGTTTTGGTTTGTTGATTACAGAATTTGTAAATTAAAACCGATCACTTTCAACCAAAAAGTTTAAAGGTAGATGAGACAACATGTTGCAATATTTAATAGTTATCCCTGACTTCAGTATGAAAATGGTAAAAATGCATGCCCCAGTGACCAGCTAGTAAATTCAATTACAGTAAAAATTTGTGTATCTCAGAACAAAGTATTCATCAGTTTATTTAAGCAAATGTCCTGTATTTGGAATATTCAACTTTATACAGGTAAAAATGTTAATCTTTTTAAGTAATGTACCTTGGACAAATCAAAAGGATTGTTTGGATCACAGTTAGATGGATAGGAACCGTTGTTATAATTCGACCAAAAGTCCATGAATATCGAAATCAGATGGTGGTTTCCCGTAAGTAGGATAACAACAACCTGAGCTAGTATCGCAGTAAGATCCAGGCCACTGTTAATAAAAAAATGAGCAAAGGATCAATATCGATCAACTCATTGCCATATAAATGACAAATGGTAATAAAAAAGTTATGAAATCTAGTTACACATTCCTATATGCCAAAGAAAAAGGATTAATACCCTAATACCCCAGCATTCAATTGTGTATATATATATTCTTTTACCTTTTTAGTATGCACAATATATCAAACTTCTAAAGAAATCCAGTAGAAATCACTCATGTATGTTTACCTGTTGAACGAAGTAGAAGAAAGGGAAAATTATTTATTTGCCACCCTAAAACAAGAAAATTGTGAAAATGCCACTCCACCCACTTTAAAAAGCTTTAGGACCTCAAAAATTGTCCCCAACAGATTCCAGATGTGTAATTAAAGAGTGAATTCAAGTTGTAGAACTAAAAATCCATAAATGGTATAATTAAAACCGAAATGCTGGCCTAGAATATTTGAAGTAAAAAGTCATTTAGAAATCAAGAATAAATCCATAATAATTCTAAAAATACTTATTTTTCTTATGAGTGATTGGCGCTTAAGTGCAGAGAGTTCAGTTTATAAAGAAGCACTTAAAGCAACAGAGTCAATCCAACAACCGGCAATCGATTTCGTTAAGCTCAAGAAATAAATGGTAAAACAATTGATGTATTGTTTAAACAAAATAATACCATAATCCAGTTATTACTGAAACTCAACGAAGAAACGCAGGATTTGAAAACTGCAGTACGACAGTTGCAGACTAACAAGAGCAAAGAGACTGTTCCACAAGATCTATCAGAATCTCTTGATCAGATCCAGAAACAATTGCAAAAGTTGAGCTTAGGAGAGCCCAGTAAGCCAGCCATCCAAAAGCCAAAGGGTAAGCTTTTATGTTCAAAGACCCTAAGTTTATCTTTGACACCGAAGAAGATGAACGCTATTGGCAACAAGATGAACAAGTCTTAATGACGACATGCCAGTGGGATGAATCAGATGAAGATAATGTCTTCCTCGACATGGTGAATTTTTGGTACCAGCAACAACAAATTGACCAAGCACCAGAAGAAGATTTACTCTTAATCTTCTAGCGAAAGGTGGTGGAAAGGCAGAAGAAAAATTTAAATTTTGTGAAACAATTTGGGATGAACCACCTCAAGAATCTGTTTACATGCTAGGGTAAATAGAATACCCCCTACTTAAAAATTTGAAGGAGAAGACCGAGACAGCATTCTCAATTGCCGAGTCTTCACTCACGAGAATTCCACCAGAACCAATTATGGGTCTAGCCATGTATCCACCCGGTTCAAGACAGCCTCAGAATTTCCAAGTGCCTGAAATTAGGGCAAGACTCGACAATATCAGAGGAGGCTATGCAAAGCAGATGAATGAAAGATTCAATCTGCCTACAGCCCAAGCCGGTCAAGGAGCAATTCTGGTCCTACAAGAAGATATCGGCCTATACTCAGAAGTGATCTCTCGTTGGGAGTCAATAACTCTTAACCATATCAATGAGAGAAATTGGGCAGACAACAAAGACAAGGTCAATTATATTGAAAATCTGTTAGGAGAAACAGAAAAGAAGACCTGGATTCAGTGGAGAATGGCATTTCCCACTGAATATGAGGAACTCATAAACATTGC
Source organism: Rhynchospora tenuis (assembly GCA_027725995.1). Classification (NCBI taxonomy): domain Eukaryota; kingdom Viridiplantae; phylum Streptophyta; class Magnoliopsida; order Poales; family Cyperaceae; genus Rhynchospora; species Rhynchospora tenuis. The sequence goes on from CM050888.1 coordinate 79,840,231, forward strand.
CGATGATCCACAAAATGTTCTATCCCAAATTAGGCAAATGTTCCTACTAGAAGACCCAACAACAGGGTCAACTGAAGAGCAAGATCGAGCATACAATGATCTGGAAAGACTTTCATGTAACAATGTAAAAGATCTTTTCGACTACATCAATGATTATAAGATCCTAGCGGCGAAATCTGGAAGGATGTATATATCGCCGGAGCTCTCAGTCAAATTTTTCAGAAAAATACCACCAATAATTGGAGGAGAAATTGAGAAGGCATTCACTGAAAAATACCCAGGAAATACAGTAGGTGTAATTCCAAGAATACACTTCATCTACCAATATCTGGCTGAGCAGTGCAAAAGAGTTGCATTGCAGAGGAGTCTGAAAGACCTCTCATTTTGTAGCCGGATACCAATACCTGACTACTATCAGAAGAACAAGAAGTATGGACTTTGAAAATAAAAAACATACAGAGGTAAGCCGCATGATACTCACATCAGAGTATTCAAGAAGAAGCACGCCGACAAAGTCCAAAAATGCAAGTGCTTCATATACGGAGAAGAGGGTCATTTTGCCCGAGAATGCAAAAAATAAAAAGGCAACATTGCAAGGACAGCAATAGTCGACAACCTCGACTTAGATGATGACTGGGATGTACTCTCAGTAGATCTGAATGAACCAGATAGTGATGCTATCTGTTCATTTTCTGAAGGGGAATGAGGTACTAATCATTCACTATTAATCCAAGATGTGCCATATGAAACCGCCTTGATGATGACTGCAACAGAAGAAAATATCTCTTGGCGAGTTACAGTCCCAATTCCCCAAAACATGAAGGAATGCGTGCATATCTGGGAAGATAATGCACCGGTGGCTCAGGAATATATGAGATGTCTATTTTGCAAAGAACAGACTAATCCAAGGATGCGAGCACATTGCGGGTTGTGTCACATGACAGTATGCCCGATGTGTTCCAGGTTTCAACTGGGAAGATGATTGTCAGTGCAAAAATCAACAGCCTAGTATGATAGCAAGGATACCCTGATTAATGAGTTGGTAGGGTATATCAATTTTCTTTTAGCTGAAAATCAAAGACTGAAGGAAAGAATTGAGGAGCTTGAGCTTGGAGAAGAGCTCAAAATGATTAGAGACCCAGCAAAAGGGAAAGCTCCAGAAGCCCCAATAGTCAGAAATGAAGACTCTGACTCAGAATATGAGGGGTCACCACAAACAAACTAATAAAGGAGTGGTAATCAAGATGATGACGGATAAGGAGTACATTTCAACTCAAGTCCATGATCCAAGAAAAGGCAAGAGAGTTTTGAATAGACTCTACAATATTGAGCTGGTAATGGAAATACCAGGTTGCGAGAAATTCAAAATACAAGCAATCCTGGATACTGGTGCAACAGTTTGTTGCGTAGACCAGAATGCAGTCCCAAAGAATGCACTGGAACCAAATGCGTATCCAATCCAAATCAACGGAGTTAACTCTTCACAAACAGCCAACCAAAAACTCAAGGGAGGAATGATGGCTATTGAGGAGAACAAGTTCCGTATTCTGTTTACCTATGCGTTTCCAATGGAACAGAGGGATGACATTCAAATGCTGCTTGGTTGCAATTTTATCTGGGCAATGCAAGGAGGATTCCGCATAGAAGGGCAAATGGTGACATTTTACAAGAATGTCACGACAATAGCAACCAAGGTAGATGCTGAGGTAGTAGCTTCAGCAGCAATTGGAGAAATGGATCTATCAGAACTTGAATATTTGGAGATCCAAAGGATGGTTGCATATTCTTGTGGTGATGAATCCCAACGCTTCAGAGAAAAATTTAAGCCACTGTTAAATAGGCTCAGAGAACAGGGCTACATTGGGGAAAATCCCCTCCAACACTGGGACAAGAATCGGGTTAAGTGTAAGTTGGATATCATCAACCCGGATATCACCATACAGGATAAACCATTGAAGCATGTCACACCACTAATGAAAGAACAATTTGATAGACATGTGCAGATATTACTCAAAATAGAAGTAATCAGACCAAGCAAAAGCCGACAGAGAACTATGACAATGATGGTCAACTCAGGCACCTCAATCGATCTAAAAAACCGGTGCTGAGATCAAAGGCAAGGAGAGGATGGTGTTTAACTACCGAATGCTCAATGACAACACGCAGAAAAATTCTGAAGTCTTACTTTTTCTCTTGTAACCATTCCACTATAATAAAATCCTTTAAATCTTTGAAGCCAACACTCTCAGAAGTTCGTGTTTCAAAGTCGATCAATTATCTACTTTGGTATCAGAGCGAGGTTTGTTTCTTAATATTATTTATGGCTTTCTAAGTTTTTATATATTCTAGGAAGGTAATTAGGGAAGATTATACCAAAATCCTTTAAATTGTTCATAACTTGAAAATAACGGTAATAATTAATCAACTCAAGAATTTATAGTTTGAAATTTTTAAAAATTTTAGAAGAACCAAAAGAATCACTCTGCCGTACAGTACCCAATTAGTGAGGGAAGATCGCGGGTAAATACAGTGATGTAAGAAGACACTGAAACAAGTAGAAAATATCACTCTAAAAATTAATTCAGAAGTTGTTTAATTATTAGTCTGGATGCACATTTGGGGTACACAAATTGCAATTATCAGAAAATATTCCCTCCAGAGTGACAAAATTGAAAGGTTGAAATTTTTGGGTGGCATGGATGAAATTGCCCCTAGAAGAAATCATATGCATATCCTTGTGCACTTGACACTAAGGCTAATAGGCAGAGAAGTGCCAAAGGAGCAAACGCCTAAATCTTCATGGTTTTAGGAGCTTATAATTTTTGTAATGTGATGCTGCTGAATATGTTCCTGAATGTATTTATAGGGCCTTTTTGGAGGAATACGAAATGGCATAAAAATATATTCCATACATACATAATATTTAAATTGAAATACTTTGAATTTCAGAATTGAGAACACGAAGTAACTAATGGTAATGAGATGGATATACCTTGTCCTCTAAACCAAACTTTTGTTCAAAGGTATATCATTCATCATTTTTCTCTTTTTTTTCAAATTAATTTTAATTTTTTTTCACTTATCTATTAAAATTTCATTGTTAATTAATAAATAATATGGCCTAAATTATGTGTTTACACAAAAAGAATATCTAGATATTGTCTTTTCAACAAAACAAGGACCAATTAATTGTCACTACTTTGGTGAGCACAAAGAGGGAACGGAAATTGCATTTTATTACACGAAACTTCATTAATATTCATATGGCAGTTGCCATTTTATATGTAGCTTCTTTTTTTTTGTGCTTCCATTGGCAAAGAATACAGAATTATTTTATTTTTTTGAAAAAAAAAGAAAGACATAATGAGACCTATTCTAAATCATAAGGTCATACCTTTAAACTACTGGTATTTTACAGTTCAACTCAATACGTGTGCATTTCAATTTTAAGTTGTTCCATGTAATTTATTGTTCCGGCAAAGGAGATTATATACTAGCTAAGGTGTACAGTACCAGCCACAGATGAACATCTTTCAATTGAACATATACTTACATTCCCATGAGCATAATATCATTAACTTGTGAAGCTTTACTTTTATATGTTATTTTCTGAATTTCGGTTCTATGTGACATTTTACTTTGTTTTTTTTCTTGTGTATGAAGTTACCATCTTGGCAGTTCGGTTTTTTTTTTTATTTCCATTTTTTTTTCTTACGAGGTTTGACGTTCTAGACTTATTCAGATTGGCATTTCCCTAATTGATTTCTGAAAGAAATAATTTAGAATGACTAATCTAATTGAATCACTTGCTTTTTTTTTTTTTTTAAGTATTCCACTGTTTGAAAATTTATAACCTGACACTAATATAATCCCGCTACGTTGAGTATATATTATAACTTCTTGTTCTTTGCAGATTGGCAAATTTCGGAGGGTTGATGCCTAATTAATGACATAAATCCTAAAATTTGATTTTTACATACACACGTAGATATTTAACTATAGAAACTAAAGCAATCAACGAGTGCTTAAGAAAATCGAACCATATTTTTTCTTTTTTACTTCAGTAATTCAACTTTTATAGGTTTGGGATGAATTTGAGAACATTCACAAACTAGGTAAACCAACAGCAAGCAGAGTTTGATGTCTTTGATGTATTCAGGCTGTAACTAAGTTGGTACTTTTGAAAGTCAGGATAGCACAAGTGTCCTCTGTTGGCGACATTTGTTTCTGTCTCAAGCAACATAAACAGCTAGAAGTCTAGAACAACATTGGTTATTTTTTCAAAGATGTATATTTTATATATTTACTTTTTAAGAGATTCATCTTGTGTCAATCAGTGTTATGATTTGGATTCAACGTCATATCGTATCTTGATATTTAATCTTATGATAGTTCTCATTGCTAAGGTGAATTTGTTGTGTTGTCGATATTTTTGTTAGCTACATTTTATTGATATACGTCTTTGTTGTTTACTTGATGTGATGTTAATGTTGTTGGCGTGATGATGGATGCAACAGTTTTTTTTTTTTTTTTTTTTTCAAAATACGTCTTTGTTGTTAATATCTCTATATCTAACTCTATCTCTATCTCTATTTTTCTATTTCTTATAAACGCACGGATCCAAGAAGAGTTACATACTAGATCTAGCGTGTATATGTTCGATTGATTTGATATGTGGTTGGATATCAATCACTAGACGAAAGGACAATATATATTAATTTTCCATCTAATAAGGAAACAAATTGAGCAACATATCTACTTGTATCGATGGTAGATTGAATAACATATCTTTATCGTTTAATATCATTATTATTATTATTATTATTTGCCCACATATGAGGGCATTTTTGCTAGTACAAAAAGAGGTTGAGTGATGAGATATCAGGGAATTCAATTTCAATATCGAAAGGGGTTGGCAGAGGAAGAATATATTTGACCAATATTCTTAATGTTAAATATATAAAACATTTCATTCCCAAGTAAGGCAGCGCATTGAATGCATTATCAATATATATAAAATAATATTAAATACGAACTAGGGCGTCCTATATTAGACCATCTAATAATATTGTCACAATAATCGTAGAGTCGCCATTACAATTCACTTTTTATTAAAAATAAAAAGATATATGTATCATTACAGAGCAGCAGAAACTCTCTGTTTATTAATTGGGGAAAACAATGGAAAGAACAGTAGAATTGTTCTTTCGAAAACGTTTAATATTGAACTTCTTTTTCATCTTGGCCTGAGAAACATTAGAAGGTTGGGAAGATGATGGAAGAACCACAAGCACCAGTAGGGAAAACAGGGCAATCAATCAAAGTTGTGCCAGAATGGTCGACACAGATGTAGACCTGATACAATTGGTACCGACCTGATGCATCCTTGTTGCACTCGATCCAAGGTACATGACCAATACAAGCGGTGATTGCATTCTTAATGCTGGTTAAAGTATAGGACCCACCGTTTGGTGAAATATCTGAAAAGATATATCAATAAATCAGCAAGTTTGATTCCTCAAAAGGCATATATAATTTTGATTTTGCAATGAAATTGACCACGGAAAACTTTTTTTTTTTGCTTAATGAAGAGAGAAATTTTTATTACTTGCAGATTTGAGGCATGATAGAACTTTGGTTGTGCTCTTGAGATTGAGTGCATCTTGGAAATAAGAGTGCTCATCCAATACTGTTTCAGAGCATGTGCCATGCTTATCCCACTCGTGCTGCCAGAATGAGGTGCTATCACTGCTCGGACATGCCAGTGATGCCCAATTTGTTTGTAGGCTGCTAACTAAGTCTTGAATCTGCAATTAAATTATCATGACTTCAACTTTACCGTTAATGATCTTCTAGTTATTTTCACATATTGGTCACTTAACCAGGTCAGTCTTCAGACTTTTACATTTCACGTTAGACATAATAAATGCGCATGCTGCAAATTGGGAGAATTAATCCCCTACCTTCAATGGGAGTTTATTAAATGCACGCGCAGCTATAAGCTAGTCATTTTAATTTATCAGTTACTTACCTTGGATAAATCGAAAGGATTGTTTGGATCACAGTTTGATGGATAGGAACCGTTGTTGTAATTCGGCCATAGACCATGAATGTCAAAATCAGACGGTGGTTTGCCGTAAGTTGGATAACAGCAACCTGAGCTAGTGTCACAGTAAGATCCGGGCCACTGTTCATAAAGAATGATGAGTAATATCCAGGTTAATTCATGGCCACATAAATAACAAATAGTAATCTAAAATGCCCCACTACCCATTTACCCCCAGCATTCAATTGTTTACCCATAAGTATTCAATGTTGTACGAAATATTTCAAGTTTGTAAAGAAAATCATTAGAAAACACTCGTATACGTATACCTGTTGAACAAAGTAGAAGAAATCGTACGCATATCCTTGTGTACTTGACACTAAGGCTAAAAGACAGAGTGCCAAAGGAGCAAATGCCTCAATCTTCATGGTTTAGTTTTTTGTTATTTGTCTTTTATTATATTTTTTTGTGATTTCAATGTTGTCCGTCATGTACTTATAGGGCCTCTTTTAAGCGAATATGAAATGGCATAAATTATATTCCTTATATATAGATTATAAAATTTGAATTTCTTTGAATTTAAAATTGAGATAATGAAGTAACCAATGTAATGAAATGGACATACCTTGCTCTCTAAACCAACCGTATGCTCTAAGCCAACTTTTCCATTTTTTTTCTTTTTTCCTTTTCTTATCCAATTTTAAAAATTCCAAATTTATTGAAATTTAACCGTCCCGTTAATTAATTAAGCTAAACTCTGCGCATACACAAGATGAATATCTAGATGGTGCCTATTTGAACCAACAATTTGTTTGCATTTTTTAACTTTTCTGTTATCATTGTCAAAACAAATATTGAAAAACTTCTTTAAAGAAAAGAAAGACATCAATATGAACTATTTGATTAACTAGCATAAACCTTGGGACTAATGACTAATGATATTTCATTTATGTACTGTTCAATTTGAACTTGTTCCTTATATTTTTTTTCCCAAGAGAGAGTAGCAAAACAGATTATACAATAGCTATGGTCACAGCGGGAACCGTACAAATTGGACCAGCGAAGATGAGCATCATTCAAAATATACTTGACTTTTTTTTTTCCCCTTTATTATTGTGCAAGGCGTATATATACCTACATTTCTGTATGCAAAACATTAATTAGTGAGCATTTTTTAACACGTCATTTCATGAATTCAATTTTTTGTAACATTAATTGCTTTGTTTTCATGTTCTTATGTATGACGCCATTACAATGGCATTTTTATTTTATTTTCTTTTGCTAGGTTCTATTGACTTATCAGATTAGCATTTCACTAATCGATTCCCGAAAAAATGAAATAAGAATACGTGACTTATTGCAATTACATTTTCAAACCCACCCTCCCCCACAAAATATAAATAAATAAATAAAACAAGACTTCAGAATTGGATGTGTAAACCCTCTCACATATAGAAATTGACTTCTTCTTGTTTCCGATCACATCAACGCCAGAGCCTCGTCCACATATATTAATTAATATTTAACTGTACAAATGAAAGCAATTAAAGAGTGCTAATTAAACAGGAACCATTTCTTTTATCTAGTAATTCAAATTTAATAGTTTTGAATGGAAAAACTTGAATTGAGAAAAATCACAAACAGGAAGTTTGCAATTAAGAACGCGTAAAGCAACAGCGTATAGAATTCACTATATCATTCCTTATTCTAAGCGCTTGCTAAGTCATAAGTTTAGATCATCAGATGCAGGCTTACACTACTTTTAGTGGCATTAGAGTACTTTTTTTTTTTTTTTGAGGGGTAAATAGCCCGTAGGCTGGCATTAGAGTACTTTGTGTGTGTAAGTGTGTTGGATGGTACCTCTTATTCTTAATTTAATATATTCACCCTAACACCGTCTAAAAGATTACCATGTGTATGATTGGTGTTTCCTTTTCTTTTCTTTTTTTTTTTTTGTGAGTAAGATTGTATGTATTAGTTTATTCCTATTAACCGTGTGATTACATGAATATTTTGTTTAATTTCCGTTCACCAGCATAATGTTTAAAAAAGTTCATTAACTATGACAAGTTCAGAAACGAGCTTCATTTAAATTCTGGCAAAATTCGAACCCACCCAATAGAAACTCGTTCAACTTAAATTAAAAACAAATTGGGCCCAATTCAAAACAAAGCTGAAAGCCCAAATATGGGCCTAAAACCAAATCTTTTTTGGGCCGAAAATATTAATTCTGAAACAACAGGGTTCTCATAGCAAGAATCCTTTTTAACTAAACCAAAATGAAGGGACTTAAGTGGAGAGCTGGGAATTTCTGGGCCCCCTCTTGTACTTACTGGAGAGTAGCGTATGACCGTCGCTCGATTTTAGTTTGTACCCCAACAGATTTGTATGGACTAAATTGTATTGCCTTTCGTGCAGCAAGTCTAATTCGTACTAAATTGTATTGCCTTTCGTTCAGCAAGTCTATGTATCATTACTGTTGATTTTTAATAAATTATTTTATTACAAAAAAAGTAAATTAACTTACATTATTGTTAGAATATGGGGCTGTGACCCACAAATCATGGTATCTCTCAGGAATTAATTAATAATAGCTTGTTAAAAACGCTTGGTTCGCGTTCTTGATAAGGAACACATGGAAGTTGGACAGTCACTCAGTTACTCCTTTGACGTTACATTTTATTAGAAAAATTACAAGAGGAGACTTCTGGAGTCTGTATAGGATTCTCTTGCTTGCTTTAATCCCCAAATCCCTACTTTCCTAAAATGGAAGTTGAACACCTGACATGGATTGGTTTCATTTTCCTCACAGGCAACTCTGCCATGGCTATCTACAGATCCAAAGACGACTTCTACAGCGTATCTTTTGTTATAGTGGCCTACTTGAATTTGCTGCTGCTTTTCTGGTGTCTCCGATTGTTTCAAAGAGCAGGCCAGAACGCACCTCAAAGGCCGCGTATTAAGGCATATGTATGGTCTCTCAGTACTCTGCTCACTTGTATGTTTTCTTATAAAGTCGCTGCGATTATGCCGTGGCCGGTTGATTTGGTGGTTTGGGGCTTGGGCTCATCTGTGGTTATTGGTGGATTTTACGTTTTCTTTCTGTATAGAGATGGTAATTAGTATTATCTAAACTAAAGGGTTTTGTGTATAGTGTAAAGTGTAAACTGTACATGTTTTTGCAGTTTATTTGTTGTAATCTGAAGTAGGAAAGGAGGGTTAGTTAATTGGCTTTTAGTGTGCTGAGGATGTAAATATGGTATGTTTTTGTGTGCTGGAGTGGATGAATTTTGGGAATGAATGATTGTAAATATTTTTGTATATATTGGTATGATATATCGTATCATGATTCATGAGCAATAAATTGCATAATTGCACTGGAAAATTCCAGCTTTTTTAAATTGACGTCATAATTTATTTGTACGTACTTTTAAGTGCTGAAATGGCGTTAGATCTTTGGTAGAACCACTACAAGAAAAACGGTTTATAGCTAGATATTTGCAGCTAGATTTTTCATTTACCAACATAGTTGGTGTTATTGCAAGATAATCCTGCAAGATAATTTTCTGATGTAGCTAGGATGTAAAAAAACCAATGATATTGCAAGATTTTTCTAATCTTACAAGGAAGGATACCATAATTATTGCTAATTTTAATTTCCCACAAAATTTCTTTCACAGGTAGTGGCACAAAATAGATTTGGTAAAAAAAATTTCCCTCCTTTTTTTCCTAGAAGGACGGCGCCAAAGGATTGTATAATACGGTTTTGTAAAAATTCAGTTTGTATAGGTTTAGAGATACTAATGCAAAAATTATGAAAAAATAACTTTTAGTATATCTATCGTGATATAAAAATTATGTAAATATAATACGTATGTGATTTATTGCATGTGTTGGTGGATATCTATCGTGATATTTAATATTTTTGTTATCATGATTTTGTCCTCCAGTCATATGTATCATCGAAATTTCAAAATAATTGAGGCTTGGTGCATGCATTTAATTAAAATATTATTCACGAAAGAGTTTATTTTGGATTAAAGGAGGATATATGAAAACAAAAATTTGTATTATATTTAAACTGTTGGCTTTTATGCCACGTATGCCGCTCTAAATTTCTATAGGAGTATTTTGAGAACAAAATTCTTTAATAAAATTTCGATATGATTTGTCTCAAAACATTCTACATAATTGAAATTAAAATAAATCTTTAATTTAAAAGACATTTTTAAATTTGCAAGACTATGCGGGTGTAGCAAGGAATTTATCTTTGAAAGACATTTTTAATCTTGCTATAGTTGAAATAAAAAAGTGTACTGAGAAATTCATTTTGCAAGACTATCTACGATCTTTACCAACACACTAAATAAGTCTATCAATAGGCCTTTGCAACACCGAGTTATGCAAAGACTATAAGAAGTCTTCCAAAGAAATTTTGCAAGAGTTTTTGGAGCATGTTGGAAGAGAATCATGTCTACGTAAAAGCCATCTTTGTTGTAGTGAACCATTCCCGAACGGAAGTCTTCAATTGGGTCCACTATGCATCATTAGAGGTCCCATGTTATTGTGACGGAAGATGTTTTTTGGGTCAAGTATTTAGACTTGTTAAACTATACTTTATTAAAAAGTCTCCCACGATTTCGTTCGTCCATTTGGACGAACAGTTTAGATTAATGGTGGTTGGAATATGGATGCTAAGCTAATTAACATCTCTGATCGCGGTGTAACACCTGTTAATAATTTTATGAAACAAGCTTGAATTGTTGGTTTATTGATTTTTATTCTTATTGATCGAATTCAATTTACAGAGAATTTACACGCCTTTTATAGGCCATGGCTAATGGTAAAATAAATTAGCCGTTACTAGTCATAACGGTCAACAATAAAGCAACCCTTTTTAAATAAATAAAAAAGGTGGAGGGCTTATTGGTAAATTAGCCAATGATGATTTAATCTGAGACTATTAGTTCCTTAATCACTCGTTTTCAACACTCCCCCTCAAGCTAGGTTTGTAGATATCATACAATTCTAGCTTGCATGAGATATCTTCAAAGGTTTTGATGCTTAATCCTTTCGTAAAGATATCTGCCAATTGATCTTTGCTCTTGACATATGGAGTCTCGATCTCTTTGGCTTGGATTCTTTCTCTAATGAAGTGGCAATCCACTTCTATGTGTTTGGTCCGCTCATGAAAGACGAGATTTGCCGCAATGTGTCTTGCCGCTTCATTATCACAAAACATCTTCATTGGTTCTTTATGTTTGAAATTCAAGTCGGCTAGTAATTGCTTGATCCACGTCAATTCACTTGCAGTGGTTGCCATAGCTCGATACTCTGCTTCTGCGTTTGATCGTGCCACGACATTTTGTTTCTTGCTTTTCCATGTGACTATATTTCCGCCTACAAATGTGCAATAACCGATTGTCGTTTTTCTATCGAAATTCCGGCCCAATCTGAATCGGAATAGCCACATATAGCATTAGTACCATTTTTTCTCATCCAAATTTCCTTTCCAGGAGTACCTTTTAAATACCTTAAAATTCTATTAATGACGTCTAAATGAGGTGTTCTTGGTGCATGCTGAATTTACTAATTTGGCTTACGGCAAAAGATAGATCCGGTCTTGTAACGATTAGGTAAATTAATTTACCAACAAGTCTTTGAAAATGACATATGTCCTTTAATTTAATGGTTCACATTTTTCATTATCAAGTTTTTCATTTACATCTATTGGAATTTTGACCGGCTTACATCCTAATTTACCGGTCTCTTTAAGCAAATCAAGAAGATATTTTCTTTGAGATATGAATAGCCCTGTTGATGAATGGGCTATTTCTATTCCAAGAAAATATTTTAATTTGCCTAAATCTTTAATATCAAATTTTTGTTTTAGGTTCTTTTTGACACTGTCAATTTCTATAAGGTTATTTCCAGTTATGATTATGTCATCGACATAAACTAAGACCACGCTGGTACCATTGGTATTGTGCCTAACAAATAATGATGTATCAACTCCACTAATTTTAAAATTACAAGATAATAAAAATTGAGAGAGTTTGCCATACCATGCCCTTGGAGATTGTTTTAATCCATAAATAGATTTTTTAACCTACACACAAGGTTAGAAATATTCTCCTTTTTGTGGCCCGGGGGTAGAGTCATATACACTTTTTCTTCAAGTGTTCCTTGAAAAAAAGCATTTTTTACATCCATTTGATGAAGGGTCCAATTATTATTTACCGCTATGGAAAAAAGTATCCAAACGGTATTCATTTTGGCCACCGGTGCAAAAGTTTTATGGTAATCAATATCATAAGTTTGGGTATATCCTTTGGCAACTAACCTAGCTTTGTACCGTTCTATGGTACCATCACTATGGTATTTAATTTTGTATAAACATTTACAACCAACCGGTTTTTTCTTTTTTGGTAGTTCACACAATTTCCAAGTTTGATTTTTTTTTCTAAGGCATTGAGCTCTTCTTCCATTGCCTTACACCATTTTGGATTGTTTTTTGCTACCTCATAATTGGTTGGTTCCTCAATTTTAGACAAGGAATTTAAGAAGGCATAATGTTCACGAGATACATTATCATAAGAAATGTAATCTTGGAATTGGATATTGTACCAAATAAGTGACAAAATCCCTTAATCTTGTGGAAGGTTGAGGTTGTCGACTTGATCTTCTCAATGACATCTCTTGCTCTTGAATTTCGTCATCCTCCTCAATGTGTTCTTCTTGTTCGGTTTCTTCAAGTTATTCATTTCGACTTTCTTCACTTTGTAGGCATTCTTCATTTTCTTCTTATGATTCTTCACCTACAATATTTCTTGATTCTCTTCGAAACTCATTTGTTTCGATGTTAGTAATACATGGATATATAAAGTCATTTGGAAGAATATTTTCAACATTATTTTCTATGCAATTTTTATAAAAAGGTTCATTTTCAAAAAAACTAACGTCTCTAGAAATGTAAAGTTTTTTTATTTTTAGGGTCATAGCACTTATACCTTTTTTTCTCAGAAGAATACCCAACAAAAATAGTTTTGATTGAGGTAAAATCAAGTTTGTCAATTTTTTTATTGTGCACAAAACATTTGCATCCAAAAACTCTTAAATGACTAATATCTAATTTTCTACCATAAAGAATTTCTAAAGGGCTTTTAAAATCTAAGATGGCACTTGGCAACCTATTTATCAAATAGTTGTGGTTAAAACGACATCGACCAAAATTTTTTTGGAACATTATTTTAAAATAAAAGTGACTTAGTAACTTCTAAAAGATGACGATTTTTCCTTTCGGAAACACCGTTTTATTGAGGGGTATAAACACAAGTAGTCTGATGCAAAATACCTTTTTGTTTAAGAAAATAAGAAAAAGTTTGGTTAAAATATTCGGTACCGTTGTCCGTTCTCAAAATCTTAATTTTTTTTCTCAAATTGATTTTCAATAAAATTCACAAAGATTTGAAAAATGCAAGAAAACCTCACTTTTATTTTTCATCAAATACAACCAAGTGGCTTTCGAAAAATCATCAATAAAAATAATAAAATATCTAAAATCATTGTAAGAAGTTATAGGGGCCAGACCCCAAACGTCGGAATGAATAAGTTCAAAAAAATCATTACTTTTAGAATTAGAGTTAGGAAAAGGAGGTCTAGTGTGTTTTGCAAGTTTGCAAGTTTCACAATTTCTACAATCTAAATTAGAGAAATTAAATATTTTGTTTAAAATTCTATCGGAAGAATGTCTAACACGCTTGTGCCAAAGTTTACTCAAATTTTCATTTTTACTAGCTTTGAAAGCAAATCTATTACTATTCAAAAAATAAAGACCGTTTTCAAAGAAACTTTCACCAATCTTTTCTTTTGAAAGTAAATCTTGAAAAATAACACTTTTTTTTAAAATTATTTCGCAATTCAAATCTTTAGAATTTTGCCAATGGACAACAAATTAACGGAACAATTTTCAACGTAAAACACATCTTGTAAAAATTTTTTTGATAAAATACTAATCATACCCCAACCTTTAATTTTGATTTTTTCATTATTTGCTACGGTAAAATATTGTTCACTACTAATGGTCCGGTAATTTCTTAACAAGTTTAAATTTCCTGTCATGTGATCGGTAGCACCAGAGTCAAGAATCCATTTGGTCCAATTTTGAGAATCAATTTTTGTTGAATTGCCAATGGCCGAACATTTGTTTTTACTTTGATAATTCTGGTCACCATCATTTAATTCGAAAGGGCCTCCAAATTGGTCCAACCTGTTCGGCCTGTTCAAAGAATTAAATATTAAGGTTTGGGAAATTCTGGAGTCCGGTCAAAATTATATTTTTTACCAATTTATGCGGGTCTGTCAGAGGGTGAAATTGGGCCCGAAGAGACCGGATGACAGAATTGCTATAAAGGTTTAGATAAACCTTGGCCTATATGGCCCATGTAGCTATCCAGTAAAGATGCTAGAGCGGCTTCAATTCGATCAATTCTCTTCCTCCTCGAATTCAACAAGTCCGAGTCGTTCGATCCTGTTGTGGATGCCAATCCATTCTCCCCCTTTCGCCAGACCTTAGCTGCATCGCCTCTCGACCTATCTCTTCCCTCAACTTGCCGAAGCTCAGGGTGAAGGATCCAACAACGACCTGGCCTGACTTTCTGCAGTGGTCTTGACTTTCTGCAGTGGTCATAGCACTTGTCATCGCTATCGCTCCCCTTTTCTCCTTCGCACAGATCCAGGCTAGGATTAGTATAACAAAGGCTGGCGCTCAGATTTTGTTCAATATGGGATTGGTTTTGGCTTAGATTGAGGTAATCGATTTCTCCTTTTGTTTGAGAAATTCTTTGCTGCTGACATTAGTTTTGAGTGTTTCTTGGTTTCTGATTCTGGTTTTGAGTTGAGAGTTCTGTCATGGAAATTTTCTCGTTTTCTTCGTTGAATTGGCTCACAATCTTTGCCCAAGTGAGAGTAGGTCTCTCTTTGATTTGAGTGGGCGTGATTTTTGAGGAAGAGGCCTCAACCATTTGAGCAACTCCTCTCGATCTTCACGATTTTACTGAACAATTTTCTGGTAAAAAGTTTTCTGAAAAGAACAGATATGAAATTGTACAAGTTTTTAGAGAAGTAGATACTGGTGTTTGATTTTAGAAGGAATTGAATGAGGTTTTGCAGAAGCTGGACCAGATACGCTCTGATACCATATTAATTATATGAAACAAACTTGAATTGTTGGTTTATTGATTTTTATTCTTATTGATCGAATTCAATTTACAGAGAATTTACACGCCTTTTATAGGCCATGGCTAACGGTAAAATTAAATTAGCCGTTACTAGTCATAACGGTCAACAATAAAGCAACCCTTTTAAATAAATAAAAAAGATAGAGGACTTATTGGTAAATTAGCCAATGATGATTTAATCTGAGTCTATTAGTTCCTTAATCACTCCGTTTTCAACAACACCAGTTTTGAAATAAAAGTGTCTACACATATCCAGGGCTCTCAACTGAATTTTATACTTGTATATGAACACCTACTAGATTTTGAAAACAATCCTCAAACATAAATATATGTCAATTGTTAGTTGAGTTAGCAAAGCTAGTGTTAATTAAGATTTTTAAAATCCAGAAAATCAGCCATGTACCCTTAGAATCATTGCTAATTGGAAATCTCCCTCCAATCTTTAAATTAGAAAATATTCCCTATAAACATCATTACTGGACGAAAATACCCTGCACTTCTAGTAATTCTTCTTCTTACTTTCTGCTCCGTACGTAAATGGGAATGAAATTTACGATATCAAGCAATGTTTAAATTGAGCTGTTACCACTGTTGGGCGCAGAAAGTAGGACAATAAACCAAGTGGGACATTCTTCCAAACCAAGTGGGACAATATGCAACATATTGTTCAAGCTGCAACTTATTTGCTTGAGATAATTTCTGAATATGCAACAGAGTTGATAGATCCCATTTATTTTTTTCTGTTTGCTTGAAAATCAAATTGGTACCAGTGCAGCACCCATTCTTCTTCCTATTTATATTTGTTAATTAGGGCGTGTTTGGTTTATTCACGAAAAAGGGACGAAATAGGGGTGTACGCGAACAGCTAGTTCGCTCCCAACATTTTGCCCAGTTCGAAAAATCGGGGAACAAGGAACAGGGGGTAGTTCTTGTTCGTGCTAGTTCGCGATCTGTTTGGTTTGCGCGAACAAGCTGTTCGGATAAGCTTCCAAACATAGCCTAACAAAACAAAGTTTTCATTTGTTGTGTGTTTGGTTCTATTTGTTTAACAGCATCAGTTCCTTCTCCACTTTCTGTTTTCGTTCAGTGATTTAACTTGGGGAGGAGAAAGAAAACAGTGCCTCTCCACTTTCTGTTTCGGTTCAGTGATTTGTTGTGCAGTACAGGTTAATTTGGCAAGAAACAGTGGCATGTTGAATAATTTCTAGGTGATGAGGTCATAAAGGAGTACTAGAAGAGTTTGATATATAGTTTTTTTGATATATGAAGGTGAAAGTAGTGAAGATAAATAGGCTGAGGGCAATTTCGTCCGAACTTTTGAAAAATGGATTTCAGAACTAGAAACATATTGGAAATAACCAAAAGGACAAAAAAAAATCCATACTAATGATATTTAGAGGGGATATATGGCCTAATTTTCTTGAGATATATCCAATAGCTAGATTTGAGAGATATATCCAATTAGCTATTTAGAATTTATCCAATTAGCTATGATTTGAGAGATATATGGCCTATTTTTTTTTTCTAAAATAGTTATTAATTTTTTTACTGAAACAATAAAGCAATAATGATTACGTTTATTTCAAAAAGCTAATTCACCCATCTAAATGTCGACTATATATAGAGTATTGAGAATAGTCATTGACACCGATGAGTCACATATTTCTTATCAAACTTAGCCTGAAAATTAATTTAATGATGACTTCACAAATATATTTATAAAAAAAAAAAGCTAATTCAATTAATTGATCATATTAGCAAAAACTCTTAGCTCCATAGATATATGTACCATTTGGATAGACCAACCTACAATCGGGATGTTTTTCATGCTTATGTTGTCTTGCTTTTAAAATTCAATTCCGGCGTATTTGATTTAAGAAGGGAGGGATTAGCTTTGTATGAATGCTCCAAATTTTGTACTCCATTGGCTTTAATATTGTCACTGAAGGGGACTCTCCATGTTACTCAGCTGAGTGCTTGGAATTTGGGTCTTCACTAGTACCTTCACCACTTTTTAATACTGGAATTAGCAAATCAGGAAAATATTTAAATTGAATCATTGAATAAGGGTCGCATGGAGCAGACCGGGATTAGAGGAGCGATTTAAGCAGGGAGGCGCCTAGTAAAGAGGGAGATTTGCTCTAGGCTGAGGCGGAAGCAAAGATAAAGAGGGATGGAGAAGAGAGAAATTGATGGTACCAGTAAAGAAATATCGAAGGCGAAGGGGTGGAGGAGAAAGGAAAGGCGCTGCGGAACCCTTTTTTGAGATTCTGGTCTGGCCTTCTGGGAAGAGGAAACCAAGGACAAATAAGGATGTATTCTTGGGATGTTTTTTTTTTTTTTGACAATGAAACAGTCACAGAGTCACTACGGACTCCCCTTGGGAAGCCGTGTGATCAAATAAGAAAAAAATAAAGAAAAAGAAAAAAAAGGTCAGGCAATGCTCTTCAACGTCAACATAGTTGTAAAAGAACCAAGAGGTTGAAAATCAAACAATGTTAATCAAACCGTGTCACCAGTTAAACCTGCTGTCAATCTTACCATTCTTATTATTAATACATATAAAATTCAAACGACTTGGCCAACCAGTCTTAATCAGAACTGAACTTACGCTTCAACATTATTTGTTTTTTCTTTCTTCATTCTTACGAGCTTCTCTTCTCTCTAGTGTACAAGCGACAATGATCTATTATCTCATTCTCTAAATGCACGACCAGCGTCGAGGGAGCTGTTCCTGGTGTAACCGACCAGCTAGTCACTATCCGTATGGTTTTGAAAACTCGGGCGAGTTAAATCGGACTCGGCGGAGGACGAGCCGAGTTTTCGCGAGTGGGAACGGAATCGACGTGAAACGTTGAAATAAGGCCAAATCTGATTGAAATCGGCCAAAATTGAATGGGAACTACCAATTCAACGCAAAAACCATCACTTATTGTTACCATTTCAGCACATAAACCAACTAGAAATTGGGAATTAATGTGATCCATTATGCGGTGGGGAGAGAAAGGGGAAGCACGGAAAAAAAAAAAGGGGGTAAATTAGTCGGAATGGGAAAGATGGGGACTTGGGAGAGAGAAAGGTTTGGTATCTAGGATCCAATGTGGCCATATCAATGGATAAAATGTGAAGCGGGTTAAAATGGGTCATTTTGATGACATAATATTTCCATTTTTTTTTTTTACAATTATCTAATTTTATGCTTTCGAGTATTTATTTTTTGACTAAGCTTTGAAAGAATGCTTGTTTCTAATTTTTTTTCATATTATTTTATGATTTTTAAAGGCAAACTATGCTTTTGAAATATATTATAGTTGAACAATTTTATTTTCAACAAATGTATATTATATAATTTTATATTATAGTTGATTTTCACTCATCAAATATTCACTTTATTAATTATTTTGAATAAATATTTTTTCTCAATTTTTTTCATATTTTTTTTCTAATTTTAAGAGATTAAAAATGATTATTTATGAAAATTCGAGTTTCTGATTCAAGTCATCTGAGTTTTTCCGAGTCATCTGATTCGACTCCTTCGTCTAACACTCCGAGTCCGAGCTCGAATACGAGTTTCAGAACCATTCCATACAATTCCTGCCCCTTTTGCTGCGTTTCCTCCTAAACCTTGGATGTGCATGAGGTTTTATCAGTTCAGTTTTTTCTAAAATCAATTGTAGTGTTTCAGACCATTATTTTATTCAATCACGTTAAATGCAACACCAATTGCACAGCTTATGAGCGAAAAGATTCTTAAGCAAATCCTTCGTCTCGGCTCTTCACCTCAATTTGGATTCAGAAGAGCTTGGACTTACTAGTCTTAGTATCTCGTTATCGCTCCGTAATATTAATTGATGCTAAGGGCAGATTAGTCATTTGGAATATATGTTGCTCGGAATGAAAATCCTGTTGTGTAAAGCAATTTCCCCAACCAAGCATTTTATCAATGATCAAATTTTGTACAGTGAATTGAAAATTGTCGTTTTATAAAGATAACTAGAGTGGATCATCGAGCTTCGCTCGATACATGTTGTATTCATATTATAAATGATAGAAAATTACTAATGAAGTAATGAACTTTAATTTAAGCCGAAAGGAAAAATGAGATTGCACAAAAACTAAAATTTTAACTGAGATATTATCAAGGAACAATGAGATGACACACAATTATAACCATTGACCAGCAACAAAATATATAAAAAATATAGAGAGAGAAGGCATGGAAAAAAATATTATCCTCAAAAAATCGTGTATGTTTCAAAAGAAAATTACAATATTTTCTAAATATACTCTGTTTTAAAAGGAAATATTTGCAGCTTATATCTGAGGAAAAAAGCTAACCCAGTTATAAATTATAAATATCAATCGATCAACATCAACATATCAACATAAAAAAAAATAAAAGAGAAAAATATGATTGCAACATGGTATCTTTTAAGAAATGATAGTTGGCGACAAAACAAAGCATCATACATATATATATATATATATATATATATATATATATATATATATATATATATATATATATATGCACTCTTAGTCCAAATATATATTTTATGCTCGTGTGTATTCGGATGTAATTTATTTTCTTAAACCACCATACTTATAAGCTTAGTCATTTATATTGTTGGTGCAAATTCAAATAATTTGGATAATATCAAAATAAAAAAATAAATGAAAGGAATCGAGTTATCCAGACAACGCTAGGCGCTGTCCTTAAGTGTATTATGTCTCAATGTGTAACATGAATTACAACTAAGATAATTTGGGATCCGTCACTTTTTAAGATACGACCATGAAGCAACTGATGAAAGCCTCAAAAAATGTCTAGCAAAAATAATTTAATTATTGAGAATGGATTTTGGAATAGAACTATAAGAAATATTGGAATATATTTTTTTCAAATAGAATATTTTCTTATTGATAGATCACTTTTCATGATAATTATATTTTGATGAATGAACTCAACTCCCAAACGGCTAATGGTGCCCAAATAACTTGATGATTTAATTGGCATAATAAATCACATCAATGATAATATAACGACAAAAAAGATAATGAATATTTACTTATTAGTGCATTGATAGACCAAAGCATCAACGGTAAAGAATTAATTAACAACATTATTAGATGAGTGATAAATCCAAAGGAAAACAAATAAATTGAATGAATAGATTGTAAGAACAGACAACTAAT
This sequence comes from Rhynchospora tenuis, assembly GCA_027725995.1. Lineage (NCBI taxonomy): Eukaryota > Viridiplantae > Streptophyta > Magnoliopsida > Poales > Cyperaceae > Rhynchospora > Rhynchospora tenuis. The sequence goes on from CM050888.1 coordinate 79,860,712, forward strand.
TATTTTTTAATATATTCATATCTTATTGATATGATCATGATATTTATTCATATTGCTCGGAGAAAATTCTCAGAGAATGAATTTTGAGTTTTCCAAATATATGTCCAACATAAATTACAATATTTTTAGCTTAACTATTACAAATTGACAATGGAAATGAAAATAGGAAGGGGTCAAAAAATCATAAACAAAACAATGTACTGCCAAATTATTGTCTGCCGGTGAAGCGGGTCAATTTTATGAGGAATAATACCCAGTACACAAATAGTTATAGAGCATCATGTTACAGAAATAGAAAAAAAATACTCTTTCATAATACTTGGAGTGTCGAACTATATTTAATTAAACGATCCCCACACCCACACATCTTTATTTATAACTAGGAGAACAAATCGAGCTTCGCTCGATATAAGTTTCGCTCGATGAAAATTTTGCCAAAATTTTAGTAATTGGCTATTAATAAATATGGTCCGATCATATTGTTTAGTTTCATTAAAAGTGTGATGCTCCTCTGTATCTACCGGCACCATTTACAGCCGAAAAACAGAAAAAAAAAAAAAAACTTTCAGCATAAAAAAAAGAGCATAACTGATGCAAATCAGCTACTATTTCTATCATGGCCTTTATTTTGATACCATATGACACTTTGCACCATAGGAATTGTATTTGTATTTTATTTAAAAGGAAATAAAAAATATGATTTTATTAAAACTATCTTAAAAATATTGTTCTTGAAGAATTTCAAGCCATTTTCATGTTTTAACTTCTTTTTCTGTAGTCTATTAAGCAAACAAATAAATGATTGATAGGAGCAAGCATTAACCTGGATCAAGCACAGATGTGGGGTATAATGGTAGTAAGCAAAAGAAGCAATTAATCGACAGCTTTTTAAAGGTCTACAATGTATCACTTGTGCTCAATTTAAATTTATTCCCCAACTTGATGGAAAATCATATCAAGTTATATTATTAACCAAAGAAAAATAAATCTCATTTGATGCAGCAATAGCAAAAGGAAACGTCAAATTCAACATTCAGAGCACATTAAACATGCATATTTGTTATCAATGACCAGAAAATGGGGAAAAAAATTTGATATTAGTCCCTACTTAGAAATTTTAGGTACTGATATTGCAACTAACACTTTACAGAGACATCTCGTTACACTAATTTGGTTGCGAGCAAGTAGTTTGTTTCTTTTTACAGCATTGTCTTTAGAAAAACTGAATAGATGTCTTGACCATGGTACAGTATCAGCATTTTGTGTGCTTATCTCTACCTACAGTAAAAAAATTTAAGCAATTAAACACAAAAGAAGCACCAAATTGTTGTATTAGATTTTCATTCTCTCCTCAACGAAGGATACAAAGTAAAATAACTCTATAATAGAACCAACCAAATTTGTGCAAAAACTACAACATATTTAGTCTATTTGGCCAACACAGTGAACCGACATCCCTTCTCATGGTGATGCCAAAAACAAAAAAGCCAGTTAAATATGTGAAATATTTTATTTGAAAACCACAAAGAAAACTGAAATTATATAGGTCCTGCAATACCACATAATATCATGTATACATCAAATGTCAGAAATAATCCATGATACCAAATGAAATATTACGACTATCCCCTTCCATGTGTTTGACTCAACAAATGCCTCCTCACTACTTTATGAAGAATGATTGGGAGTTAATATATTTGATGAAAAGATAGACGGTCTAACTGATATGCTTTACGAAAATTAAGAAAAAAAAATGAAAGAAAGGTATATAGAACGAACCATCTTTCTTCAAACTGGTGATCCCCGAGTTATATCCTTTTAACTGGATATTCAATCTCTATAATTCTGTGCATAACAAACAACAACTTAATTAATAAATAGTTACAAAATGAAAGCAATTTTTATGTAAAGAAAATCTTATCAACAAAGGAACCTTATTAAAAGTAATTATATCAACAACAGTTGAGTTGAAGCTCAAAACTATCATAAAACATAAAAATAGTATACCTCTTTGTCTACCAGTACAAAGTTCATGCCCCAGACATTACCATTTTTTTTTCATAAAACTAACCAAAACAACTCTTTGACACCCACATATTTATTCGATTGATTCATTTGATCTCTCATGTACACATCCAATGGATTTTCAAGTAAAGGAAGCATCTTTGATTCCTGCATATATTTAGATTTATACAAAATTAATTATATGAATGGGCATATCTGATAATTAACAAAACGCAATATACATACTCTCAGCTTAGGGCTTTTAATTATAACAAATATCAGAAAAATGGACAATCCAAACTGATATTTTTTAAAACTGTACTTAAATGTATGAGTTTTAGCTTCTGTATTACTGAGCTGAAAAAGATAGATTGATTGCATGAGAGCTGCTACAAAGTCTCAATAAATAATAATAATAAAAAAAATATGGCAAAGAAATATGAAAAGGAGAAAGTGATACCTCTTGTGTGTTCCTCAAATTCAGAACTTCTCTATGTTTCCACCTCAATGACGGTTGGGTAATGACAAATAGATAAACTGATCTATGTATCAGGGTATAATCTGAAAAAAAAGATCAATTAATCAATATATATATGATGATTTTATAATCATTTTCAATAATTATATCTGACTCCATTGACTAATAGAATCCACATGTCAAGTTTCTTTGAACTTTTAATTATAATGCATAAATCTTCCAGAAATGCCCTTAGTAGATACCAGAAGGGGAAAAGAAAGCTGGACAATTTTTTTAAATATCTCACAGTAAAAATGATCCTATAGACTTGCATTATGATAGCTTTATTAGCATGCATATTTTAAATTGGCAATTAAATATTTATTTTAGTATCAATCTAAGGGCCTTCAAATGTGAGCAAAAAATTAACAGATGTATGCATACATGATAAGCAAACATCATAACAACCATAGGGCCATTACAATAATTATACCTCTTTATCTTTCTCTTCTCTCTGCCAACATGTCATCCTATGCAACAAATTGATATATGTCATCCCTTCCAATCATAACAGCCAACGCTTCCAATCATGCACATGTGCTATTTTTTAGGATGGTCAAATAGACAAATTGAATACATGCACTCTTGCAATTTCTTAATTGAAATACAAATTGTATGTTACTCTTATTAAATGTAGTTTAATAAAAAAATTTAATTGCATATAAAAAATGAAGACTTTACGAAATGGTCTCACCTAGTGAACCAACATTGAAGTAAAAAAGATGGCCGTAATGAAAACCACCCTCTATTTCGAATGCTCAGTGTGTGCATCACTCTCCATCATTCCTGAAAATATATAGTGGAACCAATTGAAAAGTATAATAAGCTTCTCAGTTAATTTTAATTATTTGTCTTCTCATGTCAATTCACATCCTTAAGTAACAGGCAATGAAGCTAAAACAAAATAAAGAATAACTAAAAAAGGTATGGAGTAGCAACAAATATTGTATCAACTTATATTTGGAAATATTTGTCATGGGCATAATATCAAGCACCTAATGGACAATATTTTATCAACACAAATATTATTAGTAAATGAAGCTGAATAGCTGCTCATGCACAAAAAGTCACAACCAAAACAAATCAAGCATCAAATGGGATCAGCTTCTAAAATTAAGTTGCCTTATTGGCTCATTGCTTAACAACAAATCCAATGTTACATGAGAAGCACAAAGTAATTTCACAGAGCATTCTTCATGCCATTTCAAGCCAAATATAAAGCTGATTTTATTTTCTTCTATGCACAATCTGATTAAAGAATAAGCGCCTCTTACCTTTGGAACTGGCTCTTCTGGGCTTTGAACTTGTGGTTTATTTGCCACTTTTGCTCAAGCTTGAACTCGAGCTGCTCTAGCAATAACTGACTCATCAAATTGCTCTTGCCTGAACATAAACTGCTTCAACTTTTAGCGAATCCAAGTACAAATTTTATTACTATCTATATCCTTGTATATTCGAATTATTTATTGTCTGAGATGTTACCAATATTGCCAGCCTAAGGGCATGGGAATGAAATGCGATTTTGGAACTACAAAAATATTCCCATAAAATAAATCAAATTTTTGAACTTCTATTACCTAATTCCTAGAAAAAATTGAAAAGATATAGAAAAATTACTAACCATGATTTATTTTATGAACTTCTAATACCTAATTCCTAGAAAAACTTTAAAAGATATAAAAAATTTACTAACCAAGACCTGGATTTAGAGGCTTGTGCTATGTTACCTACTAATCGCCAATTAACAAACATCTGTTCCTACATATCCCAATTTCATTTTCTCGGAACCACCTCCAACCAAAGGGATCAACTTCCTCTGTACTAACTACTAACCAGATCTGACTGCTTAAACAACCAGACCACACCATTCACCTCCAACAGATCATTTGACGAGTACTTGTCGCCTCACCAGCGAAGTGCCACGCGAATCACCGCCACTCCTCCAGGCTTCAACATCCTCTGATCTCCCCCACAAACTTGTCAGGATACAACACGCTGGAGAATTCGAAATCGAAGGTATCAGACTCTCCCTTTCATTTGTGAGAAAAGAAGAGAGGGAGGCGAAGAAGGGTTGGGATGAAGGGATGGTGTCAGAGGAGGACAGCGTTGGGAGGTGGGAGGAAGATGCAACGTGGAGAATTTTTTTTCTCTGCGAGAAAGAAAATACTACAGTTTGAAGAGGTTAGGGGAAGAGCCGAGTAGGAGAGGTTTTGGCGACAAACGGATCTAGGATATTTTGCTGGAATAGATCGGTTGTAGAAGAGAAGGAAGATCGGAGGTAGGGCCAGCTTGACTTGACAAGAAAGGAGAGGCAGGAGGGCGGCGTGCAATGCCACCAGAGGAGGAGAAGAGAAGTAATGATGGTAGAGTTTCTCTGATTAGCAAAAATTAGGGAGGGGACGGAAAAATAGAGAGAAAATTAAAAGTTTTCATATAAATCGTATACCGGTGAAACGGGTGGTGGTTTGCGAGATATATGACTCAACACACAAATGGTTACAAACTATACTGGCGGTCAGTGAAAAAGACATTATCGCTAAGCTAATCAAGGATTACCGTGTCTTCTTATACTTCACAAATTAATCACTGACACCCACGCAAATTTATCTATATTTTAGATATTGATTATGTACATGGATCGTTTGAAGTCGTGCTATGAAGATAATTATGACAAGGTCTAATGGCAGGTATGTGGAATATATGGAAGTTGCGGTGTGCTGTAATTTTTGAAGGCAAGACGATAAGTATACATGAAACCTTGCGGACGACAATCCAGGATTATAATGTTTGGATTAGTAATTGTAAATAGGATTTTCTTTTTTGTTTTTTTGGGTTACCTTGTACAAATTACAACTTCCGTTCAATGAAAATGTAGGATGAGATTTCGTCTCCCCACCTTAAAAAAATTTTAAAAATAAAAAAAAATTGTCGATCTGACTAAATCCTTAAATGGAACTTCTCAATCTATATCAGAACCATGTCTCATGTATAGAATATCAAGATTGAAATATTCGCTGAGAAAAATATTTAAATCGAACCTTTGAAAAATACAAAAATTATCTAGTTTTAACAATTTGTATATTGCGTATATCTAATTGGATAAGGCAATAATTAACAAGTAAACATTTTTTACCAGAAGAGGAAATTTTAAGAAAGTTTTGAAATTTTATTTTTTAACCAAGGCAGAAGTAAGATTTCAAAGAAATCAATTATTGTTAAGCATCTTAAACAGTCTTTTCAATATCATACCGACACTCTACCGGCCTAGTTACCGAAATATGGTATTTTCCGGTATTTTTCTGAAATTTTCCGGTATTTTCTCTCACAATACCAGATACCTCCATTTCGGTCACTGTTCTGGTAGACGGTATTATCGGAATTTTTGGTAACCGTTAAGATATTGAATACACTGCCTTAAAATAATATATATCTCGAGGTCTGGTTGGCAAGAAGCCAACAGCAAAACTTTATTAAGAAAAAATTAAAGGTTTTGTATCTATTACCGGCCATTTTAGGAAATAGTATAATAGATTATATTTAGATTCTAGTTTGCATCAAAATCAGATCTATTAGATATTATTTGATATTATGTATCTTTTCATATTTCTTAGTTAGCTAATAGATAGACAATTGATATGTTGCTATATGTGCTAAGCACTATATAAAGGAGCTGAATATTGTATTAGAGAATTAAGCAGAAATTAATAAAATTAGTCTTCTCTTTATCTCAATCTCTCTTCTCTATTCTCTCTTCTAAATCATACCAAAGCTCGTAACAATTTGGTATCAGAGACGAAATGATCCAAACCAATCAAAATGTCCAATGAAAAGATCCATCCCTTCGATGTCGTTGCTGCCTTCCAACAACTTCTCAAAGGTCAGAACGAGATCATGCGTCGCTTGTCTCTGGTTGAAGGTCGTTTGCTCGCCTTAAAGCGATCTTCAAAAACCAATGAGAACCATCGTCCACAATCTCATGCCACTGCTGATTTGGCTAACCCAACTAAACATATGCACCTTTTCACCGCTGATTTGGTTAATCCAACTCAACGGATGCCCCTTTTCACCGCTGGCCTCTTAGATCCTCTTCGCAAGGATGACGAGTTACATAAACATTCTGACCTGCACGTTTTCGAGCATCGCTATCCCACGACCCTTGTCAGCAGTATTCTTCTTAAACAACCTGAAATGCTAGCAGTACTTACACTGTCAGAGTCTGGACCATATCAACGTTCTTTATATCGCCAAACCCTAGTTGAGATGGCTCAGAGACATCAAAAGGTTTTGTGCTTCAACTGTGATGAGTTATACACAAGGGGCCATAAGCCCAAGCGATTATTATGGCTAAAGGTCGGGGACGATGATGACCATGAGAATTCATCATTGCTGACTACCAATGACCATGGATAATATCAACATTTTTTGCCTTTTTTTTCAGCTTGAGGACAAGTTGATTCTCATTAAGGAGGGAAGTGTTACCGTCCATTTTAGGAAATAGTATAATAGATTATATTTAGATTCTAGTTTGCATCAAAATCAGATCTATTAGATATTATTTGATATTATGTATCTTTTCATATTTCTTAATTGGCTAATAGATAGACAATTGATATGTTGCTATATGTGATAACCTCTATATAAAGGAGCTGAATATTGTATTAGAGAACTAAGGAGAAATCAATAAAATTAGTCTTCTCTGATGAAAGAATAAAACCTATGTCAAATAAATTTATAACGTAAGACTTACCTCACTAGTCATTCTGGTAAAGTTCTAGGGTCGAACCCACAGGGACGGATTGATTGAGTACTGGACTTAAACTTTCTTAAAAGCTAGACAGAAGGTTTTTGTATGAGTTTTGGGAATAAGAAGCAATCAAGTAAAATATAGCAAAAAAAGATAAATAAACTAAGAATAAATAATAAAATATTTTTGGATTGTTTTTATAATTTTTCTGGACTCAAACAGATGCAAGAAAATGTCCTAGAGGCAAGCGTTCAATTAGTTTAGCTCTAAGGCACCTCTGCCCACAATTTTCACCGGGACAAAGGGGTATTTCGGACCGAAACAGACTGATTTCGGATCGAAACAGACTGATTTCGGACCGAAATCAGTACTGGATGGGTCAAAAATCTGCCTTAAACCTACTGTTCCGACTTGATAATTTTACAGGATATCATGTGAAGGTTACTAAGCGACCAGACCTTAATCCTAACCTCAGCCGTCGCCTTTTGGTTCTGATTTAGGTTTGATGTCGGGTTTTACCACAAAAACATCCAATTCTATACTCACGTATTAGAACTAAAATGTTTAGGAATATTTAGTTGGATTTCTAGAGATATTTAAAATCCTGTCGGTTCATTTAAAAGTTACACCTTTCGGTCGTTAACTAACCTACTCTTTCGAGCGTTGGTTTATCTCAATTACTTGATCAATTAAAAGCCTAGTCTAGTTTCATACCCTAAAGACGTCACGACTCATCTATAGGTAAACATTAAAGTAAGCAATTAATTAAACCAAGCATAGACAATAATTCTCAACTAAATAAATCACATAATATCATAATAAATTCATCAAGTCATCACAATAAACTAAACTAATCTACTAACTACCCCTAAGACATAATGAAATTTAGCCTAACATGGTTTTAGAACAAATAACAATAAACATCATGCAAGAAACAAAGATACAAGCCATAGAAAAACAAGATAAAAGCATGAAAGAATAAACCGAGGTGTCTCTTTATGCAAATACTCGCTGTTCTAGGGCAGAGAATTCGATGAAGAACTACTGTGCTGCTGCTGTCGCCTCCAACACCGCTGGTCTGCCTCGAAATCCGTGGAAAAATGTCACAAAACGTAAGAACGTGAGGTGGAAATCAATGGTCGAAGGTCGAATACGCTTTCTGGAGGCAGAAACGTGCATATAAAGTCCTCCCAGGCGGCCAAGAGGCGACTAGGGCAAAGGAGAGGCGGTTGCACTTTCCTTCTTCGAAAATTACAAAAAACGCACTTTCCAGAAGTGCATTTCGGACCGAAATCCGTACATTTCGGACCAAAATTCTAGAACAGCGCACCGATAGTATTTGGGCCATAATTTCTTCATCCGGACTCCGATTTAGGTGATTCAAAGATCGTTGGAAAGCTTAGGATGAGTTCTACAATTCTATGGACCCATTTAGTCATTTTGCTTCTCCAAAATTTTTCTTTTTATGCAATTATTATGTCCAATCCACCAAGTTCCTACAAAACAAATGAAATGCCACGGCAGTACCAAAATCTAGGAAAATATAACAATTTATGAGACAAATTGTAATGGTTTGATCAATAATTAAGGGCTAAGTATGGTCAAAACATGTATAAAATAAGAGACATCATTCTCTTTATCTCAATCTCTCTTTTAGTCTTCTCTTTATCTCAAATCATAACTAACAGAAAGTCAGAAAATCGATATTTTTTTTCTTCACTACATCCTGATTCCTTTTATAAAAGCATGATAAAATGTAGGGTTTAATTAGTACAGCATAATCTTAAGTTCTTAACCCCCACTATGCAACATTTTGTTCAAATAAATTCCACCAGAAACTAAATTCATTGAAAATTAACAACAAATCTAAAATAAGCATAAAAGGAATTGCTCTAGTTAACTTAATTAATTATCTAAACAAGTGAGCCAAACGAATCAATAAAATTTCATTTAATAATTAAAAAGGAGATAAATTGAGCAGTCGGTTAGGCTGTGGAATTTTGTTTAGTAGGCAATTAGGCATAGATAATTTTTTTCCTTTTCTTTAAACTGCTTCGGTACCTTTTCTTGTAAATATCTTTTTTTTTTTTTCTTTTTAGAGAACCAGTTTTTGGTCCAGTGGTAAAGAGCAACGCACTTTTATTGTAGGTCGCGGGTTCGAAATTCGGCTGAAGGTCTTTGCGACATTTAATTTTGAAATAAGTTGGAGAGCTTGACTGTCATTTTATATTCAAAATCCTTTTTTATTTTTATACAATTTGTTGGCTTATGCCGACCCTCAAAAAGAAAAAAAAAAAGAAAAAGATAAATTGAATCAAAATCAATACCTAAGACTTACAAGGAGACAGCTTAACGTGTCCTCTAATCCTATATGATCGTTCTCCTTGAACAGCCGCTGATAGCAAACATATTAGGCCAAAATTTGATAGCAAAGCTTCATACGTCACAAAAATTTGATACCTATATCAAGCGCATTTTAGAAAATCACTAGTGCAGAATTTTTCGACGGAAAGAAAATCAATAGAATTAAGTGCCACATTAAAATTATTATTCTAAAAATCTATCAGCCTTCCAAGACGAGGATTAGAGAAGCGAAGAAGGAGGTACGTAATACGGAAAAGGGAGATATGCTTCAGTGGATGCAGAAAGAAAGATGCATGGAGGAAAGAGGAGAGAAATAAGTGGCACCGTTTGAGAAAAACAGAAGAGAAAGGAGGAGATCAGAATGAGAATAATAAGAACGCGTTTTTGAAACCTGGGACTTTACTTTCATAATACCTCGTTTCACACGTAGCAAGAATAATTATAGTTAGAACTTCAAAAGCACGTAGCCCTATTCAAAGTTTCAAACCAACGTTTTTATTACCTACCGGCCATCAAACCGGCCTTGATGGCGGTAGGCGGTTTTACCGATTTTACCGATTTTATACCGGTTAGTACCGGTTTATACATTTTAATATATTTATACATAATAAAATGGTGCCAGAGAACTAAGCCCATTTGGTCCTACAACTTACGCATGCTTCTTACGGAAATATGGAATCTTTTTTTTTTCTTTACACCACATGGCCATGTAGCTTAGGACTTAGCTCCTTGGGAGTTGAAAATGTACGGAACTATTAGCCTATTAGCCTATTACCCTACAAGCTATAGGAACCACTATCTCTGTATAGGGTAATCTCGAAAATACAATTATACAAGTGTGTTGGGAAAGAACAAAAAAACAAACAAGATCCGATTGGTGAACAAAAGCTGCATATAAACCAACAAAAAGTCAAAAACCGGCACTAACCTATATTATTTTTTCCGGTTTTTTCGGTTTTTGACCGGTTTTATCCGGTTTTTGACTAAGGGGTATTAGGAGTCTTTTCCTATCGGGTCTTAACCCGAAACCCGGTTTTAACGAAAATTTCCGGTACCCGGTAGGATATTCAAAACACTGTTTCAAACCGTGTCACTAGCTAGTCAACCTTGCAATCAAACCGCAATAATAACTTTTTTTTTTAAGATTGGTTTGAAACCATCGATTTTTTATAATAAAGCACATAGCCCTATTCAAAGTTTCAAACCGTGTCACTAGCTAGTCAACCTTGCAGTCAAACCGCAATAATAACTTTTTTTTTAATGTTGGTTTGAAACCATCGATTTTGTTGTAAAAAAATTAAAAATAAATAGACAAAATCAGTCGTATACCTTTCAAATTTTCTCAAATTAGCCATTTACCCTTCTATTCTCTAGTATTAGTCACATACCCCTTAAATCATTGCTACTATTACTATTTACCCTTTTGGCTAATTTAAATAATATAATAATTTTGAAAATCCAATTTATAAAATTTAAGACTAAAATGTCCATAATCTTCCCGTTCCCTACATTCCATTGATTGAGAATAGCTAGAGAGATTCGTCCAATCCTGAAATAGAAAAAAATATTTATTAAGACTGAGCAATTATCTTTTCCATTTGTTGGTTGAATACAAGCATACATGTAGATTGACTTATCGGAATGAATAAAAATGAGTTTTGCCAACAGGTTTAAATAATACAAGCAAACATTAACTTATTGAATGTTAAGGTTTACTAGATATGGCAGTCGCAGTTTCGCTGCGCTAGATAAAATACAAAAAATATGTCGTAAAAAACTTGTCAAAATTTATAGACAAAAATTTGTAAGTTCAAAATTAGAAATTTGCTAAATAAACTTGACATACATTTTCTTTCCAAAAATTTTTTGCTATTATTAATGATTGGTACGACTATTTTGAAAAAATCTTGCTATTATTAATGATTCGTACGACTATTTTGAAAAATTTTGCTATTATTAATGATTGATACGACTATTTTTAATTAGTAACTATGTTTAATTGGTATGACTATTTTTAATTCAAAATTAAAAAGTCGCTAAATAAACTGAATGGACTAGATCGATCACAAAAAATGGACGGCTCAGATACCGCAAAAAAAAGTGACACGCAACATTATTAATACTATAATGATACCCACATAATAACAGTATGGTGATCCTAGGATAAATTAACTATAGGTAGCCTCTGTTGTTTGACTTCTCAACAAATATCAGAGGAACAAAAGTATCCGAACATATGCAAACACAAAAATACTGAAGTTTCTACTAAGAGAGTAAGAGAGGTGATTAATAAGCAACTCTCACCAACGATTATGAAAAAGAACACTTTTCTTTTCTAACTATTAGTTTGGCCTTTATTTTTTTACATTGTATTTGTAATTTTCTATATCATATATGATTCTAAATTTAGGCGGAAAGATGAATCTATTAGAAAGGTAAGTAGGGAGGGGAAAGATCAAGGACATTTTAGTCTTAAATTTTATAAATTGGATTTTCATAATTATTATATTATTAAAAATAGTCAAAAGGGTAAATAGCAATAGTAATGATAATTTGAAGGGTACATGACTAATATTAAAGATTAGAAGGATATATGACTAATTAGAGAAGATTTGAAGGACATACGGCTAATTTTGCGACAAATACTCTCTTCGTGAATCGAGCCAAGAACCACTTGGTTGGCTAAATAGAGTGAAACCACCGAACAACCTAATTATAAACCGCAAAATAATTAATGTATTGGAAATCAATTAGCGATTTGATAGTTAGCCCGATCGACCAGTTCAACCGTAGCCGAAGCTAGAGAATAGTGGTATTGTCATATTACCATAGGTAGGGAAATTATCTTGGCTTTATCCGATAATTAAAGAGAGGATGAGTTATGAGTAGGGCTGCACAAAAAAATTCGAAAAATTGTTCAATCCGTTCAACCTATCCGATCCAATTCGTTTTTTATCGGATTAAAAGATGTTGGATCGGGTATGAATTTTAATTTTGACAAACTCGTTCATTTTGGATTGGATTGAGGATTTTATTGTAGCAACCCATTCGACCCGATTCATTATGATTTAAAAATAATTTATCCTAACTATAATCTATATGCCAAAATTTCATAAAATTTTATCATATTTAATACGAACTTTACTTTTTGATAATGTATTTCCTAATTGTTTGCAAGCACTAATGAACTAAATTAACATTTGAAGTTTTAAATATATTTAATAGTACATCTTCTTTAATTTGAATTTTAATTATAGCTTCTTTAATGTATTCCCTAATTTTTTTAGATTATAGCTTTCTTGAGTATTGTGTACTAACAAATGTTGTTATTACTAGCATTAATTTTTAAATAAGTTGCGTGGCCAGATTTAGTTATAGCTAACATTAATTTTTGTCATTTGTGAACATTAATTAACCACTACTTGAGAATTGCAATTAAAGCTTTATTATCTTCAGCCACCATGTGATTTTGACATAATGTTTCTCATGTGCCAGCATTTTCTCGCAGCAACAACTGATCAGATGGAGTAACAAACAATAGCAAGGTACCATTTCTCACTATGTTTACTATGTTTGAATTTTGGATTTTGAAAAATGACTCGATGAAAACTCGATGGCACGTGCCATCGATGGCGCGTTAGCATTCCTATATATATATAGAGAGAGAGAATGGCTATACTACTATTCATATGTAAATCGAGCCGAGAAGTCAGATTGCGGAGACAACCGTGAGGAGCCAAGGAGTTAGGAGGCGGAGGCGATTTGCTAGAGAGATGCGATTTTGAAGGAGAAAGAAGGGGGCAGAATCATTCATAAGGAAACAGAACTACAAGGGAGACAAAGAGGTTAAACAGAAGAAGACGGAAAACATTAAAATGAAGAAGGGAGGAGCAGCTCAATCTGAGCCGTTTCCTCAGATCTCTGCACTGATATAATCTAACAGTCCAAAAGTCTAGCCTACAAGAACAATTTACATATGAATAGTAGTATAGACATTCTATATATATATATATATATATATATATATATATATATATAGAGAGAGAGAGAGAGAGAGTTTAGCTACAGTGAGTCACGACTCACGGACCCTCTGGTGAGTCACAATCAAAATTCCTAGATCTACTTCAAAATGACCGATCCAAACCGTCCAATATGATATCCCTATTGAAATCTCCATGCAGACCAAATTTTTAATTTTTTTCGAAATTTTTAAGTATTTTTTCGGATTTTTAAAAACTGCTGTTTTTGAATGGTTCAAAACTAATTAGATTAACGATTTTCTAAAATTTCAAAAAAATTTATTGGGCCATATGCATGAGTGTATGACTGTATGAGGCATTTGCGGAGCTGAGTACAAAGGTTATTAGGTTAGGCGCTACAGTAAACAGGCCACATCTCCTCTTCTAAATTTATTGGGCCAAAATATTAACCATTAAAAAGATAAGCCCATTGGGTAGCCCTTGGGCTCCATTATAAGCCCAAGCCTAGCCTGGCCTGTGCCTAGGCCTGGCCTGAACAGGCCTGTTACAAGTCGGGCCAGGCAGGCAAAGCTCCTGGCCAGGTGGGTTAAGTTGGGTTGTCGGGCCATCGGGTTTTATAGCCATCCCTAACCAAGAATGATTCAATGATTAGGGGTGCAAACGAAAACCGTTTCGACCATGTTTCGTGCCAAACGAAACGATAACGGATTTGAAATGTTGGTTTCGTGTAAGGAGTGAAACAGTTGGCGCAAATGGATTGAGTTTCGTCGATTTGACGGAACAGTTAACGGAATTGCAGGATTTCGTTTCGTTTCAACCGTTGTTTCGTTTATATCGTGTTAGATTGTATGGAATTGTTTTTATAACTATTGCAGAGAACTACTCAGCGGATTCCACGGAGAAAAGTAAAACCCCTAACCCTCTTTCTGCCGCTGAGCCGCTCCAACATCATTTCCGCCGTTCCTCTATTCTCTCATCCTTTCTCTTCACATCAGTCAAATCCTAACAAATCTATCTCTCTCACGCATGATCTGATCTCCCCTCTAGCCCTCTCGCACAATCTGTACCACAAAAATCCCTATACCTCGCTCTCTCTCGAGCTGTGCATCTCTCTCAAATGCTGGCAGTGACTGATCTCAGCGTGTCTCGCAAGACCTCTTTGTTTGTAGCATCGCCTGGCCACCAGAGCAGCATCAGGTAAACAATTTTGGTCTAATAGCTATGCTTTGGAATTCTTAATTAAAGATGTACAGGAAGTTTATGGTTGGCTGTACGAATGTATAGAGAAAACTCAACTTTGTGGCACTGATTGAAGTTGTTGGAGATTTAATTGTTAATAGTTTACTTGTATTTAGATTTTAAATAATTATGATGTCATCTTTGCATAAAATCTTTACTGCTGCTCATCTATTTTACAGTACTGTTTGTAGATGTCATTTTTTTTTTTTTCTATTCTTCCCTGCTGCTCATCTATTTGTAGATGTCATTTTTTTTCTATTTTTCATGAATGAACATATGCTTACATGGGTTGTATTTTTCTTTTTTCATGAATGAACAGATGGTTATGCCAATACTTACTGGTGAAGGACAAACTGTTTATGTCAATGCCTATTGGAGTGGATTGAAGGTTGTATTTTTTTTAGTTCAATGCTCTTACTGGTTTAGGTTATTTATTTGTATTTTGGCTATGTAATATTTCTTTGCATTTCTTTGTATTTTTTTGTATACAACAATATCCTCTGGTTCGATGCTTCAGATTCATTTTTTTTGTGTTTCAAGGTTTTGCAAATTATTGAACGGTTAAACAGTTAAACGATTATAACCGTTTAATTGGACGAAACGACAAACGCAACTAATATATCTTGCGTTCAATAGACAGAACGAAACGCGCAACAAAAAAAATTTTCGTGACTAAGGACGCAACGATTAACGAAACTAGTCATTTTCGTGACCGTCACACACGTTATGCACCCCTATCTATGATCCTTCAAATCCGGATTGTTATTAAGCTGAATTTGATCCGCTATATCCTCAACAACAACAAAAATCAGAAATTAAATACGGGAACATCCTGCGTGTACATTTACAATCAAATGGGTTCAACACCCCGTTGGTACTGTTCACGGGCTGACGTAATCAAAACTGAAAATTATAATGTTTTGTAAAAGAGTGGAAAACCAGAAGAAAAAAAAATTACTACATTAGCTGTTGCATGAGAGAGGCCACACAATTGGATATGTTCCTTTTTAAATACTAGCAAAATAGATACCCTCAAATGTGGATAAATAAAAAATAAATAATATTAGACAATAAGAGTATGTTGTACAATCTATGAGTAATGTAGGTAGATATGTTATTCAATTTGTTTTCTTATTTGATGAAAAATCAAAACATATTATTGTTTCGTCTAGCAATTGATATCCAATCATAAACCAAATCGATCAAACCACTAATTGACGCTTATTGACGCTTACCAATGTAAGCTGGATGGTTGGCAGGCAAAGTTTCTATCTTTGGGAGGCCGTTTGACCTTAGTGAAGTCAGTTCTTACGGCAATGCCTCTGCACTACATGCAAATAATGAAATTACCCCTTGGTTAATTAAAGCCCTCGAAGGAATTCGACCAAGATTCTTCTGGAAAGAAAAAGAGAAATACCTTAGAGGTCACTACCTAGTTAATTGGCAAAAATTTTGCATGCCAAAGAAAAATGGAGGTTTAGGAATCGTTAATCTGGCCACCCAAAATCAAGCTCTACTCATTAAATGTTTTTGGAAGTTGCAGTTCGAGCCTCATTCTACTTGATCCTCCACAGTAAAAACTCTTTATGGGACCACAAATATTGTGAATTTGGGGAAAGACAACAGCATCTCCCTCGGATTCAGGGATATCGTGGGCTTTAAAGACTTTTACCTTGCTTCAATTTCTACCAACCCAGTGACAAGACTGTCATCTTGGCGGTGGACTCAAAGTGGCTCTTTCTCTTCCTTTAGTGCTTACCGGGTACTTTCGGATTGTGGTGTCTAGTCACCGATGTACGGTCGACTCTGGAAACTAAAGGCTCCGCCTAGAGTTAAAGTGTTCCTTTGGCTGCTACTCGCTGACAGGCTATTCACGCAATCCAACCTGGTACTGAGAGGATGGTCGTTTATTCAAGCCTGCCAGTGTTGCTCTTCCAATGCTCAAGAATCATCCAACCATCTCTTCGCCCATTGCAACTTAGGTTGCCAGCTTTGGTGTGCAATCCAGCTACGGTATGGCTACGGTATGGCTTACCGCTTATCTCCTTCACAGTGGACCTAACTGATTTTTTGGTGTTATTTTTAATAAAAAAAATATATCCTCAGAAATTTTAATAAGAAAAAAGGTAAAAAAAAATATTTAATAAGGAAAAGACCCTAACGCGTTTATGGACACAGTAAATGCGCTGTGTCCTAACGCGGTCAACAAACGCGTTAGGGCTCTCTAACGTGGTCAACGATCGCGTTAGGAGCCATAACTTTTGCAGGTTACCGTTTTCGACCGTTTCTAGTTTTCTGCGCGCGTTTCCTTTAAAAGAGATGGGTGAGGGGGAGTGAGGCACAACCAGATCAGAAGAGAAAGAGAGAAAGAGAGAAAGAAAGAAAGAAAGAGAAGAAAGAGAAGAAAAAAGAAGAAAAAAGAAAAAAAAAGAGAAAAAAAAAGAAAAAAAAGGTTTGAAATTTTGTATTAAATTTTTTTTATTGATTTTTATTGATTTATTAAGACAAAATTAGTACAAATTTTTAATGATATTGATTATTGGCGATAGAATTAAATTAAAATAAATCATACACAATTTTTAAACAATAAATTGATTATAGTCTTAATTTAGATTTTTTAACAATAAATTATTGACTTGCTTAGATTTTTTTAATTTGAAAGAAATTTAAATATATTGTTCCTAATTGATATTTGTCAATTGTGATTGAATAGAAATGAATTTGAAACCACGCAAGGTTGTTACCGGTGTGCTGCTATAGAGACATAGTGAAGTATACGACCATCACATATTGAGGACACTGTACTGGATGTATCCGCAAGACAAATTCTATTTGGAAGATTTGGATGATGAATTTGATGAAGACTACGAAGTATGGCAGGTTAGAGGACCCAAGCACTGGACGGACAAGGTGAAGAGGGAAGGGGGGATCCGCGTCAAGGTGGACAACAATAGGACAGTTTGGCTTAAGTTGAAGAAAGCTTGCCCACCTGGATTTGAAAATCATCCCGCTGCTGCAGACGACCCTTATCGTGCTTAGTTTTTTTTATATTTTATTTTTTCTTTTATGTTGTATGTTTCTATGTTATGTTATGTTTTTTTTTTAGTATGTTATGTATGTTTTATGTTTTATGTTTGTAAGTTTTTTTATATTTTATGTTTTATGTGTTATGTAATATTATTTTATGTTTTATTTATATATTTAATATTTCTATGTTACTTTTTAAAAAAATAGTAAAAAACCTTAGGAATATTTATAAGAACAATAATAAATATTAGAGATCTATAATAAATAAGAACAATAATAAAAACAATAAAAACCTTAGAAAAATTTATAAAACATAATTAAGTTACAACGACTAAATCACAATAATAAAAACGACATTCTAAATCTACTTTCTAAACGTATTTAGAGATCTTGACTCTTTACATATTGAAGAATTTCATCCCACCATGGTTCATCATCTTCTTTTTCTTTTTCGGGTTGATTACTAGTACCGGCGTTGTCAGCGCACTGAGCGGCATGATTACTGGTACCGACGTTGTCAGCGCACTGAGCGGCTTCGTTCCAGAAAGCTGCCTCAGCCTCTTGCTTTTCTATCTCTGCCATACACCTTTCTGCATTTGCTCTAGCTCTTGCTAAATCTTTCTCATACTTCCTACGCCTTCTCTCCAATTCTTCAAGTTCTTTTTTCCTTTTCCTCGTCGCCTCTTCTTCCTTTAGCTTTCTTTTACGATACTCTTCTGCATATCTTAGCCACCACTGATGGTGCTCTTCTGCTTCTTTTTCTTCCTTAATTCTTTTTTTCTCTTTTTCCCGAGCTTCTTTTTCTTCCCAGTCACGGCGCTGGTGCTCATCGTAGTGGTCGCGCAAGATGTTTTCTTTGAAATTGAAAACTTATCCACACCTTATACAGTCTACTGTGTGATCTCCACAATAATTTATTATTGTTTCAACACTAGCCCATGGTGTTGGTATTGGTGTCCATGTCTGTTGTTCGGTGCTCGGTTTATGTGACAAATATTCTGACCAGTCGTATCGCTTTGGACGGTTGCGTCTTTCTCTTTCCTTCCGTTCTCTTTCCTCCGGGCCACTTATGTGCCAGTTGTAGTAGAATTTTAACTCCAGGTCATACCACTGTTCAAACACATTGTATTGAAAAGTCTGTGAACATTTTTGACAGGTTGCGCACCATTCTCCTCTTTCTTTTTCTTGGTCGTTAACAGTATAATGGAGGAATGAATTCCAACACTCAGTAATGTTGAATTTTGTTTGAGGAACGGAGTTATTATTGTTGGAGTTTGAGCTATTTTCTTTCTCCATGATTGTGAACTTCTTTTAGAAGAGAAATGGAGGTTTGATTGTGTGCTTGAACATTGGTGGTTTTATATAGATGAATTGGAAGATAATTTACGCTCATTCACGTGACACTTTTTCAGAACTCATCAGAGCACGCTTGTCCTTATTGCAGACCACGCTTGTCCTTTTCAGAGCATGCTTGTCCTTGTTGCAGACCACGCTTATCCTTGTTGCAGAGCACGCTTGTCCTTGTTCAGACCACGCTTGTCCTTGTTGCAGACCAATTTTAGAAATATTACAAATGGTGCAAATTGTTCATACATAATATCAACCATAATTTGAACCATAGTTCACACTCAAATATTACAAACAGTTCACACTCAAATATTACAAATAGTTCATATATAAATATTACAAATAGTTCATACTAAAATATTACAAATAGTTCATACTAAAATATTACAAATAGTTCACACTCAAATATTACAAATAGTTCATACATAAATATTACAAATAGTTCATACTAAAATATTACAAATAGTTCACACTCAAATATTAGAAATATTAAAATAGTTCATACAAGCTTTTGAATGAATTATTTTTTCTTGCTAAAAATATTACGGATTGTCGTTTTTAATCCCTTTCCTTTTGATTGCCCAGAAGCCCTAGATGTGCTTGATGTGGCATTCATGCTCTGCGGATCATTGCTGATTGAAGCACGACGTGGTTGGACTGAATCTGAATCCGCTGTCGTGTTCCTGCTTCGTGGGTCAACATGAAGTGACCTTCTGCCTGGTTGATAGTCTCTTCAACATTTAGTGCAGCGTCCTTTCGTCGACTGTTGTTCCTTGATGGTGGTCTGCTGGTCCGCTGACCAGATTGAAGTGTTTCCATTGGATATGGCGGCTGGGATTGTCGTCGTTGACTTGTTGAACCCTGCCCTCCTGTACGGCTGGGTTTGGAACCCCCCGGATTCTTCCCTTCCATTTTGTCCATGGCCATCTCGCCTCGAATTACCTTGCGCCTTCCTCGATTTATCAGATCCTTATCGGGGACCAACGTCGGACCATTATAAATTGGCCATTCACTCTCGTCTCCGTAAGAATGAAAGGGCACTTTTGACCAAATCGTGTGTTGGTGCCATACACTGTACCGATTATCTACAAACGCGTTCACATCCCATCTCATCTCTCTGCAAACAGCAATAAAATGTGCACAAGGTATACCAGTCAGTTGCGGTTTCTGGCACTCACACGTGTAACCCACATGAGGTTCCTGATAAATAAGATCTTCCAATTCATTTTCATCCGGTGCAGGTGGCATGAGGACCCTGAAAGTTTCATACTCGTAACCTGAACCATCCCGGTATGGGCCTTGAACCTTTACTTCAAATTCACCAAGATCCAGTCTCACCACGAAAGCGTGCATGGAACCTTCAAATGCAACATTGAAAAGTTATTGATTTCAAAGATACATTAAAATGAATGAATAATAAAGAAGATATAAATAATACATACGTGGTTTTTCATCGTGCTTGTTTAATTTATTCTGGACAGCTTCCACCCATCTTTCTCCTGAACTCATCCGTTCAAATGCTTCTTGCGTTCTCTTGTTCATCCAGCGGGCGCATTTATACCACGTGCCTTCAACAATTGCTGCCACCGGTAATCTTCTTTCCACTCGGAAAACACTATTAAAACTCTCGGCTCCGTTAGTCGTCATTATACCCCATCGATGCCCTTTGTCCTCGGACTGTGCCCATTTGTACAACTTTGGTATTTCGTTGGGGTCACTTTTCCTATTTTTCCCACAATTTCTCAGATACCGATAGGCCCTCCGATTTGTTTGTCTTCAATTCCTGCCACCTTACTCTGAAACGTCGAGGGTTTTTCTTGTTCACTAGCTTACATTTGAAGAAATTTTTCAATTCGCGGTGCTCATTCCCGCCAGCCTTCTTATGTAAGTTTTCTGCGACATGTTGCATGCATGAACGATGAATTGCAATTGCGTTTGGACCTTGTGCCTTCCAACCGTACTCTGTTGATGCAAATACTGCTTTTATGGAAAGATGCCGGTCAGAAATGACGCAATACTTTTTATTTTTATCTCCTATAACCTCTGATCTAACGCAAGACATAAACCAACCCCAAGATAAAATTTCTTCTTTTTCGGCTAATCCGAATGCAACCGGAATTATATGGTTTTTCGGATCATAACCAGCAACTACAAACAACCTGCCTTTGTATCGACCTGAGAGAAAACTAGCATCAATAGAAATGACAGGTCTGGCCCACCTTAGTGCTTCTATGCATGGCCCGAAAGTCCATGCAGCCATTTTGAACATCCGAACATTCGGATCGTTCGTTGGCCACGAAACGATATTGTACTTCGTCCCGGGAGTGGTGGACTTCATTGCCTCCAAGAGCCGTGGAAGTTTATCGTACGACCCTTCCCAAGACCCGAACAATTGCTCGAGCGCTCTCTCTCTCCCACGCCAACATTTATTATAAGTGGGTTGAATACGTGGATATCTAGCCCTTATGAGGCCTCCTATGTCGTCAACAGTTTTACTTAGATTTTTTTTCAATTCATCACGAACATGTTCTGCAATAAGGCTAACTGTTAGGTTTACGTGACCGAATACGCCGGGCGGTCTGTAGCACGTATGGTCTTTAGGATTTGTGGAAATTTTCCAATTAGTATTCCAACTTTCAACTCTGCCATATAATCGCCACTCACACCTTGGTTTCTGAATACAACTCATTACGAATCTTTGTTTGTTGCTTGTTTCGGTTCTTACCTCAACATTGTTCTTGCAACAAAAATCACAGACTGCCAATACTAGTTGTTTCTTAGACCCAAACGTTTTACCAGGTCCGAGTTTCCGTTTTGACTCTAAATTTTGTTCCATCCTACCAGCATATTCGAACATCGAAATATCACACAAATCACTTACAGGATGGTGCGTGTCTGTTCTTCCGGAAATATACGGCTGGTCACATTTTGCATAAAATGGTAATTCTGTGTTTGGTAAGTCCTCTTCATTCGGAAATTCCTCTCCGGTGGGGAGATCAAAATAACTATCCGGACCTTCTTCATCGCCATTATCCTCGACTCCGACATCATCTTCCGAGGACTCGTTCTCGACCACAGGCGACAGTCGGGCACCACGACTATGATCTCCAACATTGCCGCTATACAAAATATTTAACATTAATTCAATTTGAAACACAATTGGTATACTAAATATTATTCCAAAACATCATAACTATTATACTGGGCTCATAAAAAAGATTTAGTGTCGTGTTTGGCTCGCTACTACTGGGCTCATCAACCGGCGTCAAGTTTAGGTCTGGTCCCGTTCCGTATACGAGCATCAAATCGACGAACAGTTCAAGAATTGGTATTCCTCTCATCTCGAACGTCTGCTGGTAATAGTACCGCCATTCAGTTTCGAAATTCAAAGGGATAAGTAAAGATTCAAATCTACCGTTGACTATATCGTTGTAACGACCTTGAATGTACACTGTATATTGACTTTCATAAATCTGAAGTCTACAGTATAATTCATTTTGGATATCGGCATAAGTTGTGGAAGGACTATAATTTAGGTACAAACAACAACAAGTGAAATTTGGAGATGGGTTGACAAATACAGAAATCGAAGTCATTTTTTAATATAATGAATTCGATTATGTTTCAGTGAAGCAGATCCTATATCCTATATATAAGTTTATCTAACGCGGTTATAAACTCAGTTATTCATGGACAGTAATTTGATTGAAATGACAAAAATGACAAAAGTTTTGATTTGAGGCGATGAAATGACAAAAGGAAATGGAGAAACAGCCAACGCTATTAATAAAAGCGTAAATGCACAGCTAACGCGTTTTAAAAACACGTTAGAGAGTACCTAACGCGTTTCAAAATCGCGTTAGCTGCCACTTTAAAGCCCCCTGCAACGTACTTTTCTTCGCTTTTCCTTTTATTAAATTCCCACCTAACGCTTTTCTTAAACGCGTTAACACAGCCCTAACGCGTTTATGAACCGCGTTAGGACACAGCCCATTTACTGTGTCCATAAACGCGTTAGAGATTTTTCCTTATTAAAAAAATTTTTTTACCTTTTTTCTTATTAAAATTTCTGAGGATATATTTTTTTTTATTAAAAATAACGGGATTTTTTGCAAGCTAACATAACAATTTCGAATTGGAATACTATTTGGGCTGCCACCTCCTGGTCCATATGGAAGGAACGGAATGCAAGAATCTTCTCGTCCATCCAGACGGCCCCAATTAGGCTAATATCGCAGATTTGCTTGGCGGTGCAAAATTGGAAGAAAATGGCTTAGATTCAGGATTAGTGCTCGGGGTTATCCAAAGGATTTTAATTTGGCATCCCTGTTGGATTGTATTTATTACAGTACTTTTCTTATATTCTTTATCTGTAAATTGTAACCTTCTTTGTTTTTAAAATGAAATTTGCTGGCGTGGCAATTGTCACCTAGCCTTCTAAAAAAAATTGATCAAACCACGCAAACATGTGGATACACGCTAGATATAGCGTGTAACTCCTTTGGATATATGCGTTTATAAGAAATAAAGATATAGATAGAGATAGAGATCATATATTTATCTTTTCCCCTCGTCAGCTCGATGTTTCTCAAGGAATATGTCAATAATATGTGTGATGCACAAAAGTGAATTGTTCTAGCTGATTAATCAAATTAATTAGTAAAACTTATTATAAAGGAGAAAAAACCGAATCAATACCTAAGACTTCATATCAGGAGGTTTTTGCTTGTTCTCTGACCCTACATGATCGCTCTCCTTCAACAGCCGCTGAAAGCAAACATTAGGCCAGAAATTGACTGCAAAGCTTCAGGCATTACAAAAACTTCAATAGCTAACTCTTGAGCGATTTGTCGATTTTCATAAATCACTAATCAAGAATTAATCAATTGCCACATTGAAGCCACTATATTAAAAAGGGACGGAGGAGAGGACCCCCCCCCCCCCCCCCCCCCCCCTTCTCCCTAGTCGTAGATTGGGGAGCATACATAATTAAAATTTACTAAATTGATGCTTAATTTGTCTTCATCTTACCGGCCCACAACCACAAGGCTGAGGTTCGCTTTCACAATAAACGGGTACTGCAATTCAAAGAAAATTTCAATAGCAAAGAATTCTCTCTTTAAACCGCGTCACAAGTCCCCTCTTCTGTCGAATCCTACCATTATGGTCTAAAAAACTCCCCACACTGGTCCCAAATCCCATCTCAATCTTTCTGAGTTGACTTAGAGTCTTAGACTTTCTTGAATCTGTCTAGCTAGACTCTAGATCGAAATTAAACTCGGTCAGTCTGATTGTGACTTTTAAATATAAATGCTTTTTTACATTGTTACATTAAGGAGGTGAAAATAACATTAAGTGCTGAACAATGTGTTTTTACGCATTTTGCTGACCAATATTAGGAATTAGGAAATACATTCAATCCAAGAAACAAGAGATTTCGTCCTCATTTCGTTTGGAAATTTTATATAAAAAAGTTAAGCTCACATGAAGCTGCTCCCGCAATATCCAATCCGCGTCCCCAATTATTAGCTCAGTCAAATTCAACGCCTCCCAGTTTCCCTTTGGGGTGTATACATTTATCTATATATATATCTGTCCGTCCCATTAGCAAAACAAACACTCAGCGTAGTTTCAATATATGCTAGCTCCTCAATCCTCCGAGGAATATTACTGCTATTTGTACTGAATTTAGCCTCAGCATAATGGATTCCAAAAGCAATGCTTGTGCCAACAGCAATGAGCTGCAAACAGAACCAGTATCTCAGCAACCCAACGATAGTGGTTTTTGCCTTCCAGTTCTCTCATTCTTTCCCACAGTTGCTTTCCTTTACCTTACTTATAATTTTGGCCTCGCCGCATATCGATCAAGAACCAATCCATGGGATTTAGCATTCATAATCTCTTGCTACGTCGAGCTGATTCTTTTATTCCTTTGCATGAAACAGCATGAGAACCTCACTGCTGATTCTCCAAGTGAGCAAACCGATAGGTTGAAGATCGTCGTGTGGATTCTGTGCACTCTACTTACATTTACTTTTGCATGGCGAATATCGCAAATTATGCCTTGGTACTTGAATTCTATTATCTGGGGCATGAGTGCCTCCGTCATTCTAGTTGGATTCTACTTTTTCTTCTTATTCAATGGAGATGACGAACAATTAGCAAATAAGTATTCCAAATTCAATAGTCACGATAAGGAGGAAAACGGGTTCTGTAAATTATCACTAGAAGAGAAGGTTTAATGTGAGTGGAATCTACAGGCTGCGGATGGTGCCTATGGGCTTATACAAAACAAATGAAAAATCTACGTATTTCATTTCGCTTGCTTACGGGAATCAACTTATGTACAAGCAGTTTATTATTAATTTACTTTGTGCCATTGAAAAAATAAGTTCGAGAAGTAAAATGTAGTCTTGTTATATATATGGTGCAAGTTATTTTTATTTTCTAAATGTGTTCCATTGTAAATGTTGATCTTTAGTTGTTTAATAAAAGAGCAAAATATCCTGCATTGTGTTTAATTTCAAAAAAAAAATGAATGAGAAAAGATTCAAAAGATTAATTCTTTTTTCTTTCTTTTTTTAAAGCAGAAAAATTTGCTTATCGTGTTTGGTAAGAGTGATTTACAATTGGGATCCATTGAGTGGAGCACAACTGCACCCTCAATAGCAACACTGAACCCAGATACAAGCCAGATTGGACCCTCCTCCAATTTTAAATTAGAGAAAAAAGAACAGAGGAAATCATGTTATAATAGCTTAAATTTGGGCATAAATTGTTCCCCGGAGAAATTCCGCGGCACTCTGTTGACTGTTGGTGAATGTAATCTCCTGTCTCCCTTATGACCGACTATCTGGGGGAGTCGCATGACCTACTGTCTATATACTGACCTTAAATTGGCGGAGTCACGTCATGCTCCTCCCGTCAGAAAATTTAATAATATTTGGAATGCAGACTAAGTATGGAATGTATATATAATTTGGCAAAAAAAATTGATACTTTAATTATGACATTTTGTGAAAATAGATTCTTCATTTGATTGTAAAAAAATAATCCGAATATATAGTTGCAACAATGAAGATTTTTTAAAATCATTTGAATAGCCATTCAACATATCATATTTTGCAATTGCAAATTAAATGTACGAACAAATGATGTTAGAAATAAAATGGCCACCGAATTCAACGAGCCAAATTAGGGTATAAAATTAGTATATGTATATATTATCTGCAGCAGTTACAATTGAAATAAAACAAATAGAACTGACTAATAGGTATTACTCCTGCCCTTACTTTTTAATTTATAGATTATTCCTTTTTTAGTTATGAAGAAATTTAATGTAGAATATTCTTTTTCAATGACTAAATTTTAAGTGGAATGACTAAATTTTAAGTGGAGTGATAGGTGCAATCTCTGATTTTGTCATCCTGTATCATCCCAACTAAAAATGAAAAGGCTGTTGGAAGCACCTTTTTCATTTTGGGCGCTGCTCTCTCCTTCCGCTGAGCTCCCCTCTCTCTCCGCTAATTTATCCCTTAATAAAATAATCTGATCCCTGATTATACAATATGATCTCTTATTATAATAATATGATCCCTTATTATACAACCTGATCATTTATTATAACAATCTGATCATTTATTATACAATCTAATCTCTTATTAAAACAATCTGATCTCTTATTATATAATCTGATCGCTTATTATAACAATCTGATCCCTTATTATACAATCTGATCTTTTATTATAACAATCGGATCACTTATTATAACAATCTGATCCCTTATTATAACAATATGATCTTTTATTATATTATAACAACGTGATCCCTTATTATACAATCTGATATCTTATTATAATAATCTGATCTCTTATTATAACAATCAGATTCCTTATTATAGCATTTGTTCTTGTAAGATAAGAGACAATGGGATGAGGATAGACGGAGGTCGGAGGAAAGGCGGAGATCAGAGGAGAGATGGATGTAGTAGGTCGGAGGAGGAGAGGTGGATGAGGAGAGGCGGAGGTCGGAGGTCGGAGGAAGAGAGGTGAAGATCAGAGGTCGGAGGAAGAGAGACGGAGGCCGAGAGGCGGAGGTCGGAGGAGGAGAGGCGGAGGAGGAGGAGGAGAGGCGGAGATCGGACATCGAAGGAGAGGCGAATTTATAAATGTTGAGCTCTTGAGATTTACGGAAGAGAAGGAGAGAGAGATTTACGCTTTGGGATGGTAGGAAGAGATTTATGCTGGGATGACAAGGGATGACAATCCTTAGAATTGTCCTAAGTAATTTCCAAATTTAAAATTTTAATGTAGCATTGTCATCTAGCAATATAAGAACCTAATTTAATCATTAATGTATCAATTAAATATTAGAATCATATCTTTCCAATTAAGAGAAAGATTATTGACTCTATATATATATAACGTAAGGTACGAGTAAATGATGGATACGAAATAATTTTGCCCGTACTCTTACCTAATAAATTAACGGATTTTTTTAACCCATATTCATATATGATAGGTTATTGAAAATAAAACATTACTCATACTCATATTATCGGATACGGGTCATACGGGTCGAATAAAAGATTAAACATATATCATTGATAGGACTACTAAAAATAACCCAAGTCCCAAACCGCCTACCCGCCTACCAGTTTTCCATTAAACAAGTACAGTAGATACACACAAAAAGAAAAGAAAAAAAAAAAAAAAAAAAAAAAAAAAGACAGCTAGTCAGCTACTACTAAAACGCGGGACATCCCCAGCAAATGACATTTTCTAAATAACGAAACACAGTATTACAGTATTATTTCAGCTAGCTAGCTAGCTAACAGCAGATTTAGACTAACAACGAGTAGACTATTCTAATGCATGATAAAAATTACAAGAAAAGATTATTATATTGCTAAAACAAGCTGCTTGAAAAATTAAACGATTAAATTTCGAGATAAGGATATATAATTAAAAAGTTTATAAAGATAATTTTAAAAAGTATTTTCTTCTATATATGATGAAAGCAATACAAATTTGTAATTATATGGTGCAAAACTACTAGGCAGCTGCTAAAAAGCACTTTTCAATAGAGATATCACATCGATTAGCAGTTAGTGAAATAAAAAAGAGAGCAGAAGGAATCCAGGCGGGTCTGTGCGAGTCAATCCTGCGGTAAAGAATATACTATATTTAAAAAAAAAATCAAGACTTGATCGTAAAATATCCAACAGTATTTCTAATTCCTTCCATTGTTGGAAACTTTTTAGTTTTTAATTTAGAGCTTTGAGAATAATTCAATTTTACTTAGAAACCTTAACCTTGCATCCGATCCAGTGGAATGAAATTAGTTCTTTATCCGCACTCCCGGGAGTTGTATCTCTTATAATAATATATAACTGAGGGGAAAAAAAAATATGTAAATTGAATAGAAAACAATGATAGTGGCCGGTTGTGTTTAGAGCGGAGTTATGATGGCTTTTTAGAGACTTTCATTCGTTTTTTCTTCCGGACAATTTTGGGCAGGAAACAAGCGAGGGAGTCAGGGATAGGGATAGCGATGGAGCGGACAAGTTCCGTTTTGATTTATTTTCGAATTCGAAAAATACGTATAATATTCAAGCATTATATGTATTCAATAAAAAATAATATATAGATGCACATAGTTTGATCACTAGCTATCTAATCGATTTTCACCCTTAGTAGCATACTAAAATCACCGTTACCGTATATGTTTCAAGATTGTGAGTCTGATGATCGCAGATCTTAATCTCGATCGAATGAT
Organism: Rhynchospora tenuis; assembly: GCA_027725995.1. NCBI lineage: Eukaryota > Viridiplantae > Streptophyta > Magnoliopsida > Poales > Cyperaceae > Rhynchospora > Rhynchospora tenuis. The sequence continues at coordinate 79,889,711 of CM050888.1, forward strand.
AAGAAATAACTAATTAAGCTCACAGATTAATGATTCAAAGCCTATGCTTTATCTTCATTAAAACTTCTACAATTATTTTCTTGTTCTCCAAAAAAATCTTCGTGTCATTCAAACTTAATATTATACTTTACATATAAAATTTTGGTCGGCATGTAGATTTAAATATATGTGAAGATCAAATTGAACAGCTCAAATCGGTTATTTGAAGTTTTCCATTCGAGATTTGACAGAATTCTCCGTACATAATGATTTGATTCTAGCATTCTCTCTCTCTCTCTCTATATATATATATATAGAAAATCTAATGTGTCATCGATGGCACGGAGAATCTCGTTCCAGCAAGTCGTATTTCAAGATCCAAACTCAAATGATCAATCGAACTATTCAAGTTGTTCTCCATATTAAAATACCTTTGGAAACCAAATTTTACGTTTTTTTCAAAAATTTTTGTTATTTATTATGATATTTACAAAAAACATTATAATTAGAGTATATCATGCCTCCAATTTGAAAATATCATAATAAATAGCAAAACAATTTAATTGAAGAAGTATTCAAAATACTCAAATTATAATGTTTTTTTTTTTAAATATCATAATATATAGTAAAAATATTTGAAAAAAATGTAAATTTTGATAAGCAAAGTTTTTTAATATAGAGAATAACTTCAACGATTCGAATTGATTGTTTAAATTTTGAATTTCGAAAGCGAATCGGATGCACAGGACGATCCGTACACACCCATCCATGTTAACAGTTAAGAGTTGGCATTGACCTTAACGAGACAATAAACACCACGCTAACAAGTTGGCATTGACGTCCCCTAGGCCCTTGCTAGCGGTGTCAAACGTGTACAACATACACAGAAACAATAACTTTCGTCTACGTTTCGTCGTAACAAACGTAAGGAAATTAGCTGCCGTTGATGTTTTGTTTATTAAAACATAAATATAATTTCTGTTGTTTTCGTTCCTTAAGATTAAACGGAACAAAACGTTAAGAACGCTAACTATTTCTCTCTCTGCTATAGTCATCTCCAATGGCGCAAAATTTTTATGCATTGCTTCGATGAAAGAGATCAAAATTATCAATTTAGAGCAAATCTCTCAATCTCTTAATGTGTCCATCAAAAATAACCAGCAAATTCTTCCAGTGAAGAAGAGCACTCAACATCTCAAACATCTTTCAACCTCCTCTCGACTCCCCTCCAAAAAACGGGTCTGGGCGCCAAATCCGGTATCTCCAATCAAATCCAAAACTCAAGCACAAGATTCATTGAAGAGAGTCCGAACCAAAGAGGGAGAAGTAAGCAACAGAGTTCCATTGAAGAAGCAAATATGGACCTGCTGCATGCCTCTCCCTCTCAAACTCATTTTAGATTTGCACGCCTCTGCACTTATATCTCTCCCCTCCAGCAACACCCTCCCCTCTGCATTTTTTTAATTTTCAAGGGCTAAAATATTTTTAATGGACCAACGGAAAAACGTGGGTCACGGAACGGAAATGGACTATTTCGTTTACATTTCGTCAATCTGAACGAAATAACAATCCATTCCGTTACCGCTCCGCATGCTGAAATGTAACAAAAAACTCTTCTATATCCGCTCCTTTTCGGATGTAACGAAATGGAAACATATGAAAAACTTTATGTACAGACACCTCTGATTTTACGTCCAGACGCCTCTGAGTTTACGAACAGACACCTCTCATTTCCGCTCTAGTCCTTGCACAGACACCTCTGAATTTACGTACGAAGTTTTATTTTATATATAAATGAAAAGACTTTAGTTTGTATAGGTGTCGTTTGGATGGCTAAGAATAGGCCTTATTCTCGAAATTGGCAATTCCATTCCTAAATTTTTCATCAATTCCTAACACAATTTTCAATTACACTCTTCCCAATAACACTTTTCTCACTACTTTTCACACTTCCCAACGCTATTCCTAAACTCACCATCCAAACAACATTTCCTATTCCCGGAATAGCCAATTCCCACAATTCCGGTGAATAGTATTTTTTCCTAAATTTATGCTATTCCTACCATATTCCTAACCCATCCAAACGACACCATATTGTAGACTATTTGAATGTCTTTTCCAATTTTCAAAACCAGAAGAGAATAAATAATGTAATAAAGATATTTCAAAAAAAATACTATTTTAACATTTATGCATACCAGTAGAAGATCTATTTTAAATTACAAGAGTTTATTTATACTATTTTAAAATTTACACATATCAGTTATTAGTTATAGAGTTTATTTATACTATTTAATTTGAAGTTTTGAACTATACGGGACCCAACATGATGGGACCCACTGGAAAAAGATCGTTAAATTCATACAGTCAGTCTCAGTCAGGACTCAGTAATAAAAGAAGTAAATAAAGCACTATAAAGTTAAGTTTGAAAGGTATCACTTAGCTAGGGGTGGTTTCGAGTCGAGTTATGATCGAGTTAGTATCAACTCGAAATCAAGTCGCTACATTTCGAGTTAACTCGCGAGTTGATCGTGACACACTTTCGAGTTCACTTGACTTACTCGAAATCAACTCGTGACAACTCGAGTTACTCATGAGTTAACTCATGACTCGACATTTCTACTCGAAATTTGATTTAGCTATTATGCAAAATTAATATATTACTGTGTAGTACACTAGTACAGTGCTTATTATTCATCATAAAAGACACCAAAGTTAAACTTAGCTTGAGATATTACTGTACAGTATATTGGTATATAAGTGGAAATGTTTGAGAGTAATTTTTGGACCGCTACACTTTGATGTATCTGAGTCGAGATTATTTTTTTGGGCTATACTGATTACTCGAGTTAGTGCCGATCGAGTTGGACCCAACTCGAAATCGCCTCGTTTCATTTCGAGTTGCTCCTAACTCGAGTTGTGGTAACTCGAGTTCTATTAAATCGAGTTATATCCGAATTTTTTTCGAGGCGAGTTCGAGTAATTCATGAGTTACGATTTTTTTGCCCACCCCTACACTTAGCTGTCGACGCTGCTAAGTTTCTAAAAAAAAAAGTTTGAACGGTAATTTAACGGGGCCCGCAGTAAGATTTTATCTTTTCCGGATTTCCTACATTTCCTCAACAGATACCCGACGACAATTTCCCAACAGAGACACCAAAGGATAACAAGTTTTTCATTTTGACGACTTTTCATGTGCTAAAGCTATCTTTGTATCTTATATTTTGGTATATTTTGTGATGGAAATTTTCAACTGTGTTTAAATTATACGGTTCATAGTTTTCAAATAATGATTTGGATTTCATCAGAATGTATTAAAAAAATTAATACGCTGCAAAATTTGCCTAATATTTTCATTCTTATTCGACGAATTGGCCTAGTCATTGCTTTTGTGTTAAAAAAAAAAAAAAAAAAAAAAAAAAAATGAAGAGGGAAAGGGAAATTTCAGTTGACATGCATTCAACTATGCCCAATTTATTCTGAGAAAATCCCCGTAGCTAGGTTAATTAATTAACTCGTTGGAAACTGTTCCAAGCGTTCTTTTCGGATTATTTTAATTAAATCCCATGTCCCTCTGGGACTCTTTCGTGCGTAGAGCTGTCAAATGTGGCTAACGATCACAGAAATACCCCTGATCGTTAGCGTTTTGTTTAATTATACGGTATAGATTGTATTATCGTTAACCACATCGTTTATTATACGGCACAAAAATTAATTTCGTTAATCATTTTGTTAAAGTAAACAATTTAAACGATTAAACGTTTATGTGATTGAGGAAGGAAAAATAAGATACCACACACATATTTTTTTTAAATCAGAGAACTTTTTTTTATATAAATAGCTGCTACAAAACAAAAAAAATCATAAATTATCTTAGCAATTTGTCAATAAAATGTCATTCTCCTTTGAGAAACAAATTTACATACTGGTTTAATTAAAAAAAAATGAATGAACAAGAACTGACTTGGTTTAATTTACAGAAACAAAAAAAAAAAAAGAATGAATGAAGAAATTTAATTAAACATCTCGACCTAAAAAAAACATAGAAAATAAATAAATGAACAACCATCCCAAATACCCAAATTGTATAAAGAATTCACCTGATCAAATCGTTCACTCCATGTTTAATTATACTACTCATTCTCTACTGGTTTGTAAGATTGCCAAATCATTTGAAAAATAACTCCATCCCGCTGTGAAAAGCTGGGCCTCACCCCAACCCATAGCAACCTCTTCTCTACTCCTCCCAGTCACACTCCATTTTCCTCGTTCGCTGTCGTGTGGCCGTGTGGGCTCCGTCACCAGATCTCCTCCTCGACTTCGCAAGAGATGTTGACGCCGCCGTCACTGTCATCATCGTCGTCACGTAGTGGAGGGTACTTGAGGGTGCTTGAGTTGCTGCTTCTTCATTGCTATTTGTTAGGGTTTGTAGAGAGAAAGACATGGAATTTTATTTTTTTTTCTCTGTTTTTTTTTTTATGTTTTCTCAAATGGTGTAAGAAAGAACAAAGAATCAATGTGCGAGAGAGGGGAAGAGGAAAGAGGAAGAGACACTGAACTGTCGAGTAGGTCTTAGGCCCCTCGTGTTCTCCGCCAACTTCCTCTGTTATTCAATAATTCTAAACTCATAGAATACTATACGTGAAAACGAAATAACGAAAACAGTACAGACAATTTCGTTTATCGTTTCGTTTATGTATCTGACATACCGGTTTATTTCATTTGCCGTTTCATTTTATTAACGAAACGAATTTCGGTTTCTTTATTCGTTCCGTTTCGACATAATGGAATGGCAAAACGTGTAAAAGGCTTCCGTTGACAGGTCTATTCGTGCGTACCTATGTTATGTGGATTCGGCAATTTCCTACCGTATCCCGTGTCGGACACGTGTCCGATGCGGATACGTGTGCGATTCGCACCGGGTGCGCCACGTGGCGCGTCAGACTATTTTAATTAGTTTGACCGACTGATTCGGTCGCCGATACGGCACCGACGCGCGTGTCGAGCATTTTTTATATTTTTTTAATGTCATAAAAGGTTGCATGCGCACGTGGTAACATGAGCTTCTGCCGCACCCAAGAAGCTTAGTGGATCTGCCATAGGGAAGCAGCTCATTCTATATATGTACTTCCATTAAAACTTGTGAATCCCATGTGGGACTAAACTCCCTAGTTCAAAACCGGAAAAAATTCACTGGGCCAGTGGGCCTTTAACGGTCCATTTTGAATTGGTGATGTCTATCACCAGGGAGCCGCATCAGATCGAGATGTATAGATAAAGGTCATTCTGCGAAAGCCATGTGCTGATGTGCTGAATATCCTCTTAGGATACCTCATGGTTTATATAGGCTCTATATATTACATCAACATCCCTGGTGCATCTTTTCATTGATCTTTAATTAGTTTTTTAATTAATTACAAAAATAAATTTTTAAAATACATGGCTTAACTTCCATCATTATTATAAAAATATATTACTTTTAATTATTTTTTTTATTTTATATATACAGCCGTATCCGAGTTTTTTGAAAAATGTCGTATCCCCGCACCCGCAACGAATCCGACGCGACACCCGCACCCGCACCCGCACCCAAGCAACATAGGTGCGTACCCTGGAAACTTCAAATCGCACTCTATCTACGAAAGCATTTATAAGGAACTGACGAGGCAATGAAAACTTTGATGGCAATCAGAATCAGTGAGGAACCGACCAAGTGTACGAAGGAAATTACTAGCATAACTTCCCGTCTCTTTCAAACCGCGTAGTCAATATAAATTATAAAGGCCCTGCTTTCCCCCTGTTCCCCCTTGTAAGGACTCTTTCAAACAGAGGCAATAGTTTAAATTAATTTGTTATATATATATACATATATATGGACTTCGATGACACAACCCTGCTTCCGCCTTGTTACTCAAATTCAAACTCAAACATACCTGATCCATTAATTACATCCTCTGTTCAGCTGCATTTTTATATCCGCATTGATTTAGCCATTGCTGATGGATTCAAAAAGCAACACTGCAACCGTTCCCACTGCTGACTCGATCCACACTAAACTGCCTTTGCAAGAACAAAATAACAGTGGAGTCCACAGACTCTGGGGGCGTTCTGACTTGTTTCATGTGATTGCCTTTGCTTTTCTGACTTATAATGCAGTTCTCTCCATATACAGATCAAGAGGCAACCCATGGGATTTAGCATTTGTCATTTCATGCTTTGCCGAGCTGATATTGCTGTTTTGGTGTCTAAAGAAATTTGAAAACCACGGGGCAGATGTTCCATTAGAGCGCAAACATCAGTTGAAGGTTGTCGTCTGGGTTCTTACAACTCTCCTCACTGTAACGTTTGCATGGAAGGTTTCACTGATCATGCCGTTGTGCTTAACACTTGTCATCTGGGGCATGAGTGCATCCGTAATTATAGCAGGGTTTTACGCATTTTTTATTTTCAACAATGACGTCAAAGGAGGTACTGACTATTGCAAATTGGGGGATAAGCAAAATAAATTGTGTGAGCAGTTAAACCCTGAGGAGGTGGTCTAATTAGCAGTGTGATGCATATAGATTGAACTTCAAAGTTACATATTTGTTTTTCTGTCCAGTTTGGGTATTGTCGTAATTATTATCATTAAGATCACAATGATTTTTACCCGGGATTTCATTTCATTTGAATTGATTTCATAAGATTTCATAGGATTTCGTTAGACCTAATTACATAGGAATCCCAACCAAATGACACCAAATTCTCTCATTGTGATCAAGAATTTTCCAATGAAATGAAATTAATTGAAATCCTATATTAAAAAAAAAGGATTGTGATCAGGGCTGTTTGAGTAAGAGTAGGCCATTTATATAACTTTTCTTTTCCTTTTTTCCTTGTACAGATAGGATTTTGGGAATTTGGTGTGTGCTGTGTGCTCTCTATTTTTTTCCTTGCACAGATAGTATTCTTATGCTTGTAATTATAAATCCGGCCCTTCTACATGCGAATAACAACCCACATCTACATCTCGGTTCATTAGACATATATTAAAGAGAGGGTTCTAGTTTTCACCTTTTGTGTGCTCCAAATGTCTCCGAACTCACTTTATTATTATTTTTAAAAAATTAAAGTTCAAACGTCGAATCTAAATTATTGATCTTGTTCAATTTAACGAGTGATGTGTTTCTATATAAATTTTATAAATTTTTTAGTTTTTTGATACTTGATCAAGAAGTAAAAAAAACATGAAGATATTAAATTAATTTATCATATTTAACAAGATTCTTTCATGATTCAATCTCTTAATCGAGTATCAAATGATCTCGAAAATTTATAAAATTTATATAAAAACACAATCGCTCCTTAAATTGAAAAAAATTATAACATTTTAGATTTGATGTTTTGAACTTTAACTTTTAAAAAGTAATAATAAAGTAGGTTTGTAGAATTTGGGGCGCCATACAAAAAGTTGGACACTGGAATCTTCCTCATAATTAAAACCATCTAAATACTACAATATAACATATCGTCACTACACCAGGAAAGGTATTTAACAAGATTGCATGGCCTTGCAATAAGGTCGCATAGCTTTTGCAAAATATTTTTGCAAGAAAATAGTTATTGTTTCAGAATGTCATGTTGCAGGGGTCAATTTAACAATGTTTTGAAAACCGGACCGGCCGGTTCGACCAGTTCAACCGTGAACCGGACCCCAGTCCGGTCCAAACTGACTCGGTTTTTTGTATGTTTTCGACCCACAACGAACCGGCCGGTCCGGTCCGGTTTTTGACGAAACCGTCGAATCAAACCGTCCGGTTTAAACTTTTTTGAGTGATAGACTTGGTTTATGAGGTGAATTAAATTTCTAACAAAAAATTGCTAGTTCAGGGAATCGAACCCAGATTCTATGGGAGAGAACACGGGGGATTTACAACTAGGCTGAAGAGGTTTTTCTGTTATAAGTAAACAATGAAATTATTTAACCATTATACAAAACTATGAACTTATCCGGTTCAATTAATTGGTCCGACCGGTCGAACCAATTGAACCATCGACCCAGTAGCCTCGCCGGTTCAATGTCCGGGCCAGTTTTCAAAACATTGCAATTTAAACACTTTTTTACATGTGGTTAAAGATTAAGGCAGTCTTACAATATAGCAAGACCCTGGCCATGAACTATTACAAAGAACAATTCTCTTACAATTCTCTTCTTTAATATACACGAAAAATGCAAACCTATAGAAGATGTCACTTGCAACTAATAAATACACTTCTAATTAATTACAATCATTTTCATTCAAAATATTTTAAGTAATGTATAGAAAAATTCGAAGAACACAGTTTCGAAAAATATTTGTACTTTTGGGGGGGCGCATTTGGCAATCTGTAATTTTAACTGCTACCAAGAAGTCAAGTAAATTATTAAAAATACTATGATTAAAATATTAATTTCTCTTAATTTAAGAGACAAAAATACCCTGGGAATTAGTCTTTATCTAGCTTATTTAAAATAATCTTTTATTTTGAATTTATGTGTGTTTGTTGTAGCTATCGGTGTGAGCGTGTGGATAAGGTACCATAGAGATTTTTAATGTTGTACCAGTGGTTATTGGTGATACATTTACATTACAATTAGTAGGTTTAAATTATGACAGTAATGATATACCTCATAATTAAATACCAGATCAAACATAAAATTAGCTTTTAAATCAAGAGAGCTACGAATTTGTGGTGTATCTATACTTGTTGGCTGCACTCTAAACAAAAAGAAGCGTAGTTTAGGTGAAAATTCATACTTCAATTGAGAGTGGAGAACAACGAGTAAGAAAATTAGTACCAGGTCTTACATTTTTCATCCTAAAAATTTACAAAAATGATGTAAACTAAGATTTGAAAAAAACTGGCCTAAAAAACAATCAAAAGAACACAATAGAATATATAAATGATAAAAATAAATCTATTAATTAAATAATCAAAATTTTTTTGTCACATGATATAAGCGAGGTTGAAAGAAGTATCTCTACAATAAGATAATTTTTAATGATACTCTCTCGTTGCATTGTATTATGCAAATGCTACTAGAATAGAGATACATACTTTTTAACAAAGATTCCAATGATCAGCCACTTTGTAAGAGTTTATGGCTTTAAGTTTGCTATAATTATAGACTAAAATATTATTCATATCTTACTTATTCAAAATGTTGTATTATACACTGAAAATACGCATAGAAATTGCAAATAAGCTTATTATGTGTGTTATTTACGAATTTCAAGCGATTAAGAATTTGTTTAAAGTACTTTAATAACAATAATCAAAATTTAACAACTTTATATAGTCTAGAAAAATAATCCAGATCTTACTTATTCAAAATTGTTGCATTATACAAAGCAATTATGCATATAATGTGCAAATAATTCACATTCTGATTTTCAGAATGTCAAACGATTTTGCATTCATTCTAAAATATTTGATCACGATAATCTATATTTAAGTTCTTCATACGGTCTACAAATGATTCAGATCTTATTTATTAAAAAATATTTCACTAAACATAGAAATTACGCCTATATAATGTGCAAATAATGCATATTCTGAGCTAATTTGCGCATTTCAAATGATTCTGCATTCATTCTAAGTCGTTTGATCACAATAATCTCTATTTAAGCTTTCAATATGGTCTAAAATATGATTTAAATCTTACTTATTAAAAGAAATATTGGATTATACATAGTAATTATGCATATAATGTACAAATAATGCGTATATATTGCATTATATGTGCATTACAAGAGATTCTGCATTCATTCAAAGTCATTTGATCACAACAATCTATATTTAAGATCTCCATACCGTCTCAAATATGATTCAGATCTTACTTGTAAAAAACTATTGAATTATACATAGTAATTACGCATGCAATGTTGAAATAATGCATATTTATGGCATCATTTGTGCATTTCAAGCAATTCTGCATTTAGTCTAAGTCATTTGATCACAATAATCTCTAGTTAAAAAAGTTGGATGACAAAGACCTCCCTCTTTCTTCAAAAAAAAATAATCTCTAGTTAAGATTTCTATACGGTCTAGAATACTATTCAGATTTTACTTATTAAAAAATATTGGATTATACATAGTAATTACACATATAATGTGCAAAAAATGCATACTTAGAGCATTTCAATGATTATGCATTTTTAGCTTTCTAAAAAAAATGATTATGCATTTATTCTAAGTCATTTAATCACAATAATCTATTTTTAAGCTCTCCATAAATCCTGAATATGTTTCAAATCTTACTTTTTGACAAATATTGGATTATACAAAGCAATTACGCATATAAATGTGCAAATAATGCATATTGTAAACATCATTTGAGCATTTCAAGTGATTCTGCATTCATTCCAAGTGATTGATCACAATAATCTATATTTAAACTCTTTATATAGTCTAGAATATAATTCATATCTTACTTATTCAAAAAATGTTGCATTATACACTGAAAATACGCATATAAATTGCAAATAAAGGTTATTATTTTTGTTATTTTGGAAGTTTAATGATTAAGGAATCGTTTACAGTAATTCAGTTACAATAACATATATTTTAACTCTTCATATAGTATAGAGTATAATCCAGGTCTTACTATTTTAAAAAATATTGGATTATACATGTAATCACGCATATAATGTGCAAATAATGCATATTCTGAGCATCATTTGAGCAATTCAAGCGATTCTACATTCATTTTAGGTAATTTGTTCACAATGGTGCATTTCAAGAGATTCTTCATTCGTTTCAAGCAATTCTGCATTCATTTTCGTATAGTCTTGAATATACTTCATATCTTAATTATTCAAAATGGTGCATTAGTAAATAAGAATACGAATTGCAAATAAAGCTTATTTTTGTGTCATTTGGCAATTTCAAGCTATTCTAGGTTCATTTAAAATAATTTAATCCCAATAATCTGTATTGATCTCTTTATATAGTCCAGAATATAATCCAGATCTTACTTATTCAAAATTATTGGATTATACATACGCATATAATGTGAAAATATTGCAGCATATCTTGAGCATTTCCAGCGATTCTGCATTTATTCTAAGTCATTTCATCATAAAAAAATCATATTTAAACACTTTATACGGTCTAAAATAAGATTCAGATCTTACATATTAAAAACTATTGAGTTATAAATAGTAATGATGCATATAATGTGGAAATAATGGATATTCTGAGTTTCATTTGAGCATTTCAAAAGATTCTGAATTCATTCTAAGTCATTTGATCAAAATAATCTATATTAATGGTCTCTATATGGCCAAGAATATGATTCTAACCTTACTAATGAAAAACTATAAGATTATACATAGTAATTATGCATATAATGTGAAAATAAAGCATGTTTTGAGCATCAATTGAGAATTCCAAGTGATTTGGGATTTATCCTAAGTCATTTGATCACTATTATCTATATTTAAGCTCTCTATATAGTCTATAATTTTATTCAGAACTTATAAAAATATATTGGAATATTCATAGTAATTATGAATATAACGTGCAACGTATTCTGAGCTCATTTGAACATTTCACGTGATTCTACATTCATTATAACTCATTTCACCACAATAATCTATATTTAAGATCTCCATACGAGCTCCAATATGATTCAAATCTACTTATAAAAATTATTGTATTATACATAGTAATTTCGAATATAATGTGCAAATGGTGCATATTTATAGTATCATTTGAGCATTTCAAGCGATTATGCATTCATTCCAAGTCATTTGATCACAATAATCTCTATTTAAGATTTATATACGGTCTAGAATATGATTCAGATCTTACTTATTAAAAAATATTGGATTATACATAGTAATTACGCATATAATGTGCAAATAATGCATATTTTGAGCATCATTTGAGCAATTTCAAGTGATTGCGTTCATTACAAGTCACTAGATCATATTATCTATTTTGAAGATCTCAATATGGTCTAGAATCTGATTTGAATCTTCCTTATTGACAAATATTAGATTATAGAAAGTAATTACGCATATAATGTGCAAATAACGCATATTCTAAGCATCATTTGAGCATTTCAAGTGATTCTGCCTTCATTCTAAGTCATTTGATCACAATAATCTATAATTAAACTCTTTATAATGTCTAGAATATAATTAATATATCAATTATTCAAAATGATGCATTATAACCTGAATGTATATAAATTGCCATTGAAGCTTATTCTATGTGTTATTTGAGAATTTCAAGCTATTAAGGATTCTTTTAATGTAATTCAAAAAACAAAAATATATATTTAAGCATTTTATATAGTCTATAATATAATCCAGTTCTTACTTATTCAAAATTATTGGATTGTCCTTAGGAGTTACGCATATAATGTGCAAATTTTGCATATTTTGAACCTTATTTGAGAATTTCAAGCGATTTTTAGTTCGTTCTAAGTCAGTTCGTCACAATAATTATTATTTCACCTCTCTATACGGTGTAAAAAAATGATTCAGATATTACTTTGTAACAAATATAGCATCAAGCATAGCAACTACACAAAATAATGCTTTTTCTAAGCACATTTTGAGCATTTCAAGAGATTCTGCATTCATTCCAAGTCATTTTGATACAATTAATTATATATTTAAGGTCTCTATAAGGTATAGAATATGATTCACACCATACTTATTAAACATTATACATTGTAATTATGCATATAATGTGCAAATAACGCATATTTTAAAATCATTTGAGCATTTCAAGTGATTCTGCAATCATTCTAAGTTATTTGATCTCAACAATCTATATTTAAGATCTCCATACAATCTAAAATATCATTCAGATCTTAAATATTAAAAACTATTGGATTATACATATAATGTGACAATAATGCATATTAAGAGCATCATTTCAGCATTTCAAGAGATTCTGCATTCATTCTAAGTCATTATTTCATCACACTAACGTAAATTTGCACTCTCTATACGGCCTAGAATATGATTCAGATCTTACTTATTGAAAAATATTGGATTATACATAACAATTACGCATATAATGTGCAAATAATGCATATTCTGAGCATTATTTGAGCATTTCAAAAGATTATCATTTTTCTAATTCATTTGATCACAATAATCTATATATGATCTCTTTATATAGTTTAGAATATAATTCATATTTTACTTATTCAAAATGTTGCATTATACACTGAAAATACGCATATAAATTGCAAATAAAGCTTATTATGTGTGTCATTTGGGAATTTCAAGCGATTCTGAATTCGATTAAAATAAGTTAATGACAATAATATATATTTCGCCTCTTTGTCTAGAATATAATCCAGATTTTACTTATTCAAGAATATTAGATGCATACTCTAAGCATCATTTGAGCATTACAAGTGATTTTGTATCCATCTAAGTAATTTAAGTTATTAGTATATTCTTGAATATACTTTGTATCTTACTTATACAAAATGTTGTATTATACACTGAAGATAAGAACATAAATTGCAAAAAAGCTTATTCTGTGTGTCACTTGGGAATTTCAAACGATATTAGATTAGTTTGAAGTAATTTAATCATAATAATCTATATTTAAGATCTTTATATTGTATAAAATGTTTTCCAGAACTTACTTATTAAAAACTATTGGATTATATAACATGCAAATAATGCATATTCCAAGCATCAATTGAATCGTTCATGCGATTATGCATTCGTTGTCATTTAAGAACAATAATCTATATTTAAGCTCTCTATTTGGTCTTAAATATGATTCGGATTTATTATAAATAGTAAGTACACATAATGTACAAATAATGGAAATTCTGAGTATCATTTGAGTATTTTCAAGTGATTCTGCATTCATTCTAAGTCATTTAATCAAAATATTTTGTATTGAAGCTCACTACTCAGTCTAGAATATGATTCAGATCTTTCTTATTAACAAATATTGAATTATACATAAAATATGCAAATAATGAATATACTGAGCATCATTTGAGCATTTCAAGTGATTCTGCATTAATTCTAAGTCATTTTATTACAATAATCTATATTTAATCTCTTTATATAGTAGAATATGATTCATATCTTACATCTTTATTTAATTCAAACTTATTACATTATACAAAGTAATCAATAATGGGCAAGTAATGCACATTTTGATCATCATTTCAGCATATCAATTGATTCTTCATTCATTCTAAGTCATTTTATCACAATAATCTATATTTAAGCTCTCAATACGGTCTAGAATATGATTCAGATCTTACTTATAAAAAAAAATATAGGATCATACATTGTAATTGCGCGCACAATGTTCAAACAATGGATATTCTTGAGTATTATTTATGCATTTCAAGGTATTCTGCATTTATTCTAAGTCATTTCATCACAATAATTTGTATTTAACCTCTCCATTCGTCCTAAAAGTGATTCAGATCTTACTTATTAAGAAAATATGGCATTAAGGATAGTAATCGCGAATATGATGTGAAAATACTGCATATTATGAGCTCCTTTGAGCATTTCAAGTGATTCTGCATTCAGTCTAAATAATTTAAACACAGTAATCTATATTTAAGCTCTTTGTACTTTCTAGAATATGATTCAGGTCTTTCTTATGAAATAATATTGAATTATACATAGTAATTACGCATATAATGTGCAAATAATGCACATTCTCAGCATCATTTGAGTATTTCAAGCGGTCATGCTTTCATTCTAAGTCATTTGATCACAATAATCTCCATTTAAGTTCTCTATACTGTCAAGAATATAATTTCGATCTTACTTATTAAAAAAAATATTGGATTTTACATAATGCATATTCAGAGATCACTTAAGAATTTCAAGCGATTTTTTATCATCATTTGAGCATATCAATTGATTCTGCATTCATTCTAAATCATTTGATCACAATAATCTATATTTAAGCTCTCAATACGGTCTAGAATATGATTCAGATCTTACTTATAAAAAAAAATATTGTATTATATATATTTGAGATCTCCATATGATCTATAATATCATTCAGATCTTACTTATTTCAAAAATATGAGATTATACATAGTAATTAGGCATACAATGTGCAAATAATGCATATTCTGAGATCATTTCAGCATTTCAACCGATTCTAGATTTATTCTAAGTCATTTCATCACAATAATGTATATTTAACCTATCAATACAGTCTATAAAATGATTCAGATCTTACTTATTAAAAAATATAGCATTAAGTCACTTAATCACAATAATCTATATAAAGCTCTCTATACGTTCTAAATATGATTCAGATCTGACTTATTAAATAATATTGAAATATATGAACATAATATGCAAATAATGCATATTCTGAGCATCATCTGAGCATTTCAACTGATTCAGCATTCATTCTAAGTCATTTTATTATAATAATCTATTTTAAAGCTCCCCATATGGTCTAAAATATGATTTGAATATTACTTATTGACAAATATTGGATTATACAATGTAATATTTTTAAGATCCCCATCTATTTTTAATGCTTATTAGAGCATCATTTGAGCATTTCAAGCGATTTTGCATTCATTCTAAGTAGTTTGAACACAATAATCTCTATTATTGATCTTTACATTGTCCAGAATATGATACAGATATTACTTATTAAAGAATGTTGTATTATATATAGCAATTACGCATATAATGTGCAAATAATTCATATTATGAGATCATTTGGGAATTTCAAGCAATTCTGTATTTATGGAAAGTAATTTGACCACTATAATTTATAGTTACTCTCTCTATATGATCTAGAATATGATTCAGATTTTCCTTATTAAAAAATATTGGATTATGCATAGTAATTACGCATTAATGTCCTATTAATGCATATTCTACGAACATTTGGGCATGTCAAGCGATGCTGAATTCATTCTAAGTAATTTCATCTCTATATTTTATATTTTCTCTCTCTATATGATCTATAAATTGATTTAGATCTTACTTATTAAAAAAAATAGCCTTAAGCAATGTAATTACTCATATGATATGAAAATAATGCATATTCCGAGCTCATTTAATAATTTCAAACGATTCTGCATTAAATCTAAGTCATTTGATCACAATAATCTATATTTAAGTTCTCCATACTGTCTAGAATATGATTCAGATCTTACTTATTAAAAAATATTGGATTATACAAAGCAATTACGCATATAATGTGCAACTAATGCAATTCTGAGGTCCTTCGAGCATTTCAAGCTATTCTCCATTAATTTTATGCCATTTAATCATAATAATCTATATTTAAGATCATAAATACCGATCTAGAATATTATTCAGATCTTACTTATTAAAAAATATTAGATTATACGTAGTATTATGCATATAATGTGTAAATAATGCATATCCTCAGATCATTTGAGCATTTGAAATTATTATGTATTTATTCAAAGTCATTTCATCTCTATAATTTATATTTAACCTCTCTATAGGGAATATGATTCAGATCTTACTTATTAAAAAAATATAGCATTAAGCATTGTAATTACATATATGATGTGCAAATAATACATAATCTGAGCTCATTTGAGCATTTCAAGCGATTCTACGTTAATTCCAAGTCATTTGAATTCTCTATACGGCCTAAAATATTATTCTTATCTTGCTTATTGAAAAATATTGGATTATACATAATATGTGTGCATATATAATGTTCAAATATTGCATATACTGAGCTCATTTGTGCATTTCTATTGATTCTTCATTAATTTTAAGTCATTTGATCACAATAATCTATATTTATGTTCTCTACATGGCCTAGAATATGATACAAATATTACTTATTTAAAAAAATATATAGCATCGAGCATTGTAATTAGGCATATGGATTGCAAATAATACATATTCGGAGCTTATTTGAGCATTTCAAACAATTCTGCATTAATTCTAAGTCTTTTGATTACAATAATCTATATTTGAGATCTCTATATGGTCTAGAATATGATTCAGATCTTGCTTATTAAAAAATATTGGATTATACATGTAGTATTCTGTCTGTAGAACGGACCAGTTCAGTCATTACGGTGCACCTGGACAGAATATTGTGAACATCGCACCCTTTCATTGAAACGCTGCCTTTGCATCTTCTAAGCGATTTGAACCCTCTATATATACTACTCTGAGATGGCAGAGTGTATGTAAGAGTGTCTTTTTTTAAATCTGAACAGAATTTTGACAAAAGAGAAAGAGAGCATAAGGATTATCTTGAGGGAACGAGTCAAGGCTGACTAACCCCTGTCAAACACCATCAGTTAGGGTTGTGATATCGGCTTTGTAGTGATTCTCTCACTGCAGGACATGGAGAAGATCAGAGACTAAGGAGACGTGCTTGGCTTGTAGGTTTCAAGTTCATCCACTCAACACTCGATTTCAATCAGCGATGGCACGAGGTATTTTACGATTCTGGGTTATTTCCGCATTCTAGAATTGTTGTAACACTTACAATACAAAGTAATTTAGCACCTTATTTCTTCCTCTGCATCCTGATATCGTATTTTTATTCTGAATCTCTCAAATTTGACCTCTTTTAACACATTGACCTCCCTGAACCCGCGATTTTTTGTCATATTATGTGCAAATAATGCATTTATGACATCAATTGAGCATTTCTAGCGATTCTGCATTCATTCTATGTCCTTTGATCACAATAATCTATATTTAACATCTTCATACCAATCTAGAATATCATCAGATCTTACTTTGTAAAAAATTATTAGATTATTATATGTAGTTATTACGCATATAATGTCCTAATAATGAATATTCTAATATCATTTGAACATTTCAAGTGATTCTGTATTTATTCTAAGTCATTTCAACACAATAATTTATATTTTTCTCTCTATATGATCTAGGATATGATTCAGATAATACTTATTAAAAATATAGCTTTAAACATTGTAACTACGCATACGATGTGCAAATAATGCATATTAAGCTCATTTGAGCATTTCAAGCGATTCTGTCTTAATTCTAAGTCATTTGATACAATAATCTATATTTAAGTTCTCTATACGGCCTAGAATATGATTCAGATCTTACTTATTAAAAAAAAATATCAGACTGTACATAGCAATTACGCATATAATATGTAAGAAATTCATATTATGAGATAATTTGAGCATTTTAAGCGAATCTGCATTCATTTTAAGTCATTTGATCGCAATCAGCTATATATAATATCTC
This sequence comes from Rhynchospora tenuis, assembly GCA_027725995.1. NCBI lineage: Eukaryota > Viridiplantae > Streptophyta > Magnoliopsida > Poales > Cyperaceae > Rhynchospora > Rhynchospora tenuis. Next base: position 79,907,923 of record CM050888.1, read on the forward strand.
CAAACTAATCTAGAATATAATTCAGATCTTACTTATTAAAAAATAATGAATTATACATAGTAATTACGCATATAATGTCTGAATAATGCATATTCTTGGATCATTTGAGCATTTCAAGCAATTCTGTATTCATTCTAAGTCATTTCATCTCTATAATTTATATTTGCTCTTCCTATATGATCTAGATACGATTCAGATCTTACTTATTAGAAAAATATAGCATTAAGCATTGTAATTACACATATGATGTGCAAATAATGCATATTCTGAGCTCATTTGAGCATTTCAAGAGATTCTGCATTCATTCTATATCTTTTGATCACTGAGGTGTGATGAATTCTACTAAGACTAGGAATTGGCTATTTTGCTTAGAAGATCCACGGGAGTTCGTATGAAATCTATATAAAGCTCTTTATACATTCTAAAATGATTCAGATCTAACTTATTAAATTATATTGGATTATACATAGTAATTACGCATATAAGGTGAAAATAATGCATATTCTGAGCATCATCTGAGCATTTCAAATGATTCATTCTAAGTCATTTGATTATAATAATCTATTCTTAAGCTCCTCATATGGTCTAAAATATAATTTGAATCTTACTTATTGGTAAATTATGGATTATACAAAGTAATTACGCATATAATGTGCAAATAATGCATATTTTTAGTGTCTTTTGAGCATTTCAAGCGACTCTGCATTCATTCTAAATCATGTGATAATTATAATCTATAAATAAGCTCTCAATACGGTCTAGAATATGATTCAGATATTACTTACTGAAAAATAATGAATTATACATATAATTTCACATATAATGTGCAGATAATGGATATTCTTGAGTATCATTTAAGCTTTCAAGCGATTCTCCATTTATTTTAAGTCATTTCATCATAATAATTTATATTTAACCTCTCTATATGGTCCAGCAAATGATTCAGATCTTACTTATTACGAAATATAGCATTAAGCATAGTAATTACCCATATGATTTGCAGACAAAGCATATTCTGAGCTCATTTAAGAATTTGCAGCGATTCTGCATTAATTCTAAGTTATTTGATCACAATAATCTATATTTAATTTCTCTATACGTTCTAGAATATGATTCAGATCTTAATTATAAAAATATAAATTTGAAAATATATAAAGACCATCATTTGAGCATTAGAAGCAATTCTGTATCCATGCTAAGTAATTTGATCATAATAATCTGTATTTAAGCTATTTGCAAAATGTTGCATTATACACTGAAAATATTTATGCTATTTTAGCATCATTTGAGCATTAGAAGCAATTCTATATCCATTCTAAGTCATTTGATCTTAAAAATCTATATTTAAGCTCTCAATACAGTCTAAAATATAATTCAGATCTTACATATTTAAAAATATTTGATTACACATAGTAATTACGCAAGTAATTTGAAAATATTGCATATTTTGAGATTATTTGAGCTTTTCAAGCGATTCTGGATTCATTTTAAATCATTTGATCACAATAATCTATATTTAGGATCTCCATACGATCAAGAATACCATTTAGAACTTACTTATAAAAAATAATGAATTATATATAGTAATTCCGTATATAATATGAAAATAATGCATATTATGACCATCTTTTTAGCATTTCAAGCGATTCTGCATTCATTCTAAGGTATTTGATCACAATAACGTATATTTTATCTTTCTATACGACCTAGAATATGATTCAGTCCTTACTAATTAAAAACTACTTCATTATAGATAATAATTACGCATAAATTGTGCAAGAGATGCATATTTTAAGCATCATTTGAGCATTTCAAAAGATTCAGCGTTTATCCTAAGTTATTTGATTACAATAATCTATATATAAGCTCTTTATATAGTTTAGAATATAACTCATATATTACTTATTCAAAATGTTGCATTTTACACTGAAAATACGCATATAAATTGCAAATGAAGCTTATTATATGTGTCATTTGGGAATTTAATGCGATTCTGGATTCGTTTAAAGTAATTTACTGATAATAATCTATATTTAACCTCTCTATTTAGTCTTGAATATAATCCAGATATACTTATTCACGAATATTGGATTATACATATTAATTATGCATATAAAGTGTAAATAATGCATATTCTGAGCATCATTAGAGCATTAGAAGCAATTATGTATCCATTCTAAATAATTTGATCATAATAATCAATATTTAAGCAATTTGCATAGTCTGGAATATAGTTCATATCTAAGTTATAATAATATATCTATATTTGATCACAATAATCTATATTTATCTCTTTATACAGTCTAAAATATGATTTAGATCTTACTTATTAAAAAATATTAGATTATACATAATAATTACGCATATAATGTGTAAAATAATGCATATTCTGATGTCATTTGAGTATTTCAAGTGAGTATGCATTCATTCTAAGTTATTTAATCACAATAATCAATTTTTAAGCTCTCTATATGGTCTAAAATATGATTCATATCGTAATAATATAAAATTATTGGATTATACATAGTAATTACACATATAATGTGAAAATATTGTAAGCGTCATTTGAGCATTTTAAGCGATTCTGCGTTCTTTCTAAGTTAATCACAATATTTTATATGCTTATGATAATAATATTTCATTACATGTGGTGCTTTACTATTAGCTATATTTATAATGGAATATTTTAATATTACAAAAAAATTTGATTAATTTATATTTTGAGTTGGATTATGGTACTTGACGAAGTAAAACAATACTCATACTTCGAACTTGTCTCGAACTATGGCTCTATAAATGTCTCGTCTGAATCTTTTAATGTGATCTCAATATTGAAATCTTAGAAACTAAATTTACATTTATTAATTTTTTATTCTTTTATTTGTAATTTTTTTATTAGAAGATCCAGATTTAATCAGATAGATGATTTTCTAAAATAAAAAAAAAAAAGATAAAAGAAAAATCGAAAAAAAATATATAGTTTCATCTCCAAGAGACTTGAGGGAGATTTTATTATGAAGAACAAATTGAGTAGTTTAAACTCGAAAATTGAGATTCAATCATGTTTGAATGGAGTCACATGTTAAACATGTTTAACTCAAGCATTACTCAAAATAAATTAAAGTTATATTGAATAATTCACATATATAACCTTGCTCATATTTTTTATTATCATTAATTTTGTAATAACTACTTAATAATAAAAATGATAATTAATTTATTATTATATATTTATTTTATTTTCATTATTAAAATTTTTTATTATAATAATGAATTTGATTGTCAATAAAATTCAATAGTACTTATCATTAATTAATACTATAGATAAGTAAGATTAATTTTGTATTAATGAACATGAAAGCATGTTATATATTACAAAAACAACGATCTTCTAGTATTTCAGCTTAATTTAAATCTTGATGTGGTCTACATATTCTTTTACGAGTTTTTAAAAGTCATTCGATTGAAGATATGAAGCAATGTTCTCTTTTTTTTTATATGTAAATTATTAACAAAACAAATAAGAATTTAACAATAAAGCGAATATACCAAATATATTGTTTATAAAAATAAGAAATTTTAAGCTTTTAATTTTTAATATTTCGTAGGAAAACTATTTTAGCTATTCAACATTATTAATCTCTATCTCCACTACTTATAAAAACATTTAAAAAAGTCATAACAATTTCACTGGAGGAGTTCAAACATGTGTTAACAACAATTTTAGACCATTGAAATGTATAATATGATTAGATTCTGTGATCCAGATCGTGTATTCAGATAAAAGGTCAGATCTTTTGATAAAAAAGAGTCAGGTGTGTTTACACAATTTATTTTTGGAAAAGATATCCACATGTATCGTCAGAAGATTCAACCATATAACTTTGTTCTCTACTATTATTTTATATTTTTATTTGCACACGTATTGAGGACATATTTTTGCTAGTTTTTACCAAATTGATCTTTGTTTTTTTTTAAAAATTTTGACAGGTGACAAAAAGTTTGTCCCTGATTTAGTCATTAAACTTTTAATTGGGAATGATGAATTTGGTTATTTTAAAAGCAGGCGGAGCAAGAATTCTAGAATTGAGAGGAGGGCCTGAGAATTTTATGGGAATTGCTTTCCATCATCCCTATGATTCCCATCATCTCCATCATCCCTGGAATCCTCATCAATTATCCAGCGCCCTCATTAATAGAAGACCAGGGGATGATATGATAATAGAATCCAGGAAAAGAAATCCAACATAATTAACACGTTTTCTATTTTTGTCTATCATCCCACATTCCCTGCACGCGTTTTTCATTTTTGGAAATCCAGAGGATGAGAGGCGCTGGGAGGATGAGCATCAGGGGGAGAGGGAGGAAACATAGATGTATCTAACTGCTCTAGTTAATATATATAACTGTTCTAGTTATATATATTAACTACTCTAGTTAATATATATAAATGTTGAAGTTAATATCGTAATTGTCCTAGTTATATACATTAACTGTTCTAGTTAATATATATAACCGTTGAAGTTAATTACATTAATTGTTTTAGTTAATATATATAACTGTCGAAGTTAATATGCAACTGTTGAAGTTAATATATAACTGTTGAAGTTAATACGTAAATGTTGAAGTTAATATGTAACTGTTGAAGTGAAGTTAATATGTAACTGTTGAAGTTAATATATAAATGTTGAAGTTAATATGTAACTGTTGAAGTTAATGTATAAATATTGAAGTTAATACGTAACTGTTGAAGTTAATATTGTAATTGTTAAAGGGAGGGAAACAGAAGTGTGAGGAAGGAGAGCGAAACTGCCGAAACAGAGGATGAGGGCGCTGGATTCCAAAAACGGAAAACGTGTTTTTTATTAATGAAGGCGCTAGATAATTAATGAGAATTTCAGAAAATGACGGAATGATGAATCTTGGGAATGATCCTTATCAGCCCTGAAATCTTTATGCAGTATTTACTTTTGACAGCTGTGTATCAACATGCCTAGGAAAAGATCTGCTTACGCGATTTGAGATGACTTTAAACTTTTGCCAAATCCAATTCCATGATGCATCATATCGGTTATCGGATTAGTATCTTCGGATGCTCCCTCGTATCGTTGAATTATAATTCTGCTTATCTTATGGTATAAATATACATCTAGATAGATCTGCATCCTATGGCGCGAGTGCTCCTGTAGCAGTTAATGCGCCTACCAAATATTTTAATCACTACCTCGTTGTGTGCATGATATTATATATGCGCATTAATCATGCACACATACATAACGTAAATGAAAATATATATGACCGACAGAAAATTTGTTATGATCGAGATTTTGCAACTAGAATCATACTTTTGACAAAATTTTTCCTTCCTAATGAAGTATTTCTTATCTTGAATCTCATTATTGAAAATACATAATGAATGACTTGTATAGGCTTGTAATGACCAATTAAGTTCTAATTTTAATTCAAAAGTTTGACATTTCATTATGAGAGTTCTTTTTCCTTATTATTATTATTATTATATTATTTTCATCGTCATCATTATTGTTGTTGTTGTTAGTTTTTGAAGTTTCTAATAAAGTGGGAGAGGAGATAACTCAGATAAGTCGAAAAATGAAGAACGAGGCTTGGGACTAAAGAAATGAGAGAAGAATTATGTCAGTGTGGCATTGGTATTGACTTTTGATTGGGTGCGGTGATTTGACCGGACATTTCGTTGACGAGAGATATAAATTTTTTTTTTCCTATTTATATCTCTTCAGACAATCAATTACCTTTTTAATTGGTTAATGATTCTTTTTAACCATTTCATCGCGTCAGTTAATAATGGGAATTGATTTGGGCAACAGGCTTTTTTCTTCAAGCAACATATTTTTATTAAACATGACTAATTTGTCCTTATCTGAACCACTCAACCTCGCCACTAACTTTCAATCTCTCTTCTACGTGCTCTAGTCTCTCGCCATCTTCTCCTTTTCTTAACGATATATCAACTCCACCTTCTCTCTCTATCCCTTCTCTCAATCAAATCTCTCACTTTCTGTACATTTCTATTAGTGTATACGGTGACGGATTCATTCAAATACAGTACACTTAATTTACATCATCTCCTTTAGGTTAGATGCTAATTCTTGTCATTTTTCCTCTCTAATTTTTAATGGTAGATTGATATTTTACAATTCGTTTCTACCTTATTCTTTTCCAGTTAATTACTTCATGCGCGATAGTTCACGACTTCACATGCCAGCAAAATATAATCCTCATTTACATTTATTTTGCGATAGTTCACGACTTCAGCGCAGGGAGGGGTAGTTTAGTCATTTGTTAGAAATTAATGTTGCTCCGAGTTAAAATCCTGTTGCCCAAAGCACTAGCCGTTAATAATGTGTCACCACGTTTATATCTTGTTGAAACATTCAGACCTGTAAAAGTTTGAAATAATATATATTTATGTGGGATTCACATTAATCCGTAATTGTTAACAAAGAATGCATACGTGCCCACATTATTGGTTATAATTAACATGGAGTCCATTTGTTCAACGAGGCAACCTAAGCTTCTAAATATTGGAATGTAGATAATTAACTGTTCAACAGTATCCAAAGTATTCTGCTTTCTACATATCTTTCTTCAACTAACATATGCTTTTGCATATTCATAGACTGCTGGGTTACAAGACAAAATTGTACCATCTTAAATTACCTTAGTCGTCTTATTCTTTTTAGATTACCTTTTCTTTTGTACCATCTTTTAGATAGGGAAAAAAAAAAAATCCATTGCAAAGACATACAATATTGAAAATCAACAGAAATTCATTTTCAAATAAATAGATTATATTTCAACTAAGAGTTTTTATTGGAGGAAAAAACGCACCGGCAAACAATGTATCATAATCAAATTGATCTGGTTGGTAAAACTTGCGCTGAATTGAAGGCAGAACCAGTAAGCTAAACGAATACCATGCTTGCTCCATTTTTAAAATTTACCCAAACCAGGCCTTGCTTTAAAGGACCCACCGAGGGTTTCATCCAATGACATATCCGGTAGTAGATCTATTTAAAAATATCACAATAGAGACTTGACCTATTTGGGGAAGAAGAGGGCACTCATCACAATTGAAACGGCTGAAAGGTGAAACGCTTGAACAGGCCTAAAGACTTCTCAAAGCCCAATTTAAAGGCCTTGAAAAATACAAATGAATCTGCATTTCTACTGTATAAAGGATCCAATCTGTGAATACTATAAACCTGATTGAACAAAGAAATTCTCGAGGAATGAGAGCAACGAAGGAAAAGTGATAAACAAGCCTACTAATTGAAAAGTTCAAATAATGTCAATTTAATAGAACCATCGTATTGAAGTAATATAAATATTAGGTCATCGATCATTCTTAGGCTGATTTAACAACAAATGGTTTTGCTTCTCTTTTCAATTCCTGGAGCTACAAATTGTATATGCAGCCCTCAAATAGAGCTGTTCTAAAATTTATTTGTATTCACTTGTAGTGCAATAACAATCTAAATGGAGTAGTAATAAATTTATAAATAACCAAGCTAGTAATGAAGAGTCAATTGTAATCTTTCTTTCGCTTTTCTATTCGTTAAATTTCCTTTGTATATTTATGAAAAAAAAATACAGTACGTAGAAGTTCAACGAGCATTAAAATTAGAGAAAACCAACACAAAGCAAAAAGAATGGCACAAATTTATTAAATTCAACCGTATAAGTGCAAAACAGAAAGATTGTGGACCCAGCAAATCTAGTATTATCACATATCTCTAAAAAATTTTAAAGAGATGAACAAATATCATTGATTAAATTACGTCAATTACAGTCAGTTTCATGATCTCGTAAACTCGCTTAATATTTTGGTGCTCGATCGATATGTCCAGTGCTCATACTTCCTTGCATAATTAAATTCATGTATAATATAAAATGGACTAGTTTTTCTAAATCATACAAGTAGCTAGGCACAAAAAGAAGTTATCCATTCAGAATGGTGCACAAGGGATAAAGTAATAAAATTGTACTAAAAAGAAATTGGTAAACCTTATTTATTTCTACATCGTAGCTCGTATATAGACCCGAAATCATAATTGAATATAATTTTTTTATTTATTTCTGAAAAAGGAAGAAAAACAAAAATTTGGTGACCTGGAGTTAGGCGAAGGAATTTGGGGCAACAAATATTTTGGGGTGCGAAATGCGAACCAGGCAACCAGTTAAGTAAAACAAAACGGATCGAAGAATTGAATACAACTTAGAAGCAAGTAGATTGGACAAGTTTAACCTAGCCAAATCTTGAGTTTGAAATAGGTCTTGTTTGGAATTAAACCCTAATTTCAAGAAAATTTCCAAATTATGAAAAGATAACTGTCAGGCTTTCAAGACCAAAGGTTTAAATAACGGATAGCATGTTCATAGCGGATAACCTCAAGTCATAGCAGATAGTGGATAGCGGTCATTTAGCGGCCGCTATGGGATCATAGCGGGCATGTATAAATGTACTGGTTTATTATATCATATACATATTTTTTTAATTAAAAATTAAATATCATATTACAATATATATGCATATTTTAATAGTCAAATTTAATACTTACACTTTAAATATATTATTTTAATAGACAAATTTCATTGTATTTATTATTTAATATTGAATCAAGACAGTGCTAAAGAAAATGTTCGTAATACTAATTTTACATTAGCAGGAAACAAATTGTGTTGCTATATTTCGCTAAAATATAACTATAATGTATATATATGTTGCTAATTTGCACTATTCTAGCCACCATAAGAAATAAAACACCAAAAATAGATACTTTTTAAAGTAATATTTAGCAAAGTTTATTAATTTTGACGTTTTACCCAGCTTTCAGTTTTGAGTTTCGTTTTTTTCCAGAAAAATGTTATGGAACTTTCAGCATAATTAACATCAGTGGCTTATTTTAATTAGGATGAATTGATGAAATTTCAAGAAAAATGATAAGAAAATGTCGTATCGTTATTGTGATAATCTTTTAATTAATTTCTCTTGCTTTTATCTAAGATGGTTTTCAGCCTTTCAGGGTCCTATATATATCAGGAAATAAGAAGACAGAAGAGCATATATCCACGAAAAAAGTATAAAAAAAAAAACGTTTTAAAATTCTAATTGAGTATTTGTATATTTGAATTTTGCTTTTGATAAATTTATGATGACACTCTTAACAGCATTATGGTCATTTTCTGTGGGGACAATATGCGCATACAGCTTCCAGCGATTTAATTATTAGAAGAAATTAATCAAATGGAATTTAATAGCAAACCATGAACAATAATTAATTGACCTTCTCATTGTGAAAACTAGATTAGCTTAAGAATTACTTCACCCGATACATATACGATGGATTGATCTACATTAATGAACTACTTAACAGTCTAGCGAAAAGCTTTTGCATTATCTTCTCAATTTATATTATATAATCATCCTCTAACAGAAATGTATATATTTTCTGCGCTGGAGATAGAATGCCTTTGGGGTCGTATCTCATCTTCAACTCCAATAATTTGTCCCATTTTGGACCAAAGTGCTCCATCCATCCTTCTTTGGTAGTGTAATGTGGCATGTACTGCTTGAAAGGAATGCCTTCCATGGTACAAAATTCTAGTATCATTTTATTTTGTTCCAACATTTTTTCTAAATTGTCATTTGTTGCTGAACGTAATATTCCGATGGTATAGAAAACTTCTTCATCTGGAATAATAGCTGACATCTCACTATTCCACCTGTTCAATAGAATAAAATAGAAATTACTACGTACTCCAGTAATCTATGTCATTGCTTTCATAATTTTTTTTTGGGCAATGCTATATATATGAAACAAAATCATGACCGGTACTTTAAAACTTAAGCTATATGTAATTGAAAAATAAAAAATGAGCGGAAATGCATATTGATGAATCACATCCTTATTTCAAGGACATATGAATTCAAGGAGAACAAAATTAGAGTGAAGTAATTTCTAAATTTAAAAGTTGAACTTACTTTTTCTTGTTCATCGGGTAGATGAGAATGGGGCCCTCGGCCTTGTCACTGCCAAGTATCCCTTTTAAGACCCCAGCATCAAAGTCAAGTATTCTTGATTTAGGAACAAACAAATTCAGCCATGGATGAGGCACTTGCCATTGGCCCGTTTTGCGCAGCTTCAGCTCTCCATCATGTACCCGGTCAAGAAACTCCACGTAGGTTACTTCTCGTGTGAACACAAATCCTGGCACAAAGCTCAAATCATCGAGTAGCAATTCGAGTTCCTAATAGAAAGAAAAGCACCATCTTCAGCAAGAACAGAATTATTCTTATAAATATACTTCCTAGTTTCTAACTAACAAGAATATTCTACTTGATCAGATAGTATTCTTATGTATGCAACTATGCATAAATATACCAAAACAGGACGCCACTACTAGGCGGTCCAAGACCCTGCTTCGGTTCAGTACGTGTACTAGTTTACTGAAGTATATAGTTTCTTGTGTTACTTTATAACTAGCGATGTCATTAGTTAGCTAGAGCAAGCATAAACGAAAATTGTACATCTTGAATATCTTATTACTCTGTCTTAACTTCCAATTAATTAGCTGTTTTCGGAATGGAAAGAAACTGAATATCTTATTATCTACAGTAGTGCTTTGGTCAATCTTTTTGCCAATTAATTGTTAAAATAAAAAGATTATATTAAGTCAACATTTGATTGAGAATGAACTGGTTGTATTGCAGGAAATGTGAATCAAAATAGGCAGTTCAAGTTGGAATTGTAGGATCCATCTATGCACAAACAGCAGCTCAGGACAAGATATTTTCCTTTTTAAGTTCTAATTCCTTTAAAGAGGGCCACATATTATTGTCCAATAAGGTTACGTCCGGTCCGGGCATGGTTTTGTATAACTTTATGCGTTTCACTTCACACACAAAAGTTGAAAAAAATTCGAAAGTGTCAGATCTCTGAAAAAAGTTGGATGTATTTAGGCAAGGAAAATGCCAATTTGAAGTCCTCTCCTTGGCAGCTGTAGTCTCAGATTTTGTGTTTTCGACATACCTGCACGTTCTCTAGGCCCAGGCATACATGTACTGGAAAAAAAAATTTAACTATTCCTCTTCCTGGTCTAAAATGTTCACAAATTTACACCAAAGATATTTTATTTTGATTGTGGTTAGGGCTACTACCACGTACACAAACTGTATGGTGGGTACCATGCATGCAAGTACGAGCAGTGAGTTGTATGGGTCAAAATTGTGTGGGTTTGCTTGAAATCAAAATTTTAAGTATACCACTTTTGACTCAACATAATGGTGTACATGGTTTATTTCAAAAGATTGGTAGAGGTTTCCACGTTTAGCTACCTGATTGGACTGTTTTCGGAGAAATCTGAAGGAGATCCCTCTGGTACACTAAAACAGAGAAAGAAATTGTAAAAAAAAAAAACACGTGCCTACAACAAAAGCAGGAATCCTGTGCTAGTGTTATGGCCTGTGTTGTTGCACGAATTATCGTGCATGACGAGGCACACTTAGTTGAATTAACCGGCCTAATTAATTTAAAAAAAAACTTTATGTTGAAGAGGTAGCATGGATGTTTTGAATAAAAAACTAAAACGCAAAGTTGAACAGATAATGTCATAATTGGTTCAAACTCCTTCCAAAATTAGTTAAGAGTATTCTTCTTTCCAAAAATGACATAACAAATGCATCAAATTGAGACATGCTGAGAAAAATATATTACTTTAGGAAATACTTTATTAATTAGGAAAGAGTGCTTACACAAATTTTTGAGCAGAACAACCCGTGCGTGACACTCATGAACTAGCAAACTTCCAAGACAAATCAAAAGTACAATGACATGCAATTAAATTACCTGATCTACTTCAGCAGCTATGTCTTCATCGTAAGCCACAACCACTTCAAGGTAGTACAGAGCCGTGAGGCGGTGCTTGGCCGTCAGCTGTGCCATCCTTTCCATGTCATTCTTTGGAAAAAAGGACGAAGATCTCCAACTACCAATTAGCCCCTGCTCCATCAGAAGAGAACCTTCCAAGTACTTCATGAACCCAAAGAGCCGTTCATTCTCATCAACCGAAATAAGGCGCTCCTGGTCTCTGGTGAAGGCGACTATGTTTGTGTAAATGAGCCGGATCCACTTCACTTTCTCTGGTGTCGGTGACAGTGGTACACGGGCCCGAGTTATGATCCCGAATTGGCCAAGACCACCCAACACTGCATTGAATAGATCCTGATTGTGGGACTTGGAACAGGTCACTTGCTGACCAGTACCTGTTTATGAAGCACTAAGATATGTTCCTAATTTACAATGTAAGATTTAGTCTCCATTGTGTTGCATTTCTACGGACAAGAGTTCTTTTTTCCAAGTTTGTTGCTGCAAAATAAGGATATTTGTGCTTAAAATTGTGTGCATTTTTGTGAAACTTCAGTTGACATAATCAATGAGCTCAAAGTAATTTGCAACGAAGAGAGCATGGGAAAATATGGGGGAATAAAATCTTCTAGAGAAGCTAGAAGACACGAGTTATCCTTCCTTTTTTTTTTTTCCTTTTTCTCTCTCAAAAAAGAAACTAAAAATATTTTGGCAACGTCGGCAACACTTTTTTCTCTGAAAAGTTATTTTTTGAAGAAATTATGTGAAAAGTTAATTATTACTCGTATGAATAAGTACTTGATCGATCTTTAAGAACATCAACAGTTTATTCAAAATTAGTTTCTTCAAATGTCTTCTTGCTTAGAAAATATGTATGAAAAACAATGTTCGAGCCCATTGGTTGAAAGATTGATCTACATATGTACGTATACTTAAATTATTTAGAAACGTGACACTTGAGAAAAATAAAAAACGAACTTTTTATGATGCTGACACTTTGAATTACTTTGTTAGTAGATGTGCATGTAAAATATAAAAATAATAAAAAGTATACGAGCGATTTAGTTTACCAGTAATGACATCCAATTCAAGTACATTTGATATCTGTGGTCCATGTTGGAACGTCTGGCCACTGATCCCTCCCACAGACAGTGTCCCACCCACAGTCAAATGTAAGTAGTCAGTCCATGAATTTGCGCCCAGTCCATGTTTGTGTGCTGCATTCAATACATCGATCCACAGTTGCTCCCCTCCGACGTCCATGTACCGGTTAGCAACTGATACATTTATCTGGTCGGCACGACCTTGAGCTAGTGATTCCATGTGTATGACCACTCCATCAGGGATTGATGCCTGGCCATTGATAGAGTGGCCATGACCACGTGGCGAAATGAAGAAAGGGGTAGAGTGAGTATAGGAAAAATGAATGAGATCAGCGATGTCTTGAGATGATGAAGGGTAAAATACAGCGGCAGGTATTGATTTTGTCAGGTTGCCAAAATCAGATGCGACTGACATGAGAGATTGTTTGTCAGAACGTATCTTTGTGCCGATTTCAAGAGAAAATAGTTCTTCAGGAAGAGATAAGGTGGAAGTTAATAGAGTTGTGATGATAAGAGATATGAAACTCATAGTGCTTAATCTTGGCATAGGCAGATAAGCCATTGTGTTGGTTGGGAAGGAAACTAGGGTTTACAAAACTTAATTTGGTGCCTATGTAAGATGCATGTTATGCAATGGTGTTAATATATACCTTGGGGATATTTTTTATTTTTATTTGCTCCTTTTGGTGGGAAACATACGTTGGTCTCTCAGAGATACATGCAGTACGAGATCTGAGATTCTATCAGATGTGCAAGGGGTGAACTAATTCGAAGGACAGAGTTGACAAATTAAATATATTCTTTAAACAAAGCAACTTAATTATTTGTCAAAAGATTTTCATTTTGTTAATAATACTGTTAACATTACTACCGTATTGATTTTCCAAAAAAGATTTATGTACAATTAGGCTCGTTTGGGATGAGTGGAATAGGCCAATTCCTAGGAATAGCCAATTCCATTTCTAAATTTTTCATCCAAACGGTTTTGGAATAGTCAATTCCATTTCTAACACAATTTTCAATAACACTCTTCCCAACAACACTTTTCTCTCTACTTTTTTACACTTTTCAACGCTATTCCTAAACTCACCATCCAAACAATATTTCTAATTCCCGGAATAGTCAATTCTCACAATTCCTATGAATAGTATTTTTTCCTAAATTTATGCTATTCCTACTCTATTCCTAACCATCCCAAACGACACCACATAATTAAACAGAAAAATAATTGTACAAGCATATGAATTTCAGGACAACTATGGGACATCCAAACAAAAATAGGTAAGACTTGTGGTTGTAGAGAATTACCTGTGGGACAACCAAACAAAAATAGGTAAGATTTGTGGTTGTAGAGAATTGCCTTTATCAACCTATGACATGTCGGCATCCATGCACACCGCGGTCTCTTCTCTTTTGGAAACAATTTACAAAGAACATGAAAGTATATATGTTGTCATCAGTCTACAGACTTATTCAGTACTATGAATTAGGAAATTTCTATTCTCAAGTGACAAGTAGATAGCTAGGGACTTCGAGCTATGCAGAAATTATTTAGCAGTAATTGTTAACATTGCATGCCACTAAAAAAGTAAAAATTCATGTTGAATTGTAGAGCTCAAATCAGGTATAGGTTGCTCTTGAAAATGGACCTAGTAAGGACGCTGTTATGGGGCGGGGATATAGTATTACGAACTTTTATGAATATTTTTGTGGCTCAAAGTAAAAGATTTTGATACTGTATTTAATTATCATCTTAATCCTTACAGTTATATATATATATCCAGCTTTTGATTGAATTTATATACAATCTGGATCAGTAATTTTAAATTAGATTTAATCTCGTAGTTGGTAATCTCTTGAAGGCAAGATATATATAACCATTGGCTTTCCATATAAAATGGGGGAAAAAAAGGCTGCACTAGGTTGACCATGTTTTTATAAGGAGTAGGAATGAAAAAATTGTTTAATCTGTTAAAGAAAAAGAGAACATATTTAATGGGAAAGAGAGAAAATTAGGTGTGCACTGTAACGAGCATATTCTTTTTCCACTTGACATCCACCGTGAAATTGGCAAAAATTATTACAATCGACTATTATACAAGTTTAATAATCCAATATAAGCCCTTACATAATTTTGTTTATTAAAAATAGTTATTTTCAACAATTGTTTCCCATTTTATTCATTTATTTTTAGTTTTGTTGGATTTTAATAATACATTTCTAAATAAAATTTGCCCACATTTTAGGTGGGAACATTTGCTATATATTATTTTAAAAGCAAGATCTTGAGAGCAGTTAATTGACTGTCAGGTCCTAACATTTTCTGTAATGATCCCTAATATATGATACAAATTTGCTACAACGGACTTGAAGTGGCTATCAATATCTAATATGATTTAAAATTGAGGAGGGTTCAAATGCCAATGTCAACATTTCATGATTTAGTTACTTTTGAAAATTTAAAAGTCAAACGTCAAATCCAAACTGTTGATCTCATTCAATTTAACGAGGGATGCATTTTCATATAAGTTTGTAAATTTCATATTTCATTTGATACTTGATAAAGACTACAACAGGAACATATATTAGAATGAATCTTTCGTAGTTAATGAGGTTTGTTTATTTTTCTATCTCTTGATCAAGTATCAAATAAACTCTAAAATTTACAAAACTTATATGAAAAACTTCACTCGTTTAATTAAATAAAATAATTTATTTGGATTTGATGTTTGAATTTAAATGTTTTAAAAAAATAATTAATAGTGAAATATGGACATTTACGGACATTAAAATATTGGCATTGGAACCTTCATTTTTAAAATATAAGTTGTAATTTAAATAATTACAATTTTAAGTTTTTTAATAGTGTATCACATATTAATAGAAGAAGAGATTTTTCCATAAAGATAGCATATAGTGGATATATATTGGTGTCATTTCGAATGTTATAACTTCATAGCATATATAATTATTTAAATTATAATTAATATTTTATAAGTTAAAAATCTATATATTCAAAAAATGATGAAATAATAGAAAATTTATATTGACACTATATATCTTATTTACAACCTTGACACGGACTCAAGGATTATCAAAATCAGAAGAGAAAATCTATATATGTAACGATGAAAACATCTTTATGATTTAGATATACAATATTTGGTTCAAATATAAAATTAGTTGATATTATTTAAAAACAATTAAAAAGTTAACATTTGTGCTTGATCAATATTAATGGATAATTGAACACTAAATTTATAAAATATTATTTCAATGCATTCTAGCTATAAGAAAATTTAAAAAGATTAATGGATCAGATTCAATATTTGAATTTAAAATTTGTAAAAAAAAAAAAAAGATAAGATATATAATAATGTTAATTTATATGGAGTTAAAAGCTTGGTGACATGCATTTTTTAACTTTGTTCATTTAATATATAAAATATAGAGTAGATGGTGCCTTTATTTTCGCTTATGAAATAGTTAATGTCTAAGCCGAACAGATAGATGATTGATTCTCTTCATCCCGAAAAACACAATTAAACACTCGGCCCTATTAAATACACACGTTATACAGAATCGCCTTTTCTACCTATTTTGATTTGTATTCATATGAAAATTTCCCACTGTACTGTACATGTGCAGGACTGTGCTGGTCATGTTTGATTAAGAGCTTGAGTTAGAAATAAAGTTTCATTTTAGAGGAACTATTTATACAGTGGCTATCTAGTTCTATGCTCAAACAAGACAGAAACAAGAAAGTTCCATGCTTTATTTGAGAAGTTACATATAAACAAACCAAGCGTGTATAAATAAAGATTATTATGACAGCATGAATTTTGTCATCTAATTATTTAGTGGCAGGAAATTTTCTCAGTACTCTATTAATTGGAGAGCACGACTTCTTGGCCCCTCTTTTTGACCGACCTATTTCTAATAGTTACGTGATCTTAAATAATTAATATTTAATACAGACATCAGAATATGGCTGCGTACGGTAAATTTAAATTTATAATGACAGTTTAGGCATGGTGTCAACATCGCCTAATTTAAATTTTAAAAGGGAAAAACAATGACGGAACAAATGACAACTACATTATAAATTTAATTAATAATTAACAGTTACAGAAATGAGAAGTTTTTAATTACTTCTTTCTCAGCTGTAACCTGCCCTTAATTAAGTACCTATATAAATATCACTATCGTTATCGTCGTTGCTGAAGGAACTAAAGGAAATGGAAAAGGTACACAAATCTAAGAGGAACAATAATTATCTAGATCTATAAAATAGTTTATTTATATGCTTGTTGACAAATTTTAAATTTATCTTAATGAAATAAAATTCTTGGATAACCAAAAATGACTCTGCTACGTGATTTACACTATTGAATAATTCATTCAATCGATAATAGTATGCATGGCCGCACAAATTAAAGAGCTTTGATTATGACATGTAAATGAAAGAGCGGTTTCTCAAACCGCCTGCATGAATTATTAAGTTAATTTTCCGATGACAGTTCCTGTTAACAGTTTCAAAAAAAAAAAAATTATGATGAACTCCTAGCAACAGCCGAATCTTTTTTTTTTTTTTCTATTATCATTCAAAAATTATCTAAATATTTAGACATAGAAATTTTGTATGATAGAATATTATGCATGTTGCCGTGCATATTTTGGGTAACTAATGGTTGTAAATTGCTTTTATATCTTAATAAGACAGTAAAGGTAGCTCGCAAAATGCTGCAGAAAATCAAACATTTCGAAAAGGAAGAAAAAGGAAAAGAAGGCAATGCTCAATTGTGCAAGCGCGTGGATCATTATATACGTAATGTAATAATTAAATAAAATAACTAAATAAGGAAGTCCAAGTTAAATAATAATTCCAGCGGACTTTTTCAGTATTTGTTAGACTTTCATTAATCTTAGTCACTAGCAGGCTTTGGTGTCGCGGCTTCGCCGCGACCAACCCCTAACATTTTTTTTTTAAATCAAAGTAGCTAAATTGCAATTAAGAGCACCTTATTGCTCTAGTATGATCCTCTTGTATTTGATAGGCTACTGAGGCACATGAAGCAAACATCTGAAATTCACAAAGCACCAAGCTATTAGAAAATATTGAAATCATGTCAGGTATCATTTCCAAATCAACTAAATATTAGATAACTTTGAATTACTGCAGCATTCACAGATTTAGAAAAAGGTAACATTATGTATAAAAAAGAGAGGTATATTTTTTATTACATACTTTATTTGTCGTGAAACAAAACCAAATAAAAATCACATATTGTATCTATAGATCTCAACTCTCATAGAAGCTGTTAAGAGAGTTGAGATGTAATAAACACATAAACTGGCACTGTAATTAAAGCGGCTCCAATCAAAATAAGAGAGATTGTTCTTAACTCATTCTTGATATGATGTGCATTGTGAGTATAGAATATCGAGAGTACACGTGTTATTCCCAGTGCAAATAAAGGGCCTTCTGGCAATAAAAAAAAAATAAAGAAATAAAGGCCTTCTGCTCCAGCTATTATTGTACCAATTGAACCCAACATGGCACATGACCATTCTGATCTGTTTAGTTGGATCAGTTTTCGAATTGGAGTTAGTGCCTCTTTTGGGGAAGCATGGTTTCCTTGCTTGGTATTTGTTGAAATTACAGACACGGTCTCTTTAACTTTCTCTTGTTTGGCATGTTGGAGAGGTGACATTGCAGAAATACCCCCAACAATATCCAAGGAAAAATTACCAGCATTGTGAAAATGTATATGGAAGACTTCATATATAATGATTACAAGAATTACATACCATTCTTGTGTTCTGAATCTCTTTTAAGTTTGATGTTCCTATTTGTTAACTAATCTTTAAGTTTAGCATCTGTAACCTGATGACTAGCACCCAACTTGAACCCTTGGAAAAGGAACTGATTTCTCTTTTGGCGAACACGCATCTATTGCAAATTCAATGGGAATGATATTTTAGTACTAGTCAACTTGGTATTACAAATACAACCTCACTTACAGGATTTCCTTGATACAGGCGGAGCTTCTGTTGATGTTGTTCCCTGAAACCTGGAGCTGCAGCAGCATTGAATACTCTCCATCTTCTCCTTTTGACATCAACTGACTATAACTGCCACTTTCCACAACTTTACCATTCTTCAAGACAACAATTTTGTCAGCCTTGCTAATGGTCGATAGCCTATGCGCAACTATGACAATGGTCCTGTTTGCCATAACACACTCCGAAGCTTGCTGAACTATAAACTCCGATTCCGCATCTAAAGTACTTGTGGCTTCATCTAGAAGGAGAATTGTTGGATTTCTTAGTATTGCTCTCGCAATGGCAATTCTTTGTTTCTGTCCTCCTGAAAACTGATTACCTCCATCTCCAACCTTCCATGAGATGAAGCAACTATATGAATAATTGTTTACAAAAGATTTTAGGACATACTCTGGAATACAAGAATATCTCATAGAATCTACCCAAAAAGAATCTGATTAGATAACACATCTTCTCATTTTTTTTTTTTTAAAAAAAAAAGAACAACAAACTGCCACTAAGGTGCCCTTTCTGCAATGTAGATGTTGATGAGGATGACTAGTAATTCAGGGCATCCATTTGAATAAGATGAGAAACATTTGGCATAGTCTTACTGCTCATTTTTTTAGGGACATCTATGGCATTGCTTGTTTTGTGGAGTAATCTGGTCCTCTTTTAGAATTATTCCAAAAGATCCCTATATTATGCAGATATTTGGAAAGCCCTTCCTGTTGAGCATTTCAAAAGAAAAAATAACATATTATTTTGAATTATCCTCTTTTGCAGTTATAATAATGTTGGGTTTCTTGTAAGTTGCAATCTAAAAGCAATATATATATCAAGCACTGAAGCACATGTATCCGTCAGAATACTTACCAGCGTCAGATAACCATATGGTAACTCTTCAATAAAAGAATGAGCATTTGCAACTCTGGAAGCTTCTATTACATTTTCCATACTTGCACCTTCTCGTCCATACATGATATTGTTGGCCATAGATGTAGAGAATAGAACTGGTTCTTGACTGACCAGTCCCATTTGGTTTCTCAACCACTTCAATTGGAGGTTCCTTATGTCATGGCCATCCAAGAGAATTCTACCTATCACGTTAGAATTTGTAAAGGGATTAATGGCAACACTTATTCATAGAAAATAAATAAAACAAATAAGAACATTTTCTTTTCTTGTTATAGTTCTTGCTACGACTAACATGTTGGGATTCCTGGACAAAGGATTGCCATTTGGATTAATGCATATTTATACTGGAGAATAGGACACAGAGCATTGAAACTACACTGGAGAATGGGGCATAATTCATGAAAATTGAGCCAGTTTTTTCTTATACCATTGAAACTATTTGCAATTACCTGATTTCGGTTCATAAAGCCTTTCAATCAATGAAATAATGGTGCATTTTCCAAATCCACTTTGACCGACGATTGCAGTTGTTTTGGCAGCATCTATTGTGAAATCTAAATCTTCAAAAAGTATGCTTTTCCTTGATTCGTATGCAAAAGAAACCTTACAGAAACAAAGGATTGCCAGCGCTAATTTCAAAGCTAATTTCCCCAAAATAAAAGTCAGAGTTAATAATATAAAAAATGTATTATTTTAAAAACAATAAAAGTCATGTTGCAAAATAAAAAATGTATTATTTTACACAAAATAAAAGTCATGTTGCCAAATTTCAGAGCTAATTTCCCAATATTATCTATTATAATATAAATTTAGAAAGAGGAGTGTCGACCTTGAGATTAGAGACAGAGGTCTGGATGAAGGGGTGTAACCGTCAAACTTCTGAAGTACAAAAGTCATGAAATTAAGTGTCCATTTACTTCCCTCTCTCCTTATCCCCTGCAAGAAATTTTATGAAATCAGATTTAGAGAGTTCAATGCCGTCTTCCATCATAGTCATTTATGATTGATCCATCTTTGTTAACTTATAATTTAGTATTCAGTTGGAGGTCACTTAAAAACACAGGCAAAGTTTTCAGCATAGTTGAAAGGAACCTAAGCATGGAAAAAAACAAAAAAGGCCGTCACCGTTGATGGTTCCTCAAATATCAAGTTTCAGGTTGATACCTTTCTGTTGACGTGTAAGTGCAGCTTAATTTGCATCAATTAATGTGACCATGCATCTCAACATGTATAAACTCACATTAATGTATATCTCTTTGTCACAAAATCACCTTTCGAAATACTGGTTTTTAATTCAAATTATTTTATTCCAATAATGCTACAATATCATATCTTGAAAAATTTACAGAAATAAGATTTTTTTGACCAAATAGATTTCAATTAGCAACAAAACAGAATGTGCATTCCAAATCCTTAATCATGAATCAATATAAATAGTAAATCAACTTCACACTTTTATCACTTGCAAGATCCCCAAATCCAAAGATACAGATGAAAATATTAACCAATTTGCCACAACTAACAACCGATCAGAAATATCAAGAGAGAAATCAATATCGCAAGCAGATGTATGATTCAAATTCGTTCAAATTCGATCAAAGAAGGGAGGGATACTTTCATAATTCACTTCTGGCTCGGTTATGGTGGGGGAATAATTTCCTTATATATGCAAATAGTAAACCTGTCAAACAAATAAAGGTGGAACTCACCCAAAAGCTACTCGATGGGAAGCTACCGTCGCACTTGCTGGCGCATCCTGACCGACAGACATAGAACCATCTCCTCCCTCGTGAGCAGTCAGGCTGACCAGATAGCACCGACAAAAGGAGCAAAAGTGTCCGCTGACAAGAGGCGAGTAAGGCCCCTGGGAAAGGAGCCGTCAAAGTTGGAGGCATCGACAAGGAGGAGGGAGGGGGCGCCGCAGGGGGAGGGAAGGCTAGGGGCGAATTCAGGAAGGAGGCGGTCGGCAGCCAGGTTTTTGAGATGGGAATGGGAGTAGGAGCGGGACGCCAGCGAGGTCCTCCTTCACCTTCCCCTCTGTGGGGTTCCGATCGGAGTAGGAGGGGGCAGCTGCTCGGCTTGGTGGAAGGGAAGAAGGAGAGAGAGGAGGTGTTTGTGCTGTGCCGAGAGTGTCGCAGATTCAGCTTATTTCGAGCTATAATCTCAGTAATTCGGAGAATTAGTGGGAACTGAGAGCAATTAATGGGATTCAAAAGGAAATTAATGGCGGAAGAGAGAGAAAAAGACAAGAAATAAACAATAACTCTTTTTATTAATTTTCAGAATGAATTTTCTCTTACAAATCTAGCCTTTTATAATCGCTGGAGAAAAAGAAAAGAAAAATAAAATAATTACAAACTGGACCCATTCATTTAATGGTTCCCTTATCTAACGGTTGAGATCAACTCTCTATTTAACATCCATTTTTCCGTTAACTCTGTCAGTGTTTAATATTCTCCGTTAACTCTGTCAGCGAAGAGATCAATTATTTAACTCCATCAGTTCCCTCTCCACCAATCAGCAGCTGAGCTGTGCTGGGCCCCAACATAACTGAATCAGTTGAAGGATTCAACTGATTATTCTCTTCCAGTGACATTCCCCCTCCATAAGAGATTTCTCGACCTCGAGAATAAAAGAAGGGTAATGCATTTTAATCTTGTCATAATCTTCCAAAGAAGCATCATCCACTGGCAAATGTGCCCATTTGATTTTGACATGAGCAATGCCTTCATTGTCTTTTTGAATGAGCCTCCTCTCCAGGATTGATTCTGGGGCTATTCGCAAACACCCATCAGAACCCAGCCAAGGCAGATAAGGTGATGGTTTGTGCTTCCTGTCTATGTGTTGCTTGAGCTGAGATACATGAATAACTGGATGGATCTGAGAATCAGTTGGTAGATTAAGTTTATATGCTAACTGCCCAATTCTCTCTGGTATTTCAAATGGCCCACAATACTTTGCATTTAGCTTCTGATTGCCCCCACCAGTTAAAGTGAGTTGTCTATATGGATGTACACGCAGGTAAACCCAATCCCCCACTTTGAATTGTCTTTCACTGCGTTTCAAGTCTGCATACTTCTTCATCTTATTCTGAGCCTTGACCAAATTGCCCTTCATTTAATTAAGGCTTTCTGTCTATCCTTAAGCATGGCGTTGACTGCAGTGTTGGTGCTTCTGATAGTGTCACCAAGAGACAATAGTGTTGGTTGATAGCCATAGAGAGCATGGAATGGGGAAGTATTCAGCCATAGAAATCCATCTGCACCAGGTTTTTTGTTGATCAAATATCATACATCTCAGATACAGCTTTAATCACTGATTCAATCTCTATGTCTGTCCATCTGACTGAGGGTGGTATGCAGTGCTGAGATTCAATTGAATGCCAATCTTGGACATCAATTCCTTCCAAAAATTGCTTGTAAAAATAGGGTTTCTATCTGACACCAAGTTCTGAGGCAACCTATGCAGCTTGTAGATGTTATCAAGGAAAAGTTGGGCTATTTGGGTAGCTGTGAATGGGTGAGTAAGAGGAATGAAGTGACCATACTTAGTCAGCCTATCAATGACTACTAACACCACATCCTTTCCTTTTGATTTAGGTAACCCTGTGATAAATCCAGCCCCACACTTTGCCAAGCCTCAGATGGAATAGGCAGTGGCTGAAGTAACCCAGGGTATAAGACTTTCTTCCCTTTGTTCAACTGACATTGGTGGCAAGAAGACACAAAATCATGTATTGATTGCTTCAGGTTTGGCCAATAAAATAATTTTTTGACCTTCTGGTAGGTGGCATTAATACTAAAATGACCACCTATTGTTGAATCATGCAGTGCTTGAATTATTTTTTCTCTCCACCCTTCTTGTGCTCCAACACAAATTCTCCCATTAAATCTGACTACCCCTTGATGTAGTGTCAACTCAGGAGGTGGGTGACTAGATGGGTCCTGTACTTTAGCCTTGAGACCGGCAATCCAGGGATCATCAACATAGCTAGCTAATAGTTCCTAAATCCAATGGGGCAATATTTCACTGACAACCCATATCTCTGGTGAAGCTGGTTGTACAAGTCAATTTTGCCCCTTCACTCTAGACAAGGCATCAGCCACTTTATTTTCTTTCCCTTTCTTGTATTCAATGACATAATCCAAGCCTAAGAGCTTACATAACCCTTTATGTTGCAATGTGGTAGAAACTCTTTGCTCCAGTAAGTGTTTGAGACTGATTTGATCAGTCCTGATCACAAAAGAATTTCCCAATAGATAAGCCTCCATTTTTTAACTGCAGTTTACAAGCCCAGCAATTCTTTCTCATATGTGGAAAGAGCTTGATTCTTTAGCCCTAAGCTCTTACTGAGATATGCAATTGGTCTGTGATTTTGCATTAGTACAGCTCCAATCCCAGTGCACTTGCATCAGTTTCAATTGCAAATTGCTGGGAGTAATTTGGTAATGCAAGAACTGGGGCAGTGGTCATAGCAGTTTTGAGCTTTTCAAATGCTACCTCAACTTGGTTGTTCCATCCAAAGGCATTCTTCTTTGTCAAGTATGTCAGTGGTTTAGCTATCAAGCCATAATTCTGAACAAACATTCTATAGTACCCAGTCAAACCCAAGAAACCCCTCAGCTCCTTAATGGTTTTGGGAACTGGCCAGTCAACCATAGATTGCACTTTCTTTGGGTCAGTTGCCACACCTTGGTGAGATATAATATGGCCCAGGTATTCAATTTTGGTGAGGCCAAATTCACATTTGGATTGTTTAGCAAATAAGCTATTATCTGCTAGTATCTGCAAAGTTAGTTCTACATGGTGCACATGATCTTGTAGAGATGCAATGTAGATGAGAATGTCATCAAAGAATACCAGGATGAACTTCCTGATGTGGGGCTTGAATATATTATTCATAAGTGTCTGGAAGGTAGCAGGAGCATTGGTGAGGCCAAATGGCATCACAACAAATTCAAAGTGCCCATTGTGAGTTTTGAATGCAGTCTTATAAATATTATCCTCAACCATTCTAATCTAGTGGTATCCAGACCTCAAATCCACCTTTGAAAAATATTAGGCCCCTTTCAACTCATCCAGAAGGTCATCTATTATGGGAATGGGATATTTATTTTTGACAATATTATCATTAAGTTGTCTGTAATCAATGCACAGACGCCAAGAATTGTCCTTCTTTTTAACCAGTAAAATAGGTGAAGAATAGGGACTGGTAGATGGTCCGATAAAGGCATTGCTAATTAGCTCCTTAATTATTTTATCAATTTTCCTTTTTTGAAAATAAGAATACCTGTAGGGTCTGATGGAAATTGATTTAGCTGTAGGAGTTATGTCCTAGAAGTCAATATTTCATGACTTATTTTCTTAGTTTATGTTAATGATGATATTTGATCATTTGTTCCTAGAGTTTATTATTGACAGATCATTCAGGTTGAGGATCTGAATTGTAGATCTCTGTGGATCATTCATTAGAATGACAATAATAAATCTAAATCGTCCATAATCTTGATAATTAACAAGGAACATTAATTATCATAAAAGATTAGTATGCAAGTTAAGTGATGATTAAGTTCTACAAATCATAGGTAAGGAGTTACCAACTTAATTGCATATGTGTATGTTATTGGAACATAGTACAGGACTTGACCCAATGAAATAAACATATGGATTGTGTTATGTGTCATTGTTTATTTCATATGAGTTTGATTCTAAGTTTGAGATGTTCACCTTTTCCACATGAGGATAGGTTCAATAAATATCGTCTAACGTTGATTCCTGATAAAGGCTGCTATAAGGACTTTATTTATGTTCTCTTGAATTGTGCGGGGAAAAGTTGTTCATCAAGAAAACCGTATGTCCCTCATTAGTATACCTAGTGAGTGATGATATCTGTTTGGGCCCCTTGATGGAGTTGGATCGTATGCATGCAAACTAGACGATCAACTCTAGATCAAGAAATGTATAATCTGCAAGAATGACACATTCCTATCTTGGATTATACAAGGATATCATGTGACATAAGAATCAGACAAAGAAATACTATTATTTCTTATGTAGGATTGAGATATTGTAACGGTACATTATTTATGCGAATTGGGAATCATAACGTGTTGCTAGATACCGCTTATGATTATTGGAAATAAATAGTGATTTATTCTCCATGGCCAACATAGCATAAATCCTCAAAGGGTCACACAAATAGGACTTTGACCACACAATGCATTATCTATTTATTCGCAACAGTGAGTATTGCGGAAATATGATGAGTTGATTAATTAATTATATACCGTTATGAACCGTTATAATTAATTAAGTCAAAGAGATCATATAGAAATAAATTAATGCATTATCTAATCCCAAAATAATTATTAATGAGTTAATAATTAATTTTAGATCAACACATTTCAATATAAATGGTTATATTGATTAATTGGGCCATTATTTAATAGGAAAATATATAGCCCAATTATAGAGCAACCTAATGGGACTTTAATTAGGTGAATTAAAGACCCAAATGAGATTGTGAGGTGGCCCATATAGGCCCAATTCGTGGCCAGCCATAGGGTGGCAAGAGGTGTAATTTTGGGGAAGTTTTTCCTAGGGTTTGAGCTCTATAAAAGGACCCCTTTGGAGGCTCCAAGAGCTAGCCTTTCTCTCTCCTCTCTTTCTTCCCTTTGTGGCTGCCACAAACCTCCTCTTTTCTCCCTCTTTTGCTCATGTGTTGAGCTCTCTTCTCCATTTAAATGAAAGATTTAATTGCTAGAAGAGAGAAAGCTAATGGGATTAGGCTTGTTCTTGGGTGTGCTAGCACATACCTTGAGAACGTGGTTAATCTCCTTGGTGGACTCGAGGCCGGCGCCATCCATGGAGAAGATGAGGCATAGGAGAGCACGCCATCGACTCCCATGCCATGGATTCGAGCCTCATGAATGCAATTTCATGAGAGGTACAACTTTCTCCTACCTTCTCTCTTGATTGGATGTGTGATTGCTTTAGCACTAGATCTATTGATTTGCTTGTTGTTAATGGTGATTAATTAGTTGTAATTAATCTAAAATTAAAATATGAGCATTTCCTAATAGTGGTATCAGAGCCAGGTTGTGCTTAAGGTTTTTCACACTTAATTAAGTGAGAATTCGTAATTAATTAAGTTAATTAGTGATGTGCATGCTTGCTGGCCCTGGAAAGGCTGTTTTCTGTCTTGTTGCTTGTTTTTCGTGGTGTAAAGCTCTCTGAAATTTTTTCCTTCTTATTGGAGGTTGTAGCCCTTTGAGTTGTGGTTGTTTTCCCACTGGAATCATTGAAATTCAATATAAAATGAATTTTTAGTGATTTAAACGGTAACGGTGCGCAGATCTGTTATTCTGCTGCACAGTTCTGTTGTTGTGGTTGGTAACAAATAAGTTTGTATATAAAGTACCTGTAACTTTTAGATAGGATTATTCTAAACTTGATGTTCTTTCTGGATATGTAAATTTTGTTGCATATTTCGGATATTATGTGGGCGTTCAAGGATGAAAAGTGATGAAGTTGTCAGATCTGTTTTTTCAAACAAACTGATTGTTTTGAAAAACTGTACTTATTGAGAAACTTTTATGGAAAAGTGTTGAAATGGAAATGTTCTCCTTTAAGTCTGAAATCTTTGAAAATTAATTTCATAGATTTTCATTGAGATTTGATACCTCAACCGAGTGAAACCTTTTTGGTCGACGGTCTGTTCCAGAACAGGATACCTTGCTTAAATGCTTGTTATCTCGTTGATCTTAAATATAACTTGTGGATTTTCTTTTCATGTAATGATAGCCTATTGTATGTAGTATTTTTCTATGTAAATTGTTTGCTGGAAAAATATCAAGGGGATGATCATACAGACCGAAAGGTTGAGACCAATAACAGAATTTTCTCTAACGGTGCTTCGCGCACAATCTGAGGATTTGTCTTTTTTGGTTCTCCCTGATGGTAACTGATCTCTCCTTGAGATTTTTACAGGTAACCACAATCTTTGTAAGGAGTTCTCTGGATTTATTTCGGATTTTTTGGAGACCGAATTATTTTGAATTTTTCCGGGCCCCGAATTTCGTATTTTAATTAGTTAAAATAGTTTCTAATTAATCAATTTATTGAAAGGTTAATTAGAAGACTCCTTAAATACCCTCCTTTCTGTTTTGATGGTTGGATTTAATTTAAAAGGGCTTAAACAATTGGTTGTTAAGGTTAAGCCTTCTTTGCATTCGAAAAACTTGAGCAATAAGTATGCACAAAGATTCTAATTAATGAAATTAATTAAGAGCAAGTGAATCATGTATATTGTATATGTGCTAACTTTGTTTTGTAGGAGGATGTGGGTTTGATATGGCTCAAGATGTCAATGCCTTGTGTGTTGTAAAATGTTGTGAATGCATGTGATTGCTTGTAAAGTGGCCTAAGGTGCCTTGATAATTAAGTGGTTAATTTTTTATGTAACTTGTGAGGCTTGCATGCCCCTAAGGCCTAGGCGGGGTTTTAGGAATTTTATCACATGTATTTATTTCCCTTAATTATTAGATAGGATCTTAGTAATTAGTGGGAGAGCTTGATTAGATTAGTCTCGTTACATGGAGATGCGACGAAGATTAATGCAAGCGGGAGCCATACAAACCCACGGCAATGCTTGAGATGCTTATGTTATGTGATTGTTTGTGAATGCCTTGAATTGTCATAGGTAGGTATGGGTGTATGCTTACACGACCACCAAACAAAGTCACGTAATTGCTTTTGTCCCAAACTAAATTGATTAAGTCGACCGCCTTCCTTCTCTCTATCCCCTTCACGTCAATAGCCAATCATGGCGCGGTCCGCCATAGCGGACGTCATGGTTGTCAACCTTGATAGTCGGGGTACAAATGAAAAGATTTGTTAGGAGCAAATAGAGAGAGGTTGCTTATCGATGGACCCAACAAGTTTTCTTGGACATCGGGGCGAAGTTTGTAAATATACTTAGATATTCACAAACCAAGAGTCATATGGTTGATATGATTGGTTGGAGAACCTACCTTGTCTAGTTAAGTAGGGTGTCGTGCCATAGCAGGCTCTACTTGACGAAAATGGGGATCTTGGAATCCATTACATTTAGGGACATTAATTAAATGTAGTGGAAGTTTTTGTTTATCATTCCATAAACAAAACATTGCATAAACTAAATGACCTTAAATTGAAATTGTTATAGATATTAAATATGTTAATTTCGTTGCGATCAATCTTTGGAAAACGACAAGCTCGTTTCTAAGGTATTTACTTGGAGAAGAAATACCGATTCCTAAGACATGTTCTTGGAAATGAGAAACTTGAGCAAGTTTAATCCCAAAAACGTTCCTCGACTTCCCGAACATAGCTTCGCAATGATTGATTAGTTTTGACGAAAATTATTCAATAAAGCGAATGCTCATATCCTTTTAGAAGTTCTGGACCTTTGAATTGGAGAATTCATAAGGACTATACTAAGACTTCTATACTCTCATCCACTTACTCAAGAAGACGGTCTTAGAGAAAGTAAAAGATAGACTCAATCATTAATGATCGAGTAATGGAATGTGAGTTAACCAAGAGACTCTTCTTATAAGAAGATAAATGTTTCATTAGCTTGCGAACCGAAAGGTTTGAGTAGCTAATTGACAACTAGAGATATTGAGATCTCCAATATCAAGGATTGTTGATATTGTCATAAAATCTCTTTCTATGGATAAAGGATGTATTGTTCGCACACTTGTTAGTGCTAAAATGATTGGTTAAGTATTAAAGGAATACTCCACCAATATATGAGTTGAGACTTTGAGACCCTCACTAGTGACCGTGTGTCACATGAGATGTTTCATTTGCCATTTATGGGAGGCATTTGAAAGGTTGTCTGAAATATCATGATGTTCTAAACCTTAAGATATTTGTCGTTCAAATTATCTCACTATCTCTAATTCACACTAGTAATTAGGTGCTAGTTCATGTGTTCGCATTTAACGAAATGTGTAGACAATGATGAATAAGAGAAAGTTCGAGATAAGTAAAGTAAACTCCGTTTTGGAAATGGCTTATACGTCTAAGCCGCTACCATTGAATACGTAGAGTTATCTTTATTAAGTAAAGAGTTTGTTTAGGAATTTGAGGTTGTATACTTTATTCCAAACATCTCATAAAACCTTATCTCCGTTTCATATTTGATGATGGATGATCATGTTTTGTAATAGAGAAATGTTGTTCTCTTATTGTTATAAATTTGTGTATAAGATTTCATGCATCTTAATTGAATTTGCTTGAAATAGATTAACAAATTTTGAATGACAAATATGTAAGACTTCGCATAAAGTATTTGACTTTTATGTAAAATAGTTGCTTAGTCGAATATAAACAAGAATCGCATTATGAGAGTCTACGTAACGTGGAGCTCGTAAATCAATTTGATCGCAAAGAATCGCATTATAAGAGTCTACGTAACGTGGAGCTCGTAAATCAATTCGATTGCAAATCAATTGAAATTCATGCAAATCGTGTTTGTTAAAAGACAAAAGCGCCTTTGACCTACGAAGATTAAAGGACAAGTAACCTTATTAAGACTTATACATATTGATGTATATAGACTTATAGGACTTGTGCAATTGAAAGGTTGTTGACACTTTACCACTTGACCAACGATCATTGTAGATATTAACGTATCTATTTGATATGGTATAAGTATGAATCTTTTGACAAGATCAAAAGGATCTCAAGAGTAAAGTTGAAAAACTATTCAATAAAAGCAAAAGTCTTAAGATGGATCATGGTAAATAGTTAAGTCATGTAGTTTGATATATTGCCTAAAGAGTATGAAAGACGTTTCACTACTCGCTCCATGAGGAACATTTGGAAAAATGTATCCAAGGATGAAGGTATCGAACATTGTTTGATATAGTTCGATCGGTAATAAATCAAATTGACTTGTTTGACTCATGTAAGGGATTGTGTTTGAGGACAATATTGTTTACACTAAATAAAAATTCCATTGAAGTCTATTGAGAAAGATATCTTACGAGATTCGATCTCTAGGTATATTGTTTCTCAAGATTTGGTGTTGAGAAGCTTATTTCAAGGTTCGATTGATTAATAAGCTTGGACCCAAATAAGACGCTTATTACTTTGTAGGATATCTTGAATTAGCCAAAAGGTACTACTTCTATGAACATGATAAGAACAAGGTAGTTGTTGCTCATCATAACGTAATCTTAAAGAATGATATTCTCAAGAAGAAGTAGTGGGAGTAAAGTGAGCATTAAAGGAGTTTATGCGTCACTACAAGAAGTACCTTTATAGGGAACTTGTCACTCCATACATGGTGCTTAGTGGGAGTTGAGCGGAACTTGACTCACAAGCAGTTGTGAAAGGAAGAAGTTTATAAGCACGCTCGCTTCTAAAGAGTACTCAAACATCTCACGAATGGATGATGTTAGAGAAACTCGTGCAATACATTAGGATCAAGAATCTATTCTACAAGATGTTGTAGAAGTAGTTCGTAGACCTCAAGCACCAATCCTACAAAGATCAACGAGAGTGAATTGCCTAAACTAAAAAGTACATAGGTTTCACAACATCCTCGTACTTGACATATGAGGATCCGTTGATAAATAAAGAAGCGATGGAAAGACCCGATTCCACAAGTATGATTTGAATCTATATGATCTTTAAGTGCAATCCATATATATAACAACAAGGTATAGACCTTGATTGATGTTCAAGAAGAAGCGATCCATCTAGAACATATAGATCTTTAAAAGGAAAGATAGATATGGATAACAAGTCGACTCTGTACAAAGCACAATTTCATGATTGATGCTATGTCTAAGTCGATAACGAGTTGACCATGTACAAAGCACGGCTTCTCGCTTGTAGCTGTGTATAAGTCAATAAAGATCATTCTAGCAATAGTTATATTTCGTATATATAGATATATGAAAAGATACATCAAAACCGCCTTCTTCGATTGAATGAAGGAAGTTGTTGTGAATTTGACACAAACTGAGGATTTGTTGTATTGCTAGAAATGTATATGTGCTTCAAGGATCAATTGATGAATTGAAGCAAGAATTGTGGAAATTGGAATAAACATTTTGACAAAGAAGTCAAGGAGTTGCACTTCGTCAAAAGTATCTTGTATAGACAAGATATTCAGTGGGAGCATTATTATGTTACATGTATTGTACAAGATACAAGACATTAATTGGGAATAAAATTAAAGAAATGAATATTGTCAAGATCTCATTGGAGAATGTTTTCTCAATAGAGAACTTGGGTAAGTCACCTAAATCCAAGGAAACAAAATCTATGGAGATAGATTATGATGGATTTCAGGTTTGAGAAAACGTGCATATAATGACAAAGTGTTCTAGTTACACGAAAAGATAGACTCCTAGAAAGGATGTCTAACCACGTTGTATGGCATACACTTGAGTTCTAATCGGTGTGTTGCAAATCAATTCGAGAAGAGTGCACGATATATTTCGAGCATCCTTCTGTTACGAGTTTCATAACGGAAGCCATACTTATGCACATGCCCCTATGTGTTGTACCCAAGGAGTATGACAATCAGTTGTCAAATGGATACAAAGAAAAACACATTTGGACAATAATCAAGAATGTCCTCGAGTATCTTAAGAGAAAGAGTGATATGTTTTTCCATCTGATAAGATAAAAGAAAGCTCATATAAATTGATATATTGATGCTAGTTTTCGAAAGATTGATATAAATACAATTGAGCTACATATTTTGTTTAAATGTGGTGTTGTAAGTTTAGAAGGTGTTCTAAATGGGATATTACAACCGTTTCCGTCACCAAAACAAATATATATAGCAACTTGTTAAGCAATGAAAGAATGTAGTAAGGATCGTGAAGTTCTCAGTCAAGCTAATATGGTTCTATGCATCTCGAACCATAGCTTAAACTTGAAGAACCCAATATTAAATTGGTGATCCAACTAAGATCTATGACGATGTCACTTGATCTCACATGATGATGATCAAGAACACATATATAGGAGTATATATGTATATAGGGTCAAATAAAATTGGATAGGTTCGCGGACACAGCGAACACTCTAACTTAACCTCTACCTTAAGCGGTATACGAGATGCAGTTGTGCATCCATGCGTGATGGACGTATGAGTAACTTGCTTTAAGTGTATCTTATTTCGAGGTTCGAGACATGTATATATATAGATATATGACATTGTTCTAAATTCTTCACTTGCTAGAAGTCACTATTGATTGACTCTAGGCCAAGTGGGAGATTGTAGGAGTTATGTCCTAGAAGTCAATATTTCATGACTTATTTTCTTAGTTTATGTTAATGATGATATTTGATCATTTGTTCCTAGAGTTTATTATTGACAGATCATTCAGGTTGAGGATCTGAATTGTAGATCTCTGTGGATCATTCATTAGAATGACAATAATAAATCTAAATCGTCCATAATCTTGATAATTAACAAGGAACATTAATTATCATAAAAGATTAGTATGCAAGTTAAGTGATGATTAAGTTCTACAAATCATAGGTAAGGAGTTACCAACTTAATTGCATATGTGTATGTTATTGGAACATAGTACAGGACTTGACCCAATGAAATAAACATATGGATTGTGTTATGTGTCATTGTTTATTTCATATGAGTTTGATTCTAAGTTTGAGATGTTCACCTTTTCCACATGAGGATAGGTTCAATAAATATCGTCTAACGTTGATTCCTGATAAAGGCTGCTATAAGGACTTTATTTATGTTCTCTTGAATTGTGCGGGGAAAAGTTGTTCATCAAGAAAACCGTATGTCCCTCATTAGTATACCTAGTGAGTGATGATATCTGTTTGGGCCCCTTGATGGAGTTGGATCGTATGCATGCAAACTAGACGATCAACTCTAGATCAAGAAATGTATAATCTGCAAGAATGACACATTCCTATCTTGGATTATACAAGGATATCATGTGACATAAGAATCAGACAAAGAAATACTATTATTTCTTATGTAGGATTGAGATATTGTAACGGTACATTATTTATGCGAATTGGGAATCATAACGTGTTGCTAGATACCGCTTATGATTATTGGAAATAAATAGTGATTTATTCTCCATGGCCAACATAGCATAAATCCTCAAAGGGTCACACAAATAGGACTTTGACCACACAATGCATTATCTATTTATTCGCAACAGTGAGTATTGCGGAAATATGATGAGTTGATTAATTAATTATATACCGTTATGAACCGTTATAATTAATTAAGTCAAAGAGATCATATAGAAATAAATTAATGCATTATCTAATCCCAAAATAATTATTAATGAGTTAATAATTAATTTTAGATCAACACATTTCAATATAAATGGTTATATTGATTAATTGGGCCATTATTTAATAGGAAAATATATAGCCCAATTATAGAGCAACCTAATGGGACTTTAATTAGGTGAATTAAAGACCCAAATGAGATTGTGAGGTGGCCCATATAGGCCCAATTCGTGGCCAGCCATAGGGTGGCAAGAGGTGTAATTTTGGGGAAGTTTTTCCTAGGGTTTGAGCTCTATAAAAGGACCCCTTTGGAGGCTCCAAGAGCTAGCCTTTCTCTCTCCTCTCTTTCTTCCCTTTGTGGCTGCCACAAACCTCCTCTTTTCTCCCTCTTTTGCTCATGTGTTGAGCTCTCTTCTCCATTTAAATGAAAGATTTAATTGCTAGAAGAGAGAAAGCTAATGGGATTAGGCTTGTTCTTGGGTGTGCTAGCACATACCTTGAGAACGTGGTTAATCTCCTTGGTGGACTCGAGGCCGGCGCCATCCATGGAGAAGATGAGGCGTAGGAGAGCACGCCATCGACTCCCATGCCATGGATTCGAGCCTCATGAATGCGATTTCATGAGAGGTACAACTTTCTCCTACCTTCTCTCTTGATTGGATGTGTGATTGCTTTAGCACTAGATCTATTGATTTGCTTGTTGTTAATGGTGATTAATTAGTTGTAATTAATCTAAAATTAAAATATGAGCATTTCCTAACATTAGCACCATCAATTAGTGGTATCTGGTGGTCAATTGACCTTGCAGGAGGTAAGCTAGTGGGTTCCTGAAACACAGGAGCAAATTTGGCATGTACTGGCTGAAGTATGTCAGGAACAGAAACTGGCTGTGAAATTTCATCATCAACGCTATAGATGTGAGCAATCAGCATCAAATTTTCCTTCTTATTTTCAGAGATAGGGCAGGGTACTATCTTACACAAATGCACTTCAGCTACCTCATTCTGGACTGAGAACAGCAGTTTTTGGTCACCCTTGAACAATTGTAACTGACGAGATGCCCAGTCAATGGTCATTGGGCCATGGAGAGATAACCAATCCATGCCTAAAATTAGGTCATAACCTTGTATATTCAGTAGTCTCATGGTTCCTGACAGTTCATGTTCTTGGAGGGTGAAGAGAAAGCCTTCACACATGGTACATGTAGCCATGGCAGCCCCATTGGCAATTCTTACATGTAAAGGATTTGTAGTAACCACTTTCCATTTATTGGGGTCCATCAGAGAAGGGTTGATGAAAGAGTGAGTACTGCCAGTGTCAATGAGTATACAGATAGGTTTTTGATCAAATATGCCCTTGAATCTGAGTGTGTGGAGTTGTTGAGGTTCAGAGTCAGTAAACATACTAATGACAGCATGGTCTTTGTACAGTGACTCATCTATGCTGGAGTCAGTGACCCACTTAATGTACTGGTTAGTAGACCCTCAGAATCTGTAGTACTATCATCATTAGATTGTGAGTCATGTGCTTGGAGGGATAAAAGGGTCTTCATTTTACACTTATGTCCAGGGAAGAACTTCTCTTTGCAGTAGTAGCACAGTTTTAATGCCCTCATCTGTTCTCTAGTCATCTCTTTACCAGCTATAGTATTCTCATGTTTGACCACTGGTGGTACAAAATGTTCATTCTTGATAGTAGGAACAGCATCTCTTAATGGTTTAAAAGGCTGAGTCTGAGAGGAAGAAGGTTTATTCATGGTTCTATACCTTCTATCAATGCCTTCTAAATTTAATTCAGCCTTCCTAGCATAATTGAATGCTTGATTAAGAGTGACAGGGTCATGCACTTCCACAGCATACCTTATTTCTTCTTTAAGTCCCTCAATAAACACTTGCAAAAAAAATGTGGTACTCCTAATTTTGGTTTCAGAAATAAGTCTGGACTTGGCCTTTTCAAATTGTCTGATATAATCAGTAACCTTTTCCAGTCTGATAGACCCTTTTAAAATCCGCAACTGGGTGAGAGTCATGCTGGGTTAAGAATCTGTCTAACACCTCTTCTACTAGTATTGGCCATGGTAAGTTAGGATAGTCCTCCTTAAAACAGTCATACCACTCCTGAGCCTCACCAGTAAAATGCAATGTAGCCATTTGGGGTTTCACTGGCTCAGGGATTTGAAAAATGGAGAAATAACTTTCACACTTAGATCTCCAGCCAGTAGGGTTAGATCCATCAAAAAAGGAGAATTCAGATTTTGGAAAAGTAACACGATAATCCCCATACCTATTAGTGAATCTTGGTTCTTCAACTCCTGAAAACTCACTGTGAAAAGGTGGGTTTCCAACTGGTGTGAAATTCGGTCTGCCAAAGGCATTTGAATTATACTCTCCAGAATTAGCCCCAGCACCACCGTGACACAGTAATTGTGCCATCATAGTCTTCAATTCATCAATCTTGGTGTTGTTGTCCTGTTGTTGCTGCTCAATTCTTGAATTGGTTTGTTGAATCTCCTGACTCAAGCGATCATTCAGCTGTTGCACTGCTTGCTAAAGTTCTTCACTAATTTGGTCGCTCGGTGAGGGTTTTGGAGGCATCTTGACGCTTTCTGAAAGAACGAGCGAAGCAATGTCGATCTAGATGCGATCTTTTGGCTACTGATACCAAATCTGTCACAGATTCAGCTTATTTCGAGCTATAATCTCAGTAATTCGGAGAATTAGAGGGAACTGAGAGCAATTAATGGGATTCAAAAGGAAATTAATGGCGGAAGAGAGAGAAAAGATAAGAAATAAACAATAACTCTTTTTATTAATTTTCAGAATGAATTTTCTCTTACAAATCCAGCCTTTTATAATCGCTGGAGAAAAAGAAAAGAAAAATAAAATAATTACAAACTGGACCCTCCATTTAATGGTTCCCTTATCTAACGGTTGAGATCAACTCTCTATTTAACATCCATCGCTCCATCTTCTGTCAGTGTTTAATATTCTCCGTTAACTCTGTCAGCGAAGAGATCAATTATTTAATTTCGTCAGTTCTCTATCCACCAATCAGCAGCTGAGCTATGTTGGGCCCCAACATAACTGAATCAGTTGAAGGATTCAACTTATTATTCTCTTCCTGTGACAGAGAGAGAAGGTAGGAAGATGAAGGAGGGGTGCAGAGGATGCGCATGCAGGAGAGAGGGATCGTACCCGGTGAACTGCTTCTTGCGCCGCTGATGTCTCTTATTTTATATATATTTTGACCGTACTTAGCCCTTAATTATTGATCAAACCAACATAAATTGTCTCATAAATTGTTATGTTTTCCTAGATTTTGGTACTGCCGTGGCATATGAATTGTTTTGTAGGAACTTGGTGGATTGGACATAATAATTGCATAAAAGGAAGAATTTTGGAGAAGCAAAATGACTAAATGGGTCCATAGCATTGTAGAGCTCGTCCTAAGCTTTCCAACGATCTTTGAATCACCTAAATCGGAGTCTAGATGAAGAAATTATCGCCCAAATACTATCAGTGCGCAATGCTGGAATTTCAATCCGAAATGTACGGATTTCGGTCCGAAATGCATTTCTGGAAAGCACGATTTTGGAAATTTTCGAAGAAGGAAAGAGGCAAACCGCCTTCTCTTGCCCTAGCCTGCCTCCCAAGTCATTCCCTGGTGATATAAGCACGAAATTTCGTACAGAAAGGCAGCAACTCTTCCATAGGCCAAAGTTCTCACCTTTCCACCGCCATTGTCGCGCCGAAAGGCGTGGGATTCCACCATTCTCCATTGAGCACGACCTTGACAGCAACTTGGAGCGATTCTCGACACGCGACAGCGGTAGAAACAATCCAACAACGATTCTATAGTCTTGCAAACAAGAGTTTAGCGGGATTATTTGGTTGTATTTCTTCTCTCTTTGCTTGTATCGATGATGGAGTTTGTATCTTATTTTTCTTGTATGTTAGGCTAGTTTATTATGTCTTAGGGGTATTTAGTAGATTAGTTTAGTTTATTGTGATGACTTGAAGAATTTATTATGATATTATGTGATTTATTTAGTTGAGAATTATTGTCTATGCTTGGTTTAATTAATTGCTTACTTTAATGTTTACCTATAGACGAGTCGTGACGTCTTTAGGGTATGAAACTAGACTAGACATT
Organism: Rhynchospora tenuis; assembly: GCA_027725995.1. NCBI lineage: Eukaryota > Viridiplantae > Streptophyta > Magnoliopsida > Poales > Cyperaceae > Rhynchospora > Rhynchospora tenuis. The sequence continues at coordinate 79,946,336 of CM050888.1, forward strand.
TAATTGATCAAGTAATTGAGATAAACCAACGCTCGAAAGAGTATGTTAGTTAACGACTGAAAGGTGTAATTTTTAAATGAACCGACAGGACTTTAAATATCTCTAGAAATCCAACTAAATATTCCTAAACATTTTAGTTCTAATACGTGAGTATAGGATTAGATGTTTTTGTGGTAAAACCCGACATCAAACCTAAATCAGAACCAAAAGGCGACAGCTGAGGTTAGGATTAAGGTCTGGTCGCTTAGTGATCTTCACATAGTGTCATGTAAAATTATCAAGTCAGAACAGTAGGTTTAAGGCGGGTTTTTGACCCAACCAGTACTGATTTCTGTTTTGGTCCGAAATCAGTCTGTTTTGGTCCGAAATACCCCTCTGTCCCGGTGAAAATTGTGGATAGAGATGACTTAAAGATAAACTAATTGAACGCTTGCCTCTAGAACATTTTCTTGCATTTGTTTGAGTCCATAAATCACCAAAAATAACCAAAAATATTTCTTTTACTTGTACTTTATTTAGTTGTCTTTTTAAAATATAAAACTCCAAAAATTGTCTTGTCTAGCTTTCGTGAGGAAGTAAAGTCCGGTATTCAATTTAATTCGTCCATGTGGGTTCGACACTTAGCTTTACCGAACGACTAGTGAGGTAATTCTTAGGCATAAATTTATTTGACCTAGGTTTGAAACCTTCATCAGCCGCTTTCGACGGGGGAGTGTTCGGGTCGCTGAGGGGCATGGGCTGGGTCGGGTTCGGATACGGGAGGAGGTGAAGGAGGGTCGAGAGAGGCACCGGCGTCATCGGGAGGAGAGGGAGTGGCGACGGCCACGGCGGCGGTGGGCAGCGAGGTTGTGAGAGAGAGAGAGAGAGAATAGAGAGAAAGTAAAGAGTGGAGAAAGAGAAAGAGAAAGAGAAAGAGGGAAACGAAAAAGAGACGCGAACAGCTTGGATGAAATTCCATCCAACGAGCTACGCGATCGGATGGTCCGCGCGGTAATTCAGGCAAAAATCATTGGAAAATCAGAAGAAGTTGAGAAATAGTACTGTAGATAGGACCCGTATCCTCAGCACTCAGCAGTAAAAAAAGGACTGCTTGGCTATTTTTTTAATATTTCAAAATTTTAAAATTTAAATGTCGAATCCAAACCGTTCATCTTGTTTAAATTAACGGGCGATGCGTTTTCATATAAGTTTTATAAAATTTGGAATTAATTTGATACTTGCTTATGTGCTCAACAAATGAACGAACTTGGTTTGATTAATTCTAATACGTTCATTTATTGAGCACTTAATCAAGTATCAAATCAAATCTAAATTTTATAAAACTTATATGAAAATACATCGCTCGTTAAATTGAACAAGATCAACGGTTTGGATTCGAAATTTAAATTTTAAAATTTTAAAATATTAAAAAAAAAGAGGAGGACTGCTCCAAACAGTCCTTTTTTGGACCGCTGAAGATCTCGTCGCCTGTAGATAGGGGGAGTCCCGAGGCAACCTCCGCTGGTATGTTCTAAATACTCCTTTTGCATTTAGTTATTTATCCTGTCATTGAAAGCAAAAGCTTGAGTGCTTGAAGGCGGCTCAATTTTAATCAGCTGAGTATGTATAAAATTTGAATTTTTATCTCAAATTATTTGAATTTAATGCTTGAAAATTACAAAATTATCTAGTTGATAACAATTTGTTTTACTGGTGTACATCTAGTTGGGTAGTGTATATATGAAATCCTAAAACTTTCTTAAACTAGCTAGGTTTCTGTATTAGCAATTGTACCAGGCAAGGGGCAACATCAACGATTATCATCTGTTCATTGTATAGTGCATAAATTAACTATAAAACAGATAATCAATATATATTATATTTTAAAATCTGCCTCAAGCCATGATTCCTTAATTTCACCAAAGTATGATAAAAGTACGATTTAATTAGTGCAGTAAAAGTACGATTTAATTAGTGCAGGAAAATGTAAACCACCCCCCGAACCCCAACCCCAACAAACAACACCAGCACAAAAAAAAAATAATAAAAATAAAATAAAATAAAATAAAAAAACAGAGCCCACATGAAACATTTTTTGCATGCCCGATCCTATACGTTCAAAATCTACTAGTCGTTACCACGAATGAAGAAGACATGCATAGAACCAATGACGAAGCCACGTTGCTTTTGGTGGGTCAGGGATCCACCTGAAAACAAAAATTACATGCAATTTAATACGATTTGTAAATAAAAAATATATATAAGAAGTTAAGGACCTATCTCAACAATTTGAAGGACATAACTGGACATGTCATGGTTGATTTGAATTGTATAACGACTCATAAAATATCGAACATGGACCCATGTCGTATTCGTCCTAATAAATCGTCTTTTTTCTTCCTCCGCAATGAATCTAATTAAGATAAAACTTATAATATAATATAATAGGAAATTCTTGGATGAATGATCACTGACTCTTGAATTATTATTTTGTATATTGGATATATTATTCTAGATCTTATGTTGTTATTATAATAGATGTTTGATTTCACATGTTTATTTATGTGACATTATTTTAGAGTTATTCATTTAAAAATTATTATTATACTATGTCTATATTAGATGCAAGGTTTCTAAATGTAATTTGTGTGGTTTAGCTGTTGGGTGGTGATTTAGCGTTTACCGGTGATACAACGACAATAAAACAGATAAAATCGTTGTGCGATATAAACGAAAATCTATATACAACGGATAAAATAGAGTTTTTAAAAGCTTGATTTAACATTATTTCATTATCGTACAAATATTTTTTTCAAAAAAAAAAATTATGGACCCTGCTGGTGCGAAATTCTAGCTTCGCCATGCATAGAACCCACCACAGTAGCTGCCATGGACGAGACAACAAGACCAACGGACCACGGCATAAATCCGGCTTCTTTAATCATACGAAAACATGGCAGTTAAAAATATGGAGAAGAACCAAACTGCGACATTTAGTTTCCACCTCTCAGCTGCATAATTTGGAGCTGTTCGCATGTGGAAAATGAGACACCAGAAGAGAAGTAGCACAGCAAAGTATTCCGAAACAATAAAAATCAACGACAATGCATCTCCCTTCGATTCATAGATTGCCTGAATAGTGTTGAAACCGGTAAGCCAGCTACCGCTCCTCATAGTAGCTGACATGGCCCAGACTACAAGATTGATGGGCCACGGGATCAATTCGGCATCATTATATGAAAACATGGCGGTTAAAAATGCGAACAAGGACCAAACTACGATGTTTAGTTTCCACCTCTGATCTGCATTTGGAGCTGTTCGCACATAGAAAATGAGACACCAGAAGAGAAGCAGCACAGCAAAGTATTCCAACACAATAAAAATCAGCGACAATGCATCTCCCTTCGATTTGTAGATTGCCTGAATAGTAATGAAACTGGTAAGCGAGCTGCCGCCCTCCATGTTTTGATTAACTGTTGAACAATTCTGACAATTAATATGGAAGTTAGAAATTGTCCTGAAAGACGATTTCATTGACATTTAACAATCCATCTTGAACTAGTAAAACCAAGAAATTGGCCTGAGAATTTGACTAATAATTAAATGAACTTCTCTTTTTCTTATGATAGATACACGATTAGTTATTGGAGTATTCACAAATTAGTTACAAAGAGCTCTAAAGTTACATTTCTATATATTAACGGATAGATTAATTTTCCAATCATTTATTGGACAAGCTCTTTATCAGTTGATGAAAGTTCATAAAGAAACTAAATCAAAATGAATGCGGAATTTCTCCTCAAACAGTCTACTTTAATATAAAACTAAAAAAAAAAGGAGATAATTGTTTTATCTTTCTCCCAAATAAACGTAAGAAAATGTACCTCTTGATCAGGGCTGCTTGTACATCTTGGATCCGGAGTCTCTGATCTTCCCTTGCAAATGAGAGGAAGTGCAAGTAGGGCAAAGATAAAAAGATATATGTTCTTCAATTTCATGGTTTCTACTTTCTAGTTGGTAAGAAGCTTAGATTAATTGAGGAAGAGAATAGTTAATAAATGCTAGTAGCTAGGTGCTGGAAGAAGGCATGCAGAAGAAGGATATAAATAGGTATGTAGCTAGGGTAATTTAGTCATTTCCACGCGCCGTGTCATTTGAGGACGTGTGCAGCATTAAATGGATTTGAGGACGACCCGTTGGATAAATGGATTGAATTAATAAAAAAGAAAAAAAAAAGTATTGAAGCATATAAAAAAAGTAATGATAAATTGAACTAATAAAAATTATTATTAATCCGAGTTAAAGACAATTTTATTGTTAGATTTTTTTGTAAAAAATATATTATTTCGCTAATATTTAAAAAGTCATAACAATTTTTTTCTCAAATTTATATTGTTGTTGTCGTCGTTATTCTTTATTCCAATCCAAGGTAAGTGATTCTCACATAATTTTAGTTAACAATGGATTTGGCTGTAAATCTTCAAGAGATCAGCAGATAATTTTTGATACAATACTCAAATCATGCATCATGGAAAAACATCTTTTGATCAAATATACTTCGCAATCACACTCTAAATTAATTTGTTGTATTTGCTTAGCTTGTTAACTACCTATATAAACAATAGAAGTCCCAAGTAAAAACACCGTTGATCAACCGTGCATTTTTTTTTTTTTTTTTGGGGGGGAATTACCTGCGATGTCCGTTCTAGCTAATACGTGATTTTGAAAATTAATATATATATATACCCTCTCAGAGGAGGTACTGTATGAATTTTTATGAGCATTAAGGATAAATGGATGATCAAAATAAATTATGTCATTGACTTAGATATCTAGCCTCACAAATTCTGGCTTCAATATAGTACTATTGGTATTGGTTAGGACTATGGTCGGAGGAGGTTAAGACACAAGTGACGGAGTGGCTGCCTTCGCTTCAGAAAATGTCCTTGTAGATTACTGGCGACGAGCTTACGGATATCGGCCAAGAGGAGGATGCATGGATGATGGATCCATGCAGTGATTTAAGCGCGATACAACTAAAAAAGAACAAATCGAGAGGCTGTGCTTTGTTAACTCTCGGGTTGAGAGGCTATGCTTTGTTAACTCTCGGGTTGAGGATGGGATTTATTATTTACTTTATCTATTTTATAATGAATCTTTTGAAATAAGTTTATTGTTGTAATAAGAATAAAGTGAGATAGCGTTGGAGCATTGGTACTTCAAGATTTTGGTACCAGTTCGTCAGGTTTTGAGGGTTGATAGTCGAGTGAGGGTTGTAATAGACTGTTTTTTTCGTTCTAATGAAAAAAAGTGGTGAGTAGTTTATGCTCACTTGTTTCAAAGAAAAAAAATAGATAAAATATATAAAAATATATTATAAATATTGGTATTTAGTTAGGCTTCATTCTAATTGATGCAGAAACTATTGGAATGTTGAGAGTCTAATATATTAATTAATGTTTAGATATTGGTGCATCGATTTCAAATTAAATGATCCAGATCAAACTCTGATGTATGTGTTACCGCCTAATTGGCAGATAAGGTCAAGAACATGGTTAGCGTTTATCTGGACCATCAGATCTACAATCAGCGATCAATAAATCAACATATCACTTTAATAAAAATCCGTACAATTGAAATGGAGATCATTCCTTTCTCAACCCTACAAAACTGCAACGAGGAGGAAAAAAAAGTAATAAAAAAACAAATATGACATTGACATTTCAGCTAGGTGATCCGTGACAAAGCGGCCAATTTACTCTGAGAAAATCCCATTGGCTTTACATATTAATTTGGACACTGTTTCACGCTTTGTTTTTTGCAGTAGGGGACTTAAAAGTGCGAATATTTTTGGGGCGGTCGCATGAAATTTCGCAGAAAGTGAGCTTCTTAAAATTATTATCATTTTTTTTTTGCCATTAATGACGTAAATTCCTGAAAGTAATAAATTCCTAAAAAACAACAATTTCAAACAATCGTAAATTTCTTAAAAAATTAAATTTTGTCATGTTCAGATACAAGTTGAAAATATCCTATATATCACACCAACAACATTGGATTCCAAATTTTAATTTGTATAGGATAATTAAACGACAGTATGTACGGTTTGATTCTGACCTTTTATTTTTAATACACCGCTAAGATTATAGTTGGAAAAAAAAAAATTATTGAATAGGAAGCAGACATAAAAAGCAATGCTCCTTAGTCAAAAGTAAAGGTCAATTTCAGTGCAGAACGCTAAATTATATACCCAGTTGTGATCAACTCAAATTGTATTTGTCCCCACCCAGGTATCTTTTCCTCGGTGTTTTCAAATTCCTACCGGTTACCCAAAAATTTCGGTAATACCGGGTACCGATACAGTGACTGAAACGGCAGTTCCGATATTGTGAGACAAAATATCGAAAATTTTCGAAAAATATCAGAAAATTTCGGATTTCGACCATTTAGCCGGTAAGAGTGCCGGTAGGAAATTGAAATCATTGCTTTTCCTCCGATTTGTAGGAATCCTTCTCGTTGAAGACTTGAAGTCAATGGAAGGCAAGACGTTGGTATTAAATAAAGCCATATAATATAAACATAGAAAAAGTTGAATTGATATATATATGCTATATAACAAAACGACAAAAAATAATAATAATAACATGTCATAAAGGTCACTAGTGAAATACTAATCCAGCAAGCAGGACAAAACAAATAGCTCCGTAATTTTTATTATAAGAAATTTTAAATCCTGATTAATTTGTAGGAAAAATATTTTTTTAAGATATTCTTGGTAGTGGCTACCAAATTTACATCAACAAAAAAAAAAAGCAAGATAATAAAAAATAAAAAACAGCAAACATCCGATTCACTTTTAAGTATATCCCCTTGTAGGAAAATGTTGTCAAAACTAAGAAGCCGAATGCATTTAAAACCTCACAGTTAGACAGGGGAGAATCCAATTGTACAAGTCCACATAAACCGATTTTTTTAATAAGAGAAAAAAATCCCTCAAGAACATAACTAATGCTAAAGTTTTAAAAAAAACACCATATTAACGTCTTTATAGATGACGCTATATGTCCTGGGCTATAGCGCACTTATGGCTGTCGCCATAGGGCTCAGTATAACTTTGACCGTTGCATTTAATTGTTCTTCTGTCTTTTCTACCACTGAAAGCAATGGTTTCAATTTTCTACCGGCATCCTTACCGGCCAGATAGCCGAAATTCGAAATTTTCTGGTACTTTTCGAAATTTTTCTGTATTTTGTCTCACAATATCGAATACCGCCGTTTCAGTCACTGTTCGATACCCGGTATTATCGAAATTTTCCTGTAAGCGGTAGGATTTTGAAAACACCGGCCGAAAGAGAGGAGAGAGTACGAGAATGAAGTGAGGTTCGAGGGAGGTTCCGCTGCCTCTAATTTGAAATGCCACAAGTTGCCACATATTATCAGCCATTAGATTAACTTGAATGAGGGGTTGTGATTGGAGTTATTTATCTCCAACTTGCTATTAAAAAAGAGGAATGTTCCACTACCAACATTTTGGTTGTCCCCAAATGCCAACATTTTGCTATTTAGTTACTTTTTCAAATTTTAAAATTCAAACGTTAAATGCAAACCGTTGATCTTATTTAGTTTAACGAGCGATGCATTTTCATATAAGTTTTGCAAATTTTAGAGTTTATTTGATTCTTGATCAAAGGCTAAAACATGAACGTATTAGAATGAATCTATCATAGTTAACGAGATTCGTTTGTTTTACTATCACTTGATCGAGCATCAAATAAACTCTAAAATTTACAAAACTTATATGAAAACGCATCGCTCGTTAAACTAAATAAGATCAACGGTTTGCATTTAACGTTTGAATTTTAAAATTTGAAAAAGTAACTAAATAGTAAAATATTGGCATTTGGGAACTAAAATGTTGGTAGCGGAAAAATTGTCATTTAAATGCTCCTATGCTTTGATTATTGTCTCGAAAGACTCGCAATCATCAAAGAAAGGAATAAAATAATATTGTCTGTCCCAACTAGTGTGCAATGCTGCAATTTGAAAAATTTAATCTGCTGAACTAATGCAATCTTATCATATCACTCAAAACTAATAAAGCAGATCATCTCCTTCTCTTAAGAAAAAAACAGTCATTTTTTATTGGTAATTATTTCTCTGAGTTATCACGAGGACATAAAACATAACTTTCAGTATATATAAGAGTTCATTTTATCATCTTCACAATGAGTAAACGAAGTCATTATTAGTAAATAATTAATTTATTATTTGACCACTCCGGTCAATTTTCAATCATAGAATCACAAAAATAAAAAAGAATAAAGATATTATAATAGAATGATCACCGTTTCTCTTTAAAAATTTAGTTTTTATTCTTCGACTCTGTTTCTGCGAGAAAATTTTTTTTGGGATTTTTTCTTCAATAGCACATGAATCTTGGACTTGTTTCTATGTGTTCATTGCTGGCTATAATTGGATCCTTTTCAATTAGAGTAAAGACAACTTTTTTTATTCGCGTCATGTTGGAAAAGCTTTTTGTTAAGGTCCTCAATTTTAATTGAGACATTTTTTTTTTGGATATATACCGTTTAAATTTATCTTCATGCTTTTAGTCTCCGCTATTTTTGGTTGGTTAGACTTAGAGTTAGCATTGTACTCTGGAATTTCCTCATGACTCGTACTCATACTTCATTTTTGTCAAGTTACATATGGGGCTCGTTTGGATGGGTTGGGAATAGTGGGAAGAGTGGGAAGAGTAGGAAGAGTGGGAAGAGTAGGAAGAGTGGGAAGAGTGGAGGAATTGGCTATTTTGGGAATTGGAAATGTTGTTTGGATGGTGAGTTTAGGAATAGCATTGGAAAGTGTGAAAAAAGTAAAGAAAAAAGTGTTGTTGGGAAAAGTGTTATTGAAAATTGTGTTAGGAATGAAATTGGCTATTCCAAAACCGTTTGGATGAAAAATTTAGGAATGGAATTGCCAATTCCTAGAAATTGGCTATTCCATTCCATCCCAAACGAGCCCATGGAGATGAGGTGATTGCAGCAGTGTTTTTTTTTTTTTGAGAAACAACCCGTAGGTAATTGCAGCAGTGTTGAGGAAGAAGTTTTCACTTTTAAATTGCTTATAAGTAGTTGGGAGAGATAATATTATTTTATTCCTTGTTACTTTCCCGATTCCAATAAAGTAGGTGACCTGGGAGCATTTAAGTTGAGTTTTTAAAAGCAAGTTAGAGATAAATTTGATTCAATCACAACGCTTCATCCAAATAAATCTAACGGTTGATAAAGTGTGGCATCTTGTGGCATTTCAAATCCGAGGCAGCGGAACCTTATCGTTGAAAGAAGAAACAATTTAACCTGATAATTAAAATAGGATCTATTTCACTATTTCATAACACAAGCAACGTAAAATTTTGTATTCCCTATTACCGATTTCTTTTTGCCGAACACCATCGCGAAGAATGTCCATAGAAAGAGAAATAAAGCTAAAAGAGGAAAAGGGTAAAAAAAATATTGCACATGTGGCAAAGTAAATACTTAAAAAAAAATTTAACAGCAAGCTTTTTCTTGTCAAATATGAAAAATAGTTTTGAATGTGGTGTGAACGAATATTTAGAAAGATGTCAAAAACAAAACCTTTAAAAAAAGAATGAGACCAAATATGTGAACACAAAGTGCCATATAAACACAATCGACCAGCTGGACACAAAGTGCCATATAATTGATCTTCACATAAAGTGCCATATAAACACAATCGAGCAGCTGGACACAAAGTGCCATATAATTGATCATTTTATTAATGGTAGCGAAATTCCATTATTGTCCCTGAAAAAAAAAGTATAGCATCCTAGATTCCCTAGAACATGACAAATATGATCGACACTAGAGGGGCTAATTGAGTTTCGCTCGATATTTGAATTACTAATAAAAAAAAACGTAAATTTAAAAATTAAAATTTTTTAAAAAATTTAAGTATATAGACATGATTATTGATAAGGGCCTAGATATATATGTTTTTTATTTAAATTTTTTTATGAGAAATTTTTATTAAAAATTGAGTTATATATCAAAATTTAAATTATTTCTTTAAATGTATTAATATTATTAAGAACTTTATAAATCAGTACTTATTTTTAAAAATTGTCGTGTCCACTTATAACCTCCGAACACGGACAGGGGTTAATTTATAATAACATTGATATCCTAAAAATGTCAGAATATAGCATTGTATCAGAAACCAATTTAATACAGTACAGATATTAAGATGAAATATCATCACGGCATTTTCTATATAGTAGCATATCTTTATGTTCTTTCTATACACGCAAGTATTGTTTCATGCAAGATAATTCCACGGAAGCACTACATCTTGTTCCAACAAAAAAAAAATTTGTGAGAAATAACCGAATAAAAATGAGTATAAAACATAATGTCAGAATTATTTCTATATAGACTTATAGTACATGATTGAAGAACTATAAGACAAATTATTTCTATGAGAAATTTCTGTAACATAAGCTATTTTCAACAGCATTTTACCGTAATAAAAGAATTGAAGAACTATAAGACAAATTATTACAAATTAAAATTAGGACAAAGCAAGACGAAGAGTGAAGCTTATGTAGTAATTTATCCTTGGTACCCATATTCAACCTACACTAAAGCAACCATAGCATATATTGTTCACCCACTCATTTCAGTCATTTTATTTTTGTTTCACACCAACATATTGTGTCAGTGTCTCTTTTATTCCTGATCAGCTATTGCAATCATCAATTCAAATGAATCAGATACCAGCAAAGGCATCCATATATGAACTCATTCTTTTTTTTTTAAACTTTTCTGTCAGCAACTCAGCATATTGTTACTCAATTGGATATCAGTTCTCTCCCATAAGCATGGGCGGACTCTGTCAGTACAGAATGTCTTGTTAAAAAATAATAATAAATATCTTAGCAAACACATCTGAAGAGAATAGAGGCAATTGAACTAAAATTACAAATATATATATATATATATATATATATATATGTCAAGCATCAAATTTGACAGACAAATGAACTATCATAAAATTATAAAATTTGGCAGACCATGAAAAAAAGAGAACAATCTTCTCTCATTTTTTATTATGAAATAAATTTTGAAAAAAAACACATGAACTATTGTAACAATGGCAAGGAAATTACAATTTTACTCTATAACTGATTTTATTGACCCATTTTGGAAATGTGCAACTGATCGAGGGGGAAACCACGTTCAAAATAAAAATCTCATTTACCTGATCTAATCGTTTGTGGTAAAGCTTGAGGGTCGAATCCACAGGGACGGTGTTGGAAATGTGCAACTGATCAAGGGGGGAACCCACGTTCAAAATAAAAACCTCGTTTACCCGATCTAATCGTTTGTGGTAAAGCTTGAAAGTCGAATCCACAGGGACGGTGTTGGAATATCGATATTTCACTTTACTAAATTAGTTTTGACGGTTCAACTCTTAGGAATTTAAGAATTGCAAGTGGTCCAAATCCTAAGTCTAGTTTCGAGGTCAAAAGAAGAATTAATGAGAGAAACTCAACAAGTCAAATAATTCTAGGGTGTTTGGTAGTTTTATTCTTCAATTTAATCCAGAATCAGCGGCCCGCTGACTTTGCCAACGACCCGTTGAAACTTAGGTTGCTGACTACAGAGTGGGTCGCTGGGGGCACAGACAACCCGCTGGATCTTCCTGTGGCCCGCTAGGATTAGCGCAGACTCAACTTTTAGGCTAGTTTATTAAAGACTTTGTGTAAGTTATATGTTCTAACTAGAGCTCCTGATCCCACTTTCATTTAAGACCAGGTTACCAATAATTAAATCAAATACTTTCGAATAAAACATAGATTTCAACTTCTGTTTTTTGGTCTAAGTTCTACAAGTTTATGCTTTTCGACCTACAACTCCCTATACTTTCGTAATCGGAAAGGACTTGAACTTCCGTTTCTTGATCCTAGTCTAACCTTTCGGTATCAACTCTCAAGTTAACCATACTTTAACCTTATTACTTAAGAACGTTTGGATTTAACCACCTAACAATCAAAAAACGTCTCTCTTAACGGGTGCGAGCAATTCAACTTAAGCAACTTGATTAAAGCAATCTAAGCAACTCGATTGCAACAAATAAACTAATCTAAAAGTATATTATCAAACATAAACTAGAAGGTTTACTACCATGGTCCTAGAACAAACAAATCAACAACTAAGAAACATCATACAAACACAAGAGAAAAGAAAAACAAAGAAAGATTACAACCAATTCCCTTTGCGTGTCGAAATCTCCTATCAAACACGTCTATTGCTGTCGCAATTGACTTGCTCGGCGCTGCCACGATCTGGACTTGAGACCAAACTCTCAAATAACTCTATGTCTAACCCTAACTTTGACCTTGGATTTGATTCCTCTTGTTGTATATCTCAAAATCTCCTCAAACTGGACTTAAATAGGCATTGGGAAGGTGTAGAAACGCTGGAAATAACTAAAGACGCGTTCTGGATGCATCTGGAGTCGGTAGAAATCGTCTTCCAAACATAGAAATGCTAAATCAGGCGATTCGGATATTTCTGGCGATTCCAGGATCGGGGAGCCGCTGGAGCTCTCAGCTACCCGCTGGGAAAAATCTAGCACTGCATTCTGTCAGTATTTTGGTCATATCTCCTTCATTCGAACTCCATTTGAGGTGATTCAAAAATCGTTGGAAAGCTTGGAACGAGCTCTACAACTTGATGGATTCATCAAAGCCATTTCTTGTCCAAAATCTGCAATAAAATTAGAAACTATGGTAGTAACTCATTCTTGACACAAAACTCTAATTAAACTAACCTTAATTATCTAAACTATCTAATCTCAAGACAAATTAGTTTAGTTTGGAGTCAAAACTCTACTTAAATATATATATAAAATCCACTCATCAGCAACACACTCTTAGCTGGATCAAAATTCAAAATAGATGTATTTATCGAAAAGCTCATTAGTGCTAAACCCATGAGAGATGTGCTTATTTTAACTATTAAGAAACAACTGAAATATATCATTAATACCTCTATTGACAGCATGCGTAGTAAATCTTATTTGTTCCAGCTTGCTTGATACGGAAAAGAAATTATGACACCATAAAATGTGTACTAAGGATATTGACAGACATTATAAAAGTCTAAGAAAAACACTAACCCAAAAAAAGATGCTAATATAGTCTTGAACTTCTAGTCAAGCAATGGCTGAAATACCACATTTACAAACTACAGTTCTCAAAATGGTGCACTTCCAGATTGATTTAGAACCCCAATTTAAGTCTGACCAGAATCCTATTGGACCGTGCAATCTCAGTCTGAACGTGCAATCGATCGTCAAAACTTAAGATTTACGCTAAGATTCAGAACCTCAATTTAAGTCTGATATACATTGACATCGCCGTGATGAATGAACCCTCCGACAATGCCAGTCGCAACCTCAAAAGTAATCTCCAAAGTTTCTTCCACTGACCCGGAAATATCATTCACCCTTCTCCCGACCATGCTCCTTCCCTCTAACCCTGCATCAACTCCATTTGAAAAGTTGATTAAAATGATACGATCAAACAATATAAAACTCCAATCTTACCTCCAGTCCCAGATGGAAACATCATCCATTGCTGCCTTAGTCATGGACTTCTTCTGTGCCGATGCACTTGATGTTGCACATGAGCTCAACATCCCGGCATATATATTTTTTCCCACTAGAGCAAACAATTTGGCTGTGTTTCTTCATTTACCAGAACTGGCCTCCACTTGGGACCGCACAAAGGAGGATGTCGGGAAAACGCCAATTGTTGTCAATGGTGTTCCCCGTCTGACCTACCAAGAGAGATGCTTGAAATTTCCAATAAAATTATATTTAAAATATAATGAAATATGTGATCATAAAAAAATTGAAAGAATAGATTTTCAATTTCAGTAATCAAAAATATTTTTTTTAATTACAAAAACAGCTGCACAAATAACTGTAATAAGCAAGAATACGGATTAGGAAGACTCAATTGGAAAGGTGTAACAAAATATGTAAAAATTTGCAAATGCAATTCTATCCTAACCCAAGATCATCTATGCAGAAATAAATTAATAATGCAGCGGAAACTTACAATACATCTCTTAATGCCTTCAACTGACTCTCAATAAGTATCTATGGTCTTGTACGTCGTGTTGTTGAATTATGGCTATTGAGTCCTTCCTAAAGCTAGCAACACACATTTTCTCTTCTCTGTTTTACCGAATTATGACAGAGTATAATCACTCTTGATGGAGCAGAATTGGATTGTTGTGTGTTGTAGCCTTGGAGACCCAGCCCCTCTTTTATACTTGTAACCAACATTAGAACCGATCAGTTTCTTACTAATTTAGTGGTTCAAAAAAACTGCCTTGCCACTAAGTCTAGTTCCCTTAATAACTGAACCGAATTTAGTGCTTCTAGAAATCTAATATTTTCAGCTATTAATTAAGGCTACAAGTATTCTTTGTAATTTAATTATAATCAATCCATCAATAATTATAATCAATTACTACATATTTTCTATACGTTTCGGATCCAAATCCTAATCTGAAATATGTATATTAAATACCTTATTAATAGAATTGATCACTTATTTAGGTATTTAATTAAGTAACAATATATTTATGATAGTTTATTAAACACATAATTATAATACACGCAGTCTAAATTAATCAGTTATAGATTTCATCTCTTCATTCATGGCATCTATCCATTTTTGAGAGTTAGAGCTTTTCATAGCTTGCTTGATATTTTCATGATCATTTTCAAACGCACCAATGTCAAACTCATGTTCTTGAAGATAAAAAAAATCTTTGGAAATCGTAGATCTTTTCTCTCTAGTGGATCTTCTAATTGGCATATGTTTTATATTTCTTTGAGAATCCTCCATAACTGGATTTTCAACTTGTTGAGGAATACTAGTACTATCTTCCGAATTACCCATAGATAAATCATTAGTGGCATTGCTCAAAGCATTACCTAAATTTGGGTTCAGTTCTATTTTTAATATAATCATGACTTTTTTATTTTTATCATTTTTGTTAATACGTAACTAGATATCTTATTGGTTGTGTGAAAACACAACTGAACATTCATCCCAAACACTCGGCCATGAAAATAGTTCAAAATTCTCCTTAATTTCAAACATGATAATCCAGTCGATATGTAATGACATAAAATTCATTAATACTTTCGCAATGATATTTTTTAAATTTTAAAATTTTATAGTGGCATATTTAAAAGGGTAGAATAGTCATATCAATTATCTAATGACATAAAACTTATTTGTCTTATTTTGTCATTTAGCAATGGCATTTCTATAATTTCAAATTTTTACAGTGGCATATACCTAAATCACCTTAAAAAAAAAAGGAACAGGCCACAACATCAGTTCTGATTCTTTATACAAAAACATGGAAGTTAAAAAGGTAAGCAAAGACCAAATTGCTATCTTCAGTTTCCACCTTTGAGCTTCATTTGGAGCAGCTCCCATGTACAGCATCAAACACAAGAAGAGAAGCAGCACAGCAAAGTATGCGGACATGACAAATGCCACCGACCATGCATCTCCCTTTGATCGATATATTTCGAGAGAAGAGTTGCATGTTAACGTGGTGAAACCGATGCCAGTAAGCCAGTTGCCACCGTCTCCATCCATTTGTTGATTATTGTTGATTATCGTTCAAACAATCTGAGAATGTAAACGGAAGTTAATTAGAAGTTGACAGGTAATACAATATTCACAATGGCTATCAAATTCGGTAAAAAAAATTAAAATAAAAAGAAACGTCCATATCATGTAATTAAATTCCTGTAACATCCATCCATGATCCATTACGGGCATCTGATGATCGCACTATATGTATATACCCACTGAGCACATCTGAAGGCTTACACACGCCTGTCACACACAGAAGCCGCACTATACAAGCATACATACCGGCCTTATCCATGGACCGCACCACACACGCAAGCACCCGCTGGCCACACTCATGTCATGGGCTCACAGTCGTAGCCTCCATCAGCTGCATTACTAGTCTGATCCACCTAATTATGCCTGCCCCATTATTCACAGGGTGCACAGCACACTCCGGCCCCACTCGTAGGCCAGACCGCACACTCCAGTGGCACCAACAGACCACACAATGCGCTCTGCTGCGCTAGCAACACACAGGCACGCACCACACATGCAAGTCACAGTGTCACACCTACTGGTCATGATTCGTCACATTCCAGCTGCAACCTTCAAGAGAACTGAACTTACTGGCCGCACTATGCGTGCCTGTCTATCACCTTGAGCCGAGGAAAGAGCAGAGAACACGATAAGCAGGATGCCAGACTACATCAAAAGAGGCTACAATTCCCCGCTGCTGGATAAGCTGGGACCGTGGGAGAAGAAGACAAAACAGATCTAGTGGTGGGAGAAGCAGAAAATGGTGACAAGAAAAACCTAGATGGAAGAAGAAGCTAAAATAGAGGAAGAGAGAAATGCTGGGAACAAATCGGTATGTCGGAGCGGAGTTGAAGGTCGTTAGTCATGAATAGTATGATGTGCTTAATTAAACAAAGGGGTGTACCGGCGTATACATAATAAAAAAATTTAAAAAAAAAAAGTTGAGATGGATGTACCGAAACTGAGTTTTGCTGTCCCAGAATCAGAGTTGTGAAACGCAAAGGAATTGGATATTTGGATTGAGGGCCGTTGTGTAGACATTAGACAAAACAACACAGCGTTTTTATAGGCCAGGCGGTTCGATCTGGTGTCAATTACATGCTTACGACAGACAAATGTCACTATACTGAGATTTTATATTAATTTATGGAGTACTGACTGACAGAGTGACATGTAATAAAGACGCCGACCAAATCCAATGCGCCGTTGCGGCGCAATTCCAGGATTATTTTTTGAGAAATACACTTTAAGGATTGTTGTTGTATGTAATCAGATTAGCAATTAATATTTGTCAAATGTACGCTTTCTTTCTCTAGTGCTGACACGCGTAGCAGAATATCTACATTAAAAATTTAAATGTGGTCATTGTCGATTGTTTTTAAATAATTTTCGCGTTGGAAATTGTCGATTGTTTATAACTTTATTTTACAGCGCCCACTAATTTCGACTTTTGAAAAATACTGGTCAAAAGAGAATGCCACAGACAATTTTCTAGGTATTTTCTAGGCTAGTCGACATTCGGCAATGAGATTTTCTGTTCTTATCCTCTAACGAAGATGTCATTTGTTAATTAATTGATTGGAGATCATTTCACTTGTCCTATAAGACTTCACATCATCACATGGAAACTTCGAAGAAATTACAGCTTCTAAAAATAAATTATATTCGTTATCGATTATGGCCATATCACGTGAGAATATCTATACGTGTGCATGTGATGTCATGTCAACTAGTCATAGTAATTACGCAGCAAGCAACCGACTTCCGATCTTTCATGAAACCGCGTTTTCAGAGTAGCATAAATAGAAAAATGACACTGAATAGTGAAGACTCAATTCCTTGCTGCTTCCCCTTTCTCTAATTTGTTAAAACTCAAAAATCCCAAATTCAACCTCCCTCCATCCCCTCCATTTCCATTTAGCCATTGCTAAGGGATTAGAAAAGCAACGCAGCAACTGCTACGGCTACTGACTTTTTAATGCATACTAAACTGCCTTTCAAGAACAAAACATCAATGGAGTCATAGACTTGGCGATCGTTTCGACTTCTTTCACGTGATTGCCTATCTTTTCTTACTTGTAATGCATTCGTCTTCATATTGTGAAAATGAACATACTACATATATTGGATTTGACATTTGAATTTTAAATTTTAAAAACAAATTAAAGCAAGACTGATTGGAATAAATTAACGATCAATATCAGATTTTGATTTTTGAATAAATAACGCATACTAGCAGAAATGAATCAAAATGTCATTAATGCCACTCGTTAACTATTGTTTTCATCTAAAATTAATGAAAGAGGATATAATTTGAGCCAGCTTTAAGGTACTTAGTTACAGAACTGGACTCGCATTAAGGTATCGATGTATCCAAGAGACGGTACCTATTTTATGCTTAATTTAATATTTTTACCAATGCATTTTGTTTCCATTACCCTTTTTTGACTTTCTAGTTATAATACATGGGATTTTCATTAGGATCCGTCAGTTTAAAGTTATTCTAAAATCAGGTCCTAATCAAAACCTACTCATTAGGCACTCGTTGAACTAAAAATTACGATTATTTGGGCCTAAAACTGCGCCCAAACCCAATACTAATCAATGGGATGTGCTACCCAAAATAACTGACTTGGGCCAACCATCTCATCACAAAAAAAAAAAAAAAAAATTCTATCAAATGCGCTTGGTTGTCTGGACTCGCATCCTCAGCAGTCAAAAATTGACTGCTTGAAGCAGTCCTTCCCTTTTTTGTTAATATTTTAAAATTTTAAAATTCAAATATCGAATTCAAACCGTTCATCTTGTTTAATTTAACGGGCGATGTGTTTTCATATAAGTTTTATAAAATTTGGAGTTAATTTGGTACTATATTAAGTGCTCAACAAATGAACGAACCTGGTTTGATTAATTCTAATACGTTCATTTGTTGAGCACTTAATCAAATATCAAATTAACTTCAAATTTTATAAAACTTATATGAAAACGCATCGCCCGTTAAAATTGAACAAGATCAACGGTTTAAATTTGATATTTGAATTTTAAAATTTTAAAATATTAATTAAAAAAGGGGAATGAATACTCCAAGCAGTAATTTTTTTTACTGCTAAGGATGCGAGTCCTTGGTTGTCTGTCCTAGATAAGGATGAAATACATGATTACATGGACAATGTCACTTAAAACTTGTGTTTTTGCATTCGAAATAAGGGAAAATCAGCCTTGTAACCCTCTATTTTTACCTAATATGGGATTCTTACACGGATATGCCCCAAAACATCCGTATCTCGTGTCGGACGCATGTCTGATGCGGATTCTCGTGCGACACGCAGCCACGTGGAAATTTCACATGGCATGCAGGCATGCAACCAATTTATTTATTCTGAGAAAATCCATCTGTTGATTAATTTATTGGAGCCTGTTTCACTTTGCTTTTTCTTTTTTAATGAACTCCCCTGGAAGTCTAGTGAACATCCAAAAGCCTCTGGCCCTGGACCCGGCCCTGGCCAAGCCCTTCTGAAACAAAGGGCCGGCCCGGCCTCTCTAAGCCCTTAAGAAGGGCCAGGGCTTAGAGAGACCAGGCTTAGGAAGGGCCAGGCCACAATCTCAGCTGAAGAGAGGCCTAGAGAGGCCAGGCTTTGGAAGGGCCAGGGCCCAGAGAGGCCAGGCTTACGAAGGGCCAGGGCCTAGAGAGGCCAAACTTATAAAGAATCAGACACAATCTCAACTCAAGAGTACACCCTATCTGATCAAATCCAATCCAATCTAAACTGATCATTCCAAATAATATTAAAATTCTTTAACATATTGATGCTAATACAAGTTAAAACAATATATATTTCTCATAAAATATTAGTTATTTTATGCATTTGTGATTTTCAATTATTTTAATTCATTAATATATTAACAAAAGTTGATTTTTTTAATTTTTTTCTATGTCGTTATAATATAACCTGTCCTAAATTCAAATTAAAGATGGAAAATAAAATTTACAATTTATATTTAAATATTTTATACCATTTCTATTATCTCTTATAAATAAAATATTTATATTTTAAATATAGTTTAAACGAATTTTTTAAGAAAAATATTGTTTGTTCGTAGGCCCTTCAGGCTCTTTAGGCCCTTCGAGCCCGGCCTCTTGAAACCCGGAGGGCCTAAAAGGGCCAGGCTTGAAAAGGGTCAGGCTCAATCTTCATATTTAAGCCCTTCTAAGCCCGGCCCTTCCAAAAGCCTCCCTAAGTCCGGCCCTTGAGCAGGCCCTTTTAGACCCGGCCTCCCGAGAACCCGGCCCGGCCCTGGGAGGCGTTCACTACCTGGAACTTTCTTCACGACTTCCAAGAAAACTACAATGAACTTTAGCTCCTCAAAAAAGTCAAAACTAATTATATTCAATTATTCATTATGGCCTACGAAGTACGAACTCCAATGAGGTCACGTCACTCTGACTCAGTAGCAATTATAAAAAGTAAAAACAAACAACACCTACCTCTTGAAGCTTCTTACGATATTTCTTCACAAACCGCGTATATATTCTGAGCAGCTTAAAAATGACACCGAAAATCCCCTGCTTCACTCATTCTCTAGTTAACTCAAAAATTTTCAAATTCAAGCTTCCTTCATTCCCTCCTTCCTTCATTTTTGGATTTAGCAATTGCTGATGGATTCCAAAAGCAATACCGCAACTGCTGTTGCTGCTGCTGATGACTTGATGCCCGGCAAGATACCATTTCAAGAACAAAAATGTTTTAGAATGCAGAGACTTTGCGAGTATTTTAAGTTCTTTCACATGATCGCGTTTCTATTTCTTACATACAATGCAGTTCTCGCCATTTACAGATCAAGAGAAAACCCTTGGGACTTGGCATTCCTAATTTCATGCTATGCCGAACTGATATTGCTGTTCTGGTGTCTAAAAAAATTTGAAAATCTCGGTGCAGATGCTCCAGTGGAGCACAGACATTGGTTGAAGGTTGTTGTCTGGATTCTGACAACTCTTCTCACTGTAACATTTGCATGGAGGGTTTCTCAAATCATGCCGTTGTGCTTAAAATTTGTCGTTTGGGGCATGAGTGGATCTGTTATAGCATCAGGATTCTACGCATTTTTTATTTTCAACGGAGATGTTAAAGGAGCTAATGATTATTATAAATTGGGGGATGAGAAGAATGTATATGACCGGTTAAACCCTGAGGAAATGGTTTAATTAAGCAGGGTGATGGCATGTACATCGTACATGATGCTCTATGTTTGTTTTTGTCTACAGATTGGGTCTATTCAATTATCGGATTTCTATTAAGCTTTTTCCTTTTATTGTTTGATCTAAAGTAAGAAGGTAATGTATTTTTCTTTCTTACCTTTTGCCTGTACATATAGAAAAATTGTGTTCTATATATATAGATAACTAGTATGAGTAATGCTTGAAGCTGTAATTATATTTATATCTTCAATTTGCAAATAGTTAACATCACACATCTTGATTTAATATATATTTCATAAATTGATTATATATTAATGTGGTATGAACATATCTTCACCAAATTAAGTGCCAGAGACCAACAAAACCAGTGAAAACCAGAGCTTGCCACAATTTCAATTTCAATTTCTCCATCGGTACTTCTTCTGAACTAATATAAATTGCCAGATTTCCGAAGATAGAAGATTATTTGCAGCAGAACATACCAGGTTGGTTTTGACAGTTTTTCTCATAAGATACACACAACAAAATAAGCACAGTGCTACCAATACTAAACACAAGCTTTTTGCATCAGGTATACAATGCTTTGTTTTGTTATTGTTTCACACACTGGTTCTGTAACTCTTATCATCATTGATGTAATTCTGCCATGAATTATAGCTGCAGGATTCAGTTAAAAAAAAAAAAAAAAAAAAAAGGAGAAATTTTTCCAGCTTCAACAAAACAGTTGCGAAATTGAGAGTTCCTCATGGCTAAAACTGGTCCTAATTGAAAATTGATTGTTGCAATTTTATCAAACTTATTTTCGGTTGATTGAATCTAATAACGAAGTAGCATCTGGAATCGAATTCCTTGAATTCACCTAAACCTGTTAAAATAAAAAATTATGTAAAGAGAACGAACAGTTTGAATTGTAGGCACTAGGCAGATGCCACCAGCGTCGCCAACAACAGGAGCAGGAGCAGTGACGACGAGAAACGGAGGAGCCTCTAAAACTGAAATCCGCATTTTCAGTGGCACTTGTTTCCACAAAAGGAAAATTAAAAATGGAAATTAGATCCTAGTCATTGTAAAATTATGAAATCTGAAAAAATGTTACTGCAAATTATATCTTAGAAAAATATCATTCCGAATCTAATTAAGTTAAAAATTTTCTGCATCCATCTTTCTATGTAATTTTCCCGATAGACCAAAAATAACCCTCATTTCTAAAATTTCAAAATATTTCTCTTACGCTGTGAATTTTGAAATTTCCAAAACTTTTGAAAATATGAAATTTCATATTTGATAAAATGTTAAATTTTCAAATTATTTCACTGATTTTAAAATTTTGAAATTTGAAAAGAGGCTAATATTTTGGTCAATACGAAATTTTTTTACAAAAATTTCAAATACATAAATTTGTGATATTTTTTTCAGCTTTAAAATTTTGGAACGGCATAGATGTAATTTTGGCAAATAAAAAAAGGCAAGAAATTGTAGTTATTATTTGTGGAATGTGTTATGAGATATGTTTGCGCCTTTGCGGATCCTAGAGACCTATTGAGAATAAATAGGCTCGAGAGTGGAGAGACGATTCCGACAAACGATCTCTGCGCAAAACTTATGCACGACCCGATGCGATTTTTTTTTTTTTTTTTTTTTTTTTGAAAGTTTGACCCGATGCGATCTGTGAAGAGGCTGAGAGTGAGAGCCCTGATTTCAGAGATCTGCTGTTTATTCAACTCTCTATCCTGTCATGTCGCTACCACGTGTTTATGCAGCAGCATTACGGGGGATCAAGTCTCAATTCATCTAAATATCATTTACCACCATGCTTTAGGGTAGGGCTGAATACAAGTTGAGTTCGAGCGAGTTTGGTACAATTCAAATTTAACTCGATAGTAACTCGAGTTGGTCCGAGTCGAGTTAAAATATTTTTCAGTTATTTAAGCTAGCTCAAACTCAGCTCGGCTCTAACTGGAGTTGGCTTACGAGTCACGAGCAGCTCAATATAACAATTGTACTTCAAATTTTTCATTTTTAATTCATATATTATTTCAATATTAAAATTAATTGATATATATAATATTACAAATAATAAAATTTGGTGACAATTTTATTCTTTCTATTGATTTGAAGCAAAATTTATCTTGAAACTTAATATTTTGAAGCAAAATTTGTCTTAAAACTTAATATTCTATATTATATAACTATCTAAAATAAAAATATACAATAAAAAATTATTGTATTATTTTATGATTTTTTATTAGTCATAAATCAGGTTAATAATATTACTTAAATTTACTATTTATTATGTCACGAGTCAGCTCACGAGTTGACGAGCTGAGTTAAGTCCAACTCAAACTTAACTCGTTAGTTAATCGATTTGATACAACTCGAGTAACAATCGAGTTTTTATTTGTGAGTACGAGTAAACTCACGAATTAAGAGTTTTTTTTTCACCCCTATTTTAGGGTTAGGACCCATCGATTTGAGTAGGTTTCCTGTGGCTCGCGTTCTGTTTATGCGTGTACAGGTGTACTAAGAGTCTGGGGCATGTTTTCTTCTAATATATTCTCATACGTCTGATTTTGATCAGATAGCCTTTTGCGGTGGTTTTTTTTTTTTTTTTTTTGGTCAAACAACAGGTTTAGTTTAAATCTTCTCAAATGATCCATTCAGTGCCCCTCCAATGGTTAAAAAAAATTATATTGTTTGTGATTATTTTTTTCCTCTGCACAAGTTTACATTTCTTGAAAACACAAACTATGAATTTAAGGAAATAATATTTAATGATTCTTTCTACTTTCATCATATTTTTATTTTAAAAAAAAAAAAGCATCAAAAGGTCCTTACATCCTTAAGAATAGGAGAAAAAACTTATATTGCTTTTAATTTAGTGTTTATGTTTATACTAATTCAAAATTAAAAGAATTAATTGCTTTTCGAATAAAAACTATTATACCTTCGATGTCCAAGATTAAATGATAAAAAATATAGTTTGATTCAGAAAAATAAAATGGTCAAAAATGAACAAATCTGGTTAATTATGACAGATTAATTTTAATACATTCATCATTTGGTCACTTGATCGTTGATCGAGTAACACATCTCTCGTTAAATTGAACAAGATCAACAATTTGGATTCAATGTTTGAATTTTGAAAAATTAAAATATCGATAAAATATAAAATTGTGACAAATTGTGGCACTCAAAAGTGATGGCTCTAAAACCTTGTTCTTTTTATATTTATGATATTTTCAAGTCTCTGAATTTTAAATACTTGTATCAAATTCTGTAACCTAATTTTGAATTTAGTAACTTTATTGAAGAACTATAATCAAAGAAGACCGGTAAAAATCTTTTTAAAATAAAATAGCAATACTGTTTTATCCAGCTTTTTTTTTTTTTACAATTTTCTATTTGTTTCTGAAATCTCGCCACATGCAACAAAATCTGCTATATATATAAGAGGATAGCCAATTCGAAATCTTTATTTGTGTTCAGACAGTTCTTGTTATCGGGCGCTAAACAGCCTTCTTTGATTAATTAAACAGCCTTCTTCTCTGATCATATTGTATCATCTGCGTCTCCCAACCAACACACGCAGTCACACGATGACAAAATAGGCAACATGTTCTTCTATTCTTCAGCAGCAACTTGTCCGTTTGAAAGTTTCTCTTTTTCATTGAGCTCAGATTACCGTGTCCTAAATTATAATTACAAAATTCGAACAAGTTTATCATGGTGAAGGCTCAATAATATTAACATTTTATTTCTTGACAAAAATAAGCTATTAATTTGGTGTAGAGTATTTAACCTTGTTGAAATCCTTATAGATGGAAACGAATCTGGTCGACATACAATGTCCGCATCTTTCCAAGGTTGTTACGTTGATTTCCTCTAATATTTAATTTTATATTTATAATTTTATATATACATATTGTCGGAAGCAAAAATAATGGTATTTAAAGTTTTCATATTACTTTTTTTTTCAAATTGACGGGATAGTGGTTAAAAATTACATTTAAATAACCACACCCCATGAATAAGATGATCTATAGCATGGTAGTTTTGGCACAAAAATTTTGCTCCCCTGTTCATGCAAAATTTGAAGTTCGTCACCTATGGAGTATTGACTGTTATACAATTCTCAATTTAACTGAATGGCATGACCTTTCCAGTTCCTATGAGGCTATTTAAGTTGAACAAAAATATATTCAAATTCGCATGCTTGTTTTTATAGCATCGCAATTAGTACGGATATCACCGAATGGATGCATTATTTTGACACGAGTCGAATATAATTTTTTTCCAAAAAATTTGGACACCTCTATCAGAAATTAAATATAAAACAATCAATAAAGAAAAACCAAATTTAATAACTGGTGTTACAAATTCAGCTGGGGAAAGTACAAAAAAAGGATGAAACAAGTCCTAATATTGCCCTTTTTACACGTAGCTAGCCCATATCATTGTTCTAAAATTTTGCTCATCCTACTACTTATAAAAGCATCAATCTAAAGATGTAAATAATTAGACGAGAGACATAAACAATTTCAGACAAAGATGGTAGATGGTAGCCTCAGATAATAATAATAAAAAAACTCTTTATTTAAAATAGAAGGTCTAAATCTTTGATTTTACAATTATTCTTATTGTCTAGCAACATGTATAGTTCTATATAAAACAAAAATCATATCAACTAATTTGTTTTCTTATTTGTCCACATATTAAGGACATGTTTTGGTAGTTAATTTTAAAATTTATAGAACTCTGACGTCGATTCAAATCTAAATTTTCATGTCATTTATTTTCACGGGATGCATTCACTAAAAATTTTGTTGATTTTAGAGTTTGTTTTACAGTACATGGAGGGGTTAAAAGTTAAAGGAATCTAATAAATATGATTAATTAATTCAAATGACATTCTTTTACGATATCTTGATCTCGTGAACAACAAAACTAAAAATTATGAAATTTTATGTTGGAGATCTCCTTTCTGATTGGTAAGACTAAGCCTGGATTGAGGATTGACCCCACAATTATAAACACAAAAAAATTTTTAAGCAATGACTACCAAAATATTTACTGATAACAATAACATAACAATTAGTTGCTAACATGAATCATGAAATTCACTCTCGGTACGTAGTCAAGGTCGACTATATGCAACTATAGGCTACCAAAAAGGGACAACAAAAGAGGAAAAAATAAAAAATAAAGTAAAATTATTCAAGGCTTGAAGGAAGCCAATGAACAAAAACAAGAGGCAAATGGCATTTTTGCAATGCTAAAATTTGTAGACATCATAATACCAAAAAAGTACTGTACAATCTGTTTCAAATTAAGAAAAAGAAAAACAAAATGTCATCCGAAAGAGCGGATCATACTAACAGTGTAACAAACAACGCAATTTAATTAGAAACCATAACTACATACATATACTATGAAATTTTTGCATGCCGGATCATATGCATAAAGATTTATTGAGATATCTCCACTAATCTTTACGATGAATGAAGAATTCATAAAAGGCACCAAAACTCACAGCAGCTGACATGCCCCAGACGACTAGAGCAACCGGCCACGGCATCAAGTTCGCTACCTTATATGAAGACATGGCAGTTAAAAAGGTAGACAATGACCAAACTGCTTCTTTTAGTTTCCACCTTTGAGCTGAATATGGAGCTGTTCGCACGTACAATTGCGTACACCAGAAGAGAAGCAACACAACAAAATATGCCGACACGACAAAAGCCACCGACCATGCGTCTCCCTTTGATTGATAAATTGCCAGAACAGAGTTGACACCAGGAAACCAGTCGCTGCCCTCCATGAGTTGATTAATTGTTGAACAAATCTGCAAATTAATTTAAATGAATGTTAGAAATTGACATGAACAACAGAGACGATGTTGTTGATCATGATCTTTGATTTCCTGATAACTTCCTTAATAAGGAAATGACTGATCGAATTAATCAATTTTCATAATCTTGTCAGACTATAAAGAATAATAATATCAAGCTAGTTAGTATCGAACGAAGCTACGGACAAAGTTAACTGAGCAATTAACACATAAGTTTCAAATCTGAAATGAGATTCCTTATAAAAATATAAAATTGAAAGCCTTCATTTGATTTTTTTTTCCCCTTAAAAAAATAAAAAGAAGGTAAGCTAGATAAAATCTTTTGACCCAAAGGATACAAACATGTTTGTATATGTCAATTGTCAGGAACTAACACGGGGAAAAGAAGTTGAGTTGGGGGGAAAAAAAATACCGGGGTAAAGTTGTTCTCGACAGAATCAGAGTTGAGAAACATGACAGATTGAGGTGCTTTCCAGATATTAGACCAAGATCACTGTGTTTTTATAGGCGAGGATTCCCACGGATTGTATTTGATAAGGTAAAGGGCATCGGTTAAAATGGCGGATTGTAAAGGATAATGTTTATATATGGGAGTTTGCTAAACTTTTGGAGTTTGGTACGAATTTTGTTTTATTCTTAAATTTCGATTACTTTTTCTGTAGATTTTAAATGTTAACATATCGATTTGAAGTTATTAATTTAACTATTAAATTTTTATTAAAATATTTTCCGTTCAAATTAATTGGTTTTGTTATACTTCTGATAAAAAAGTTGACTTAAAAAATTTTATTAAAGATAATATTAACGAATAATAATAGTGTAGTGTTATGTGTCAATTCACGTCGTCGTCGTGTCGAATTTATACCGTTTCGTAAGGGACCAACACAGCACAACAAAAGGCAAGATACGATCCGTATTGGTACCGTGCCAACCAACACTCATCCATGTTATGTTGACACGGTTGGCATGACATAATTTTTGTATTAGTAGTAAATAAAATTCATTCTCCATGGATCGACAGAGTTTAAAATTTAAGAATACAAGGCGAATAAGCTAGTAAATACAATTTTGTTTAGTTTAGAGAAGATAAGAAACTACTACTGTTAATAGAAATTGCAAAAATTGACTTCCGTGCAAATTTGGTACTCAGTAATCTGTCAATAGCGCGCTTGTAATTTGCCCGAGCACATGGGGCAACCGTGTAATTTTGATGGGAATTACTTTTTATCATCCCATATTCCATCATCCTCATCATCCCAAGTCTTCATTAAATTCTCATCCCCTCTTTCCCCCCTCTTTCCTTTTTCGGAATGCAATTTATATATTAAACCCCATCCCTCTTTTCTTTTTTTAGAATGCAATTAATCCTCTCTTTCCTTCCAGAGTTTTTTTTTTTTTGCAGGTGAAAAAATTTTCCAACATCCAGAGCCAAACTAGAACAAATAGTCGGCCAATTAGAACAATTATTTGAAATATAAGTTTTCTAGTTTTTCTGGAAAAAATAATTGTGCTGGAAAAAAATTAATTGTTCTATTTGGTAAAATAATTTTTCTAGTTGGTAAACTAATTGTTCTAGTTGTTATGGAAAAAAAAAAATTGTGCTGAAAAAAATACTATTTGTTCTATTTGGTAAAATAATTGTTCTAGTTGGTAAACTAATTGTTCTAGTTGTTCTGGAAAAAAAATAATTGTGCTGAAAAAAATATTAATTGTTCTATTTGGTAAAATAATTGTTCTAGTTGGTAAACTAATTGTTCTAGTTGTTCTGGAAAAAAATAATTGTGCTGGAAAAAAAATAATTATGGCAGTTATTAATAGAACCAGAGAGGAAAGGGATGGTGAGAGAAGGGATGATGGGAAAACATTCCGAAAATAGAAAGCTATAATTAATGCATTTCTAAAAATGGAAAATGCATCTTGGGATGATGAGGATGGTGAATTTTGGGGATGATGGTTATCAGTCCCGAATTTTGATATATGCTATCAGAAAAATTTTAATTTTAGCTGAAGAAAATCATCGTACAGAAACTTAAGTAGACTTGTCAGACATTTAAAATCAAGACAATAAAAGGCGAAAATAATTGTGACACAAACAACAAAAATGCAAAATCAACGAGGAAGGACATTTATTCGGATTCAAACGCAGCATTGGCTAAAATATATACTGCACCACAAAAAAATATATATATAATTCAATATGCATGGAATAATAAAGAACCCACAAGTTGTTATTTGATCTAGAAGCAAAGAAATAGGGTGTCACACAAGATATCACTTCAAAACAAAAGGGTTCAAGTGCGTAGCTAGAATTTCATATTAGCATGGTCCATAAATTTTTTTTTCTAAAACTATATGTACAACATAACGTCTAATATAGATACAGTATAATCGTATTTTTCAAACAAACAATTGTAAAACAATGTAACATAAAATCAATTCATGAGAAATCAAATATATCTATAACAACAACATAAAATCTTAAGATGGGTCCTTGAACTTTTTTAGATGGGTCCATAAATATTTTCTTTACATATAAGTATTACTTCAAATATAATTTTTTTCAAGGTGGGTCCCTGGACCCACCCAATTAGGCTGTAGCTTCGTCCCTGGGTTCAACAGAACAAAGGCAATTAAGATAATACTGTGAAAAGTATACATCTCCCTATTACCACTAAAAAGAATATAATCAACTCATATTGTCAAAAATACAAACTACCCAAATTTGCACACGTCCAAACTAGTTAAAGTATTTCACTAAGCTAGGTAACTATTATTTTCACGGTAAAGCAGCGACACAATATGTAAACATCATTGATTCATTGTTGTCAAAGTGGACAATATACACCACAATTTTTAGTTTGTTAGGTATTAATATCATATCTCAAATTTAGAAAAGAATATTATATCTTAAAGACCATATAAAATTCATATTTATAATTAATAGGTAATGTCCGTACGATAATTTCAGAGAAGTTAGGCCCAGGTTTGTACATAGGGCCTATTTAACTTTTGAGCTGATTTTTACTGAACTTTATTGAGTGTTTGCAATTTAATAGACAGTACTTTGTAGGCTTTAATCAAAGCTTTTGATTGCTTTCCTCTAACAAAAAAAAATAGAAAATAGAAAAATAAACAGTATTTTATTTCAATATTATCCGTATAAAATTCTTTGCATTTAGTTTTTTAGTTGTTGTTCTTATATTATGTAATTTTTAGCTATCCTTTAATTTGTTCTAAACTTTGACAATGCCATCATGTCAATCCACATTTCGTTCCACACCGTTCGTATTCAAATCATCATCATCATCGTCGTCGTCATTGTTGTTGTTGTTGTTACATATCAT
The DNA here is from genome assembly GCA_027725995.1 of Rhynchospora tenuis. Lineage (NCBI taxonomy): Eukaryota > Viridiplantae > Streptophyta > Magnoliopsida > Poales > Cyperaceae > Rhynchospora > Rhynchospora tenuis. Next base: position 79,976,431 of record CM050888.1, read on the forward strand.
CATCATCATCCTCACCATTTTCTCACAATTATAATTGTAAATTTATAATACTTTATTTATCATTATTGTCATTGTAATTTAAATTTTATCATATAGCAACACAAATGCAATTTTTTTCCCCTTCTAGTCCAACTTTTTCAACCAAATAAAATAAGTTATAATGACACAACTGACAACTTTATATTAAACAAATTATTCTTTTTATACCAAAATGAAGATAACCGAACATATAAATGATCACCATTATTTTTAAATGCGCTGACGCAAGCAATGACGAACAGACAATTGGAGATGCGCACTTGATGTTAAACTGATTTTAGAACAGAACAAATAAACACAACTTCCTATTTCCGAAAATAAAAGAGTAAAGACTTTACTTGTGTTGTTTGTGCTGCGATGTTTTAAAGGATGGTTTCTTGTTTTCAGTTTTAACCGGTCATTGTTTCTTCTACACTCTATATTTTCTGTTTGCTTTTCCTTTAAAGCAGGCACTTTGTCTGGGACGTTTTTTTCTAAAAATGAAAAACAAAAAAGCAAAGACTTTGCGTCCTTGAACAACTAATGATGCATTTATTTTCACTTCTTCCTAAACAAATTGACCGCTTTAGTATGCAGTGGGAACCAAAAATGCTGCATATATATCTCTCTCTAAATTTGTCTATTTGTCCAATTTTCCAATTAGATCATATTATAACCTCTCTTTATGTAATAATCAGTTGGAAATTAATCTGACCAACTTTCTCAAGTTAGGCAATTATCACATGGCAACTCAATCTTCCCCACTTCACATAGTCTTTTTCCCTTTCCTTGCTCATGGCCACCTCCTGCCACTGGCTAATGTGGCGAGACTTTTCGCCTTACATGGTGTCAAACCATCCTTACCACCCCTGGAAACGTAACCTACATCGAAACGACGATCGAGCAAACAAATAAGTACCTCAAAAGCAAAAGGAAATAAATCCCAATGCATTTGTATCTAATTTCAAATTCCTTGATCCCTGAAAAACAACATCCACTTTACATGGTGTCTCGTGCCGATTTCAATTTTCTTAAACCATTTCCCCTCTGCCGAGGTGGGCCTACCAGTCAGCGTAGAAAACATCTCAGTAGCCAGCTTCGCTGAAGTTCATGAAAAGTTCCAGCAAGCTTTCCCTCTGCTACAGATGCCATTCAAATGAGAGCTAAAGGAAGTACCCGACACATTTGTATCTGATACCTGCTACCCTTGGTCTGGTGATGTCTCGGCAAGAAATGGTATTCCTAGACTAGTTTTCAATGGCATGGGGTTACTGGCACGTTGCGCACTGGATGTTGTTTTTAAAATATTAGAATCTCTCCCTGACAATGGAGATACGTTTATCGTACCATGCTTGCTGCACCGATTTGAGATGCACCGAAGTCAGTATCCGTGTTTGTTTAAGAACAAAGAGAAGCTCTCTATGGCCAAGCGCGTCAGTGAAATGGATGCTAAAAGCATAATGAGATAGTTAACAGCTTCTAGAACTGGAAGCAGATTATGCTGTACACTGGCGTGAGGTGGTTTTAGAAAGGCATGGCTTGTCGGGCCAGTTGGGTTGTGCAATCAGAAATTCATTGAGCAATCCAGTAGAGGTGGAGGAAACAAATCATTTGGAACCGAGGAGCTTTTGCAGTGGCTCGATAGCAAGCATGCTGGTTCAGTGGTGTACATCTGTTTCGGATCAATGGCAAACTTAGTTATATCGAACGGCCAATTAATGAAGATTGCAATTGCACTCGAGGAATCAGATCGACATTTTATTTGGGTGATTAAGAGTTCAGATCAAGAGGACTACACTGATTGGCTGAATGGCTTTGAGAAAAGAATGAATAAAGAAAGAAGGGGGAATCATTATCAGAGGATGTTCTCCTCAGATACTTATATAAAACCATCCAGCTGTCACCTGTCAGGGGTCTTCTGACTCACTGCGGATGGAAATCGACTCTTGAAGTAATAAGTTCTGGTTTACCTATGATCACTTGGCCAATGAACAGTGATCAATTCTTCAATGAAAAGCTGATTGCGGAGGTCCTGCGAGTGGGGGTCGTGGTTGGGGCAAAAGAGGGAGGATGGTATTTTGAAGAACGACAATTGATCGAAGCAGAGAAAATAAAGAGTGTGATTGAAAGGGTTGGCAGTGAAGGCATGGTAGGTGAGGTAACGAGAAAAAGAGCGAAGAACTAAAAGAGAAAGCAAAGGCAGCGATGCATGAGGGTGGATCATCTTATGCTGACATTAGAAATTTGATAGATGAATTGCTTGCTAGGATAAATGCATTGTTGATTTTAGCATATATTAATATATTATACATCTTTTGTTCTTTTTGATATGTAAAAAGGCATAGAGGTTCAATTCTTCCATCTGACCTGAATTTAGTTTATCTCTTTTGTACATTATACTTTTTAATTTTGATAGCATTCATGCTCATATACATTAAACCTGAGGCCCACAGTTAGTTAGAATTTTGGGTTTGAAATTTGCCCTTTTAATAAATTATGAGAAACAATTAATAATAGTGAAAAGAAATGCAATGAGTACCTTTAAAATTTAAATCTATCTTTTATCTGTTAGATGTAACGAAGGATTATAAAGCGGTATTCAAGTCAGGTTTAGCAACTAACTTAATCGTACATTTTAAAAATCTACCTATTAAAAAAAAAACCAATAGGTAAAAATTGAATACTATTTAGTTTCTATTCTATGGAGGAAATTGCATTCAGTAATGACTAATGAGTCATTAGACTGTCTGGCCTCGCTCAGAGTAGTGGGCCCAAATACATGCTGGCCCAAAATTTAACCCAAAAGATTCAAGATCCGACCCGATAAATTTTGTGAACCAGAAGCGCAATTTCTCTAATTCATACCTAAATCCAATTGAAAATTCCCGCGTAAGTTTTCAACAAAAAAATGGGAATCTCTGGACCCGCCAATCCCAAATTCTTCGAATTCGAAAGCGAAACGAAATTTTTAACATCCCGAATGAAAATTTGAAACTCAGACTCAAATTCAAAATTTCCCTCTCCCTCTCTTATTTCCTCCCTCTTTCTTCCCAAACACGGCCTTCATTTTCACAATCGCATCTCTCTCTCTCTCTCTCTCTCTCTCTCTCTCTCTCTCTCTCTCTCTAACCTTAATCGCCTCTAATGGCGCAAAACTTCCATGAGTTGCCTCCATCAAAGAGATTCAAGATTCTCAATTCAGAGCAAATCTCTCAACCTCTCAATACTTCCAACGAAAACAACCAGAAATACCTCCCGGCCAAGAAGCGCACTCAAAATCTCAACATCTCTTCAATGGCCGCTTGCCTTCCTGCCAAGAAACGGGTCTGGGCGCCGAATCCAGTCTCTCCAACCAAACCTGAAACTCAAAGGCAAGTTTCATATCCGCTTGGTGATGAGAAACTGCGAACTAAAGAGGGAGAAGCAAGAAATGGAGTTCCACTGAAGAAGCGGGTATGGGCTCGACGCCTGTTATCTCCAATTAAATCCGAAACCCAAACCCCACATGCCGATTCAAAGGGTGCTGATGTGGAATGCCTATCTGAAGTCGGTGAAAAACCAAATATAGTTCCAGCAAAGAAGCGGGTATGGATGGAGAACCTGTTAACTCCAGCCTTACCCAAAGCCAAAGCCCAAGAAGAAGTTGCAGATCTGAAGTCTGTTGGAGAGAAAGAACGCACTAAGGAAAGGAAACAAGTGAAGAAGATTCATGGGGTTCCGACCAAGAAGCGGGTTTGGGCTCCAAACCCATTATCAGTAATCCCAGAAGTCACAGAAGAGAAGCCTCCGGCCTCATGCCGAATCCTTGGGGAAGTTACAAATCTGAAGAAAGAATCTACAGAATCGTGCAAAATTGGAGTTGGGTCCCAGAAGCGGGTCTGGGATCTGAACCTGTTACCAGCAATCCAAGAAGTCACAGAAGAGATTGAGAACCCGTTAGTTCCAGTGTTTTTGGAAATAGAAGAGAAAGAAAATAACGGAAAGACTGTTCAGGGAAAAGATGGCATTAAAGAAGTGAAAGAAGCAAAAGAATTTCAGGGAGTTGCAACCAAAAAGCGGGTATGGGCTCCAAACCCGTTATCTCATACTGTAACGCAGAGCCAAACCCAACACGCAGATTTGGAATGCATGAAAGAAAAAGGCCATATCAACAGTAGAGAGGCAATTAGAGAAGTCCCTTCAGAGAAGAAGGTGCGTGCTGAGCAACCAGTATCTCCAGCCAAAACTAGAACCAGTGAAGGTAAAAATCTAAAGCTTTCAGAACAGAAAGATCAAAATGAAAACCAAACCAAAGGAGAAACAGAAATTAGTCCAGTTCTGGAAAAGAGGGGGGTTTCAGTTCCAGAACCTACTTCTGTTAAAACCCAAATTCAAGAGAATTCAGACCCAATACCTGTTAAGGTTACAGCCCAAACTGAGTACCAAGTCGAGGATGAAGGTAATAAAATCTGTGGAGTCCCATTGAACCAGGAATGTGTTACAGACCCGTTGTCTCCTGCCAAAACCCAAACCCAAGATGAAGAGAAAGATCCCGAATCTGTTGAAGGAGAAGAAACTGATGATGGGGTTCTATGCGCTGTCTGTCAGAGCACAGATGGTGAACCATCTGACCCAATTGTTTTCTGTGATGGCTGTGATTTGATGGTGCATGCATCATGCTATGGCAATCCTCTGATCAAATCGATCCCAGAGGGAGATTGGTTTTGTTTCGCTTGTTCCTCAAAAGCACCCAAAAAAGAGAAAAGGTGCTGTCTTTGTCCTATGAAAGGAGGAGCTTTGAAGCCAACTGTTGATGACAAGTGGGCCCATGTCATGTGCGCATTGTTAGTACCAGAGGTGTTCTTTCAGGACTCTGAGGGGAGAGAAGGGATTGACTGCTCAAGGGTCCCTCATAAACGGTGGCAAAAGGATTGCTTTATTTGTGGGAGAAATAAAGGTTGTGCAATTGATTGTGCTGAAGGTAAATGCAAACTTGGGTTTCATGTTTCCTGTGGGCTTGCAGAAGGGCTGTGTATTGAGTATAGAGAAAAGAAAGGAGGAGACATTGTGGCTGGATTCTGCACTGAGCACACGAAGCTTTGGGAGAAGGTAATTTAAATTTAAAATTTGGATTTGTAGTTTCAAAAATGCAATTGCTAATTTAATTAAAATTTTTATTTTATTTTTTTTTGTGCAGCAACAATTGACAGGGAAATTTAAAATTGTCCCGAGAAATCAGGAGCTAGAAAGAAAAACAGTCTAGGGGTGTGTTTATCATTTTATCTTTTTCTGCAATCAGTTTCAGTAATTTAGTCTGATTATGTAGTGTGAAGTTTCATTAGGTTTGTTGGCGTTATAGTGTGATGCTTTTTAAGGTTCCAGTACCACTTGTGTTTTATATCATAAGTTATCACAATTTTTTTGGCATCATCTCTGGCTAGTTTCTTTTTAATGTTTAATTTGAAGTTGTTTTTTCTTATGGGAAAATTTTGTTTGGAAACTACAAATGCTCTAGCAAATGAACTCCTAAAGTGCCTCAATTTTTGTGTAATATTACTACAAATGTGAAAAAAAAAAATTGTGTTATGTGCCTGCCATATATTGCTGATACTTTACTTAAATTTGGCTAGTTTGAACATTGTGTTATAATTTCTGTGGTAAGTCTAAGAGACTGTTCTGCATGTTTCTGCTACGTTTTAAAGATTTTTTTATATATGAGGGACTTGATCATGTATTCATGTCTATAAGTTTGGGTTCTAGCTGAATAGTAGTACATTCCAGGATGCTGGTAACTGGGTAGAGAAAAGGTTGCAGGTTTAGTTGCTGGAAAGTAGTAGTATGGATGCTTTGTATTTTGAATAGGATTTCTACTGTAAATGGGAGGTTGTTCAGTTTGTCTAAATTTATACCTGGTACACAATTCATAGACCTGCCTGATGAGCCAAACTTGAATAGAGTTGATTGGTGTTTACAGTGAGAAAGCGAGTGTGCGGTTAATTTTGCAATATATATCAATTCCAGTAAGTTTGTTTAGTCAGATCATTTTGATTTAGTCATTTCTGTCAAAATAGGTGTTTTAAATTTTGGTTTAGAGAGCCTTATGTTTTATGACTCCACAATTTTATAAGTTAAATTTAAACTTACTGCTTTGGAATTTGAAGGGGCATTGGTTAGAAATCTCCATAATCTGTAAAAATTGAACTTTTGAGTTCGCTTAGTACTTGTGGGAATCAGGCCCAAATTATGATTTTCGGGCCGGAAATATCTTAAATTATGGTCTTATATTGTTATGTATAGACCTGTCAAACGTGCACAACGTCCACGTAAATGATCCCTTACGTTTAATGTTTCGTTTAGTTAACGTAAGAATTTTTTCTTCCGTTTAATGTTTTGTTTGTTTAAACGGTACAAACGTTAAAGACGTTATAAATGTTGCTTCCGTTTTTTTCTCCGAATAAGCTACCTTAGATCCAAATAACAATTTACAAATTGTAACATAACAATTTTGTAAGCAGAAAATTGTAACATAGCAAAGTCTTATGTACTAAACATAGCAAATTACAAATTATAACATAGCAAAGAAATTGTAAAATTTTAATCCAACAACCATATTAAATACTGCATATTACAAGTTTACAAATTACAACAGATCCTACAAATTTGAAAGATTGAAATTACCCAAGTTGAATATCACAAAAGATTATCCCTTGCCTGACAGACGTTTATGCTGGACAAAACAAGACTCAAAAACTGCTCTCATACTTTGGCCTTCCATGTAATGTGCCTCCTTACTGTTAAAATAGGAAAAAAAATGTCAGATTTCTACTCCGATCTTTAAAGGAAAAAAAAATCTCAAATGTAAAGAAAAGCTAAAACATAGCAAAAGGAATAAAAATAGATAGATCGAGAAAAATCAAGGAGGAGTTTCACCTTACCAAAAGATTCAGCTTTTCTTTACCAAGGAGCCATGGTAGTACTCATAGTAGCCATAGGAGATGTTGAACCTGGAGACACTCATACCATCTCGGAGAAGCTTCTCGATCATCGGCACGAATCTCGATCTGCCTGAGAGCATTTTCAAATTGAAATCAGGAATAGGAATCAGGGGTTGCCTTGATGCAATTAGCTTTGAATAGATGAGGAAGTGGTAGGCTTAGATGCCGGAGAGAGGAGATTGCCATGGCCATGGGTCGTGTGCAAGAGAAGTAAGGAAACGAGAGAGAAAGAAAAGGAAGCGACGGATCTAGGATTTAATCGATCTGCTCCCTAGATTTCTCCGCAATTCCTCTGCAATTCAACATATTCCAAACTTTTGCAACCAAATACGGTATAACGTAAATAAATGAAACGTAAATGGGCCCTTACGTTTATGTTTCGTCGGCCCAAACGAAATCATTTTTCCTTCCGTTTAATGTTTCGTGGCCCATATACGGAACATTAAAACGTTAAAACGTTCTCATATTGACAGGCCTAGTTATGTAAAAAGACATTCAATCGACAACAATCCATATTAATTGGAATTTTTATTTTCGTCATGTATCCTTTCTCACCTCCCAACCTTGTTAATCTAATCTCATCATTGCATTTTTCGAATATTGTTAATTAACAAATTATATTCTATTATTTATTATTTATCTCTCTTCTGGCGTTGCTTTCTTTTTCTCAGCGGCTAGCTGGGAGTGCAGCGGTGGCTTGCTGGAGTTATGTCCTAGAAGTCAATATTTAATGACTTATTTTCTTAGTTTATGTTAATGATGATATTTGATCATTTGTTCCTAGAGTTTATTATTGACAGATCATTCAGGTTGAGGATCTGAATTGTAGATCTCTGTGGATCATTTATTAGAATGACAATAATAAATCTAAATCGTCCATAATCTTGATAATTAACAAGGAACATTAATTATCATAAAAGATTAGTATGCAAGTTAAGTGATGATTAAGTTCTACAAATCATAGGTAAGGAGTTACCAACTTAATTGCATATGTGTATGTTATTGGAACATAGTACAGGACTTGACCCAATGAAATAAACATATGGATTGTGTTATGTGTCATTGTTTATTTCATATAAGTTTGATTCTAAGTTTGAGATGCTCACCTTTTCCACATGAGGATAGGTTCAATAAATATCGTCTAACGTTGATTCCTGATAAAGGCTGCTATAAGGACTTTATTTATGTTCTCTTGAATTGTGCGGGGAAAAGTTGTTCATCAAGAAAACCGTATGTCCCTCATTAATATACTTAATGAGTGATGATATCTGTTTGGGCCCCTTGATGGAGTTTGGATTGTTTGGCCAACTTGTACAATCAACTCTAGATCAAGAAATGTATAATCTTCAATAATGACACATTCCTATCTTGGATTATACAAGGATATCATGTGACATAAGAATCAGACAAAGAAATACTAATATTTCTTATGCAGGATTGAGATATTGTAACGGTACATTATTTATACGAATTGGAAATCATAACGTGTTGCTAGATACCGCTTATGATTATTGGAATTAAATAAGCGATTTAATTCCATGGCCAACATAGTATAAATCCTCAAAGGGTCACACAAATAGAGTTTTAGTCACACAGTGTATTATCTATTTATTCTCAATAGTGGGTATTGAGAAAATATGATAGTTTGACTAATTAATTATATACCGTTATGAACAGTTATAATTATTTGAGTCAAAAGGATCATATAGAAATAAGTTAATACATTATCTAATCCCAAAATAGTTATTAATGATTTAATAATTATTTTAGAATCAACACATATTGATATAAATGGTTATATCAATTTATTGGGCCAACATTTCATAGCAAATAGATAGTCCAATTGAAGAGCATTGAAAATGGGTTTTAATTAAAGGAATTAAATACCCAAATAGATGGAGAAAAGGCCCATAAAGCCCAATTTGGTTCGGCTAGGGCTGGTGGGTGGCATTTTGGTAAATACAAGGAAGAGCTCCCTAGAGATGGTGTCTATATAAGACCCCCTTTGGAGAGCAAACCCTAAGGTTTCTCTCTCTTCCTTCCTAGCCGCCACCACCTCCTTCCTTTCTCCATTTGCTCATGTGTTGAGCTTCATTCCTCCATCAAATACATCTAATAGGATTAGTGCAAGGAGGAAACTAAAGGGATTAGACACTAGTCTTTGTTGCTAGCACAACAATTAGACTTTGTGACTAGTTCTCTTGGTGGACTCGAGGCCGGCGCCGCCATTGGAGGGGAGACGAAGTTGGAGAGCACCCCATCGACTCCCATGCCATGGATTCGAGCCTCATGAATGCGATTTCATGAGAGGTACAATTTCTCCTACTTTCTCTCTTGATTGGATGTGTTGATTGGTTTTTGAGCAAAGATCCTTGGTGCTTGATTGTTTTGTGACTAATTAGTAGTTAAGAATTAAAATTGAGCACCTAAATAGACTTCTTAACAGGAGCCACTAGCGGTGCAAGGGTGGGTGCACCCCGTGAACATTGAAAATTGCAATTTTGATCTCCAAACATTAATTCCTGGCTCCCCATTAGAGTGCAGGACACTTTTATATTGTCATATTGTGTTATCTATAATATTAACTAGTATATGTTGCGCGCTTTGCGTGTGATGTTTTGTTATATTAGAATGCATCATAACATATTTCTCTATACATATATAAGCAACTATTTTTTTTCAATCAAATTAAATCGAGATTAGAATGTACCATTAATATTGTCTCATGAACAGTTTTCTACAGCTTAGAGGCAACAATCACTATTCTGGCATGATATCAGTTAAGGATAGGTACAATATTGTCATAACTGTGTTTTTAGAATGGATCAATATCCATTTAAATTGCTAGCAACATGTTTCGTTGTAAATTTCATAAAACTATATCATCAAATGTTATTAATTCTCATTTATAAATCACATGTTAAAAAAGAGCCGAAATTCGATTATCAATAAAAATTATTTAATAATCATATTGAAAAATTCTAGAAGTAAAAGAATTACGTAAATATTGCAAAAGTACAAAATTAAAGATTTTGTATCAATAGATTTTTTTAAAATTTTATATTACGTATATAAAATTTTATAAATCAAAAATTTTTGGAAAGGTTTATAGAAACAATGAAAAACAAAATTATATTCATAAAACAATATAATTAAGTCATCGATTTAGAAATTTGACAAAAATATATCAGAACTCTTCAATTATAAAATTTTATATTACTGGATATTCCATATTTTTTGTGATGAAGGATATAAATTTTATGGTCAATTGAATTAATAAATGTCCTCAAATAATCTAAAAAGTACCAACCATATTCCAAATTTCATATGAGAATATCTATCGTGAACCATGGTTCATTTAGGGCTCCGTGAACCATGACCGTTTGATCAATGGTTTTGCAAATTGACAAATCTAAATTAACCAATCCAATATATATATTGAAATCTCATAGCAAACCAAATTTTATAATTTTTGAAATTTTTTTACTATTTTTTGCAAATTTTTTAAAACTTGCCATTTTTGGACAATAAGTAGTGAATTATCTTCCAAAAATGGCAGTTTTAAAAAATTCAAAACAAATAGTAAAAAAATTTCAAAAATTATAAAATTTAGTTTGTTATGAGATTTTAATATATAGATTGGATTGGTAAATTTAGATTTGTCAATTTGTAAAATCATTGATCAAACGGTCATGGTTCACGGAAGGCTCTATGAACCAAGGTTCACAATAGATATTCTCATTTCATATAATTATATGATTAAATTTGAAATAGCTCAATGGCACGATTGGATCTGTTATAATTTTGACATCATTTATATAAAATTTCATGCATTAATAAAATTATCAATTTCTTTGAATAATTAAAAACCTAATGACATTTATAAAATTACGGAAATTCAATTTTTATGATATTCAAAAAATTATTTAAAATATTTATATTTTTTGTAACTTTAAAATTTTACATCAATTAATTGCTCATATATTTTTGAATAAGTATATAAATTTCCATAACCAAATTATTTTTTCAATGCCTCAAAACAATTTTAGAAACTTGTATGAATATTAAATTTTATGAGATTCATAAAATTATTTAAAATATTTTATAATTCTATAATAAAAAAAATCATATGTCTAAATCCTTTATATTTTTATGAGCACATAATTTTTCATCGTCAAACGAATTTTTAAATGTAGCTAAGCAATTTAAAAACTAAACTATATTTAATTTGAAATTTCTGAAATGGAGGCGTTCATTGTTTTTCTAAATGGAAGTAAATAAAATGCTGATATCATGCTGACATCATCCCAAGTACTGTAGAAAAGCCCCCAACATTGAATACTTATATGATTAAAATATGTGACCGTTAATTTATAATTAAAAATAATTTTCTCTATTGCAAAAATCAAGACAAAAAGAAAAGTAAAACAAACATATAACATTACTATTTTTTCTATAAATTCACTATTTAGAATAGGCTCGGCACAAACCAGCCGATTTTATTCACAACCTATCGGAATCCTAGTGCTTATTTATTGTCATCTAAAAAATGTAGTGTAGCGAAGTTGCAACTCTCATGACTAGTATTTATATAAAGGACTAATTTTAATCGAAATTACTTTTGCATTTTCCTACAACTAGTCTTAGCTGATTTCCAAATCGATCGGAGTGTATATTAAGTTCAAACGTTCCTAAATATATGCGTTTGCACAAACTGGCTTGATTGTCATATCTTACAAAATGCAGATAACGCATCTGTTTTGAAGCACAATTCAATTCTCTGACTTTAGAAATGCTAGTTGCTCCCCACCATGTCCAAAATTCCAATTGGGCACAAATATTGAAATATCTAAAATATACGAGACATGCTCCCACACATGCCTCAGCCTCAAATTTCTTCGCTGGCATTTCGCACAACACAGTGACACACACATGTTCTCTACAGGGCCCACCTCGCCTCATGTTCTCATTGGGCCCACTAATTCTTATCAAGTATCTTTAATTTATTTATTTTTATGATTTTTTCAATCATTTCCATTATTATCATGCTGGGAGAGTCTACTCAGGATCCTTTATTGTTCTCAACATTCTTCCTTTTTGTTTCATATTTTTAGGTCAAATAATCAATCAATTTGTTTAGCTTCCAAGGTTTATGGCCTGTCTACCTGATTTCGACCTCTGGTTTAAACCCCAAGCTTTCATAATTTTTGTCTTTTTTACTGAGGTTACACTTTAAACGCTTCAATTTGACTTTATTATATCAATACAATTATGGAAAATAAATAGTTCGATTTTCTGATGCTTCCGTCTGTGATCGACATTTTCAAGTGTCCATGTTTTAAAATATCAAGAGAGTGGCCCTATTTTGCTGGGTTTTTTTTTTTTTTTTTTGAGATAAAATGACCCTCCATTGCAAGTGACTGACACCTTGAAATTATACAGCCATGTATACCGTCAGAATATAAGTAGTACACTTAGTAAATAGAAAAAAAAAAATTCTAGCAAATCCATGTATATTAAATAAAAATGCATGATCTGCATCAATAAACCAAAACTTTTTTCTATATTATCTCTGTTATTTTTTCTACATTATAAAAAGATTACGATAAAAAAAAAATTATCCCCTTGGACAATTTCTAAATGTGTTTTGAAGCTCATGATTATCAAAATAAAATAAAATTTTCCATTTTTTTTAATGTGCATGTAATATGTGGGAAAAAAGCATAGATCACATTTGATTTTTAATTTTATTGTTTGAGATATAAACTTATTATTGTTAAATTATTATATTAAAAAACATGACGAAAGTATAAAAATAATAAAGTTAATTGTAAAGAAATTTGTATTCCATGAAGATAGATGAGTTTGAACAAAATCCTCCACAAAAACTTTCTACTATAACATATTAAAATTGGGTTTGGTTATTTGACAGGTTCAAGAATTAGAAACTTTTGTTTGTCACACGTGATATTACTATTATCTTAGTATGAATCTTAATGTACATGCATAACTTATCCATATTTTTGATATAGTAAGGTATTAACCGACAACTATGTATGGTTCAAAATAAAATATTTTAAATTTTTACATTTATGTATTGATATCATATGTTAGAAATAAAAGTATTTAAACTTTTTCATTTTTTATTTTTTTTTGAAATAAGAGGCTATTTATTTACAGAGATTTTAGCCCACTTTATAAATTCGAGTTTATCCCTCTTCTACTTATTTATCTACTTACTTATAGCTACTTAATCCGCGTCCAGCGGAAATTGAACTCGTTACCTCTAAGCTTTTTGTATTGATTTACATAATCTTTTTTGGTTGTGTATTAAATGTTTGTCGATGTAGTGTTTTTATAATTTCTAAATTTGTTTGAATTAACTTTAAAATAGTATCAGAATAAATAATTGGTCTCTTTTTTTGTTTGGCGTTTTTTCTAGATTTATCACTTTTCATCCTTAGATTTATACTCCATATGCGTTAAATTTAATCCTTGCAATATATATATTTATCTCTAGTTTATAAATAGAAATTTCACATATTTTTATAAATCTCTAATTACATTTTTTAGATTAACTATAAATACAGATCACTCATTCTAATCTGAATTTACCTACCCAAAATAACTCCAGCTGTAAAATCCGCATCCAATCCCAAACAAGAAGCGGTAATTAAAAATTTAGTCCTTGTACACCTGGCAGGCCCCCTGGCAGGCGGGCCTACATCTTTGCTTGCTAACCACAGAATTTCAATTTGAAGGTCATTTTCGATTAAAGTTAGTTTAGGTCATCTTACGAGGACTACTATGTGAAAATAACTTCTCCCGAGTACTACTATACTTACCGCCCTTTACGAACTCTATGGCAAACCTCCCGACAAATCCGTATACCGAGTACTATAAAAAGTCTTTTAACCATTCGCTTCATTGTAAAACACAGAACAATCCGCAGAAGATCATAAATCAGAAACGCAAGAGGAGAAAGAATTGTTGGGGTGAAGAAGCGCTCGGTTAGAGAAGAGAGAAAACGACATGAGAGATTTCAACCTCTTTCGAGTCACTCTCTCTCTTTCTCGCCTCTAAGCCAAGCAACGACTCTCTCTCTCTCTCTCTCTACAACTTCTCAATTTCTCCGCTTTTGCGATACAGCGCGCAGTAAGTGGTCTTTGTTTGAATTTATTTATAATATTTCCCCATTTACTCGCTAGTAGTAGTAGCTCAATCGGTGCCTTTTCTTCGTCAATTCGCTTTTTGTTTCTTTTTGTGGGTTTTTACGAACTTTCGAGAATTTGGGTTTGATTGGAGTGGAGGAGATCTGTTCTTTAATCGTCTCTTGTAATTTGCATTTACGGACTTGTGTTTTCAGATAATTACAGAACGCGTTGTTCAGTTATTTTTAGTACTTTATGAATGTTTTACTGGTGTTTTCTGAGTTGTAGTTTGATTAAATTGCACGAAGATCGTTCAATTCGGATTCTTGAGGATAGGAATTTGTAAAGTTCATACCTCTTTGCTGTTCACTGCGATGCTTCTTTCAGTAAATTTGCATTTTTTTTTTTTCTTTGCTCTTTTATTTCCTTTTTCACTTACTGATTTTTTTTAGTTAATTCTATGCTCAATGTAGGAACAAATAAAATCAAGCACTAAGCATTTGCAATAGCAGCTCTTGCATCAATGGTGCAAGGTACATCAGTACTCCTTATTGCTTTGTTAAATACATGCTAACTACAGTATGTGCCATATTAATTTAACTTTTTCCATTTCTACTTGATTTGGATACCATTTTATTTGATTGTCTTTTTATGGCTATAACATAGAACAGTAGACCTATATTGGTGTAAAAGAGGTTACTGTTGGCTAATTTGTTAAAATTTGAGTACATTTGATTGTTGTTGTGAAAAGTGGAAATCTTTATTTTCTATAGAAAGAATAATAAATGATCTGGTTGCAACTTCGGTCGCTCTTGTCACAAAATAAATTGAAAACTTACAATGATCATGGTGAACAAAATAAACAGGATCTATATTAATGTGCAAATTGTTAATTTGGAACTTTGGTGGATATAGGGGAAGTTTGTTGCTGCAAGGATGGTGGAACTTATGCACTAATCAAAGATGTGGAGGATCCACGGTTGACGATGTTTGACCGGCCTCTTCCCTGTTTTGGCTGTGGCATTGGCTGGTGCTCGTGAGTATTGTAAAGAAATATATACTTTACTTTGTTTATTCTTTTCAAAGGATGTCCTGTACTGGTAAGGTTGGCTGATTTCAATGATTACCAGCACCAGTATTTCTGGATAATACTTACTGTTCATGGGTTTGTAGCTTCTAGCCCTTTTTGGATTTTGGTATCTGTAGTCCGCATCTGCTGCCACAAAGTGATGGCAGCTTACTGTTTTTGTTTTTGTGGGTCTGTTCGAAGTCGCACCGCCCAGGTTACACCTTAATTTAGTCCAAACTATGGCATCCCGTTATCTTAAGTTTTATGACAACTTATGTGGAGTCCTGGTACAAGTCACCAAGTTACATGGAATTTAGGCTTGAATGTATGGCTTGGAACGGTGTTTATGGGAGCTGTACCTAATAGTATTCTTTCATGGGACCTAAAAAGGATGTTGTAGTTGTGTCTTGCTTTGTTTGTTACTTTTTGTCATTATCCTTTCTATTTTTAATCTGCTTTCAGTTCGGATAGAATTGGCCCAAATGGCAATACTTCTATTTGTGTTCAAATGCAATCTTACCATTTGTTCTTTGTTTTATTTGGGTATTTATCTGTCTTTGGTTTTGGAACTGCATACAGTACCAAGCCAGTCCACCTTGAGCTGACAAATTGGGAAATTTTAATTTACTGAATCTTTCCTTGCATGATGCAGATTTCTGCTAGGGTTTTTGTGCCCAGTAATATGGTATGTTGCTGCAGCAATGCATATGTTCAAGTACTATCACCGGGATCCACGCGAGCGTCCTGGTCTAACTGCTTGCTCATTCATGGTAATTGTAATTTATAACACAAAAATGTGAAAAAGAAAAGGAATGTTGCTTCTGCATTTCAGTCTCTTTTGGATAACATAAGGCTGAGGACTTGTAAATTTGGATCAGGATAACTTTACTTCCTGTTATACCACAAATACTATTTTTTGAACCACCTTAATGACATAATGAGATAAACTGTGGGAAAAAGTTTGGAGTCAAAAAGACTAAGCTATGCATGCAAAATCAATTTGAACACATTTAGAAATCCAGTCTACCTGAGGAAAAGCTAATTTCGTTTTTAGGAATAACGAATCGGTGTCTTTGCTTGTTGTATGGAGAAAGAAAATGGAGGAGACAATCTGATAGGTTGAGTGTACATTTTGAAGAATGTTGATTGGCATTGAAGTTGTAGTGCCTGCAACTAAGACAACAAAATCTCTGCACCATATTATTCCAACTTGCATTTTTATTGTGATTTGTTATATATTGGCCCTCTAAATTTATGCATTCCCTGGAACTAGAACATCTTGCTTAGAATCGCTGGTAATGCAAATGTATATTTGCAACACGAATAGTAGATTGATCATAAATCGAAACCCTGAGATTTATAAATAATATTGAATATATTTTTAATATTCTTCTTTTATTTTTAAATATTTTGCAGGCAATTGTATGTACAGTAGTGGTGCTAATTGTATTGGCTGTTGTTTTCATCTAAACAAGCAGGCTGCTAGATAATCCTGAATTGACCCCCAAGAATAATATGATGAATCTAATTGGCCCACAGCATTATTGGTCCTAAGCATCCAAATCATTAGATTTTATGTTGCCATTGTAATATTCTGATGTCTATAATAGAATTCCTCTGCTTGTTTCGTTAATTCATTTTTGTTCTGTTAAATAAAACCTAGAAGGAAAAGTAGAGCAAAAGAATCCACTGAGTTAGCATTTTTTTTGTTCTGTTGTATACTTTAAACTCACAGCTTAGATATAATTGTAGCTGAAAATTTTGTAGTTCATATAAAAAAAAAAAGAAAGAAACTATCTAAACCTGGTCTGTCATGCAGTCAAAATTTTTATTTTCCTTCTTTACTGGTTATCACCTGCCACACATTCGACTGACGGGTGAAGTTAAAGTTTACTTTTTGGTACTAGATGCTATGTTGGCGACATCAAAAGAACATGAAATTGCTTTCTGAATATTATGATTCATATACATCGAGTTGTGACCTTGGGATCACCTGATCATTAGATACAACTATGCGTATCCACTATTTATCACAAGCAATCAATGGCCAGCTCTTGTTAACTTAGCCTGACTCGTCCAATTCAAAATAGCATTTTGTATATAATTAAGTCGACGTTTTGTGTTGCTTAATTCGGTTGCATTTAAATTAGTTAATTACTTATACTTTAAAAATTTGAATTTATAAAAAGAACTGTTTTATGTTATAAACATAACTGTACATAAATTCATCCATACATACAAGATAAATCAGTCATCAGGCCCAATTTTTTTTTTTCATATCCTTACAAGTTACAAGAATAAAAATAAAAAAGCAATCCCACAGGGTAGCTTTTCAATATTCCAGCTCTCTCTCTTTCTTTGGTGTCCTCAACTAGTGCCATCCTGAGAGGACCGCTCGTACCCGTTGTACCAAACCAGTATACCACCAAAAATTTGGCGTTGTTGTAAACCTATAAGTAGCCAGAGAAAACAGAACATTATGTTTTCCGACTTTAGTACAATGCATACCATGATACCAAGATAAATCAAACAAAATTAAAAAAAACTGAAGAAAAAAAAGAGAAACATGAAATTAAGCAATAACCAGAAATCGAACCTTCAATGCAAGATATCCATGATCAAAGTTGATGTAATTACAGGATCGCCATGATGACAGAGAACCAGAGTTTGGTTTTTTGTAAAACCTCTTCTCAATGACATCATATAGGTAGACTTCAAAGGATGTCTGATAGAGCTGATTAATCACCCTCAGACACCTCATCTGATTCCGAGTGATCATCGCCACCAGTTGGGACTTGGGACAGATGCTCGGATTGCTCAGAGAAGCCGAACTCTAACAAGACATTCAATGTAATATAATTAATGAGCACACTAGTCATAGGAAAGGTTTCTCCTTTTTTTTTTTTTTTTTTTTTCCTGTTTTTCAAGTATTTACTGTGTGCTTGACTTGTGATTATCTGGTGATCGATTATCCGCCAGACATTTCCATGGTTAGATTGATTCACAAACAAGCAGATAAGACCGCTCTAGCAGAAAGGTAAACAATATAATTATAGAACTATTTTAATCTATGCACATACTTAAAAGTGCTTCCTTTCAGAGGAAATCAAATTTGAGAAGGTTGAGCCATACAAATATTCATAATATTCATAATAATCAGATAATTTATTGATTTGTATATTAAAACAAATAATTTTAGAAAAAAAATTCATATAAAAAACAAAAACTATAAAATGAAAACTTACCATATATACTCGTTGAGGCTGATCTGGAGCTACACCAACTGACAGGAAAACGAATAACCCAAAACTTCCATGAGTATTTTTTCTTCTTATAAACCTTAACATTTTAAAACTAAAAGATCTGGGGAGTTTCTAGGGTTTCAAACTCTTATCAAAATAACGCCATTGCGGCGTTCAAAATAGGCTTGCTAACTCTATTTATAAACCCTTACAACCCATTTTGATCGTTGGATGTGATCTGAGTAATGCTAAATAGAACACGACGCCCTTCTAGAATACCTAAAACCTAAAAGATGTGGTTTTCAAAAACTGCGGCGCAAAAATTGATAATGTGGTTCTCAGAAAGCAATAAAAGCGTATCCCTGACGATATCTTTGTTTATATTTGTAATCCTACTTATTTATTAAGCAACCTTAACTTGATCCAGAAATCTAGAAAGAGTAGACTTGAAAAAAGTACAAAATTTCAGCCGTTGGATTAGTTGTCTAATTTATAATGCATGAGATTATATCTCAATCATGATTTCTGTCGTCCGATTTGAGATATGGAAATTCTCCCATGTCCTTAATCAACAAAGGTTTGTAAAGCCACTGATGGGTATGGGTTTGGCACTGAGAAAGGGAAAGTTTTTTCAAAACTAAGTATGAACTTGGAAAGGTACTGGTGAAAGGTGTTACATAATTAATAAGTAGCATGAAAGAGAAGAGAGCTATGGGAACATTATTCCAACCCATCGAAATTTTAAAAGGAAAGGCCAACTCTTTTAGAATCAGACGCCTCAGCACAAGCCTGACAGAATCATCACTAATCAAAGATTAAACAGATGCATGAATTACTAGCCTTCAAAAAAGAAACAGATACATGAATAGTAAGATTCCAGAAAAATTAAGGAATACCAGAAGTATTTGAAATGGCAAAGAAGAACAGCTACTTGAATTTGAATGCACCAGAAAATTATTATTCCAACAGTAAGGTCTCATTTCAATGTTTTGACAAACAAGCCAACAATAAGTAACATTTATTATGTTAATTAAACTTTGTAATTTTTTCTTTAAAAAATTATCGTATGAATCGCAATTTTTTTAAGTGTTATATATGCCTGGAATATAAAATTGAAGTATTTGAGGATTTAATGCATACCGTTTCTATTGACTTAAAGAATACGAATCAATAATTATCTAATTCTAGTCAACAACTTCTTAATTAAGCTTAAAATCATTTTTGAAAGGTAATGTTCGATTTGAAAAGTTATGCTTTATGTTAGAAATCTCATCCAAATCACAGTATGTATTTCTTTCCTTGAAACATGAATGTAATAATCGTTACGCACTTTCTAATCATTCATTTCTTTTGAAAGTGCATGCATAACATCACGTACCATAACGGTTCAATTTCATTAGCACTTTCTTCAGCTCCGTTACTTTCTTATTTTCATCTCGGTAACTGAAACCTTTTCAAGTTTGGAAATTATACCGGGATCACAAAATGAATGGAATTACTTTTCGATTTGCAACATGTCGTTAAATTCTATCGAATTTCGTGTTACGGTTGTTGCGCTAACTAATAATGCACTTCCATAAATTGTAGCACAAAAGGCGTCACAGATAATCCCTTTCTCATTTTCCCTGAATTATGTGACATTTTAAACGCTATAAATGAGCCAACAGGTCAAGTTAATTCGTTTATATGTTTTATTTTAACTCGCTGTACATTTTAGTACATAGTGATTGTCACAGGAAATCTACTAAAAAACCAAAAAATGCACCGCATGTGGGTAGTCCACATGGATTTGGAACTGTCAAATTACGATGATATGTTCTATCAATTAAATTGTAGACAGTAAACGTAACAGGAATCCAGATCCTGTGTCGCGCGGCACGCGTACAGCGCGGGCTGTGGGCCGTCTGATCTGAATCTGATGGCTATGGGGACCCCGTGAATAATACCAGATTGATAGGCCCGAAAAAAATGAACCACCCGATCAAAATCGAACGGCTTGTGGAGATGCGCTCCACGCGTGCCGCGCGACACAGGAACGGGGTCCACGTAACAGTACCAACTAGCAAGTCATACACAATCCCTCAGGGAGGGTATCTCATTTTCTGGAAGCAATATTCAAAACTCGAAAAGTTGATTTATCAACGATGGATGTATAATTTCCTCTGTACAATCCTTTCCTACTAACAAATGGTTTCTCACGATATAATTTCAAGAATTTATAAATTTTATCGGCTTTACCTATCTCCTTGAAACATCATCGTCTAAGATGTATCAAACCGTACAAGTTAACTGAATCAAGAGATGTATCGAACCTCTAAAAATTTAAGCCACACTTGTATCAGACCTTACGCAATATATCAAAAGATGCTCAGTACTCCGAAAAGGGTAAGCAGGCTTCACAATGACTTTCTGCTAGCTTCCAGATATGATGTACTATTTTTTGACATAAACTGAAGAATTTAACAATCATTTATCGAAACCAAATACCAAGCTATACTAAGTATCCGAAGGGAATTAAGTAAAATACACATCTAAATCCAATGGTACAATACCCTACTAAAAGTTCAAATGGCCCCAACAAATACTAAACCAAACAGAAGCAAAATCTTTATAAGTTGTTTCTGAATGAACATAAGAAAAAAAAAAAAAAAAAAAAACAAAAGTAGGGATAAAAACAATCTGATAAATGCAGATTTAACCCATATTATTGTAATTAGCAAAATAAAAAGGAAAAAAGAAAGAAGAACAAAAAAAAAGGAGAACATACAAGTAGCAATCAAACAAGACCACAACCTGCCACTAGAGAAGGCACATTTTGCTGCGCCAACCTGGGCAGCCAGGGCAATTTACCTTTTATCCCCCCAAAACCAACCTCTACCAAACATCTCAGCTCCCAAATACCCTCCAACAGGAGCCTCCTTAAAGATCGACTATATCATATTATTTTACATTACTAGTAGCTCCTTTATATCTATTGTAGAACGAGCTCAGTTCTTAGGTTCTATTTTTAGGCTAAGGCAGAGAACGAGGGGGGACAGCAAACCTGACTGGAAAAAAGACAGGTGCATTCAACACAGACAGCCACACAAAAGGGTGCATGCATTGAGAAAAAGATTAACAAATAGTACAGTAGAAGTCGTGAGACAGAGAGAGACAGAAAGAGCTAAATTAAGGCGACATTCTTTCATACTTCTCCGCAGCCCCTCCATTTGACAGTGGTGAGGAGATCTCCATTTCTGTTGGACCTGGTTGTTTACAACAATGATGAAAAAAAAATCAGTTAAAAAAAACCAAAAAATTTAATTAAATTATCAATCTAACAACAAATTCACAGAGCACCAGTCACGTGACACTTGGCATCTACCAGAACTTTGGGTATTGTGTTTATCCATGTGAAGTTAAAATTTGATTAGTAAAAGGAAAATACATAAAGTACACATACCAAATATTGAACCAATCGAAGGCCGAGTCAGTGAAGAGCTCCTTTGCATGTCTGGATTTTTAGATAAAAAAATATGCGCAGATTAGTTGTTTTAATGATGTTAGATGAAAGCGTATTCTCTGAAACAAGGTAGTATGATGGATCACACACAAGGAGTCTACAAGTCAACACCTGATGTGGACATTATACAGATCATCTTGTGGTAGAGTTGATTTTTAACGCAATAAACAGCACGTGGTGGCACATATTTACACAGTACTGGCCTAAACAAATACAATATATATTTTTTTTGGTGGTCTGACAAATTATTTGATTGTTGAAAACAAAGGATCAACAACATTATATTTAAGTACGGTGAAATAAAACACAAAATGGTTATTGTACCAGTCAGGTACTGTATAGCTCAATTCCTGTGTCAAGTATTAGGTACTAAAAGTTAAATGATTCACCAGATCGATGCTGTACAAATCAGTTCCTGTGCCACAAGAGTTATTGTACCAGTCAAGTACTGTACAAATCAGTCACTGTGCCACTGGGGCTTTAGGTACTAAAAGACAAAAAGGATTACCAGATTGATGCAAGCCTTTAATGGCATCAAAGTTTTTGTATGTATATCCCACAAAGCTTAGATCTTTGGAGCTTAGTAGATTCTGTCAAAACATAATAAACACATTTGGTTAGCACCTGACTTAAGCTATAATCTGCTAGTTGACTTCACGTTAAAGAAAAGATAATTTCATGTGCTAGGTCAGACAAAAGCCATAGAAACAAGTGGCACAATGCCCATATTACTAGGGACTGTCATCTGCCATGTTGTATTACTCTTATTAGTCCATCTCTTCTACAGCCCCTTAGACTCTTGCTAAATAGCACAAAACTCAAGGCTTCCTACTGATAACTACTAAGTTTGGCATGATCTTAATCATCTAAATTAGCAAATACCAGTAGCACACTTGCTCATTTTAGGAGTTACATAATATAAAGTGTACCTTTCGTGAAGCCCCAGAGCCAGTTCTCATTGGAGTAGGCGGGTCAAGCTACAGTACAAATTTGAATTTAAATGCAAATTAGGTCAAGGATTTAATAAAACCAACATTGGAGTAGGACGAGATTACATAATACAAAGTGTACCTCTTCAAACTTTTGAAAATTACGAGTGTCAAGTTCGCTAGTGACTTGCGGCCTAAATGCAGCATCCATCTCATACAGCTTGTCCCAAGGAACATTCCTAAACCAAGGATGGGCCTTTCAGAAGAAAAAAAACATACAACGAAATAAATATGAGTAAAGGGAAGGACATTATATGAGTTCTGGAAGGAGTTCACAATTGTAAGAAAGGTACCTTAATTTGATCTACTCCAGCACGGTGTTCTGCATCACATAGCAATCTACACATGAGATCAATCGCATCTACAGATAATTGTGTGTCTTCTGGAAACTTCAAATGATTTCTCCAGTGAACAATCTAAAGAATTTAGTTGAATGGAAATATTGTAAGAAAACATACCAAAGTGGTTCATATACACAGCATGTGCCTACTTTGCTAAATTAATCAATAATATATGTCACCTAACTTCGTGTGCTTCTGTATTAAGAAATGGACAGCAGATATATGTAGAAGCCTTAATTAAAAGCGTTTACCCAACCTCAAGTTAAATAACACCCGAGATCAAACTGGCAAAAAAATATATTTATTAAATTAACCTTTCGACATGTAGTTATCGGATCATCAGAATAGAATGGGGGATAGCCAATAAGCATTTCATACATTATTGCACCCAAAGACCACCTGTTAAGAATGTATAAATGCAATGGATTAAATAAAAAATGGAAACGGCCACAGTTACACATCAGTGACATCAGAAGGAAAATTCAGAAACCTAATCTCAAACCAAAAACTTTGAACAAATCAATTATATCAGACTAGCTTACTAACCAATCACACTCCATGCCATATCCTTTCTTCAGCAACACTTCTGGAGCAATATAATCAGGTGTCCCAACAGTTGAAAAAGCCTACATAATACCAAAAAAAATTAAAAATAGATTGAATTTGAAGAACTCGCCAAAGACACAAATGCAAAATGGATATAATAGAAGCAAAACAAATAATCCCTGTTAATGTCTGGATGGGTAATTGGTACTTAGAAACAACAGACATGCATTGGAAACAATCACATTCCACTTTCCTGGAGATTAACAACCCCGGTATAAACCGATAAACATGTGAACGTGATTAGGCATTTTGCAAGTAAATAAGACGAGTACCAATTTTCTACGGTTCCTCTGCCAATGCTGGAGCTGCTCATGGGCACTGCTCCACCTCCGGCCCGATTCAGGTGCATCAATATCCATTGACTCTCTCAAATTTTCATCAGCCATTGGCTCATCTTCATTCAGTGTTGACAGTTTTGAGCAGTCAATCGGCTTGCACAGCCCAAAATCCGACAGCTTCATGTGGCCATCCTTATCGAGAAGCAGGTTGTCAGGCTTTATATCCCTACCAAATAATTTAACACATTTAAGTGATATAACAATATAAAAAAGAAAAGGTTTTCAGGGATTTTAAGCTGTGCAGGTTGATATAGTTGGCTACTACTAAAAATTGACATTCGACTTTACTCTCACCGTGACTCGAAGCAAGCAATGAGAAACGTACCTATGGATGTAATTGTGTTTGTGGATGGATTCGATAGCTAGAACAGTCTCAGCAATATAAAATCGAGCCACTTTTTCAGAGAGAGTATCTTCACGCATGAGAAGGGTCATCATGTCACCACCAGGCAGGTACTCCATTATTAGGTACAGGTACTCATCATCTTGAAATGAGTAATACAGCTTCACTATGCAATGGCTCCCCACCTCTGCCAGCAGGTTTCTCTCTGCTCTGACATGATCGACCTATTTCATAATGTGGAATAAACAGTTTTATACATGGATACAGTTGTCTACCAAACAGCAAAGTGTAGTCACATATGCTTTATTCAGTAAGCAAACAAAACAACTGTTTTTCAATTTTGACAACAGAATTGAACAAAGCTTTCTTTCTTTTTACTGAAATCAGTGTTAGTAAAGTTACAATAGTGATATGGATAAATTGGGTTAGATGGATGCTTTTCTTTGGTGGAGCATGGTGGGGAGGTTGGGTGGGCTTTGAAGTCTGATCGCAGAGGCATAACCTTTCATTCATTGTTAACTGACTAGGTAGGTTTATTTTCGTTGTTTCTTCTTGGCTTGCTTGGTCCAAAGCTTGATGACAATGGTAAATTGAGCATCCATTGAAATGTAAATCTTTAGTTTTAAGTTATTTCTTTCTCGTTTCCTAATTCTGTTTCATTGGCTTGTATTAGTTCCAAATTAAATTAATTGGCCTAATAGTATTTGAGAATAAGTTTCTATCAAAACAACAAAAGATGAAGCCCCATTAAAACGCCCATAGAAAATCCATACCAGAGATATGTTACAAGTATCATACCTGGCCTCTAGAAACCATCTCAGATTTCTTCAGTTTTTTCATTGCATATATATTGCCTGTTGTCTTCTCTCGGCACAACCTGACCTGTTTAAAAACCATAAGGCAAATTCCAATTGGATGACGAACGTTACACATCATACAGTATTAGAGCCCAGTTACAGTCTGGTATGCATCTTAAAGTACCAGCATAAGCCCAAGCTGATAACCAATAAAGCACGAGCTCGCAAATAATGTGGATAAACACTTATCCCCAATCCCAACAAATAAACACTGGAACTGGAATATTTTGATACTAACCTCCCCAAAAGCACCTCTACCAATTATTGTCAGAAGGTCAAAGTCATCAACGCAAATTTTGTGCCTCTTAAGCCGCATGTATTCAGTCTCCTTTCTCTCCAGATCCTTTATTAAATTGATTTGCTCCTCCTTCGGCACTTGTGAAGAGGCTAGTTTCTTTTCCAAAATCAGACGCCTACATTGCATACAAAGGTTTTTTAACAAACAATAAAATGTTGACTGCCCATAACTAAGTCAAATAATGGGTTGCAATAGCATTCCAAGTTCTTCTTTCAATTAAGAGACCTTTTTGTTTCAAAAGAGAGTAATGGGATGCAAGTAAAAGTTTCTAACTTTTTAGCTACCAAATACCATGCATCCTAATGGGATACATTATACATCAGAGAAGACCAATATTTCTGATATGGAGCAGTGGCGATCAAAATTTAAACAGCTGATATTTGGGTGTCAATTCCAGCTGGGGTAAATTTAAAATCATAGAAAAAACTGAGAACCAAAACCCTAACATTTTCATACAATCACATTATGACATCTCATAATCCAACAATTATACAACCTTCCTAAACCACAACATAATCCCTTATCAGCATTCCTTCTTTTTGTGTTTTTTTCCCCACTTCTTATTTCCATTTTTAATCTAATGCAATTGCACTTCATTTACTCTCCGCAGGAGTTTGATCCCTACATTTTTGGTAACAAATACCACTCGTTAATTAGCTCAACTAGCCACTCCAACCATAACTAATAAGAAAAGAAAAGAGATTTAACCAATCTCCTATTCTCTTCTTCCTACAATAAGTTCCTTTCTTATCAATTACAAAGTTCCTTTCTTTCGCTCTCTCCAATAAGTTCTGATAAGTCAATAGCTCCTAAACAAAATACACCTGAGATCTAATTAAGCACAAGATCCCAGATCAAAAAACCAAACTCCAAATCAAATACACCAAATAAAATCAAGAGTCAGAACCTCTCTCTCCGCTCCTGAAAAGTCTTCATCTGAGTCTTGTAATGATTCTCAATAAATTTCTTCGCGGCTGCCACTCTTTCCATGGTAGCCGACGAACCCGGCTGCTCCTCCACCCTCTCCGCCTCCTCAGGCACCGCCGGAAGCGCTCCTCCTCGACTCTCCTCTCCATCCACCTCCATCTCTCTCTCTCTCTCTCTCTCTCTCTCTCTCTCTCTCTGTATCTCTCTTTCGCTGTATGGAAGTGTTGGTGTTGTGTTGTGTTGTCTCTTTCTGATCTTTTCTGGTCTCGGCGAGGTGAGTTGTATTTTTCGATTTGGGGATATAAAAGTGGGAAGAAGAGAAGGAAGGCGACGATCCAAGTTAAAATAAAAATTAATAATTAAAAATTAAAAATAAATATTTGAGATTAAAATAAAAAGATAATATGAATGACAGAAGAGAGAGAGAGGTTGTGTTGGGGTAACTTTGAGCAGGCACAGCTGCTCGGAGCTGTCTTTCCCTTTCTCTCTCTTCTCCCTTCTCTTTCTTTCTCTCTCTCTCTTGTTTTGTTTCGTGTTGTTTAATGACACTGTTCATTATTTACTTTCCTATAAAAATATTCAGTTGTTTAATTTATTTGGTATTTTCCAGTAGATGATTTATTCTTGCTATATTTGCGCTCTAGCTCCTGTGAAGTATTTTTTAAAGTGGATTTTTTTGTTTTGCAACGGTCAACGTTTTTTTTTTGGTAAAAAGTAAGAGAAGGAATATGCTAATGATCATTTTTATTTGCCAATTATGACAACCGTTAAGTTAGTTGTCAGAATACAAAAATAAGACCGATTTTTTTTTCTCTACATTTTAGACAGATGCTACACTAATATTTGTAGAATTTAATTTTTATTTGGCTGTGGATAAAATGTTGGAAAAATCAAGCTACTAATTTTCAAGTTGGTCGAGAATGGTCAACTGGTTTCAACTTACACAAAATTTGTTATAAAACACATTTGAACTATAGTCAATGTGTCTACAATTATAAATTTTATTTCGATTATTTTGTCAATATCTGATTGCCAAATTAGTTCTATTGTTGATAATATAGCATATATCAAAAGTAAAAATTACGTGATCTAGTATGTATCGACATTTTTTTAATCTTCCATTTCTCGTCACATAGTTTATTTTCTTAAAAAAACAATAGAAAAATCTTTCTTCATTTAATTAAAATCGTCTCAACTATGATGCATTAAATTCATCATTAATGTTCTATAGAAGACCAAGAATACAAATTTACCCTAACCTCTGTTATCAGTTAAAACCTAAAACTACCGTACTCGCTTCTACTTGAAGCATAAAATTTAATGTTAAACGAAGAATAACATTGAAGGGTGCCAGTAATGTAGGAAAGTATACTGAGTTTTATTTAAATTTTTTACTGGTTAGATAGTGAGGTAAAATGAAAAGTACTTCGACAGAAGGTTATCGACGAATTGAATGAATATTAATAAGATTATTCTGATTAGATAAACATTTTAAAGTGTTGATGGGGAAGTCAGAATCTTCAAAATTAATTGATTCAAAAGAAAATGAGAAATGCTAGTGTCCAATATATTGGACGGATGGGTCCGTCCAATACGATCGTTTTCACATTTTTAAATTTCAAATGACCGATCCGAACCGTTCAATGTGTTCTTCATATTGAAAACTTGTAAAAAACCAACTTTTACATTTTTTCGAATTTTTTTACTTATTTTTTGGTATTTTAGAAATTCATGATATAAAAGTTCTGGATCGTCCAATAACAACGATTTTCTAAAATATTAAAAAAATAGTTAAAAAATTCGAAAAATTATAAAAATTGGTTTCTTATAAGTTTTCAATATGGACAACATATTGAACGGTTTGGATCGGTCGTTTGAAATTTAAAAATGTGAAAACTATCGTATTGGACGGACCCCATCCGTCTAATATATTGGACTCTAGCATTTCTCAAAGAAAATACATGACGCAATATTGTGAAAAGTATCTACAAGTATCCTATATACTCTAAACAAAAATGGTTAAGACTGAAGTAATTTTCATGTTTCTCACGAACAAAACATGTGAAAAATCGCAATACAGATTTTTTGTCTACGAAAATAGTGAAGCGGAAACCATCACTTTGCAGCGATGTAAAGGAAACCAAATATTAAATTTGGCTTCTTTTCTTATTAAACATTTTTTTCTTGTTTTTTCTATTGGGATAACGTCCTAGAGTAGAATTGTATTTCTTATTTGTAAAGATGCTCCTCCTTTCAATTTTTTTTTTTTTAAAAAAAAAAAGCATATGACACTCTGCGAAACTTGCATGTTGGAATACAGCTAATATTTTCCCCATTTCAATAAAAGCTTTGTTCATCATGTGTTTTCTTTCTTCTGCTTCTTTATCGTTTAAAAGAAATGGTCTCTCGCTTGTGTTTTGCTCCTAAAACTACTTTCTGAACTGAGTAGGATACATCAAAATTATTCAGGGTTTACAATTTCTTCATGTTAAGTAATTTTCTGTAATAATCTCAATGAATGAAACAAAAGAAAGGTCAAGTCACTCTTTAAATGACTTCAGCAAAATTAATAATATTAAAAATTTGCTTCTGCCATCAGAACCGCAACCGACTTACCTAAAGTTTTGGTTGTCCGAAAGTAATAAATCAATTAATTAAAGTTTTATCGAATTATAAATTTTGTTATGAGGCCTCTCCTTTTTATATAATTTTTACTCGTGTATGACCTGAAGATTCAGGTCAGCCGTCCCACATTTTACCTGTCTCCCTGGACAAGATCTTAATTTAGTATCTGCAACTTGATTTTAGTTATTTTATTTAATTGTTCCTGTATAGATCTCCAACTTACACCACTTTCGAACAGTAGTGTTAACAGTGATTATGGACAATAAACATTGTATTACTTATTAATTCTGCTAGGACTACCTCGCTCTCCTTGTTGTATGTTATATGTAATATTCAATCAAGAATAACTTTTATATTTCAGAAAAATAGTAAAAAGAAAAGACAACGCTAGGTAAACAGGAAAAAAAATATTAATTTCACACTGAAACATTTCTTCATTTATTTGTGTAGTAGTATGACAAAAAAGAAATATATAAAAAAATTTGACCATATTATTATTTTTTTAATATCAATTTTTATGGCTAAAGAAAGTAGTTCATTTATTGTAATTATTTTAGTAAGAAGTCTATGTCTATGTTTGTATTTTAACATGTCTGTATTTTTTACAATAACATATGTAAGATCATTAAATACATTTAAGATTGTAGAGATTTTATTAGTACATTATTTTTTATTGAAAATCGTAAACTCCTAAACACTTTCTTGTGACGAAGACCTTATAGGGATGTCATTCAAGTTTGATCTTTTTTGTGATTGCAAGGGTTGACGAAGACCTTTGTAATTTGAAATTGATAGGCTACAAAAGTTTGAAACAATAGCTTGAAATTTGTGTCAAGATAGATTTATTTTCATGATTGCAAGGGTGGACGAAGACCTCTCTTCATTGCTGTCATCAGGTAGTTTTTATAAAATATTTAGCTTCGACGAAAACTTTAAATATCACTTTAGATTTTTCACCTCTTCCTTTAAATGGGTTTCTATTTGATTTTGTATTTTTATTTCTTATTTTTTAATTCACATAATAACTAAGACGTAATAGAATGAGATGATACATTAGATAAGTGTAGGGATATTATGATTCAGTTTGTAGTAAACTCTTATGCCTACACAGAACATCGTGATTATGATTAAAATTCATTCTAAATTTAAATATAAATTAAATCTATTATTTTTCCTTTATATGAATTGAAATTCTTCATTAATACCCGTAAAAAGTTATTTGGTTTATTATTGCTGCTAAAAATTGACCAGTTCACTTAACAGAAAGATGAACAAACACTGGGTTCGTAATGGATACAAATTGGAGCAGAGAAATATTTCCTTATTTTCTTTTAATTTATGTGCTCAGCACTAACTACTGTCATGTGGACATATGGATTAAGTGATCTTCTGTCGTTGGATGCTGATCCGACAGTGCGCCGTTGGAAGAGCAGCACCTACTCAATCAGCCTGGACCGCTTCAAATACTCAGGAAATAATTCATCGATTAGACTTTTCACTTCACTTTTATTAATTACAAAATTTTAATTAGAGGTGGTCCACCTGGACCACTTCAAATTCTTAAAAGACATGCATGGTCCGTGGAATGCAAATGCAAACGCTTTTTTGATAAATTAACAATAGGAGATGTTTCTATTAATTTATTCAATCGCTAGTAACTCTTTGGATGAAATTTTTCAGCAATAAAGGAGTTAATTCTATTTTCCATAATTGTCTCTAACTTTATAACGTTCGTGGTGGAATTTTGCGTAATTTCTTTTTGTTTTTCCTTCACATAATTTTGTACCTGACGATGGTGTTTAATAAGAAAAGTATTAATATTATATTTGTCAATTTTATTGTACAGCAAATTTGTATAATTTTCCTCAATCACGTCATCACGCCGGTCAAGTGAAAATTTTGTATTCTCTATAGAAATTCAGTGTAAATTAATTCGTTCATATAATCCAAAAAAATCTTATTATAGTTACAGATAAATTTATAAAAATAAATAAATTTAAATTTTTGCATTAAACAAATTTAGTTCTTGAAATCACCCAGTAAAAGTACGGTATGCGGCGATTCGTACCTTTCAATTTTTACCAGTGTCATGTCGTCGAGATTCCCTTGGTGATGCTGTTTGCTGTTATACCAAGCACAGCTTTAGATACAGCCAGTCAGCTGCGAGACAGAACGCAGATGATTTGGATTAGTTAATGTTAAGCTGTGTATTTAAGATTCGCCTAATGACTTGCACTGTAGTAAGCATATCTTAACTTGCAAAAAGAAAAAAAATATTATTATAGCATATTCTGCTACCAGCTCCGAAAAGTGAACCCCAATCAGATGACTGGGAAAGATTCCAAGTGAATACATCAATTAAAGCTTGCATTGAGTTTTGAGAAATTTAATTAAACTGTAATATATATACTTCACATATTTAAAAGTAAAATTAACCTGGCACCGGATGAGTATTTTTTCTTTCTTTTTTTCCTTTTAGCGAACGTTTGCTGGAAATAGGAACGGTAAATGGGTCCATGACAATTAAATTGCCAAACAATATAAATACTTAAATTTTAAATTCTTTAGTCATGCCACATTATAAGTGTTCTTATTTGTTTGGTTATGTGTATTTCTTCTTTCCCCTTGTTTATCTTAACTAGGCGAGTTATATATGTTTATTTTCGGAGATGTGTTTTATATCCTAAAGGTAGAAAAACGATTGTTAAAGTAATTCATCACTTTTGTATCCCTCTCTATATATTATCGTGCGAGTTAATGTGGATTTTTAGGACATCTTTAGTTTTTCAAAAATATATATACATTATTCAAACTTTGAAGAATACAATTTGATAATGTTCATTTAATATTATACTTATCTTGAACAAGAAATACTCCTTTTCCCAAAACTAAACTCGATAAATAATTCAAGTAAGAAAAATAATTAATTCTTAACTTACTATTCTAGATAGACTGATGGCAAGTATAATTACTATTGTGGTTCATAAACGTGCATTTATAATTTCAGGGTCTTTTTATGAAATGACATTAGTATTTAGTCTTTTATATATCAATCTACTAATTAAAATAAATAAAATTAATCAGTATTATCTTATTCCAAATTTAAATAACCATTGGATCTTGAATGAAATGTGATGAGATACACAAGAGAGAGAGAGAAGAGAGAATGATTCTTTTCATTATTTCATTCTAATTGTTTCTTGATTACAACTCAGATATTTATAGACAGTCATAATACATGTTTGTTGTGTCCCAAGCTATCATACACGCTAACAACTAAACTGAACACTTCTAACTAACTTCAGTTATCTGCTTCCTCTGACGTCTCCTTTTCACCTTGACTGGCTCTGTCCAGTTCTTCATCTGAGACAGTTTCTTTTATTGTTTCTACACGCCCCCTCAAGCTGGATGGGTTTTCTAGCACATGCAGCTTGTTCCTGAGCATTGAAAAACGTGCTTTGGACAGACTTTTTGTGAAGACATCACCTATTTGATCACTGGAGCAAATATATTTTATAAACAACTGTTTTTCTGCAACCTTTTCCCTGACAAAATGAAAGTCAAGCTCAATATGCTTTGTGCGTGCATGGAATACTGGGTTTGCTGCAAGGAACGTTGCCCCAAGATTGTCACACCAAAGAGTTGGATTTTGAGCTGGTTTGAGCCTCAATTCAGTGAGTAACGAGGTGAGCCATACCAGTTCTGATGTAGTGACAGCCATGCTTCTGTACTCAGCTTCTGTTGAGCTTCTTGACACAGTGGCTTGCTTTTTGGATGACCAAGACACCAGATTCTGACCTAAATATACAGCAAAGCCTGTTGTGGATCTTCTATCATCTGGACACCCTGCCCAATCAGCATCACAGTATGCATGTAGTGCTAAGTGTGATGATGCTTTGAGTTCAAGTCCATGACTGAGTGTGCCATTGATGTATCTGAGTATTCTTTTCACTAATTGCTAGTGATTGTCAGTTGGCACAGCCATAAATTGAGCTGCTTTGTTAACTGCAAAAGTCAAATCAGGTCTTGTGATGGTTGCATATTGAAGGGCACCAACAATTGACCTGTACAGTTGTGCATCTTCCATTGGTGTGCCAGAAAATTTTGATATTTGAACTCCTGACTGCATAGGTGTCTGGCATGGCTTTGCTCCAGTCATTGATGCTCTTTGAAGAATTGACTTGAGGTATCTTGTCTGAGATAGGTGTAGACTGTGTGGCTGATGCTGCACTTCAATACCTAGGAAATAATTCAAAGTTCCCAGATTCTTAATGGAGAAAGTGTTGTCCAGCAGTGTCATCAGCTTCTGAATTGTGTGTTCACTGTTACCAGTGATGACTATATCATCTACATAGACAAGGAGGTAGATGATTATGTCATTTGTTTGAAAGATAAACAGTGAATGATCTGATTGGGCACAAGTGAAGCTATGATCTAACAGAAATCGTTTCAATTTGTGAAACCAGGCCCTGGGTGCTTGCTTGAGGCCATAAAGTGCCTTTTTGAGTTTGCACACATGCTGGGGATAGTGTGGGTCCACAAAGCCAGGTGGCTGCTGCATATAGACTGTTTCCTCCAGGTCTCCATGCAGAAATGCATTGTTTACATCCAATTGTTTGATTGGCCAGTTTTTGGAAAGTGCAATGGTTAGCACCACTCTGATGGTTGTTGGTTTGACTACTGGACTGAAGGTTTCCCAGTAGTCAATACCCTCTTGTTGGGTATACCCCTTGGCCACAAGTCTGGCTTTGTATCTCTCTACAGAGCCATCAGCTCTGTACTTGATTCTATACAGCCACTTTGCTCCAATAACATGTGCATTTGTTGGACATTGTACAAGTTCCCAAGTTGCATTCTTTGCCAGTGCAGTCAATTCATTTGCCATAGCCTCTCTCCAGCATTTGAATTTAGATGCTTGAGTGTAGGAAGTTGGTTCAGATACATCTGTAGTGTGTTGATCAGATGAGTAGACTTGATGATGAGGAAAGGTTTTTGGTTTTAATTTGTTTGTTTTTGACCTAGTCATCATGGAGTGTGCAGGGGCATTTTGAGTAGAAGTGATAGTTGGTGGTGGTTGTGGAGAGGTGTTAGACATTGTATGAACTGGAGAGGGTGTAACAGGTGGAGGTATGTCAGGAGGGGGTATGTCAGGAGGTGGGGGAATGTTGTTAGGAGCATGTGGATGTGGTTCTAGTTGATGGTGAGTTTCTGGCAGAATAGTGAGGATGTTTTGTGACTGTGAAGGCAATTGTGTTGTGGGTGGTTTTAGTGTCTCCATTTTAAATGCCATAGTATGTTCATCAAACTTTACATGCCTGGAGACATACACCTTTCCTGAGGGTATATGTAAGCAATAATAGCCTTTTTGTGTGGATGAGTACCCTAGGAAGGCACACATTTCGGATCTAGTTTCAAGTTTATGCTTGTTGTATGGTCTGAGAAGGGGAAAACATACACAGCCAATTACATGTAGCATTTTGTAATCAGGTTTTTGACTGAACAGTGTTTCAAAAGGTGTGATTAGACCAGTTGCAGTGGATGGTAGTCTGTTAATAATGAATGTGATACTTTCAAAGACATAGTCCCAGAATTGCAAGGGAATATCAGCTTGAAACATGGTTGCAAGGCTAAGTTCTACCACATGTCTGTGCTTTCTTTCAGCCAGGCCATTTTGCTCTGGAGTATAGGGGCATGAAGTTTGAAAAGTGATGTCTGGGTGTTGTTTCATCAGAGGTTTGAATTCAGTGCCATTATCACACTGGAATATTTTTATTTTTGAAGAGAGGAGATTCTCAACTCTACTTCTGAATTTGGCAAATATGTCTGAGACATCAGATTTGTTGGTGCAGGGGTATAGCCAAGTAAACCTACTGAATTCATCAGTAAATAACACATAATATCTGCATCCATTTGTGGAAAGTACTGGGGCTGGGCCCCACAAATCAGAATGTATTACTTCTAATGGCTTAGTAGCCTTGTTCACAGATGGCACAAAAGGCAATTTATGTGCCTTGGCCTTATTACAACCATAACATTCAGAATTACACTTAGAAGCACCAGAATTAATCAATTTAGCCTTTTTAAGCTTGTCTAAAATTTGAAAATTACAATGGCCAAGTCTATAATGCCACAAATCAAGTTGCTGCTGATGAACTTGCAAAACTTGATGCTGAGAGGGACTTTGCACTAATTGATACAGGCCATTAATCAAAATGCCATGCAGAAGCATCTTGTGAGTTGCTTGATCCTTGACAAAACAATGAGAGGGAGAGAATTCAATAATAACATCATTGTCAAGAGCTAATTGAGACACACTGATTAGGTTTTTGGTGATTTCTGGCACATGCAGTACATTTGTCAGTTTTATTGGCCTGAAACCCGTATCAATTTGAGCAAAACCTATGTGAGCAATAGACAAACCTGAGCCATTTCCAATGTGAACAGCATCTGGCCCATTGTAAGACTGAGATGAGGAGAGGTTGTTGATGTCAGAGGTGACATGTGTGGTGGCACCAGAATCAATGTACCAGGCTGAGTTAGATGAAGCTGCTGGTTCTGCTACCAGTGCCTGGTGATTCTGAGACTGAGAGGATGGAGTAGCTCCAGTGTATCTGATGTCAAAACGATGATAGCACTCCAATGCTCCATGGCCCCACTTGTCACAGATTTGACACACAACATCTTGCTGAGATGAGTTTTGCTGTCTACCTCTCCCTCTTCCTCTTTGAGTTCCTCTTCCTCTTTGATAATTTGACCTTCCTCTTCCAGAATTAACATACTGAGGTTGAGTATTCTGACCTGATTGAGTTGTGGTTTTCCCTTTGTTACCATTGGTGTAAAGAGCTTTATGACCAGAGGCAGTTTCTTGTGTCAGATGCACTGCTGAAGTGGAGTTGGCTCTGAGATTTGTCAGAATGCGTGCCTCTTGAGCAAATAGTAGATTGCACAGTTCAGGCATGGTTGGTGAGCGATCTCGCATTGTTATGGCAGTGACAAAAGCATCATAGTCAGATCCAAGTCCCTGAATTGTATAAGCTACCAGATCTTGATCTGACACCCCAGATCCAATGCTTCTCAGTCGATCTGCTATATTCTGCATCTGCTGAGTGTATTGAGACACAGTGGATCCACCTTTCTTCAATGTTTGCAATTGCAATTTTAGATCGAGCTCTTTCGCCATGGAATGAGATCCATAGATCTGAGTTATAGTGATCCATAATTCAGCTGCCGACTGACAGTTGACTACTTGTGCCAACATCGACTGAGACAGTGAGCTGAAGATCCAAGCTAGAATAAGCTGATCTTGCTGTTGCCATTGCTGAAACTCAGGATTGGGAACGATCGCACCATCACCATCAACTATTGTTCGAGCTGGTGGTGTTGCCGATCCATCAAGGTAGCCCATTAATCCATGCCCACGGAGTACAGGAATGATTTGAGAGCGCCACAGCAGAAAATTTTCTTGATCAAGATTCGTGTGAATCTGATGCAAAATGTGGATCGGAGAGGCAGATTTAACTGCATTGGATGAGTTGGAAGCACTGACATTCGCCATTTGTGCTTTTCTTGAAGGTTTTGAGGTGAAGCGTTTGCTTTCTTTAGGCGTCTGATACCATGAATGAAATGTGATGAGATACACAAGAGAGAGAGAGAGAAGAGAGAATGATTCTTTTCATTATTTCATTCTAATTGTTTCTTGATTACAACTCAGATATTTATAGACAGTCATAATACATGTTTGTTGTGTCCCAAGCTATCATACACGCTAACAACTAAACTGAACACTTCTAACTAACTTCAGTTATCTGCTTCCTCTGACGTCTCCTTTTCACCTTGACTGGCTCTGTCCAGTTCTTCATCTGAGACAGTTTCTTTTACTGTTTCTACAGATCTCAATAATCAATATATGATGAAATTACATCGAATAATATTTGGCTTTTCTCCTCTCATGTATGTAAACTCTTATTTTTTAAGTTCCTTATATGTGTGATATCTGTTTTACATTACTTTTTTCTTCCGTCATGTCGTTAAAACTGTTATCTTTAATAAGGCAAGTGAAAGCGCCTAGTAAGAGATCCACTTTAACAGACCTCACAATTTGTACATTCCTTTTTTTTTCCATGATTCGAATGAAAATATGAATAAACTAGTGTACCGACAAATGCTTATGAAATGGGATCCAAAGCACCATCAAAACTCTACAACGGAAATAATATGTTCACGTCTTTAGTAAATTAAGAAAATGTATGTTGTAAATAGAAAATTTACTTGATCAAACGATTTCTGGTTGTGGAATGTTTTTTTTTTTTTTTTTTTTTTTTTTTTTTTTTGGTTGCTGTCTTTTGTGGCCTATATCATTTCAATTAAAAAAAACTTGGATAGGTGGGATGTTGATATTTAGGCTAAAAACAGCTGTAAAAACTAGACCAAATTTGGAGATTAGTGAGGTGGAATATGCACTAAACCAGCTCAAGCGCCTGATAGATGACAGTACAAATATGCCACCTCAGAAGAAATCTCAATTTTTAGTTTATCCAGCCATGTCATGCCTGGTAGAACAAGAAATTTTTGGTGTTACATTATGGGCCCCTTGACAATCTAGAGCCACTTCTATTTTTTTATTTTCTTTTTTTTTTTTTTTTACAAATTGTCTAATAGACAAAAGTTCAGACAACTGCATGGGGTTAATACCAAAAACAGAATTAAATAAAAATCAATATCAGATGTTCAACGAATAGCCTCTAAGTTGTTATGTTTGTTATTTTTTATTTATTCGTCCTCAACTTATTATGCGTAGCATTATCTAATTTCCATATACATAGATAACAACTAGAAAAATACTAATATGTATTTGCTTTATAATATACCATACAGTACAGTAAACCCGACAAATACAGGTCAGGTGGAAGACAAATATTTTAATGGATGGTAGCAGTTATCATGCCCAGAAAGATCCAATGACCTGTTACAAATTCAATATAGAAAATGCAAAAATAAGTTATTATTAAATCGTAGTTATCTGACCTGTTCCTAAGACAATATAGGGAAGGGTATTAGTATTAGTTTAGGGGATCGCCAAAAGAGCATTTTATGCGTGGTTCGATGTTTAAAATATAGTCTTCATTATATGAGTCATGACTCGTGACTCGTGATCTATTCTAAGAAGTCAAATAAAATGGTTGATCCAGTATCGCAAAAAATGGAGAGAACTGATGTTCTTTAACCAGCACTGAGACGTCTCTGTTATGGGCCAACATTTTATCATAGGCTCTAGTAGGCCTATATGGGGTTCAACCTTCCATTCAAAAATTGTTTGTGTTTCTATTAGAAAACACCATAACATAAAATCTAAACAGATAAAAACTGACGGAGACATGAACTAGGGGTCTCGAGAAATAAATTTTTGGATAAATTGATAAATGCTTGTTTGATTCTTTGTTTTATTTCTTTTTTTTTAAATATATTATTAATAAGAAAAACCTCAAGCACTCAATCGCTGCAATTAATGCAATGCTGACTTCATTGGGCTTAGTCGTTATCATTATTTATTTATTTTTATTAAGATTCAATATACACAAGTATGCGTCCCAGATAACATACAGAATAAAATTATCCTAATTGAACTTTTTAGAAAGGAACAGGCTAGGAATTGATTTTGAATAAAAAATTAATTTGTATATTAAACTGTGTAAATGCACCGTGTGCATTTATTTTCCCGTTAACTCCCCATAGACAATATATTATGGACATCTTTTGGAATTCTTCAGAATATAATTATACTTATCTTATCATGCCAATCCATATAAAAAAATTGAGACAATGTGCACACTTGAGTACTGTGTCAACGCATCCAACTTATTCGACCTTGACAAAAGCAATATTCCCTCTAGGTGGCAAAAATGCTCGTGGTTCTAGATCAATTCGACTTTTATTTGAAATTGGCTCGTTTTATTAGGACTTGAACTTAATTTAACTCGCTCGAATTTAACTCAAAATTGACTGATGTATATTTTATTAACTAATTTATAATATTTAGGACATAATGTGATTTACAATATATTTATTTATTACATATAATGATATAAATATTATTATAAAATGAATAAACTATTAGTTTATAAATAAAAAATATTATTAAAATTAATAAATATTAAGTACACTACTTGCTTGAAATATATAGATGATTCAGTTCAATGAGCTCGTTTTAAAACTTGATATTAGATCGCCATGATTCGATAGAACTAGGGATGAAAACACAATTTGTTTCAACCGTTTGATCGTTTCATTTCGATCCTTCAAAACGGTTAATGCAACTATTTTTTTTGTTTCGTTTGTTAAATGAAACGGTTAATGAAATCGGCCTCTTTTGTTTCGTTTAACAGTTTTATGTCATTCTTTATGTATTTTTTTTAGTATATTATGAACAAATTTTGATAAATCGGGGATATTGCAGTATTGAATCGGTCAGTTATACACGCGAATTAGGAAAACATATATAAAAATTAGCCGAAGCAGCAAATCGAACACAGTCACACGTCTTACTCATTCGAAATAGGAAAACATGTATAAAAATTATTTGTTTCTATCACGTCCCGCACCGACGGATCACGGGACGCGAGGTGAAACTGTATCTTCTGCATCCATCCGACGGCCCGTCAACCTACGTCGCAACAGAAAAACGAAAAGAGTCAGGTACAAACCTCAGTAACCGGTTATTTAACGGCGCAGCTTCTTTATACTTAATTAATATAACAAAATTCAATAAGATTGAATTAATTCACGGTACAAATAATATATTTTACGGGATATCGGTTTTGGAAACTGGATCTGAATCTGAATTTGAAGCCTTGATCTTGAGTTCAGGGAGGGGCCGGTCCTGATCCTCCTGAGTTCGAAGAGGGACCACTCTGACTGACTGACTGGAATCGTTTCAATCGTTTTGATCGTCTTTTAAAACGAAACGGTTTACACAAATAAATTTTTATTTCGTGCCATAAACAAAACGGTTAACGCAACAATTTTGTTTTGTGATCGTTTTTCATGTTATGCAGCGCTAGATAGAATTCAAATTACTATCAAATAAAAATTAGACTTAGGCCAGCTTGCCGGACCTATCCCGCATAAAGAATTAAAGATTACTTGTATTTTTTGTTCACACTCAGAAATTAGAAACTCTGGCCGGTAGTTGTAAAAATACCTGATTAATGTAGCCTAGCGTAATCTAACACGGGCTCATGGGCCGGTGAAGGAGTACTATTGAATAGTCGCCAAGAGGCATTGACTGAAAGTTACAGTGTCTCCAATAGTTCGAGAATCCAGAGATTTGATTCAACAATTAATTTTGAATTTTGATATCATTTGATTCAACAATTCTATTTCTATCGATCTTCCTTTTTTTGAACAGTAGCCGTCCAAGACCAGACCCACACACCACGCAACATACCATATACGTGCCGGCTCGCAAATAGCAAATTTCCTCGGACTATGCTTGTTCAAAGTCGGAAATATCTCTTTGTTTCCAAAAAGTTTTGGAATTTGTACTGCTTTTTAGTACTTTTTGACTGATAAACAGTTCAATTTTTTTTGTGAACTTGGAAATCTCGGCAGTCGAGTCCAAAAAGTATATTTCTCACTATATGAGTGGAATAAATGGTCTTGATCAAAAAAAAAAAAAAAAAAAAAAATCAAAACCATCATGAGAAAATTTTATTGGAAAAAAATAAGTGAAATTATAATACTATTACTATTACATAATCAGTGTTATGATTTTAAATATCGATTTTTAAATATTGAAATGGTCAATTCGAATTGCTCAATTCAATATGTATATTAAATTCTCAAAGGATATCAAAGTTTATTAATTTAAATTTCTTTTTTACTATTTTTCAATAGGATAGGAAGATATCATTGCTTATATATAAAAATTGTAGCTCATTCAATAACAATACAATTTCGCTCGGGGAAAAAAAAAGTAAAACAAATCTGAAAAAAAAATGGTGCCTTACAAGAATTTGATACATAAAATGAATTAAGCTGATCCTATCGGTAATTTGAATATAAAACATAATATTGGAAGTTGTCGTGCATGTCGATAGATGATATGCATAGTACTGTAGCCTCACTTAGAAGGAATATACTTGACCAATAAATACGAAAACAATACCATTTTTTCTAAAAAAAATATTTATAAAAAACATTAATAAAATGTGGTTTTTAGTATATCAAATTCTTTTAGAACAATAAAATTTAACTTGGACTATTCTTTTGAGGTTTTTGGGAGAAAAGAAAATAAATGGTTTGGAAAGAAATTGATTTTTAAATTAAAATGTAGACTACCAAATAAAGTATAATTCCAAAGTTGCACATATTAGTGTAAAATGTAAATATTAGAAAAGAGGAAGAAAAATACATAACTTGATCAAATTAATCAAGAATGGTAGGGTACGGATCCTCTGTAATATCGACACTTATAGGATGAAAAACAAGTAACTTTTACTTGCTACATGACAAATTAACATTTAGTCCTCTGTAACAAAACTTCTAACTCTGCCAATATATGTTGCTATAGATAATCGGAAGGATAAAATTAATTTTCAGTACTTTTTTCTACCCAGTGAGTGCGAGCTATAAATAAATCCTTTCTAATTACCAAAAAATGAAAAAAAAGAAAAATCAGGTCTCCGTCAAATATTACTACCTAAATATTAGAAAAAGAAAAAAAAAAACAGACTCAAGGCTAACCGTCCGATCAAGAGCCGTAGACGACCAAAAGTAGAATCCCGTACAACTGGGTGGAGGAATTGAATCCCTGTAGACGACCCAAAGAAGACCCGTATTATTGAGCCGCCTTCCGAAAGGTCAAAACTAAAAAAGAAAAAAAAAAAAAAAAAAGTGCGCACACGAGGATCACGAAAACGCACTTGAATCTCTCAATTTCTATACCTTCTGCTGTACTCGGTCTCTTTTACTTCGTCCGCGGTCCCCTCCCTCCATCACCCTTTTCTAGTTTTCTCTCTCTCACTAGTGCTGAGGCACTAGTAATAGTAAGCATTACACCAGCGCACAACATAGTACCATACCAATACCAACACACCGCGAGCTCCATATCTTCTGAAGCCTTCCTCCTGTAATCATTTATATAGTGACCTTTTAACAAATTATATATGTATTGAAGTTAGTTTCAAAATGTAATACGGACTTCTATACTTGGTTATTACAAGAAATTTTCATAGTTATATTTACATCAAATCATTGTTCTATTGAGCGGTTTATTTTAGGAAGTTATATTAAGTTCAAACTTATCTTATCAAATTTGTACTGTACTTTATTAATGAATGAAATAGAAAATGAATTATATTAAATGAAATAAATAAAATTGACCTCTAAAATGCCTCAAGATTTTTTTTATGAGTGGTTTGAAATCATCTGTCCATTAAATAAAATAAAAATCATGCAAACTCTCAATAACACATCACATTTTAACTTTAGCCTCGTATATCTATACTAGCAAACTGGTATCCACATACTAATTTTTGTAACCGAGCGAAAAAAAAACTATGATAATTTGTGTATTTGTAACCGGTATCTACTATCTACATATATCGTGCTAATATCTAATATTTTTAGAGTGAAGTCCAATTAATTTGTCTTAAGACTTCACTTACCTTTTTAGTATGTAGATGATTTTTTTATATCATACAGATATCACTGAATAATAATAATAATAAAAAATTCAGTAGTTCGGTGTATAACAAGGAACACCATACTATGAAAGCAACGCCTACAACATAAAACACGGCATTCAGCATAAAACTGCCACAGAAATACAACCAAGTATGCCATTGCCCCAAAAGCCAAGTTAGTTTTTGTTTTATTCAGGGGACCCACCCACCAGTCACTTATCCGCCACAACTCGGTTTCGGGATACTCTTAATTTGTCGTCTTTATTGTTTATTTGAAGTGACACCATCAGTGCAAGTTGCAAATTTAATTATCTAGAACACGGAAAGAGAAGCAGAGAACCACAATTCCTATCTGACTTGGAACTTATTAGATAATGACTCTTATTAGACTATTAGTCCAGCTGGCATACTTCAACAGCGCAGCCAAATCATAACTATCCAACATAATTTAAAAAATCTAAATTATAACCACTTTCTTACCCTAGAAACTTATTATTTGCAATTGTCACCCCCGTGCCACAATGACGTCCTTTCAAAAGAGTTTTATATGACAGGGAAAACGTACTTAATTACCCTTTTAAATTTAGTCTTTCTTTCTTTTTTAATAAGAACATTTAG
Source organism: Rhynchospora tenuis (assembly GCA_027725995.1). Taxonomy (NCBI): domain Eukaryota; kingdom Viridiplantae; phylum Streptophyta; class Magnoliopsida; order Poales; family Cyperaceae; genus Rhynchospora; species Rhynchospora tenuis. Next base: position 80,020,011 of record CM050888.1, read on the forward strand.
TTGATATGAAAAGCTTTTTTTTTTTTTTTTTAAAAAAAAAAGTTCATAGGCTGAATAGATGTTAGAATTCATGGTAATGAAAACAACCTTATTGATGTTTCTTTTAATTAAAAAATATATTACTTCTACGTTGTGACGAGAAAAGCTTTTTAAAGGTAGCATTCATAGTTGCTAGAGTATTAGTTCTAAATTCTAATATGTCTTTTTTGCCCAGCTCCCCATTCTCATTTCTTACTGTGAATTTTTTTCCGCAATCAATCCTTGAATTGCAAATTTTTAAAAAATTGATTTATCTAATATGGTAAGACACACAAATAGAATAGTTAATTTATTAATTACAATTAAATAATGAATACTGCAATCTAGAATTTATACATTTGAGCAATGTAAGATAAAAAAAAGTAAAATATATGTATCTTTTCTCATTTAAAACAGAATATGACTTGTAAAGTTGTAATTTAATTTTTGGACTCCACTGCACAAAAGCGATTCATGAAATTATTATTTTGCAGCACAAACGTGCTTTTTGTCCAAATATTTCTTTAAAAAAAAACTATATAAGGGGTATGAAAAGGCTCTTATTTATTTTAAGAAATGAAGAAATCAGTTGAAATTGAGCTTAAGAATATCAAAATAATTAAATTGCAAACTTTACAAGGGTGGATCCATAAAATCTCCACACAAATAAAAAGAAAGAAAACCAAATGCGAGTAACTCGTTTTTTCCCTCATTCTCCTTTCCCGCGTATACCGCGGTTCTTCTCTCTTTCCTTGGCAGTCCGCACCGCGTCTCCTCTCTCTATCTTACTCTCTCTCGCGCGTCACTCCAAATCTCAGCACCCCACAAAGTATATAAACCCTGTCGCTCTTTTTCCTTCTTCAATCAGTCCACACCTTTACATACTTCTCTTCTCATAACTACTTTCAATTCAAACCCACAACCCAAAATCGAATCTTTAAAACCGAACATCATAAGTTAATCACACTGGATCTCTTCATGAACCCTTGCACCACTCCTCTCCTCTCCTTCTTTGACGAATCAGACTATACATACTTCAACGTATTTGAAGAACCCAAACCCTCTTTTGTACCAATCATGCCTCCATCTGATACCAACAAGCGGAAGCGGGTTGACGAAGTCGAAGAACATTCGCCCAAGAGACGCACTTCCAGTTCCAACAACTCACAGGAGAGCAATGGGCCAACCACGGACAATGGCGTTACATCTGCGGCGTTGGGTGGCTCTCCTTCAAGACATCACCAGAGGAGGTTGTGGGTCAAGGACAGGTCAAAGGATTGGTGGGACCGGTACAACAGCCCCGACTTGCCAGAGGCTGAGTTCAAGCGTGCGTTTAGGATGAGCCGGGCTACTTTTGAGTTCCTTTGTGAGGAGTTGGGATCTGCTGTTGCGAAGGAGGACACAATGCTTCGTGCAGCGATACCGGTACGTCAGCGTGTGGCAGTATGCATCTGGCGTCTAGCAACTGGCGAGCCATTGAGGGTCGTGGCAAAACGGTTTGGTCTTGGCATCTCAACTTGTCACAAGCTTGTTTTGGAGGTTTGCACGGCTATTAAAACTCTTCTTATGCCTAAAACGGTACAATGGCCAGACCAAACCACATCTCAGGTGGTCGCACAAAACTTTGAATACATCTCGGGTATACCTAGCATAATTGGCTCAATGCACACAACCCACATTCCCATTATTGCCCCAAAGGTGGAGGTCGCAGCATACTATAACAAGAGACACACTGAAAGGAATCAAAAAACAAGTTACTCTATTACAATCCAAGGAGTGGTGAACCCCAATGGGGTTTTTACTGATGTCTGTATCGGGTGGCCCGGATCAATGCCAGATGACCAAGTATTAGAGAAATCAGCATTATATCAGCGAGGTAATGCCGGTTTGATCCAGAACAATTGGATTGTCGGTGGGGCCGGGTTCCCCCTGATGGATTGGCTTCTTGTGCCATACACCCACCAAAACTTAACATGGACCCAACATGCATTTAACGAGAAAGTGGGTGAAGTTGCAAACGTGGCAAGGGATGCTTTTGCAAGGCTTAAAGGGAGATGGACTTGCTTGCAAAAGAGAACTGAAGGGAAGCTTGTGGATTTGCCGATGGTTCTTGGTGCGTGTGTGGTGCTTCATAACATTTGTGAGATGAGAGGAGAGACGATGGATCCGGAGTTGCAGTTCGAATTATCTGACGATGATATGGTGGCAGAGAATGCAATCCGATCAGTCTCTGCAGTGCGAGCCAGAGATAGCATCGCACACAATCTGTTGCATAGTGGACGTGCTGGCATGAGGTTCTTCAATTAGGGCTATTTCTTATAAAGGATATTTCAAAACAATAATTTTAACCAGAATATAGGTTTTCCTTTTTTGATTTTTGTTTTCAGTCAAGGAAAGGGAATTACTTAATGAGGAATAGGTGAGCTATAGGTTAAGTGTTGCTTGATTCGTTGTAAGTAATATAGCGGTGGGGTACTTTTTAGTTTTTACCTCTTATTGGTTAAACAAATGATTAGAGGTAGTTTGCGGAATCATTCATTGATTATTATAGTTCCCTCAGAGAAGTGAGGTTTGGTATTTCAGATAGAGTTTGGTTCAATTTATTCAATTGCTTCTCTTTTTTAAACTTTCTTCGGTTGAGCGTTATCATTTTCCGATTCTTATTTTATGTTGGAAGGTTGCATTGCTTTGTGCTTCAAATTAAATTGTCAGGTATACCGTATACCCAATTGAAGCTTCGATTTGTAATTCATCAGTAAGCTGGCCTAAAGGAAGGAGACCCAATTTAGGTCTGATAACAATGGAACCAAGTTTTGCCATAGGTACTGGCATATACCAGTTCCAGATCAACACCATATGTACAAACTCACAAGCAATGCTTTCTAGTTTATATATACTTTTTGGATTAATATCACTGTCCGCGGCATATAATTGCATGAATTGCGTTGGACTTGACTGGAATCGTACCATTATCTCTACATCACTCCAACATATGTAGAAAGAACAAAATACAAGCATGAGAGCAAGATCTAAATCTGCTCAAACGTGCTGCCTGAATAATCATGTATACATGTGCATAAACCTAATACTACTGTCTACATTTTTTTCTTTTTCTGAACACTATACAAAGTATACAAGAGAATATATGCGAACATCATATGCTTGTAATGTGGAAAGGACGAATTGAAGATGTCCTTAGTCGACTTGAGTAAATTCCAGTGCATTGCTATCTGGGTCTCGTGCAAATATTGCTGGTCTGCCAGATTTGCTTAATGTGTAGCTTATTCCTGCATTTAGGAAAGTGGCACCTTTCAATAGAAAGCCTCATAATTCTTGCATCCTCCAAACAAATTGAAACATTATCTTACTTCTTATCATATCTATTGAATGGAGTAAAAAATACGAGCCTCCTTTGATTGTCAAAAATATATATAACATGGTTATTATGGGCATGGCTTGATAATGAGACACAATATACATACATATAACATATTTGATTTTCCTTTCCTTTGGAAGGGTATAGAGTATCTTTGCAGACATTTGAAACATCTAAAGATTTTAAGGGCATCATAACAAAGTTACCCCTTAATTGAACACTGTGTACACTTCTGCAAAAGTTTATATCAATAAAAGTACAAAACCCTAAATCACTGACAAATCTGCAACATTCTCTTCTACTTTCTGGATCTCAAAGTAATTCCAACAAGAGTCACATAGATAAATTGTACTGGCTTCATATATAGAAATCTTGATTTTTCTGTTGTATGACTGTTCCTTAGAGATTTTAGTATTTTACTATTTACAAAGAAACTACTGCCTCGAATTAAGCACTTTTGTAGTTTGTAAAGTACACTTAAACCATTGAAGAACTGAAATTTCCCTTTCAATTTGGAATAAGTTCCAAAACTAGTAAGTACATGTATCAGGATCACATACCGGCTTCATCAAAGATGGCTTTGAGCTTGGAGACATCACGAATGGCTATGCATGTGTGGCGGTCTCTTCCACCGTGTTCGGGTCGGCCTGTTAATGGGTCAGGATTGGGGAGTTCCATTAAGTGGATCATCTCCGACCCAACCCACAACCATGCCCCTCTGTAGGGCAACTTATCATTTGGCCTTGCCAAATTAACCTCAAGACCTTTTCAGATTAACAAAAATTGTTATAAAAAGGATATTGATTGTATAAAAAGCCTCGAGTATTCTGGCGACACTTGCATTAAACTGTCCTTCAAATTTGTAATTTTTTTTTTTTTAAGAGGACCCTTAATTTGGGATACATTTTGAATGAAACAAAATTTAGGGGGCCGATTTGAGGATTGCCTAATACATAACAACACAATATGCAGTTCGACCATCATTACACTAATCTTCAAATTCAGACCTTTTAATGTTCGCTGATCTTCAATTATTTTCAGAATTGAAATATATGGGCTTCATAACTTCTCTGACAACCATAATGCACTTCTTATGTCCATACAGTGTTGGAATTTGGCACTTCTTTTTCAATTGCAGCTTAATCATGCAATAGAATGAGGTACAAATGATTATAAGTAGTAACTTTCAATGGGAATTGGAAAAAAGATTGTTGCCCTCTGGAATATGATGTTTCACTCGGAATTATTGGATGAAGACCAGGCTTATGGTAAGATAGCTAGATTGTACACAGAAATATTAAGCATTTTATAGGATGAGTGCAAAGTACTATCTTTCTCAAGTGTAGACAAGAGTTGATAGCCTGATACTAAATTAGGGGTACTTTGAGGGTTGCCAAACATTTTCAGTAAACAATGGTTATTTGAAGCAAAGTGGAATCTCACAGGTAACAGATGAAACCAGAAGGATTCTGGCTATAACGGATTAATTTCTAAGTTCAAATAGAGAAAACAAAGGGTTAGTAATTTTCTGGTAATTTAAAAGGCAAGGATAAAGGCTGTAGCATCGACAATTTTAATTCATTTTTATTGATTTGAGGTGGCAAAACTATCACAGTATCACAAGGGTAAAACTCCAGGCTAAGGCTCAGTTCAAATAGTCTGGAGTAACTGGTTTGGCAAGCTTCAGGTATATGAAATGGTCTTTCTTTCTCTCATAAATTTTTTATCCATGCAGACAGGGAATTATCATGTGCATAATTTGGTAATATGATATGTCACAATGAGCTTTGAGTGAAGGAAAAAAAAAATAGAATTGGTATCTGACTATTCAAGCAATTTCAAACAGGTCAGAAATAAGTTGGAATAAATGCAAAGTTGAGGAACAATTTGAACAAAATAGAAGAATTGGTACGGAAAATTTGTTGCAATTTGTTGTCATACCAATTGCACAATTGACCAAATATTGCAGTCTCTCCATATTAGCTCGAGGACATCTTAAATCAACAAAATTCAGAATCTGAGTGCTTCATGGAGGTTAAATTGCACAATTTTGAAACTAATTTCTGTGGACATTGGTCGGTGCACTCAATAATTTCTCCAATTTATGATATTTCTCCTATTTGATCATTGAATCTAAATTCCTCAAGCAAGTACATAGGATATTAATTTCAAGAAAAGAGAAGAGACTGAGTTGACAAACTCTAGATTCAGGTTCTGTTGGGTCCATGGGCATGGACTCAAGTGTACAGAATAACACTTGTCATTTCCAGTTCAATTTCTACCGAGACAAAGATGCCACTGTCATTTCAGGCACGGTTACAATACATATCAGACATGAACATAACATGATGTTAGAAGTATTTGTGCTACATAATTAACGAGGCTTAAATCTTCTTATCCCTTGGTTGCATCCTAGCACCCAACCTACCAGATGAGGCAGAAGGCCATAAGAACCAGATTTAAATTTGAATTTTGTAAACAGAAAATAAACATACCAAGAAGATCTTTGTAGAAAGCAAGTGACCGTTCGAGGTTCTCACACAAAATCCCAACATGATGTATACTTACGACCCCATAATCTTTCCCTAATTAAAACAGAAACAATTAACTAAAAAGTTCCCAGGGATTGCTTAGAAGACTGCTCCAAAAATTATTTTGGTACTGGCATATACTACAACAGGAACCCAAAAAATAAAAAAGAACTATTACACATGATAGTTAATTGAATATTGTTTTGTGATACTTAGTACCAGGTACTTTCCATTTCAGTACCAGCAGTTAAATTTTTTGTCTTTCCTTCTAATTTCTGGTCAAAATTTCAATTAAGCATAAACTATTCTACACCAATACCTATTTACTGGTCTTACACGGTACAAGCTTTCAGCCTGTCACCAGCCTCTTCTAAGCAGTAACTGACATACATACACATAAAATACATGAATAATACCATGAGATTTCTCCACTGATTGAAGCCGATCGCTTTCAATTGACACGTTGAGCTTTCCCAATCGACTGCTTCCATTGGTCTCTCTTCTTCTAGTAAAGAAACAATGGTGGTTAACTGGGATAACACAGCTGTGATGCTTTGAGATTGGCGAAAGAGGCGTGATCGAAGGGAAGAAGAGGCTCTGAGTCGCCATTATCCCTTTTTCTCTCCCTCTGTTTTCAAGTCGGACTGTTCTTCCTTTTGTCTCTCTTTACTTGTTTGCCTATTGATTTTTTCTGGTCGTCATTTTTTCTGAGCAAGGAAATAAAAGATTTCTGTTCTCTCCTTGCCAGGTCTTATTAGCGGCTCTCAATTTACTGGGTTTTTGGGTCTTTTTTTTACTTAATTGAGACCGAAGTTTCTACGAATTTTTAGTTGATAAATTTTATTACAATAAAAGCATAAATTTCCATTCAAAGTTATAGTTTTTTTTTATTTTCTCTGACACAGCATTGTTAAAAAAAATGGGAAAAAAAAGAACGTTAATCTGGAGCTACATTTTGACGACACAAATATCTTTTGTACCGGACGTTAATACATTTCCAAACATCAGATGGAAATTGTAAATTGGTCTTAGATATCATAAAAATTTCAAAATATAGTTATATGTTAATTTTGACAGTTTAACCATTATACAATCCCTGGTTAACGTTAGACGCTTAAAAACTTGTGATATAATATCAATTTTGTCAACATGTAGTCACATATCAATGGTCTAAAGTAGCCTCAATAAACCCTGGTTGAGGAATTTGATAGCAACAAAATAGCCCACAATACCCATATAAACTACGATAAGATAACATATATAAATCTTCTAGATAGCCGCTATCTAGTGTTTCTAAAAAAACAGATAATATATAAATCGGTACAGGACCGAATAATGCAATCTTGTTCACACATTTATACTTCTTTTCTTTAGAGGACAGTAATGAAAATTTTCTTGTGTCACTTTACCTTTTCCCAAATCGGTGTTTATGGGAGTTACTAATTGAGAGCGTACTGCTTCATTTACTGTAGATGAGCTCTGAATCTGATTCCACAAAAATCCCTTTGTGTTATTCTTCTCTGTAAGATTTTCAGAAATAATTGCAACAATTAAGCCACAAAATGAACATATTAAAACTAAAACAATTCATAAACAATAAAATCACAAATTAGAAATCATAAACAAACCTACTAGCTTCAATTTTAGAGAATTTTTGCATAAAGTTTCAAGATTAACCCACTTGACTGATCTAATTCAACCGTCAATCTTTTCTCGGTGCAAACCAAGGGTACCTCAGAAAGTTCAACTCAACAAACCGTATATTCTTCAGAATTTTACATAAATAAAGGGAGGAAGAACAAATGAGGCTGTCCCCAGCCTTGCTGGGCTCCAATCTCCACGGCCTTTCTTGGGCTGGACCACAAGATTGATGCTTTTCTTTAGCATTAGAGCCCTACTTCCCTAAATGGAGACATTATTTTAACTTCTTCACTCAAATAAAAAGGGTTTAATTTAGTGTTTACAGAGTGGGAAACTAGTGATGAATCCGTATGCTCCACTATGCAGGAAATCCTAGGCAGAACCAGTTAGTTAATTCATTTTGGAAATTTATATATATTAAGGTACCTAATATATTTTTGACATGGTTCATTCGAGAGTTGATGCAAAAGAAAAAATAATAATAAAAAAATAATAATAAATAAAGTACAAGCCGAATGTATGATGCTCATGGAAACAAAGTTATAACAATGAACCATGATCTTGTAGGGTGGGTTCGATATTTCTGTACGTATTTAGCATTATTTTTTTTTGTTTAAATAATCATGTTTTGAAAAATTGAGGCATATTCGTCGTATAGTCCAATTAATACTTTCATACGAATGGTCAGTGATTTTGTTATTTCTATAGATGAAACATACTCAAATCGCACTAGGAGGAGAAGACAAAAAATAATGTTTATTGCACACTGGGCTATATCTCTCTAAATAAATTATTTCTATTAATCAGATGCAAATGTGGGTAATTGAAAATGTATAATGTGTTACTAGCCTAGAGTCGGTTAAAGCAACACGTCAGCACAGCACCACAACACGGCACCAAATGTAGAGAGAAGCAATTCCTATCTGGCAGGTGTGTGGTTGTCTAGGGCGGATTAGATCTAACTTGATTTTTAGAAGATGAAACCACAATGCTGTTTTTCCTAAATCTGAAAAACATTAGCCTAAATTTCATTGTTCCTAAACTCATTAAATTTTGACATTGAACCTTTTCATTTATACCCCATATGTATTTTAATTTTGGATCCAATACTGAATTATAAGGACAAACGATGGAGCCGTAGTAATATATACTATGGTTCCTTATGTAATATTATATTAATATATTTTATAAAAAAAACAGTTTCTTCTATCTGGCCGGGGAAAAAAGTGAATGTTTCAAACATTAACAAAAACATAAATTGCAGTTTTAGTTGTAATGTTGTCACTTTATGATATCTTGATTGGCATATATACAAAAGTCGACATCAAGCAAATTGTTATTTGTGATCATGCATCTGGACTCCATCAATGGACAGTTAACCAAACTTAATTCCTATAATATTGACCTTAAGCGTGAAATTTCAACGCATCACAAACAGAATAATTAAAGCATTCTCCTTAAAGGCTAGATACAAAATATCTAGCCCATTAGCATTGTTTAGAAATTAAAAGGAATAGATCTTTTGTATTATAATATGAGAATATTTGTTATTTGTTTTAATTCACGTAGTGCCTCTTTTTTGTCTTACAAGTTATCAAATCTATAGTATTTTTTATATCGTTGTCCCTTAGGCACTAGTACATTCCATAACAAACCGGCGCTTTTACTTAAAAGATTTATTAGCATGCTTACGTAAAATAGTACAACATTCTCTGACTAGGGTTACCAGGCCGTTCTTCGGCCTAGTAGCATTGGTATCTGCATATATAGGTTAATTAATTATAAATAAATAGGTAACAATAACGGAGATTTTTCAATTCTGTCCTGTTACATCGGAAATTGAGATGTCAGTCTTTCTTGGACTAATGGATCAATATCAAAAGACCCGTATTACAAAACCTACATATATAGACGAGTTTTGTCATGATGTTTCCTCGACCTAAATTGAAATATTATTGAAAATTCTAGTGTATGTACATTTTTTTGTCTGCATAATTAATCTAGATAAAATAGCTAAAATGTGCGCCAGTTTTCCTCTCCTTATTCCTACAAATGGAGAGGATATATACATATTATATACATATTTTTGATGTAGGTTGAGCCCCTACTAATTCATGAATTGTGCTCTAATTAAGGCAGGCATATTAGAATCACATAGGCTTGACCAAGGTGGTGATAAGTTTCGTTTGTGGAAACATTAATTAGTAAGAAGCATCCAGTAAAGGGTCACATTTAAATTAAAAGTATTACTTTGAGAAAAAAGGTTAATACCTTTCGGCTGTGCATTGTATTGGCAGAGCAGTTCCTTTGCGGTGCTTTCTTCATGGGCCAAAGATGTTTCATATAGCATCTAATGAAATAGTTAATTTAGTAAGCTTCCAGAGCAATAGTATAGTTAAAGTTCACATAGTGTTATATATATAACTAGAGTTGAATCTCGCGCGTTGCGCGATTCATTCCTATACGAATATGTTATTAAATAGTTGCGCGATTTATTTTACATTATATAAAAAAATGACATAAAAAATTGGAAATACTATTCAAATATTATATGAAAACTGCCACAGAAAATCCTAAATACTATTTTGCCACAGAAAATCATGGTCGTTGTGCTTACTACAGTGAATTTGCTGCTCACGTGCCGGGCACGATGCAGCACATTTATATATGTATAATTGTGATGACATCATAATTGTGTTGTGCGATCTTAATTTTTCTTTCAATTTGAATTGGACGTGACAAATCTAGTGTGATTTTTTTTAAGAGATGATTATATGTGAATCAAATTCAAATCATACGACTTAAATAGTTAAATTACAGTAGCATTCATCAATGCAGATATATGACAGCTAGTATTGACAAAAAGAAAAGAGAAAAAAACTATAGCAGCCGTCGGTGAAAATAGCTAGCTTGATAATATAAATGAATAATAGTCAAATGTATTCGTTATTATTTTTCAGATATATATACACACATGGTAATTAAGTTCTATAGCACAACAAAATTATGTTGCACTGTGTACAATCGGTTCTGGACTTAGTCTGAAACTCTGACCAGTTGCATATATACAAAGGTGTCGTTTGGGATGCATGAGAATTGGCAATTCCATTCCCCAATTTTTCATCCAAACGGTTTTGGAATAGCCAATTCCATTCCTAACACAATTTTCAATAACACTCTTCCCAATAACACTTTTCTCTCTACTTTTCACACTTCCCAACGCTATTCCTAAATTCACCATTTAAACAACATTTCCAATTTCCGGAATAGTCAATTCTCACAATTTCTGTGAATAGTATTTTTTCCTAAATTTATGCTATTCCTACCCTATTTCTAACCCATCCAAACGACACCAAACTCTACAATAGCAAGAAAGTTTTGATGTACTATATATTGATACCAGTGATTTAAATAGCGGCGCTATGAACCGCAATAGCGCCGCTATTGTGGTACGACCTAGTAGACCGTTATGGTGCTAAACTAAAAATGTTGCTATAGCGGTGTTCATTGATCTACCATAATATTACTTAAAAAATTATCCATTTTTGGTGTTTTATTTCTTATGGTGGCTAAAATAATGAAAATTAGCAATATATATATTTTTTATAGTTGTATTTTAATGAAATATAGCGACACAATTCGTTACCTGCTAATATGGAATCAATACTACGAACATTTGCTTTAGCACTGACTTGATTCAATATTAAATACAATGAGATTTGTCTATTAAAATAATATATTTTAAAGTGCAAGTATTAAATTTAACTATTAAAATAATATTTATTTTTCAATTAAAATATGTATATGATATAATAAACAAGTATATTTATACATGCCCACTATGATCCCATAGCGGTCGCTAAATGACCGCTATTCATTATCCGTTATGACTTGAGGTTGTCCTCTATGAACCCGTTGTCCGCTATTTAAACCTTTGATTGATACACATAGACCCGCCCGGCCATACATATATAATCAGATATTAACGGATGCCATCATGCCAATAAAAATATGAATATAGTTTAGGATTTTAGATATTGGAACATCATGAGCGTGACTTACTCAGTTAACATGCAAACGCATGAAACTTGATTATATAATGTAATTTTTCAATACTTACATTCACTAAAAAAAATAGCCTTGTTTTAGATTAAACTAAACATCTATAATGAAATACTATTGGATCATGCTTTGCCAAGGTAGCATTCTCTTGAAGTTGAGGTTGTTCGGAATCTGGAGAGACCCTTTGTAAACATATAAATTTAGAGCAAGTTCTGGTGTCACATTTTTTTTTGCCACAAATGCCACACTTTATTTTTTTATTTTAAATTTCAAAATTCAAAATTTAATCATCTAATCCAAACCGTTGATCTTATTTATTTTAACGAGGGATATGTTGTAATATTTTATAATTTTTGAAATTTATTTGATACGTAATCAAGAGGTTGAAAATTAACGAATCAAAATAACCATAATAGATTAATTCTAATATGTTCATTTTTCGACCTCTTGATCAAGTATCAAATGAACTTCAAAAATTATAAAAAAATTTTACAATGCATCCGTCGTTAAAATAAAGAAGATCAACAGTTAAGATCAGATGATTATATTTGAAATTTTTGAAATTTAAAATAAAAAAGTAAAGTGTGGCATTTGTGGTACCATAAAAGTGTGGAACCGGAACTTTGCTCTAAATTTAAGAGGCTTAACTTCCATCAAGATCTCAAATAATAATAATAATAATAACAACAACAACAACAACAATATTAACATCATGTATATATCCAATAATAATGATAGATAACAAAATTTTCTCCATACAATTAAATTATTGGTTACAATATATATATATATATATATATATATATATATATATATATATATATATATATATATATATATATATATATATATATATATATATATATATATATATATATATATATATATATATATATATATATATATATATATAATATCTATTGTGAACCATGGTTCATTTAGGGCTCCGTGAACCATGACCGTTTGATCAATGGTTTTGCAAATTGACAAATCTAAATTAACCAATCCAATATATATATTGAAATCTCATAGCAAACCAAATTTTACAATTTTTGAAATGTTTTCACTATTTTTTTCGAATTTTTTAAAACTTGACATTTTTGGACCATAATTAGTGAATTATCGTCCAAAAATGACAAGTTTTAAAAAATTCAAAAAAATAGTAAAAAAATTTAAAAAATTGTAAAATTTGATTTTCTATGAGATTTCAATATATAGATTGAATTGGTAAATTTAGATTTGTCAATTTGCAAAATCATTAATCAAACGGTCATGGTTCACGAAAGGCTCTATGAACCAAAGTTCACAATAGATATTATATATATATATATATAGTTTAGCTACGGTGAGTCGCGATCAAAACTCCTAGATCTAGATCAAAATGACCGATCCAAACCGTCCAATATGATCTCCCTAATGAAATCTCCATACAGACTGCTTAGGTAGTCTCTATCTAGCTTCTCAAAAAAAAAAAAAAGAAATCTCCATGTAGACCAAATTTTCATTTTTTTGAAATTTTTAAGTATTTTTTTTGAAATTTTAGAAAATTGTTAATCTAATTAGTTCTGAACCATTCAAAAACAGCAGTTTTTTAAAACTAGATCTAGGATTTTTTATCGCGACTCATCGGAGGGTCCGTGAGTCGCGACTCACCGTAGCTAAACTCTATATATATATAGAAATGCTAAAGCGCCATCGATGGCACGTGCATCGATTTTTCATTGAGTCGTTTTTCAATATCCAAAATTCAAACGGTCAATCCGAACCGTTCAAATTGATCACCATATTGAAATATCCTTGGAGACCAAATTTTACATTTTTCGAATTTTTTTTCTATTTATTATGATATTTTCAAATTGGAGGGCCTGAAATACTCCAATTATAATGCATTTGAAAATATCATAATAAATAGCAAAAAAAATTGAAAAAATGTAAAATTTGGTCTACAAAGGTATTTCAGTATGGTGATCAACTTGAACGGTTCGAATTGAGCGTTTGAATTTTGGATCTAGAAAAATGACTCGATGGGCACAGGATCCTCTGCCATCGATGGCGCATTACAATTCCTCATATATATATATATATACATATATATATATATAATGATATCAACATTACAAAAAATTCGAATTCAAATAAGTATAGTTATTAATATTAATTTCAAATTTTCAACATATATATAAGGATTTATCCATGTAGACAATTGATTGGTTATGATTCGATCCGGTTTTACTCATAGCAGCGGGCCAGTAGGAACCTGAAAGTATGTATGTACATCAATTATTTAAACACATAAAAAACGTTATGTCGGTTTGTGATGCACGAAACTTTTGGCTTCATGACATAATCTATTGCTTTACTTGAAAACAATGATTATTTTACCATGAAAATGGACAATTGTTAGAATTGTAATTAGTTCGTGATTTGACAAAATAAATTTTTGTTTCCTCAAGCGAGTGCTGAATAAAATTCTGGATAAAAAAATAACACGTTCCAGCCTACCTAATTAAAAATCTCAGGAAATTCCTTTCGTATAGGAATTTCGTATTATCTAACGACAATGGGGATATATTCCTCGCCTAAATTTTATCAATAACAAATTGAAAAGAAACTGTTTAAGGAAACCATATATTTTCCTTTACAATTACTAATTGAGGTGGGAGCACCGGAGCAGTTACGGACTTTAAATTCAAAAAAAAATTATTAATCAGACAGTTCGCTATCTCTAGCAGTCGATCAATAACATGATTTAGATTTTTCTAACAATAAATCTAATTTGATAAATCTCGAAAATCATAGATATCAACCATTCAATAATTGAATTTATGGCCCTCAAAAAGATAATTGAATTATATATATATATATATTATGGGTTGAAATTAAAGACTATGATTCATTTGTTAAATTTTAATTCACATAATTAAATTACATGAAATTTAATTTTTATTCTGTCTATTTGTTATAGGAGATGAGTAATTAGGAGATTGTTAGTATAGCTTTAGAATTGGTCTATAAATAGACCTCCACCTTTGTAATAACTTAACACAATTCAATACAAATTTTCATTTCTTATTACAATCATACTCTAACACTATTAATAGTAAAAATTATGAAAGTTCTATATTAACTGATTCAAAAGAATATTATATAAAGATTGTCAATATAATGTCTTTCTCTTACTAATTTACTAGCTATAATCCATTAACATTTTCTCTTCTATAAATTCATACTCCTGTAAGGAGTGCAGAGTGCAGAGTGCTTATGGGCTATGGCATGGGAAATAAATACATGGCATGCGCAGAATAAGGAATAAAGGCATCTGACCTCACAATTTGACTTGACTGCACTAATTAGCCCCCATCGGATTCAATTCAATTTTAACCAAGAATCAAATCCGAAAGGCATCTTCGTCCCTCCGTCTAGCAATGGCCAGCTCTTGCATTATGCATTAAAAAAAGATGAGAGAACTTGATTCAAGCTTTTTTCCACAAATAAACAATATATTAAGTGATGAACGTAAGCAAAGGGAAAATGGCGACACTTTACTGCCTTTCTCATGCATTTTGCATCCTGCCATCTAACAACATAGCGGATACCTCTGCTTCTCTTACACGTTTATGCACTGTAAGCTTGACAACTCACGATCTCTTATTTATTTATTTATTTTTGAGTGCTATTTCCAACATATTTTTCTAAAAAAAAAAAAAAAAAAAAAAACTAATTCTTCAATTAGAAAACTTCAGCTTACTAACTAAAGATCGATCTTTAATGTTTTTGCACATTTAGTTTGTTAGATAATAAAGAATCAGTTGTTGATTTAGTAACTAGGGACAACATTTTTGTCAGATGAAGACCGTTGATTGGAAATTTGATTAGAGGAGTCTTAATTATAGATATATAAGGTTGGATGCTTAACTATCTTTTACCTTAGAAAAAAGTTTTATTTAATAAAAATCAGTAAATAAATAGGCGACCTAGCTAATAGATTAGACAACAAATAGAAATATTCACTCTTAAGATCAAATGATATAATAATTGTACTCATGTCACCTAGCTTTTTGCATTAAAAATTATGCTAATGGAAGCACTAAAATAGTGGATTAATAAACAGATTTAAATCAACACCAGTCGTTTCCTATAGACAAGCAAAGCGAAACTAACACCACCACTTGTCAAGTTGAGAAGAGACCTAGCTATGCCACAACTGAACACTTGTTTCTTCACTAGGTTCATTAGTCCGTTAATTAAGTTGATAATCTATTTCAGGAATTTCGTATCAACTGGGCATAATGTATCAATGTGCATATATATGTTACTTTTGTCCGGAGAAAGCAATCAATTATTTTATCTAAACAAGCAAATCACTTTTACTTGTGTACTCTTTCGAATGTTGCACATTCTACATCCATTTATTGATGCATTTATATTTTAACTCAGCTTGCTAGAATATGCATACTCTATTAAAAAGATGTCCACAATTACTGTTAGGAATATAACTTTCATTATTTTATCAAATTTTGGTGGAGGAAATGATACAAGTATACTTCAAGCACCAAATTAATATTTGTCTCTTACATAATAGAATGATACTTCCATAATTGAAGAGTAATTGAGATAAATAACTCCCTAGATTTGCTACTTTTTTTTAACGTTAAGATTTACTACTTTAGAACCAGCTTCTTGGTCTAGTGGCAAAAAACAATGCATCTTAAATGAAAGGTCGCAGGTTCGAAACTCGGCTGGAGATCTTTCATAAATATTTATTTAAAAATTAGTTGAGAGGTATGACCCCAATTTATCTTAAAAAAAAAAGATTTACTACTTTAGAATGTTGATCATTGGCTAACATTATTAAAGTTTGTTAATTAATAAGGATTACATTAATTTGGTGCATTCAGAGTAGATTTCAAGAAGCACTACGCCATTTTTTCTTTTTAGAAACGGTTTTCTATAGATTTTTAGCACCGGTTTGGTAGCGGTGCTAAAAATAAGTGGTGCTAAAGAGTTATAAAAAACCGTTTCTAAAAATACCGTTTCCAATAACAAACCAGATTCTGTCAGAAAAAGCGAGACATTTTTAGAAACGGTTTTTAACTAAAAACCGTTTCTAAAAATATATTATTAGCAACGGTGTTTTAATATAAAACCGGTTCTAAAAATCGAGCTTAAATTTAGATTATATCCGAATAATTCACAATTCAGATGACATGATTTTTCAAGGATAAAAATGACGTCTAAACTTTCAACTTAGAGCGACTTGTTGTTTCTTTTTCCTAATTTTTTTTTAAGAGGTTTGTTGAAGATCGACAAGTCAAAGTCTCTATCATACAATAAAAATTTTAAATTATAAACATTGAAATTAGGGATAACAAATACAGATCTATCAAAACCACGGAGTCATTGTTGTATCTTTTTTGTTGATTGAAAGACCAAAAAGAAATGAAAATTGAACAGAAATAAAAAAAAAATAAAATAACAATCATGAGTGACTTGTTTGTTGATTTACGTACGTACATTTAATTTAAATCGTTCGAAAAAAAACAAAATTATGCATTTCATTGATTACTTTTCTCTTGCATGACACGGAGTCATTGTTATATCTTTTTTGTTTTTGCTTTTTTATATGTTTTTCTATCCCAAGAAAACCCATGGAAGAAGACGTCGTTCATTTTTCTTTGTTCCTTTGGAAGCAAAAATCATGCAAGACTAAGGACTATATATAAAACCCTATTTTCTCTGCGCGCGTAAGGAAGTCTTATCTCTGTATCGGAACTCTATAACCTAAACGACAACAGAAATAATCGCATCTCATTAGAAGCCAAATTAACCAAGGTTTGAATTTTCTATCAACTCTGTATATGTTACTGGCTGAGATTTACAAATCATGCAATTTTCTTATTTTTTTTTTTCCTTTTCCTCTCCAATATATGTTGCTTTCTTTCTTTTTTCCACCTATATTTCATATATATCTCTCTGTTTTTAAATTAACATCATACATATCACTTGAAAATTTTACAATGCATATATATTCCAACAGTATGTTTGCCAACAGGTTCTCACAAAATACCGGCCGGGTGGGGTATATACTTAAGTCAAGACAGCAGATCATTTACCAAAATTTAAGCAAGTAATAGGGAGTTACAAGTCAAATGTGGTGATCAGCTCATATTTTATATTCAGAATTTTCTTGAAACATGGAACAGTTCCATGCTTAACTAACAAAATCATAATTGCGTTAAATTTGTCATGCCCTTAATTTTATCGCATAACTACGTCTATAACTATACACATGATTATATTTGAAACTTTAAGTTTGATCATAATGAAATATGGGCATATAAATCGGTACCAAAATATGCTACATGACTTTATGTGATATGTGATTTCCATTTTTTGGCGCCGCCATATTTTATCCACGATGGTGCTGGGTAGCAAGCATTATGATTAAATTAAATCATAAGTTATATGCCTATCTTTTTAAATTATACTTTCATTGATGCTTTTTTTGTGGGGGGTTGGGGGAGGGGGGGGGAGGACATGGAAACAATTATACAAGCATGTACGTACAACCTCGCCGATTAAGCAAATAAAAACGGTGTTTATTTTTTCACAAGTGGAAATTCTCAAGTTTTTTCTGATTTATATATTGTTGTGTGCATTATTATTTCTTATAGCGGGAGAGAGGAACTAATTAGCAAATGAAATTTTTTTGTTTTTTGTTTTTTTTTTTTTTTTTTGTTGGGGGGAGGGAGGGAGAGAGTTTATGATTGGGCAAAAAAAGCGGTGGAGAGCGTGCTACAAAGTTCATCGGGATGGATGTTCTTATTTTGTATATTATACATTATCTACAGTTAGTTGAGAGATAGAGAGAAAAGATATAACGCACATAGGAAAGGAACAACCTAGAAATGTAGTTAATTCGATACTATATGTTATTTTATCCCAAAGCTCTTATATACCAATCACGCGCGGTCATCCCTTATTCCATTCATACCTCTACTACCCATCTATAAATAGCCCTCTACTGCCTCTCTTCTTCGCCATCCAAACAAACAGTAATATACAGTGTGCTTCTTTATACACATACAGATTTTGGTTATGCAATCATAACATCTGTACCTATCATATATAGTTCTCTGAATTTTTTTTTCTTTTCTTTTCTTTTGTTGCTTGATTAAAGGTGGGTTCTAGCGGGGCTGACAGAAGAGAGTGAGCACTCATGGTTCTTTCTTGCACGAAAGGAGCTAGAGAGAGAGAGAAACAGAAAGGTAAAGCGAGAGAAACATATTGAAAGTGAGAAAGAAATTGTGCTTGAAGCTATGTGTGCTCACTGCTCTATCTGTCAGCCGTTGAGCAAAGATCCTACCTTTGCGTGCCTTGATCTTGAGGTGTTTTCTCTTTTCCCCTCAACGTTGAAGTACTTTTTTTATATAATTATATGTACTTTATTTGTGGATTTCAAATTAATGACCGTAATATCATTGTTTCATAGGAATTTAAAGCTTTGAGGATCATGGAGATAGGGTTTAATGGAGGTTGACAGAAGAGAGTGAGCACACTTGGTGCTTTCTTGCATGGAATATTAGAAGCACAGAAGGGAACCATGCTTGAGCTATGTGTGCTCACTACTCTTTCTGTCAGCCATTATCCAATCCTGCCTCTTTTTTACGTTTTTTTTTTTTATTGTTCAGTCATTTCCTTTAAAAAAAAATAGGATTTTGTGTGCGTGTCAGTATGTGTGTGTGTATTTGTTTTCTTTCTTGTTCTGACTCTTGATTTTTTTTTTTTTAAATGTAATTCTTTCATTGGAAGAAGGTAGGGGTGTGTGGAGGTTGACAGAAGAGAGTGAGCACAGATGGTATTTTCTTGCATAGGGGTAAAAATCATGCTTGAAGCTATTTGTGCTCACGTCTCTTACTGTCAGCCATTAGCCATTCTCCTACCTCTCTATTGTCTCTTAGATTTATGTAGCACTAATTAAAATAGGGGTTTTGTGCAGAGGCTGACAGAAGAGAGTGAGCACAGATGGTGCGTTCTTGCTTGAACTAGAGACTATCCATATATACAAGCTTGGAGCTATTTGTGCTCACCTCTCTATCTGTCAGTCTTAGCCATTACTCTTAGTTTTGTGTATATATATGCTTGTTTGACTGTATATGTGTGTTTATAGGAGGTTTCAGTGCGGAGATAGATTCTTTCCTAGTTCAGTTTTGATTTTCCGTTTGAATTGCTGTCCAAAATTTCCAAGCTTATATATTAGTTTTATAATCACAGTACTTTTGTGTTTGGTTTTTTGATTTAGTTGGCTTTATATGTGTTCCTTAGACCAATAGATGATCCATTTTTTGAGTTACACGCACAGACCATATGTGTGTGTGTCAAGTTTCTTCCAAATAATTCATCAACGAAAAATCTGCAAAGCCTTTATATATTTCAGGTACTAGTGATACTTTCCCCTCAATAGTTTAATTGCATATTGGATTTGCTCACAGAGTATTATTTCATCCAAGTACACCTAAAAGCTGTTGTTTGTGTTTCAGGGGGGCCAGTGTGTATTTAAAATAAATGATAGAGTACCTTTCATTTTAATTGAAACATAGGATAACTTTTTTATATAAAATAGACAGTAATCATGATTTTGTGTGTATATATGCAGGTAGAACATTGGGCCAAGTAATATATTCCTGGTACATATACTGAAAAATGGAGCATATCTCCATGGTGCTTGTTCTTCATCATATGTTTCTTTGTTTCTTTGTCAATTTATATTCAGATAAATACTTTGTTTTGTTATCGTTTGTATGTGTGCCAGTTGGTTATAATAAAATGAAGTTATGTATTTGGGGTGCCAAGAGGTTTGTTATATATTTTGACAATTTTTATATATAAGGGCATTATGAGAAAAATAAATAAATTTCTGTTCTCCTTTCTCATTTGAATTCTTGGGAATCTCTATACATTTTGCACTCAAGATCGAACAATATCCCTAATGCATGGAAGATTTCTCCACTGAGTTTGTCTACAAATTTTTGACAAAAAATAGTGTGTGATGAACAATGTTTTGGAAATTATGATCTCTCAATTAAGAACTTAACTTAAATGTTTTATGTGAAGGTAAGGAAACAGAACTTATAAACTAGTCATTTATTATGTGAGGTAATAATGCTTTCGAAATTAAGAAAATATCTTTTTAAACAAGATCGAAGCCAATTAGTGTGTGCTGTTGTGCTGGCAATGAGAAAGGTTTTATGTAGAGACTAGAGATTTCATCATGAATTGAGATATATTGAATCAAAATTTATCGATTATGCATTTATGTATGGGTATAACAACACGCATTCTGATAGCGTACTTTCTTCCTAACAAGAACTGAAACTGACTTGGAAGAAAACCAATTCCAAATTTGAGCTAAATTATGTAATTTGTTTCAGTGTGTATACATCTGCCAGTAAAAGGGGATTTTATATTTCTTTTTTTTTTTTTTGTTCATACATTAGTACTAAAAGGTTTCAGAGGAAGATATGTTGAATCACAGGGAACTCGGTAAGGATCTTCCTAATTAATATATATTAATGCTTGAGAATTTATGTATATCCGTTTGTGGATTTGAGATAATCTTCTGTAACTTGCTCCCAAGATTATACAGAACATATTTCATATTTTTGGAGAAGTGTTTGCCAAATTTCACCTAGTTCATGCATGTCGACACTTAAAATATGATTGATCTTAATTGAAGGGTTGATACACCAGTATATAGGAACACTCATAGGTGTTGGGTGGACCTTTCGCAGATGAGCAAAATCTGTCTGGTCTCATTAGAGTATCAATAACATTTGCTCACCAAATTGATATTTAGTAAAACATCAGAAAATAGTCAAAATACCTGGCCTCCCTCATATTCCATATTTTGCAAATGAAACATCACTATATATACGTGGGTACAAAAAAGCGATAAACACCTTATAGTATTAATTAGCAAAAAGAATATTTTATTTCTAAATTATCATGTAATTAATATTTGTACATTTCATGTATACATTAATTTGCACTAATTGTACAGGAAGATCTAATGTATCATAGGCACTCCATTTGCCATCATAAATATTATAAATTACAGTAGTTCACTAATAATAAAATATCAACGAACTTTTGATTGAATATGAAAATCAAGAAGAAGAGAGAAAGTTCTCTCAACTGTTCATGCATTCAGATTGATTATGTACACATGGTATATCCAATTGTACACTTATTATCATTTTGTGAAATAAGATTTGTCAATTCTGGTACTCTTCTGTAATGTCTTTTGAAAAAACCAAACCTGCATCTCTATGTAATAAGGCAAGAATCATCACTATCAGTTCTAATTAAGTTATTTTTATTCTAATTTTAAATAGTGTGCTAATTGACATCGTATTTAAGGCGATTTCAATCAAAATAAACAATAGGCTGCATTTGACATAGGTCATGCATGAAATAGAAAAGTTTGATACCCAGAAAAAAATTCTAACTTCTCATATATAGTTCAAAAGTTGTAGAGAGAAAAAAAAAAGATTCAACATATTAGCTGCACAATAAAAAATAAATAAAAAGAAGATCAATATTCTTTCTTGTATATGTTTGGGCAGCTACAAGCACTTTGATAGTTCAACTTTCCAAAGGAAAATTGGCTGCCATGAAACATATTTAGTTCAAGTGCAACCCGCTTCAAGTGACCTAGTCAACTAATAGGATGTCTTGACCACCAGCATATATATGCAAATCCAGAAAACTACTACACCTAGCTTTCCCTATTAATTTAACAGTATATGAGGTCTTCCGTTAAGCATTTCAATATATATTTCCCTTTAGATAATGTTTTGAATTTAGGTAGCTTGCAGTTATTACTATATTATTTTTTCTCTCTCCGTCCTAGACATCTATGTCTACACATTAATATAGTTCCAATTAAAGTTGTAAAGTGATAATGCTCCAATAGGTGGCCGTTACCAGCATCAGAAACAATTAAACTCGCAAATAAAACAAAACTGAAAACTAAAGTATTTATTGAGATTTTGAGTCCCAAAAGAAACATCAATAAATTGATTTGCATAGGAGAATGATCCAGGGCACACGAAACTAAGACCCATTGAATGCTTTTTTTCCTGTTCCTTTTCATGGGAATGGGATCAAGTACAGTTGCCTTCCACTAGTCGTGGATAGAACCCTGGCCACTTCTTTTCTTTTCTCCCCAAAAAAGGAAATTAATGCACCTTGCATCAACCTTTTTTTCCCTAAAAAGATTATTCCAAAAAGTGAGGAGATAAGATAGAAAGCATGAAATAATGCGCCAATGTCTGCTGAGGATTGGCTTGTGCACGTGGGAGGACAGTCGCAATGGAGCGTGTCATTACCCCATGACATGCACCATCATCATCATGCATGGCCTCCATTCCCTTCTGTCTTGTAGTGGTGTATTTAGTTATATTTATCCATGTCATTCACTATTAATTATCAGGTTTTTGCGTATGTTGGGTTTGTGTTTATTTTGGTACAGAACTTATTTATTTCAAATATGATAAGATCTGGTACACATGTTTCGCTATGATTGTCTAAATGCCTGCAGGCGTTGGATGCTCATGACAATTGTTTTTCTTTTTCGGCTTTAATTACAATACAAATTTTGTCAGTTGGGTACCTATTTGAGCTCACTTTTCTTGAGTTGATATCAATGCATTTGTAGATCTCTGCGTCCAGAGTATCTCTTAAAAAATATATGTTAATAAAGGAAATCTAATAAACAAATAAATAGATCTTGGAATCCAGGAGATTGGTTGGCTTGTGGGGCACATACGAAGTTGGAATATTAATAATATGATTCTTTTTTTGTTTTAAAACACAAATGACATGTAAGCATTACTAAAATAAGATTCGTATCTGTTATTGTAGCTATCATAAAACCATGATTAGTTATGACAAGGGATTAGATATATGTTCAATTTGAATCAAATGTACACATACGATGTGGCTTGATATGGTAGATATCACATCTAATAAATACTTTTGATGCATAATTGATCGATCCATCTTCTTTGGAAAAAAAAGGATAATTTATTTATGTATAAGAAGCATGCATTACAAATTTACAATTGATAGAAGTATTTATCCTAGTTGCAAACAATTCTTGTTCTTAAATTTCAAATAATTAACCAAATAAAAATATATATTGGCATCTATTAATTTAAAACTATGTATTTTGATTTTGGTGCTTTTATTTTGGTTGTAGCAACTAGCAACTAGCAAGTGTACATGTGCATGCAAAGAAGTTTTCATTTTGACTAACAAGAGTGTGTATTTTAAGTAAGACAATTCTGTGAGGGTACTTAATTGGGATGTGAGACTCTCGAGGATATACTAAATTATTAGGTTGGAATTGTAAAGAAAATAAAAAACAAAAACACGAGAATTTTACTTGGTTCGGTACAACGTGTACCTACGTCCACGACTCACGCACACCACTCTTTTTATTTCTTTTTCAATAATTTTTAGTACATCAATGGAGAAAAGAAGAAGAGAGAAGAAGAAGATTGATTGGGGAAGAAGTCAGACGTGCTCTTATAGAACATGAGCAGCCTCCTTTTATTTCTTTCTATTTTTTATTTTTAAATAATAAAGGAAACAACTTAATTACAAAATCTGGGCGTATGGCCCCTCGTGCCTCTGGTCCACACTCCCCCTCAAGTTGGCATGTAGATATTTCGCATGCCCAACTTGTCAATCGCTGTATAAAAGATGGTATTGGACACTCCTTTTGTCAAAATGTCTGCAAGCTGTTCTTTTGTTCTTACATGAGGAATACTAATAACATTTTCTTCAAGATTTTGTCGAATAAAATGCCGATCTACCTCAATGTGCTTGGTCCTATCATGTTGTATTGGATTCTGAGAGATAGCAATGGCAACCTTGTTGTCACAAAACAGGCTCATCTTTTTACCACTATAGAAACCAAGATCCTTGAGTACTCTTTTTATCCACAATAACTCTTGCAGTCCTTTAGCAATTCCTCGAAATTCAGCTTCGGCACTTGACAAAGCTACTACCTTCTGCTTCTTGCTTCGCCAAGTGACCAAGCTGCCACCAACAAAGGTAAAAATATCCAGATGTAGACTTCCTGTCAGTCACATCTCCTGCCCAGTCAGAGTCTGTATAACCTTCAACTTGAAGGTGTCCATTTCTCTTGAAGAAGATACCTCGTCCAGGAGCTCCCTTGAGGTACCTGAGAATCCACATGACCGCTTCCATGTGATGCTCACTAGGAGCATGCATAAATTGACTTGCCACAGACACGGCATAGGCAATATCAGGCCTAGTAAGTGACAAGTAAATAAGTCTCCTTACCAATCTCTGGTATTGTTCCTTGTTTGTTGGTACCTGTCCAGGAAATATTCCTAATTTGTTGTTTTGTTTGGTGGGTGTGTCCACAGGTTTGCAATCTAACACCTCTGTTTCAGCAAGCAAGTCTAGTACATATTTCCTTTGAGACAGAGATATACCTTCTTTGCTGCGTGTCACCTCGATTCCTAGGAAATACCTCAATCCACCTAGGTTCTTCATTTCAAATTCCTTGGATAATTTGTCCTCTAGATCTCGGATTACTTCAGACTCATCACCTGTGATTATTGTTAAGAAGTGTTTAATTTCATTTTTGTGCCATCAAATAGCAAGAAACAACAACTAAACACATAAGATCTAGGCTTTAGAGCCATTCACAAGCATTTCATGAGATGATAGTAGGAGATTTATACCTCTCTTTGTGTAGCAACAAAGAGGCTCGATTCCTTTCACTTGGAGTCGATGGGGTGCGCGCTCCACCACCTCCACCACCAACAGTTGCCTCTAGCCCACCAAGGATCCAACCACAAGCTCCTAGAGAATGCTAGTTCTCTTGAGCTTCTAGCTAATCCAATCACCTTGCTTCTTCTTCTACTAACTAATTTATGGAGAGGAAGAAATGTGGATTGCTCAACACATGAGCTAAAGGGAGAAGAAAGCCCCTTGGGTGGCGGCTAGGATGGAGGAAGACAGAGAAAGGGAGACGGCTAGGGTTTTCCCAAGAAGAGACCTCTTTATATAGCCAACAACTCTCATCCTTCTTTCCAACTATTTACAAGTTTGCCACTAGGACTCCTAGCTGAAATTAAATGGGCTTTATTGGGCTATTTCAAATGTGCAATGGCCCAACAAACTATCCCTTTAATTGCCTTTTCATTCTTTCTTAAATCGGGCCTTTAATTAACCAATTAAGTAGAAGCCCAATTAGCTCAAACTAATTAAAGTAAGTTGAACATAATTAATTATTAACTCATTAATAATTAATTTAGGATTAGCAAATGCATTAAATTGTTTCCATATGATCCTTTTGACTTAATTAATTATAACAGTTCATAATGGTATATAATTAATTAATCAAATTATCATATTTCACAATACTAACTGTTGCGAATAAACAATTAATGAACAGTGTGGTTAGAGTCCTATTTGTGCGACCCTATTTGAGGATTTATGCTATGTTGGCCATGAAAATAAATCGTTATTTATTTCCAATAATCATAAGCGGTATCTAGCAACACATTATGATTTTCAATTCACATAAATAATGTACCGTTATAATATCTTTATCCTGCATAAGAAATATAAGTATTTCCTTGTCTGATTCTTATGTCACATGATATCATTGTATAATCCAAGATAGGAATGTGTCATTCTTGCAGATTATACATTTCTTGATCTAGAGTTGATTGTACAAGTTGGCCAAACAATCCAAACTCCATCAATGGGCCCAAACAGATATCATCACTCACTAAGTATATTAATGAGGGACATACGGTTTTCTTGATGAACAACTTTTCCCCGCACAATTCAAGAGAACATAAATAAAGTCCATATAGCAGCCTTTATCAGGAATCAACGTTAGACGATATTTATTGAACCTATCCTCATGTGGAAAAGGTGAACATCTCAAACTTAGAATCAAACTTATATGAAATAAACAATGACACTTAACACAATCCATATATTTATTTCATTGGGTCAAGTCATGTACTATGTTCCAATAACATACACATATGCAATTAAGTTGGTAACTTCTTACCTATGATTTGTAGAACTTAATCATCACTTAACTTGCTGTTTGACCCCATTTTATGATGCTAAATTCATGGAAATAATTAGACAAATTTCATGGATAATAAATACATGAGATTTGAGAAAATTCATGGAAAATACCAAACAGACTCCAAAAATCATGAAACATTATCCAAAAATCCAGGAGATCATGAAGAAAATTATCATGTTGAGAAAATACACAGAGAACATACAGAGATCCTATTTTATTCAAATAAGTCCATAAATTTGGATAAAATAAATAAAATAGAAAGAGGGGTCATTTGAGAAAATTCTTGATTCTATCATATTCTACATATTTTTATGGACCTGGAGACAAAATTTCATGGAAAAATTCCAGAGGAAAGGGGTTCAAACAATTATTTTTGTTTCAGCCGAATTTTGAAAAGATGAATTAAAGGTGTAAATGGAGAATGCCAGTATGAAACGGAATGGAGAAAGGATTGGTGTCACCTTCAAATTTTCCCTCTGTACAAAACACAAAGAAGCTGAGCTTGGCTCATGAGCCGAAAAGCAAAAGAAAAAAAGTATCAATGTTGGGTGTATGGTAAACCTTGTGCACGCCAAATAAAAGGAATGAATGTCGCTGATGGTTTAAAGAGTGACCCCTTCGCGAAATGAAGGATAGATGCCCTTGGAGTAGATGAACCGAGAGAGGTGGGAGTTGTGGACCCGCAGGAAAAAAATACATGGTTCATGTTGTGCCGAGCTCAGTCAAAAGGAAGAAAGAAAGGAGGGGCACCTCCAACAGAAATCAGTTGAACGATTC
This sequence comes from Rhynchospora tenuis, assembly GCA_027725995.1. NCBI lineage: Eukaryota > Viridiplantae > Streptophyta > Magnoliopsida > Poales > Cyperaceae > Rhynchospora > Rhynchospora tenuis. The sequence continues at coordinate 80,047,567 of CM050888.1, forward strand.
TGTTACGTGAAACCGCCGGGCTCACGACTGGCGCCAGCGAATGGGAGGCTTCTAGACGCCTTCTCAATCGTCTATAAATATATCAGCTGAAAGAGAGAAGAGGGGGCTTTTTTTTCGACAAGAGAAATTGGTGTGAAAAAAAAAAAAGAAATAGGCTAGACAGAGAAAGAGAGAGGAGAGACATTTCCACAAACAGTTGAAGAGTGTAGAGAGAGGAGAGAAATTGAGCGAATTCGAGGTCAATTGATTGATTGTAATCGAAGAAAAAGGTGAGAAACAAGGTAAAAGTCGGATTTGTAAACTCAATTTGAGGTTTAATGAAGGAATTTGTGATATTTTGAGTATGGAGTTGAGCTTTTGTCAATCGTACTTTGATCTAACAGTTGTAGTGTTAAATTTCACTTCAAATTGCTTAATTTAGTTTTAATTCTCTCTCAGTTGGATTTCTTGAGTCGAACTATGCTTGTTTGTTTCTTTCTCTAGCGATTGTTACTTACCTCGAGCTCCAATTGAGTAGTTTTGGTTCTAGGTTCTGGATCCACTTGATCTCGATTGGAGTTTCTCCAATTCCTGATCTGTTACTTTGCTTCGACTGGAGTTTCTCCAGATCTTAGCTGTCTTACCTCGACTGGAGTTTCTTCAGTTCCGACTCGTCTTCAAATGGCTATGGCCATGGTTGGAGATGAATCATAGGACGTTTTAGAGGGAAAATGCTGTCCATTTGTTTCCATATTAACATTTTTCACAAATCTGTAGGAACTTAAATTGAACAAGCACCATGGAAATGTTCACAAAGACTTTTATGTGAAATTTACTTAGTTGAATCAATTGTAATCTATAGATCTGCAAGACAGTCGAATTTAGTGTTTAAATGTGGAGCAATAATGGTGAATTTCAATATCTGAGGCTTATTCAACTTTAATGAGGTTCCTCCCTGGACGTGAATCGTAATCTTTGTTAGAAATGTAATTATTTGTGATCCCTTTTGTGATTTAGTGTAAGATGTATGAACTCAGTGGCTTTGTTCAGATGGTAACCTTTTACTAATAATAGATAATATGGGGATTAATCCATAGGAAGTCAAGTAGTACTATAGTTCATTCGGTAGATCACCGAATTCTATTTCTTGATTAGTTTTTAGCATAATTGCTTTATCTCGTACTTTTGGTAATAACCCGAAAGTTAAGGGACCAACAAGTTAACCTTCAAAGATTGTTGTCAAACAGCAAATTTCCATCATAGAGAGTCCTTTTACAAATTAGAGGAAGTAATATGGCTTCCCTGCGTCCAGATACTGTGGAATTACTCGTTTCTTTTATAACTCAGTGTTTATCTTTTATTCTCATTTAGACAAATTGTAGGGTTATAGGCATAAATGGTTGAGCTTTCTTGTTTATTTCCATTACAGTGAATAATTGTATCAGAAAGACATAATAAATATTGCCCCAATTGTAGGCTTGTTATTAGTTATTACTTGTCAATAGTTATGTGAGCATGGCAGTGTAGATAAATCAGCTTGTGTCAAGTGGACAGGTGAGATATTGATTGACAGTATGGAACTACAGAAGTGAAACTATGTATTAGTAAGGACAACAGGTGTATACTGCAGTAATAAGAACTATATTCATTATATAGCATGGAACCTTCTATAAACCTGATCACATGAAACGCAAAAAAGGATGTTGTGCACTGTCCAAAGTGCCATAGGTTGATCTCATAAGTGAATTGTCAATTAGGAAGCTTGGATTAGTATTTAACATATACACACACAATTTACACAAAACAAATTAAAAATATCGCCTTACACAATAAACCAAAACGAAGCAGAACCTAACGTATCTCTCTCAGTACCACTCTCCGTACCTCACTGAACCAATCTTTGATCTAGCTACCAAATTGGATAAATACAAGACAAATTAGACACAGGAACTTCTCCTTTTCACCTGCTTGATGCCGCAAGACCCTCCTCAGGTACAATTTGACTTCTATAAACTCATCAACGACAATCACTGTGACGCCATGTCACTGCCCGGCTCCCTCGCCATTGGAGGTCGCCGCAAAAGAAACCAAGACCACCATTGACTTCCTCGTCGTTTCGCGATACTGTGCAGCTCTTTCCCCGACCTTGCGGCGGCCGGAGGCGTTAGCGGATCTATACCTGCACTTTACGAGCCCGTTAAGGAGAGAATAGAACCCGTCTTTTCTCAAAGCTTAAGCGCCTAAATTTCTTTTGATTTTCTGTGGCAGAAAGCCCTGTGTCTTGTTTGATTACTCACTACACGAAACCTAACGAGATTTAGGGAAATCGGATAAAAGAGAAAATAGTAACCCAAAATAAATAAAGCCCAAATCTAATCAATTGAGCCCAATATTTCATCAGGTCTCCAACGTCAAGTTGCCAAGCACAGTCATTAGCCACATCATCTCAGTTTGCTTAGGTGGCCCAATCAAGAAATTACAAATCAGCAGAAACTTAGAAAATTCACCAAAAATAGTAAAAAACTCAGAAAAATTCAAATAAAATATCCACGGAATCCTAAAAATCTGTAGAATCCAGATTTACTGATATTTTCATATAAAAATCTTTTAAAATATCAGCCTTTTATATTTTTAAAGTATTTTCGTCATAAAAATAAATTTTATAAAAAATATTAAACACAATAAATCTTCTATAGAACTTTGAAATAAAACTTAAGCAATTTCAACACTAAAGCAACCTTCAGGTGACTATTTTCAAACAAGTACTTTGAAATAAGTATTTTCAAAAATATTAAAATGAATTTTAAACCTTTAAATTTCTAAAAATCAAAATAAAGAAAAAAATAATAAAAAAATCACTAAAGCCCAAAAAGAAATATTAGGAAATTAAAAGTCAAAACACGATACCCAAAGTCAAAGCCAAAACCTCTTTAGCTGAGGAAAAGTCACTCCACGAGATCAAGATCAATGCTAACGCAAGGTCAAATCGTCTTCCTACAGCGGCCCAACATAGCCCTTGGAATCCAAATCTCATTTGTTCCTACAGTGACCCACCCAGTTCCAGGAACCAATTCCTACAGCGGCCCAACATAGCCCTTGGAATCCAAATCTCTTTTGTTCCTATAGCGACCCACACAGTCCCAGGAACCGATTCCTACAGCGACTCACACAGTCCCAGGAATTAAATATTTCCTTTGTGTTTGCCTTCAATTTCGGCCGTTAACAATTATGAAATTATTGTTAACCCAAACCCAATGGGGTACTTGGTTCTGTGACAAGTCAACATGCCAAGTATCGGCTCAGAACCCAAAAGACTTCAAATAATGAGTCTAAAGGGCTGGCCCTAACGGGTAAGGAAGGCGATAGGAGCTTGCGTGATAACACGGGGTCCGTTGATCCTAAAGGGCGCAGGCAAATTCAAGCCGCTTCAAGACTCAGCTTGGTTCCAAACTATACATATCGTGGGGCAAACAGTCGAGTTAAAAGCAAAAAATGGATACTAGATTTCGGGTTCAATGCAAGGTATATCCGAGTGCAAGAAATGACATAACACAAATACTATACATCTACAAATCATGCAAGTCACATAAGCCACAAATACAAGACATAAAATACAAATACATGTCTCAAAATACATGTATACAAACATGCAAGCATACGGCTGACCCAAAAGAAATAAATCAATGGCTAATGGCCGAAATCAGGAGCCCAGAATACAAACCAGAAAATAAATTAAAATAGAGGGAGAAAGGGAAGCCCACACGTGAGGCAGCCCAACCTCAGCAACGGCCCAACTTTGACGCGGCCCAAACAAATCCGGATCCGTCGGCCACAGAGTCAATTGGATTCGACCCAACCACGTTCCGCTTCCGACACAGTCGACCCCGACTCACGTCCGACTCGCGTCCAAATTCTGAAAATCAAAAAGGAAAGACAGGTGTCAGTCTCCGATTGGTCCAGAAACAAAGAGAAAGAAAAAAAAAAGAAGAAAGGCTTACAGAGGGAGCTCGTCTTCTCCGATGTAGGTCAGCCTCTCGCCGTCGCTCCACACCGTCTCAGCCCCAACAAGTGGCACCAGCGGACAGGCGATGACCTCACGACCTCAGCGATGCTAAGCTCGACTATGGAAAAGCCCTGCAAAGCACAAGTCGAGCTGGGCATGAGTATTGAATCGAGAGCAAAAGCAAGAGAAATGAGGTGAATTGAAGGAAAAGGAAGGTGCACATCACCTGAGAGATGTCTGACGATGCTCTGGGAACGGTCCTAAGAGGCTAGTTGGACTCAGGTGGGAGAAGAAAGGGTGACATCATCAATCGCCATGGCCGAGAGCTCCATGAACAGTCAAAGCTCGAGTTTCTTTGGGTCAAAGCAAAGAAAATCACTCAATGCCAGCGAAATAAATCAAAGGAAGTTTATAAAAGTGTTATATGCCTACCAAAACAGGTTTTATAACATTAAAATGGACATCTCCAATGCAAGAATGGCAAAGTTGGGATAAGTGCAACATTAAAGAGAGGCCAGTACTCTCTCTCTGCACTCTACACCTGAAAAGGAAGGCATAGACCTGTACCAGTGGTACAAATGACAGGGTGGTAAGCTTACCACATCTCAACCTCACCAAGTTCGTTGAGAAAAGCATCACACAGGCCACTGTCCCCTGCCCAAAGACAGTATAAGTCATAAAGAGTCATGCAATGGTCCCCATGGGCAAATCAGTCCCAAAATGTCAGGCCTAGGGAATTCATGAGCATAACAACAAGCCACAACAATGCACAAGGAACATATATTTCCAGAATTGCCCCCATGGCTTTTCCAGACAAAACCATAACACAGATTACATGAGAAAAAGTCCCAACAGGCCATATATGCAAACATGTCACCATAAACAAAGTGACAAGCAATACAGAGAGCACAATTGAACAAGTCACCATAAATTGACCCAGTAGTGCCTCTCAAACAGCAGCACAGATGTCAAGTGCACAAGTGATTACAAGATCACAGCCACAAAAAAACTACAAATGATAGAAAGGGTAAGTGTTGATCCTTATCTGAGGGGATGCACCCTCCCATGCGTGTCATTCTGTGGGCCCATGGGCAGATCAGGAAATAGAAAGAAGGGATCAAGAGATGCCATGCACAAAAGGCAGCCATGAGGCAGTCAATGCCAACTTTGCCCCTGGCATCACTCCTGAGAACCTATTGCAGAAGGAAATGCATAAGTCAGCAAATAAAATCGACTATAGCATCAAAGATTAAATGTGCACAAAATCAAATAGCCAAAGATGGAGCTTACCTCACTCAAAGGCAGAGGGAAGCAACAAAATGGCCTCAGTATGAACAAATGACATCATAGGCCAAGTATGTGCTAGGGATATGCACATGAAATGGGGGAGGGACTAAAAATGCAAGTACCACCTCTCAATTACCATCACATGGCCTGACAGGTCATATGTGAGTGCAACATGTCACTAAAATGACATGTGCCAACTCAAACACATCACTGACAGGAACCAAATGACTGTCAGAGATGCACCCAACAAATGGCAACATGGTCATGGCACAGAAATTGCCACATGAAAGCCACAAAGTCTCAAAGCAACACACATAGTCTGCAAATCCAAGACCACAAACAACCCAACAACAAATGGCTACTGGAGAGAATCAAACCCTCTTTAGAAAGCCAAGTTCAAAGAGTGCATCCAAGCCATCAAAGGAAATCATGTGGCCAACCTGGATACATGACATCTGTCCCAATGCCACAACAGGCGCCATACAAGGCCCAAAACCATGCATAAGAAAGCATGACATCATCAGCTTCAGTGTGCAATATCCACATATGACCCCACCAGTCATACAGAGAAGCAAAACAAGGAGTTAGCAAATATCAGATAAGGATAAATGCTACTCAAAGCAGCAAACACAAGTTAAATCAATAGCAATGTGCCACATAACACATTGGCTAAGCACAAATAATGCCTCAAGTCCAGAAAAATGAAATGGAGAAGATAAAGCACAAATACCTGCCAACAAAAGGAAGCCTCCAGTCAAAAATCCATAAACAAAGGATTGATAAAGCAAATGGAGAAGAGTGAAATATCTACAGCTGTCAGAGCCCAGAAGATAAGCACAACAGCTATGGAGATGCCCCTACCTATGCTAATCTCAGCCCTTAATCACATCATGGATGACTGGACAAAGAAATCAAGGCCCATGATTCCTTTGGCGCCAAAGCTAACCCATTCTCCAAGCCAGCCATCTGACAAAAGGAAAAAGAGAGGGTAAGTATCCTCTAAAACATAAAAATGATGACACATGGGACCCATATGACAGTTCCAGGTCAGCAAATCAAGTGAGAAATAGTAGAAACAGCTATCTTACCACTTAAACAGCAAGCTGCCAAGTGTCAAAGCATCACTGGCCCAAAGTAAAATGAAGTAGAAAAGGGAGGAGAGACTTAACTCCAGAAAAGGAAGATTGGGGAACAAGTCAGCATCTGCACCCTTCATCAAAGATCAAAGGATCGACTAAATGCCAAGTGTCAGCTCCAAGACTAGAAGAAACCCTAGCTTTGGGCTATATAAACAACTCCTCATCAACCAAAGAGGAGGGGGGGCAGAAGTTTAGCACCAAAACTCTGCCATTTTATTTCTCAAAGGTTTTTTCTGTAAAAACAAATAGAAGTTAGTCGAGTTAGTCAAGTCCAAGTTAGAAAAAGGTAATAAAAGTAGCTTGTAAATAAAACTTGATTTGAAATGAATAGTTTTACCCCTATGCTTTGCTTCTGTTGGTGCAATCTCCTTTTTCTTTTCTTTCTCCTTCCCTTTCCTTTGCATCTCATGTTTTGAATTCATAGCCTTCATGTAGTTGTGTTGTTAAAAAAAAAAATATAAATTAGAAACATGCAAACTGTTTTATAAAAAAAATGAATTCTCAAACTGTGTTTACCCTTCTGTATGGTTGCTTCCTAGTGCATAAGTCCATGTGTGTCCACAACTACAAAGTAACAAAGTATTAGTCAAAAACAACATAAAAGTGAGACAAAAAATTTTAAAAGTGAAATAAATTGCATAAATTGCTCAAAAGACAGCAGGTAGAAGATGGAGCATTTGAAGACTAATAAGAGACAGAGGCTATTGAAGACTTTACAGTATTCATGGGCCATGGGATAGTCACATGACAGTGTGTCTGCCTGGAGCAACCACTTTGGCTGTCTCATGGTCCTGTTTCAGTTCTCAGTATGTTGCTTGAGTATGGTGAAGTCAGAGGGTGTGTTAGCCTGGAGCTACCACCTCAGATGGATCCATGTCTCAAATGAAACCCAAACAACCATGTTCCAGATCCAAATAAACTCTCCAACTAAATACCCAAATGCATAATCCCAAGCTTTCCAGAAAAATAACCTAAACCTAATAGAAAAATGCCCTAAGACAATACCCAAACACTCAAACTAAGTGCCAGGAAAGTATACAAATGCCCAGTCCAAGTACTGTCCAAATACAAACAAGAAAGAAAACATCTAACAAGTACCAAATACCACCCCACAAATGACCCAGAAAGCACATAACAATGCCCTAAATACTAGCCCAGGTAAGAAACTAGATACTGACCCAACATCCCTCAAAGTTCAGAAGCCAAATACATACCAAAATAATGCCAAAATACCACCAAAATACTGCCCCAAATACCAGCAAATAAACACCCAAGTAACAACAAATAAATGTTAGAGTACCAGACCCTCAGAGCCAATGTTCACACTAAAACAAAAGTCCTCGTCAGTAAAACACCCTAACCTCAAGTCAAACCCCTTTTAAATCAAATTTACCAGTCAAACAGTCTGATAGCAGACTCTGGCCCCCCCCAAGTGAATCTAAACTTAAAGCACCATGGCCCTGCAAATACAATAAAACCACACATTAAAAGTTATCCCAGAACCAAAACCAAAAAACCAACTGGTACTAAATGCCAGTGAACTCAAGTCATGCCAGAACAAAGACCCATACCCAATCAGTACCAAAATGTCAGTACAACAGATATCCAATGCCAGAACCAGAAACCCGAAACCCAACTGGTACTGAATGCCAGTGAACCCAAGTCATACTAGGACCAAAAAAACCAAGTTAAACTGACACCAAATGTCAGTAAGACAGAACAATACCAAAACTGAAACCCTAAGTCTGATTAGGTGCCAAATATCAATAAATCAAAGCCGACATAAGATCCAAAGCATAGAACCCAAAAATCACAATAAGTGACAGAGAAAACCATGAGAGAAAATACAACCAAGCTACATGACCAGACAGTGCCCCAAAAAAAATATCTTACCAGTGAACCCTAAAAAAAGAGCAACAACAGAGAACTGAGGCAAGGTACTGCAAAGTCTGAAACAAAAGAGATAAGAACAACTTATCTATGTTCTTTGAAGACTCGATGAGAATTCCTAGCGATCGGAAATGCTACTTCACCATGCATGAGTGAGCGATACTCGGCCAACGAAGAAGAACAGCCCCTGGCACCCGACAGAGATGGGGTGGAGAGGCCATCGTCGCCCCATCTATCTCTCTCTCTCTTTCTCTCTCTCTCTCTCTCTCTCACTCGAAATCGCCTTCAAATTCGCGATCGGAGTAAACGAGGAAGGAAGACGAAGAGTCTAAACCCTATCTCGCCGACAGATCGAGTCAGCGATCAGATGGTCGAGATACTTCCCCAGCGTTCTTAAGGGAACCTAGGAGGAACCGGTGCATCAAAGGCCGTGACACTGACGGTGGGGGCCACATGGCAGAGGTGAACTCGACTCAGACACGTCCGGTCCACAGCCTCCGTGCATAGACCAAACGGTTCAGTCGACTCGACCCTTCCGGATCTTCTGTGGCACAGTCGCTGTAGTGGATCTCTGACGAGTATAATACGAAACATCAAATTTTCCCAGCCAATCAGGAATTTTCTAGCAAGCCAGAAACTTCAAAAATGCTCTAAAAATAGCTAGAATGCCCAGAAAATTCTCATAAAATACCAAAATGTCCAGAAAACTATGAAGAACATTTTTCTATAACACTGCAAACCCAAATTCTCAAACAAAAGGAAATTAAAAATAAAATCATGAAAAATGGTCAAATTAGTGAACACAAGACACTCAAAAAATTGAGTTGTGTCAAAATTTATAAAAGTGTAAGGGTACGAACCCCTTTGACAGCAGGTATTTCAAAATGACAGATATGTCTGGACAGCAGGTACAATTAAACGGTAATTACCGACAAGGACGAATCTTGTAGAAAATCAATAAAATAAAATCCAAACTCAGGTCCAGTCTAAATCCAAAACCTAAACCCCGTCAAAACCCAAATCCAGTCGAATCCGAAAATCCAAACTCAAACCCAATTCAAAATCCAGACTCAAATCCAGTCTAAATTCAAAGCCCAAACTCAAATCCAGTTTAAATCCAAACTCAGCTCCGAAATCCAAAATCCAAACTCAAGTCAAATCCAGAACCCAAACTCAAATCCAGTCTAAATCCAAAACCCAAACTCAAACCCAATCCAAAATCCAAGCTCAGATCAAATCCAAAAATCCAAACCCAAATCTAAAATCCAAATCCAGATCCAGAAAATCCACACTCAAGACCCGGGCCAAAATCCGAAAACAATGTAAATCCAAAAACAAAAATCCTATAATCATGTACAAACTTTCCAGAATCCAGGGACCAAACTTTAAAGACGTCTGAAAATCAGAATTTGGTAAATTCTAGAACATATGAAGACCAAAGTTTAAAATGTCCAAAGTGACCAGAATTTCTAAACACGCCTTAATACCGGAGTTTAAAACGTTTCATAACCTAACTCTTGCACGTCACAGGGCCAGAAATTCGACACGTCAATAGTTGACCAGAATCGACACACGTTCAAGGACCGGAACCTCTATATGCCTTAATGCCTGAGTTTCCAGAAACGTCTGATAACCTTGATTCTAACATGTCAACAAACAGACCTAAGTTTTAAAACGTTGATAAATTAAAGTCTTAAAATATTTAAAGCTTTAATATGATCTAAATACCGAAACTTTACACGTCTATGTCCGTCCTCTTTGAGCTTACAGCGCGTATAGTTTAAAGGGAACAAAACAAAAAATTATTAAATGTACAAAATAGGGTTAATTGTTAACCACCCGGGATTAAAACCCCAGAAATTTTGGAATTTTAAATATGAATTAAATTTCTTTGCATCATGTTTTGCATCCTGTTAATTCTCTCATGGTTGTATCATCCGTTCTATTCATGTCACCATTTGTTTGTTAGTATCTTTTGGCAAAAATGTTAGAATGCTAGTTGTTATGCCTAATCCATTGACGATCCCGATCTAGAGGTGCTCTTGACTTGGTTCAGAGGTAATTAACAGTAGGGGCTTGCGCCTACTGGAAAAAAAGGACCTGCAGTAAACAATCAAACTCTCGAGAGGCTCGAAACCACGTCGGTACGCATATCCCTTTTCAGGTGGGTGCCGATGTCTGAGTTTTGAAACGATCGAGGGGTATCTCGTCCGCAATATCTTTTTCCCCCTTGGGAGCATCCGGTCATTTCCCCCTTCCGAGGACCAGGGTCCAAAAAGGTGCGAGACAGATTCTGGCACGCCCGGTGGGACATTTTTTCTCCTCTCATCAGGGAATAATCAATGGACCAGGCATATCAGCATAGCATGTCAACGTAGCATGAAATACGTTTAAAATATACAAAGATACTGACGTTAACTTTAAGTGCTTTCCATTTGTAGGAAAAACTCACTCAAAACCAACAAACAACAATCAACATGGTAACCTGGAGTGAAATCGTGAGCGGTGCACACCTCAAGAAGGCCAACAAGTCGGTGGCCGGGACTCTCACTGTGCCCGTCCAGGTGCCCTTGACTGCGCTTGCTGGTGAAGCGCCCGTGACTGCAACCATCTATCTCAACAAGAAGGCTGGGGCTGGTGCCCAGCGTCTCAAGGTCTCTCTCGCCCCCAAGAAGGCGAAGGAAACCCGAGTCAGGCTCTCGAGGTCTCAAGCCCTCCGCCTGGCCCAGGAAGAAGAAATTGACACTGATCTGCCTCTGAACAATGCGTTCGCTCCTCTCCGCATTGTGAAGAAGAATGCTGACGGTCCGCGCCTGCGCGAAGACTGGGAGCTACCCCAGTATGCTCCTCTGAAGGTTGAGGTGGTTTCCGCTCCCAAGAAGCACCAAGCTGTGGAAGCCATCCATGCTGCATACAAGATAGTCAAGAAACTCCGCGGGGCCCGCAAAGCCTTCGCCATACCTGCCAAGAATACCCAGAAGCCCTCAATCAAGGAGAGGCTCCGGTTCCCAGTCTTTCAGCGCCTTCGTTTCCCCTACTATGAGGATACCAGGATCGGAGATGCTAATTACAGCGCCTCGGAAAAGAAAGTGGAAGTCACACCTCCTTCGGTCTTTGATCGGCTCACTTTCCCTCCTCTCAAACCCAACACCAAGAATATGAAAGCCAAGGGGAAGGCTGCTCAGGTTCGGAAGCCCAAAAATGCTTCTGAGCCTCAGCAGGAAGGCGCCATATCCCCGAAGGAAAACAAAAGGAGGAAGAAAGCCTCCGAGATATCTGATATTGTGTCATACATGACGCAAGCCCCAGGAAAGAAGGTCCGCGTGCCCAAGAAAAGAAAGGGTGCAGGATCTGCGTCTGTTTACCATGTTCATGCTGGTGTCGATCATGATGATGACCTCACTGAAGTTCACATGGTTGGAACTGGCTCTCAGGAACCCCCACAGTCCGAGAGCATACCAGTTGAAACCCGGAGCCAGAAAAGCAAAGCTTCTGCCTCCGCCCCACCAAAGAAAAACAATCGTCCCCGGATTCCCGAGCCCATTACAGAAGAAAGGGTCAACCAAGCCAGCGATCACTCTGCTGGTGAGGAGGAAGATAGGGGAGAAAACCCCGGTTCGAACAGAGATGAAGCCTCTGATGGAAGTGCAGACGAGGAAAATGAAGTCCTTGGAGAAGTTGCCCAGCTCCGCAAGGAGCTGGAAGAAAAAGACAAGAAGTTGAAACAGTTGCAAGTCGACAATGTCCGCATAGCTGAAGCCTGTGCGGAGATCCAGAAATACATGGCCAAGAAAGGAGCATGGCCAAACCCAAACCCAGTCACTTCAAAGCAAGGAAGCGCCCGACACTCAGTGCCCGAGCGCAAGAAGAAAAGAAAGAACAGATCCAGTCGTGACTCAAGCGAAACCTCTGATGAGGGGTCATATGGTAAAAAGAATGCTTCCAAGGTCGATCCAATTGACCTCATGGAAGAAATGAGAAAGCAGATGGAACAAAAATTCCAATACTTGGGAGTTGACGGACCTCAATTCCCCAATAACTTCACAGGAAGACCATATCCTGAGAGGTTTGACAGGGTTGAATACCCAAGGGGTTATGTTGTGCCAAAATTCAAGCCGTTTGAAGGAGTCGGCAGTAAAGTGACTCCCGACCAACATTTGTCTCACTTTCTGACATCCTGTGGAGACACTACCAGAAGACAAGAATGGCTGTTAAGGCAATTCCCCCAAAGCTTAACGGGAGTAGCCTTTGAATGGTATGCCTCGCTGGAGGAAAACAGTATCAAGAACTGGAAAGAAATGGTCGCCGCTTTTAAGACCCGATTCAGAGTCACACCTCGTCGTGTCACTTTGACCAGTTTGGTCAACACTAAACAAAACAAAGGAGAAACTGCCTCGGACTTTGTCGCGAGGTGGAAAAACATGTACACGCGATGCCAGTCAAACATCTCTGAGAAGGAGGCGGTCCGCATGCTCATGAATGGGATCCGTCCACCTATGAAAGTGCTCCTGGCAGGACATAACGTTGCCACTTTTGAGGGCTTAGTGACTAAAATCATTGAGTTCGAAGGGATGGAGGATGACATCAACCTGATGTATGCTCTCCCCAAGGAAAGGCCAAAGAAAGCTGAAAGCAAAACCGTGAAAACAAAAGCGGCCAGCAATCAAGTCGAAGGCACGAGTGGTGTACAATGGGGAGAAAGTGATGAAGAAAAAGACGGGACTTCACAAGCCCGTGCCCCAAGACCGACTTTGAAAGAGTTACAAAACAAACCATACTCTTTCAAAAAAGAGAAAACCAAAAAGTTGTTCCAGCAAGCAATGAAGGTGCTGGAAATACGACTCCCGAGGTGCAAAAGGCCCGAGGAAGAGAACAAAGTCAATCACCCGAACTATTGCCCATACCACCGTGTATTGGGTCATAGCATAGAAGACTGTTATGTCTTCAAGGACTGGATCGAGAAAAGAATCCAGGAGGGAGCGATTCCACTCCATGATGACGCTAGGCAGGAGCCGACACCTCATGCTGGGCCAACCAGAACCCCAGTTGCCAGTGCGAATCGCGTCTCTGCTTGCTCTGACGGCAGACCACCCACCACTTGGAGTGTAAGCCTCAACAAGAGCACCAAAAAGAAGTTGAAGGTGCTTCAAGCTGAACCCAGGCTCAGATGGAAGAATGCCATCACCCCCATCGTGCCAAGAAACGTTGTCATACCAATGAGATTGCCTCCCAAACCGAGACGTGGTTATGTCCCGGTAGCACGATCGAACAACAACAGACCGTTCTGGAGGAAAGTTGCGTCTCAGGAGATCGAAGAACAATATATTCAAGGAAGACCAAGGCAAGCCACCCTGGCTGACTTTCTGTCCCCCAGGGATTTTACCAAAATTACTGGTAAGGCTTGGAAAGATGTGACAGAAAGAAAGGAACGTGAGAATGCGGAATCTGAAGAGTTCTGGACGGCTTCATGTCGTCACATTTCCAGCAATGATCAGGGGAATGAGGATCCCTCTGATAAGAAGGCATCTCAGTCAACCCCTGACCAGTCAAGTCAGCAAGCCCAAGAAACATCGACACCCTCCGCGGCTGTGCAGTACAGTCAAATGGGGTCATCATCGTCTCGAGGAACACAAACCGAGACCACCCCTGCCAAGACCAAGAAAACCCACAGGGGCCGCAGAAACAGAAAATCTAGCACTCGGGCAAATACGCCTGGAGAATCTTCCGGGTACCAAGGTCCCGGGGCTCCGGATTCAGAGCTAATGATCCTTCCAGTAACCGTCAATGGGCAAGAAAGAAGGGTATATGTGGAAATTCCCAGAGAATGTCAAAGTAAAGACGGCGGTTTAAACCTAAACAATTTGGGTTTCAACTTGCTTGTGGAGGACAAAGCAGGACAACCTGAACTCCCTCCTTCTGTGATACAGACTCTAGCCCAGCACGTGTCTGGTCTAATGAGTGAAGCCATAAATGCGACAAAGCTTAGGAGAGAAAGGGAGACAGCGGCAGCCAAAATGGCAACCACTTCAACCAAAACTCCAGCTAAAACTTCAGGGCCGGAAGAATGCTACTTCGAAGATGAATATTCATGGCCTGGTTCCAGTCCTCCCCGTGATGACATGGATAACAACTATGACTTTGATTGTCACTTCAGTAGTGACGAAGAAAGAGGTGGTGGTGCCGCCGGTGCATGCTGCAATGTCTTCGCGACCTCTGATACTGAGGATGAAGGAGATGGCAATGAAAATTATGATGATTTCTATGAAAATGCCGAAAATGATGCAGTCCGACCATCTGAAGAAACGGAGGTGGAAGATAAACATGTGACGGAAGAAACAGCTGTTGCGACTCCGTCATCACTTTTAAGAGGTGAGGGGTCGACCACAAGAAATGGTGTCTTTTACCAGGAGGTAGAGCCTCGCGGACTCCCCACCCGGCAAAGGATGAATATGTTTCTAAGAGCACGGAAATAGTGGCGAGAATTGGCCACTTGGTACCGCACGGTTATATTTCACCCCAAGCTAGAAACGGAAATTTTGGCGGATCCCATGTGGTGGGTCCACGAATTGATGAAAGGAGATGATATCGATCAGTTGCTGGCCGCATGGCTGGTTGGCAAATATCAACTGAAAGTGTCACTCAAGAAACCTCAAAGCACGGAGACTACAGAAACCTGCCGGCATCTAAGTGCTTCTGATGAATCCGAGGTAGAAAATGATAGTGATTCCGAAAGGATCATAATTCAAACCTCTGCTCTCAATTTCAATGACAACTCTGACGATGAGTCGCCACCAGAAGTGACATTCGAAGCGGTGTCTGATTACATCGACTTCTTAATGGACTTGAAAGTCCAAGACTTTGACCTATTCCAAGACGAACTGAAAGTGGATGAAGCCATAGATAATGCCACTGACTTGGATCGTGATGGTATCGAGCATTTGGCCGTGAAAAAGGTGGCCGCTGATATCATTGTGAACAATGGATGGGATAAAATAGGCGTGAGTGCGGTCAGTGCCATGACTAACGACCAGATCGCCTACGAGCATGCCAAGGTATTGGATGCACGTGAGAAACCACAACAAGAGACTCCGTTTTTCGAAGGAGGCCTAGGCCGGTGGTTGCGTCCTAAGCCCGGTGATAATGGATGCTCCACCCGAGAAGAGTTGATTGATGCATATGTCCAGTACCTCAAGAGCTTGAAAATGATAGCCCCTGAAGAGTTTCACAACATGTTGAATCCAGAAGACTCCTCCGAGTTGGAAGGCTATGAAAAGGAGGCTATCGCAAGAATGTTCAAAGAAGAGGCTGAAGGTACTGGCCTTGAAGAAGGCGAAATCACCCCAGAACCCAGTTCCCCGGAAGCCAATCAGGAGCCATGGATGTACGGCTATAGGCAGCACCTAAGGGAAGTAAGAACTGGAAGACCGATGGTGGAAACCTCCAACCAAGTAGAGACAAGCCAACAAAGATCGCCAGAACAACCACACGACTCTTGGCAATACGAACATGATGAAATGGTAGAGTTCTATGTCTCCTACCTCAAGGATTTAAGGGTCTCTGATCCCAGAACCTTCAAATATGTTATGGATCCTGTGCACTCAATGTTTGCTAGTGAATTTGTTGAGGATTTTGAAAGAGAAGCTGTTGAGATAGTACGGAAGGAGTTGAGAAATGGAAAGACTCCTGCGTACGTATCCGATTCAGACAATGATGATGACGCGCCCTCAGCATCTTGCCGTCATATTACTGCCGATGATGACAGCGATGATGAAAAGGATAAAGGTGAATCATCAAACAATGAGCCACAAGCGCCACCGCCACAAGAAAGAGCTGGCTCTAGGCGGAATCCCAGGCGAAGACCCGGTGAGCTCGGTCCCAATGATGTAGACCCAAATGCGCGTATATTTTTCACAGGAGGGCCCAACTCCTCAGAGCCCATTCTAAATCTAACCCCTGCGCTCGAAAACCTCACTATACATCAATCGGCTGGGGTAGTTGCGTACCTCAGTCATCTGAAACAAAATGATCCAGGATTCATCGACATGATATCGGATAACACCGAAAATGCTGAAGTATGGGGCAGTTTCATGGAACACCCCGAACATGATCCTGACCGAGCCCGGAGAAGGAGGCGGGAGAAATTTATAAGAAAACACCCAGCTGAGGCCGCCCGTATGAGAGAGGTAGCCGCCACTTTCCACAGAATCGTGACTTCTGTTGCGAGTGATGATGACAGCGACGACGATAATTCAGGTGCCGGTCCTTCCGGGTTTTCACACCACATCAGCATCAATTGGGACAATGATTCGGACTCTGAAAGCGAATCTCATGAACCATCCCATCCTCTGAACGAAACTCCTGCTACCTCGACAGAAGATACAAGGCGTCAGAGTGCTGAACTGCACAGATACTTGCAAAATTTGAGGAGAAGGGAAGCTTCTTTCTTCAGATTCGCGAACACCAATCTCCAGATGATAATGCGGTATTTGGAATACCCTTACAACGACCCGAGTCCTATTTGGGTCAGAAATCGCGAATATTTTGTGCGAAGTCAGCCTGTTGAAGCCGCATTGGTGTGGCAGATTGCCGAAACCGCAAGGCACATCTTCACATCAAACGCACCAAGCGACGAACCCAACACTGCTACGGCTTCTTGTCATAAAACTTCTCACGACGGGGAAGAAAGCGATAGCAGTGAGGAAGAGCAAGGAACAGGTTCCGGGAACGATACTACCGGAGAAACTTCACAGAATGAAAGCATTCCCAATCCTAGAACACCTAATCCCGGAGCTCCCACCTCCAGCAGCGGATACTCAAGAGTAAGTGTGTTCTATACCGGGGATCGCGACTCGACTGACCCGCCACTGCGTGTATACTATGATGAAGACCCTGGCTCTGTATGCCCATTGGAAGATGTCTCGGACGCCTTTGAAGGCCTCTCCATGAATCAAACTATTGATACCTTCTCATACCTCAACCACTTAATTCGGGATGACCCAGAATTCCTGGATATAGTGGAAAGTCATACCCAAATTTTCACTCGTTGCTTGGAGCACCCACATCGTGAACCCAATCCAGCCTGGAGAAGAAGGCGAGAAAGGTTTATAAGAGACCATCCCGCCGAAGCCGCTCGGATTAGAGAGGTAGTTGAGATTTTCGACAACATAAGGCATCCTACTCCATCCAGTGGTGATAACAGTGACGGAAGGAACTCAACCAATACCTCTGGCAATTCTCGCCACATCAGCACCAACTCAAACCGAGAAGGTAGCCCAGCTTCCGATCAGACTGAGTCAGCAAGTCAGCCGGATCCTACAGTTGAGGAAATGGCAGCACGAGCGAGAGTCGAAAGGCACAGAATGGTTAACTTGGATAATTATCTACGAAACCTGATGAGCACCAAACTCGCGTTTGTCCGATTTGCAGCAGCACATTTTCCAATGCTCCTGAGACACATAGAGTATCCCATGGTTGACCCTGACCCCACGTGGAGAACGGATCGCGAAAGGTTCATACGCAGTCACCCTGTCGAGGCTACTCGCATGCGAGAGGTTGCAGAAACCACTCGACGCATATTTGGGTTGGATGACAACAATAATTTTGACCCTAATATTTCTGGTACCTCCTTTTATACCGGTACCAGCCCAAACGGAGGAAATGCTCCTAACCCGAACCGAAATCAACCACGCAGGTCAACCAACCCCTTGGTGGAAGAAACAGTGGACCTTACAGGAATCACCAGACGTCAAGGCATCGACCTACACGCATATCTCCAGGATCTGAGGAATAGTGAGCCAGCATTCTTCCGGTTCGCAACACAAAATTTTCAAACGCTCATGCGATACTTGGAATATCCCATCACGGATCCTGATCCTACATGGAGAAGGAGTCGTGAAAGATTTGTGCGCAATCATCCTACCGAAGCCATTCGCATGCGAGAAGTAGCCGAAGCCGCCCAGCACATTTTCAGGCCTAATGATGACAACAACCCTGGAGTCGGTCCCTCCGAATCATCTCGGTACATCAGCAGTGATGAACCTGAGAGCCCCAGAGAAAGGAAATCCAGCCGTCGTGCAGCTAAGATAGCAGAGTGGACGGACGATGATGAACCTTCTCCCAAGTCTCGGGGCAAGTCCAAAGAAAAGAAAGCCCATAGGAAGAATGCACGTATGTCGGTCCGGCCACAACCCGAATGGACTGAAATATTTCCCGAAGGATTAGCGACTCTTATAGCCGCCACCGAAGGGAAGACAACAAGTGAACTCTTGCGAGAACTACAACTAACTGACGAGGAGGACGTTCTCTACCTCTCTGAAGAAAATGAGTTCCCGGAAGAAGAAGGCACAACCAAACCTCTCTTGGTTTACCAGAGAAGAAACAAGAAGAACCAAAAGAAGAACAAGGCATCAAAAGGTGAATCCTCTCGGAATGTTAGTTCTTGCTACCGAATCACCTGTGAAGATGCAAGTGATGATCAAGAGGAGGGATCCGAAATACCTCAACCACAGCCAGACTCACCTCCACCGCAGTCTGGAGATGCTCAGTCTCAGCCTGCTGCACCTGAAACACCGCGGCCACAGCACGAAATGCCGCCACCCCAACCCGAAACTTCTCAACCACAATCAACAACTCCTGGCCCGCGCTCTGAAAACCCCCAGTCACAACAGGGGGCAAGATACGGTTCAGATGAAGAAGATGACGGAATCCAGTACGATTACGAGTTCGTATTGGATCCCGAATACCAAGTAAACCCAGCGGATCTAGAAGGACAGCAAGTCAGAAGAGTAAATCTCGACATACACATCTCTAATATCCTTGGTCATCCTGAGCTTGCCTTGGAAGACTTGAGCGAAATTGTGCGCCAGTTGGTCAACCAAACAAGGGAAGCTATAATCATGGAAGGAGAGGACGCCCGCCAAGGACAGGGGGCAGCTGAAACTCCATCCACCAGCCAGCCAAATGACATAACTCCATCTCCCAATCCTCCTCAAGAAGGGGAAGAAAAAGAGGAAGAAGATCAAGAATCCGCGTCCTGCAGAGTCATATACATTTCTGATGATTCATGCACTGAGGAATCCGAAAGAGAAGAGTTTTCAGATGAGAACTATGAACATGACTTGTCAGATCCGATTGGGTGGACAGGACATCTGATAAAAAATGTAGAAAAATCAGGTGAACAAGTCGGGTGGCGAGGCAGTGATGAAGAACTCGAACCCGAACATCCACACTTGACCAGTCTTCGGCCATTCATACTCGACCCATGGCCCACAACTCGTCAACCAACAACGGTAAGACAAGAAAGCGAAATTCGGACTGCCCCACTGCCCTGGGTAGAAAGAATGAGGTGGAATAGGTCTCGCCGAGAAATATGCAACTTGGAATATGGCCGAGTCAGGAGACTGGTATACCCAAGTCAGCCTGAAAAGAAAGAGACTGAGAAAGAGCTTCTCCAACAGTTCCTCCAATCTCCAGTCACAGAAGGAGTGGAGGGTCATGAACCATCTCCTCATTACCCTGTTCCGACAGGATGGGTTCGACACTACATAAATGAAGAATTCCACCGGTACTATGACCCCGCCATATGGGAGAACATCCAAAAAGATACCTTGCCAGAGGCACGAAAATTCAAGAACGCCTCAAAGAGAATTGAAACTTCTCGCTTCATCACTGTCTCAGAACCAGACTCGGAAGGTGAAGGAAAGTCTCCGGACAGACGCTCTTTTAGCCCAGATAGGCCTGTTCCAATCAGACCTGAAAGCAGGAGAGCGCATTACCCTCTCCGAGCGAACAGCTCACGACATGAAGCCGTCTCGATGCCAGATGAACAACAATGCACGAGACCTGAAGAAGGCGGCCCTGCCACTCGTACTCGATCGCGGCAAGCACAACCAAACCCTGTCCCGGCCCATGGACAGGGGGCATTGCAACCAGACCCGGTTAATGACCGAAACGAAATGGCAAGGATTCAAAGGAGACTTAGTATTTTGCAAAATGCCCTTGCTAATGTACTCAGACAAAATGACATCATCCTTGAGTTCTTCCGCACACTGCAAGCGACAAGTGTAGGGGAATGGGCTGACAACCGAAGATCACTCATGGAAATAGAGCGCAAGTTGGCTCACGTTATGGAAGGGCAACGCCTCGAGGCTAAAACCCGGAGGAAAGAACGGCGGAAACAAGACAAGGAAGAAAAGCCAACTGAAGCACAACTCCCTCCTAGGAGGAGAGAAGTAGGCATTTCTATCCAAGAAGGTCGACAACCCACAGTCAAAACTAACAAGTCCGTCGGCAAAGGCAAAGCACCAATGCCAGCTGCGGAAAAGAAAAAGAAGCGTGACAAAGTTCAAACTTACCCTCCATCCGGTGGTTCAAATGGCAACAAGATGGAGAAAGGTGAAAGCTCGCGTAGCCGACCCTCTAAAAGCGAAACTAGCACCGCGAAAGATGGGCCTCCCCGTAAAGGGAGGTACTACATCGATGTAAAGATGCGCCGGATAGAGGAACCCTCCTCTGGAGGTGAAAAGATACCAAAATGGATTCATGTCCATGGTCAACTTCAAAGAAATAAAAAGAAGACTTCTGCACCGGCTGCATTGCCTCTATCTGGAGAAACAAAGCCCGACAAACCAAAAAAGAGCACTCCACAAAAACACCAGCATGTCGTGGAACGAGCCCATAGACCAAAGAAACCCAAAGAATGCGAAAAGTATTGTGAGCATCACGAAGAATGGGGCCACACCAGAAATGAATGCTTAGTCTGGCCCACTGATGGTGACAGCACCTCGGACGAAGAAACAGAAAAAGAAGAATGCCACGTCACAACCTGGTACCTGGACTCTGAAAATTCAGAAGAGGAAGAATCCGAAAAGTCAGACTATGACAGCCTGGAGGAAGAACCAACTGTAATGGTGACTCACCCCGTAACAATCATGCCTTTTGGGAGTGATTCTGATGAAAATGAGACCGAGGAGGAAGAAGAAATCATGTCGTCTTTCCCAAGTCGACTGAACCCAGCACCCCGACAAGATCAAGCCAAAGCCCAACAAAAACAAAAGGGACAATGCAATGTCAGCTTGAGGTCTGGTACCAGAATACCTGAAAGGCAACCCCCAAGGGAAGTCCCTCATAACAGGCGAAATACTCTGGAAGAAATAGTCACTGAAGGAGACGCGAGGTCAAACGGCGGCAGGCCCAGAATGACCGTAGGTGATTACAACGTGGTAGCACACCTGCGCAAAATACCGGCCTTGCTAAGTGTCTTTGATACCCTCATGGTGTCACAAGAGCTTCGTGAGTCTCTCATCTATGCCTTACAAAATCCCGCCAGCTTCCAAGCATACTTTGCTCAAGAAGCCCGAGAGGAAGTAGCACAAATCGAGCCAGAACCACACATCACTTTCACTGATGATGATCTGATGACCGGAACAGCAGACCACAACAGGCCTCTCTACACCACCGGCATCATATACGGCAAAAAGATCAACAAGATTCTGGTCGACCCAGGGTCTTCTATCAGCATCATGCCATTGAAAACCTTGGTTCAGCTCTCCCTCAGCATCAGGGAAACTAAGAAAGATAAAATCCGGATTCATGGGTTCAATCATCAATACCAAAAGGCCTTGGGATCTACCATCATTGACATAGATTTTGGTGAAATTGTCACGCCTGTGAAATTCTTTATCATAGAGGCTGACACCACTTATAAGGCACTATTAGGGAGACCATGGCTTCACGAAAACGGCTTAGTCCCCTCCACTCTACATCAATGTGTCAAGTTCACTCGCGATGGCAGACAGTGTGTAATCAAAGGTGACGACCGGCCTTTTGAGGCACATGAAGCTGAACTGGATGATGCAAAATATTATCAACCCAGGATTGAACAGGGGGCAGCACCCACAAAGAATGCCTCTTCGTCAGACGCTGTCAGAGAGGCGGTGAAGAGGGTGGTACTCAAGGCAGCCATCAAGGCGCAAACAACCCAAATGTTGTGGGGAAGTGATAGTGAGCCAGAATCTTCTGAAAAAGCTGAAGATGATGTCCATACCCCAGTTCGCCCATGTAAAGACTCAGGAAGCGAAGGAGAAGGTCAAAGCTCTTTAGCTGTGGAGTTCATGCCCATGGAACATTGCAAGGATCTCACTCCTCGCGAGAGAGAGAGAATCTCTAAGCTGAAAACATTCACCGTCCCACCAAAAATCGAAGAAGTGGAACACGGGACTGTGATCCACCCTAGCATTCACTTTGTCAAAATAGGAGAAGTTGACCCAGAGAATGGCCAAACTCCTTCCGAGGATTGCAAACGATGGCTAGAAGAAAGTGAAAGTGAAACCAAAATGCCTCCCAAGTTACAAAGAAATACCGATGCTCGCTTGAAGGACCTGTTCCAACGGACTCATTGCTTGGAGCCAGTCTCTAAAAAACGGGTCGAAATGTTTCAAAAGCTCTGGAGCGGTGACTTAAACGAAGTGACCAAACTCAATGGAAAGACTTCCAACACCCGGGGCCTTGGTTTCGATACACAACCAGGAACATCAAGACCCAAAACATTCAAAAATACTCAAGTGCACACAAGCCGACACATCTCCTCCACAGAGACATGGAGAAGAAGTGGCTCCAGGAGACAGGCATCCAATGAGATAACGATGTTTGATGTGCTTCAAAGACGTTTCCAAGAGATGGTTCGCTCGCAACAAAATGTTGAGCGCTCCATGGAACGTCTGATTGCACGAAACCAAGATCTTAGTCGGCAGATAGCAACAAAAGAACAAGAGAATCAAACATGCCGAGAGAAGATAAAGGAACTCCAACGGCGAGTCAGCAGACTATGTCAGGAGATAACCCGACTCCAGGACGCTGGTGAAAGAGTCAAGGATAGCATAATTCTGGTATCTCAAAAGAGCTTGTCTTACCAAAAAGAAATAGAGACACTCAGCCGAGTGGTAAGGGAGACCAAAGAAGCCCTCGTCTCTGCTAAAAATCAAGCCCAATCGGAAGATGCTCAGTTGCACACATGCCACAGGGTCACTATATCCGACATGCTAGAAGAAAAGAATGAGAATCCTGAAGCTAGCAATGAGAAAGATGGTCCTGACGAAGGCTTGCCAATACAAGAGGTGATCTCAATTGAAGAAATGAAAGAATGTTTTCAAGATGTTCTTCAGAGTCTGATTCAGTCCCATAAAAGGCTCGAGTGCGAAATGTCCCGCCTTGTAGTCGAAAAGTCAGACCTACGCGCCCAACTAGAAAGGCTGTGGGAGAGGTACCAGGAAGAAAGGAAAGTTTCTCAGAGAAGAGAACAACATCATGTATACCAAATCCTCACCTTAGAACGATTGAGGCAAGAAACAGCCAATAGTCTGGGGAAAGAGTACAAGATAAACGACAAACTCCGAGAAAAATGTCGGCGAAGTGCACAAGGCGAGACCGCCTGTCAACAAGAGATCCTCAAATTGCAGGATCAAATGTCGCATCATTGGGCAGAAGGTCGAAGTGGCAGATATCAAAAAGAGAAATCTCACTCCTATACAAAGAAAGCAGAAACAGAAGAGCCACATGATAGGAACCAAGGCTCACACTCCGGTAGGTCTCGATACAAGGGAGCCAGAAATCAAGGGCATACCTGTCATCGGGTCACCATAACGGAAGTCGAGGGGGAAGAAGAAACCCTCGAGGTTGAACCTGAAATATCAGAAGGCGAACAGTTTATCTTAGCTGTCAAGAATGCCCCGAAAGAATTGGAAGAAGGAGGCCAAAACACCATTGATGAACTCAAGTCAGTAAATCTGGGCACCGAGGAAGATCCTCGACCTACCTTTATCAGTACCTCTCTCAACCCAGACATTGAAGGAAAACTGACGGAGCTCCTGAAAGAATATCGGGACTGCTTTGCTTGGAGCTACAGTGAAATGCCAGGGCTAGACCCCGCTGTAGCTGTTCATAAGTTGAAAATAGATCCAGGAGTCAAGCCTGTAAAGCAAGGTCCTCGGAGAATGAGGGTTGAACTTGAAGAAAAAGTGATTGCTGAAGTCAAGAAATTGATCAACGCCGGCTTCATAAGAGAAGAAGAAACTCCTGATTGGGTCGCCAACATTGTCCCAGTTAAGAAAAAGAATGGACAAATCCGGGTCTGTGTGGATTTTCGAGACCTGAACAAAGCGTGCCCAAAAGATGATTTTCCTCTACCTGTGACAGAAATCATAGTGGATCATACTTCCTCCTATGTGGTATACTCATTTGTAGATGGACATTCCGGGTATAACCAAATCAAGATGGATGAAAGTGATCAAAAACACACGGCTTTTCGCACACCGATTGGCATCTTCTGCTACAAAGTAATGCCCTTTGGGTTGAAGAATGCAGGTGCCACATATCAAAGAGCCATGACCAAGATCTTCGATGACCTGATACATAAAGTCGTGGAGTGCTATGTTGATGATTTGGTGGTGAAATCTCACTCATACGAAGAGCATTTAGCCAACCTCAGGCTAATGTTCGACCGTATGAGAGCTCACACGTTGAAACTCAATCCCTTGAAGTGTGCCTTCATGGTCTCTTCTGGCAAATTTCTCGGTTTCGTAGTGCGACATCGGGGCATAGAAATTGATCCGGAGAAAATCAGAGCTATCCAGGAGTTGCCGCCTCCTAAAACACTCAAACAGCTCAGATCCTTACAAGGGCGATTGGCGTACATCAGAAGATTTATCGCCAACCTTTCAGGCAAAATCAAACCTTTCACTCGACTCACCAAGAAAGATGTACCATTCAAATGGGATGATGAATGTCAGAAGGCGTTCGAAGATATTAAGCAATACCTATTAAAACCACCAGTTTTGGCAGCACCTATTCCAGGGAAGTCTCTCATCCTATACACCACAGTATTGGATGGATCTCTAGGAGCACTGTTGGCCCAAGAAAATGAGGAAGGAAAGGAAAATGCCCTCTACTACCTCAGTCGAATGCTAGTCGGAGCAGAACATGCCTATACCCCAATCGAAAAACATTGTCTAGCCCTTGTCTTTGCAATCAAGAAACTCAGACATTATATGCTAGCGCACAAGGTCACATTGATCTCCAAAACTGACCCCCTGAAATACCTCATGACTCGACCCATGCTCACAGGCCGATTAGCAAGATGGGCGGTCGCATTAATGGAATTCGACATAACCTATGCACCTCAAAAGGCGATCAAAGGGCAGGCGTTAGCCGATTTCTTGGCCGCCCATCCCATACCGGATGACTCCCCGCTAGCATGCGACTTTCCAGATGAAGAATCCTTACATACAGACAACCAAGAAGAATATTGGAAGATGTATTTCGATGGTTCTTCTTCTATCCAACCAGCCATGAAACCAGATTTACCCAAACGACAAGCCGGAGTGGGCCTGATCTTTGTCACACCTGAGAAGGGCATCATCAGATATGCCCTGAGTTTGACAGAACCACGCACCAACAACGAAGCCGAATATGAAGCCCTCATCGCGGGACTTGAAATGGCTCTAGATATGGGTGTTGAAAAGATGAAAGTTTTTGGCGATTCCCAGTTGATACTCAGTCAGTTGGAGGGACAGTTCAAAATACGAAAACCAGAATTGGTAAAATATCATGAAAAGGCTCTCGAGCTTATGGCCAAGTTCACTGATATTATACTAGAGAAAGTGCCTAGGTCTTTGAATGGAAAGGCCGACGCTTTGGCTCGCCTAGCCAATGAACTCAGTGACCCCGACCAAGACGAGATTCAAATCTTGGTTCATAGAAGAAGGGCGCTCTCTCCCTGCTTCCCGAAACTTATGGAAGAAAATGAAGAAAGCGCACTGTTCATGGAGGTAGCAGCTTGGGAAGAGGAAACCATACAAGAATGGGGAGAAGTCACTCAAGCCATGACTATCGAAGATACTGAAGACGAAGACTGGAGAAAACCCTTTCTCGAGTTCTTCCAACGAGGGAAACTTCCCTTAAACAAAGGACTCAGAGAACAGATCAGAAAAAGGGCTCTAAGATATGTGTATGTCAACAATACTCTATATTGGAGGTCATATGATGGCGCATGGTTAAGATGCATCACCAGAAATGAAGGCAACCAAGTCATGAAGGAAATACATTCCGGGGCATGCGGATCCCATCAGTCGGGTTCCAGAATGCGAGTCCACATCAAATTGTTGGGCTATTACTGGCCCACAATGATTGCTGATTGTGAAAACTTCTCCAGACAATGTCACATGTGCCAAATACATGGAGACTTCATACACCAGCATCCGAATGCGTTACACCCGACTGTGGTGTCATGGCCTTTCGAGATATGGGGAACGGACATCATAGGTCCCATTGACCCTCCAGCCTCGAATGGGCACCGCTTCATCTTAGCAGCAACTGATTATTTCTCGAAATGGGCCGAAGCCCGATCATATAGAGAAGTCAAGGCCTCCGATGTAGTGAAATTTTTCACTACAAACATCCTCTACAGATATGGCACCCCCAGGAAGATCATCTCCGACAACGGGACCGCCTTCAAGAATACCAGAATCGATGAATTCACCAAGAAACACAATATCGAGTGGAGATATTCCTCTGTGTATAACCCCAGAGCCAATGGCTTGGCCGAGGCGTTCAACAAGACATTGATCAAAATCCTCCGAAAGGCGGTCGGGGATAATCAGAAAGATTGGCACAACAAACTGTCAGAAGCATTGTGGGCGTATAGGATCACACATCGAACTCCTACTCAAGCCACGCCCTACTCTCTAGTATACGGGACCGAAGCGGTTCTCCCCATTGAGATCGAGTTACCCTCATTGAGAGTGGCTATGGCCTCAGAAATCCCCATGACCAAACAGATGCAGCTCAGATTTCAAGAGTTGGACGGAATGGATGAAAGAAGACTCATTGCACAACAGAACCTAGAGTTATATCAAGCTCGAATGACGCGGGCCTATGAAAAGCTTGCAAGACCAAGAGCGTTCAAGAAAGGTGAGTTGGTGTTGGCATTAAGGCGACCAATCACTGGCCGGCACCATGGCCCAAAGTTCGCACCAAATTGGGAAGGTCCCTTCATAGTCGACCAAGTCTATGATGGAGGAGCCTATCTCCTGGCCACAGAGAACGGAGAACACCCACTACCAGTCCTAAATGGAAGATACCTCAAGAAATATTACAGCCAAAATCAACTCCCGGAATACACAAAGCCTCGACGGCACCCAGACAAAGACTTCATTGCCAACTGGGCCGAAGCCCACGAGGAAATGACACAACTGTTCTCACAACTGTGAAACGCAAAATTGGTGAAACTTACCGGTGAAATTTACCAAACAAAGACTCCATGTTGAGGGAGCCTGTGTGGTTCCTGAATACGTGGAGCATGGTGAAACTTACCCCTAAAATCCGCTTAATGAAGGAGCCTGTGTGGCCCCCGAAAGCGAAAGGGGTATTTTATGACGCTAAAACCTGTGTGGAAAGCTGAAAATACCTAGACCACTCCCCATGAAGCCTATCTGAGGGCGTGAGTCTAAAATCCCAACCTGTGTTGAGGAAGATTATGTGGCTTCCGAATACACTGGTTGCAAACATTTACCCAATACAACTCCCTAATCCGCTTTATGAAAGAACCTGCGTGGTTCCCGAAAGCGAAAAGGTACTTGAGGAGGCTCAAACCTGTGTGGTAGCTGAAAGTACCGAGGACACGTCCCATGAAGCATATCTGAGGGCGTGAGCCTCACCAACCCACCATGTTCCCTAGTAAGGTAGGGATCTTAAAAAGGCGATTTGTCTCATGGCCCCATAAGTCGACCTTTACACCTAACAATATATCCAAACGACAAAATCCTACGGTTCACGCTTAAGCTGTACCTCAAACAGCCATATATCCATATATCCAAATAACAACAAAATCCTACGGTTCATGCCTAAGCTGTACCTCAAACAGCCATATATCCCTATAACAATAACAACCCCACGGTTCATGATCAAGGTTGTACCTCAAACAACTATACCCATATGCATATTTTATAACATATGCATATATCCAAACAACAACACCACGGTTCATGCCTAAGCTGTACCTCAAACAGCCACATATCCCTATAATAATATACCACGGTTCATGTTTAAAGCTATACCTCAAATAGCTATACGTGTGCGTATATCCTCATAACATACGCATACATCCAGATAACAGTCCCACCAGCTATGCTTAAGACTTACCTCAAACAACTATACTTACATGTATATTTCATGATATATGTATAGATTCAAACAACAATACCACGGTTCATGCTTAAAGCTATACCTCAAATAGCTATACGTATCCACATATCCTCATGGCATATGTGAGTATCCTGACAATAAACCTCCGGGCCATGTCTAAAACCATACCCCAAATAGCCATATGTGTGTGCATATCCTCATGATGTGTACGTATATTCAAACAACAAGTCCCACGGGCTATGTCCTACCCCCCAAACACCTATACATGTATGCACATTCTCAGAGCATATGTGTGTATTCAAGTAACAATCTCACGGTTCATGCCTAAAGCTATACCTCAAATAGCTATATGAGCACGCACATTCCTATAATGCGTGCAAATGACAAATCCCACCAGCTGTGTTTAAGACTATGCCTCAAATTGATATACATATACGTATCCGTATAACGCATACACATATCCAAACAACGACCTTATGAACTGTACTCCAGTTATAATCCAAAAAGACCCCATATGCCTGAAATATATCCAAGCTATATTCTTGCAATTCACCTTAAGGCAGATATATCATTATCCAAACAAACAAGCCATAATCAATAAACAAAAGATCCAGTAACAAGAACAAACAGTCAATCAAACGACCGAAACAACAAACAACGTTACCAAAATAGAAAAAGTGAAAAGAGGATGCCTACGCAGGGGGCAGGGCCATATTCCCTGCCAACTTGTTAACAGCATCGAACAATGATTGGAGCATCACCTCTATAACCTCCAAACGAGCGTGCAACTCCCCAAGCTGCTGGTCCAATGGAACCTGAGCCGCTGGAGGATCTCCAATGGCGGACCCGTCATCTGAAGGAGGAGAAGCTTCTCTTATTGGACTATATTGGTTCACAGCAGCATTTTCCTGCAAAATATAGCCATTGATCAAATGGTTGGGGTCAGGTGCCAAATGACCGTCCTGATCACCAACCCACCCAAAAGAAGGCAAGACATCCAGGAGATTGCGGCAGTACACCATGTCCCTCTCGGATACAGGTCTTCCCCACAACATATCAGGCATTGGGATCTGGGCTCGATGCATTAAAGCCGTTATGAGATGACCGTAAGGTAAACACCCGCTTGTGAACCTTACAGTTTGATGCATGTGCTGAAGTATCAAACTAGCCAAATCAGGCTTGTCACGTCTGCGAATAAGCGGACGAAGATAAAACAAACCCCCTGGCCGAGAAAGATTGGCCAAACTTCCTTGAGGAAAGAGAATCTGAGTCACAACTAAGAAAAGAGCCCTGCAAACAAATTCAGCATACTTAGCAATGCTCAAGCAAAAGAAAGATGAAAAATTCAAACACACCTGTGAAGCGCGGGTAAATGCTCGGTGGATACAACCTCAGCACCTCTCTCATAAGGATGAGCTTTGAACCAACGACGACAAGCGCCAAAGGTCCCAAAACCCTGAGGCCAATACTCATAGGCATACACGGCCATGCCACCTAGACCCTCGGTAGCCTGGATAAGGGCAGCCAAATCCTCTCTCTCTATATGGAACTCTCTGCCGAATAGATAAGAGGAAGCAGAGGGGACCCCGAAGTGATCAAATGTTACCCTGAGATTGGCATAAAACAGACGCACAATCGAAGGATAAAAAGGGCGATCGAACAAAGTCAAACCCTTGAGGTTCCAAGCATTTAACCAACCATCAAGCAGGCTCTTAGGCTGACCCGCTATGGCGCCGTCAGGAGCAAAGAAAAAACAGTCGGCCACTGGGCGCCGATCGCCTCCGGTATTATGCATGTGACAATCAAAGGCTTTGGCATCCCGAAAAAGATAGCGGTTGTCAGGGACTAAAGACCAGTTGGGAACAGTCGGTTCTGGGCTCGCCACTGAAGAACTAGAGGTGTCTCGGAGACGTTTTGGGTTCAAGACAGACATGGTGAAAAGAGACTGCAAAACCTAAACCCTAAAAGCAAAGCAGAAAGGGCGGCGTCGCCGTGGCGTTTAAATAAAGAATGAGAGATAGTGACGCCAGGATTCTGACCTAAGGGCGTTTGATTCTCATGCACTAATCGCTCCGCGATTATGGAAAATATCACAAAAAGACATACAAGATGAAAAGAAATCTAGGAAGATACAAACCAGGAAGATATCACATAGATATAAACTAAGCACTACAAATACCCAGTCTCATACAGTCATACAAAGCAAAATAAGTGTAATGCCATGGCTAACTAAAGACTGAAAATGCGATGAAGGAAGATACAAGGAGTGCAACAACTCCGTAAATCTCTATCCTGTCTCAAGGATATCAAAAAGCTGGTGACTCGACCTCAGGCTCATCCTGAAGATAAGGCTCAGTCCTACCACTACCTCCAGAAAGTGGCTCAGTGTCCCCTGAAATCGGCTCTGTATCTCCGCTACCGACCGGACTATCCGCAAAGGGGACTCCAGGACAAGAGAGGGCTAGCACGACATCAACAGCTGCACCCTCCATGTCATCGTCTTCTGACATCAACTCATCATCATCAGTCCCACCGGGTGGCACAAATCCTACATCCCCAGGGTCAGACAAGTCTGTCAACATAACTCCGGATGTAGGAGTGTAGCTCGTCCCAACATCCAAAGGTGGGACAAAGTCAATGGGGTCCACACCTAGCAAAACGGCCGCCCACTCAGGATAATCCAGTAACACCTCTGACAAAGGCACTGCCCCCATATTCGCATCTGTCATGAGGATATCGTGAAGAGTCTGAAAATCACGATCATCAAATAGCTCGTCAATCATATCCTTCCCTAAAAAAAAAAGGAGAGGAGGAAAAGGTCAATAAACAAGAACTTCACCCTGTCTGTTCTCACAATTACGCTCATAAGAGCCATAAAACTAAGGGTACCTGAGGAAGGCTGAACAACAAGAGCAGCATCCTCCTGAGTCTCCGGCTCCACGTCCTCCCGAGTCTCTGGTCCCACATTCTCTTGAATCTCCAACTCCACGCCAGGGATAGCACCTGAAAGCTCGCCTACGCTAGCAAAGCTACGAGCCGAGAACTGATATTGACAGCATAGCTGCCGTAAGCCGGAAGCCCAGAGATCAACATCGAAGGCCCCTAGCCAAGGAGGAAGTCGACCTGCAAAGTAGTTGACTCACAATGAATGCCAGGAAAAACAAAACAAGTAAAATACAGCAGATAAGGGAAGTACAGTACCTAACCCTCGAAGTATAGGAGGAATCTGAGGTAAAGGGGCTGGCTCGCATCCTAATACCGTCACCGGAACAATAGCTAGGGAATCATCCGAGACCGGGTCCTCATCCTCTATAAATGGAGCAGGAATAGCTGAACGAGGGTGTAACATCTCCTCAAATGGCACCTCCAGTGTCTCTACCCCTACCATCTCCACCTCAACTCCCCCAGTCTCAGCCTCAGCGGGCACAATCTCACTAGCCTCTGCATCAGGCTCAATAATTGATGCCGTAACTACCCCTATAGTCTCTTGCGAAGTCGTCACCTCTGTCTCACCGGCACTAGACTCGGCAATAAGAGCACTACCCCACAATCCAGAACATGAAGTACCTGGATGTAAAACATGAGACAATACCATAGAAACAAGATAAAGTGAAAGAAATGTAAGGAAAAAAGAACATACCCGTGAAAGGCGTAAGCAAGGGAGGCTCCATAGAGAATCTGATGCCAGACGATCCCTCTCCCAGTCTCGGCCGCAGCTCATAGCGAGATACCTCCTCCAAAGACGGAGAATCCTCGCGGCACCTCTTCCCCAGCTCTGCGCGAGCCTCTTCCTCCGCAAGCTCCTCAGGGTACTCCGGTGAAGGACAGGAGGATAAATTCGGATCACCCTCAAGAACGGGAGAACCAGACGCAGGCTCAAGCACAGGCTCCGGCTCAAGCTCAGGCTCAGGAACGCCTGATATAACGATCCCATGAGCCTAAACACATATAAGAGGAAATACGAAAGTCAAAGAAACACCGCATACCTGTATATGTGGCCCAAAATCTATAACTCTCCGGCCCGTAGGAAGGTGTCCGCGATGACTCGCCTTCGGCTGGAGGATCCTCTGCAAGTACGAAGTGGAAATGGCCAAAGTTGTATCTCCCTAGACCTGTAGCAAAACAAATTAGTAGGTGATACTCAATCCCCATTTACAATAAAACAAAGAGACATGAAAGGCAAATAGACGAGTAAAAGAAAAGAAACCATACCTGGAAACGATTCAGCATGCAAAAGTGGAGGCTCTTGATATCTCGCAGGTCTATAAGTAGAGATGACAGAGCCATCAGCCCCCAAGAAATTCCTCAGCGGTCTTGAACCACTCTTACGCGTCCCTTGCCTGCTCTGGGAAGACGCCCTGGGAAGATACACCTTCTCCTTCAACACTGAAATAGAGATGCCGTGGGGTATCCTTGCCCAATCCCTAAACCATTTATCATATCTCCCTGTCAATTTTCCCCTCCGAGAGATGGCAGGGACCACATCGCAAGTACCGGTGCCTAGGCGAAGGGAGAAAGCCCCGCGGGTAGCGCATGACTCAAGAGTGGCTTCGGGAGCCCGAGGAAGCGTGAAGACAGAAGGGATGTCTTGGTCATAACCAAATTGCCAAGCGCATCGCTGAGGAGCATAACTCTCGTGAATCACCCTATTCCCCATCCTCATAGACAAACACCCAGGCCTGATGCTAACCGCAAAGTCACGATCCCTCCTAAGGTGGATAGAACTGAGCCTGGGACGAGTATTCGGGACGTCAGGAGCTGCATCCCTCACTACATACTCCCTCCCCGAGCCTGAATCCTTCGGCCAACCTCCTACAAAGGCCTCGGGACGATAATCAGAGATATGACGAGAACTCTGGGAGAAGAATAAGTGAGCAGTAATCTGATCTGGGTCGTGCATGGTGCACCCGGCAATATGAATCAAAGCAGGTAACAGCGACCTCATACCAGCCGAGGACGAGGGAATATAACACCTCTCCCAGAAGATATAGAACCACCCATGCAAGATGTGAATAGGCATAGCTACCTCAGCACGAGAAGGATCTCTGGAGGAAGTCAGCTCACGCATGGATCGATAAAGATTTACTAAAGCAGGGACAGCCAATGAAAACCGGTTACCACGAGCCAGTGCGTTGGCCACTATAAAAACCCCGGGGCGAATATACCCCACGGGCTCGAAAATGATCAGGAAATAACATAACCACCAGGCTAGGTAAGCAGTCAACACAGTCTCGGTGTCTAAAACAAGGGAAGAGATGTCTGAAAACCGTACCTGCTCAGAAGGAGCATATGTCCTATCAGAGCCCAACACCAATGGCTCCAAAGGATCAGCGAAACCCGCTGCCTGACGCTCCGAAATTCGGTCAGTAAAGTATCTAACCCAATCTCTCAAGGGGACATCCCTGCTCAAACCACGCCGTGAGCGTGACATGGCGATCTCATAATAGATCCGAAAGACAGTCCTGAGGGAATCCGGGTGTAAGTCGGAACCACAATGATCGACGCCATAAAGTTCTATCTCAGGAGGCACCCTCTCCTCATAAAACAAACCCTCAACTGGGACCCCTAATAGGCGAGACATCTGCTGGAGATCGACTGTAGCATCACGATCCTCCAGTACGAAGGTGTTGTGTACATAATTCCAATGAGTGGCCATGGCGCGAAGGAGGTTGGAACCCCACGAATATTCAAACAAAGCAAGGGCTACACCCCCGAATAACTTCACATTCTCTAACTCCTTCCACATGCGGCGTAAGATATATCTCGTCCACTCTACCTGGCCAGGACTCCACTCCAAACCTCCCTGAACCTTCAAACGCCCAGAAGACCAAGGAATGACTCGACCCCCCATCATCTCAATGCTCAAAAGATGCAGGTCCGACGAAAAGGTACTCCGACCAGTAGGACCTAAGAAAAGGCCCTCAAAACTCTGAGTAGGAGGCCCATGCCTGTCATACGCCACAGGATGGTGAGAGTCATAAGCCCAACCTCTGCGCTTCTCAACACGAGTAGGTGGGTCAGCAATCAGATGAGGATAATGATAGAGGGGAGGTAAAGGCAGACAAGCATGACGATTCAGCAAGCCGTGAAAGTTGTCTCTGCCTTGGAGAATCTTCTTCTTCCATTTGGCGTGAAGATGACGATAGATCTTCTGAGGATCTAGATAATGGTCGATATAAGAAGCGATAGCCTCGTCACTAGGACCATAGAAACCTGTCCTGACAATGTCAAAGCGAGGGGTGGTGCTGTAAATCTCTTCTGAAGGTCCCATAACCACCTGTAAGTACGAGTGACACTAAAAAAAAATATAATAAAAAGTGAGATGAAATAATGATGAAAGGAACTGCTTGAGATAAAAAGAGACTGGGGGCACCAGAGTAAGTCGTTACGTATGAGACTTCACAACTTACTCTGGTGGGGGGCATTTGTTTGCCTTCAATTTCGGCCGTTAACAATTATGAAATTATTGTTAACCCAAACCCAATGGGGTACTTGGTTCTGTGACAAGTCAACATGCCAAGTATCGGCTCAGAACCCAAAAGACTTCAAATAATGAGTCTAAAGGGCTGGCCCTAACGGGTAAGGAAGGCGATAGGAGCTTGCGTGATAACACGGGGTCCGTTGATCCTAAAGGGCGCAGGCAAATTCAAGCCGCTTCAAGACTCAGCTTGGTTCCAAACTATACATATCGTGGGGCAAACAGTCGAGTTAAAAGCAAAAAATGGATACTAGATTTCGGGTTCAATGCAAGGTATATCCGAGTGCAAGAAATGACATAACACAAATACTATACATCTACAAATCATGCAAGTCACATAAGCCACAAATACAAGACATAAAATACAAATACATGTCTCAAAATACATGTATACAAACATGCAAGCATACGGCTGACCCAAAAGAAATAAATCAATGGCTAATGGCCGAAATCAGGAGCCCAGAATACAAACCAGAAAATAAATTAAAATAGAGGGAGAAAGGGAAGCCCACACGTGAGGCAGCCCAACCTCAGCAACGGCCCAACTTTGACGCGGCCCAAACAAATCCGGATCCGTCGGCCACAGAGTCAATTGGATTCGACCCAACCACGTTCCGCTTCCGACACAGTCGACCCCGACTCACGTCCGACTCGCGTCCAAATTCTGAAAATCAAAAAGGAAAGACAGGTGTCAGTCTCCGATTGGTCCAGAAACAAAGAGAAAGAAAAAAAAAAGAAGAAAGGCTTACAGAGGGAGCTCGTCTTCTCCGATGTAGGTCAGCCTCTCGCCGTCGCTCCACACCGTCTCAGCCCCAACAAGTGGCACCAGCGGACAGGCGATGACCTCACGACCTCAGCGATGCTAAGCTCGACTATGGAAAAGCCCTGCAAAGCACAAGTCGAGCTGGGCATGAGTATTGAATCGAGAGCAAAAGCAAGAGAAATGAGGTGAATTGAAGGAAAAGGAAGGTGCACATCACCTGAGAGATGTCTGACGATGCTCTGGGAACGGTCCTAAGAGGCTAGTTGGACTCAGGTGGGAGAAGAAAGGGTGACATCATCAATCGCCATGGCCGAGAGCTCCATGAACAGTCAAAGCTCGAGTTTCTTTGGGTCAAAGCAAAGAAAATCACTCAATGCCAGCGAAATAAATCAAAGGAAGTTTATAAAAGTGTTATATGCCTACCAAAACAGGTTTTATAACATTAAAATGGACATCTCCAATGCAAGAATGGCAAAGTTGGGATAAGTGCAACATTAAAGAGAGGCCAGTACTCTCTCTCTGCACTCTACACCTGAAAAGGAAGGCATAGACCTGTACCAGTGGTACAAATGACAGGGTGGTAAGCTTACCACATCTCAACCTCACCAAGTTCGTTGAGAAAAGCATCACACAGGCCACTGTCCCCTGCCCAAAGACAGTATAAGTCATAAAGAGTCATGCAATGGTCCCCATGGGCAAATCAGTCCCAAAATGTCAGGCCTAGGGAATTCATGAGCATAACAACAAGCCACAACAATGCACAAGGAACATATATTTCCAGAATTGCCCCCATGGCTTTTCCAGACAAAACCATAACACAGATTACATGAGAAAAAGTCCCAACAGGCCATATATGCAAACATGTCACCATAAACAAAGTGACAAGCAATACAGAGAGCACAATTGAACAAGTCACCATAAATTGACCCAGTAGTGCCTCTCAAACAGCAGCACAGATGTCAAGTGCACAAGTGATTACAAGATCACAGCCACAAAAAAACTACAAATGATAGAAAGGGTAAGTGTTGATCCTTATCTGAGGGGATGCACCCTCCCATGCGTGTCATTCTGTGGGCCCATGGGCAGATCAGGAAATAGAAAGAAGGGATCAAGAGATGCCATGCACAAAAGGCAGCCATGAGGCAGTCAATGCCAACTTTGCCCCTGGCATCACTCCTGAGAACCTATTGCAGAAGGAAATGCATAAGTCAGCAAATAAAATCGACTATAGCATCAAAGATTAAATGTGCACAAAATCAAATAGCCAAAGATGGAGCTTACCTCACTCAAAGGCAGAGGGAAGCAACAAAATGGCCTCAGTATGAACAAATGACATCATAGGCCAAGTATGTGCTAGGGATATGCACATGAAATGGGGGAGGGACTAAAAATGCAAGTACCACCTCTCAATTACCATCACATGGCCTGACAGGTCATATGTGAGTGCAACATGTCACTAAAATGACATGTGCCAACTCAAACACATCACTGACAGGAACCAAATGACTGTCAGAGATGCACCCAACAAATGGCAACATGGTCATGGCACAGAAATTGCCACATGAAAGCCACAAAGTCTCAAAGCAACACACATAGTCTGCAAATCCAAGACCACAAACAACCCAACAACAAATGGCTACTGGAGAGAATCAAACCCTCTTTAGAAAGCCAAGTTCAAAGAGTGCATCCAAGCCATCAAAGGAAATCATGTGGCCAACCTGGATACATGACATCTGTCCCAATGCCACAACAGGCGCCATACAAGGCCCAAAACCATGCATAAGAAAGCATGACATCATCAGCTTCAGTGTGCAATATCCACATATGACCCCACCAGTCATACAGAGAAGCAAAACAAGGAGTTAGCAAATATCAGATAAGGATAAATGCTACTCAAAGCAGCAAACACAAGTTAAATCAATAGCAATGTGCCACATAACACATTGGCTAAGCACAAATAATGCCTCAAGTCCAGAAAAATGAAATGGAGAAGATAAAGCACAAATACCTGCCAACAAAAGGAAGCCTCCAGTCAAAAATCCATAAACAAAGGATTGATAAAGCAAATGGAGAAGAGTGAAATATCTACAGCTGTCAGAGCCCAGAAGATAAGCACAACAGCTATGGAGATGCCCCTACCTATGCTAATCTCAGCCCTTAATCACATCATGGATGACTGGACAAAGAAATCAAGGCCCATGATTCCTTTGGCGCCAAAGCTAACCCATTCTCCAAGCCAGCCATCTGACAAAAGGAAAAAGAGAGGGTAAGTATCCTCTAAAACATAAAAATAATGACACATGGGACCCATATGACAGTTCCAGGTCAGCAAATCAAGTGAGAAATAGTAGAAACAGCTATCTTACCACTTAAACAGCAAGCTGCCAAGTGTCAAAGCATCACTGGCCCAAAGTAAAATGAAGTAGAAAAGGGAGGAGAGACTTAACTCCAGAAAAGGAAGATTGGGGAACAAGTCAGCATCTGCACCCTTCATCAAAGATCAAAGGATCGACTAAATGCCAAGTGTCAGCTCCAAGACTAGAAGAAACCCTAGCTTTGGGCTATATAAACAACTCCTCATCAACCAAAGAGGAGGGGGGGCAGAAGTTTAGCACCAAAACTCTGCCATTTTATTTCTCAAAGGTTTTTTCTGTAAAAACAAATAGAAGTTAGTCGAGTTAGTCAAGTCCAAGTTAGAAAAAGGTAATAAAAGTAGCTTGTAAATAAAACTTGATTTGAAATGAATAGTTTTACCCCTATGCTTTGCTTCTGTTGGTGCAATCTCCTTTTTCTTTTCTTTCTCCTTCCCTTTCCTTTGCATCTCATGTTTTGAATTCATAGCCTTCATGTAGTTGTGTTGTTAAAAAAAAAATATAAATTAGAAACATGCAAACTGTTTTATAAAAAAAATGAATTCTCAAACTGTGTTTACCCTTCTGTATGGTTGCTTCCTAGTGCATAAGTCCATGTGTGTCCACAACTACAAAGTAACAAAGTATTAGTCAAAAACAACATAAAAGTGAGACAAAAAATTTTAAAAGTGAAATAAATTGCATAAATTGCTCAAAAGACAGCAGGTAGAAGATGGAGCATTTGAAGACTAATAAGAGACAGAGGCTATTGAAGACTTTACAGTATTCATGGGCCATGGGATAGTCACATGACAGTGTGTCTGCCTGGAGCAACCACTTTGGCTGTCTCATGGTCCTGTTTCAGTTCTCAGTATGTTGCTTGAGTATGGTGAAGTCAGAGGGTGTGTTAGCCTGGAGCTACCACCTCAGATGGATCCATGTCTCAAATGAAACCCAAACAACCATGTTCCAGATCCAAATAAACTCTCCAACTAAATACCCAAATGCATAATCCCAAGCTTTCCAGAAAAATAACCTAAACCTAATAGAAAAATGCCCTAAGACAATACCCAAACACTCAAACTAAGTGCCAGGAAAGTATACAAATGCCCAGTCCAAGTACTGTCCAAATACAAACAAGAAAGAAAACATCTAACAAGTACCAAATACCACCCCACAAATGACCCAGAAAGCACATAACAATGCCCTAAATACTAGCCCAGGTAAGAAACTAGATACTGACCCAACATCCCTCAAAGTTCAGAAGCCAAATACATACCAAAATAATGCCAAAATACCACCAAAATACTGCCCCAAATACCAGCAAATAAACACCCAAGTAACAACAAATAAATGTTAGAGTACCAGACCCTCAGAGCCAATGTTCACACTAAAACAAAAGTCCTCGTCAGTAAAACACCCTAACCTCAAGTCAAACCCCTTTTAAATCAAATTTACCAGTCAAACAGTCTGATAGCAGACTCTGGCCCCCCCCCCCCCCCCAAGTGAATCTAAACTTAAAGCACCATGGCCCTGCAAATACAATAAAACCACACATTAAAAGTTATCCCAGAACCAAAACCAAAAAACCAACTGGTACTAAATGCCAGTGAACTCAAGTCATGCCAGAACAAAGACCCATACCCAATCAGTACCAAAATGTCAGTACAACAGATATCCAATGCCAGAACCAGAAACCCGAAACCCAACTGGTACTGAATGCCAGTGAACCCAAGTCATACTAGGACCAAAAAAACCAAGTTAAACTGACACCAAATGTCAGTAAGACAGAACAATACCAAAACTGAAACCCTAAGTCTGATTAGGTGCCAAATATCAATAAATCAAAGCCGACATAAGATCCAAAGCATAGAACCCAAAAATCACAATAAGTGACAGAGAAAACCATGAGAGAAAATACAACCAAGCTACATGACCAGACAGTGCCCCAAAAAAAATATCTTACCAGTAAACCCTAAAAAAAGAGCAACAACAGAGAACTGAGGCAAGGTACTGCAAAGTCTGAAACAAAAGAGATAAGAACAACTTATCTATGTTCTTTGAAGACTCGATGAGAATTCCTAGCGATCGGAAATGCTACTTCACCATGCATGAGTGAGCGATACTCGGCCAACGAAGAAGAACAGCCCCTGGCACCCGACAGAGATGGGGTGGAGAGGCCATCGTCGCCCCATCTATCTCTCTCTCTCTTTCTCTCTCTCTCTCTCTCTCTCACTCGAAATCGCCTTCAAATTCGCGATCGGAGTAAACGAGGAAGGAAGACGAAGAGTCTAAACCCTATCTCGCCGACAGATCGAGTCAGCGATCAGATGGTCGAGATACTTCCCCAGCGTTCTTAAGGGAACCTAGGAGGAACCGGTGCATCAAAGGCCGTGACACTGACGGTGGGGGCCACATGGCAGAGGTGAACTCGACTCAGACACGTCCGGTCCACAGCCTCCGTGCATAGACCAAACGGTTCAGTCGACTCGACCCTTCCGGATCTTCTGTGGCACAGTCGCTGTAGTGGATCTCTGACGAGTATAATACGAAACAGCAAATTTCCCCAGCCAATCAGGAATTTTCTAGCAAGCCAGAAACTTCAAAAATGCTCTAAAAATAGCTAGAATGCCCAGAAAATTCTCATAAAATACCAAAATGTCCAGAAAACTATGAAGAACATTTTTCTATAACACTGCAAACCCAAATTCTCAAACAAAAGGAAATTAAAAATAAAATCATGAAAAATGGTCAAATTAGTGAACACAAGACACTCAAAAAATTGAGTTGTGTCAAAATTTATAAAAGTGTAAGGGTACGAACCCCTTTGACAGCAGGTACTTCAAAATGACAGATATGTCTGGACAGCAGGTACAATTAAACGGTAATTACCGACAAGGACGAATCTTGTAGAAAATCAATAAAATAAAATCCAAACTCAGGTCCAGTCTAAATCCAAAACCTAAACCCCGTCAAAACCCAAATCCAGTCGAATCCGAAAATCCAAACTCAAACCCAATTCAAAATCCAGACTCAAATCCAGTCTAAATTCAAAGCCCAAACTCAAATCCAGTTTAAATCCAAACTCAGCTCCGAAATCCAAAATCCAAACTCAAGTCAAATCCAGAACCCAAACTCAAATCCAGTCTAAATCCAAAACCCAAACTCAAACCCAATCCAAAATCCAAGCTCAGATCAAATCCAAAAATCCAAACCCAAATCTAAAATCCAAATCCAGATCCAGAAAATCCACACTCAAGACCCGGGCCAAAATCCGAAAACAATGTAAATCCAAAAACAAAAATCCTATAATCATGTACAAACTTTCCAGAATCCAGGGACCAAACTTTAAAGACGTCTGAAAATCAGAATTTGGTAAATTCTAGAACATATGAAGACCAAAGTTTAAAATGTCCAAAGTGACCAGAATTTCTAAACACGCCTTAATACCGGAGTTTAAAACGTTTCATAACCTAACTCTTGCACGTCACAGGGCCAGAAATTCGACACGTCAATAGTTGACCAGAATCGACACACGTTCAAGGACCGGAACCTCTATATGCCTTAATGCCTGAGTTTCCAGAAACGTCTGATAACCTTGATTCTAACATGTCAACAAACAGACCTAAGTTTTAAAACGTTGATAAATTAAAGTCTTAAAATATTTAAAGCTTTAATATGATCTAAATACCGAAACTTTACACGTCTATGTCCGTCCTCTTTGAGCTTACAGCGCGTATAGTTTAAAGGGAACAAAACAAAAAATTATTAAATGTACAAAATAGGGTTAATTGTTAACCACCCGGGATTAAAACCCCAGAAATTTTGGAATTTTAAATATGAATTAAATTTCTTTGCATCATGTTTTGCATCCTGTTAATTCTCTCATGGTTGTATCACCCGTTCTATTCATGTCACCATTTGTTTGTTAGTATCTTTTGGCAAAAATGTTAGAATGCTAGTTGTTATGCCTAATCCATTGACGATCCCGATCTAGAGGTGCTCTTGACTTGGTTCAGAGGTAATTAACAGTAGGGGCTTGCGCCTACTGGAAAAAAAGGACCTGCAGTAAACAATCAAACTCTCGAGAGGCTCGAAACCACGTCGGTACGCATATCCCTTTTCAGGTGGGTGCCGATGTCTGAGTTTTGAAACGATCGAGGGGTATCTCGTCCGCAATATCTTTTTCCCCCTTGGGAGCATCCGGTCATTTCCCCCTTCCGAGGACCAGGGTCCAAAAAGGTGCGAGACACTTTGTTCCTACAGTGACCCACACAGTCCCAGGAACTAATTCCTACAGCGACTCACACAGTCCTAGGAATTCAAGCTTTCCTTTGTTCCTACAGCGACCCACACAGTCCCAGGAACCAATTCCTACAGCGACTCACACAGTCCCAGGAATTAAATATTTTCCAATTCCTACAGCGACCCACATAGTCCCAGGAACCAAATCCAAAAATCTTTTGTTCTTACAAGTCATCAAATGGCCGAGAACCAGAAAGCTAAACCCTTTATCTTAAATGCTCTCAATAAGAAAACCAGAACCAATTCTTACAAGTCGCTAAGTGACCAAGAATTGTGAAAGCCAAGCCCTTTTATTCTTATAAGTCGTCAAATGACCAAGAATCGCAAAAGTCAAGTTCTCTTGTTCTTCTAAATCGTCAAATGATCGAGAACTAATTCCTACAAATAGCCGAAACCAAGCTATCATCCAAAACCTACCCGATAAAACAAACCTAAATAGGGTTCTTAAACAAAGTGTCTTAGATGTCCTCAATTGGGTCCCGTTAATTAGGACTGGTACCGTCAATTGAGTCAAGTTTAAGCCAAAAGGAATAAATCCTCAATTGTGTCCCGTCAACTAAGTTTGGTAACATCAATTGAGTTTAGTCGAAAGTAAACTGAGATAACAACTTTTTTAGCCTACGACATATAATTTCTCGAATCCCTTAATCAGAGGTTCTCGTGATTCGTCACGGGGTAATTAACAATAGGGGCTTGCGCCTATTGGAAGGAAAGGATCCACAAAATTAATAAATCCTCATGAGAATATATTCTCGTTAATGTTTTCTTGTTGTCAAGAAGCATTTTACACTTGAATTTAAGCTCGTGAGGGGTGAATCTAAGGCTTATTCCCATTCTTGAGGAAACCCGATCATTCTTCGAGAAATGACGAAAAAGCCCACACACTTGCATACTAATCTTTTATGATAATTAATGTTCCTTGTTAATTATCAAGATTATGGACGATTTAGATTTATTATTGTCATTCTA
Organism: Rhynchospora tenuis; assembly: GCA_027725995.1. NCBI lineage: Eukaryota > Viridiplantae > Streptophyta > Magnoliopsida > Poales > Cyperaceae > Rhynchospora > Rhynchospora tenuis. The sequence continues at coordinate 80,090,927 of CM050888.1, forward strand.
ATGAATGATCCACAGAGATCTACAATTCAGATCTTCAACCTGAATGATCTGTCAATAATAAATTCTAGGAACAAATGATTAAAATCATCATTAACATAAACTAAGAAAATAAGTTATTAAATATTGACTTCTAGGACATAACTCCAACAATTATCATGTCATCAACATAGATTATCAAAATTACAATTTTTCCATTATTCTTTAGAAAGAACAAAGTATGATCTGCATCACTCTGAGTGTATCCATAGCTTCTCATAGCACTGCAAAATCTTCCAAACCAGGCCCTTGGCCACTGTTTTAGACCATATAATGCTTTCTTAAGTCTGCAAACAAGAGGTTGTTCACTTGAATGACCATATCCGGGTGGGATGTCCATATAAATTTCTTCTTCTATGTCACCATTCAAGAATGCATTCTTCACATCAACTAGTGTAGTGGCCAATCCTTATTTGCTGCAATGGACAACAGTATTCTAACAGTATTAAGCTTGGCTATAGGTGAGAAAGTCTCCTGATAGTCTACCCCATATGTCTGAGAGTAGCCTTTTGCCACTAGCTTAGCTTTATGCCTGTCAATTGCTTTGGTGGGCCCATATTTAACTGTAAATATCCATCTGCAACCTATCGTTTTTCTATTCTTTGGTATACTCACCAGTTCCCAAGTATCATTCTTTTCAATAGCATCCATTTCTGTTTTCATTGCATCCACCCATTTAGGATAACTAAGTGCTTCATTCAGGTTTCTCGAAATCTGAACTGAGGCAAGGGTCCTGTCAAACTCTCTTACAGGTTCTGACATGTGAGACATAGTCATGAAGTTCGCCATTGCATATCTACCTTCACCACTCTCATCCGGTCTATATCTTTTCGAAGGTATGCCTCTGTTGGACCTGTAAGGCAACTGATAACCAGGATTAGCAGTAACAGGTTCAGGTTCAGGAATATTTACCTCTAACTTCGGAGTATGGTCCTGTGGTGATGGAGAAGACTGTATCATATCTTCATCTTCATCTGATGGACCCGAGCTACCAAGAGGGTCCATTTCTGGATCTGGATTAGAAGAATTTGTTAGGAAGTGTTTAATTCCATTTTTGTGCCATCAAATAGCAAGAAACAACAACTAAACACAAGGGATCTAGGTTTCAACATCATTCACAAGCATTTCAAGATGAGAGTAGGAGATTTATACCTCTCTTTGTGTAGTAACAAAGAGGCTCGATTCCATGGCATGGGAGTCGATGGGGTGCGTGCTCCACCACCTCCACCAATGTATGGCGCCTCAAGCCCACCAAGGAGCTAACCACGAGCTCCATGAAAGTGCTAGCTTTCAAGAGCTCCTAGCTAATCCCCTCTATGAACCTCTTCATCCTATTAACTATTTTAATGGAGGAGAAGAAAGAATGGAGCTCAACACATGAGCAAGAGAGGAAGAGGAAGAGGAAGAAGGGGGCAGCTAGGAAAAGAGGAGAGAGAATGTGGATGGAGGCTAGGGCTTTCCCAAGAGGTGACCCCTTTATATAGCCAACAACTCTCATCCTCTCTTTGAACTATTTACAAGTATGCCACTAGGGCTCTAGCTGAAATTAATAGGGCCATTTTGGGCTACATCAAATGTTGCAATGGCCCAATAAACCATCCCATTAATTACTCCTTCATCCTTCCTCAAATCGGGCCTTTAATTAATTAAATAACTAGAAGTTCAAATAGCTCAAACTAATTAAAGTGTGTTGAACATAATTATTTATTAACTCATTAATAATTAACTTTGGATCAGCTAATGCATTAATTTGTTTCCATATGATCCTTTTGACTTAATTAATTATAACGGTTCACAACGGTATATAATTAATTAATCAACTTATCATATTTCGCAACACTCACTGTTGTGAATAAATAAATAATGCACCGTGTGGTTAGAGTCCTATTTGTGCGACCCTATTGAGGATTTATGCTATGTTGGCCATGAAAATAAATCGTTATTTATTTCCAATAATCATAAGCGGTATCTAGCAACACAATATGATTCCCAATTTGCATAAATAATGTACCGTTATAATATCTTAATCCTGCACAAGAAATATAAGTATTTCCTTGTTTGATTCTTATGTCACATGATATCATTGTATAATCCAAGATGGGAGTGTGTCATTCTTGCAGATTATACATTTCTTGATCTAGAGTTGATCGTCTAGTTTGCATGCATACGATCCAACTCCATCAAGGGGCCCAAACAGATATCATCACTCATTAAGTATATTAATGAGGGACATACGGTTTTCTTGATGAACAACTTTTTCCCGCACAATTCAAGAGAACATAAATAAAGTCCTTATAGCAGCCTTTATCAGGAATCAAAGTTAGACGATATTTATTGAACCTATCCTCATGTGGAAAAGGTGAACATCTCAAACTTAGAATCAAACTTATATGAAATAAACAATGACACTTAACACAATCCATATGTTTATTTCATTGGGTCAAGTCCTGTAATATGTTCCAATAACATACACATATGCAATTAAGTTGGTAACTCCTTACCTATGATTTGTAGAACTTAATCATCACTTAACTTGCATACTAATCTTTTATGATAATTAATGTTCCTTGTTAATTATCAAGATTATGGACGATTTAGATTTATTATTGTCATTCTAATGAATGATCCACAGAGATCTACAATTCAGATCCTCAACCTGAATGATCTGTCAATAATAAACTTTAGGAACAAATGATCAAATATCATCATTAACATAAACTAAGAAAATAAGTCATTAAATATTGACTTCTAGGACATAACTCCAACAGAATTCTCAATTACCAGCTCCGAATTCGGACCGAATTGAGGAGAATTCGGACCGAATTGAACAATGTCACATTCTGTTCCTCCCCTGTTGTCTGAATTCAGACCAAATTGAGGAGAATTCGGACCGAATTGGATCACATCATCTCCTCTGTTGTCAGATATCGGACCGAATTGATGAGAATTCGAACTGAATTGAACCACATCATCTCCTCTGTTAGCTGAATACGGACCGAATTGCCCAGAATACGGACCGAATTGCCCAGAATTCGGACCGAATTGAGGCATGTCATCTACCATTGCATTGTCATTTGCTATTGCATCAAAAAACCAAGGATCATTCTCTAGTGTGCTCTCTCCCTGAGAATGAGTATGCTCTTTCAAAAAATAACCCTCATTTTCAATAAAGGTTACATCCATTGTGGTATAAATTTTCCAGTGAACACACACTTTTCAGCACATGGATCTAACTTTGACCTTTGATGTTTTTGTATATGAACATAGGCTATACATCCAAATACCTTTGGTGGGATTGTAAGGACCGAGGGAATTAGACAGTATTTTGAAAGGACCTGTAAGGGTGTTTGGAAGTCAAGCACTACAGAAGGCAACCTATTCATCAAGTAAACTGCAGATGTGATAGCATGATCCCAATAGGAATGTGGAACATTGTTTTCTAACATCATTATCCGAGCCACCTCTAAGATATGTCTGTTCTTTCGCTCTGCTATGCCATTTTGCTGTGGGGTTCCAACACAACTAGTTTCATGTATAATTCCATTGGTGTTAAAAAATTCTCCAAGTGTTTTGTTGACAAATTCTCTTCCATTATCACTTCAGAATACTTTAACATTCTTGTTAAATTGATTCTTGACCATGGTAATGAAAGATTTAATAGCTAAGGCCTAAGGGCACCTCGGCTTTATGCTTCACTACATTTAACCAAGTCATTCTTGTGCAGTTGTCAACAAACAACACAAACCATCTATTTCCCACCAAAGAATCAACCAAGGATGGACCCCATACATCAGAGTGAATCAGATCAAAAGGAGTGGAATTATTGTTATCCAAGTTTCTAGAAAAATGTGCTCGATGGCTCTTAGATTTAATACATACCTCACAATCAAAAGATTCATTCTCAAATCCAGAAAATAAACTTGGATAAAGTTTCTTTAGGTACCCAAAAGAAGGATGGCCTAGACGTCTGTGCCACATCCAAATTGAAGACCTCCTACTTGAACTTAAGCCAGCTGATAAGTGAGCTCTTCCAGCAACTATGTCTTCCAAATGATACAGTCCTTCTCTTTTAGTACCACGACCAATAATCTCCTTTGTCATGAGATCCTGAAAAAGACAAAATATGGGATACATGAGTGCAACACAATTCAGTTCTTCACATAATTGACCTACAGAAAATAGTTTCGAAGAAAGAGAATGAACCAATAAAGTATTTGAGAGTGTTAAAGAAGAGGAGAGTTGAACATCTCCAGCCCCTGTGACTGGATAAACTTTCCCATTCGCATTGACAATCTCAGTCTTTCTTGGGTGAGATTCTCTTATCAAGTCATTTTTGTTGTAAGTCATATGATCGGTTGCTCCTGAATCTATAATCCAAGAGTCATTTAGGCTTTGGATAAGGGTCATGATTATAGTAAAGACGGGTCGAGGTGAAGTTTCATCGAGAAGTAGAGCCAACTACTCAACTCCTTGTGTAAGGGTAAAGAATCAACTGTGCAGTAACTCGCACAGCAGATTTCGGTCGAGAAGATGCACCCGTGCAGTAACTCGCACAGGAACGAAGTAATCAAAATATTTTGCAGAAACTCGCACAAGAACAAGTAAAAAATACACAGATTTCAAAACATACCGCTCTGATACCATGTAAAGAAAATAAAAAATAAAAACACGAGAATTTTACGTGGTTCAGTACAACGTGTACCTACGTCCACGACTCACGCATACCACTCTTTTTATTTCTTTTTCAATAATTTTTAGTACATCAATGGAGAAAAGAAGAAGAAAGAAGAAGAAGATTGATTGGGGAAGAAGTCAGGCGTGCTCTTATAGAACATGAGCAGCCTCCTTTTATTTCTTTCTATTTTGTATTTTTGAATAATAAAGGAAACAACTTAATTACAAAATCTGGGCGTATGGCCCCTCGTGCCTCTGGTCCACAGGAATATATAGCTATTTTCATCTTTTAAATTATTAATTACTATTATTGGTGCATGCTTGCTTTGTATTATTTACCAGAAAAGCAGAGGTGTCGATATATATTAATTTTTACAAAAAATTGCTATAATATGTTAAAAAGAAAGAAACAATGAAAGGGACAAAAGAAGAGTCACATGATGCCGAGCTACCTATAACAGCAGTAAGTCAACTGCCTTTCACGGAATCAATTTGTCAGTATAAAATAAAAAAAAAAAATTGTGGTATGATAAAAGGGATCCTCGTAAAGTGATAGATCTGTCCTATAACTGACTGAACATTGAATTCTCAATTTTTATTTTTGGAAAAGTCAAACACCATATAAGGCTGTATGGAAATATTAATAATATTATATAAATGTACAGAAACATGATTTGTAATTATGGAGATCACTACTAGTAGTAGATTAGGTGATTAGCCAATCGTATCGCATAAAACATTTCTTCTAAAAATTATCAGTATGTCCATCTGATGTGATTTGGTCGTTTGATTTGATGGATCGAAATTTTTAAACATACATAGGAACGAATCCAAATCCTGTGTTGCGCTACACCGCATGTAGCGCTGCCACAGACTGTCTGATTTTAATCGGATGGATATGAGAGCCCCGTACATGTAACCAGATTGATAAATCCGCCAAAAGATGAACCACCCAATCAAAATCGAACGGCTTGTGGATGCCCATGGGGAACTAGAGGGTTCAAAGTTCAAACTAAGATACAAAACCTGTCATTGTCTAATGTGGTTACTGACTTACTGTCCAATTCAATACAGACGGTTCAAATTGGACCAAAAAGAACCTTCGGCGCTTCAATTCCATCTCGTGCAAACAATCCGTTTTAGACGATGAACGTGGGCTTTAAGCTAGAGAATTAACATTTTTGTTTTGTTTCGTTGTCATTGTATGTACTGGGCTTGCATAATAATAAATTTCACCAATTGGCCCATTACACGGTATACATTGATAAACAGTTGGGCCTGAAGTGGCCTTGTATATATATTGATTTTTTGGATCTTACAAGGATGGCAAATTTCATGAAAATCGTCTTATCTTTTTAGGAAGTAAATTGAATAATTTAACTTTGTTGATTGAGTAAAAGATAATTAACCGGCAAAAGTTTGAATCTTCCAACTACTAAATGAAGGTTGTTATCATATGTTTAAGATTAGAGAAATGCTAGTGTCCAATATATTGGACGGATGTGTCCGTCCAATACGATCGTTTTCATATTTTTAAATTTCATACGACCAATCCGAGCCGTTCAATATGTTCTTCATATTGAAAACTTGTAAGAAACCAATTTTTACATTTTTTAGAATTTTTTTACTTATTTTTTGGTATTTTAGAAAATTCATGATATAAAAGTTTTGGACCGTCCAATAACAACGATTTTCTAAAATACCAAAAAAATAGTAAAAAAATTCGAAAAAATATAAAAATTGGTTTCTTCTAAGTTTTCAATATGGAGAACATATTGAACGGCTCGGATCGGTCGTTTGAAATTTAAAAATATGAAATCGATCGTATTGGACGGACCTCATCCGTCCAATATATTGGACTCTAGCATTTCTCTTAAGATTATCTTGTTTCTTTCATTAAAAAAATAGTAAAATACTGACAAACGAGAAAAATGAAGGTTACTTTATTTCGTTTCTTTTTCTATTTTTGGTCGTTAGCAGGTAAAATGAACACCTCATCTTTGGAAAATGAAATAGAAAAATAATGCGCACGCTTGGTTGAAGATTGAAAACTGTAGAAGATATGCTTTATCTCCTAGTCCTAGCTAGGTCCATGACATGACCTCTTGTCAGTATTGCTACTTTCCAAGTCATGGATAGGCCTTGTATTTATCTGAGGCCTTGTATTTATCTGAGGCCTTGACGCCTTGTAGACTCTAGGGGCTTGTTTGGATGGGTTGGGAATAGTAGGAATAGTGTGAAAAAGTGGGAAGAGTAGGAAGAGTGGGAAGAGTGGGAAGAGTGCTATTCCTAGGTTGTTTGGATGGTGAGTTTAGAAATAGCGTTGGGAAGTGTGAAAAAGTAGAGAGAAAAATGTTGTTGGGAAGAGTGTTATTAGGAAGAGTGGGAAGAGTGGAAGAGTGCCTATTCCCACTATTCCCAACCATCCAAACAAGCCCTAGGGTTGTTTCTTTAATGCTATAAAAATATATACTGTTCATATTCTTCAAGTACATTTATAAGTTTGGGACCACATCTTTGATAATGAAATTATTTGATAATCATGATAAATTTTATCCAATCAATCTAAAAGTACTTTAGATTGGCAAAAACTGAACGAGGTGACTTGTACACTCCAAATATAGGGGTGCAAAATTCCACGAGAGGTTTCTTCAAAAAAAAAAAAAAAAAAAAGGTTGCAAATTGCCAACTATATATATTGGGGGTACAAATTTTTATTTCTCTTGTGTCACTTCTATCTCCTTTGTCTCCCCTTTTAATGTAGGTTTGTGAATACTTGTATTGATCTTAATTTCATCGTTTTCTTGATACGCATGACTGTATGTATTATATACACAAAGCTTAAATTACTGGATTCTAACTTCAGACTTTAGTTGCTAGAAGATTAACATGATTGTCAATTAATTTAAATTCTAATAAGTACTTAATTAGGCACAAAGAGTAAAACTAGTAGCACGTAATGCTCCAAAATCAATCATTTCTTTTCTACTTCTGATCATACTTCTTTTTGTTACCAAAAGACTAGTTTCGTTTTCCAATCGACAAACTTGTCCTGTTTCACATTTTAAAACTGGGACATCGTAATTATCATAACAAATAGAAACTGGCAACTTGGCCGTCAGTCTCATTATGTAATAAAATGCAACTTGCAAGAAAAAATTTATAAAAATAAGATGGGAGTTAACTATTTTTTTAAAAAAGATAAATGTTTACAAAAAAAAAAAATCCTTCAACCGAGTATCTTATCTGCAACCTTCACTCAAGATCCATTGCCTTTTGTCGCTAGATTAAAGTTTTGTTCTTAAATTACAAGAAATTGACTACACTTAAACAAAAAATGTTTCAGAACTTGCCTAAAGTTGCAATCTGAGTATCTGAAACCAATTTGGAGATATTGGACAAATAAGTAAAAGTGAAGTTGTTGAAAAAAATTGAGTTGTATCGTGCATTATTTCATTCTTAATCAGTAAGAATGATATACTGCAAAATAAAAATTGTATCTATTATTATTTTAAAAAAGAAATTAATTATTTATGTTCTGTGAAATGATATGTTCCTTCTCATTGAAATAAAATGAGAGACCAAATTATAGAAATAAATTTGAGTTAGAAATTATATTTCAGTTTTGCCCTTTTATTTCTGTACAATTTTATTCAATTTCACCTTTAGTTTCGACAATTATTTCGCCACAATGCTACGTTATTAATTTCACCATTCTTCCCTCACCCAAATAACTTCTTCGTGAAAAAACATACATCATTTTGGACCCACGCCATTGACTCTCAATAAAGAAAAAGAAAACAAATGAGGAGGTCACTAATCAAATCAGCTAATTACAAACTTCTTCACATTTTCCTTTCAAAAAAGTGGAGGATAACCAAGAAGTTTTCTTTTCACTAAAGCCATCACATGTTAGGCCTTAGTAACTTTCAACATCACCTTGTCAAATTTCATACGTACTTGAACTAAATGAGCCCAAAAGGACTTTTTGTGACAACGATTTTATCATAAAAATTTTAGCCTCATGCAATTAGAATGTGATGCCAAGTTTGACAGTTGAAGTTTGAAAAAAAAAAAAGTGGGGTGGCTAAGCAATGACGGCATGCCCAAAAAAAAAAAAAAGAATTCTAAATTTCTGACTATATATATTAAAAAAAAGGAGTATCCTAAATTAAACAAATTGCTTAAGCTGCCCATTTGTCACTGCAGAAGAATATAAAAAGCCTTAATTGGTCAAATTGACTTTCTAAAGAAAATGAGTCAGTCAGTTACTCAGCAACGCTCTGGCCTTGATTAAAATGTGATCCAACTGAAGTTGGAACAAATGGGGAGCTGTATTAACAGGACTAATTATTATTACTCGCAAAACATTGTCTAAAGTTTTAGTGTGTAAACAATTATATCCTCATTACTTAATTATTCCATTTAAAAGTTGCTACTCTCTAATACAATAATGTAATATAAGATCCCCCTCTATTACACTAATGTTTCCCTTTGTTTCCAAGAAAAAAAAAATAGTTTGTAAAATAACAAAGAAAATTATGATATGAGTTCTTAGTCAATCAACATAGGATCTTTCGATATTTCATCTACCGATATGACTTTTAACGCTCCTGGAAATCACCTTGGCGATTGACCATTAGACTATTGAAATTCCACAAGAATGATTTATTAGGAAATAGTAATTTACTTATTTCACGAGAATGAACGGCTACCTATTTATCTTGGGCCTTACTTTGGGCCTGCACTTCCTTTTTTTTTTTTTTTTTTTTTTTTTTTTTTTAAGGATTGAAGGCTACCCCTATTTGTAGATACCGAGATAGGGGTATTAAAATCTCGTTGCTATTTAATTTCCCTTCTTTAGGCTATGCTCCACAAAAGAAAAATCAGAGGAAAGGAAGAGTAAGGAAAGAAAAGAAAGAGCAAGGAAAGTTATGAAATTGAAGTTTACTTGCTCCAATTTCAAAATGACATGCATAAAGTTAATGTCAGTAATCCAAGTTGTAATGTATAAAAAGACTATATTAACCTTTAAGAAATGAATCCGGAAGTGTTGGATTTTTTACGGGGTTTAACATGAGAGAGTAGTTGAGGGTATTATTGTCCTGAAAAAATAAACTCTAGTTTATCTCAGTACTCCCCGATTTTGTGAGTAGCTCTGTCTCCTCTGATGGGCTCCTGGAGGACTTTGGTTATCTTTGGTTTCCTTCAGTTCACCCACTAGAGTCGATGGGAGCAGAGTACAACAAATAAGCTTCCTTACCTTTCCTCTTATTCCCCTCTTCTGGAGCAAGGCCTTAATGTACCAAAAATCTATGCAATTTATTATTATTATTATTTTTTTTTTTTGTAACCCTTACTATAGTTTTAAACAGATATACACAATTCATAATAATTTGATTTATTGATTTTGGAACTAAATGGTCACAACTGATATAATGACTTGCGGACAAAACAAATCAGTTTAACACAAAATGAACTTAATAATGATGGTGATGATGAGATAGTGAATAAAACTAACACGTAATAGTATAACTATAAAGATGATTATATCCAACCCGATTCTAACCATACACAACAGCAACAAAATGTCAAAATATATGTTTGATCTTAAATGTGCTTGGAAGTAAAAAAAAAAAAAAAAAAATTAAAACTTTTAGACATGATATGTTTGGTACAAATGCTTGTATATAGATAATATTGAAGCTATATTTTTATTATTTAACAAATGATTTGAGATTTCGATAGTCTGGAAATGCTACTTAAAGCATTGCTTATCGGTATTTAAATTGTACAAAATTTTGTTGATATACATGATATGTATTTGTCTGAAACGAAACAAGCAAACGGTTTTGAATGGGCACAGCTAATAATCCAAAACCAAATACGAAGCAAGTAAAATATCAAATAAAAATAGTACAAATATGAATTATTCATTTATAAATAATTACGTAAATATTGATGTAAATTTTATTAAATACAATATTATGGCTCGTTTACTACTCCATTGGATAATTCTACCTCTTACATTCTTTAGGTAACGTTAAATCGGACCCAAAAAGTTAACAATAGAGACAAATACCTCTCCCAATTAAATACAGCAATTAACATTATAATTTTTGTGCGACAATCCAAGATATGATTAAATTGAATAATTCAACATGCGTAGAGTATTGAAGTCATACGTTTGCTAATTAATAAATGAATTAGTGACGCAATCTTTCTTTTAAAAAGTCTCCATCGACAATTATATTGTCAGTATCCAAACCGAAAGGGGTAGTGCCACTGTGCCACCCAAGAATATAGCTAGTTTGATTTAGACAGGCAGCCATAAAAGCTAAGGCAAAATTATTAAAATAATTTTTCCTAATTATCTAAAGCGGGTCTAAGTTTCTTATACTGTATTATTTTCTATAAGTACGCTGTAAGCCAAGTCAACTTCACACACCATTTCCTTAATTCTTTATTAGCACTTTTTGGGCCACTTCTTAATTAAAAAATTAAGATTGTTATAGGACCACAATATAAAACAACTATTAACATGTTATAAAACTATATCTGACCGACGAGCTGAAAAATATGCAACCATCCATTATATTAAAAAAAAGGTATAAAACGTGGAGTATGACAAAAATATGTTGATGCAATTTATAGGTATTTCATTGCTAATGAAAAGATGCAATAGTATTTACCTCAAATAGGAGGTGCAAGCTGGATGCGGACCACCATATCTTCAAATAATTAATTATAGTAATTGACTGATTAATTAATAACTTAATAACTAATCTTAGATTTAGTACGCACAATACTACTAAACCATTTTTAGTCACTCAAACTACCCTGAATGAAATAAATTAATAGCTAATCTTAGATTTAGTATGCACAGTGCTACTAAACCATTTTTAGTCACTCACACAGTCACACTACCTTGAATGAAATAAATTAATAACTAATCTCAATTTAGTATACACAATGCTCCTTAACCATTTTTAGTCACTCAGACTACCGAGAATTAAATAAATTATTATTTGGACCACAATAACAACTACCATGAAGAGACCACATTGCCACTTCATTAATTTTAACATTATAATAATACATTTTTCCGACAATAGTTTTAAATTAATTCCTGTATGAGCATGCATAGCGTGATTAATTATAATAAAAGATTATTAATTAATTAATTATACATTATTCATTACATTCTTACGTAAAAGTCCGTAAATTATGGGCGTGCAAGTAGTCTCTCAATCAAGTACTGTACTGTACTGTATCTAGCATTTTCTATCAACGCTTTGTTGCTAAACAGTCCGAACATAGTAGAAATCTCCAAGTGGCCCTGGATCAGGAGGATCACACGATCAGAGGCGAAGCGCCCCAGATCACACGATCAGAAATCCCAATCTCACAATAATAACTAAAGTGACATGTGGACCCCACGATCCTTTAATAGCACTGACGTGGTGAACCGGGCGCGTCGACTTCTCCCCTAATAGAAGGCTATCTCTGCCTCAGCCCCACCTACCCATCGAAATCGCCACATCCGAACCGTCCATCTGTCGTCCTCCCAGCACTCGAACCTCCTCATCAGCGGTCGAAACCCCTCCAGCTCATCACATTGCTCTACCTCTGTCTCTCTCTCTCCACATCAGTTTCTCTCCGCTTTCCCCATTTCTCTCGCAGCCATTAAAATCACTCTTTGTTATTAGACCTTTGCGTGGAGAGAGAGAGATAGAGAGAGAGAGAGAGTTGTAGTGTGAGGTAATACTAATAGAAACCAAATTACATCTCGCCCCCTGATAAATCTCAAATTGGCTCATCACCCCAATCTGAGTAGGGTTTCTGATGAGTAGTTTCTTCTCCCTTCATCTCCTATGGCCATATCTCTCCTCTCCTTTCTCCTCCTCCTTCTCACTCTCCGAAACCCTAACCCTAGCCTTGGGTTCCCTACTGACCACCAGGAGGCCGACTTCTCTATACTGACGTGGCACGACTACTCGCCCCCGTCTCCGCCACCTCCGCCACCTTCGCCGACTCCGCCGTACGCGTCATGCGAGGACGACTTGGGTGGCTCTGGTGATTTTGACACTCTATGTGAGGTTCTCTCTACTAAAGAACTCTCTTCCCACATTTACATTCAAGGTAGTGGTAGCCTGGTAGTCCTCGCCGGAGTATCCTTGACTTGTCCCAAGCCGGGTTGCGAAATTCTGGCCAACTTATCGGGTCACATTAAGATCGGGGCTAACTCAAAAATTGTAGCGGGTCGTGTCGTACTTGCTTCCACCAACATCTCCTTGTTAGAAGGTACTGTGGTTGATACAACCGGATTGGCCGGGGACCCGCCGGCGAGAACTAGCGGCTCCCCTACTGGAACCCATGGGGATGGGGGAGGTTACGGTGGCCGAGGTGCAAGTTGCTATGTCCGAGATGGACAGACACAAGAGGATTCGTGGGGAGGGGACCCGTATGACTGGACCTCGCTTGAAAAGCCAGACAGCTATGGCAGCCGGGGTGGGTCGACGAGTGTGGAGGCGGATTATGGAGGCGGCGGTGGAGGTAGGGTTTGGATAATGGCTAAGGAAGTGCTGGAATTGGAAGGGATGGTGATGGCCAATGGTGCAGATGGAGGCGATAAAGGTGGCGGCGGGTCTGGCGGCAGTATTTATGTTGTGGCGGATAAAATGTGAGTTTTGTGATTTGTTTAGTTTTTATTTATCTGTAAGTTATGGACGGATTTCTTGGGTTTTTGGATTTGTAAAGTCAGTGAAGAACTATTGGATGTGGCATTAATTATACATACATAACTTATTATTTATAGTCGATTTTTTGGAAGGGTCCTTATGCGAATTGAATTGTTGAACTATTTTAGCTAGTGAATTCTCATGGAAGAGGTAGTTTATGTCAAATTAATTGCATGAACTTAAGATAGCATAACTTCGATTGAATCTAAACCAGAACTATTGTTTGTCAACAAGAATCTGTGGCTTCTCCTTTTTAATATCGAAGAGGCAGTTTATTGAGTACTTGTCCACCTTTGGTTTATGAAAAGAGTTTAGATTCAAATATCTTATATACTCTCTTTCTTTTATTGTTTATAGGAAAGGAAGTGGTAATATAACTGCGTCAGGAGGCAGTGGTCTGGCTGGGGGAGGGGGTGGTCGTGTTTCAGTTGATGTTTTTAGTCGACATGATGATACGATGGTGTCTGTTCATGGTACAAAAAATCGTATAATTCATTATTTTAGAAGGCATGATCTTTATTTTTGGACAACTGTTATTCTAATATTATAAGTTCTGCATGAGGACTTCATCAATATCACCTGTTTGGATCCTAACTAGTATGATAACCAGCCTAAATTTGGTTGTAATACGTAGCATCTGGCAAGAATTGACCCATATACAATAGGTGCTTCTTCTTTTTAATAAAAATATATCTTCATCCATCTTGCATTGATTTCTTTTTTTTTGTCCCTTCTTTTTTTTTTTAATTTTTTTTTTACTTTGATAAAAATTATCTCCTTGGCTATAGGTGGGAAGAGCTCAGGTTGCCCAGACAATTCTGGTGCTGCTGGTACGCTTTATGATGCAGTTCCCAAGAGTCTCATTGTAGACAACAATAACTATACTACACAGACTGACACGCTACTGATGGAATTCCCATACCAGCCTCTCTGGACAAATGTTTTTGTCAGAAACTGTGCAAAAGCAGCTGTTCCGTTACGTTGGAGCCGCGTCCAGGTCAGTCTCTTGAAGTGAAAGCCCTTCGTAAATTTTAGGATTTTTGTAGGTTGAGTTTTGCTTCAGTGATGAAATTAAAGAATCAGATATTCTTTTTTTTCCCCTTTTTGTTTTTGGTTATTTTGTCATATTATTTTTCTCGGGGAGGAGGGTGTTGGCATGAGTAAGGGAAGGAGAAAATGCAAAATGAGGGCTCTGGTGCCACAATATTGAATTTCTGCCAAAATAGCACCGTAAGGAAGCCACTATTGATGTTGTGTCCGGTATAAATACAGTTCCAATGCTGGTCCAATACGTTTCAATTAGCATCGAACTTTGTATGAACTCAGTATGCTTCTTGTTATGATTGGCGAACTATAGAAGTATTCTAAAAATTTCCCTACTAGGTCTAATTGAACCGGCAAGTATTATCTCAGGATTAAGGTATGGTGTTGGTCAACTCTGCTTAGTTCATGATCTATGGCCTATTTCTTGTTTTTATGTCCTACTTACTTTGACCTTAGAAATGGTTTGAAACTGAAATTCACTAGCATAAATAACCAACTTGCACAGTTATATTTGCTAATTTTGGGTGCCATTTGATTGATACCTATTCTATAAAAAGTTGGTCTCTTCTCGTTGAGATGGTTAACTTTCAAGAAACCTTAAATAAATTGAGCTGCTAAGTTGGCGGCCCGGGAGGAGGGGGGGGGGGGGCATTGTCTTAAATGGTTATTGATTACTAAGTTGGACTTAAATGCTAAATTTGTTAGGTCCAAGGGCAGTTGAGTATATTGTCAGGAGCTGTTCTAACCTTTGGTCTGACCCGTTATCCTTACTCTGAGTTTGAGCTACTTGCAGAAGAACTTCTCATGAGTGACTCCACTGTCAAGGTATGCCCCATTCTCAACTTTGATTTGTACTTTTACATGAATTATACAAGCTAAGTGTGCAGCAAATATAAGAAAAATTGAAGCAGAGAAGTAGGGGTCCCATAGCAGCCAACAAAGAACAAAGAAGTAATAGGTTACCACTAGACATGTTATTTCTCTGATTTAAAGGTTATTTAGTTAGACCTGTGAATTTAATTTTGGTGGAAAATGATTTATAAAAAGGTTTTTGGTGGTTTGCGGATGTCGGTAAAGATGCTTTTAATGTGGAATGCTAAAATGATGATTGATGGTGGCGATGAGCCCATACTCGCAACTTCTTTGCTTGAAGCAAGTAATTTGATAGTTTTGAAGGTAACTTTGTTGTCTTCTCATTTTAATAGCGATCTAAAGTTCTAAACTGATATTTGATTAATTCATTCTCAGTCAAGTAGCTGAGAAGTGAGATCTATCCTCGTTAGGTACCAATCTGTTACAAGATTTTTTTTCTTAGGAGAACATAAAGTGGGGATAAAAGGATTACTCGTATCACCCTTCGCACAAGGGATATTAGTTATCTCCTTATATAGGGAGGCTACATTTCTTCAACTAGTAACTGTTAATTTATGTCGTGGAGGGTTTTGATTTAAATGTTAAAGTGAGAGTTCTACTTAGTATATTCCTCTTTTTATAGTTTAGAAGTTCTTTGAGCATAGGGAGGGACATTTTATTTTTTTGTGCGGACACTTCTTTCAAATATATATGAATTCCTATGTTTAAGATGGGTGCACACATTGATATATAGTTACTGTGTACATAATTCATCGCCTCTACGTGCATTAAGCTGTAACACAATAACACTCTTTAACTATACAGGAAGCATCAGTTATACATTCCAATGCAAATCTTGGAGTTCATGGTCAAGGCCTTCTGAATTTATCGGGCAGTGGAGACACGATTGAGGCACAACGCTTGATCTTATCGCTTTTCTACAGTATACAAGTAAAACACCATGCTTAAAATGTATTCGATTTACTTGTGTTGCATCATTTTATGTTATGTATGTTTTTGAAACTACTGCTTTTCATATTTTTCTGTGAAATATCCTAATTGTGTTTATGTTCTTGGAGCCTAAATTAATATATATGGCTTAATAAAAAGCTCACCATTAACAATTCTTCATTGGACCGCCAGTAATCTGGGTGCACTAGTTTTGAACTTGGTGTTGCTCCAGGGTATTGAATTGCTCTTATCATGCTCTGGGGTATATGATGTTGGTATTTTAGGTTGCAACCATTGATGTATTTTATGCTCTCTATTCTAGGTTGGGCCTGGATCCGTCTTGCGTGGACCGATTATAAATGGGACAAAAGATCAGTTGTAAGTTTATTAGACTGCTCTGAATTGTGTTATATTTTTAAACGGTAAAGAATCCATGTTCCATGTTAATGGGTTTCCTTTTTGTTGTCTTTTAGGGCTCCAAAGTTGAATTGTGAATCTGAAACTTGCCCTGCTGAATTGATTCACCCTCCTGAAGATTGTAATGTGAACACATCATTGTCTTTCACTCTTCAGGCATGATCTCTCTTTCAGGAAGTTACATTTTTTGAGATTAGACACATGAATAAAATTCTTAGACTTTCTAAGAATTAAAATAAAAGGGTTACGAAACCCACAAGCAGAATAAGATGTTCGGAAGCCTTGCATGTAGGGGTGAAAATGAATCGGCTATGGATCTGATAGTGGTGAAAACCATACCCGTATCCATATTTTTTTTTTTTGGATATGATATGTTGCGGACAGGTTCAGATATTAAATAGATATGAATACGGATACAAATACGGATATATTTCGGATACTAAAACGGATATCTATAAATTGACGAACTAATAGAAATAAAAAATAAACAAAGTAATAATATCGACATCAAATGTCATCATACATCAAAATTTATATTAATCATATGTAACCATCACGGTAAGCAAAAAAAGATTAATCTAATGTTGTCATCATAGGTGATCATCTTGATAATAGAAAATAAAATTAATTTCATATTACTACTTCAATCAAAATGCTACCTTAAGTCAATCTATCTAATAAAAGCTAAGTATATTAATCATCTTGTGCTACTGAAGATACAGATAAATGGATTAAATATCTACGGGATAATATGCATATTTTTTTTTTTTTTTTTGTCAAATCTGAATCGGATAGTATCCATATTATATTAACCATATCAGTATCCATATTTTTTTGTCGAATACTAATACAACACAACTATGTTCGAATACGGATGCGGTTTGGATATTAAGCACATTTCTCGGATTCGTATATGGGTCAGAGCGGAATTTATCAGCGCCGTTTTCATGCCTACTTGCATGGGATTCAATCAGAATCAGATAATTTAAATAAAATTGTAGGATTCTGGCATTTGTTACTAGGAATGTATTTATATATTTTGATGAAAAAGTTAGCATACTAATTTTGAAGTATTCCAGATCTGTCGGGTTGAAGATATAGATGTGTCAGGGTTAATAGAGGGAACTGTGGTCCATTTCCATCGAGCAAGAAGCATTACTGTGTATTCTTCGGGAATAATTAGTGCCACTGGACGTGGTATGTACTTAGTTTACCTATTTTCTCATTTCTATTATGTTTTTTTTTTATTTTTATTTCAGCTGGTGCAAATTACCCGTTGAGGGCTATCACAGTAAATCCAGAGGTTCAAATATCAATTAAACTCCAAAACAGAGTCCTGGACAGTGTTATACAAATTTGTATACATCACTGGTGGTATTTATGACCATATATTGTAAAGCCTTACCATAACTTTTGATAGATAAATTATTGGACTGATGACTGTTGCTACAGTACTTGAGCAGCCTGTGTGCAGATCCTTAGTTATATTATTTTAAAAAATATAGAAGGTTTCAGATCTTTTGTTGCACATCTTTCTTGAAAATAGGTTGCAGGGGTGGGATTGGTAGAGGCAAAATAACAAGCAATGGGCTTGGGGGAGGTGGGGGTCATGGAGGCAAAGGCGGGGATGGCTTCTATGATGGAACCAAAGTTGATGGTGGGCCCTCTTATGGTAGTTCTGACTTGCCTTGTGAGCTTGGCAGTGGCAGTGGTAATGACACAGTAGCCACTTCTACAGCTGGTGGTGGCATTGTCGGTATGCCTAGCCTTTTACTCTAACGGATTTTTTGACCATTAATTCTGTACCATTTTTAGTAGTGCTTAACTTTACGTTTTTCCGAAGATGATTTTAGGTGTAGCCCTGAAAACTTTCATGTTCATGTCCCTGCAGAAATATGTTGTGAATTCCTCAAAGCATATGCAAAAATCATATGTACAAATTATTTTGCATCAAGATCTATTTTTTATTTTTGTTTTTGCTTATATGAAGATAATTTTCGACCTCTTTCTTGTTATCTTTCCATGTAAGTTGAGGGATGTATTGTTGATGGAGTCAATCCACTGATTAAACAAATATTAATACCTGGAGTAAAATGCAAATCATACATCATTACAGTACAGCTCTTCTTTTCTGTTTAGTGCTGCCCTCATAATCCTTCTGAACTTCTAATATCTATTTCAGTGATGGGATCGTGGGAGCATTCTCTAATGAGCCTGTCCGTCTATGGTTCTGTTGAGTCTGATGGGGAAAGTGTTAGGGGGGTCATCACTAATAGCTCCACTGGTGGGCCTGGCGGTGGCTCAGGTGGCACAATCCTTCTGTTTCTTAGAACCCTTACCCTAGGTGAGGCATCCGTACTTTCCACTGCTGGTGGTATTGGCAGCCGCACTGGCGGTGGCGGTGGCGGTGGGGGCAGGATCCATTTCCACTGGTCTGACATCACCACGGGGGATGAATATGTGCCCGTGGCAACTGTTAATGGATTGATTAGCAGCAGGTTTGTATTACCACTTTAAGATTAGTTTTTTGGTCGTGAGTAGTATTCTCTAGTAGAATTTTTTTTTTTCCCTTTTTTTTTGTTGTGAAAATGAGTGGATAAAAATATTACATTGTTGCTGCATTGTTGGTATCTGTTCTTAAGAGTTATATATCTTCTATCTTAGTCAAACAGTGGGAACAACCTGTTATCTGCACTTTCAGACCTGAACCAACTTTTATTTTTTTTATATCTTTATCTCGGTTCATCTTGCATGTTAATCAAAAGCTGCTCAAGAGTTATAAATCTTCTATCTTAGTCAACAGTGGGAGCAACCTTTTATCTGGACTTTCAGACCTGAACCAACTTTTATTCTTTTATATCTTTCTCTCTGTTGATCTTGCATGTAATCAAAGGTGCTTATGTGGAACTTGTAAGGGGAATTTACAAACATCAAGTTAACTTTCTGAATTTCATAAGTTGTATTCCTATTTTTGGTTCTCATTAGTGTTCATCTATGCAGTGGAGGTGTAAGCAAAGGACCTGGGTATGCTGGGAATAATGGAACAGTGACTGGCAAGGCTTGCCCTAAAGGCCTTTATGGAACGTTTTGCAAGGTACTTGTTACTTGTGTTTTTATTTTCAAAACAAGTGGAATGTAAACTTCACCACTTTTCCATTGCTTGTTAATTACATCTCTCTTAAAGATGATGCCAATGTTTTTGTTCCACCTGCCTCCCAGACCCAAACCACCAGCTCTGCACCCTTCCATGAGTGTATTCTAATCATGTATTGAAAACAATAATGTTGCCTCCAAGGTACTTACAAAAACTTCGCCACTTCTCCATTGCTTGTTAATTACATCTCTCTTAAATAATGATGCCTATGTTTTTGTTCCACCTGCCTCCCTGACCTAAAGCACCAGTCCGCACCCTTATTTTAATGCTTAAACCTTATTTGAATGCTTAACCTGAACTGACCAAACCCAAAATTGCCTAACCTGAACCCAACCTGTCAGTGTATTCTAATCATATATGAAAAACAAAATTGTCACCTGTAAGGTACTTGCAAAAACTGCAGCTGAGGTGTGCATTCTAATCATATATCATTCAAAAAAAAAATTGCAGGAGTGCCCTCTGGGAACATACAAGAACGAGACTGGTTCAGATAAGTCACTTTGTCATCCATGCCCTTCAAGCGAGCTCCCTCGACGTGCTATCTTTGTCAGCATTCGAGGTATATCATTTTGTTGTACGAATTTTGTTATGCATAGCTTCTTCACCAAAGTTAAATCCTATTTCACGCATGACCAATGACTCAACCCATGACAATGATCACATCTGGTCAAATAATCACTGACTGGATTGTATTAAATTTGAGCAGGAGGTGTGGCTGAAACTCCGTGCCCTTATAAGTGTGTATCAGATAGGTATCACATGCCCCACTGCTACACTGCTCTGGAGGAGCTAATCTACACTTTTGGAGGGCCATGGCTCTTTGGTCTTTTTCTCACTGGCCTCCTTGTCCTTCTAGCACTAGTCTTAAGTGTTGCAAGGATGAAATTCGTGGGTAATGAGGAACTGCCTGGCCCTGCTCCGACGCAGCATGGGTCCCAAATTGATCACTCCTTTCCCTTCTTGGAGTCCCTCAATGAGGTCTTTCTTGTTTGTCATTTTTCCCCTTTCCTGTAAAATTGATTAACGAGAATTTGTGCGAAGTTGAATCAATAAATGTATCCTCAACTGTGTAATCAGGCAGGGAAATAAACTAATATATGAACAGTCAACTAAAATAAAATAAAGTCATAAGCAGGTCTAATCCTTGCAATATCCTACCTGTCAGTAAAAATGTTCCTTATTTGCTTTTATCGAGGTGACTGCTCTTGCCAAAACAAAAAGGAAATAAGGACAACTGAAAATAAATAATTTTTTTTTATTTCTGACGCTTTTCTGACACTGCCTAAAATTGCCACAAACAGGTGTTGGAAACAAACAGACAAGAGGAGTCACAGAGTCATGTGCATAGGGTATACTTCATGGGGCCAAACACTTTCAGTGAGCCGTGGCATCTACCACACTGCCCACCTGATCAGATTGCTGAGATTGTGTATGAGGATGCTTACAATCGGTTTGTGGATGAGATTAATGCACTGGCAGCATATCAGTGGTGGGAGGGGGCTGTGTACAGTATTGTTAGCGTGGCTGCTTACCCGCTAGCCTGGTCCTGGCAGCAGTGGCGCCGCAGGAAAAAGCTCCAGCGATTGCGTGAGTTTGTCAGATCTGAGTATGATCATTCCTGTCTCCGCTCATGCCGGTCCCGTGCCCTCTACGAAGGTCTTAAGGTGTGTAAGGAGATTTTACCATTTCATATTATGTGATCACAAACTGTAACAATATTCAAGGAGAGAGAAACTGTGAGATAAAGATCAGCTAATATTCTTTCCAGTATTGGTTTTCTGGTTCGTATTAGAGAATCCACCTGGTGCATGCCTTGGTATGGTGGTATGTGTGAGGAAATGCTGGGCGGGTACAAAAGGCTAATTCATTTCGGGATTATGAATTGTTTGCTTTTTGCACTGGTTGTAGTGGCTTTCTATTCAGCAGCATTACAATATAAGCTTCCTTAAACAATACTTCAGCAGCTCAAGTATTGTAATTTCATTCTGAATATTATTTTTTATTATTTTGTTCATTAAAATAGGTAGCTGCGACTCCGGAATACATGCTTGGCTATGTGGATTTCTTTCTGGGAGGAGATGAGAAAAGAGCTGATCTGCCTCCTCGCCTACACCAGAGATTCCCCATGAGCATTCTATTTGGTGGTGATGGTAGCTACATGGCTCCTTTTAACCTCCACAGTGATAATGTTCTTACCAGCCTCATGGGCCAGGTTCATTGCATTTCCTCTATATGTTTGCAGAGACAAATAATTTGGAATAAAATTTACTTCTGTAGAGTAAATGGTATCTACTCGAAGAAAATGAGAGCTGTCCCTGCTTTAGAAACTGAATTAGTAAATAATGGAACTAGGCTACTTAGATAACAGAAGGAGCCCTAGCAATGTCAAATTGGTGCACTGAGAAGTTAAATAAAATGTGCTTAATGTATTGCCCAAGGATTAGCTTCTCCAATAGCCATCCTGTAACAGCCATTGAGAATCACCTTAAACAACTGGAAGTGAATGTTGTGGTTGGCAATAAAAATCAAGTAGGAGTGGCCTTGCAGTGTTTTATTTTGTTCTCATCTTTGTTTTGGATTATATATTTCTTAGGCGATTCAGCCAACCATATGGTACCGACTGGTTGCTGGGCTGAATGCTCAGCTGAGACTGGTGAGGCGAGGTTGCCTGAGATCAACCTTGGCGCCAGTGCTGAACTGGCTGGAGACTCATGCCAACCCAGCACTGAGCCATCGTGGGGTGCAGGTTGACCTTGCATGGTTTCAGGCCACTGCATTGGGATACTGCCAGCTCGGCCTTGTCATTTATGCTGTTGAAGGTGGAACCTTGCGGTCCCCACAACCTGATGGAACCATCTCTCGACCCCCCAGGAATGACCGATCTGCAGGGTGAGGCTGCCATTTCTCTTTCATTTTTTTTTGTTGGTTGTGTTGTTTTCAATACTGACTATTTATACTCTTGTAGTGAAACTCCCATTCCCTAGTTATTTGACTGAAATTTTACTACCCAAAATCTCTCTAGCTGTGATTAGCTGTACATGTTTACTGATAAGCTACTACATTTCTGACTCTTTTAGACACGTAGCAAAACTGGTTGTCCTCTTTTGATAAATGGATTCTTCAGTTTTGAAGAAAGAGTGACTTGGTTCTCATAGGTGAAGTTTAGAATTCAGTAATATATTGCAAAATCTGACAGTTGGTGGTGGTGTTGTGCAAAATGTGGCTAATTTATGAACACTGTGGCTCGGCAGTCAGATATGTCCCACTTAAATTGCTACTAATTTATTCTTTGTATGTCTTGTGTAGAGAACGTGCTGCACTGGGAGATGCTTTATTTAGTAGAAATCGAGATGCTATTATCCGAAAGAAGATCATGGGTGGTGTTATTGACTCAGGCAGCTTGAGAACATTGAAGGAGAAGAGAGGCTTCTTGTACCCTTTCTCTCTTATCTTGCATAATACCAAGCCTGTTGGCCATCAGGTTATTCTTTCAGGCTTTTATGCTGAGATATCAAACTACATTCTAAGAACTCTTTATTTTTTTTTGGTGGGTACCTCACATTATAGTTGTAATAGCTTATAGCTTACAATACTACACGAAAGGTCAATTAAATCTTGCAAATATTTCAACTTCGTCAAATTGGTTAGTAATAATGATGCATTATTGTTAAAACCTGGTACCTGGTTTTACAATCAGTTTATCATACCTCTGGTTTTACTTGATTTATTTTTATACCAAGTTCTCATATTCTTAAATAAAGTTGATTTATGATTCAGGTATTCAGATATGAACAGAAAGATGAATTCTGATTATTTTTTTTTTATTTTCTGAATTTCAGGATTTGGTAGGGTTGGTGATATCAATGTTACTGTTGGCTGATTTCAGTCTGGTGCTGTTAACATTTCTTCAGCTTTACTCTTTCTCCATGGTTGACATATTACTTGTTCTCTTTATTCTGCCTCTCGGCATCTTGTCCCCTTTCCCAGCTGGGATTAATGCTCTCTTCAGTCATGGGCCCCGCCGCTCAGCAGGACTGGCCCGCGTCTATGCCTTGTGGAACATCACCTCCTTGGTCAATGTTGTAAGTTTCTTCTCTTAATTCTCTGGAGTCATTGTAGTTGTGTGCTATTTCAATTTATTTGAGGGCTCTCTGTATGACAATAAATTATAACCTCTTCAAAACCATGAGGTACTTAATCTAGATTTTACTTTCGTAAGTACCAAAAGTTTCTTGTTATTCATGAATTTCTCTAAATAGAATTCCATGACTAATGTATTAGGTTTTTGTGTTTCTACTCAATAGGTTTTGTTTTCTTATGGTGGGTATGATATTTCTTTGTAAGAAACAAAGTTGCCTGTTTACTTTAGTTATTATCATTCTATGTTATTCAATTTTCATATTGTTCTCTTCTTCAGGTGGTAGCATTCCTATGTGGATTGGTGCATTACAAGTCATCAAACAAAAAGCATCCTAGCCTACAACCCTGGGGTCTGGGCACGTAAGTTCACTTCTCTTTTTCTCATAAATACTAGGCATGTTTGGTACTGATGTCTGGCAGAATGGGTGGACATGCCTCTTTTAAAAGCATGAAGAGCAGACAGATCACCTGGCAGAGTTATATTAACCATGATATGATCCAAAATGCCAATCAGAACAAGCTGGTATTACATCTTGTGCATGACAAATAAGCATGAAACTTCTTTTTGAAAGTTTCCAGTTCATTCTCGAAGACCTCAATAAACACTAATCTGGTTTGCATGGCCCAAATTTCTTTCATGGGTCCATACCTTCTGGCTGCTCTTTTTTTCCCCTTATCTTTTTTTTGATATTGTGTTTCTAACTTGATGGGCAAAAATCATTATAGGGATGAGAGCGGGTGGTGGCTATTCCCAGCAGGACTGGTGCTGTGCAAATGCATCCAAGCGAGGCTTGTTGATTGGCATGTTGCCAATTTGGAAATACAAGACCGATCCTTGTATAGTCCTGATCCTAACGATTTCTGGCAAACTTAAGTGAATCAGCTACTCTTTTATTAACAACTAGCGCTAGAGAGTTTAGAGAGGGTTTACTAAAGTGTTAGATGCAACTCAACTCAGAGAGGCTTTTATCTTTCTGAGTCATAAAGAAAGGAGCTAGTAAGGGACTAAGGGGGGGCCTGGCCTTCATTTATTGCAGCAGGCAGGCCTGACTAACAGACTTAGAGAGGAGAAAACAAACCACTGGATCCCTCTCTTGAGGCTTTAATTCATTTTATGTGCAGTCTTGGTTTGGGTGTAAATATAGAAATGGTGTGCTTGAGAGGAGCATCAATTCTTTTGTAGAATTTCAGGGCACCAGATAGACAAGATCGTTATAGATATATTTCTTTTTTTCTTCTTTTTTGCTGAAAGGATTTTCATTTTTGGTTTTTTTTTTTTTTTTTTTTTTTTTTTTTTTTAACTTTGTTTTTTGAGTTGTGGATCTTGGGGTCCTGATTCTGATATCAATAAAAAAGGGAATAACGCAATTTTTATGCTCTGTTCTCTGATTAATAATCTTTGGCCCAAAACGAATAGTAATGTTCTAAATACAGATTACTCTCTTGATATCGAGCTTTCTAATTGCATTGAAATTATTATTTAAATTACTTTTTATATCATTGTAACATTTTTTTTAATGGTCACATCGGCTGTTATAATTAAAATCAGTTTTCTACCACACTATGGTAAGTTCTAAATCTGCCGCATAATCATTTTGACTCGAGACATAAATACCATTCATTACCACCAAATCAAGTCTTCGAAGGACAGTACGGTCTGTACAGAGGGCTAAGAATTTATTCCAGTGCTTATTTTGGTATTAATATAAAACTGAAAAGACTGTTTTTTGTTTTCACTTATCTAATAACAAAAAAATGATGAAACAAAAAGACTGAAACGCATGAATTAGTCAACTGAATATTTTGGAAAACAATTCCAAGAGGTTATACTTTTTAGTGGGGCTTCAATGCTTGCGTTGATTCAGTGGGCTAAATAATTATGAAAAAAAAAAATGTATGAAATTTATTTCTTCAAACCAGGGATCTGTGTGTTGACTTAAATTATAGTTTTGATCATTAGTGCGAAGCATGTCGTTGTAATAGGCTGCTAAAGTTAATTATTACATTGATCCAACTTTCCTTATACGACGCAATTATTTTTCTTATTTTTTTCCCTCTTCGATTTATACTTAAAGTAATTCTTTTCCCTTTTTTCTTGAAATACACCTGAAACAACTTCTATTTTAGCAGTAATCTGCATACTTCAACCTCCAAAAGATAATTTTTTTGTTTTCATGAACTAAAAAAGAAGATCAATATAATATCCAAAACCTGTTGAAAGAGAAGTGCCCTATTTATTTCCTTAGCACATCGTAGAAGTGGAAAACTTGTGCATTGGACTCTTTTGAAATGGGGCAGTGCAGGTATGATAATGATATTTATTAACTAGGCAATTTGCACGGCAACTAAAACCAAGAACCCCTAACTAGATTCATAGTTATGTTACGTCTGTTTTTGTTTCTAGTCCATAACACTATAACAGACTGGCCCCACATGCTTGTAAGCTTGTTCCAGGCTTCCAGTCACCAGCGGAGATCATTCCTGGACCCACCTGTCATTTTTGTAAGGAAAAATGGGTCCACTAACTGACAGGTTGGTGACTCGCCACATAATGTGATAGCTTTTATCATTCGCAATGAATCTCCACTCAGTGTTTGATAGCACCTCATTTAGGCCTTGACCAATAAAACTTTGACCATAAGAGAGTTTCATTTAGCAATTAACAATTAACAACAGATGAGATGCTACGTCAGCTTCACAATTTGTAAGCAAGCTCTCCAAACAAGACAAGTATTAGATGCACACAACTAACCAGAGTTTTCGCTATCACAGCACTTGTACTTCCTCAAGAAATAAAGAGAGAAGAAAAGAACAAAGACGATCACACAACCCCTCTTTCAAGCTGCTCTTTCTCGTGTGAAAATTCAATAAGTTTTAAAGAAAAACGATTCTGAACGAAAGAACAAACGCGTCATAAAGTGAAGTAACCAACAGAAAGATCTCGTCTTGCAAGTATTGTAACTACTTCCTCAGCGACAAAATCCCCAAAAAAGGAGAAATGATTGCGCAATTTTGGTGAAGTAAACTCGAATTGCTTTTTTCGTTCTGGGTTTTGTAATGGGTTTGTAAGAAATGGGTCATTCGGGAGATAGAAAAATGAAACGAGAGAAAGAGAGTGCGGAGAATAGAGAAGGAAGAACACCACAACCAATTCTTATCAATATTGGTGTTGCGATTGCTTTCTCCTTTGCTGGATTTGTGCTTTCTCAAATTGGGGCAAGAACTCGACCCCAATCAACCCTGCCTTCTTCAGGTATACTTAAATTTTGCTATAAATTTTTGTGGGTTCTATTTTGTCCGTGTTAATCCCTTAAGTTTTTTTTTTTTTTTTGTTTTACATTAATTTGTTATGGTCTTAATGGGAACAGTAATAGAGGGAGAAGAAGAGGAGGAGCCTTGTTGCAATCCGGCAGAAGATAGGTGCAATTTTACGAATGTAAGTTTTGGAATTTGAAGATTTGTAATTTTGGTGCTTAAAAGGATTGGTACTCCTTTGTAATAGTGATGACTACTTGTAAAGTTGGTTTGTCAATATCCTTTTTTGAAAAATCTAAACAATTCCTTCATGGAGAAAACATAATCTTAGCTCTGAAGTCAAGTAATTCAAAGTTTCCGAAAACTGAAAAATAGTCTTAATTGGGTAAGTTAGACTTAGTTCTTATTCCAGAAATTTGTCAGCCATGCATCTTAAAATGTAATCTAATTTCCTGGTTGGGCTTTGTTTTTAAAGGGGGAAGCTCACATTAAAAACAAAAATGATTCAGCTGCTACACATACTACCACATTAGCCACAATTTCCTCTTCTCCACCAAAGACTAGCTCTGGAGATGAAGAAGGATACTTGTTACCAGAATTCAATGACCTAGTTCTAGAAGGATTTGGATCAAGCATGCCAGACTCAGACCCAATTCCCAACTTATATCCGACCCCAATGGCATCTACCGGTGAACTTGAGAATGAAGTCTCCTTTCTGAGAAACACGGTATGTTCTCTACAAGAGAGAGAGAAATCTCTTGAATTGCAATTACTTGAAGTCTTTAAGTTGAAAGAGCAGGAAAACTCCATTAGCCAGCTTAAGAACCAATTAAAGGTTAAGAATGAAGAGACAAAACTTTACATGTTAAAGATGGGGACATTGTTATCTGAGAACCACCGCTTGCGGGTTCAGCTGTCAGAAAATTCTAGAACCATGGCTCAGCTGGAGGAAGCAAGAGAACAAATTAGGGTTTGGACGAACAAAGCGCAACTTCTGAGAGAGGAAATGGAACAGATGTGTAATGGAGGGGAGGAGAGGGCAAAGAGAATGGAGGAGTTAGAAGAGGAAGTGAAAGACTTGAAATTGGTGAATGCACGCTTGGAGGAGGAGAAATTGGAATTGGTACATCAGCTTCAATTGCAGAAAGAGGATTTACAGATTGACACAACTTTTCACACGAGTAAAGAGGTACGCTGTTATTAGCTGAAACAATTTGTCTGGTAGAGCTGCTATCTTATTGAACTATGGACTGTTGTACCAGTAAGCGTGTACCATTCTGTAGTTATCGAACTGAGGCCTATTGTACATAACTACTGCAGTATTTAGCCAAGAGTTATTGTACTGATTTTACACTTCTTCAGCTGGTAGCCCTAGATTTTACACTTCTTCAACTAGTAGCCCTATCCTCTTATACATTTCAAGGTACATTACCACAGTATTAGTTGTTATTAAAAGTTTGAAATGGTATTGTGAAGCACAGAATTTTTATACTGTTGTTTATTACTACTATAATTGTCCTTTCAAATATTTTTCCAGTTACTGAGCTTAGGTGGTCTATATGCATTTTACCCTCTCTAATTTCAGGCTGAGGCAATAGAGGAAGCAGAAAATCTCAGACAAGAAATTGTGAAACTAAGTAATGAAATCGAACAGCTGAAAACCAGCCGATGTGCAGATCTCGAAGAGCTAGTGTACCTGAAATGGATAAATGCATGTCTGCGGTATGAGCTTCGAGATCATCCTGCTCATGGCAAAACCCTAGCTCGTGACCTAAGCATGACACTCAGCCCTACTTCAAAAGAGAAAGCTAAACAATTAATACAGGAGTATGCATATTACTCAGTGCCCACATCAGATGATTCTAACTGGGAGTACTCCTCAGAATCTTCTGGAGATTCCTCCAAAATAAGCAACTCCAACAAACTAAAACTGTTTGGGAAGCTAAAACATTTTGTGTTTGGAAAAGATGAGAAAAGAATTGACAGCACGGGAGATGGTTCTAGGATTAGTTCCTGGGGAAGTGGCTCTTCTTGCATGACTGAGGAATCCACACTGCCAGTTCATTTACAGCGGCTGTCAGATAGCAGGGAGCAATTAGTACGGTCTATATCAGATGCAGGGTTGGGTTACAGAAGGAAAGGTGTGGTGCCAGTGGGAGTGAATTTTTCAGGAAATAATTTTCATGGAAATGGTTTTGATGGTAGTGAGATTCCAGAAAAGATACGACTAAAGAGGCTTGCTGATGCTCTTGAGGAGCCAATAGGAGCAAATATAGATAGACGAACAGCTTCCTTCTCATTTACTACTTTTAATGCTTCTTCTATTGACTAAAAAAAAAAAAAAACAAAAATAAGGAAATGGAGAAAATAGAAATGATAGTTCAGGAAAATAATTCAGATTTCAATAGGTTTGGCTTTTTGGCGGGGTTGTATATAATTCTACATCAGCTGTACAGATATCTATAGGTTTTCAGAGGCTCAATGCAATTACTGTGAATAATTAGGTATTGCCTGTGGTAAGTTCATGCCCACAAGAATCCTATGATAATTTAATTTGTTCAAAGGCTACTAATTCTTCCATTACTTATGTGCACTAAGATGATGACCATTTTCTTTAAGTGTTTCATTATAAAAATATAAGAAAATAATGTTTAGGGACTCGAATACAGGTTCATCATCCCTCAGGTTGTAGGAAAATAATGGAAAGTACCGGGAGCTGTAGATGATGTAATTGGACTACTCAGGTGTACCAGATTTGATCTTAACAATGTAAATTAAATCCAATGGTCCAGATATGCTTTCAGAAGAGTTTATATTGCTTTTATGCTGATAGGATGGAACAAAAAGGAAAGGAAAGCTAATGTAATCGGCTTATTCTTTTTAGCTTACCTTTAATTTTGTACCACCTTTTAGATAGGGGAAAAAAATTCATTGCAAAGGCATGCAATATTGAAAATCAACAGCATTTCATTTTCAAATAAATAAATTTTATTTCAACTAAGAGTTTTTATTGGAGGAAAAATCACACCAGAAAACAATGTACCAAAATCAAAATAATCTGGTTGGTAAAGCTTGCGCTGACTTGAAGGCAGAGCCAGTAAGCTAATATCATGGTTAGGGGTGAAAACGGTAACTGTTTTAACTGTTTTTTCGTTTCGAAACAAAGCGATTAAAGATTTTAGTTGCGTTTCAAAAACGAAACGGTTAACGAAAGCTTGAAATGATTTCGCCCATATGTATTTTCGTGGTATTTTCGTGATTTCAATCGTTTCGTACAAAACGAAATGGTTAACGCAAATGGTAATCAATTTCATTTTCAAAACGAAATGGTTAACGCAACCGACCATTTTTGTGATCGTTTTAGTCGTTATGCGCCTCTAACCATGGTCTAGCATTGATAAAATTTATGCAAACCAGGCCTTGCTTAATAAGACCCACTACGGTTTTCATCCAATGACATGCAGTATTAGATCTATTTAAAAATATCACAACAACACGTGACCTATTGGGGAAGAAGAGGGCACTTGTCACGATTGAAACAGCCGAAAGGTGAAACGCTTGAACAGGCCTAGCTAGAGCACTTCTCAAAGCCCAATTCAAGGCCTTGAAAATACAAATGATGAAATGAATCTGCATTTCTACTGTGCAAATGACCCAATCTGTGAATAAAGATGAAGAGCAAAGAAAAGACTTGAGGAATGGGTGCAACGAAGGGAAAGTGAAAAACAAGCCTACTAATTGAAAGGTTCAAATAATGTCAATTTAATAGAACCATCGTATCGAAGTATTAAGTATATAAATATTGGGTCATCATTCTTATGCTGATTTAATAACAAATGGTTTTGCTTCTATTTTCAATTCCTGGATCTACAAATTGTAGATGCAGCCCTCAAATCGAGCTACTCTAAAATTTATTTGTATTCACTTGTAGTACAATAATATAATCTAAATGGACTAATAATAAATTTTATAAATAACCAAGCTAGTAATGAAGAGTCAATTGTAATTCTTCTTTCGCTTTTCTATTCGTAAAATTTCATTTGTATATTTTTGAACCAACAAAAAAATTTACAGTACTTAGAAGTTCAACGAGCATTAAAATTAGGGAAAACCAACACAAAGCAAAAAGAATCTCCAAGCACAAATTTATTAAACTCAACAGTATAAATGCAAAACAAAAAAGATATATGTGGACCCAGCAAATCTATTATTATCACATATCTACATTATTGAACTCAATCGCTTAAATGGCAAAACAAAAGTTGCGGTCGTGTCATTATCTATTAGGTTTAGATGTGAAAATATTGGATCTAGTTGGACCAGATCACGCTTGGAGTATTTGCTATGGGAAAAGATACTGATTACATCCGGAAGAGATGTGCATGCTCCAAAACTAGTAAGAAATCTACCTATTGCTGAATAGACATCGTCTTTTTCTCAGGATTTCTCATGAATGGTCCATGCATAGATGCCAATTGGACATGCATGTGTCATGAAAATATTGCAACTCTTTGCTATGAGTCTATGACGACCTCTCCAAAAGCCAAATCATTCATCAAATATTGCAACCATTCAACATCTAAGGAAAAAGAGAGGATGCAAGATATTGCCTCGATTGATCTGTCTTTGCTATCTATAAACTTCAAATATTCGAAAGTCTAGTGAAAAGTAAAGAATGCACAAAAAAAGAAAAAAAAAATTTAATGTCGTGGAAGACAGTTGAGCATATAGTAAAATAAAACATATTTCCTAATTGCGGGGAATATACTTAAAAGAGAGACTAAACACCAAATTATCATTGTTTGAAACTATGAAAATTAAGAAATTTAAAACATAGATTAAGAAAACTATATCCATGACTTCAAAAAAGATAATTATCAGGCTTTCAAAACTAAAAGTTTGGCAAAGTTTATTAATTGTGACGTTTTTTTACCCAGCTTTCAGTTGTTTTGAGTTTCTTCTTTTCCAGAAAAATGTTATTGAACTTTCAACATATAAATGAATGTCGGTGGCTTATTTTAATTAGGATGAATTGATGAAATTTCAAACAAAATGATAAGAAAATGTTGTATCGTTCTTGTAATCTTGTGATAATCATTTAGTTTCGCTTGCTTTTATATAAGATGGTTTCAGCCTTTCAGAGTCCTATATATGTCAGGAAACAAGAAGACAGAAGAGCAGCCATGAAAAAAAAAAGTTATAAGTTCTAATTGGCAGAGAAAAGAGTGTTTGTATATTTGATTTTGCTTTTGATAGATATATGATGGCACTCTTAACAGCATTATGGTCATTTTGTGTTGGGACAAATATGGGTATACAGCTTCCAACGATTTAATTAATTAGAAATTAATCAAATGTAATTCAATAGCAAACCATGAACAATAATTGATGTTAACTGACCTTCTCATTGTGAAAACTAGATTAATTAGCTTAAGAATTACTTCACCCGATACATATATGACGGATTGATCTACATTTTACATTAATGAACTACTCAACAGTCTAGCGATAAGCTTTTGCATTATCTTCTCAATTTATATTATATACTCATCCTCTAACAGAAATGCATATATTTTCTGCGCTGGAGATAGAATGCCTTTGGGGTCGTATTTCATCTTCAACTCCAAAAATTTGTCCCATTTTGGACCAAAATGCTCCATCCATCCTTCTTTGGTAGTGTAATGTGGCATGTACTGCTTAAAAGGAATGCCTTCCATGGTACAAAATTCTAGTATCTTTTTATTTTGTTCCAACATTTTTTCCAAATTGCCATTTGTTGCTGAACGCAATATTCCGATGGTATAGAAAACTTCTTCATCTGGAATAATAGCTGACATCTCACTATTCCACCTGTTCAATAGCATAAAATAGAATTACCACTCCAGTAATCTATGTCATTGCTTTCATGATTTTTATTTTTTATTTTTTTGGCAATGCTATATGAAACAATATCATGACCTAATGTACTAAGCTATATGTAATTGAAAAACAAAAAAGGAACGGAAATGCAAATTGATGAATCACGTCCTCATTTCAAGGACATACAAAGAGAACAAAATTAGAGTAAAATAATTTCGAAAATTTGATATTGATCTTACTTTTTCTTGTTCATTGGGTAGATGAGAATGGGGCCCTTGGACTTGTCACTGCCAAGTATTCCTTTTAAGACCCCAGCATCAAAGTCAAGTATTCTTGATTTAGGAACAAACAAATTTAGCCATGGATGAGGCACTTGCCATTGGCCTGTTTTGCGCAGCTTCAGCTCTCCATCATGTACCCGGTCAAGAAACTCCACGTACGTTACTTCTCGTGTGAACACAAATCCTGGCACGAAGCTCAAATCATTGAGTAGCAATTCGAGTTCCTAATAGAAAGAAAAGCTCCATTCAGAAAGAACAGAATTATTCTTATTTTATATATACTTTCTAGTTTCTAACTAACAAGAATATGCTACCTGATGAGATAGATAATTAATTCTTATATATGCAAAACAGAACACCACTACCAGGCAGTCCAAGCCCCTGCTTCGTTTCAGTACGTGTTCTAGTTAACTGAAGTATATAATTTCTTGTGTTACTTTATAACTAACGATGTCATTAGAGCTACCATTAACGAAAATTGTACATACTGAATATCTTATTACTCTGTCCTGACTTCCAATTAGCTGTTTTCGGAATGGAAAGAAACTGAATATCTTATTATCTACGGTAGTGCTTTGATCAATCTTTTTGCCAATTTAATGTTAAAATGACAAGATCATATTAAGTCACCATTTAATTGAGAATGAATTGGTCTGTATTGGACAGGCGGTTTATAAAAAATGTGGGCACTTCATTAATCAGTATCACTTATAAGAATTTGGTCAAGAAAATCGGATCAATATAGGCTGTACAAGTTGGAATTGTACGATCCATCTATATGCAAAACAGCAGCAGAGCAGGTCAGGACAAGATTATTTTGCCTTTTTAAGTTCTTATTCCTTTAAAAGAGGGCACAATATTACTATCCAATAAGGTTACGTCCGTGCATGGTTCTGTGTCAACCTGTCAAACGTGGCTAACGGGCACGGAACAGCTTGTTCCGTTTGCTGTTCCGTTTGCCGAAACGGTATGATATTTCATTTCGCAAACCGTTCCGTTTACGAAACGGCACGAAATTCCGTTTCGTTAACCGTTCCACTTCATAAATAACACATGAAACGGTTTGAAACTAGACTGAAACGGTCGAAACGGTAAGATTTGGTATTTCGTTTGCCATTTCGTTACTGAAACGAAATAAAAAACTGTTTCGTTAACCGTTCCGTTTCAGTTATACGGAACGGCATAACGAATCACGCGCTGCCGTTGACAGCTCTAGTTCTGTGTAACTTTATGCGTTAAATTTCACACACAAAAGTTGAAAAAAATTCAGAAGTGTCGGATCTCTGAAAAAGGTTAGATGCCATTTTGAGTCCTTGGCAGCTGTCCGTCCAGATTTTTATGTTTTCGACATAACTGCACTGTCTCTAGGCCAACCAGGCCTACTTGTACTGGAAATATTTTTTACTATTTCTCTTCCTGCTCTAAAATGTTCACAAATTTATACCTAAGATTTTCTTTTGATTGTGATCTGGGGCTACTACTACGTACACAAACTGTATAGGGGTACCATGCAAGCAGTGCACAGAAGCTGTATGGGTCAAAATTGTGTGGTTTTGCTTGAAATCAAAATTTCAAGTATACCACTTTTGACTAGACATAATGGTGTGGTTTATTCTATAAGTTAGGTAGAAGTTGCCACGTTTAGCTCTCTGATTGGACTGGTTTCAGAGAAATCTGAAGGAGATCCCTCTGGTACACTAAAACAGAGAAAGGAAATGGAAAAAAAAACAAAAAAAACGTGCCTACAACAAAAGCAGGATACTGTGCTATTATGACAGGTGTAGTTGCACAGATTGTCGTGCATGACGAGGGCACAGTACTTAGTTGAATTAACCAGCCTAATTAATCAGTAACTAATGCTGAAGAGGTAGCATGGATGTTTTCAAATAATAAAATGCAATTTCATTGGTAATGCGTCAAATTGAAACAAATGCTGAGAAAAGATATATTACTTTTACGAAATTCTTACTAGGAAAGAGTGCTCACTCAACTTTTAGAGCAGAGCAACCCTTATGACACTGAACTAACAAACTTCCCAGACAAATTAAGCAAAACCCTAATGAAACAATAAAATTACCTGATCTACTTCAGCAGCTATGTCTTCATCGTAAGCCACTACCACTTCAAGGTAGTATAGAGCCGTGAGGCGGTGCTTGGTCATCAGCTGTGCCATCCTTTCCATGTCATTATTTGGAAAAAAGGACGAAGATCTCCAATTACCGATTAACCCCTGCTCCATCAGAAGAGAACCTTCCAAGTACTTCAGGAACCCAAAGAGCCGTTCATTCTCATCAACTGAAATAAGGCGCTCTTGGTCTCTGGTGAAGGCGACTACGTTGGTGTAAATAAGCCGGATCCACTTCACTTTCTCTGGTGTCGGTGACAGTGGTATACGGGCCCGAGTTATGATCCCGAATTGGCCAAGACCACCCAACACTGCATTGAAGAGATCCTGGTTGTGGGTCTTGGAACAGGTCACTTGCTGACCAGTACCTGTTTATGATGACAATGTAAGATTTAGTCTTTATTGTGTTGCATTTCTAGGGACAGAGTTCTTTTTAGTTTTTTTCAAGTTTTTTGCAGCAAAATAATGATATTTGTGCTTAAAATTGTGCGCATTTTTGTGAAACTTCAGTTGATATAATCAATGAGCTCAAGTAATTTGCAATGAAGAGAGCATATGGGGACAATGTACATGGAATAAGACGAGCTATCCTTCCTTTAAGAAATCTTTAGAGAAGTTAGAAGACACGAGTTATCCTTTCTTTATTTTTTTTCTTTTTAATTTCTCTCTTAAAAAAGAAACTAAAGAATATTTTGGCAACGTGGGCAACACTTTTTTCTTTGGAAAGTTATGTTTTTTGAAGAAATTATGTGAAAAGTTAATTATTACTAGTATGAATAATTAAGTACTTGATCTTTAAGAAATACATCAACAGTTTATTCAAAATTAGTTTCTTCA
Organism: Rhynchospora tenuis; assembly: GCA_027725995.1. NCBI lineage: Eukaryota > Viridiplantae > Streptophyta > Magnoliopsida > Poales > Cyperaceae > Rhynchospora > Rhynchospora tenuis. The sequence continues at coordinate 80,127,293 of CM050888.1, forward strand.
CAAATGTCTTCTTGCTTAGACAATTTATATGAAAAACAATGTTCAAGCCCATTGGTTCAAAGAATGATCTATATATATATGTACGTATATTTAAATTATATAGAAACGTGACACTTGAGAAAGAAAACAAAAAACTTTTTAAGTTGCTGACACTTTGAATTACTTTGTTAGTAGATGTACATGCAGAATATAAAATAATAAAATATACAAGAGATTTTTGTTTACCAGTAATGACATCCAATTCAAGTACATTTGATATCTGTGGTCCATGCTGGAACGTCTGGCCACTGATCCCTCCCACAGACAGGGTCCCACCAACAGTCAAATGTAAGTAGTCGGTCCATGAATTTGCTCCCAGTCCATGAGCGTGTGCCGCATTCAGTACATCGATCCACAGTTGCTCCCCTCCCACGTCCATGTACCGATTAGCAACTGATACATTTATACGGTCGGCACGACCTTGACCTACCGATTCCATGTGTATGACCACTCCATCAGGGCATGATGCCTGGCCATTGATAGAGTGGCCATGACCACGTGGCGAAATGAAGAAAGGGTTAGATTGAATATTGGAAAAATGAATGAGACCAGCGATGTCATGAGACGATGAAGGGTAAAATACAGCAGCAGGTGTTGACTTTGTCAGGTTGCCAAAATCAGATGCGACCGACATGAGAGACTGTTTGTCGGAACGTATCTTTGTGCCGATTTCAAGAGAAAATAGTTCTTCAGGCAGAGATAAGGTGGAGGTTAATAGAGTGGTGATGAAAAGAGAAATGAAACTCGTAGTGCATAATCTTGGCATAGGCAGATAAGCCATTGTATTGGTTGGGAACGATACTAGGATTTACAAAACTCAATTTGGTGCCTATGTAAGATGCATCATGCATGTTATGCAATGGGGTTAATATATACCTTGGAGAGATATATTTATTATTTTTATTTGCTCCTTTTGGTGGGGAGCATATGTTGATCTCTGAGAGATATGCAGTACGAGATCAGAGATTCTATCTGATGTGCAAGGGGTGAACTAATTCGAAGCAAAGAGTTTGACAAAATATATTCATTAAAAAAAAGCAACGTAATTTTTTTTTTTCAAAAGATTTTTATTTTGTTAATAAAACCAATAACAAAGTTTCAAGTTAACCTTACTACCGTATTGATTTTTCCAAAATGGATACATACAACTTAACTTAATTAGCAGAAAAATAATTGTACAAGCATATGAATTTCAGGACAACTAAACAAAAACAGGTAAGATTTGTGGTTGTAGAGAATTACCTTTATCAGCATATGACACGTCGGTATCCATGCACACTGCGGTCTCTTCTCTCTTGAAAACAATTTACTAAGAAAATGAAAGTATATATGTCGTCAATTGTCATCAGTCTACAGACTTATTCAGTACCATGAATTAGGAAGCTCAGAAATTAATTAGGAAACTTTCCATTCTCAAGTGACAAGTCATTTAATTGTACAACCCGGCCAGATAGAGACTTCTATGCAGAATTATTTAGTAGTAATTGTTAGCTTTGCATGCCACATGAATATTCACGTTGAATTGTAGAGCTCAAAATCAGGTACAGGTTAAACTTTAAAATGGACCCGGTAAGGCTGCTGTTATTACGAACTTCCATGAATATTTTTATTTTCTTAAAGTAAAAGATTGTGATTTTTTGTATTTATCATCTTAATCCTTATAGTTATATATATATATATATATATATATATATATTTTTTAAAGAAAGAGGGAGGTTTTGGCATCCAACTTTTTCTGAAATTAAATGTGCATGCGGGGCTTGAATCCTTGACCTTTTGGAGGCCAGCCTAGTGCAGCCACTCGGCCACATGCATATATATCCAACTTTTAATTGAGTTTATATATAATCTGGATCTTAAATTGAAATTTGATTTAATTTCGTAGTTCGTAATCTCCTAAAGGAAAGTTATTTAACCATTGCTTTCCATCTAAAATGAAAAAAAAAAAAAACGCTGCAGTAGATTGAGCATGTTTTTATAAGGAAAAGGGATGGAAAATTTGTTTAATCTTTTATAAAGAAGCAAAGAGAGAAGATATTTAATGGGAAAGAGAGGAAAGTTGTGGATGTTACGAAAATATTCTTTTTCCGTTTGACAACTATCTACCGTGAAAATTGGCAAAATTTAATGTATAATCGAATATTGTACAAGTTTAATAGTCCAATATAAGCCCTTACGCAATTTGGTTTATTAAAAAATAGCTTTCATCTATTGTTTTCCATGTTCATATATTTATATTTAGTTTTGTTGAAGTTTAATAATATTTCTAAATAAAATTTGTCCACACACATTTAGGTGGGCATATGCATTTCCTGTTATTTTTAAAGCAAGACCTTGATTGCGGTTAATTGTCCGTCACCACGGGTCTTAACATTTTCTATAATGATCCCTAATACGATCCAAAAATTTGTTATAACGAACTTGATGTGGCTACTAATATCTAATATGATTAAAATAGAGGAGGTTATATTGCCAACATTTTTAGATGTCGGCACATGTCAACATTTCACTATTTAGTTATTTTTAAAAACTTTAAAAAAAGTCAAACATAAAAATCCAAACTGTTGATCTTATTCAATTTAACGAGGGATGCATTTTTATATAAATTTCGTAAATTTTAGAGTTCATTTGATACTTAATAAAAGTCTAAAATATGAACGTATTAGAATGAATTTAGCTAGCTATCATATTTAATGAGGTTCATTTATTATTTTATCTCTTGATCGAGTATCAAATAAACTAAAAAATTACAAAACTATATGAAAATGCATCTCTCGTTTAATTAAGTTTGACCATTTGTTTAGATTTGATGTTTGAATTTTAAAATTTGAAAATAATAATTAAATAGTGAAATATCGGCATTTACAGACATAAAAATATCGGCATTAGAACCTTCCTATTTAAAATATTAGCTGTAATTTTAATACTTATAGTTTTTAATAGTGGATAACATATCAATAGAAGAAGAACATTTTCCATAAAGATACCATGTATTGGTTATTGGTGTCATTTCTAATGTTATATAACTTCATATATAGGATATACAATTATTTAAACTATAATATTTTATAAGTTGAAAGTCTCTATATTAAAAAAATTATGATAGAATAGAAAATTTATATTGACACTATATATCTTATTTACATCAATGACACGGACTCAAGGATTATCAAAATTATAAGAAGAGAAATTCTATCTATATATATAAAATATAATGAAAACACATCTTTACGATTTTAGATATATATGTGCGCACAGTATTTGTTTCAAATAGAAAATTTGTTGTTATTATCCATCAAACAATTATTAAGTTAACACTTGTGTCTGATCAATATTAGTGGATTTTTTTTCAAATTACACCAAATTTATACACGATCCAACTAAAATTAATGTTAATAAATGTCTTGCAACATAAGTGCTAATAATATATGTTAAAAAAAGTCATTGTTAGTTGAATACACTCTTTTGTTTCAATCTAAAATATCGAGCTTAATTAATATTTCCTGTTCAAGAGAACTTTTTCTGCTGAATTTTTCAGATTTGTATTAAAATAAATTCCAAAGTCCTTAAATAAAAAGGAGTAAGATTGATCCGTGCTCCGCATTAGGGAAGAAAATCATATATTTAGTTTTCAAACAATGAATCTTTTGAATATGTGTTTTTTTATTGTTTGACCAATTTCAAATTACGAATCAATTAGAAAGAAAAGAACATGGCACCAACAATTTCAGAGTAAAGACAGAACGTAATTTTCTCAAGAGTATCAATTTGCCGGGTACTTATTATTAATTTGAAACTGAAGCAAATTTCTTGGCATGTTAGGCTAAATAATAATTACTTGACATCATTGCTTTGACCAATAAAATAACATGATTGATATGTTTTATGGTACAAATTTCTTTAATTTAACTAAAATTGCTGGGATTTAATGTGCCTAAAGAATCATCTGTCTTTTCAAATTTGATACTTGTACATATATATCAACAGTACCCTAATGAATCATGTGACTAACTTATTGCAATCATGTTTTCATAAATTATATTATATATATAGTACATTGTTTATTTACTCTTATTCTATTTTGAATGCCATATATTGTCATCTCCTAATCGCGATTCTAATTAGTGTTGTGCATGATAATAGCTGATCAGTTTCTAAACTTACAATACAAGGCGCAACGGTCAACATTATTTGCAATTAATTAATTGGTCAATCTTCAAGGCACTTGTCACACTCCATTTTATTACTTCCTTATAACGTACGAGATTTATATTATATTTGAGTAGGTTTTCATTAGCATTATTTTATAAAGCTATCGATCTCTTGGTAGCAAATTGTTTTGGCCTTCATTTTTTTAAGCGAGGATGGTATAATGACCGGCCGTCTAAAAAAACGTTCACTACATTTGAAAACCAGAAACACAAATAAATAGAAGTGCACCGGGCACATTGAGTTCAAAAATATAAAATACTATTTTGAAAAAAAGAGAGAAATAACACATACTGCCTTTTTAGAGAAATAAAATGAAAATTATAGTATTATACAGTGCATGCGGACTCGAAAATATTGTCCAACTACCCGATATTACAGAGATATATATATTAGGGGACACACCGAAAGAGAGAAATTGAATAACGACAAGGGGTATGTGTGTGTATATATATATATATATATATATATATATATATATATATATATATATATATATATATATATATATATATATTACTTTTAATTTCATTCTTTAAATGCTAGCAGTACGACTGTACAAGTATTCTCTCTATTTTAAATTTTTAACTATTTTAAGCGTACATATTTTTGAGAAGAGCGGTCGGCCGGGTAGAATATATAATAGATGGTGTTATTTTTAATAAAAAAAATTATTTACTCAGAAATTTTAATAAGGAAAAAGAAAAATATTTTTTTAATAAGAAAAAAGTCCCAACGCGATATTGGACCGCGTACGGTTCCTGACTCCTGAGGCCGAATCTTTTCGATTTTCGAAATTTTACCGTTTTCTCTGCTTTTTCGCTTCGTCGTCTTCAAGAGGGAGAGAGAGAAATACAGAGACGGAGAAAGAAGAGAGAAAAGGGAGGAAAAAAAAGAAAGAAAGAAGAGAGAAAAAAGAGGAAAAAAAAGAAAAGAAGAAGGAGAGAAAGAGAAAGAGGAAGAAGGAGGAAGAAGGAGGAAGGAGGAAGAAGGAGAGAACGGCCAATGTCGGAGGAAGAAGGAGGAGAAAGGAGGAGACGGCCGATTTCCGACGAGTTCGAGTTCGATCGATTTCCGGCGATTTCTAGAGATAAGTTTTTTTTTTAATTTTATTTTTTAGAATTTAATTAGAGTATTTTTGATATATTATAATTGTTGGAAATAAATAGGAAATTGTGGTATATTGCAAATAAATAGGAAATTGTGGTAAATAGAAAATGTATATGATTTATGTGTAGGAATTGTGTAGAAATTGTGTAGAAATTTTTGTGTAGGAATTGTGTAGGATTTATGATTTGAAAATGTGTATGATTTATGATTTATTTGATTGGATGAAAAAATTAGGAAAATGAAGATTTGATGGAAAATGAAATTTTTGTGTACGAATTGTATAGAAATTTTTGTGTAGGATTTATGATTTAAAAATGTGTATGGATAATGTTGCAAATAAAAATGTGATGCAATATTGAAAATGTTTATGGATATTGTGGTATATTGTGATTGAAATTATTTGTGTAGAAATTTAGAAAATTATGAATTATGTTAATATTAAATATGTTATATTTAATTATTATGAATTATGTAATATTAATTATGTTATATTTAGAAAATTATGAATTATGTTAATATTAATATGTTATATTTAATTATTATGAATTATGTAATATTAATTATGTTATATTTAATTATTATGAATTATGTTAGTATTAAATATGTTATATTTAATTATTATGAATTATGTAATATTAATTATGTTATATTTAATTATTATGAATTATGTTAATATTAATATGTTATATTTAATTATTATGAATTATGTAATATTAATGATGTTATATTTAATTATTATGAATTATGTAATATTAATTATGTTATATTTAATTATTATGAATTATGTTAATATTAAATATGTTATATTTAATTATTACAATAGATGAGTTCTCCACACGACGAGGCTGGTCCATCCAGTCCTGCACACGACGCTCCGATTGATCCAGCCCCACGTGTTAGACGGCGGAGGCGTCGCACCGGTCGTCCGAATCCGTACAACGTGAACCCTGTGGAGCGAGCACAAGACGTTGACGGACAGATATTGTTCCTTACTCCCGAGGAGCATATTATTGGAGTGCCTGTTGAGGAGGTATACTAATTAAATATTTCAAATATATTAAATATTTAATTTAGTATTTAATTTAGTATTAAATATACATAGTATTAAATATATTATTTAATTTGCAGCGTGAAAGATGCTTAGATTTGAGATCGCACAAGCGTGAGATCGTGATCGACAAACGTATTGATGGACGTTTGCAGAAGCTCGGCCTGATTCACATCTCGAAAGTAAAGCATGTCAATGCGGATATTGCTTTACTAAAAGCATTGGTAGAGTTTTGGCGTCCAGAGACGCATACATTTCACTTTCCTGTGGGCGAGATGACTGTTACATTGCAGGTAAGAATCTGTTTGAATAAATTTTTCAATTTATCCAATGTAAACTAATGTAATTATTGTGATAATTGATGGGTTAAATCATTATCAGGATGTGAAGTATCTGTATGGTTTGCGCACAGTAGGCAAACCTGTGACAGTGGCATGACCCCACCGGCATTTTCAGTGGCTACATGCCAGGATACCAGCCACCTTTTCCCCCGTTTGGCCAAACTTCTGCACCGTTTAGTACGTTTGGCCAGACTGCTCCACCATTCACTATGCCAGCATTTGGTACGTCATATAGCATCCCTTCATTTTCTTCGCCATTGGGTAGTATGGGAGGGGGAGAGTCTTTCACTACCTTACTACAGACCGCCACGTACGAGGGTGGTCAGGTTGTTGGCGATGAGGAGGGTGATCAGGGCGGTGACGAGGAGGGTGCTGAGGATGACGGCGGTTCTGAGGAGGTGGATGAGGAGATTCAGGCAGAGGATGAGTCAGTTACCCCTTGTTTGGCTGAGAGAAGAGAGAGGCGAGTAATTAGGAAACGTGAGAGATTTTCGCCGTCTGGACGTAGGAGGTAGTATGTTATTTATGTTATGGATGTTATGGATGTTATGGATTTGTATATATTGTGATGTATGTTATTATGTTTTATATCATGTATGTGTAGTTTATGTTGCTTATTATTTTTTGTTGCTTGTCTGTTGCGACTTGTAGGCAATATTCGAAAATAATATTACGACGCACGTACATATGTTCGTGACAACTATCTCATATTTATTTCACATGAAATCATTTCACATGAAATCGTATAGTTTAAAAAATGAAATAAATGAAATCGTATATTTTAATAAAAATAAGATATGTAAAAAAAAATTTGGAAAAATTAAATACGTTATAAAAAAATGTAGAAACAAATAAAAAATTTAATAAAATCAAATAGATGAGTTTATTAAAAATTTAATAAAATCAAATTTAATAAAAATTAAATACATGATTTCGTTGTTTAATTAAAGTTTGTTTATTTTAATTATTGCTTTTAATAAATTTGACTATAATAATTGTACATGTGATATTAATGTATAGTCTGAATGTATAGCCCTGTGACATCTTCAAATAGGACAAACGTGCTCTGAGAATAGAACAGGCGTGCTCTGAGAAAGCATTATGATGGTCTGAAAAAGCTACGCGTGCTCTGAAAAAGTTGGCTGTGCTCTGAGAAAGAATTATGATGATCTGAAAAGTTTGACGTAGTCTGAAAAAGTCTGAAAAGTATCACGTGGAATTTAATTCAGACTTTTGGTACAGTACACCAGAGCTCCATCTATAAAGAACTCCCCAGGTTCAGCCAGACAAAATAATCTCCAACTTCTTCGTAAAAAATTTACCACCATGGAAAAAGGAAATAGCTCAAACTCCAACAATACCAACAAAATTAATCCAAGTGAAATTGTGAAAGAGTTATGGGGATCATTCTTCCATTCTACTCTCAACGACCAACAAAAACAAAGAGGGGAATGGACCGTAATGTGTCGTCAATGTTCTCAAACTTGCCAATACAATGTGCATGAACCGTACTATGACTTGCCCTTAAGATGGCATTACCTCGAGCACGCAAAAGAACAGAAGGAAAGAAAAAAGCCGAAGCGTTATGACTGGTCAGAGTACTTACCACCTAAACGGATACCCCAAGAACATCAAACATGGCAGCCATCACCCTTCTCTATGGTTGAATCTATTTTTAATTTTCGTGGAGACCACACAGTGATATGTACAAAGTGTGGTGAAATTTTCAATTACCAAGAAACCATCATGCGTGAGCACTACTCTGACCACAATCGCCGTGAAGCGGAAGAAACGAAAGCTCGGTACAGAGAGGCCGAAAGAAAAAAGAGGGAAGAACATGATAAACTTGTATCTGAGTATAATAATAGGAGAATAGAAGAGTGGCGAAAGAAAAAACTAAAAGAAGAAGAGGAGAAGGAGAAATGGCGAAAACAAATTCAGAACATGCAGATGCGCCATAGACTTCAAAAGGCAAAAAGAGAAGAAGAAAGAAGAAATGCAGCAAGATGTATGGCAGAGGTAGAAAAACAAGAGGCTGATGCGGCTTTCTGGAACGAAGCCGCTCATATGGCTGACAACGCCGGTGCCAGTAATCAACAGGACAAGGAAAATGAAGAGGAGGAACCATGGTGGGATGAAATTCTGCAATATGTAGATAGTCAAAATCTATAAGTAGATTTATTTTTAGTTTTCATGTATTTTACTATTATAGTTTAGTAACTTAGCTATGTGTCGTTATAATGAATGATTTGCGGTTGTTATTATTATTAGCTACGTGTCGTTGTAATGTTTTATTTTTATGGTTTACTAAGTTTTAATTTAAGTTTACTTTTGTGTATTAATTTTAAATATAAAATCATTAAGTAAATTTTCCTTCAATAAACATACAACAAAAACATATAGGATTAATTTTAAACAATAAATACCAAAACACATGATAACAAAATAATTAATATTAAAGTTGTATTATAAAAATTATAAAAATAATATAATACAATATATTATAAAAATACATTAAAGATAATATATTGTATATTTGATGAAAGATAGAGTATAAAAATTAAAATATAAAAATTAAAGATAAAAGATGAAAGATACTAAACGCGGTCTGCAATTTTGAAAAAAAATTAAACAAGTGTTCGGCCTCCTAACGCGGTCGTTGACCGCGTTAGGGCCCTCTAACGCGTTCATTGACAGCGTTAGGAGCCAGGAACCGTAAGCGGTCCAATATCGCGTTGGGACTTTTTCCTTATTAAAAAAAATATTTTTCCTTTTTCCTTATTAAAATTTCTGAGTAAATAATTTTTTTTATTAAAAATAACACTAATAGATGCACGCAATTGGTTTTAAGCACATATCAAGGAACTATGGAATTGGACAAACACATCAACTAATTCTGCTGTTTGATAGTCTCACTCTCATGGATTTGGATCAAGTCAAACATGATTCTGACTCATAAAAGAAAATGTAATTCATTTAGAATATATAGATCAAATTACTCACAGAGGAGACACGTACTTAATAAATTATATAACTGAAGTATGCACATCATTATTCATTAATTAATTTCTCTAAAGATAATAGATGCATGTTAACGTTTTTCTCAACTTAATTTCTTTATAATTATGGGATCCTCTACAGAAGTCAACCAGTATATATATTCCAACTGTTTGTTCTTACTTTAATTGGAAAATCATTAAATAGTAACTTGACTTTTTACCTCAAAAACAATAAATTGACTAAATATATATATGTACTTAATTAGATATTCATTTGTAACTAACTATATAATACAATGTAGTTCATGTACACATTTAATTAATTAATCAGCATATAACGTTGAAAAAGTTAGTGTGCTAATTTAGATTTTAAAATAATCGATCATTAACTCTATATTTAGTCAGAACACAGAAGTCAGAACATTAAAAAAAATGATTAAAGCCTATTTCGAACAAATATTCACTGCATACAAACATAAATTCATTACTCCAATTTAACCCAGACAATTGAGTTGCTTAATTAAACAGTCATGCCAATTAATTTGTTCGAAAAGGAGCCGACCACAAGGCCTGTCGTTTGGTGGAGATATACAGGATCAGCATGGTGTTGTATAAAGCTCACGAGAGCAAGCTACATATATAGCTAGGGAACGAATATATAAAGCACAACTTGCACTACCAGTAGTACTAGGTACAGTTGCTGAAACGCACTCAGGTCATGATGAGTCAGGATCCTGATGAGGTAAGTAATGGTGCACGATTACCATGCCAAAATGGGGTGTTATGACTTATGACTAAAGCTGTCAACGGCAGCTGTTATGCCGTTTGCCACCACGTTTCGGCCGAAACGAACGGTAAGTGGCACAAAAAATCATACCGTTTTCTTAACGAAACGGCAAACGGCATAGGAAATGGAACGGTTTACCGTGTTTTAACGTGTTTTTGTACATGCCGTTACCGAAAGTCATTTCGTTTACTAAGTGGCACGGTAAATGGTTGCGAAATCGAAACCGTTTCGTTAACGGCATGGCAAACGGAACACCCTGTTCCGTGCCACTTATCAACGTTAGGCGGGTATACTTATGACCGTGACCATCCTTCATGCCAACTCATTCAATACTCTTTCATATCACATCAAATCTTCGTGCAAAGGTTTTAACCTGGATTCGCTCCTTTCTTTGACCCCACTTGAACTCAGTTTTTCTTAGGATGCGTGCACCTAGCTGCACTTTGAACCATTTTAAGAGATGTATTTTGGGTCAACAACAGATTTATTACCATTGCTATAATTAATGGGGACTACATTTGACATTTTAGTTGCACCGATTTTGTGTAACTCGTTAATAGCCGATGCTAGTTTTGAATTTAAGAGAAATGGCAATATATTTTGCCCCTTAATTTGTATATATTTCGATGTCAATTATGATATTTTTGTGCGAAACAAGTGATTTTACTTTTGGGAGACCCATGTAATACATACATATAGTTTCTTAATTTGTTATGATGGTACTTTTTTTTTAATTAGTAATTATATATTTTAGTGGTAATATATTATCACCAAAAAAAAAGTAATATATTCAGAGGATTGCAACTTCCTAATAGATAATGTAGGGTTATTGCACCTTGAAAATGTGTACGACCCCAATTATATGATTAGAAAAGGAAATGACAACTTGAACAAGTTCATTGTATCTTTGTCCAACAACATTATTTTCTAGTGAAAGTGCTAACTAGTATCCCAACCAAAGTGTCAGACTCCAGCTACCAGAATTAATTCACAGGAAATATTCTTAAAAATATGTTTTCGACCTTTTAAATATAATGAAATAGGTATTAATGAGCGAATTCAGAAACAAATACTTTCCACAAAAAGCTGTTTTCTCGATCGCCTAGCTAGTCTAATGTCAGACTCCAGATGTCACAACTTATTCACAAGTATATTATGAATCTTTGCTTCAACCAAACTAAAAGAAAGCAAACAAAGATCCAAATTAATTTGAGCAGGAGAAAGAAAAGAAGCTGGGTTGTTTGGCCAATAATTTGGTTTTATTCTGCCAACTAAGTGGTCCTTCGTCCTTGATTCGATTCACAGAGAATTTATTTTCAAATTTCTTAAATCAACCTTAAAAAAGCAGAGCAGGAAAACGAAAAAACACTTCGCCGAAGGAACTACATATGGAGGACTTCTGCAATGCAATCATGGTTTAAATTCGTAGGCTAGGTTTGTAACTCGAGGACTCAAGTTAGTATTTTGGGCTCAAAGGATAACTTTTATGTGACTCATTAAATAGGCCCAACTATAAGCCCAACACTACTGGGGAAATGGTGGCAGTTATCAGAAGGTAAGATGTCGGTGAAAACGAAAACAAATAATTGGATTTTATTATTATTATCATTATTATTGTTTTTTTTTCAATAAAAAGTGTAGTGAATTAATTGGTAAAATGAAACAAAAATTATATTGATGAAGTGATACTGGAAAAGTTTCATATATAGGTTAGATAAAAACAAACACGCCAAAAATTATTATTATCTGCTTGCTGCTTTTCTTTGGGCTATTTGGGGGGCTAGAAATAAGAAAACATTTCAGCAGAATGTGGGTATTGGGAATGCCACTCATTTTCTATCTTGTTTGCACTTTTTTCATCAATGGACAGGTACTCAATCTAGGTTGGAAGCTCAGTTCCAGCAAGCTAATGTGGCACAAGTGGATGATGATGAAGATCTCTTAGGTTGATTCGTCATGTGACTGAACTTAGTTTGCTTTGTTATTTGCTTGTCTGGATTGTGTTGTCTTTTTAGTTGCTTAGTTTATCGTTTAAGTCACCTTTTTAGTGACTTGGATACTTTTCTTGTAAAACTTTTTCTAGCATTAATGAATGCAGGATTACCCTTTTGGGAAGCTATTATCAAAAAAAAAAAAAAAGGAAACGGGCAAATGCTTGAGCTTATCTCTTCCTTTTGAGTTATTTTTTTTTCTCCCTTTTCTTTTGAAGGGGAAATCCCCGTGGCCAGGCATTCTCTTCCAATATGTCAGCGTCTAAACATACAACTCAAATCTAGTGTTGTGATAAACTGTGTAACGCAACAATTTAGATCCTTAAAAATCAATCCACCGATTTACATTTGTTATAGAAAAATTGAGAGAAAACGAGAGAGTACCGTTGAATTGATTTTGAAAGATTCGGATTGCTACGCTACACGATCTTGCAATACACTGAATTTGCTTCCACATACATAAATTTAAGTAACGGTTAGCTTATTTATTTTTTTATTTTCAAGATAAAATTTTGTTTTAATATATGTTAAATGAGGGCATGAGGCCAAATCTAAAATAAGTAAGTGAAAAGTATACACTAATCATTATGTTTATTCCATAGGAATAGATTATAAATTCATGGCGTAAGTTTGATTGTACATGGACAAAAAAGAATGAGAATAATGTTTATAAGGAAAAAATGAAGAGTGATGATAACTTTTGATAGATAATAGAGCTTATACTTTATTTTCTAATGTTGTTTTGATGATGCATTAAGTATAAAAATGAAAAAAAAAATAGTATTATGAATTCATTTCCTTATACCTCCTCTATGGAGAAATAGGAAATAAGCTTATGCCAACTTTTACTTTGTGTTTGGTTGCACAAGGATAAGCAAGTAAAAGCAAGTAAATGTGTTTGTTTGGGATGAGTTAGGAATAAGGAAGAAAGATCTATTCCGGGAAGAAAAATTAGGAAGAGTGGGAAGAGTGTTATTCAGAGAAGAAGAAATCTTGTTTGGATGGTGAGTTGAGAAGAAAAATGGAAGAAGTGAAATAAAATAATCATTTGTTTTATTTGTTTTCCAAACAAATTGTATTTAATATTCTTAAAAACAATTAATAATAAAATAATAATATTATATTATTATAAATAATTAATAATCATTTATTTTATTTTTTCCAACCAATTTATGTCATATTATTCGTTCCTTATATATTTTAATATCTTATATTGGAAAATAAAGTAATTAATATTATTATTATAAAAACAAAATTAATTATTATTATTTAAATCTAATAATCGTACTAATAAAATTAGTAATGATAATATTATTATTATAATTTTGTAACAATACAAATATTATAATAATATTATTTTATTATTATAATATTCTTATTATAATAATAACATTATAATAAAGTGAATAATAAAAAAATGATTTATTATTCTTTCTTTATTTATTTTAATTTGATAGTGTAAAGCAAAGTAACTATTATTTTATATTAATTATAGGAATAATAAAATAATAAAATAATAATAATAATAATAATTATTATTATTATTATTATTATTATTATTTTATTCTAATAATCAGAATAATAAATTAAGTGATAATATATTATAATATTTAATATAGAAATATAATAATATAATAATATTGTAATAAAGTAAGAGAGATGTGATAAAAACTTTTTTATTCTTGCTTTCTTCTTTCCAAATTCTTATTCCAACGGGTCGATTGACTTCGCTTCTCGCCCTTGTTTCCGGTCCTAACGGGTCAATTCTGCTATTAGACCCTCGTTCCCTGGCCTTCCAAGTTTTTTATTTTTCATTTTATTTTTGAGGCTGCATTTCCATCCAGCCGTTGATTTAAATCGGACGACTACAAACATAAGTACAACAGGTGTTGGTTTTTTGGAGTTCTACAGAGGATACGAATTTCCCATTGCCCATTTCATAGAGCATTATGAATATTCTGTCTCCATTTTGAAAACTAATAAATTCATAATGGTTTAATCTGTAACACATCGTCAAATTAAGGAATATCCATGCGAGGAAAAAGATTTAAGTTTTTGAATCATGACTGGGACATGGAATCTTCCAAATAAGATTACAAACTTGACTAAATAGTTCCTGTAACGACTTGTTTATGTAATGTCAAATCAAAGTATCTTCATGGATCAAAGTTCCTGACATTACACGTACATAAAATCTTGCTTTGATACGCTAGACACTATTATATATTTCTTGAAGACTTGAAGTAACATGATTTTCACATAGTCCAAGCCAGAATTGTACAATGTTAGATATGCTCAGTCGCGTGTAATAACAACGGGATTGGTGCCCACAAAGATCAAATCAAAAATATCTTAAAGATAGACTAATTATTTCGATCGGTAATTAATTGATCTTGAGACAATCTAATGGATACCTGAATATGCTACCGGCCTTGGATATATGACTATATGAGTAAAGTTAATCTGTTGGGTTGGATAATGAATTTAACTAGTTCAACATATGTAATGAGGTTCTGAGCATCTCTATTTTTATATCTTAATTTTCTTCATGTTTTACTATATATGTCCTTTTGCGACTTTCTTTATAATATTATTAGAGGTGACCAGAACAATTTGAAAAATTTGTAGTAATTTAATCATATATTCTACCTTTTCTCAGAGAATATGTTGCAAGTATTAGGAATTAATAAGTTCTGTATAATATATGACATATTTCGTAAGTTTGCTCGGTTTGAATGTTTTACCTTTGATGACATGAATCATGACATATGGGTAATGGCCTTAGACATAATATATTTGGGCTGCAATTTGGAAATAGAGGTCCACATAATTTGGGCTTTGATTTTAGAAAGAACGCAAGTTGAAAGCGACTCGGCTCATGTGTGATAATTAATTTAGAAAAACGCAAATTAGAGCAATATTCATATGCTCTAAATTCTAATTAATTATCAATTACTTAATTGAAGGTAAACAAACAATCCGTCTCAAGAAAATATCAAGCAAACGGACAAGTCTCGAGATATTATTCATTAATTAATTTCTCTAAAGATATATATATATGACTATAACATAGACCAAAATGTTTGATTTTCTTTTTGTATTTATGGAACAAATCAACTAAAGTTTCGTTTTAGATGAGAACAAATCTAAATAAAGTCGGTCAACTTTTTCACAAGAAAACAAATAAATGAAATAAGGAACATTGTACTAAACAACCATATCTATTTGTATAATTAGTAATTAGTTATGTATTTTTGTTTGTGACAATTGACATGAAAAGATATTGTAGAATTTTATTATATTTAAAGTATCATTCAATGTTGCACTTTATTAATATATATTTATTTTATATTATTTATTTATTTATTCATATTATTTATTTTTTTTATTGAGTTATTAACATTATTACCCATTTTCTACCGTTATCCTACCCTTATCGTTAATTCTTAACGGGTAAGGGTTGGGTACGGGTAAAGTCAATTTTTAACGGGTAAGGGTAGGGTATGGGTAAAGAAAATTTTAATGGGTATGGGTATGAAAAAAGTCTGTACCGTATCGTACCCTACCCATTGACAGCCCTACACAAGATTCTGAAAAATATTCCCATTGGTTTCTATCTTCATTGTCATAAACAAAGTTAATGTCATAGTGGTTGATCCGTATCCTATATTTTTCAAAGCAGAATATCGGTGAAAAGAACAGCAAAATCATTTTACATTGCTTGGAAAGAGATTTTAATTTTTGAATCTTGACTGGGGCAAGGACATCTTCAAAAGAAGATTACATATTGGACTAATTAAATAGTCTAATAGTTTGGTTGTTCGACATGTATTTTATACCAATATTGAATATGATAAAAGAATTAAATTGATTATTTGTTAATGTCAAATCAGAATATCTTCTTAGATATTCAAACTGTTTGAGATTAATGTAGATAAATCTTGCTATGATTTCTTCAAGTACACGAGTTCAACGCATAAGTCTAAGCTAACTGTGTATATATAATGTTTGACCTGGTCCAGTCCTTTTGTATCGATAACGGGATCAACGCTCATATGTCAAATCAGCAGATTTCAAGAGATCATGTTCGTCTTAATTGAGAATGGATGACATAATTAAGATATGTTTTTAAGGATTTATTACAATCTTTTTGGATAGGGACAAATTGAATAATATACTTTTAAAAAATTATAACTCAACCAAATAAAATTAATGTTTTATATAAAATACAAATCACAATCTTCCAAAAGAATTATAAATTTTAGTTCTCTAAAATTTTAGATCAAATTGAGAACTTTGTTGAATATCAAAACTAGTCTGACGCCATAGAATTAATTTTTTTCTATTACGCATAAGAACATAATAATATTACTCTATATTCAACAACTTTTATCATTCGTTTTGTCTTTCCATTTCAATTATATAGCATATTATATGGTTAAAGTGAATCGTACCACTGCCTAATCTGCCACTGCTAGCTCAAAACGTTTATAATATAAATCCTACAACAAAATAACGATTGTATGTTAATTTTTACAGAAAAGTTGGCTAATATATGAGTTAAGTTTCGAATCAGATAATTAATTAACACTCTTTTTGATAATTAATGCGAGACGAAATAATAATGTAACAAAGAAGGATATGATTTCTCTTCGCTTTTTTTTTTTTAATCAATATTCTCTCTTATATTTACAACCCTAGTAACTTATAATTAATAAAACTATTGATAAAATAGTATCATTTCATATATGACATGTGTCACCTTCTTTTTGCGCTCAAATTAAAATTTAATATTTTGACTCAATCATGATTGAGTGTTTGTGTCCATCCAATAAAAAAAATAATGTAAAAAATGTTTATATACATGTAGAGATAGTAGATCATTTTTAACAATATTAGTAGTTATGTTATTTACATTCAATATATTTGTTTTTAAGTTTTAAAAATTTGAATAAAAATAAAAAATATGAAAATGAAGACATTGGATTGCTATCTTTAAAAATTATCTAAATTATGTGATCTTGTTGTTTTGTTGGTTTGTTCTATGTAGCTAGCTAGCAAGAATAGTGAGAGGGCAGTATAGTGAAACTGGAATCAAACTTTATACTTCTTTGTTTAATTAAAAAAATCGAGTTTACAACCCCATATATAATCTCTCACGGATGAATAATTGTTTGCTTCAGCGCAACTGTTGCAGGATCCACATATGGGAATTGATCTGGTCAGTAGGTCACTCCTGAGTTTGCAAAACACTCCATTTAAGACCAAATTATCCTTTATTCTAGATAAAAATATGACTGTAATCTATAAATAGTTGAGAGCATTAAGTTTACACTTTTCAGGTTCAGCATATGACGTACTAGTGTATTTGGTGCTATTATAATTTCTATTAATTTTATATGCTCCATTACTATGCGCATTAAATAACATGCTGCTTATATGTTAAAATTGAAGTACTAGTGGATAATGCGCATCTTCTGTGAAATTTTCTGAAAAGCCATTCAGGTAGCCGGTCAAGTTGCACATATGTGTCTGATTTGATCATATGCATATAATTAAGTAGGAAATGTTATAAAGTTACTAAAGACATTGAACTGGTCATAGTCTTCTCAAGGTCATACAGCTGCATTATTAATAATTAATCCCAATCAACTCAGTCTTTAACTATTCGGTCAGAAACTAATTAATGGAATGCTTACATTATGTATACATCATCAAAGGATAATGCCCATGTCAGCAATAACTTATTTATGATTGTCTGAGTAATAGGGAATCAGTGCGAAGTCAAGATATTAGAGGTATCACTTAACAATATGTATGCCTTTGATATATTATTAGAACATTTATAAATATAATTATTATAAGAATAATCTATATTGTGGTAAATATCATGCTTATAAAAAATATGATGACACTTAATGTGTGTTTGTAAATAATTCTTATAATGCATCTCAAATATGATATTCAAATTCCACGAAATTCAACTGATATATTATTTATATATCTAACAATTAGTATAAAATTGTTTTAATAAGTTTCGACCATATTTTTATTGTTTTGAAAAAAAATATATTCTCAAGATAAAACATTGTCAATAACATATATAAAAGTTAGAGAAATGCTATAGTCTAATATATTGGATAGATGAGGTCCGTCCAATACGATTGTTCTCACATTTTTAAATTTCAAATAACCGATCCGAATCGTTCAATATATTCTTCATATTGGAAATTTCTAAGATACCAATTTTTACATTTTTTTTTTACTTTTTTTTTGATATTTTAGAAAATCGTTGTTATTGGAAGATCAAGAACTTTTATATCATGAATTTTCTTTAATACCAAAAAATAAGTAAAAAAAATGTAAAAATTGATTTCTTATAAGTTTCCAATATGAAGAACATATTGAATGGTTCGTATCGGTCGTTTGAAATTTAAAAATATTAGAACGATCATATTAGATAGACCCATCCATCAAATATATTAGAAACTAACATTTCTCTAAAGTTAATATACGGAAGAATGTAATAAAGTACCAAAATATTTGCTTTTGTGGAATAGGCCTAGCTAGAAGAAAATTAATTAGGTGCATGTGCAAAGCACAAACCCATTGAAATAAATTATTTATCATATAGTCAAGCTCCTGGTTGTTGACTTGTAAGGACGGAAACCTTTCCAGGGATTTTGTCTCCTCCAACTAAAAACAGTAACAATCATGCCACATGCTACTGATTTTTTAGTTTCTGGGTTCAGCCGTCTAGGATCACTGAACTTAACTTAGAACTAAACCATAATTGAATTGTAAATTATGTAAGGTTAATACATGAGAACTCAAATTTCTTTTGTTGGTTGCTTTGTGTTTCCAGTAGTTCAACTAACGAAGAAATTACTTTAATCCATACATTATTCTGAAAATACATTCAATTTTTATGATATTATTTAATTTAACATCCTGAATTTTTTTTTCGTGAGCTAAGAAAAATAAAATTTTATATGTATGTAGTGTGCATCATTTACTTGGGACTTGCATTAAAATTGAGTCAATGTAAAACGTTGTACGTTGGTCATCTTTTAAAGAAAAGCCATTAAACTTAACTCGTAAAATATTACATTTTTTTTCTTGTCATCAAATTTATGAACGCCTGTGTTTAAATTTTTTTTCTTGTCATCAAATTTATGAACGCCTGTGTTTACACCTTCTCATTCATTAAACATTTAAACTTCTTCATTTTTTTATTTAAGTAAATAATAGAAATTTTTTTTTTTAACACAAGACACGGTTTCTAGAATACATGAGTTGACAGGTATAAATATGGACGCATAGTGTGAATGCATGTGTCTGAACGGATGTGTGTAATTAAATTTATTCGTTCACATATTTTATGCGCAGTAGGATGCACATGCATGTTTTTAAATGTCGTTGTAAACGCATGCGTTCGGAAAATAGCATTGAGTTGTCAAAATGTTAAAAATAAGTATATTATTTTTTATGATAAATTGGAGTCGATCTTTCAATTTATTTTCAAATTTTGAATGTTTATAAAAGGCCGCCGGTCGGTTTTGAATCCAAAACAAGTATATTGCCATTTTATTCATATATAAAGTGAAGATAGTCAGAAATAAATAGATAATTTTAGAATTTTCAATGTGAGGGAGGGGCTTTCAAACTGATCCAAGTTTGATATACATTCTATTTAATTTAGAATACGCTTGTAATTAATTTTAATTTTTGAACAATATTTTCTATTATACTAAATGATGCATTATAAAAACTGGAAGTATACTAGAACTGTCTATAATAATGTTATAAAAACTTGAGCGATTCAAACGCAAACTGAACACCGCGCTGGGTTTCAGTGAACCAACCGATCCGGTTTATTTTCTTTTAATTTTTTTATTCTTTTGCTGAACAGGGAAGAAGTAATTTTTTATATAATTGTGGGTTGATGGGATTTCAACTTTTCTTAAACACATAGGAAATTCTTCACCACCACACTATTGTCAATTTATTTATTTATTATTATTATTTTTTTGAAAGAGTATTGATTGAATGTATAAAAATATGCAAAAAATATATATCGAGTTTGTGTGATGTATGAGACCAGAAGATTTAGACAAGCCAGCAGTCAAGCTAAGTTAAAATGGTCCTTGGCAAACGTAATGGTGGTATCTGGTATCTTGGTGATACTAACAACCAAGATTTGGGATTGACTTGTCAAAGAACAAATCTCTTCTCAGATTAAATATCCAGCTCAGCCTCCATGTGAGGCTTGTTTCACCAATGAAAAGTTTCCTTTTTAATGTTACCACTTACCACCTACATTTGGTTGGTACAATTTGTCTCTAATACTGTTTCTGCTCCTTCTGTACCACGGCGTGGAGGAAAAGAAATGGTCTTCTGACAGGAATTTAAATTACGGGTCATATTTTGCATGTGGTTGTACTGAAGATCTTCCTAGTAGATTTGATGCGCTTTATTAATTCAAATCCAAATCTCCTCAAATCCTTTGGATCCATGGTCCATACGCAATTGTAAAATTTATACAATTTCGCAATTGTTTGTCAAAGAGCAGCAAGAGATAGCTAACCCTTTATGTCATATAATAGACTATATAATTGGTGTCATTCCTATCATTGTGATATTCCCTCTTATTAAACGGTCAAAAACAGTGAACTGTACTAGATTTTGAATCAGAGCTTAGGATCCTTGATTTTGAAATAGAACATATCTTATCATCTCTGCATTTAAAATTCTGATGATATAAGATTTTGTAGTTATTCCGTAACATCCAATAGATAATGATTTTTATTTTCTCCTTTGACAAAATTGAACAACGACAACCTGTTTTCATTATCAATACAAAATATTACGCACACCAATCCAATGTTCAAATATCAGAAAACAGACATATAGAAATCACCTAAATTAGTTAGAAATTATAAGACAAACCCAAAATGTAATACATCAAAAAGTTGGTTGTACCGCATAAAATTGACGTCAATTTGTCAATACATCAACGTAACATCTACATAGGCTAAGTCGGTGAAACTATATATCTAAAGTCAAGTCAAGCCAGTGCTCTTAGTTGGCTCTTACTAGTTCAAGACTGGTGGGGCGATCGGGTTATATTTAGGATTAGGGTGTCGTGGCTAACTATCACGGAATAAGGCATTCTGTTTACCGTTTAGTTCCGGTAACGGTACAAAATTGATATTTTGTTTACCGTTTTTTTTTAAAAACAGTTTTATGTTCCATTAGCAGTTCCCTTTTCCATTTTTCTTTATAATCACTTATTTTCCGTTTTCTGTTATCCGGAAACGGTATAATCGCATGTGCTGTTTTAATTTCTGTTTCATTTTAGATACGACGCAATTTTGTTCTGTTATTCGGGAACGACAAAACAATTTACATGATACTGTTGACATGTCAAGTTATATTAATTCACGATTTCTGTCACACCCCGAACCAAGCCATAATCCGAGATGGACAATCCCGCCACGTGTATACACTCTACTGTACGCACGTAAGGCTAATAAACAGTGTAACAGAAAGCAAATGATCACAAATAAAATCACATAATGAATGTATAGTTTGTTCATACAACAAAAAGACTGGTAATATTCACAATTCAAAATTTCCAGCCAAAAGATAAACAAAATACTAATAATTCACAACATAAAACTATTCCAGCTTGGCTTGGTCTTCTGATAAAACCTCCACTGCTATGTCTGCCAAACCTGAACCTGTCTCCACAAATCAAAGTATTGTGGGATGAGTACATTAATGCTTAGTGTGGTGATAGAGTGAGCCTACAGTTCTGGTTAACTCTAGCTAGAACTAAACCATACTTACACACTTTTAATTCCTATAATGCAATATCTAAATGTAAGTTTACTGAAATGATAAAACAAATCTACAAGTCATGACATGCCAAAATAAATCTGAAAAAGATATCTGGAGAAGCGGAGAATAATACTAGCATAATAATATACGGTGAATAAGTATATCAATACGAGAATCAAGCACCCGCACTCAAAAGTCAAATCATAAGTCATACATATAATCTAGAATCAATCTCACAAGTCCCAATATGACATGAACCGTACCAACAGATCTACCTAACTCAGCTCTGCTCGATAACCCAACTCTGCCCCTATTCCCACATCCCCGCTAAAGGAGTGGGCAGTAAAACACGGTACCGGTAAACTGACTCATGGGGATCGAGAGATAGTCCGATATAATGGCACACTCAGCTCTTAGTTCAAGTCAAGTCAAAGGATAATATAATACAATAAACAATACAAATAACCATCAAGTGACCGCAATACTGCCTGACAGTCGGTCTGCTGAGTGATCATCAGATATGTGTTGCCCACGATCTCTATCATAAGGAGACCACCTGCATTTAGCTTGCGTGCAATCTCCCGATAATGGAAACCTCAGGCAAAACGAACTTATCACACTCGATCTCGCTATCCTGATCCGCACCAGATGCAAGTGTTGATTAAGGGCACTTTTAAGTTTATTAATCACATTATTATTAATATGCAATGCATATCCTATAAGTGCAATCTAGTTTTGAGTTAATGACATGTGCTTAACTGTTTACTTAATGTTAATGACATGATATGCACACAATTAATTATTGATCTAATTACTAAACTAAAGATTAGACAAAACCTAAGGCATCCACACCTGGAAAAGTCGAAGACGGTGAGTCTACTCTACAGGAAGGTCGGTGAAGTCCTGCTCCGCGTCACCACCCTCGAACTCGGGGTAGTACTCGTCTACAGGTTCGGAGAAATCCTGCTGCTCACCTGTCGGAAAACTGACTAGTCAGTACGGATACTAAAACTAACGATCACTAAGTTATCCCTCAATTGGATTCAGGTTTGAGCTACTAGGGTAAAGGATTTAAATTTCTAAAAGGAGACTCGGTATTAAAATATCTTATCTTATTTAAAGAAATATTTTATAAAAATTTTGGCAGAGTTTCACTTATAAAATAGGTGTGAAGAAAGACATTTTGACGAGAACCTATAGTCCAATCTACTCGTTAAAGTCGTGGAAATTTTAGTTTAGTTTACGTATTAATCCGGTTTATTTAGGCAACAATTTATCTCGGGTCAAATACCTTATTCTCGGTCCACTTAGCTAAAACCAAAATATTTCATTAATTTCCCACATTTTAAGTTAACTTTAAAATTAACTTAATTACCAAATTATTGGACCTGGCCCAGTCCGTGCATACAAGTCCAACAAAGGAAAAAGGGCTCGGCTAGAAGAGCCCACACACAAAGAAACAAAGGGACAGAAAAAAAAACAGGCCCGACAGGCCCAGAACGAAACAGAGCCCATCAGAGGGGTTATTGGGTTTCGGGGATCAAATCCGAACCCAACAGAGAATAGACCCGACCCACAAGTCACGGAATTTTACAGAAGGGACCCCAGATAAAAAATATTTACAGAACTTTTACACCTAAGTCCCTAATAACAGAAAGGTCCTAATCCAGTTATAAAATATTTATAAAACAGTCCAAAACTCGAAAAACCTCACAAACAAGTCCCTGGCAAGGTACACAGAGGTTTGAAACACTGATATAGCATACCAGTAGGTGGTACAGAAGGGTACATAGCTGGTACCAGGCCTGAACCAGCCTGATAACCAAGCCGAGAGCATCACACAACCATGAAACAACCTGTATAGCAAACATCTAACTCAACTACAGCTATACAAGCTACTTAACAGATTCTATAAGCAAGAGATAACCTAAAACCTCAAGTACCAACGCTCTAAACTAATTCTACAACTACACATGACATAAAGGCAAGCACAACATAAAGACTAACCTTAATCATGTTAGTAAGTCACTCCTTGAGCAATTTTAATTTTATTACTAGTTAACAACAATTAACAAGCCACAAAGGAGTAGATCTAGTCATTCAAGCCGTTTAACACATAAATGAGAGAGTAGGAGTTTTTACCTCTTTTAATTTCGTAATTAGAAGGCTAAAACCAATGCTTTGAAGTTGATGGCGTGCACACCACCACCACCACGGCCGGCCTCGAGTCCACACAAAGTTTAATCAAGTTCTCCAAGCTTTGTGCTAGCAAAGCAAGAGAACACGCCTAAACTTTAAGTTTCCTTTGCTTCTAATTATCAAATAATTATTATGGAAACTATTTCTCAACTCATGAGAACCTAAATGAGTGCAAGAATGAGATCCCCAAATTTCAGATCTGAAAATTTAGTTCTCTTTGGTGTATTACGGCCAAGAGAGGAGGAAAATGGGTGGGAAAAGTCATGCCCTAAAAGCACTCCATGTGGTCATTAAATAGACCACCTAACCCAAATATTTTGGGACCAAAATACCCCTCATATGGCCAGAAACGAAATGAGCCTTTTGGGCCATAAAACTTATTTTTATTTGCTCATTAATTCAATTAATTAATGGCCCATTTCAAATGCATTCAAATTGGGTTCAATTTGGCTAATTAAAGATAGCCCAATTGATTAATACAATTCTCATAATTATATTAATTGAGTTGAAACAAAAATAAATATCAACCATTTGATAATTATTATTTGGTTTAGACTTTACATTATTATAGTTTCATATGATCCTTTGAAATAATTAATCACAACGGTTCATAACGGTATACGATTAATTATTCAACTTATCATATTTTGTATTCTCCAATACAAACAAACTAAATATAATGCACCATTGATTAAGAGCTTTGTCGTTGTGTGACCCTTTGAGTATTTATATTATGTTGGCCATGGAAAATAAATCGTCATTTATTTCCAATAATCATAAGCGGTATCTAGCAACACGTTATGATTCCCAATTAACATAAAAAGATACTATACAAATATATCATTTTAATCCTGCAAAAGAAATAGATAATTTCCTTGTTTTGATTCTTATATCACACGATATCATTATATAATTGTCACACCCCGCAACTGGGCATGGCAGCTCCCGCCACGAAAGTACGAATAATTGTACTCTCGTAAGGGTTAATCTGACTTATGACACTTTTTTTTTAAAAAAAAAAACGAATAATATTATAGAATATCATCCAACTAAGGTAGAAAAGAGAAGAACCAAAACAAAAGAAACTTACTTACACTTAATCGTATAACACAGTTACTTTTACATAAATTATAGAGGTACAGCACAAGCGGACAGTTTAGGGTCCGTACATAGACTCTTAATCTAGTCCTACCTGATTACAAGAAGCACTAATTTAATCTATTCTAATCAAAAGGTGATCCTAACCTACTGATACTATTTTAGATAAACCAGTTAAGCCGAGTCTGGTAATCTGGAACCATAATTAGACAATGGTGTACAAGCGGGGCCTGATCATTTTATCATACAAAAGAATCGTCAATGATCGCCTGAGATGATTTCTTGCATAGCTTGTATGTCGTCTGGAACCCCCAACCGCCGGGGAAAACATGCAAAACAAATACGGAGTGAGAAATAAATTCTCAGTGCGGGTTTTAGTTCCAGACGTGGATTTCTGGTTGAAATCATGGTCTAGAGTAACACCCGTTATAATCAACATGAATCACTAATTTTCTAACAAATAAATAAATAACCAATAGATGTAAAACATTATTTTCAAAACAATGCAACACATATTTGAAAACACTACATACCATGCATAACAGTAAAATGAGTCCAACCACATCACATGAAATAATAGAATGGATGCAAATAAACGAATCATATTTCAAAAGCGTATCACATTCGAGCATTCCACCAATTTCTCATTTTTTATCTTTTCCTTTCTCTATCTTTCTCCTTCTCTATCTTTTCCCTTTCTTTATCTTTCCCTTTCTCAAGGCACAAAAGAGACGTATCTCTTTCCTTGAGCACAAAAGAGAATTTCATTCAAAAACTCACTCAGGTTTTCCTTTCCCATCCGGTTTGGGCACAAAAGGAAACCTTTTCCTTTCTCAAGGCACAAAAGAGACATATCTCTTTTCCTTAGCACAAAAGGAAATTCCATATCCAAATAGCGCTACCGAACTGGTCGAAATCGGGGATCAGTCGACTTCGAAGAGTGGCTTTGATTTCCATGTCATTTCACAATTTTCATAATTTCCTTTCTACAATCATTCATATACCAACACATTCCATATTTCAGGCTATCAAGCAAGAATAAGATGAACTGGTACAATTCAGTTCATCATAACAAATGAATGAGCAAACTTGCTTGATCTCATATCAAGTTTAACAAAGGAGATAAAACAACATGAGTTGTAATATCTGTTTCTATAACTAAAATAATTAATTCATAATGCAATCAATGAGATTAGCAACATGCAATGCATATAAATTTAAAGTTACCGAAACCGGATTTCTATAAAAATCCACGTGTCCGCACCTGTCGTTGGATTAGGATCGGTCTTCGTCCAGTCTCCTGTAAAATGGGTCAAAAACCGTTAAGATCGAATCAAACGGTTCTAAATTTGACCTAACTGGGAGTTTACAGCTAATAGGTCCGGCTTATAATACCAGACTAACAGACTGGGTTAACCAGACTAGTCTGAGATTCAGACTAAAGAATTCTATTTGGAGATATTTTATTAAGTATTTTATTTATTCAATTTATAATTGGTTTTGACTTTCCAGTCAATAATAATATGTTATGATTAAATTCCATATGTTTGTTATCTATTTGATAGTTATATATATTTAACTATTTATGTTTATAGTAATTGCTTGTGTTTTTAGAAATTTAATTATTAATTATTATTATCCTAATTTATTTTATTTTTTTTATTTGTTTGAATAAATTTTATTTCATTTTAATTTATTTTGGTTTATTCTTATTTTATTTTAATTAATTTGTTTTCTTAACTATTTATTTTATTTATTTACTTCTTTATATAATTAATTAATTAGTCTTATGTTTATAATATTATTCTTAATATTTTCTTTCTTGTTAATTTGTTAAACATTTATTAACTAATTAGTTTACTTTCGTTTATGTAATTATTTTAAATTTTTCTCTTAATATTAATTTGTTATATTTATTAAGTAATTTATGCCACTAATAATTAATAATCAAAATCCGAAATCAAAAATCAAGAATTCAGAAAATTATAAAAAGTCATAAAACAATTTCGAAAATCCAAAAGTTATTTGATTTTGTTGTTATTTGGGATCAGAAAGTCGGTGATTTGTATCTGTTCTAGATTCACTCGGACTATTCTCATCATCTCCCGAAAGTCGCGATTAACTAAAGGAATACCCGACGTTTAAGTGGCTTTTCCTTTAATTAATTATCTAAGCCCACAACTCGTTTAACTTAATCTTTGATTAAGTTTGTTAATTATTAGTTTAATTTAGCCCACAAAATTATGATTCAACTCCCAACCGTAAAGCCCAAGTCCAATTCCCCTTTTTTTTTTTTATTTCGCTAGGCTAAAAAAAAACATACCCATCAAAGAATCACATTGGGCCAACCATTTTTTTTTTCTTTCCCGGCCAGGCCCAAGCCCAAAATCACTAACGGACTCGACCAGGTCAACCTGGTCCAGTTGACCTGGGTCCGACTTAGCGGGTCCGTGACGAGTTCCGACAGGATCCGTTAAGCCCGCCAAACAAACCCGATCCACAACCTCTGTCATTTTCGAACAAGCCCCTACATCATTTTATTTCATAGATAGATCCTTTTCTTATAAATAAGCCCCCCAGAGAATACAAATAGGTCCTTTTTACTTCATAAACAAGTCCTTATCCAACTTTTTCTTACAAATCGAACCCTGTCTCACTTCCGTGATGCACCAGTACGGTACGAGAGGCGAGAGCAGCGTACCAAAGACTGGTACCAAGCCTCAAACCTCAAAATTAAGTCTCAAACAACGTCTCCTTATACCCATCCGAAATTAATAACCCAAAAATCACTTAATCTTTGTATAGTATTAGTGCAACAGATTTGGTATCCCCAAGATTTTATTTTCAAGCAATTGTAGCATCTAAAATTCATTCCAAATCATTTAATTAACCTAAACGAACTCATTAACAACCTCAAATATCAGTATAACGGTTAATAACTTGAGTTTAGGCTTAAACCCTAGTTTTTATCCATTCCACAACTCGGCCTAATTTGAACCAACAATAAACGACACCAAGAGAAGGAAATTACTATACCTTGATCTCTATTGATGCTCCCTCTCTCTTTTCTCCAAGTTCCCTTGTCTTCCCTTTTCTCTTCTTTTTTTTTTTTTATGAAATTTTCTCAAATCGGCTAACTACATCCAAAAACCGGGCATGAGTATTTATAGGCGATGCAATAGTGAAGAGAAAAGAGAGAGGAGTCACCAATGGAGATTCACAAAATACGAATCTCACAATCCAACTCCCCACCGCGACCAATCCGTTTCTACCACGCGGAAACACACCGTAGGCCAGCCGCAATTCAAGCGAGCTTTGTGGCTTGAGGCGATTGGCTCGTCTCAACTCATCCTATCCCACTTTGATTGCTTCTGTGAGTTATCGGAGAAAAGAGGAATAAAATGAAGGGGATGAAATCGGAAAGAACAAGGAACGAAGGGGATGGTGCCAGCGCGAGGGAGAAAGAGAAATGGTTTTTATTAAAAATTGCTCTTTAAGATTTTCTGTGGCAGTAATTATGCAATCAAACGTGTTGCAGCTTGTATTAAGTTATTTTAATTACGAATTTCATTAAGATTAATCAATTTTAACAATAAATTTCATAGTTAACTATGCTTTGATTTTGCTAGAATATTCTGTATTAATTATAGATACTACATAAAATCAAAGATTTCGAATTCAAGTCAATTTTCTTGTTACTTTTAATTTAGATTTATTTCCTTTATTAAGTTATGATTAAATTCAAACTTAATTATTATATTAAATCAAATTTTTCATTTGCTAAAATGATGTAAATAAATTTTTTTAGATATTATACCAAATCAAGATTTCGAATTCCAATCGATTTTCATGTTGTTTCAGATTTATTTCTTATAATTACTAATAATGTTCTATAATATCTCTATTATCAAATTTCTAAGTTATTTAGTACTAAAATTTCTTTGATCTTGATTAGGATAAATTTTATAATATTATTTTCTAATTAGCTTGATATTAAATAGCAAAAATATTCATGATTAACTATTGGTTCCGATTATTTTTATACGTTATTTCATAAATTTATCTATTTCAATTGTGATAATAGAATTAATCCAATTAATTAAACTGAAATTTAGGTTGACATTTTTCACATATGTTATAATAATCCAAGATAGGAAAGTGTCATTCTTGCAGATTATATATTTCTTGATCTAGAGATGATTGTATAAGTTGCTAGCAAACAATCCATCTCCATCAAGGGGCCCAATAGATATCATCACTCACTAGGTATACTAATGAGGGACATACGGTTTTCTTGATGAACAGTTTTTCCCCGCACAATTCAAGAGAACATAAATAAAGTCCTTATAGCAGCCCTTATCAGGAATCAACGGTAGACAATATTTATAGAACCAATCCTCATGTGAAAAAACTGAACCATCTCAAACTTAGAATCAAACTCGTATGAAATAAATAATGACACATAACACAATCCATATATTTATTTCATTGGGTCAAGTCCTGTACTATGTTCCGATAACATACACATATGCAATTAAGTTGATAACACCTTATCCATAATTTGTAGAACTTAATCATCACTTAACTTGCATACTAATCTTATCATGATAATTAATGTTTCTTGTTAATTATCAAAATTATGGACATTTTAGATTTATTATTGTCATTTAACAAAATGAAACACAGAGATCCACAATTCCGATCCTCAACCTGAATGATCTGTCAATAATAAAATCAAGGAACAAATGATCAAACATCATCAATAACATAAACTAAAGATAATGCCAATAACTGATTGGCTCATAGGACATATCTCTATCAAATCAAACATTTACAACAACCAAGACAGATCAGACAAGGGTGATATAGCCTACATTAGCAAGCACAAGCATCTAAAAGCTGACAGGAGAACTAATAACCTCAGTTTAAGCATCTACAGCTCAGACTGAAACAATAACATGCATATCTAACCTTAACACAGTTCAAATCGACATCCAAATCTTCAATCGAGTCAACATAGTAAGCAAGTGCATAACAAATCAAATTGAGGCAATGCATACTCACATCAAACACTCAATTGACACAGCAAGCAAGCAATCACAGATAGACAGTTAAATCAATGCATGCCTCAGACATTCAATCAATTAACAACACAGACAAGAGAGAGAGGGAGAAAAAGATAGCAAACCGAGAGGGCAAAGCAAAGAGGAGAAGGAGTGAGGTCGTTGACGCTACCAGCTACCACCACCGAGTGCCACTAGGTGCTAGCCTTCTCCATTATCGGCCAAGTCGCAAGTAAGAAGAGGGAGAGAGAGGGTGAAACAGTGAGAGAGAGAAATTAGGTTTAGTGTGGTTCGGGTTTGAGGAAGAGATAAAGGCGAGAAGAAAGAGAGAAGGAAGAGGTGAGTGTGAGATAGTGGTAGTGGAGGTGATCGGAATGGAGAGAGAGGGGTTTTGGTGGAGCTCGAGTGAAAGGAAATGTCGGAGAGAGGAATGGCAGTGAGGGGTTGTGTGAGGGAGAGACGAAGAGGAGAAGAGATTAAAAGAGAGAGAGGGAAAGGGAGGAGGGGGCCAACACGGTGGTTTTGCAGAGAGGGGAAGGCGGAGAGGAAACCGAAACCGCTGGTTTCTCTTCGCCGCAGAGGTGTCAGGAGAGGCGTGGGTGTCGCGGACGTGAAATGAGGGAGGAGAGGCGGAGAGCTGAAGTGAAGAAGGCTCTGCGCGTCCGGGATCTACTGTGGCCAAAAGGTGTGGCCATCAGTGTGGCAACAGAAAAGAGGAAGATCCAAAGGTTGAGAAAATTCCAAAAATTCCAATAATAGATCGGACGGCCAGAATCCATCTAAAATCAAAACTAATTCTCTTAATTAGTTTCTATAAATTTATCTATTAGATTTTTGAATAGTTAGCATTATAAAAATTGAAATTTTTATTTGTTTGCTTGAAGTTTCAATTCAATCAACACATTTTTAAATTAACAAATATTTATTAATTTACGGGATTTTACAATTTCGTTATATTTATTAATCTTCAATATTTTAAATATTATTATTTATTGCCTCAAAGGTCTTCAAAATCTATCATATTCATATATAAGAAGACAAATTAATTGTAGTTAATTAAGTGCCTGTATTCAACCTATGATTCATATGATTCAAGTGCCTGAACTATGCGTTTAGTCTCAAATGAATTAAGACAAAAAACAGAACATAGGAATAGACAGGACGATATATATGTGACCTTGTGTCTTATATGGTACATTTTCTTGACCTTGTGTCGTCGTAAACACTTTAGACAGGACGATATATATGTGACCTCTTGATTAGGGGCTTTGGAATTAAGCAACTTAGCTACGCCGAAGCCGATCTGAAAATTTAGTACGTCTTTGACGAATGGATGCTCTAGGGGCCACATCTTGGTGTAGTAGGATAAGATCTACTTAGTATTAATGTATTTATCTTCCCTCTCTATAATTGAGCTAGGCAACCAAATGTACTGGGGACAATATTGTGCTATTTTTATTTTCAATTAGTAATATATCGTACGTACGTACTGGCTTTAATCCTAAATAAAATCACCTGAAAAAGAAGAAAAATTACTACAACTGATCAATGGGATATATACTCAAGTACTCAACGTAACGTAGAGCAGTCTATCTGTTATATCGCCAACTATTTGCAAAAATTTAGCTAAGTTAGGTTGTTGGGCTGTATTTTATCCTTCGTCCAATTCAAACCGCCCAACATAATCTACATAAACATTATAGAAAATGAGGTTTTACATATTTAATTCTTTTCCTATTTATCTATTGAAGAAAAAATAATGATAAATTGATAATAAACAGTCATTAATATCGTACTTTTTTTTTTTTTTTTTACCTTCAAGCAATAAATTTAGTAAAAAAAGAAGTCTACAAATAATAAATTTTGATTTACTAAAAGACTAAATAGGCAGATCACGATATGCACCTAGTATTGACAGTTTGGATAATTTTATTTGGACCAATTGCATGACTGGTCTAACTAAAAGCTTTTGTACGTACCGCAGAGAAATTCTTGTACTTATAACAAGTCTAGAAGCAACAGTTCAAATTAATTTGACAAATCAGATAGTTCAACATTACTAGGTGCATGCCATAACGTGAGATTAATTTTGTATATATAACTATATATAAACATGAAAGTATGTTATATATAGTATACATTAGAAAAACAACGATCTTCTAATATATATTTTAGCTTATTTAAACCTTGATGTGGTCTACATATTTTTTACGAATAGTGAAAGTTATTCGATTAAAGATATGAAGCAATGCTCTCTTTTTTATTAACAAAACAAGTAAGAATTTAACAATAAAGCGAATATATCAATGAATGTTTCTAAAAACAAGAAATTTTGAGCTTTAATTCTTAAAATTTCGTAGGAAAACTAATTAAGCTATTCAACATTAATAATTGTCAAATTGATCTTTGTTTTTTATTTCAAAACAATTTGATATTATTGTATAAGTTTTCGAAAGGTGACAAAAAGTTTGTCCCTGATTTAGTCATTAAACTTTTCCATGGGAATAATGAAAATGGTTATTTTAAAAGCAGGGTGGAGCTAGCTAGCTAGAATTTTGGAATAGGGAGCGCGAGGGTGGGGCTGAGAATTCTTGAATCAATATTTGAAAAAAGAAAAGATTGGGAGGTACCAACATTAGAGACTTGTTTTAGAATTTTGGAGTATACTAGCGTATATTTTTTAATACTTTTGAAGAGTTTCTAGAATTAATTGCTGCAGAGACTAAATTCACTTTTCACAATTTAAGGAACAACAATGATGCAAATAAAATTTTGAAGACTTATTTAATTTTTTTTTTAAAACATTGAATTTCCAATTTAATTTTTTTTTCTCTCTAAAATCTCAATTTTTGAAGTATAAAGTCCTATTATTGCAGTATTAACTTTTCACAGCTGTGAATCAACATGAAAAAAATCTGCTTACGCGATTTGAGAGGACTTTAAACTTTTGCTAAATCCGATTCCATGATGTCATCATATCGGATTAGTATCTTCGGATGCTCCCTCGTATCTTTGAATTCTACTTCTGCTTATTTCTCATATGATATAAATATACTTCTAGATAGATCTGTTTCGTACGGCGGGAGTGCCAACCAAATATTTCAGTCACTACCACGTTGTGGATGATATTAAGCGCATTAATCATGCACACATACATAACATAAAAATATGACGGACATAAAATCTATTATGATCGACATATTGTAACTAGAATCATACTTTTGACAAAATTTTGCCTTCCTAATAAAGTATTTCTTATTTTGAATCTCATTATTGAAAATACATAATTTATGACTTGTATAGACTTTTAATGACCAATTAATTAGTTCTAATTTTAATTCAAAAGGTCGATATTTCATTACGGAGTTTTTACTGCTATTATTATTGTTATTATTATTATTATTATTATTATTATTATTATTATTAATATTATTATTATTATTATTATTATTACTATTATTATTACTGTTATTATTATTTGTTTTGAAGTTTCTATATTATAAAGTGGGAGAGGATCGAGATAAGTCGAACAAAGAAGAACGAGGCTTGGGACTAAAGGAATCAAAGAAAAATTACGTGGGTGAAGTGGTATCCGTATTGGTATTGACTTTTGATTGGGTGGGGTGATTTGACCGGACATTTCGTTGACTAGAGATATATCTCTTCAGACAATCAATTACTTTTTTTAAAGGTTAATTATTTTTGTGACCATTTAATCGCCAGGTTGTCAGTTAATAATGTGTCGCCACGTGTAAATCTTGCTGAAACATTCAGACAAGTAAAAGTTTGAAATAATATATATATATATATAAATGGGATTCACATTAATCCGGAATTGTAAACAAAGAATGCATACGTACGTACTTTATTGGTTATAATTAACAAGGAGTCCATTTATTCAACTAGCTAGGCAATCCGAGCTTCCAAATATTGAAATTTAGATAATTAATTAACTGTTCCACATAATCCAAAGTATTCTGCTTTCTACAGAACTTTTTTTCAACTATACGACCGCTGGGTTACAAGACAAAATTGTGAATTTGTCAAACCAATATCTTATAATTTTGAATAATTGCAATATACATCAATATATTGTAGTATATCAATTTGATAGTATGAGAAATTTTCATCGGATTAAGATATATTATATTATAGATATATACATCCTTTTGTATATTACCTCAATTTGATAGATTGAGAAATATTCTTCGAATAAAAAAATAGTAAATTCGAAATGTAATCTCTATTGATTGATATATGACATATATTTAAATTTGGTCAATTTTTTAGAATGTATTTAATTAGTCATTCATAAGAAAACCATTAAAACTCTAGAATTAAAAAAATTAGTTACTCGACACAAGCCTAAGTAATTTTTAAATTTATTCATATGTTATACACATTAAAGAACAATCAGTCATATACCCCTCAAATCTTCTTAAATCAACCATATACACTTCTATTTTAAAATATTAGTCATATATCCTTGAAATCATTCTTATTACTGTTAAATATCGTTTTTATTAATTGAAATTATATATTAATTTTATAAATTGATTTTTTAAAATTTAAGACTAAAATACCCTTGTAAATTTCAAATTAAATTAGAATTAAACAAAAGGGGTTATTAATTTCCTAGATTAATAAGATTAGAAGGGGTTATTTCCAAAAGGACAAGGGTACTTTAATCTTAAATTTTCAAAACTGAATCCTTAGAATTAATAAATAATTAAAATTAATAAAAAAGGGTATATAGAAATAATAAGGAAGATTTGAGGGATATATGGCTAATATTAAGAATAGAAGTGTATATGACTGATTTAAGAAGATTAGAGGGGTATATATGATTGATTTTTCTTATATATTTAAATCATAATGGACATAATTTTTTTTTAAAAAAAAATTGAATAGCACGCCCCCAAACATATACAATATACATAATTGTAAAAGTATTCGTTCCTTTTTTTTTTTGTCAGAAATTATCAGTTAAATCTGCCTATTTTCACTTTTTCACTTTTTCACTTGTGAGCTAGTTCGACCTTCTATTATCCCTAATAAAACGGCCTAACTACCAACTTTAATAAACAGCCCAAAAAAGACTAACACTGAAAAGCAAAAATGAAAGAGTAGAGTATCAAAAGAAGTATTTAATTTTCTTAATAAGAAGTTGGGGTTTTGTCAGTATCTTCGCGCGTGCACATTACTCCAACCGCGTTACTTTCCTTGCTGGTGTCTCATTCCTATAACCAGCTGCGCACATGCACTATATATTGAAGCATTGAGACATTGAGGCCTCAAATGATATACAATAGCAACAAAACAGCGGAAGCAACAGCGAAACAGAGAGAAAGAAAATAGAAGAAAAGAATAAATATCATGTCTTTGAAAACCTCTCTCAAGTTCTCTCTGATCTACATACTAGTCCTAATTCTTCAAACCCTAAGCATATCTCTAGCCTCACTTCCCCAAGGTCTTTTCCATCTCAAAATTGCGTCGAAAATACGGACTGATGAACAGTCTCTCTTATCAGTCTCGACCGATTATGGCAACCTTACTACATCAATCCCGGAAGCTGTGCTGTATCCATCATCACCTCATGATATTTCCAGCCTCATAAGGTTCTCATACACTTCGTCAAATCCTTTTTCTATCGCACCACGTGGCAATGGTCACTCCATAAATGGGCAGGCTTCTGCTCCAGATGGAGTAGTCATAAACATGAGGTCTCTTGGTTATGGCCGTAGCAACCGCATAAATGTGTCAGTTGTAAACCGATATGTGGATGTCGGGGGAGAGCAGCTTTGGAGTGATCTCCTGCATGAGACGTTGAAGTACGGGCTTGCACCAAGATCATGGACTGACTACCTTCATCTTACAGTTGGTGGGACCCTCTCAGTTGGAGGTATCAGTGGACAGACTTCCCGATATGGGCCACAGATCTCCAACGTGCTTGAATTGGATGTCATTACAGGTACTCTTAAATTTATCATATAACCATCATTATTTCATGAACAGAAAAATATGAAAGAATGTTTTGGTCATTTACCGAGGATTTCTTAATTATGAAAATAACTGTTTTTGAAGTAGCTCTGGCAAAGCCTAAATACTGAAATATTATCCCATATGCGACCTTTTTAATCTATATATTAAACTCACATGCAGGCAAAGGGGAAATGATAACATGCTCCAAGGATAAAAACTCAGACCTATTCTTAGCTGTGCTGGGAGGAATGGGCCAATTCGGTATCATAACTCGCGCACGCATAATTCTTTCACCAGCACCACAGAAGGTGCACTGGGTCCGACTTGTCTACACAGATGTGGTCACATTTACACAGGACCAGGAGCGCCTTATATCGACAGAAAATAATGAAGGTTCACCACTCAGATTGTTTTATTATGTCGAGGGTTCATTCTTGGTGGATCGGGGGCTGCTTGGCAGCTGGCGGTCGCCTGAATTCTTCACAGAAAGAGATTATGATAGAATGAGTCAGCTTGTCACCGAGGATGGATTGGGTGGTGTTTACTACATTGAGGGTGCTGTGTACTACACTGATGAAATTGCTGTTCAGGTTAATCAGGTATGTGGGTGCAATACCCTTTGATTCCAATATTCTGGTAAACATATATTGAATTCGGTGTTTCACACTCACTGATGATTCGGATGTTACATTCAGTATAAAATTATAAATGCATGTTGGAGACTTTTGCAATACAACATAGAATGAAACTCAAATTACAAGTCAAAATGTTCACAATCAATTACTAATGGTCTCTGGTCAACACATAATAAAATTGATTTCAATGTTTTGACCATGTATGGCATGGGATGATTTCTGTCCACGGAGTTCAGCCCCATACCAGTATACGCATGGTTGTGAAAAACCTTTTCTTTGGCGGTTGATATGTATAATATTAATATATAATATATTTATACTTGAAGTTACTATATAATACCTTATTTAAATATAGAAGAGGAAAAACTGGCAAGCTACTATATATGGCGGCCAAATATATCTTTGATTGATCTCAGGATCCCAGCATACACGGACAAACTGAAACATATATAATTAATTTAGCACACGAATTAGTTATACCACATGCATATCTATCATGGTTGAAACAGCAACCGACCATTTTCAAGAATTATAGTCGCATGTTTCCAGGTGGTTAAATCAGGCACCTTGACTTGTCAACATAACTTGTAGTCTCGAAAATGCATGCATGTAAGGTCAATGCATGGATGTAGCCATGTAGGTTGTTCATGCAATCATTTGTACTTGTTTATGCGTCTGTGTCTTTCCTTCGTGGTGGTCCAGCATAGTGACGCACAACAAATTTCATCGTTCAAGTAACTGGAACTATCATATCTCAATAGAAATTAAAGAGAATGAAATTAAACAATGAGTCAGTGACACACTCTAACTTGCATAAGAAACTCGATTGTCCTTTTTTTCTGTTTTTATTTTGTTTTATTTCCTCTTGAGCTATCTTAAATCACTTAAAATTATTTTGGCATCTCTAACTTATATATTTTTATCTTAACTATGTTTGTTAATTATATAATTACATTTGTAAAATACTAGTGATTTTGCTCCAACCTTCTGTTCTAATATGGTCTACCTAGCTATGAGAACTTAGGATAACTGAATATGCATGTCATGACCAGAATTGTCTGACAATTCATCATGAATATATCTTACACACTGAACTTGTAACATAATTGTTGAACATGAGATCATGATACCTTATATATTGTCCTTCTCACATGTACCATATAAAGAGTCGACAGATAAAAAGCGTATTGTTTCAATAGTTGGAAAGAGTATTAAA
This sequence comes from Rhynchospora tenuis, assembly GCA_027725995.1. Classification (NCBI taxonomy): domain Eukaryota; kingdom Viridiplantae; phylum Streptophyta; class Magnoliopsida; order Poales; family Cyperaceae; genus Rhynchospora; species Rhynchospora tenuis. The sequence continues at coordinate 80,165,853 of CM050888.1, forward strand.
TTCTTTCAGTAATTAATTTGCATCAGAAGTGAGCAAGACAGTCGGCACATGTATTGAAGGGTAAGGATAAGAGGGTGAATTTCGTTTAATTTAAGATAACGTTTGGCATGTATTGCTTTAACTTAATTTGGAACTACGACATCATGCATGGTATTGGTGGGTCATTGCGTTGCACTTTATACCATTGCTTTTGCACACAAACAAAATTGACAGAGCTATTTAATTAAAACGCACGTACAAGATAGACAACGATGTTAAATTATTAATTATTCAACTTTTTTTGGTACGTTCAGACTTCATAAGAATTTCACGGATATTATAACTTATGTCTGTATAAGCACTCTAGACATTTTAGATTTTAATATTGTGGGAGAAACAGAGAAATTAATTAAGTTGGTATATATCTCCCAAATTTATGTATTATATCTTTAACGGATAGTACTTTCTAAACTTGCATATTTTTGTGTTCTGTTTTAGACCAGAGCAGGAAAGCCAACTGAGCACAAACCATCCCTTTAACGTGCAAACTGCAAAGTGCATGCAACAATCAATTAATTTCTACTAACGAATTAAACTTAGCGTTTCTGCTTTTGTCTAACAGGAACTTAAATTATTGCTTGGAGAATTAAGCTATGTGCCAGATTATGCATTCATTCGCAATGTATCTTACGTGGAATTTCTCGATCGGGTGCACGATGGAGAACTGAAACTGCGCGAAATCGGGGAATGGGAGGTGCCTCATCCCTGGCTGAACCTCTTTGTGCCAAAATCAAGGATACTTGATTTCGATGCGGGGGTCATTAAGGGTATTCTTAGCAATAGTTCGGCTGCTGGAATCATTCTTATGTACCCCATGAACAGAAACAAGTATGTATTTCAGGCAGCCTTTCTCATTCTTTTTGTTTTGGGGTTCAAGCATAATTTTTTAATTCATTATATTTATAGTATGATCGATTAATTTTTTTGTCCAATTTTTAAATACTTAACTACTATACTTTACCTTTTTAGGATTAAATTAAGAAAATTAGGATATATTAACAAACATTTTTGAAGTTATATAAAGTTTCACGTCACTGTAGATAGAATGTTACAGATTATCGTGCATAACACATGCAGTCATTAATCACAATTTAACTTTTTCACATATATTTTGAAAATTTAAAAAATTTAGGTTCAATTATATGCTCATATTAACAACTTTACTCACATGCTTATGTTTTAGGTGGGATGATAGAATGTCCACAATGATTCCTGATGAAGAAATTTTCTACACTTTTGGGTTGCTGCGTTCGGCCTCTAGAGAAAATCTGCAAGTTCTGATCGACGAAAATGACAAAATCTTACAATTTTGCAACTTAGCGGGGATTAAATATAAACAATATTTACCCCACTATGCAACGACAAGAGGATGGATGAAGCATTTTGGTAAAAAATGGGATAACTTCTTGGCGATGAAAGCGAAATATGACCCTGAATTAATATTATCGCCAGGAAGTACAATATTGAGTGCATATATATAGCTTTGTAGTTTCTTGTAGTTAACTAGTTAGGATGTATTGATGAAATTATTTAGCAGTGTCAATATTCTTGTGGAGATAATTATTTTAAAATATTTTCTGGAGATAACTTTGAAACTGATGTCTAGACCACTCTGATAGCATTTGATGAAAAGAGAGAATTCTGTTTCTCACTTATATAGGACAAATTGCACATCAGATTTGAACACTATCGCACCTCGCACGTGCATGCGAGGTGCATTTATTAGTTGTAAGTTCAGAGTAATGTATATATATCGCTGGAGAACCTTTATCGATTCACTATGTGCATATCAATTAAAGCAATCACTTCATAATATCAAGCAGATACACTTTTTGTTTTATTTACGCCGTTTATTATTTTTTTTGAGAGAATTGTTTTGTTAACTAATTAATGACCATGTATGTCATTATCAAAGAAATCTTTTTCCAATCGTGATCAAACCACAGTAATTAATTGACAGATGAAATAGATGTGCATGCATATTCTTGTCCGCATAGTAGAATTCCACTCTAACTTCCAGTCTTCCACCCATTTTTTGTTTTTTAATAAAAGGAGGGAAAGTCAAACGAATGTGCTTGTGGCCTTGTGCACATTGTTGCAAACCAATAGGGTTTCGGGGCACCACTTAACAACAACAACAACAATAATGATAATAATGATGATGATGATGATGATGATGATGATGATGATGATGATGATGATGATGATGATGATGATAATAATAATAATAATAATAATAATAATAATAATAATAATAATAGTAATAGTAATAAGGGTAATTCTATGGTGGACTGAAATTTTAAACCGGGCTTAAATCTGGATCGTTCATTTAAAATTATGAAGAGATTTGGTTGATCATGATTTAAGTCCGGTTTAAAATTTCAGTCCATCATAAAATTACCCAATAATAATAATTAAATTTGGTAAGGAAGGTAGCGGCCTTGCTGTACAATCAAATTTATTTGTTTTAGAGCTAAAGGGTACCAGCATTATTGCAATCTTTTTAGGAAGCATTCATATTCAGTGTTGCAGTCTTTCAGTCGCAGAAAATCAAAGAGCACACCTCGGAACTTCTCTCTCTTCTTTGTAACTCAGAATCTTTAATTAATAATAGCTCTGTATCTTTGGCGGCATGCCGTCATCTGCAAGTTTTTCTTAAATAAAACTTTTAATTAATAACAGAGGAGAGCTATCACAAAAAAAAAAAAAAAAATAATAATAATAGTAGGCTTGTTTTTTCCCTTTATTTTTTTTTCTCTATCTCCATATATATAGATAATTTACTATTAGTATAAATTCTAATATAACAAAGAAATTTACTCTCAAACTCAATAAGTTTCAGATTTCATTTTTTTAATATTTTTTTGGCAATATAGCATATATTGAAATTATAAAAGTTTATAAACTTGTAGATATAAATATTTTTTTTTTAGAATAAGAGGTTTCATAATTTGTATTAAATTAATGAATCTCACAAAAACATTTACATGTATTGCCACAACTAAAAAAGGCATTTTAATTTTAAGTGAATTTAATAAAACTTGGTGAAACAAAAAAAAAAATTACAATAATTTTTTATCTCAATAAGATTCAAAATTAAGGAAAGAAAATTATATGATTTGATGTTACAAAATCGAACCCTCGATTCGAATGAAGTTCGTTCATACATGAGAATTAACATAAATCTATAGCATTTAAAATTGAAAATGAATCAGAACATTTTCTATTTTTTTTATAGAAGCATTTATTGGATTTGAAAAAAATATACGAATTTATTAAAAACAGAAAAAAGTTAGTTAAAATTTTGTTCTGTTATTGCGATCATTATTTTTTTTATACATGGTGCGAATATCAAACATGAGAAAAATATTTATTGACTCATTTATATTCCTCTCACAAGTAAAATTGTTTGGATAATAACCTAATTCTACATGCGTTATAATTATTAGTTCGTATGATTGGAGTAACTTACTCGGTGCAAAAATTATTATCAGTGGTTCAAATTCTAGCAAAAAGATTCACCAAACAAGTTTAATATAGATGGACACAGAAATTAGTTAGGGTTATCTCAAAATCATTAAATGACAAAAATTACAAAAACTTCTAAACGAAACGCCTCCATTCACATCTAAAGATTAAACACTTGTATAAATAGTGATTGACTCCTAGATGCAGAAGCAACAAGGCATGGGATGTGGGGCATGGATGAAGACTTGTGTGGACTTTGGGGGAGCACCTAATCTTTTCATGGACCACTTGGTCACTTAGTCACTAGACCATATCTTGTTCCACGCTTTCAGTATCTTTTCTGATTATTTCACTTCTAGAACTTCCGAATTTTCTGTGATGTGCCGGACGGATTTTTTTCAAAGAGATGCGAGTTAGTTGCAACTTGATCTCTCCAATTCTCATTTTGTAGAGAAATATTTTTTTTTTCTTCCGAGATAATGGGGGTGAAAGGGAAGAAATGCATCTAGTTGGCATTGCTCTCTGTTTCGAGATCCCAAATTCGGGACTCAGATCTTGGGTCTCATCTTATGGATAAAAAGAAACGGAAGTTGCACGAAATAATTTATAATTGATAATAGTGAAATTATATTTGTTCCCGTATATTGTTGAATATAACGATACAAATAATTTTGAAATTAAATTCTACTAGCATTTTTTTTTTCATGAATGAAAAATATGATTTGGATATTGAGCAAATATTTGCATCAAGTGAATATACTGGAATATTTATGTAAAATAGCATGTGGTTTAATAGATCAATCGTATAGAACCAGATTTATTTTTAAGAGATTAGAATTCAAACTCTGCATGCGTTTAATTTTAAAACAAATGACTATGATATCCTTTTATCAAAAAAAAAAATAAAAATAAATGCAAACTATGAATATATTTAAAAAGCGTGCCTACGACGATAGGCATAGTACCCATCAATTGATGTTATAATTTCAATTTTGAAATTCAATTTGCCATTTTTAATATAGTCTATATGGCGAAATTTTGAACGAAACCACATAGAACAATATTCTCATTTCTGTACGGTTCAATAGAAAAATATTCTTCATTTCTAAAAAACGATAAATATCCTAAAAAAATGCAAAGAAATTCGAGATTGAAGCACCGACTTATATTTTTTTAATATAAATCTGGTTTATTGTTGAAAAAAATTTGATAACAAAACTTATGCCGTAATTAGTTTTCAAACCTACTACAGCTAAAGAATTCCTATGTACAGCCCGACTTTTTTCGCCTTTTAAGGTTTTATTCCACATAACAGCCACCGTTAAATTTTCTAAAAAAAAAAGGTTTTTTTGAACTTATTTATAATGTTTGAAAAGAATAATTAGATATATACCACCATGAAAGTTGATAATTAGAGATACACTATTCCAGTTAGAACAGTTTAAATTAGTTTAAATTAGTTTTATGCCATTGATTTTTGTCAAAATTAGAGAAATGACACTCTAACTTTTTAAAAATGTCCAAATTGATTTCATTAATTATATTAAATTATTGATAAATGAAAAATATAAATGCACATTTAAAATTTACCATTTAAATCAAAGTCTTGGACTTTCATTTGTGGTCAACATCTATACCACATATTCAATCAAAGAGTAAAAATTAGCGATGCAAATTGTATGTAAGAGGTTGGATACACTCTTCATTTTAAACTTTTACATCTTTAGAATGGTGCATTGATTTGAATATTGTTTGAGTGATTTGATTGAATTAATATATTGAAATTGTGTCTCATATATTTTATGTGGCACGATTTGATGTTTATTAAAAAAAAAACGATATGAAAGTGAAGTTATTAATGAAATATCTAATGAGGGATCAAGCAAAAGCGAAGTGATTTGAGAATTTGTTTTGGAAGAAGTTAGACTCGTTGATTTGTAAAAAATATATATAAAATATTTGAAACTATTGTGTGGATTGGTTTATTAGTTGTTTTATTAAACTTGGCTAGTTGGCTATATAAAATCAGTTGTTTGCCACTGAGTCTAGCATTGAATATTGATTCTACTTTCCTAAATTAACATGCATATAGTACCAATCAACCTGCCACGTTATTCCAAAATTTGTTGCCCGAGCTCCTGGCGGCTTCATGGCGGCTTAATTTATGAGAGCATAACAAAATTAACACAATATCGCAACAAAAGTCAACAAAATTAAATATATAATTGATGATGGTAAGTTGACTTGTACCAGTTACCAGCAACCAGTGGTTCCCAATGTGTTCTTGACTATTCTACAACAGCATAACCAAAGCAGCCATGTTGAAACTCTGAATCTAATAATTAACCCAAAAATGAAGAACCAGGCTTACCTAAATATTACACAAAATGCAGGATATGTATATATATATATAAATCGTAGGAGAAAGACGAAATCAGAAAAAAAAAAAAAAAAAAAAAAAAAAAAAAAAATGAACAGAGAGAAGAGAACAAGGAACTTGATTTACATGATAATTCAGAATATCGATCAGAGAAGATTTATATTGATCAGCCTCAGAGGTCCGATTGTGATGGAGATGAGCTTAATAAGCGTTTTTTCCATTCATTATTGCCCCTTTGCAAGGAGTAATTCTTCATTGATTAGGCGAGAGTGTGATTTTCACACCATAAATAAGAAATGTGAATCATTAAACTTGACGATTAGTTCTGTGTGACACTGAGGAAGTTCCAATAGTAATGTGCTATTACTCACTGTGATATGGGTTTCCTGTATAAAAATTTCCATGTCGGGGACTGGTAAATTTGCAGTTCGATCCATTAACTTTTTTTTTATACGGACTGGTAAATTTATACTGCGAGCAAATGCCTTTCTGTTATTTCGTTCCCTTCTCTCTTTTGTAAAACTTCATATACTGGACCTCAATTTTTTAAAATTTTAGCCCAGGCATTTGCCATGGCACCCAATTACATGGATCCGCCCCTGATCACCCACTTTACAATTTAGAATTCTACCTAAATCATTAACTTGATTTACATCTAAAATAACAAGATCTTGCGTAATTAGTTTTCTCACCTCGGACAGCTAAAAATTTTCATATAACTAATTAATATTTGTTGTTTTTTCTATTTATATATTTTAATTTCCATAACTTGAGGAAATAAATACCTTTTGTAATATGGAAAGGAAATACGAAACTAAATTATAACAAAGTGTCACCTAATGCAATAAGATTGCATACCAAATTACAACCATAAAATTGTTAATCTAATTAATCAGAAATATAGAAAACTAACTCAGCTTATTCAAAACTATCAAAAGATGCTCCCAGTATGTGAGCAAATAAGAAAACAAAATAATTGATATTTTATATAGAACTTTACATGTTAGACAATAAAGATATTGTATAATCAATGATTTCGTCTTTTTATTTTTAAATAAATAGACAATTTAGTAGCGACTTTACTCTTTTCTAATAAAAAAAAAATTGTTCTTTTATCTGAAATTAAGATCTAAATTACAAATTTGATCAAATTACACAAATCAATAGTCCATAATTGATATAAGAATTGTTTACACCTCACACAATTATTATGGTGTTTTTATGGATGCTTTTATAAGTAGTGGGCAATATATCCCTCGTTAATATTTAACAACTGGAAACTAATTATAACATTGCTAATATGGCGTATGGAATCGATTGAAATTATTAATTATCTGAAAATTCTTGTTTAATGGCACAAACATAGCAAAATGTACCCAAAAATCAGGGACCAGCGCTATTTTTCCCATCTCTAAATACTGTTAAGTAAAACGCTTAGTATGGTAGTATGACAGCTTCAGAAACTCAACATATATATATACCTCCGGCAAATGACAAAACAAATAAATTAAAAGGTTTTTTTTTTTTTCTGGGAGGCAGGCTTAATTTTTTTTTTTACTTATCTTCATACAAGCAAGCTGGTCTCTCTTTTAGTCCCTTAATTTTTAATTTTGTCCTTTTTTTTTAAAGTTTCTTTTGCAAAATTGCTAAAGAATATATTAAAAGTTCAAAACTTTCTTGTATTTAAATTTATTTAGTTAGATCTTTCGACATATAGATAACACGATAATTTGATTCTCCATCAATAAACTTGCATTGTTCATCATTAAGTTCATTCACAACAATTAATATTCTTCTTTGATAAGCAGAGCAAACACTTGTGAGCCTTATCAAATGCCAAATTGATCAGATCTTCCCAATGACTTGATAGAGTACATAACCAGGTTATTGGCACTCTCAGACCATCACCGGTTCAGCGCTGTCTGTCGAACTTGGCGGTCAGTTGCAAAGAGAAAGATTCATGCCCCAGCAAAAGAGATCCCGTGGTTGGTATTGGGAGCAGGTACTGTGTTGAGAATAATAGAGATTAGGGACTAAATAGCCTCAGAATAATTATCATCATAGGCTAATTTAGGTTGCCATCCAATCTTTTTTAATTATATAAAAAAGGTTGCAACTTTTTCTATTTTTAGAAATTAGAACGTTAGGGACCAAACGGAAAACTTTTCCGTACAATTTTACCGTTATTGTTCTCAGCTTATTTATAAGCTTGTACAGTGGTTGTAAAGAATGTAGAATAATAGAAAATTATTCAACAATTGCTCTCTGTCTCAAATTTATCATGGTATCAGAGCGGTGTTGATCCGCAAACCAATTTCATCTCAATTCAAACAAAAACCAGTAAAAATCAGAACTGCTCTTATCAGTTCAAATCCTTTCAATTCAGCGAAAAAGGCAACCAATTCCAAAAAAATCTGGTGGCTGTCATTACCAGTAAACTCAAAATTCATATTACTGAATTTCCTTTCTGTTTCTACCAGTAAATCAGAAAATCAAATACCCAGAACATTCTCAGTAAAATTGAGAAGAACAAGGGAGCTGCACTCAACCATGATCGAGGCCTCTTCCCCAAAATCCACAATTGCTCAAATTAAAGGGAGAAATACCCGCACATGGGCACAAATCGTGACCCAGTTCATCAAAAAAAATCAAGGAAAAGCTATGAGCAGCAAGAACAATCCGTCCACAAATGACCAAGCTCGTCACATCAACCCTCAAAACCCAAACTCTAACCTGGATCGGAGTGAAGGAGGAAGGGGGAGCGACTGCTGTGAATCCAACTGCTGTGGCTACTGCAAGGAACCGAGCCACACCAGAGATTGTTGTTGGATCCTCCATCCGGAGCTCCGGCCAGTCGAAAGGAGAGGCAGCTCGAGGGGCGATGCGGCCGAGACTTGGCGAAAGGTGGAGACGGAAATGGCTCTGAGCAGAACGAACAACTCGAGTACGGAAGAGAGGATCGATAAAATCGAAGCTGGTTTGGAGGCATTGATTTCCTCTCTGCTTAAAACCGAGCAAGGTCCAAACTTTAATCGTTTTTCTTTTGGGCTTGGTAAAACCCATGAATCCAGTTCTTTAATTTCCAATTTGTTTAATAATGAGAAGCCCAATGATCTTAGGTCCGAGGACGGTCACATCTTTAGCAATTTTGTATATAAGCCCAATGATGCAAAGAATTATTTGGAGGGTAACCATTTCGGTTGGAATAATGGCCGAAATCAAATTATAATTGGAGACCAACAAGTTAGTAATAATTTCTTGAAGTACACCAATTTAGGACTAAAAATGGTTAATCTTACCAAACAAGATGACAATCTTGATAAATGGATTTTAGATTCCGGTGCTACCGATCATATGACGGGAAATCTAAATTTGTTAAAAAATTACCGAGAGATTTATGATGAGCAATTTTTCACCGTTGCAAATAATGAAAAAATTAAAATTAAAGGTTGGGGTATGATTAGCATTTTTTCAAAAAAATTTCTTCAAGATGTTTTTTATGTAGATACTTGTTCCGTTAATTTGTTATCTATTAGTAAGCTTGTTAAAGATTTGAATTGCGAAATCATTTTTAAAGAAAAAATTGTTGTTTTCCAAGATTTAGTCACCAAAGAAAAAATTGGTGAAGGCTTTCTTGAAAACGGTCTTTATTTTTTAAATAGCAATAAATTTGTTTTTAAAACTACTAAAAATGAAGATTTGAGTAAACTTTGGCACATGCGTGTTGGGCATCCTTCCGATAGAGTTTTAAACAAAATATTTAATTTTCCAAATTTAGATTGTAGCAATTGCGAAACTTGCAAACTTGCAAAACACACTAGACCCCCTTTTCCAAACTCTAATTCCAAAAGTAATGAATTTTTTGAACTTATTCATTCCGATGTTTGGGGTCCGGCTCCTATATCTTCTTACAATGGTTATAGATATTTTGTAATTTTTATTGATGATTTTTCAAAAACCACATGGTTGTATTTGATGAAAAATAAAAATGAAGTTTTTTCACATTTTCAAACTTTTGCGAATTTTGTTGAAAATTATTTTGAGAAAAAAATTAAAATTTTGAGAACGGACAATGGTACCGAATATGTTAATCAAAATTTTTCTAATTTTCTCAAACAAAAAGGAATTTTACATCAAACTACTTGTGTTTATACTCCTCAACAAAACGGTGTTTCCGAAAGGAAGAATCGTCATCTTTTAGAAGTTACTAGGTCACTTTTATTTCAAAATAATGTTCCAAAATTTTTTTGGTCGGATGCCGTTTTAACCGCAACTTATTTAATAAATAGGTTGCCAAGTGCAATTTTAGATTTTAAAAGCCCTTTAGAAATTCTTTATGGTAGAAAATTAGACATTAGTCACTTAAGAGTCTTTGGTTGCAAATGTTTTGTGCATAACCAAAAAATTGACAAACTTGATTTTACTTCTACTAAAGCTATTTTTGTCGGGTACTCTTCCGAGAAAAAAGGGTATAAGTGTTATGACCCTAAAACAAAAAAACTTTACATTTCTAGAGATGTTAGTTTTTTCGAAAATGAATCTTTTTATGAAAATAATAATGAAAATAATGTTGAAAAACTTCTTCCAAATGATTTTATATATCCTTGTGTTACTAACCTTGAAACAAGTGAGCCTTGTAGAGAATCAAGAAATATCGTAGGTGAAGAATTACAAGAAATAAGCGAAGGAATCCAACAAAGTGAAGAAATTGAAACTTCACAACAAACAAATGAAGAGGAACAAGAAAATGAAGAAGAAGAAGCTCAAGACATACAAGAAGAAATCTCCTTGAGGAGATCAAGTCGACAAAAGCAACCTTCATCGAGGTTAAAAGATTTTGTCACGTATACGGTACAATATCCTATTCAAGATTACATCTCTTATGATAATGTCTCTCATGATCATTATGTCTTCATAAATTCCTTATCTAAAATTGAGGAGCCGACCAATTATGAAGTGGCAAAAAATAATCCAAAATGGTGTAGGGCAATGAAAGAAGAACTTCATGCCTTAGAAAAAAATCAAACATGGGAATTGTGTGAATTACCAAAAAATAAAAAACCGGTTGGTTGTAAATGGGTATACAAAATTAAATACCATAGTGATGGTACCATAGAACGGTATAAAGCTAGATTGGTAGCCAAAGGATATACCCAAACTTATGGCATTGATTACCATGAAACTTTTGCACCGGTGGCCAAAATGAATACCGTTAGGATATTTTTTTCCATAGCGGTGAATAATAATTGGACCTTGCATCAAATGGACGTTAAAAATGCTTTTCTTCAAGGAAATCTTGAAGAAGAGGTCTACATGTCCATACCACCCGGTCACAAAAAGGAAGGTATTACTAACCTTGTTTGTAGGTTAAGAAAATCCATTTATGGATTAAAGCAATCTCCAAGAGCTTGGTATGGCAAACTCTCTCATTTTTTATTATCTTGTAATTTTAAAGTTAGTGGAGCCGATAACTCATTATTTGTCAAGCACAATACCAACGGTACCACCGCGGTGTTAGTTTATGTCGATGATATAATCATAACCGGTAATGACCCAATGGAAATTGAAAATATTAAAAGGAGCCTAAAACAAAAATTTGACATTAAAGATTTAGGCAAATTGAAATATTTTCTTGGAATAGAAGTAGCTCATTCCTCTAAAGGACTATTTCTATCTCAAAGAAAATATATTCTTGATTTGCTTAAAGAAACCGGTAAATTGGGATGTAAGCCGGCCAAAACCCCAATAGATATAAATGAGAAACTTGATAATGAAAAAGGTGAACCATTAAAAGACATAAGCCATTTTCAAAGACTCGTTGGTAAATTAATTTACCTAACCGTTACAAGACCGGATTTATCCTTTAGTGTAAGCCAAATTAGCAAATTCATGCATGCACCAAGAACACCTCATTTAGATGCCATTAATAGAATATTAAGGTATCTAAAAGGTTCTCCCGGAAAAGGAATTTGGATGAGGAAAAATGACACTAATGCAATATGTGGCTATTCCGATGCAGATTGGGCCGGAAGCTTCGATAGAAAATCGACAACCGGTTATTGCACATTTGTAGGCGGAAATATAGTCACATGGAAAAGCAAGAAACAAAATGTCGTGGCACGATCAAGCGCGGAAGCGGAGTATCGAGCTATGGCATCCACCGCATGTGAGTTGATATGGATCAAGCAATTACTAGCCGACTTGAATATCAAGCACGAAGCACCAATAAAGATGTTTTGTGATAATCAAGCGGCGAGACACATTGCGGCGAATCCCGTCTTTCACGAGCGGACTAAACATATCGAAGTAGATTGTCACTTCATTAGAGAAAGAGTTCAAGCCAAAGAGATCGAGACTCCATATGTCAAGAGCAAGGATCAATTGGCGGATATCTTTACGAAAGGATTGAGCATGAAAAGCTTTGAAGATATCTCATACAAGCTAGGATTGTATGATATCTACAAACCTAGCTTGAGGGGGAGTGTTGAGAATAATAGAGATTAGGGACTAAATAGCCTCAGAATAATTATCATCATAGGCTAATTTAGGTTGCCATCCAATCTTTTTTAATTATATAAAAAAGGTTGCAACTTTTTCTATTTTTAGAAATTAGAACGTTAGGGACCAAACGGAAAACTTTTCCGTACAATTTTACCGTTATTGTTCTCAGCTTATTTATAAGCTTGTACAGTGGTTGTAAAGAATGTAGAATAATAGAAAATTATTCAACAATTGCTCTCTGTCTCAAATTTATCATACTGCTACAAAGAAGCACCAGTTCTTTAACCTATCTGAAAATTACCATTATTACATAGATATTCCTGAGCTGCAGGGACAGTATTTGTGCGGCTCTTCATATGGATGGCTCTTCACTGTTGGCATTGACCTAAGGTTCCGAATGATCCATCCATTTACCAGAAAATGCTACAATCTGCCGCCTCTTCCTCATTGCCTTTTATGCGAGGTTCAAATATGTAAATGTACAATGGTAAAAGCATCTGAACGCACATCGAGATTATTTGAATTTCCACAACACAGATTAGTGTACAAGGCCATCTTAGATCATGATCCTAGCCAATGCCCTGACTTTAAGGTGTTGATAGTATATGGTAGAAACCTTCATAAGTTAGCCATCTGGATGTCTAGTAGTTTGGATTGGATGCAAATACTTACTTATAAACTGATCACTACTTTTGATGATATAATAAACTTAAAAGGAATATTCTATGTCATCAGTTATCCATTTACCAAAATATACATGGTTGATGCTATTGCTGGGGCAAATCCAAGACTTGTAATTAGTCAAACTGTGTCCATTCTTACCAGTGGACCATTGTTCAATGTACCTAGTGGACTTTATGGGAGCTTTACTGATCTTGGAGAGGCAAAAATAATATTATACAAGAGAATTGTCACACAGTGAGATTTCATGTGCACTTGTTTGATTTAGAGGAGAAAAAAATTATCTATGTTTATGCATATCAGTGATTTTACATTGTTTGTGGAGCACAAGTGTACTTCTTCCACACCAACTCCGATCCGAATTTTGTCTATCTGACCAGTATGTAGACCAATAAATTCTCCTAAGTTGATCCTAGCCAATTTCCAGGGTGCAGAAAGAACTCTATCTACTTCACTCACTCAATTCCATGCTTTTCAGACAGGTACTGTTGGGATGACCTCGGGATATATGACATTGCTACAGGCACCACCATGAGGTATTATCCACAGAATATCTACCATCCTCTTTGTGCTCCCCCAACTTGGCTGAAACCTAATCCACAAATATGTTAAGAGGTCCGAAGTCTGAACCATGAAACAGGATGCAACTTTATTTATTCATTATTTTTTCACACTACACTTCCAAGAATGCAGATTTGACAGAATATGGCTAAATATTACTTCTATAGTTTTATTACATTATATTGCTGGTTAGTATATTGTGTGAAAATTATTTAAATTACTACTACTGAGATGTTGCATTTCTTTGTTTTAATATAGGATCGTTATGGAAAGCCGACAAATTAGTGAGAATCCTTTAATTAAATTACTATACTGAAACGTATGATTTTTTTTTTCCTTTTTTTAAAAAAGGATCAGTTATGGAAAGCTGCCAAACTAGTACATAATAGTGTTAAACTGTTAATCGACCGAAAGTTTATTAAACATAGCACAACAACGGTGGTACAGGGATGCAGCTGATTGAGCTATCATTTCGATACTGACCAGGAAGATGATGGTGCCTTTCTCCAGAGGCAAGCAGTCTATATAGACAACTGTACTGGCAGTGATCTGATGCATGGAAGAGACGGTGCTAGTAACCGGTGCGAATCATGCTTTCACTTGCCAAAATCAACATACATATATATAGTAGTCAACCTGCCACATTTATTGAAAATTTTACAACCAGAGTTGATGCATCTAAGAAATAATCACAATAGAAGGAAAAGTTTGTCATCAATTGACATTAGAAATCTCAATTTATCAGTGGATAATGGATATCCAACCTCTCGGCCTCTTAACTGATGAAAGCCAATCAGAAAAATCACAACATCACACAACAGAAGACAACAAAACTATATACTCAATTGATGGTTACAGACTTACAGTTCAGTGTATTTCTTACATTGCCCCCTGAAGCACACTTGAGAGATGTGGATACAGGTCAAGGATATAATATCATGTTTATATTTCCAATAAATTCTAAGGTCTCCATGTGTTTAACCACCATTCACAAACATATTCACAAAAATCGCAAGAAATAAATTGTATTGTTAATTAACTAAAGACGAAAGACTAAATAAAGAAAAAGTGTGTTAAACATTAATTGGTCCAGTATAAATCGACACCATATGTCTTACTGTGTAAAACACCATATTTCATAATGTGGTATACTTTCAGAAAACTATGGATAAATGAAGTGAAAAAAAAAAAACACTTTTGTAATTACACCAACCTGATGTGTCCTTCATGAATTTTTCCCCCCTACTTTGTATATTGCAATGCACTTGAAATTGAGCAATGCAATGCATAAGATAATCGGTGATATAAGACACCTTAATTGTGGGTTTAATGCACCATTTGGTCTATCAGTTGGAATGAGTTCAAATTATGCGGCACATTTATCCTTCTTTTTAGAGATCCGTGGTAGTGGTGGCTACCATGTTAGAGGCACAAATTAATAGAGAAATAAAAGTCACAAAATCTTCGATTTTTTCAGTTACAGGCAAATGATGTCATCTAACGAACTTAATAATGCAACAAGTTTTAGCTAGTATAGTTGATTCCAAATTTATCCGCAGATCTAATTCAATAAGTGGCCCCATCCAAGGACCATATGCATATCTTCTGCCCAGGGGTTAACATCTTCTTTGAACTCTGAATTTAATAGTAACCCAAGTTAAAGTACTGGACTTACATAAGTATTATACAAAAACTGGATAAATTGTAGGAGATCGAGAGACGATATCAGAAAAAATAAACAGACAGATAAGAGAAAAGAACTTGATCTACATGATAATTCAGCACACCGTTATGAGATTTCTGTTGATCAACTCCATCAGAGGGTCAGATCGTGATGGAGATGCGCTTGATCCTATTCATTGTTGCTCCTTTGCAAGGATTAGTTCCTCTTTGATTGGGCGGGAGTGTGATGTTGTCACCATAAATAAGAAATATGAATCATATAACTTGGCGATTATGTCTGTCTGATAGTCTGACACAGATGAAATTAATTACCTATTATTAAGTGTCTGGTAATGTGTTATTGCTCACAATGATCTGGGTTTTCAGCACAAAACATGAGTGAGTGAGAAGTACAGTGCCAGCACAGAAGCAGATCAATACATCGCTTGTCCTACTCCCATGATAAATCAGCATTGCATAATGAAGGTAACCATTGTATGTGTAATACAGAGTTCGTTCAAATGTAGGGGTCTAATGTGGGTCATTTTTTAAATATATCAACTCTATGTGCTGTATTGTATGTTTGAAAAGAAAAATATTAAAGTTCGTTTCATTTGAATGTTGAGTTGTCGTTTTGTTTTTTGTAACCATCTGGGCTGGGCAGTTACAAAAGAAGGCCCGCTCCATTTATGGGTTCGGAGCAAGTATTATTTTTTTGGGAAATTTTATTTATTTATTTATTTATCGGAGCTGATATACGGAATCCCTAACTATCCCATCCAACGCCATTCAATGGGCTAGATTGGGCTTTCGGAAATCAGAAACCCAAAATCCAGCGCCATCCAGCGAGATTTCCGCGTCTTTTTCGCGTGAAGCGACATTCCGCGTGATGACGTCACCATTTCGTCGCATGATGACGTCATAAAATTTTTTAGCGATTCAGCGTACATTGAGCGCATGATGACGTCAGCAAAATTCTGTTCAGCTAATTGTTTTAAATGTTCATTTAATTGTTTCAAATGTTTAGTTAGTAACATGTTTTTTCTATTTTTTTGTTCAGCTAAGTGTTTTAAATGTTCATTTAGTTGATTGAAATGTTCAGCTAGTTCCATGTTTTTTCCTTTTTCTGTTCAGCTAATTGTTTTAAATGTTCATTTAATTGTTTCAAATGTTCAGTTAGTAACATGTTTTTTTCATTTTTTTTGTTCAGCTAAGTGTTTTAAATGTTCATTTAGTAGATTGAAATGTTCGGTTTGTTGCATGTTTTTTTCCGTTTTTGTTCAGCTAAATGTTTTAAATGTTGATCTAGTTGATTGAAATGTTCGGTTAGTTGCATGTTTTTCAGTTTTTTTGTTGAGCTAAATGGTTTAAATGTTAATTTAATTGCTTTAAATGTTCGGTTAGTTGCATGTTTTTCTAGTTTTTTTTTGTTCAGTTGAATGCGTTAAAGGTTGAACTAGGAGACGTAAGTGTTATGTTAGGTGCATTGAAAAAACAGTTTTTTCAATTTTTTTGTTCAGCTAAACAGCTAAACAGCTAAACAAGAGCTAAAACAACTAGAAACCTTAAAACAAGAGCTAAACAACTAGAAACCTTAAAACAGCTAAACAACAACAACTACTCAGTTTTCAACAAGAGCTAGTTTTCATGACAGAACTAAAACAATAGCTAAAACAAGCACTGAAATAACAACAACAAGCACAATAAGGTTTTCAAACAAACAAAGTCAACTCAGTTTTCGTGACAGCAAGCAAAGACCACCCATGACATGTACAAATAACCTGACAGCCACAAAGCAAAGACCACCAATGATAGGAAGCAACCATCAGAACTACAAATAGAAAGTAAAATGTTAGCAACTTGATCCAACGCAGTAATTATTGAAACTTTGCATGCTAATGGTAACAGATTTAGGAAACTTGATAGTGTACCTGACGACGCAAACAAAACAAATATAATTAAAATCAATTACTAATCAAGTGTTCTTCATAAATCATCAATTTCATAATTTGATAAGAACATGAAAGATTTCTGTTTACACCCTCATCATGTGAAATTAAAGTTTTTTTTATAAAATGCAATCAGTAAAATCACAAAATTCTTGCTTAATCCTTTTCATAAATAATCGATTTTACAATATATAAGACTAAATCCCTACTTAATCCTTTTCATCCATAAAATTCCATTAGAAAACCCCAAAGACAAATAATAAATTGCCATCAGAATAGAAGGTATAGAAATCCTTGAGTAATTATCCCAACATCACGTGGCATACCATATTTCACAACCAAATCAAAAACAAAATTGTGTACTTACGGATTCAAGAGGGGCTCGAAGGATTTCGGCGGATCAGTGTGAAAATCGAAAAGAGAGGAAAAATGAACATATAGTTGGATACGAAGAGACAGTTGACAGTCGTGGCACCGCACGATTGAGAGCTATGGTCTATCGGTGGTAGAAGAGAGGAGGCGGAGGGAGGGAGGAAGGATGTAGCACGGCGGAGTGAGGTGGCGAGATTGGAGATCGCCTCTACAGAATCGTCTTGGCTACGCGTGGCTAGGGTTTGAAATGGAAGAGATGAGATTTAGAGAGATATAAATAGACTGGGCCAGTTTTGGGCCTGTTTCTGATCCAGTAGAAGCCTAATGGATGGTTGGATGGGAAAATGAGAGATGATAGGTACCAATTCTGTTTACTTATTGAAATGAGGGTTCGGAGCAAGTATTATTTTTTTTGGGAAATTTTATTTATTTATTTATGTATTGAAATGAGGGTTCGGAGCAAGTAGACCCTTGGAAAGGGAAAAAATTAGTTGCACGGAAAAGAAGCACTTTTGGAATGATTAGTAGAACAACTTTAACAACCCCTTCATTCACAAAAAAAAGGGAAAAAAAAAAACTTTAACAACCCCTAAAAAGGCCCAAAAATAATAAAAGTGAGGCAGTGATTAATATATAGTACAAATTATCTAGCACAAAAAAAAAAAATTATCTAGCTCCATTAGTCTAAATTTTAGTTCAATGGTCAATTCTTTCTACAAAATTATCCGGCAAGTCCGAACCTCCAAAATAAAAGTTTGGAGTGGTTTCCAAATATAAAAACTCAGAGTGCTAATATGCACGATACAAAACCCTGATAAATCACAAATCACAATTAAGAACAATAAGAGGAGTATAGAAGCAAATGCGAGCCGTGTCGAAGCGGAAAGCAATGTCACTCTCGTCGGAGCTCCACCACCTCCGCCACCTTCTCCGTCGCGAGAATCGCCTCCGCCTCACTCTCTCCGTCTCTCTGTTCTTCGTGATTCTTCTCCTCGTCACTCCTCGCTTGCCCCACTCTCCCTCTCTCCACCTGTTCGCCGACATGCGCACCCTCTTGGCTGGTTCGTTTCCCATCAATATACGAACTGAAAATTACCTCCTTTTCTCTTATTTTTTTTCTTTTTTCAGGTTAATTGATACTATTATTTTGTTGGTTTTGTAAAGGGGTGCCTAATACATTGAATGTGCTCACTACGTATCCTCTATTGCTCTTTGGAGTTCCTGGTTTGGTGCTATGCCTCTTTGGTGGTTGGTTTGGGATCAGGTTTATTACTTGTGTACTTCTGCGTCACCTCTTGTTTTCAATTTTGATTAAATTTTGTGCTGCCCAAGAAAAATTTGGGTATTTTAGTTCACGCATTTGTAACCCTGGTTTTGGGTTTCAAGCATGCATATTTGATAATGTGATACTTCTGTTGCACACCTGTGTGTTGTTTGATGTAATGCCATGGCGAGGGGATTCGTATCCTCTGGACATCTTATTACGAAGTCCAGAGTGCCCATCTCAGAGCGAGAACCGTCTGATCTAAATAAACGGTTCCGATCTAAATGAGCTCTCCATCTCTCAAAAAAAATAAAAAAAAAAAGAACATCGTTCCTTTCCTTCTTCTCAGTTCCTCAGCCCTCCCTTCTCAGCTTTTGCTTAAGCTGCCGCGCGCGAGGAGTAGCTCCACCGGCGCCGGTCTCGGCCTCGATCCCCAATCTAAGGATATTCTCAGCCGTTGGATTTCTGATTCGAAGCTTCGTCAGGCTACCTTTCCCCCCTTTGTTGACCAGGTACTATATCCCAATCGGACTTCTTCTGAATTCTAATTTACAATAGTCTGGAGACAAGAGCAACAACAGGAAGCTCCGTGTTAAATCCAGAAGTTTCGCAGTATCATCTTTGTTCTTGTACAAAGAGCATCCATGTATAATTGTACCTAACTGAGTCTTTTCTTCCTTTTTGGTTTCTTATATTTGAAAAAATTAGAAACGCAAGGTCTCAGCAAGTTACAATTTACGATGCACAATTATAGTTGAGAGACGGAGGTCGAGTGGATTCCTGATCGGAGTTGAGCGAAGGCGACGAAGCTAGAGAGAGAGAGAAGAGACGAAGGTACGAAAGGAAGAAGGAAAGTAGACGGAGGGAGAGCCCGTCCGTTCGACGATTCTAAATTTTTTTTTTTTTTAAGAATAAAAGCTCCGCTTGAATCGAACCGTTCATTTCCATCGGACGGCCCTGCTGAGAGATGGGCACTCTGGACATCTTTAAGGATGTCTAGAGGATACGGATCCCATGGCGAGGTGGTTTGCAATTGTTTTTGTGTACATGCCCCCTTCTTGTAGATGGTGCATTGAATTGTTCTTGAGCCCTTTCCAACAATTTGTATCTTTGCTAAGGTGTTAATTGTGAACCAACAGAAAGGTTCCAAGTTAGGCTACTTTACCCATGTCCATCCATCTCTAAACTGCATTGTACATGAACCTTGTTCCCTGAATGAAAAAGAGAAGTGAGGAGTGAAAGTTAGTATTTTTGAGAGTATATTTGTTATAAGTTCAATTTATTTGGTGACATTGTGAAGTTGATCATTGAAGAGTTTCAATGATACAGGTATTTATATATTCACTATTACCTTTGTTTTGGTGTAGCTTGAGGGGAGAGGCGGTAGCATGGGCATTTTATTTCGCAGGAAATGCCGTATCTGGATTTGGATCTGCCTATTATCACTTGAAGCCTGATGATGACCGGATCGTCTGGGACAGGTTACCGGTATTTGTGTTTGTGTATTTTGTTTGCAAGCTAATTTACTTTTACTTTTTTTTTTAAAATATTACTAAACTGCCTAATGGTGGGTTACGAGATAATATTTCACCAAAACAATGAAGTTCTAAACTAAACCATAAAATAGAAACACAACGATACGAACCATACACTGGCTGCCTTCTCAAGCACTTATAATAATCATCTTAATCTAAATTCCTTAGTTTAAAGTATTATAAATGGTCAACGTCTCTGTCATGAAATTTTGCTTCACTGACTTAATCATCTTAATCTAAATTCCTTTCTTTACCACCTGAATCTAAGTATATGCATGTTTTCCTTAATACAGATGATGATTTCGTCATTTTCACTTTTATCTCTACTACTGATAGAGAGAGTAAATGAACGGCTTGGACTGTCATGCTTATTTTCCTTTTTAACCCTTGCATTAGTTAGTATTGCATGTGAGAGGTAATGACTTTATTCCACATATCTGAATTATTTTCTATTCATCAAGAAATAATGTTTTGGCATATCAGGCCAGTATGTTATGTTTTAATACTTACAATTTGGTCTGAACAAAAGTTGTGGTATGATTGTTTGTCTTTCAATTATCACTCTGTTTGAACCATTCCCAATAGAAGAAAGGTTGAGGTCAAACTTGATTCAATTTTCTATAAAACAGTATTATCCGATATGTTGCTTCATACGGAAAGATGTTACTCAGGACTATATCATCTCCTTTGACATGTACTGCTTACTGTAAATGGTAGAAATGTAGAATGTTATTGTTGAAAGGTCCTACAAGAGCAAGAAATTCACTGGTTATGCTATTTTTGTCAACATGTCGATATCGATAAAATATTGGAAGGCTGAACAACTTATGCTGGTTTGGTTGCAGGGTATTTGATGATCTACGGTTATGCATGTTGCTTCATTTAATGCCTTGCATAGCAATTCCCACAATGGTTTACTTGCTGCCCCCCAAGTACACATTTTCCAGATTTTGGTTCTTAGCTACAGGTTTGTGCATATGTATGCTGCTTGCAAAATAAACCTAGTCTGTAGGCATAAGTACCCTCAATTCTACACAATTTGGCGTGGTTAACTTTAGTTTGAACAATAAAACCCAGTTGAACCAATTTTTTTGCTATTAACCATTTAATTTAATCCCAATGAGCCTCAATTGGTCCATAACTGTGTAATTGACCCATAGTTCAACCCAGGTTACACCCTTGGGTATAATTTAATGCCAAAGGAGCCAAATGTATTATAAGGAGAAAGAGAAAGAGGGTGGCGATCTACCCATTAGTTACTTAGCAGTACATTTGGTTCCTGACCTCCTCACAAGTACCTAACTGAAATTTAAATTGTATCATAATTATTTTCGTGTCTTTTTTCTTTATCTAGGCTTCTATCTTCTTGCAAGATTTGAAGGACTTGCTGATAGAAAAGTATACAGTGCAAATGGGTACTTCATAAGTGGTCACTCATTGGAGCACCTGTGTCTATCTATGGTGTCTTTTATTCTAACATTAATGTTATCTTTTCGAAGTATAAGAATTGCCAGGTACTAGAGTAAAATATTTACTCTTTTTCCTGTTTAGGTACTCTTTTCCATACTAATAGTGTTCACATTTTTAACCTTCTGGAACATTCATATGTTGCATTCTTTTGAATAAGTATATTGTGTACTTCATGTAAGTCCTGTAAAAAAAACTACACTTACAATCCATGGGTGATATCAGGCATTAGTTGTCCACACTTGATATCTTGTTTCCAATCTGTTGGCATTCTTTATAAATGTGACAGGAGGGATACTAAAGCCTTATTTACAAATTTAGTTCTGAAATGTATTGATGATAGTTCTCATATTTCTGTTGATAGGAGCACATATGATCCCTTTGGCTAGACATATTACCTTTCTGTTATGCTGAACCACGCATGTAAGCATTTCATGAAATAATTCTGTCTTGCTAATGAATTCTGTCCGTCTGTTGTTTGTTTACAGGGACTCCTAACCTAAGAGCTTATACATTTCTTTTTGACCTCTTGGACATTTTGGGGTTAAGAGATTATGGAGCTTCTAACCATTAAGAAACAATATTCTTTTGACAATAGAGAAAGGAGTTCAAGCTGATTGTAATCTGTCATTCTTCCAAGTTTTGGCATTATTAACTAATGCCTCCTGTATTATTGATTTGAAATTACGAGTGTAGTTGTACAAAAGCGCTGCTGGGATCATTTTGTGCAAAGACTTTGTATTAAATCTCTATGATTTTTCTGCTAAAGCAGCTGTACCTTGTATCATTTGCTGTTTGTCTAAGCTCATGAGTTCATCATAATATTTAATGATTACATGCCAACTTTAGGACAACCTTTCACTTTTCATATATTAAAAATGACAGAGACAATTAAGGTCCATGAAAATGCCAACCTTATTACATGTCCACCTTAAGACACTTCTGATCGCGTGAAGCGCGAATACACCGCTAGTTTCATACACTTCCAAACATCAATAGCCGTCCTGGTTTTAATAATCTGCTATGCTTCACTGCTCTAGCAGGCTAGGCGCCTTTGGGAACTAAATGGTGCCCAAAACCCAAAAAGAAGAAAGAACCATTTTACTGTAATACTGTGCGATTAGGAAGGTCAAAGAGTCGTCCAAAATTACCTCTATCATTAAAATTCCTGCGAAATTATCCTTGTCAATGACAAAAACAAAGGCGAAATCTTATCCGTCAGAAGTTTGGAATGCCATGCAATTTCTCCCTCCACACATATCTAACATCTTTTTACAAAAACCCAAAAAGCAAAAGTGAAAGAAAAGATAAGGAACCTTTAAAAATCTTTTTTTTTTTTTCATACAAATGAAGTTCTCTCTTTCGATCTGATAATATAGATTAAGATTTACTGCGGCTGCTCTACCAAGTCAGGTCTAGCAAATATCAAGATTTACTGCGGCTGGTCTATCAAGATTTACCGGGCCCACAGATGGATATGAGTTGACTGTCATGGCCAAGTCAGGTCTAGCAAATATCTTTGAAAGACTAATAAATCAGTTTAGTTTTTATGATTTTAAAGAGAAACTATAGCATCCATGTTTTATAATTAAACAGATGTAGATCTTGTTTCCTTGATTTTCTACTATTGAATTACTAGACTACATGCAAAATTAGTTTGTTAATTTCGGTTTATTGATCAACATTCATAGAACAATACTTTTTTTTTTGCAATTAAGATTGTATTACATAAATTAAGCAATCCAGAAGAAAAGTACTCAATAACTACTTAATTAAGCACGTGGTAAATTTCTTCTCCTTAAAAGGGAGCAATTCAAGAGTGTATCCAACTTCTATCCAAAGATGCATCAAACTTTTTTATATATAATATGGTACATTCATTTTTAATTTTGATTTAATCTTGCATCTTCAAATGAAAAGGTTATTTGATCATTAAATTTCCCATCTAAAATTTTTAAAAAAAAAACTGCACTTTGGTTAAGCAGGTTTCGAATTTGAAACTAGCGCATTATGACTAACTGTAAGTAGAGCATAAATGAAAATAATCACTGCACTTGAATTTAAAAAAAAAAAATTGTTCTTTAAGAAATATCTAGTTTTATCCATTTTTTTTAATTAATATGTATATGTAATGTTATATTATTTATTTGCTCAGGCTGGCACGTTTCCTAATATTATTAAAAAAGAATCAAGTGCTATAATTTACCTCTAGAAACAATATATACTAGCGTGGATTTAATTGTCATTGGACTCATTTTACTTATGTACATTTTTATCCGCCTCTATATAAATGTTTTAATTCAATCATTGATCAAAGATTGAATCTCTAAATCAATATATATAGGCTGACAGCCAGCCAAATATGAATCCAAAGATAAAAGAAAGAATAAAAATGAACAGAAAATATTGTTTCTATTTGAAACAACACCATACCTTAGGTTTATTTTAATGAACACGATTGGCAAAATAATTCTCACTATACCATTTGTGAATCGCAATAACTGAAATAACAATAATAGTGGGGTACAGGCCAAAGCAGAACAAGCTTATTAATTAATTGTATAGATACAGATCGTGGATAGATTTATAATGTATAGTTTCTTTTTTTCCCAAATCAGTAAATTGTTCTGGCCATCTAATGATCTAACAGCTTTTATGAGGCACTGCATGCAACATGAGAGGAAGTTTCCTCTTTACATTTACACCAAAAGCCTCGGTCATGTCCAGTTCATCAGGCTTCATCCCACAAGGAAGCTCCCAGTTGAAATGATACAGAAGGTTTGCTAGTGTCAGCTCAACAATTGCTGAACCGAAGGCTTTGCCGGGGCAAATCCTACGTCCGGCACCAAATGGGAAGAACTCGAAATCATCTTTTCCCTTTGATTCTGCAGTAAACCTCTCTGGTTTGAACTCCTCAGGATCTTGCCAGTACTTTGGATCCCTTCCTGTGGATATCTCAAAAACAAATTTCAATTCATTAGCATTAATCTACTGAATGTTAATTCTTATTTTTATATTGCAAATTATGTGTGAGTCGATTAAGAATATATACCAATGGCCCATAGATTTACAACTACAGTAGTCCCCTTGGGTATGTCAAAGTCTGAAATGTTAAATGTTTCCTGGCACACCCTGGGGATTAAAGGAGCCACTGGATGTAACCTCAGTGTCTCTTTCAGAACAAGATGTAGGAAGTCAAGTTCAGCAAGGTCTGACTCGGTTACGATTTTACGGCCTTGGAGTTTTTGCACCTCATCTTGGGCCTTCTTCATCACTCGCGGACTTTTCACTAGTTCACTCATGGTCCAATGTAAAACTGTACCTGTTGTATCGGTACCTCCACCTACAGCATCCTACAAGTTAATTATGACACAACAAAAATTTGAAACATTAGCTGCATGAAGATTGCAAGTACTTTAGAAGTCAAAGCCAAAGAACAATGAAATAATGATTTTGACAGACAAAATACAACTAAAAAAGTGCAATAACAAATGGTGACATGTAAGCTATAATGTTTCAGATGAATAGCTCTATATGAGATGGTTCAGATTTACTGAAGGCGCCGATGACATTCTAGATTATGGAAGCAAAACTGAACTAATTAACAAACAAATGAAGTAATCAAAACCAAGTTCATTGTCATGTACTTGTCAAGTTCTTTATAACAGATTTGGTGAAAATATGATATATGTTTTCAAATGCTCCATATTATCCGATTTTTCCCTTTCATTTGCCACATTAAATATGCATGCCTGTTAATATAGTAAAACAACAGACACAGACATAATTTCGATCTTCTGAGTGTTTAATGGGTACAATTTAGGGAAATTAAAATTGTACTGAAAGGGCTTACAAAGATTATAGCTTTGACAGTGTCCATACTGATCGACTTCTTTGTATGTTCGCCATCATGTAGTCTTAGGAGAGCACACTACAACACATTTGATTATTTAAACCGGTTTTTAAAGATTATTAGAACCGGTTTTCCACCGGTTTTAAAAATACGTGGTTCTAAAGATATATAAAAAACCGGTTCTAAAAATGGCGGTTCTAATATTAAAAATTAAATTATATTCGGTTTTTATTTAAATTATATTATATTTTTCTAAAAAACAGAAGTAAAAATAGAAAAATTTAAAAAAAGATTATTAGAACCGGATATTTAATAAAAATCCGGTTCTAAAGATAATTACGATTTTTGTTTTTTTTTGTTTTATTTAAATTATATTCTGTTTTAATATTAAAATTATATTATGTTTTGCATTAAATATTTTGTGCTTAAATATTTAAAAATATTCTGTTTTATTTAATTTATATACTGTTTTAATATTAAAAATTAAATTATATTCGGTTTTTATTTAAATTATATTATGTTTTTGTAAAAAACAGAAATAAAAATAGAACAATTTTAAAAAATATATTTAGAACCGGATATTTAATAAAAATTCGGTTCTAAAAATATACCGTATTTAATTAAAAATTCGTTTCTGTGTTTATTTTTAGAACCGGATTATTATAAAAACCGGTTCTAAAAATAAACAGATTTTTTTTTTTTAGTCAAAAATTTAGAACCGGTTTTTATAATAATCCGGTTCTAAAAATAAACACAGAAATTTCGAAATTGCCACTGGCTATTATTAGAACCGAGTTTTTATAAAACCGGTTCTAATAAGGCGTTTCCAAAAATCGAATCTGTTGTAGTGGCACTTAGCAAATCATGGGCCTCTCCATCTATATCACACGCTCTATATTCTTGTATCATGTTGTCTAATAGTTGATCAATGGTCCTATGGCAGTCTTCAGCCTTGTACAGAGCCCCACTGATCAGGCTCGCAACACGGGATGACGGGAACAAGGAAGTTAGATCAAATTTTGTAGCTAACTCAACAGACCTTGTTATCTCTCTCATCAATAAAAGTTCTTCCTTTCTCTTGCTTCCCGTAACAGATCTTACTGCTACCTTATTTACCATGATAGACATCATGTCACTAAGATCAACAGTATGGCCGTGGGCCGACAAAGATGAAATTAGTTTTATGAGGCCTAAGACCTCTTCTTCACGTATAGGCCTGAAGGACTGGACCAGTTGGTTACTTAGAAACTCTGAAGTGATGATCCTACGGATCTCTCTCCAGTAGTTGCCGTATGGTGTTGTCACCAAGTCCTTTCCACCATAGGTGAACATATTCATGACGGGGCTATCAGGACGATTACAAAATTCTGTCTCGTGGGTTTTCATAATAATTTTGGCATCGTCTCTCGAGGAAATTACAATGGTTGGCCGTTCACCAATTTTAAGAAACATGATGTGGCCGTAGGGATAGGTCGCGGAGTGCTATAGTTGTGGGAGGTGGTGGAGGCCACGACCAACAAGGTGGTGGAGGCTTCCAATTATGGGAACGGTCCAGGGGCCAGGAGGAAGGCTATAGTTGTGTTTCATATTCTTGATTTTGTCCCTGAGGTAGAAATAAGGTAGAGGTAATAAGGGGAAAATGAGATAGATTGAAGTCATTTTGATTTCATGGACACGGTAGGCAACCCAATTCAGCACGTATATATATATAGACGAGTTATATACTGGTTCCGACTGATATGGGAGCCAAATCAAATAACTGATTACTTTGGATGATTGAAGTTATATAAAAAATATTCCTTATTACGCGTAGGAGCTGCTAGATAATTCAATTCATATTATCATATAAATTTTTTCTCACTAGTCACAATAACTTATATTTTTGTATTCAAGAGACAAATTTAAGTCTCGATAAACAAACCCGGCATACAATACATTTTAATGAATGAATATAACTAGTTTTTTTTAATTTTTGTTATCAATAAAGTGTTTTATCTAGTTGCATTGAGAAAGGACGGATCGGCTGGTCATTTATACATACTACCAATATCTTACTACCTAATTAATTTTAGTAATATTGTTAGAAATGGAAGATTGGTTCTGTATAAATTTAAATGATTTTAAGGTACAGATGATGGTGAATTGAGACAAGCATAAAAAGAAATTTCGTATTTCTTTCCTTCTGTTTCTTCATTTCGAGGACCCTGTAATATTAGCTCCTTTTTTTCTCTTTCAAAAGTCAAAAACTAGTTATTTTCATGCATTAAAACAAGACAAAACTAGTTTTTGACTTTTTATTATTGAAAACAAAAAGTCGTTTGTGAGTCTTTTCAGTAAAAAAAATTTACGAAAAGTCAAAAACTAGCTATATTCATTTTAATGAATGAATATATATAGCTAATTTTTTACTTTTTGTTATCAATAAAGGGTTTTAATTATCTTATTGCACTGAGAAAGGTACTGATCGGCTGGTCATTCATTTATACATACTACCAATCTCTTACTACCTAATTAATTTTAGTAATATTGTTAGAAATGAAGATTGGTTCCGTATATATTAAAATGATTTTAATTAAGGTACAGAGGATGGTGAATGGAGACAAGCATGGAAGACATTTCGTATTTCTTTCTTTCAGTTTCTTCATTTCGAGGAACCTGTAATATTAGCTTCTTCTTTTTTTTTTTTGACTCTTTCGTTCAAAATGATTACTTAATTCGAACCATTGGTGCCTATGGGCTAATTCTAAAAAAATAAATAATAATAAATAAATAAAATTATATATCGAACCATTGGGACATTCTACGGTCCCACCTCTGGAAGCTTTGTTTTCCTAATATCAGGCCCGGATCTAACAAAGTTCAAAAATATTTCCGCGAAATTTCTCAAACCTGTTTGTGCAGTTCTTATAGCATGTGGTTTGGGCAACTGATTTAATTATAGCCTTGCTCTACAGACAGCTCTACGACTTGGAATTTTCTCTGAGATTACCGTGAAAACAAAATGAAGTAATGAGCTGTGAACAGAGATGGACTGTACGTAGAACACAGCCTTAAATTCCAAGCCATACAAACAAAGGATTTTCTTAGGTTTTATGAGTCGGATGTCATGAACTGACATAAAAACGACATAATGAACAGTCATGTGCTATTTAAGTGCTCCAATTACAATTTAGAACTGGGGATAAATTAAGCAAGGCAAAGAGAAAAGTAATGAGCTGATAGAAAAGAAGATATTTGTTCCAGCATAAAATGTGTTTATATGAAATAAAATCAGAAATAACAGTTATATTAATTGAATATCAATTTAATATGGACAAAAGAAATAGGAACATATTCGTTCCAGTATAAGAAATACTTATATAAAATTAAATATTCATGTTATATAAAAGAGCTTGTATTGTGGGAATTTCAGTTAAATTGTTTATATAAATTAAATAAATGAGAGACATTCATGAAAACAGAAGAGAGAGAGAGAGAGAGAGAGAGAGAGAGAGAGAGACCAGTAAAAGAAAACAATTGATCGAAATGTTACAAAAAATAAGGAGAAATGAGTGAATGATAATAGACTAGAGAAGGACGAGAAATAGAGGCGTGCAAACTAGATATTAGAAAAATTCGAGAGAGAGAGAGAGTGAATGAAACAGAAAGAAAAGAAAAAACAGAGGAGAAACTGTCAAGTACTGAAAGGGATGACGGCGCAGGACTGACATGTGGGACCAAGGCTGGTGGCTAAACTATAGAAAGTGATCCTTCGTTGACGGAGATAACGGCGGCAAAACTTAACGGAACGGTCGCTGAAATTAAATCCTATTGTCCGAATGCAGCTGTCAAGTATTTATTGCATTCTTTTATGGGTCATGCTATGGTGGATACAAATTTTTTTACAAAATGTTACACGGTAAATCACAGCCGTACAAAATTGAAGGGATAAAATCGGTATATCCTACCCGCTCTCCGTCTCTCCGTCTCTGTCCGTCTCTGTCCGTTAAGCACTGAGATAAAAGAAAAAGATTCTATCGGAGAACAATAACATAATCGGTACCAAATCCCTTCTAAAATTGGAATCAAAATTCATTTTCCATACATTCTTCTATTCCCCTTCCGATAGAAAATCTGAAAACTAGGTCGTAAGGGGTTTACTACAGCGAGCCAAGCGTCTAGCGATTTTCTAAAATCGACCGGAGAGAGACGCGTGAAGGGGTTGGATATCAATCATTTCTCCTCAGCTCGTCCTTCTCCCTTTCCCCTCGCCGCTTGCTCCTCTCTTCCTCCTCGAGCTAGATCCAGGTTTCCGATTAGAGTCATTTTTTTTTTTATTTAGCGATTTCACATGTTTCCGATTAGAGTCACTTGATTTAGCGATTTCACTTCGTAACTTAATGGCTGAGAACATTTTTTAAACTTATTAATCTGCGTATCTGATTCTAATGTTTCCCATCTGCTTGATTTAGCGATCTCGCATTCAATGAAGGTACCTCCTGTAAATTACAATTGTCAACAATTTCTATCAAAGATTGAGAGTCAGTAAAGATATGGAATCTAGGAAATGTAAAGGAGGTAGAATTGATATAAGAGAAAGCATTATTCAAAGCAATTGCTTCAGCTCTAAAGGGATCAGGTGTTGTTCCCTTATGTACTTTAGCAATATGAAAAATTCCCATCGGTTTATAAATCACCATTGCTGTCCCAATCCTCCTATTCTGATAAGACCATTCAATAATGATTAAATTTGCATCTGCAGGCAGCATATAAAACATAATGTGTTTCCTTCTATTTGCTCTTGCAAATGCACAGTAACCAGTTATTGTAACAGCAATTGAGTTGATGAGTACCGAAAGAACATCAAATTCCTTGCTTTATGAAAGAAATCACATCTAGTTTTTCATATGTACCACAATGTAACCACAAACATTCTTAACTGATCACTGTGAAATTCATGAGAGCTTCTTTATTTTTCCCTTTGCAATACTATCAATTCTTAACTTAAGGCATAGAAATTAAGTTTGTGTACTTGTCTATTTACTAAAATAAGTACTCAAAGAATGCAGTTTGGAAATGCTGGCCAGTGGGGAAACATTTGCTGCAGCAGTTGAAGGGCTTGACAGATGAGAGTGAAGGAGTTCTGATGATTTCTGCTGAATAGAGAAAGAGAATGTGGTTTTGTGTGTAATTGAAGTGGTTGAAATAATTGCTCTAGTTTTTGAATTTTTTCTTTTATGGGTATTCTGATTTTTTTAATTTGGTAGATGATTTGTGGTTTTTTAGGGGTATTTTTGAATAATTGCGTTTAAGTTCTATTGATTGGGAATAGGGGGGAAGTAGCAGTATTCTGGAAATAAAGAAGAAGGTTGAGTAATTAGTTGTGAAGAGGAGATGTTTATAGGTGGGACTTAGATAGTGTAGCTTAGTTGAGAAGAGGAGATTGGATAAGGGAAAGAAAGATGGCATTTGGATGAGCAAAGGTCTCTGACAAGCATTTTTAGGATTGTCAAAATTAGTATTCGTTCTTGGTAGTTTGAGTATGCTTTGGTTAAGTGTCTAATCTCATGTAATATGAATTTTTGGTTGGATGTGTAGGGGTTAAAGGGTTATATGGATATGTTGTTTCTTTAATCTCGCTGGGTAATGGTACCGATTGGTACCGGGTTTAGATTGGAGACAAAGGGAGAAGCTAGTTGTGTTTGTCAATGCGGTTGGCGGATATTGTATGTTGATCTGAGTGGTGGGTCAAAACCCACTTATTTCAAAAATAAAAAATAAAAAAATAAGCAAAATTAGTGGTAATGACATTCCATCCTTCTACACATGACTAAAATTGCATGATGGAAGTTTTACCGCTCTTTCAACAGAATTGTCCCTCATTCATATGGTTTCATATCGAGTTATCAATAAATAGAAAGTATTTACAAATTGAGATATTTAGTTCACAGCAATCCAGACGCTTATCACTACTAATCAAAATAGATTGAGATATTTAATTCGTTGATATTGCCTTATCACTTTCTATAACAGATCTTTCATTAAGCTGAAATATAAATCCAACTATTTAATTAACTGCTAATCAAAATATCAACAATTTTTTGTAAACAGAAAGATATCTAGCAATATGACTATTGATTTGAACAATTCATATTTCATTAGTTTTCCGTGAAAAACAAGCACATGTAGATAGCATTAGCAATGTGTATTGTATCTTCCATATGACACATTTTAATACAAAAATTTAGAATTTTATAAATTCAAATTTCAAATTTTTCACAACCAAAAAATAAAAATTTTCGATTGGACTGTTTATTTCTTTTAAAAAAACAAAGTGACTTTATTTCGTTTGTTCATTCATTTTTAAAAAGTCGAAGGCTTTAATTTTATCCCGACTATTCATTTTTTTTTTGTAAATATGGATTGTTCATTTCTTTTTTTTTAATAAAATGACAAAGCGAGTTCAGCTGATCTGTTCATTCATGTTTTAAAAGTCGAAAATTTTAATTTCAAATGGACTTTTTTATTTTTTAAATAAAAATAAAAAAATCCATATGGACTATTCATTTCTTTTTTTTAACAAAATGACAAAGCAACTTCAGCTAGTCTGTTCATTCATGTTTTAAAAAAGACGAAGGCTTTCATTTCAAATGAATTTTTTTATTTAATTTTTTAAAATAAAAAAACAAAAAAAATCCATATGGACCGTTCATTTCTTTTTCAAAAAAAAATGACAAAAGCGAGTTCAGCTAGTCTGTTCATTCATGTTTTAAAAGTTGAAGGTTTTAATTTCAAATGGATTTTTTTATTTTCTTTTTTCAATATAAAAAATAAAAAAAAAATCAATATGGACTTCTCATTTCTTTTTTTTAACAAAATGACAAAACGAGTTTAGCTGGTCTATTCATTCAAGTTTTAAAAGTCGAAGGCATTAATTTCAAATGAATTTTTTTTTAAATAAAAAATGAGAAAAATTCATATGGACTGTTTATTTCTTTTTTTCAACAAAATGACAAAGCGAGGTCAGCTGATTTATTCATTAATGTTTTAAAAGTTGAAGGTTTTAATTTCAAATGAATTTTTTAATTTTCTTTTTTAAATAAAAGACAGAAAAAATCTATATGGATTGTTCATTTCTTTTTTTTTAAAACAAAATGACAAAGCGATTTCAGCTCGCCTATTCATTCATGTTTTAAAAGTCGAAGGCTTTAATTTCAAATTGATTTTTTTATTTATATTTCTTTTAAGTAAAAAACATAAAAAATCCATATGGACTGTTCATTTTTTCTTTTTTTTTTTAATCAAATGACAAAGCGAGTTCAGCTAGTTCGTTCATTCATGTTTAAAAAGTCGAAGGCTTTAATTTTCAAATGGATTTTTTTTTATTTTTTTTTAAATAAAAATGAAAAAAATCCATATGGACCATTCATTTCTTTTTTTTAACAAAATGACAAAGCGAGTTCAACTGGTATGTTCATTTGTGTTTCAAAAGTCGAAGGCATTAATTTCAAATGGATTTTTTTTTCTTTTTTTTAAAATAAAAATGAAAAAAAAAATCCATATAGACTGTTAATTTTTTTTTTTTTTTACAAAATGACAAAGTGAGTTCAGCTGGTATGGTCATTCATGTTTTAAAAGTCAAAGGCTTTAATTTTAAATGGATTTTTTAAAAAAAATAAAAAAAGAAAAAAATTCATATGGACTGTTCATTTCTTTGTGTTTTTTAACAATATGACAAAGCGTGTTCAGCTGGTCTGTTCATTCATGTTTTAAAAGTCGAAAGCTTTAATTTCAGATGGATTTTTTTTTCTTAAATAAAAAACGAAAAAAATCCTTATGGACTATTCATTTCTTTTTTTTATCAAAATGACAAAGTGAATTTAGCTGGTCTGTTCATTCATGTTTTAAAAGTCGAAGGCTTTAATTTCAAATGGATTTTTTTATTTTTTTTAAATAAAAATGAAAAAAAAATCCATATGGACTATTTTTCTTTTAACAAAATGACAAATCAAGTTCAATTGGTCTGTTCATTCATGTTTTAAATAAAATAATAAAGTAACGTTTCTAGTCACTTTTCTTTTTCTTTTAAACGAGAAAACAAATCAATTTGCTCTGGACTGGCCATTTTCTTTTTATTTAACAAAATAACAAAGTATCTTCATCTTTTCTATTCATTTTATTTTTAAATAAAACAATAAAGTAACGTTAGTTGGTTTGTTACTTTACTTTTTCTTTTAAACCAAAAAACCAAAGTAATTTCATCTGGAGTTACTTTGTTATTTTCAGAAAAAATAACAAAGTAATTTCAGACCAGCTAGCGTTACTTTGTTATTTTGTTAAATAAAAATGAATAGTCCACATGAAATTACTTTTGTTTTTTAACTTTTAAAAAAGAAATGTAATAGACCAGATTGCGAAATTCAGAAATTTTGAATTTAAACAATTTGAAAAAAATTAATTTCTTAAATTTAATTTTGAAATCATAAAAATATTAATTTCGAAAGTTTAAAAAATTTTATTTTGAAAATTTTAAAATTTTGAGTTTTGAAAATTTAGAAGTTTTAAATTATTAAATTATAAATTTTCGGATTTAAAGTTGTTTTAATTTTGTTCATTGGATTATAATAACTCTAGGATGGTCGTCAAATTATCAAAAAAAGGTGACATGGAAAACACAATAAACATTGCTAATGCTACATGCAGGTACCAACTTTACACGGAAAATTAGTGTCATATGAATGTAGCAAATGAAAATGGACCACCTGACACGGAAATTGGAATCAAATTGCATATGAAAAGATACAAATTGGATATGGAATATTAGATCAAAATCAATAGTCATATTGATAGATACCTTTCTATTTACAAAATTCCTTGATCGTTTCATACCTTATCTTTGTCTTTAGGCCAAATTGTAGTTAATTAAATAGCTAAATTTATATTTGAGCTTAATGAAAGATCTGTTATTTTTATGATCTCAAAAATGAATGAATTTGATAAAATGATCCAATTCTGTCGAGTATCCAACATGAATGCAAGGAAAAATTAATAGAAGAAAATAAAAAATAAGGAAACATGAATGGAGGGATTTAATTCCACCTCAGGTCTTATTGGACGGTGCAAACAGAAGTCCCATCCTTGTCATCCTAAATTTACCATAATAGCAGCCAATCTCTCCTTTGCCTAATTAATATGAAAATACTATACTCGTCCGTGTAAACCTTAGACGAGGATTAACTGTGTAAATCCTTAGACGAAGATTTTTCCCGAAAGTGATAGAATCAAATGTCAATATTGAAAGAGTCATGAGGATTTACCGATTTCCTATTATGTGTATTTCTGCTTTGTGTCGCAGTGTCGGTACCTGTGTGTACCAGTATTGTTAATTCTTTGCTAACCCAAAGCACATGCAAGGTCAATGAATATACTAACTGCTTCTAACATAGAAACGACAAATCAAATATCACAAATATAATTTACAAGTTTTACAAATCCAGATTATCACAAACACTTTTAAATGATTGTATAAAATATAATGGATTTTAAGTATAAAATAAAATGGCTTCATAAAAAAGAAAGGCTCATGGATTCACTTTTGAACCTGAAATAAAAGAGATTAGTTAGTAACACAATTCATTTTTCTCAGGATCAAGTATATAAGTTTGTACACCATACTAATTTAGTTAACAAAAACACGATCAAGTATTTAATTTTGTACTGCAGCCGCAAATGCAAAAGGACAGTAAGAGAGGTAAAACAAACAGAATTTTACATCAGATCATACTATTTTACAATAAAATTGACAAAATTGATTATCAATTATTTAACCTAACTTTCTACTAGACCTCTGTTGACCTTCTTACAAGGCTCCTGTAATTTTACCAAGAGCACCTCCATTTTCTACATTATTGCTAGAATACAAAAAAAAAAAGCATAACCTACTAACCGAGACTTACCTAACCAATCAAATTACCAAGAAAATTTGATGAAAGCAAGAATGAGAGACTTGTGTAAGAAACCCTTTATCATATTTATCATACTGTGTTTCTATATAATTTACTCTCACTTTTACTAGATGCGAACATAATCAGATTTAAATGAAATTTTTACAAAAGAACCCTCACATTTATCCTGCTCACGAAACTATACATTCAGGAAAGCAAACTAGAACAAACCAGCAATACAAAACAATTGCTTTAACATTCAGAGAAAGTTAATTTACTATGCACATTGTGTTCTTATTGGAACCATGAGGTGCCAATAAACAGTGAGTAAATGTGACATAATCTCACCTGTAATTTTCAGTCTCTTTGTGAATCAAATATATCGTCTCTAGCCTCATGGTCCAACACTTCAGCAGAGGCAGCGGCGTCATCCTTCAAAATATGGATAAAATATCAATTCAAATTACCAATATAAGTTACATTAACTAGCAAACCACAATATTTATCTGACAAAGGAGTTGACAAGTTTCCCCATTAAGGCAAAGTACGACGATGTATCAATATCACATACAGTCATACAATAAATTGTATCATGAAAGCTAATTTTAAGCAGTAAATATTAATTAAGGAACGAAAGCATATGAGATGTAATCAGATTGGAGAATCTCATCATCTGCTAGTCGTAAAGCAACTAAACCCTAAAGGAACAAAAGCATATGAGATGGAAATTATATGTTTATCAATACCTTAAATTTTCTTGCAAATTAAATGTACCAAAGCAGACAAAATTTCAGATAGAACTACATGAGATACAAAATAAATATAGCGACCATACTAAAAAACAAATAGAGCCCTTTTTGTGACTAAAAAATATCAGAATTTTGTACCAATTGGTACCGAGATATAAGGAGATTAGCAAACAATAGCATCCTTGCTTCTATTAAAAATGAAAATAAAATAGAAGGCAAAAGCAAAAGCAAAAGAAAAAATGGAAATAACACATAATTGATGAAGTCTTGTCCCCGACTCCTCCAACTCTGAAGGTGGAGGCGAGCAGAAGAGGGAAGACAGCGGCGTCGAATTCCAAATTCGACTCAGATGGAGATGATGTTCTCTTGTCGTCTCTCGCTAGTTTATTTCTACTTCTATTTCTATTTCTATCTCTACCTCCATCTCCATCTTCATTTCTGGTAGTAGGAGAAAGAGAAAGAGGAGGGGGAGTGTTGCTAGCTAGGGGAAGGAGACCGAGGAGAGGAGAGGTGTCAGGACAGGGTATGTCGAAATCAGTGACAATCGGAATTGGAATTTGATTTGGAGAGAGAGAGCCAGGATTTTGGGGGAGAGGGTTTGAGACGACGGAGGCCGAACAGCGGAGAGAGAAGGGAAAAATTAGATGGACAATTGTGCCCTTCCGCAAAAAAGTTTGCTGTTCAACTTAACGGAAATAAAACGGAGATAATCGGATGTGCAGGTTCAGGATACTGTCTCGACCGTCCGATTGATATGAAATGGACGGTCTAAATTTTTGGTGTCCACATTAGAATTTCCCTTCTTTTATTGTATTGATTAGATAAAGATCACTTAGTTATTGCCGGCTTTTTTGGTGTGCAAACGTCAATCCATATATCATTTATTTAGGAAAAATGTATCAAGTAGTCATTTAATGTAATATCCCGATAAATAGGGATCACATATTTCATCGTAAATATACAATATCTTGTGTACCTGTAAGATTTTATCTATCAAGGTCAAGTAAAAAAGTATCAATGCTACCATAATCATACGATACAAGTTATTAGAAATATCAGAATAGAAAATATTAATTCAAATTAAACAATTAATCAAGTTGTTTAGTGACACAAAAGAAATACTCATAACGTTGGGCAAAAAGGGAGATCAGAGAATAACAAAAAAAAAAAAAAAAAAAAAAAGAAGATAATAATAAAGTATCTAGATGGATTCATGGCAATAGATGGGCCTGCACATCGCCTGACTCTAGTGAAATCGCCTCTGATCCCGAAACCCAAAATCACCGTGAAAACGAAATGAGTAATACAATTTGTCCGTGAGGATTTTAGTTTCAGTGCATGAATTTGTTATAATTTAGTCAGAAACTAATACACATAAAATGAGAAAGTAATAATCTTAAATACAATTGTAATAATTAATGAAAGCAAATGATATAAACAGAATTATCAAACGAGTAACAATTTTCGCCAGCTAGTGAGTTTGTTGCTAGAAATGTATGTACGGACTAGTTATTTTCAAAGAATTCAAAAATACAATACCAACAGCCGAATCATCTAACAATTTTTTCACGTATTGCCAAAAAAAAAAAAACAATTATATAAACTAAGTAGGTGCAAAATAAGATTCCCTCTAACCCAACTGTAAATTTGTGAGTGACCCAACTTTGTTGGGACTCACTGTGCTTGCAATGTGCACCACTGCACCCCCTCAAATTTCCTTGCAAACAATCAAACAGATTTTTTGCTGTCATTTGGTCCAATTTGGACCAAGATTCCATACTGTCTGTCAATTAAGCCCAATAAAATTGAGTGTATCATCTTAGGAAGCCTCCGAAGAACCTCTCATGAGGCATTTCGGCTAATGAAATTTTCTTTTAACTTGGTTCTTACCGATGTTATAATTAAATCCTTTTGGCTAATAAATATGGCATTTGCTTATTTTCAACTTCGAACTAGTATAGTAGTATAGCATGCTACAGTTAACAATATGGGACTTTCCCCTAGAAAGAATCAAGTCCAAAATGAAGTACGTTTAATGTCAAACTGTTGAATAATGAACTATACATTATTTTTGTGTCTACGCATAAACCTATCTTCTAGCAGCTTTTACAGATTATTGTCAACTTGCCTCTATGTCAAATTCATTCTTCAGTACCAACTAACAGTGGAAAAATAAAATATAATACGACTAACATGGGCATGTCCCAAGCTAAGTCAATGCTTCTCCCTTCATCCACTAGAAATAAGAAGTGCTACTAACTGTAAGAGACAGGAAGAAGCTACAAACACTACAATGGGGACAAAATCTGCTTCATATTGGCCTGCTTTGATGCTTGTAGTGCTTGTTCCATTGATAAATGTTGTGGATTCAAAGTGCATATTGTTCAACTTTGGAGATTCAAACTCTGACACTGGAGGGCTAACGGCTGGCCTCGGCTTGTATTTAGGCCCACCGGCAGGTAGAACATTCTTCAATCGGACAACTGGTCGCTTCTGCGATGGGCGACTCTACATTGATTTCATTTGTATTCCATCTCATCCTCCTCTTTATTTTCTCTTTGGTTGCTTTTGTTTTAGAGAAAATTCACTAAAGGCCACTAAAAATTTATCATATTGTAGGTGAAGGATTGAAAATAAATTTCCTGAGCCACTATTTGGAATCATCCGGGCCTGATTTTACACATGGAGTCAATTTTGCAGTGGCTGGTGCAGCTACAACCACCACAGCAGTTCCATTTCCTTTATCCACTCAGGTGCTTCAGTTTCTCCATTTTAAGAATAAGACCAGAGAACTTAGGCCCCAAGGTTTTTCCTTAAACTTTACTCATTTTTTTCCTCTCTGTTACATTCTTCTTTCTTTCTTCTTTTTCTTTTTTTAAAATGGTCCAATAATTCAGCGTCGGAGGCTTTTTATTATTATTTTGTAATCAGAGCCACATGGGCCAACTTGACCATATCCGGCTTTGTTAATTTAGATAGATCTGAAACGCAACCCCATGATGTTTGACTTCAGTTTGTTTAATCCCCAAATTAGATCCAGATACCTGTAGAAAGTGATACCACTCGAGAATGTCTATAACAAAGAAATTGATAAAACTAAAACATTTTGGTCTAGCGAGTCGATCTGCACAATTTTTGAAGCATCTCCAAGGGTCCAAAATGGTGATGTACAGATAGGCCAATACATCATCATCCATGTTGAACTTCTATATCCAAAAATTAAAAACCCAAATATCAAAATGACATTTGAGTAACTACAAAATAAGATTGTAAACCCCTTTCTGTCTAAAATAATATGAATTATAATGACAGTCTTGGCCATTATGTATTGTCTCATTTAAGGTCGTGGCTCATTAATTGGGGAGGAGGAATTCAAAGATGCAGTGTACTCATTTGACATAGGGCAAAATGATATCTCAATAGGATTTAGCAACAATTTGACATACCAACAAGTTGTGGAAACGTTTCCGGATAGCATCTCTCGGATCAAAACTGCAGTTATTGTAAGTTTTTTTTTTCTTTTTTTTTGTTACATATAATGCTAGGTAAGAGATTTGAGTATCTGTTTGAGATTTTTTTTCTCTCATTTTATAATTCTATTCCCCAATTTTTTTTTCTCTTCTTTTACATTATTTGCTACAGAAATTATTTTCCATTTATTTTCACTCATGTGGAGAGGCTAGTAAGAGATCAACTCTAAACCCTTACATTAAATAGCCTGAATCTATTTCATAATAAAAATGCTGCCCGAGGAATTATATGATAATTTTTTATGTTAGTAAATTTGGCAATAAAAAATCAAAATTTAAAATTTCAATAGAAAATAAATTATTATATGCAAAATTCATCCAGACAAATGCAAACGTATTTACAATTTTTTTTATTGTTAATCTTAGTTTTAATTCAATTGAGAAATATTGTCAAGACTGTTAAAATATATTATTATGAAGAGTAAGGCTATTATGCATCATGATGCATAGAAGTTTTTGTACATCATAACCATTTGGTTAGTGATTTCGCAAATTGACAAATCTAATTTAACCAATCCAACATATATATTGAAATCTCTTATCAAAACAAATTTACGTCATTTAATTTTTTTTACTATTTTTTCTGAATTTTTATATAAATTTTTTTTGGAATATTCTTACTACTAATTTGTATAAAAATAATGACAACCTTTAAAAAAAAAAAACTGATAAAAAAAATATTGTATATGCTGAGTTGAGGTTCAATATGACCATAATATTAAATTACCATATCCTAAATACCCATTTTTACAAAATCCGCGACTTTAGAAAAGTTTGAGCTATTATAATCATATTAATTAACCTATCAAAATAATCAGTCAATAATAGAAAATGGGGGAAAAAAGATATGGATATACAACACGGGGCCACTGGGATGCTTGCCACAGACACTAGCCCTGAGGAAGAGGGATAACAGCACGCTGGATGCCCAGGGTTGCCTTGCGGATTACAACAATGCTGCCATGGCATTTAATGCCCTTCTGGATCTTCTATGCCATGATCTGAGGTCGCAATACGACAACGTCACACTTGTTTGCACTGACATGTATGCCATCAAGTATGACCTGATTGCGAACCACACAAAATATGGTACGGTTTCATGTTTCCTTTTTTTAATATTTTTGTTGACACGTTCAAAAAAAATAAATTAGAAATATATATTAGCAGTTAAGGCAATTAATTAATCCACATTTATTTGAGTGATATGCGCAGTGGATAAAAAAAGTAAAAAAAAAAAAAGAAGAATCTAATGTCGTAAAATATATATGGTAATATGTTCATTTTACTATCAATTAAAATTTTCATATGTTTTAATATGATAATTTAATTGAAGTTGATACAAAATTATATTCAGCATTTTTTAATTACTTCGGCGATTCATTCAAAAAATTTCTAACCCTTTTATGACTATAGATTAATAAAGAAAAAAAATGAAAGCATTGAAGAAATGTTCAAATATAATGTAAAATTTAATATGGAAATTTATATATATTTGATATTTACGTGATAGGCTTTGAGCATCCATTAATGGCATGTTGTGGTCACGGTGGTCCGCCGTACAACTATAGAAATTTAATGACATGTGGTCAGCCAACCGCTACGGCATGTCCCATTGGTACTAGATCTGTTAGTTGGGATGGTGTTCACTATACAGAAGCTGCAAATCAGATCATTGCTTCCAAAATTCTCTCTGCTAGCTACTCCACACCTCAGATAAAATTATCTTGCCTATGTAATTAGAAATTTGATTTTTTTTTTTTTCAGTCATTTAGTTATTATTGGATTTATTTAAAACTTTAGTATATTTGAAAGACCCAAAAAAATAATAATAAAGAAAAAATATGAATGAAAACACTGCAGTGATTTTTTCTTCTTAGCTTGTGAATCTATAATAAAATGTTTTATCAATTGAGCTGTTATATTTTTGTGAGAGGTAATTTAGCTTTGCAGTACATTTATGATAGTTTTAGTATTTAACTTGGAGTTTGTTAATGAGTGGAGCCAATCGATTCAATCCTCAAAATTCAAAAATGCCAGAGATAATATACAATTGTTAAAAGTCGACTACCAATTCTTTCAGTTGTCTCATTAAAGCCGAAACAATTTTGTATTCAATTCTTTCATGACGAAATATTTAAAATGAAATGACTTGCTACACAAAAAGACATTCAAGCGGGCATCTCGTGATGCATCTTACATAAAACCCCCTCATTTTCTTTAGACCGAGAAGAATTTCGGAATTGAATTTCTCAAAAAGAAGCTGTGCTAATATAGTCCAAGATC
This sequence comes from Rhynchospora tenuis, assembly GCA_027725995.1. Lineage (NCBI taxonomy): Eukaryota > Viridiplantae > Streptophyta > Magnoliopsida > Poales > Cyperaceae > Rhynchospora > Rhynchospora tenuis. The sequence goes on from CM050888.1 coordinate 80,208,070, forward strand.
CAGATAATGCTGTCGCCTAGTCCGACTCTAATTTGAATATATATATATATATAATACAAACACAACAATGGAACAAAACATCTAAAGAGGGAAAAAAAAATATGGCGCATCAAAATCTGGAAGAAAAGAGTTGGTAATTGGCAGAAAACAAAAACGCTTAACCAAAAAGAGTTGGTATACCGTATACTTGGTACTTGGTAGTCGTACCATGGTGGGACCCAGTTGTCACCCTCTCGAGACACTCATGCTGGACATGTGGGGTCTATGCAAAGCTCAAACGGGTACTCGTGTAGGAAGAGAAGAAGGTCACACATTCTGTTCGATTTAGGAAAAAAAAAAACAAAGAAGTATCATATTATACAGGTTGAATTGGGCTGGCAGCTGCGCCGTGGCATGAACCATGGACCAATATCCTGTGCTCACTGAGCACGGTGCCTACCTTCAATTCGAGCCGTTCGATTTAATCACGACGGTTAGATTTTTTTCAGGCCTATCGATCTAATATTATTCACGGGACACCATCATTGATCGGACGGTTCGGATCTGCTCACCTTAAAAGGTGAGCAGAGGATTTCATTTCCATGAAGGACCAATAGCGGAATGCGTCTAATTTTATATATTACAACTGGGGCCCCATTATTTATTTTCAAAAAAAAAAAAAAAAAACCCTAAAGCCCTAAAGGGAAGAAGCGGAGGCGACAGCCTCCTTCCTCCTTTTTATCCACGGCTCCACCTCCTTCTTGATCCCTCTTCTTCTCCCCTTTACTCTGTTTACTCATTTAAGATCTGTTTATCAATCTGAAGCTTTGAAATATTATTTCTAGCCGCTCTTCTATTTGGTGTCTTGGGCCTTACTGGAGTATTTGTCAATAATGGCATCATTCGTGGCTAATACAGTGAGGCCCAAGATTCCAAATAGGAGAGCTGCTAGATTGACAATGGCAAATCATTGTGCTAATACAGTGTACCATTAGAGGGTACATGGCGGGTCTGATATTGTTTCCAAGAGAAAAAGAGTTAAATCTGGTATGGTCTTGTAATTATGACTACTCAAACTTTTTGAAGCATCTTTGATTAAACTTGTTTTGTCTTCTAAACTGCATAAGGTTGTTGACCCCTAAAAGAAACTGCACTAGCAATTGGCAATGTAACAAGAATGCAGGTGATTAGTATAGAGAGAAGTCGAGAAAAAGTGAAATGGTAATTAAGGGAAGTGTTTGTTATGATTTTGTGATGGAATTGATATAAAATTATGATCTTTTGATGCTCTCGTTAGCAATTTCTTTCTTTTCTTAAATTGTGCTGTTATTCGTTACGATTTTTTGAATTCTCTGTTCCTTTCTTTCTTTCTTAAATTGATTCACATGAAGAGGTTATAGGGAGACACGGCTCTGTATTAATTTTGAATTCTCAAATTTGACAGGATGTGATGTGCAGATAAAAACTTTCAGTTCTTTCATTTTTTTTCTTTATTGCAAAACCATGGTTCTATTAGGACCACTTTTGCGAGAACTTTGATTTATTTATTTATTTATTTATTGAAATTCTGATTATGCATGGCTTTTGTTCATAAATGTTGGTTGATAAAAGTATGAAATAGATAGAATTTGACGAAGTTACAGGTCCTATGCAAAAGTGGTTGAGAATTTGGGATTTAACTTTCCTTACAACAGTAGTACATAATCAAGTTTAAACCTTTTCAACTGACTAATGCATTGTGTTGTCTGTACATCTGAATAGCAATTAGCAATTAAACAAGAATGCAGGTTCTTTTTGTAAGAAGTCAGATGTGAGAATGCCAATAACTGATTTTTTTTTTTTTTTCAGAATGAGGTTAGGGGTAAAAACATGATTTTAACAACTTAATGAAGCCTTGATTTTAACCTTTCAAGAAATAACAATGAAAGTAGTATATGATAAGTGCGTTCCTGTAAAAAAAATGAAGTTTAATGCAGGGTCAATACTAATTATAAGAAGTAACAGCATTGTTAGTATAAATTAATAGGTGTAGATTTTGCTTGACTTTGCATCCTCTGCCTCCGGCGGCTCCCCATTCCTTCCTTTGTTGGATTTCTTAAGTGTTAAAGTGTGAAGTAAACTAACAACATGAAATATTTCCTTATTTTCCTATCTGATGTACAAACTCAAAAGCTAAGTAAATATAAAAAGCCTCATTAGCCTTTTTGAGCATCATCAAGTACACATGTGACTTCAGTATGTACTTTGCAAATGTCTTTGTTTCATTTCTTATAAAAGATAAGGAATAAAATGATAAAATGTTAAGCATATAACCCATCAGGACTTAACTTTTGCTTGTAATGGATCACAGTAACACAATATCGTTTGGTTGTATCATAAATCATAATAATGGTGATCTTCCTTGTGCACCAATTGAATAGCAGGTAGCACATACAGTGTATGTTTAGATTGTAAGAAAAAGAGGTTACATGGATGCTATCAGAATGATATAAATATTGCACATCTTAGGAGATGACAAATTATATTGACTAAAAGTTAGAAATTCTAATAGACATAGAAAGATTACACAATGACATCAGAACCACATCAAATTGAGCCAAACTGTATGCGGTGTACCAATTCACCCCTCCAAAACCTCATCGATACCATCCCCTTGTATCATCACACCAGTTAGTTGCTGTCTTCTCCTCATGCTTACAAGTCATGATGCTGAAAAACCAACCCTGTGAGTTGCCGTGGCCTGAAATGTCGGAAGTCTACTGGAAATTCTAAACGGAGCTGTGCGGCCTGTGCCTGAGAAAATGAGAGCTCTGATATTGGAAATTAAATCCAAATCAAACTTCTCTATTTTAACAACAAAGCGCAGCACACCTCTCGATCTTATTCGGCCAAGACACCCACACCCCTCAGGCCCTCACCTTGTCAAAAGACCGTTACACCTCACCCGCTTCTGCGTTCTGCCCAAGGGGGAAAAAAATTGGGTTGGGATGAAGCACAAAATGTGGAACTGAATGAAATCTTTCTTTCTTTTTTATTTGCTTTCTGACCAAGCCAGTGTGGCTGCCACCTCATCATTCTGTGCTTATATTATATGGGCCAACCAATAAAATTCCATTTCACTTTAAAATTCAAAACTCCACCAAAAATAGTATGAAACTCAGAAAAATTTATATAAAATATCAATAAATTCAGAAATATTCCAAAACTCCATTTTCACTAATTATTGCATACAAAAAACTGCCAAGATAATAGTCTTTCTAATTATTAAACCAGTCGAAGAATTTTTGTGACATTTTTTTTTTTCCTTCTAGAGAATGTGTTTGACATTTTTTACAAAGCCAATCTTCTCAGTTCTCACAATATCGAGCCAAAATTTTCCTTTACATCGATTCTCCTCTGTTTCTTGGGAGAGATCTTCAAAGTGGAAATAATTAAAGCCTATTTTAGATGCAGAGAATCAATATTTACACATAATTTACCGCCAATCAAAATCACACTTCATGTAAAAGATCAAATGCAATTTTTACAATTAGCATTGAAAGCTGGCATTATAATCATTATCTACCACTGTACAAAGTATGCACAGATCCAACATTAGCAACTGCTCACTACCCAATTTCAAAATTATTTGCAACAATACCGAATTTTTATATTTTAATAAATATAAAATTTCAAATTAAATTTCTAGAAACTCATAAATAAATTTAGAAATATAGAAAGACCGCGATAAAATTCCTACCAAACTATTTTAATGCTAAAAAAATGACTAGAGTCTTTATCTGTATCTAGGCCTGTCAATAATGGGCCATTTTGACGTTTTCATTTCCGTTCCGTCCAAACGGAACAGAAAACGAAAGGAGAAATCAGTTCCGTTTCTGAAACGGAATGGAAACGAAACAGATTTTTTTAAATGTTTTTCGAAACACGAAAATGGGTTGAAATCAATGGAAAATGAAAAACGGAACATTAAACGAAATTGAAATCTGTTTCATTTAACGAAACGGAACGGAAACAAAACACATATTCTATTCCGTCGCTGAAACGGAACGAAAACGGAACAGGCCTGTTCCGTGTCCGTTTCGGACGTTTGACAGGCCTATCTGTATCTCTGTTATTTAATATATGCATCGATTTTGAAGGCCCGGATTTAAAATACCTACCAATAACTCGTTGGATTTGAAATGCAGACTTTTTCTTGGGCCTAAATTTGTCTGGCTTATATAATGGCAGGGCAATTACAGACTTACAGTGAACTTTAGAAATTGATTTGTTCTCTTTTGTGTCACAACAAAGAGAGAGAGAGAGAGAGAGAGAGAGAATTGGAATTTTATATCCCCACTTTCTACATTTCGAAACTTTTTTATCCTTTTTCTAGAATTTAGTTTAAAATTATATATATATTTTTTTATAGAACTTTCGGAATTAAATGCCCACAAAAGCTCTGCACTGGAAATCCCAGTGCTCCTTGGCCTGACGAATGCGTTCAAGCCTTTCAAACTGGCGCCTTTTCTCCCACTCTTCAGGACAGCTGTTTTCATAATTAAAGATGAAAAAAAAAAATTAGAAAATTTGTTAGTATTATACTATATACACAAAACGTCGTGATAATGATGTTTATTGTGTTTTTTTCAATTTTCAAACTAAAGGGACCTTTCACTTAAGAGGATGTTGAGCTCCTCCAAATGCACGGCTCCTGGGTAGACTCCTTCCTGATAACAATAAAGAAAGAAATAGAACATGTAAAGAAAAGAAAAATAACAGAAGCAATCATGCACTAAGAACAAATATTAAATGTAAAATGCTTAAAAAATGATGCCCAAAAAGTATACCCTTCGGCACAGGGGGCATCTTTTCTCTAGTGAAGCAACCTCCAACCCATTTAGTATAGTCACTGAGGCCGCCTTGCAACAGCACATATAACAGAATATGTGTCCACAGTACAAAGAGACTGCATCAAATACTGTATCCTACAATATTGACAGAAAATGTCAAAGTTTTAACAATTACTTGCATGCAATTTCAGAGATAACGAAAGCAACAATTGCATCATAAGTTCATTTTCTTTCATTTGATTTTCAATCTTTACTTTCAAATATTTCTACTGGTTAACTCTCAGCTGAGATCTCCTCTATAGAGCTATGACCTTTTGTTAAAATTATATACATATAACACTCATCCAGTTCTTGTTATCTTATATCTGCAGAGCACAAAAGAAATAACTCACCAAGCAAATAGAGCATGTTAAGTCAATATCGACCCGCATTGGCTCAAAAAGGGAACAAGACAGTGTCGGCTTGCCATCCTCAAAAATAAACGAGCAATCACTAAACAGTTCCACTGGGGCCTTATTGTCAACATTGGTTTTCCTCGTATTTATGTAAAATGCCATCAATTCACACAGCCATGGAGACTGAAGTATCTCTATGTGAAGATTCTGAGCCTTTGCCTTGAAAGCTTGTCCTTGAGTCGAATGATGCCTCTGTTCAATGTTCATATTATTTTTGTTAAAGAAATTGACCTAGTTTAATGCACCAGTTAATAATGATGTAATTAATTACTCACAATTCACCCATTTCCCCAATATTTGCTTATCCCAAATAATCCACATAAACCAACCTGAATTACATTATGTCAAAAAGACACATCAAGAAACGATCCTCAGAAGCATTTAACCCAGAAAATTTACCAACCAAGAAATTAACTTTCTCTGGTTCTTAATGAACTCTGAGGTACAAATGCAAGAGAGAGAAGACAACACTTGCCTTGTCATACTTCTTCAAAATCTTCCGCATGGCAATGGAATTAATAATTGCATACGTCACCAAGTCTTTTCCCTCTTGGATCAGAGTGCTGTGGCTCTTGTATGATTTGCCAAAAAACCACAACACATACTTTTTGAAACCTGATGCAAGGTGCATTTCCAGAAGTTTCTTAGCACGCTCAGTAAAGCAGCTAACTACAGCCGACATCTCTTTGAGAAGGGATGGAAAGAAGGTGCCATCACACACTGCATGTATTTTTACTAAAATTATGAGTAAAAGAGAGAGAACATGATTCCCTTAAAAAAATATTTATCATGGTCATCAAAAGTTTAGAACAGTTTTCATCCATGTTATTCAAAGTAGAAAACATCCAAGTTATTCTGCAAGCGATAGGCCATGGTTGCATCAATAAATTACATTTAAATTAGAAAAAATTGAGAATCGGTCTGGAATTTTGCATAATATAAAAGGATTATTTGTGTTTGTTTTATCTAACACAAGAAATTATATTCGAAAAATATTTATCTTACTGTTGGGAACTTTGTTCCATTCTATTTTTAGAAAAGGAAAAGTGTGAGTTCTTCTGAAATTTAGTGACAGGTTATAGTTTCCTCAAAAAATATTAAATCTTCTCACAAATTAATGATGATAAATTCCTTTTTCACTTTATCAAATGTGTATCCAAAGTCAAACACCCATGCATTGCAATACCTAATATATAACAAACAGAAAAGACAGTTAGATGAAATGGACAAGGAGATGACAGGATCAAGTATAAAAAATATTTGAATGCGATAGGAGATCAATTTATATTATATGAAAAGACTTAAATTAACAACAATTTATTAATCTAACAACATCTCAGTCCAAGACTCCAAATTCAATTGCACGCGAAACTGACAAATTTACAAATGAAAAAAACTTACAAATATCAAGTGAAAGAAAATCGGTAACTCATACCGAATGCGGAAGCGTGTCAGAATCTCCTCTTAATACGGGTTTCCTTCACACCAAGTCTTCACCGTGTGGTCTCGCTGCGTCACAGCCCCGTCTTCTACTATCGCCAGTGGGGATTGATTGCAATCCCGCACTATTCACAGTCCAAGTGCCAGACTTGACTCTCACGAGATAACCGAACTCAATTCGGCCATGGGATCTATCTCTAATGGTGACTATGCTTATTGGAAAAGAAGCACTAGTCTTAGTGGAGTTTATCTCTCATAAAATTCTGTCTCTCACAGTCTTTCTATGTCTCCCACTCTAAAGAAATGACCAGAGACCATCTATTTATAAGAGAGCACTCTTTCCCAAGGGGTGCATATGACCAGATCAATATCTAGTCGTCCAGTCAGTTCACGGCCCGCGATGACATGTCGCGGTCCGCGACCCTGCAACATCTCCACTATTTCCCACAATCTCCCTCTTGGAGATGTTATCTCTATTATAGACAAGTCTTCATATTGGCATGGACCGTGCGACTAGCGATACCTGCAAACCTGAATCCTAGAGGAAGCCGGTTAAAGCTATCTAGGACATTTAACAAACTTGTTAATTAAAGCAGTATCTCATACCCTAGGTCAATTGAATACACACCCGACTAAGCACTTCGCACTCCCTCTTGGACAGTGCCTAATCCGCATTACTCACATGTATTCCCAATCAATGTCCCAAGTGACATGATTGGCCGTACGGTGAATCACAAGTAAGTCAAATGGTGTAATCACAATTACCTTCCTTTTGCACTCATGTCACTCGATTAGAAACTGATTGCTTTCTGACAAATGTCCCGACAGACGGTATAGTTCATCGTCATTGGTAACATAAGGAAGTAGCATACATCAGCTCCCTCTCTCATGACATAGTCAAGAGTGATAAGGGTACGTAGTTGTGGGTCTCACACAATGAGAAGGCAGGGATGACCATCTAGGTCACTTAACTCATTTCCCACGTGTCGCTAAGCACATGCAATATGAAACGCATGCTACAGTGTTATTCTGCCATGAGCAGACACATGTCAAACGATTTAAAACACTGTACGAATCCAGGTCTAGTCACAAACTATGCATCTATGGTCTAGATCGCATCCATTGTAACTAACCCTGAGTGCCTTCGCAACTACACTCCCGGAGTGTCTTGCAAGGCCACTCACCTCGGCTAATAATAGGCTATATGAACTGTGGGGAACAATTCATGTCGACCACCATATTGTGATCTCATCTTAGTCCCTGACTAAGGCGACATCAAGCTCTAATTGTCCCAAATGACATCTTAGTCCCATACTAAGCATAACTAGCTTGATAAGTCTTATCTCTGCCCGTCCCAGACGTCAGAGACGATTGCTCGTGTGAGAGAGCCAATCTCAGCCTATTGACATGCTACCATAAGTACCATCCTCAATTCGAACAACAATAAAACATAATTTTACTATATCTATATTTCATGTTCAAATTTACCAAAGAGTATCACTCTCAAGCTATGTTGCACGGGTGCGGGTGCGGGTGTCGCGTCGGATTCGTTGCGGGTGCGGGGATGCGGCATTTTTCAAAAAACTCGGATACGGCAGTATATATAAAATAATAAAAATAATATATTTCTATAATTTATATATATTTTTAATTAAAAAAATAATTATGTATATTATTAATATAATGTTATTAACACACGGCGGGTTAATTAACTGGTTGGGTTTGAAAGTTTTTTCGAACATTTTGTGATCTCTGCATACTTCCTTCCTTAAGATGTGATCTCATATTGGCTGTAAAGATTAAGCCCAATAATATAATATTATTGATTAAAATCTATCAATTGGGAGCCGTGAGTTTTTAAGTGGATATATTAGTCCCAGCCCAATAAGCACGATGGTATATAACTAGTTATATATACCATCCTATATACGGACAGTCGGACACAATAAAAGGCCCAGCCCAATAAGCAGTGTTGGCTGTCCGGTTTTTAAGTGGATATATTAGTCCCACAATGAAATTCATCCTCTATACACGATGGTATATAAGTAGTGAGTTACCCCATTGGACAGACAAGTTGGACTGAACGCACGTGGTGTGCACGGTGGAGTATTTCTTTGCGCGCAGAAGACCGACACGCGTGTCTTATAGCGAATCCTGACCGAATCCTTCGGTCAAACCTATTAAAAAAATCAGATGCGCCACGTGGAGCGTCGGGTGCGAATCGCACGCGCATCGCACGAGAATCCGCGACCTATACACACTAGGTATGTACTTGATCCACGATCAATTCTAACTGTGCTATCACAAATTCATGTCTCTAATTTCATATCTGAATATGTTTGGTTCTTCTCATAATCCATAGTATGCTACAAAAGCCATACAATTACAATTAGTTGTTATCGACTTCCTCTAGGTCATAACAATCTCCAATTGTATATAGGATTATACTCAACCAAACTCCCTCTAGCCATGATATCCAATCATGCTACACGCTCCACTCTCACATGAGTAAGCTAGTACAACTATTACATGCTATATTCTCATATCCAAAATGAGAATGACAACTCATTTACTCCAACTCCAATACAAGCGAGTAAAATTAATATTTCTTGCCACTTCAAGAAATAATGTTATCAACCAATCTACATATCTAATGTAAACTCGAGTTTATCTAGGTTTCCTCTCAACAGGCAAACCAAACACAAGTATATTGCCTTGATAACTTAGCATGCATGTACCATTCAGATATCTCAAGTCCCTCAGACTTTTCTCAAATAATTATAGAATTGACTTTCATCTATCACAGGGTACTATTGCGGTCTGCAAACACCTAGTTGCAGTCCTGCAACCAACTCACTTTGGCTCCTAAATACCCATGTTGCAATTCTGCAATAGACTTTCTTGCGGTCCGCGGGAACCATCCGCGGTCCGCGGAAGTCTTTATGCAAACATATGCTGCTACCATCCGCGGGCACTTCCCGCGGTCCGCGACAGACTTTTTGCAACCTATTTGATGTGACAGATTTTATGGATTTATAACTTGTATCAAGACTCATATTTATGTTCTTCTAACTCGTGTCATTTTTGCTTGCGTACCATGCAACCAAATATCATATAGAATATTCTAGTCTCTTGTGTAACAACAAGAAACATGCTGGAATAATCTCTCAAGTATGACACAAAAACATATTAAGGCCTAATCAACAACATTTAGACAAGAGTCACTTAGACTTATTCTTTCTAGCTAATGATGCACCATGTAATTAGCAACATATTCTTGGACAGTATAACATTCATGTTCAAAAGAATCTCCAAACTCGATTGACATGGTTTAATTTTAGACTATTGAATCGGTTAAGTCCGCATCCACTGCATACTTTACCATAATTCTGCCACAAACTAGGTAGAAGATTCAATATCACTTTGTCTAAAATCTGTTAATACTCCATAAAATATAGTTCTAATCTATACTGGTCAAAATTGCTATAATAAGACTAACTTACTTGACTCCCTCTATTCTTGTATAGCCTACTACAACGGAGTCTTATACTTCAATTGATAACTTTGCTTAGCATTCAATCAAGAACCATACTGATTAATGCCCTTGCAATAAATCAATTTAGAAAATCCACATCTCACTATTTCTTCATTTACTTATCTCATTTTGCATTGCAGCAATAAGTTTGAGTTATTTCTCTAGCTTGTTGAGCCGATTCTTATTTAATGTCACATGTCCTATGAGGTTGAGGAATACCACTTCATTCCCCTCCTGTTCCTCAATGCTCAGACAAGTACATATCAAACACAAGAATGGTTCCAAACAACTCTAAGTTACTCAAAAAATAACTCCCTCTCAACAAGAAATTATTTTAGTATTGTGATTTAATCATATGGCATATCTACTATTTCTTCTGCAATAAAGTTCCTCAAACTTTATGAGAAGGTGCACTCCAAATGCAATAAATCTATAACTACTTAAGCATCCACACTAGGATCTATTGTAGTTTATGGTTCATTAAATAGTAGAACTTAGAGATTAGAGGTGCAAGGTTCAAAACATAGACCGTATCTATATTGTTCTAACCATATCTTACAAGGTCCAATTCATCACAATCTGTCGCGGTCCGTAAAAACTCTATATTGCGGTTCTCAACAAAAGATCCGCAATTTCTCCACAATCACAGAATCACATCCGTGATTTACTATAGAGTTATCATTATAAATTGACTTCATCCATATTCAGAAAATTATTGATCCGAAATCAACTTTTTCTTGAATTATAGCTGTCAATTATAATGAGACTACTTCCAATATAGTCTTAATGTGATGAATCATAAGGCACCAAGTTCAGCCCTCATATTGGAACAAAATATCCAAATAAATCTCTAATACTCAAACAACTATATGCAAAGCTTTCAAGTAATTAACTTCAGCTAACTATATTCACAAGTTGACAAATAAGCTTGACACAAGTCCTCGACTGCCAACTTATATCTATGTCCAACTCTAATAGTATAGCATACCATGACAATCACAAACTAAGAGACTAAGTAACATGCAAGAAACATAACCATTTATCAATTCAATTTAGCAATCCATCACCAAAGAATTAATGACTAGTACTAGATTTTTATCAATTAAAGAAACATAAATATCATGGAGCGATTATTTCTGTCGCGGGTCGCAGCCGATTGCTGCGGGTCACGACCAGAACAATGTGTTAGTTCCCAGAACTGCACTTTCACTTTAAATCCTCCATCTAGATAATTTGTTTCTAATGAAATTGACAATAATCATAGATATAATCTGATTTCTTAAGTAAATATGATGTTTCTTAACTACAACCAAGAACACATACACTCATTTGCAAAATCAGATTTCTAGTACTCTCAATATGCTTAGAATCAGATATCTTTTTACACATTTGAGTCAACACTACAATCTCTTCAGTATATACTAACACTTGACAATTTATCATAAATTCTAACTAATAAGCAATGTTCGTCTAAGAACGAACAATTCAATAACAGTGAATTTCACTATTTCTCAACACATAGAGTGAGAAAAATATTCACTTATTGCTTATTAATTCATACATGACATACTTCGTGCAACTCGAAATCATTTTGACACGGTTGTAAGATGCCACTCTACGGTGCTTCTTGAACCCATAAAATTGATTGAGTTTGCATAAGTTTATTGTCAATTAGTTTTACTGAACTTTGAGATATACCCACATGGTATTAGTGATATCTACACTCAAATTATAACAAAAATGATCTAACTCATACTATTCAACAACACAATGCTAATAGTATAGTATTTCTTTTCTAAGCACGTCATTTATATACTAAGGATTCTAAATCTGAATTATAACGGTTACAAGTACATTCTAATCCTCTATAAGATATTGAGATATTGTAAGTTCACACATTATACGTATACATCAATTCTATTTCAATAGAGATCAGCAATGAACTTCTCAATCAAGCCAAATCCAATCAACAATAGAGACACGCACAGTATAGGTTGGTACTACCACTGATTTTGCCATCCAAACTAAAATTAATCTGAAATCAATACTATCTTTGCAGCAAATGAGAAAGAGCCTAGGGCAACAAACATCGCTTGCAAACAAAGAAATATTGATTTCAATTAATTCAATTGATGCAAAATTTCCAGAATATGGATGAGACAAACTAGTCTACCAATCCAAATTCACCCAACATGTGCGCTTACATGTAATTGGCAAGACGGTACCTACTTGCACCATCAAACCAATGACAACACCACATGTGCTATCATATTCACAATTTGATAAACTAATTACCAAACAACCAAAGATTATCACTAAGATAACCTTTTAACCATTGGTTGTGTTAACATTCAGGAGTTTCAAGTTTTGGTCAAATTCTATCTTTAATTGTGACTTTACTGCATGTATATGTGTCATGTTGTAGTCCGCAAGTCCATTCTGCGGTCTGCAACACGTCTCTACGGTCCGCAGCCCACTACTGCAATCCGTAACTACAGAGAACCCAAACTCTGTTTTCCAAACAAAACTATTGCGATTTGCAACCGATTGTTGCGGGTTGCAACTAGTCTATTATGTTGGAACTTTGATTCTGGCAATTTTACAAACCTCAGAATCAATGACACTATACCAGTAACCATCTCTACCAAATACCGTCTAGGCATATAGTGTTTGCAACCTTCTCATTCAACCGATGAAGAGAAATCACAACCCGAAACTAATCAAGATAGTCTCTAGGGTTCTATGTTGCAAATAGTCACAAAACAAAGTATAAGAACTCTCTAAACCAAAATTAATGGTCAATTGGAGCTTACTTGTATCAATCCTACAAGTACTGGTTTATTTATGTCTCAATTCTCGTGAAAACTTGAGTTTCAGATGTTGTAGATCATAACCAACATGCTACCGATCATAACAAACACTCTGGAATTACATATGACCTTGTCGCGGGTCGCAGCAACCCTCCACAGGTCGCAACAACCTTCCACTGGTCGCAACAAACAAGGTTTGGGTCATATCAACATGTCGCGGATCGCGGCCAACTGCCAAGGGTCGCGACATGCATATCGTCCAGAAATCTGATTCGCACCCTTTCGGTAAAACGGCGATAACTTTCTGTATACTGATCTGATTTTCGAGTTCTTGGACATTCCGGAAAGTAGACTCGAAGCACTTTCCAATGGAACAAACCTCACTCGAATCGAAGTTACAGATCTTAAGTTATGCCCTCGACAATCAGACTGTACCAGTTTACAAAATCTGGACTGCACTAATTCGAGTTTTATCGACTTTTTTCTCAAAGAATCACGAAATTAGAGCATACAAACACAAACTAACAACCAGATATCGACCATAAGGCTTTAATGATGTATAAAACCGAAAAAGAGGAATAGTGCTCTGATACCAATGAAAGAAAATCGGTAACTCATACCGAATGCGGAAGCGTGTCAGAATCTCCTCTTAATACGGGTTTCCTTCACACCAAGTCTTCACCATGTGGTCTCGCTGCGTCACAGCCCCGTCTTCTACTATCGCCAGTGGGGATTGATTGCAATCCCGCACTATTCACAGTCCAAGTGCCAGACTTGACTCTCACGAGATAACCGAACTCAATTCGGCCATGGGATCTCTCTCTAATGGTGACTATGCTTATTGGAAAAGAAGCACTAGTCTTAGTGGAGTTTATCTCTCATAAAATTCTGTCTCTCACAGTCTTTCTATGTCTCCCACTCTAAAGCAGTGTTTTCAATACCGGACCGGCTACCGGTAATTTCCGGTAATACCGGCTACCGAATCCTAATATGGTATGAAATTGATATAAAACCGTTCTATGTATGTGCCGGACAATACCAGTCAAATACCGGAAATATCAGAAAATTTCAATATCCGGTTTCTCTTTCCCATGTTCTCTCTAGAATTCCATCCACACAGACCGAGAAAAACTATTTTTTTATGAATAAAGTTGGGACTGTTGGAGGCTTGGGACAACTCTACACCCACGTGAATCGTACCCTGTACAAATAGGTTGGCAATCAATAGCTTTATTCACTGGACCCAAGAGGTTTCGTTTGGTATTGTGTATAGTCCTTGTAGAATAACATATTATATAAAATCAGTATTGACCGGTATTTACCGGCACAAACCGGTAAAACCGCATACCGTCCTTCCCACCGGTTTGATGGCCGGTAGGGTATTAAAAACATTGCTCTAAAGAAATGACCAGAGACCATCTATTTATAAGAGAGCACTCTTTCCCAAAGGGTGCATATGACCAGATCAATATCTAGTCGTCCAGTCAGTTCACGGCCCGCGATGACATGTCGCGGTCCGCGACCCTGCAACATCTCCACTATTTCCCACATCAAGTATATACCAGATATTGAAAAAAAAAAATGAATCATACCAGGACAAGATCCGGAGCATTTGTTGTCGCATTTATTCTCAACAATTGCATCAGAAGCTGAGGTCTCTCCAATTTCAACATCCTCTTTGATCCTTTCTTGCGCCTCAAACTCCCTTCTACAAGCTTTAAGTATCTTCTTGAGCTTTTTCAATTGCACAAGAGGCAATCCCTTCTCTCTTTCTTCTTGCAAGTATTGCTCATACTTCTTGGTAAACTTCATTTCTAATTCGTTACTCTTAAAACGCTCAACGGAACGAAAAGGAAGGATTAATCGCAATAGAACTATTGATCAAGGTTCTAGCTTGCTCCTACTGAGCAAGCACACACCTGACTCGCACAAGGGGAATATAATAAGAGAGAGGAGAATAATGGGGATATATATTCACAAATCCAGGGAATAAATTGATCAGCTGGAGCAGGTAGTTCTGAAAAATTATGTTGAATTTGACTATTTCCGTAAATTACTCTACCGCATGTGAAGAAGGGATGATATAGGAAAGAGTAACAATGCAAGATAGGCGTGAGTAGGGGAAATGAGAAATGAAAATAATGATAGGCTAATAAAATGGAATAAATTCTGGACAAAAGGAATAATTAAGTAGGAATTATATGGCCTATGGCGTTTTCATTATCGAAAATAAAATGAAAATAAGACAATGTATGTTTTTTTTTTTTTTAGCTTTGTTTAATGAAAGTGGTAGTGCACAAAAGCTCTACCTGTTTTAAAAAAAAAAATTAATAAATAAATAAAAATGAAAATCTTTATTATTATTTTTGAACAATATAATTGAAAGTTTCTATCATATAATAATCTATATGTATTTTATAGATTATTAAATCCGAAATATTAAAAATCTAAACTAACGGATATGTATTTTATAAATTATAATTCAAAAGTATAAATACAATGAAATTCTCTTTTATCTAAAATGTACACGTGCAATTTAAAACATTCAGAATAATTAGTCTTGAAGTGAACCCGGCGTTAATTACAGTTTGTATATATTTATGGTGTAGAACAAAAAAAGTATCATTATATATAAGATCACCATAACTTAATTATTAGCTTTAAATTTAACTTAAATTTAATTGACAAGATCATCATAATAATAACTATGTTTATGTCAAATGTGCTACTTAATCCAAAACAGCCACTGAGAATTAGGGATAAAAACGGATCGGATATGGTTCGGATAGTGGTCACACAGATATGTTCAGATACGTATATGAGCCAGATTTTAAACGAATACAAATATGAATCAGATATTGCAGGATAGGATACGAATACATATATATTTCAGATATTAAAACAAATATATATAAATTAAGAAAAAAATAATTAATTAATTCCATATTATCATCATTATATGTTATTAGTCTAACCAAAATGTTATTTATAAGTCAATCTGACTAATAGAAGCTTAATTTATCAAATCAAAATCTTTTCTATAGCACTAAAAGTGTAATTAGATTATTCATCTTGTATCATTAATTAAATTAAGGACACAAACAGTTCGGATAAAGACCAAATACGGATCAGATAACAGATTTTTTTTTTTCGGATAATGATTAAGATTTGATAGTAGTTAAATCATATCCGTATCCATTTTTTTTTCATATACAAATACAGATACAGGTATGTTCGAATACGGTTTCGATATTAAGCATATTTTTCGAATTTAGATGCAGTTCGGTACGGATTTTTAATCCCTAACTGAGACGCTAAGAAACGACAACATTCACTATTGCTGAGTTTTAAACTTCAAGAAGATGATTTTGAAATAAAGATTTTCTTCTCAAAACGGCGGTTTAAAACAAATATATGTGGAAGGCATGCATAGTTGCGTAACAAATTTCGACATAGATATTGAGTAATGGATTAAGACAAGGATGAACCCTGGAATCCCAGCCACAGCGAGTACATATTTCTTTTGTTTATCAATGTCAAACGTTATTTATTTATAGTTTGTGGATTTGAAATAGCAAGTTGGGACGCTCCAAATAACAAGTGTGCTTAATAAAATTGACAATAAAGATTCTCTCTCTCTTATTCTTTATTGTTATATTATACTTATCTCCTGATCTTATTCTCCAATCATCTCCTAGCTATTTTCAATCAACCTTTTTTTCAAAAAAAAAGCACTAAATATATAAACGTGCATTCTCTAATTTTTAAATATGCATTACACGATAGCAAATGTACGTGCAGTTTAAGATGGCCATTCAAATAATGATTGTAATTTATAAATGTTTACAACAACAAGTATACGTTTTGCAAGATTTTAATGTGCATAGTAAATAATTAAGTGAAAATATTTACAATAGTGAAGTGTGTATTTAAGGAATTCACATAATAATCAATAATGAGATTAAAGGGTTGAAGATAATTATTATTTTATTCTTTGACCATCCAAGACAATAAAGCACAAGTGAAGCTAGCAATGTAAAATTTAGATGTCGAGAATTCTAGCATGGAAATTAAACATAATACATTAAATATTTTAGCAATCTGGCATGTAATATTTGGAATTTTGGGGCTCTTTGAATTGGTGACTGGGGAGGCTCCTTTTTGTTTCCGCCATGTTCAAACATGCTGTCTGAAGAGTTCCATTAATAAGTTCAGAAGTTGAAAGTAAAACTATTAATAGGTACCAAAATGTATTTGACTTATTTAAAACAAGTCGTTTGGTTGTCAACATTTATGGATAATTAAGCTTCAGTCGGTAATTGAGTGTATTTTATAGTTAAGTATTTCACTTTGTAATAAGTGTGGAAATTTTCATAGAAAATGTTTAAAAAATTAGTTTACAGAATATTGTAAGTCTGGATTTTTATTTTCTCTCACTCATATTAACCTAATTGTGCCATTATATTTATCCCATCTAGCTTGCAACGTGACAAGTCAGTCATGCAATCCGAGATGCACTTAATTTGGTGATACTAATAACCCCCCCACATTTAATTTCGCTTCTCTAGGCGCCGAATATCGTAGTTTATGATGTCAGAATGGACACTTCCATTAAAATTTAACAAGAGAGTTTCGGTCTTTATCTCGAAAAAGCAAAATATATCCTGATATAACGTCACTAGAGTCTAGACTAGCATTACAGATTTACAGTCCATTGATCCATCCTTCTATTTTTTGTTTAATCATTTATCAATCTGTTGACCTCACAATTATATTTGTTTCTTTTTTCATTTTCTTCCACTTCGGTAAAACATATTTCTTTCAATACTTCGGTAATTGAAAAACTGAAAAATAACATTATTTATTTATTTTCATTGATTATTTCGTACTTGATAAGCAATAAACATAATTCATACGCATCCATCCAGCTTAGATATATAACAGCATAATTTGTGATATAAACAATTTCCAAAACAACAAAATAAAGGCGGTCCAAATTTTCTGATTAAAGTAAAATATTTATGTTTTTAACACACATAAATTACACATGGTAAAATTTTACATCAACAATGACAATCTGTAAGTTTACACGCCATGTTTTATATTTGAATTGCATACGTTCTTAAATATTTTTAGTAACTTGTCGTGACGGAAAAGTCACAACACCAAAAACTTCTGAATATATAGGTACGTGTTGGTATTTTTGCGTATTAAGCTAGCCCACAACAATGTGATATAAGTATTTTAAACTTGGATGACAAGGTTGCGCAGTGAACAAAATATCTGTATATATTTGATTTGGTATAATGATATTAAAAAAATTGATTTGGTATAGGTGATTAAGTATTCATCGTACATCAATAACAAAAAGAATGGCTCTCCAGTTCTTAAAAAAAATTTTAAAAAAAGGAAAAATTCTGGACATCTCCATAAATAATTGTCTGCCACTAAATTTTTCCTTGGGTCTTCAGCAACCAATAAATAATAATTATTATACAATTAAGGAAGGAATGAACGAAATGCGATGGATATATAAATGAAAGATTAGCGGGATTCCTTTGCAAAGGACATAAAGGGCGCACCGATATCCTCAGCAGCCGTTTAAACGACTGCTCCAAACAGTCATTTCACTTTTTTATTAATATTTAAAAATTTAAAATTCAAATGAGGAATCCAAACCGTTGATTTTGTTTAATTTTACAGACGATGCGTTTTCATGTAAGTTTTATAAAATTTGGAGTTAATTTGATACTTGATTAAATGATCAAATTATGAACGTATTAGAATTAATCAAACCAGATTCGTTCATTTGTTAACCACTTAATTAAGTATCAAATTAACTCTAAATTTTATAAAATTTATATGAAAATGCATCGCCCGTAAAATTAAATAAAATCAATGGTTTGGATTCCTCATTTGAATTTTAAAATTTTTAAATATTAATAAAAAAGTGAAATGGCTGTTTGGTTAAACGGCTGTTGAGGATCTCGGTCAAGGGCAGGGTAAGGCTAAGCGATATTATTCTCAAGAGCAAAAAAAATTGACACAATAATAATAGTAATAATGATGATGATGATGATGATGATGACTAATGATAATAATTATGATACTCATAATAATGATGATGATAAAGATGATAATACTGATGGTGGTGGTGGTGGTGATTCAATCACAATAATTTATTTGAGCACTTTATATGGTCTATAATATAATTCATATCTTACTTATTCAAAATATTGTATTATACAGATACATAAAGAAATATATTCATGTAATATGAAAATAAAACCTATTTAAAGCATCAGTTGAGTATTTTAAACTATACGCTATAAATTTGACATCAATTTACCATAATAATCTATATTTAAGATCCTTATATGGTCTAAAATGAAATTCAGATCTTACTTATTTAAAATATTGCGTTATACATAATGATATATACATATAATGTGCTAATGAAGTTTATTTGGAGCTTCAGTTGAGCATTTTAAACGATTCTTGATTCATTTGACGTTAGTTGATCACAATAATCTATATATAAGCTGTTGGTATGACCCCAAACAAAATTCATATTCTTCTTATTCAAAATATTTCATTAAACATGAAAAAAAATGCATATAATGTACAACTGAAACTTTTTTTGAAGCTTCAGTTGAGGCATTTTATGTGAATTTTGATTAATCTGACGTTGTTTGATAACAATAATCTATATTTAAACTCTTTGTATGGTCTAGAATATAATTCATATCCTATTATTCAAAATATTGAGTCTTACATGAAAAAATATGCATATAATGTGCAAAAGAAGATTATTTGGAGCATGTGTTGAGCATTTTATGCGATTGTTGATTCGTCTGACGTCATTTGATATTCAAAATCTATATTTAAGCATTTTATATGGTCTAGAATGTAATTCAGATCTAACTTATTTAAAATATTGTATTATATATAAAGAATATGCATATAATGTGCAAATTAAAGTTATTTGGAGCTTCACTTGAGCATTTTAAGCAATTCTTGATTCGTTCGATGTCAATTGATCACCATTATCTATATTTAAGAACTTTATATGGTGCAGAATATAATTAAGAACTTACTTATTCAAAATATTGTGTTACACAAAAAAAAAATGCATATAATGTGAAACAAAAGATTATTTGGAGTTTCAGTTCAGCATTTAAAGCGATTCATGATTCATTAGATATTAGTTGATCACAATAATCTATAGTCGAGCTCTTTACATGGTCCAGATTATAATTCAGATTTCATTTATTCAAAATATTGTGTTATTCACAAAGAAATCTTCATATAAAACATCATTGTGCTATTTTAATCCATACTTGATTAGTTCAACGTAAAGTTATCACAAAAGTAAATATTTAAGCTCTTTATATCATTTAGGATATAATTTTGATCCAAATTATTAACAATATCGTGTCATACATGAACAAATAAGCATATAATATGCAAATGAGGCTTATATAGAGCTTTAATTGAGGATTTTAAGTGATTCTTGACTCATCTAACGTCAATTGATCACCATAATCTATATTTTAGCATTTTATATGGTACTTATTCGAAATATTACGTTGCACATAAAAAATATGTATATGATGTGCAAATAAAACTTATTTGGAACTTCATTTCTTTATTGAAAGCTATTCGTGATTCATTAGACATCATTTAATCACAATAATCTATATTTGAGCTCTTTATATGGTCTATAATATAATATATATCTTACTTATTCAAAATATTATGTTATACATAAAAAATTTTCATATAATGTGCCAGTAAAGCTTATTTTAAACATCAGTTAAGTATTTTAAGCTATAAATGATTACTTCAACGACAATTTATCGCAATAATCTATATTTAAGCTCTATATAGGTCTAAAATACAATTCAGATGCTAATTATTAAAATTATTGCGTTATAAATAAAGAAATAATCATATATATGCAAACTTATTTGGATATTCTGTTGGGCATTTAAACGATTCTTGATTCATTCGATGTCAATTCATCACAATAATCTATATTTAAGTTGTTGATATGGCTCAAAACATAATCCAAATCCTTCTTTTTCAAAATATTTCATTAAATATGAAATATTCATATAATGTGCAAATTAAGCTTTTTTTTTTTAGCTTCGATTGAGCAATGTATGTGATTCTTGATTCATCCGACGTCATTTGATCACAACACTCTATATTTAAGCTCTTTATATTATTTAAAATATAATTCATATCCTAATTATTCAAAATAGTGTGTCTTACATGAAGAAATATGCATATAATATGCAAAAGAATATTATTTGGAGCATGTGTTGAGCATTTTATGCGATTATTGATTTGTCTGACATCATATAATAACAAAAATCTATATTTAGGCACTTTATATGATCTAAAATGCAATTCAGATCTAACTTATTCAAAATATTGCCTTATACATAAAGAAATATGCTAATAATGTGCAAATTAAAATTATTTGGAGCTTCACTTAAGCATTTAAGCGATTCTTGATTTGTTCGACATTGATTGATCATAATAGTCTACATTTCGTCTAGAATACAATTCAGATCTAACTAATTCAAAATATTGCGTTATACCTACAGAAATATGCATATGATGTGCAAATAAAGCTTATTTGGAGCTTCATTTGTGCATTTTAAGCAATTTTTGATCCATTTGACATCAATTGATCCATTAGATATGGTGTAGAATATATGGTGTAGAATATAATTAAGAACTTACTTATTCAAAATATTGTGTTATACAAAAAGAAATATGCATATAATGTGCAAAGAAAGTTTATTTGGAGCTTCAGTTCAGCATTTAACGCGATTCATGATCCATTAGATATCACTTGATCACAAAAATCTATATTGATCTCTTTAAATGGTCTAGAATATAATTCAGATCTTATTTATTCAAGATATTGTGTTATACACAAAGATATATTCATATAATGTGCAAATAAAGTTTATTTAAAACATCAGTTGGGTATTAAGCTATACTTGATTGATATTTTAAGCTTTACATGATTAGTTCGATGTCAAGTTACCACGAAAATTAATATTCAAGCTATTTATATCGTTTAAAATATAATTCAGATCAAAATTATTAACAACATAAACAAATAAGCAAATAATATGCAAATGAGACTTATATGGAGCTTCAGTTGAGGACTCTAAGAAATTCTTAACTCATTTAACGTCAATCGATCACTATAATCTACATTTTAGCATTTTACATTGTCTGGATATAATTCAAATCTAACTTATTCAGAAATATTACGTTATACATCCAGAAATATGCATATCATGTGCAAATAAAACTTATTTTGAGCTTTACTTGAGCATTACAGGAGATGCTTGATTCATTCAACATCATGAATTGATCACAATAATCTATATTTAAGCACTTTACATGGTCTAAAATATAACTCATAACTTAGTTACTCAAAATATTGCATTACACATACAGAAATATACATATGATATGCAACGGATGCTTATTTGGAGGATCACTTAAGCATTTTAGGTGATTCTTGATTACTTTGATGTCAATTGATCACAATAATCTATATTTATGCACTTTATATTGTCTAGAATATAATTCCAATTCAACTTACTCAAAATATTGCGTTATACATAAAGTAATGTGAACATGATGTGTAAATAAAACTTATTTTGGAGCTTGACTTAGCATTTCAAATGATTCCTGATTCATTCGACATCAATCAAACATAATTATTTTTATTTTAAGCAATTTATATGATCTGAAATATAATTCAGAACTTTGTTACTCAAAATATTGCGTTACACATAAAGAAACATGGATATAATGTGCAACTGAAGCTTATTTGGAGGTTCAGTTGAGCATTTTAAGAGTTTCTTAATTAATTTAACGTCAATCAACACAACAATCTAAATTTAAGAATTTTATATTATCTTGAATATAATTCAAATCTAACCGATTCAAAATATTTCATTATACATAAAGTAATGTCTTTATGATGCATAAAGAAAGTTTCTTGGTAATTTTTAATTCATTCGACATCAATTGATCAAAATAATTTATATTTAAGAAATTTATATGGTCTAAAATATAATTCAGATCAAACTTTTTCAAAATATTGCGTTACACATAAATTAATATGCATATAATGTGCAACTGAAACTTATTTAGAGCTTCGATTGAGCAGTTTAAGCGTTTCTTGATTAATTTAAAGTCAATCCATCACCATAATCTTTATTTAAGCACTTCATATGGTCTAGAATATAATTCAAATCTATCTAGTTCGAAATATTGAATTATACATAGAGAATTATGCATATCATGTGCAAATAAAGCTTATTTTGGAACTTTACTTGAGCATTACAGGAGATTATTGATTCATTCGACATCAATTGACCAGAATAATCTATATTTTAGTACATTATATGGTCGAAAAAAATATTCAGAACTTAGTTACTCAAAATATTGCATTACACATAGAAAAATTATACATACAATATGCAACTTAATCTTATTTGGATTCAGCTGAGCATTTTAAGCATTTCTTGATCAATTTATCGTCAATTCATCATTATAATCCATATTAAAGCACTTTATATGGTATAGAATATAATTCAAATTTAAATATTCTAATTATTGCGCTATACTTGAAGTAATGTGCACATGATTTGCAAATAAAGCTTATCTTGGAGGTTGACTGAAGCATTTTCAGGTGATTCTTGATTTAATCGATGTCAATTGATCACAATAATTTATATTTAAACACTTTATTTTGTCTAAAGTATAATTCAGAACTTAGTTACTGAAACTATTGCATTACACATAAAGAAACATCCATGTAATGTGC
This sequence comes from Rhynchospora tenuis, assembly GCA_027725995.1. Lineage (NCBI taxonomy): Eukaryota > Viridiplantae > Streptophyta > Magnoliopsida > Poales > Cyperaceae > Rhynchospora > Rhynchospora tenuis. Next base: position 80,231,988 of record CM050888.1, read on the forward strand.
AACTCAAGCTTATTTTTCAAGGTTATGTGGAGCATTTTAAGTGTTTTTTTAATTAATTTAACAACAATCATCACCACAATCTATATTTAATCACTTTATATTGTCTAGAATATAATTCAAATCTCATCAATTCAAAATATTTCGTTATACTTAATGTGCATATAATGTGTAAATAAAGCTTATTTTGTAGCTTCACATGAGCATTTTCAGAGATTCATGATTCATTCGATGTCAATTGATCATAAAAATCTATATTTAAACACTTTATATGGTCTACAATAATATAATTCAGGTCAAACTTATTCATAATATTTCGTTTTACATAACGTAATGTGCACATAATGTATAAAAAATGCTTATTTTGGACCGTCACTAGAGAGCATTTTAGGTGATTCTTGATCATTCGACATCAATTGATCAAAAAAATCTATATTTAAGCACTTTATATTGTCTAAAATATAATTCAGATAAAAAATATTCAAAATATTGCGATACACATAAACAAATAATAAAATATAAATATAATGTGTAACTGAAACTTTTTGGAGTTTCAGTTAAGCATTTTAAGCGTCTCTTGATAAATTTTACGTCAATTCATCACCATAATCTATATTTATTAAGCACTTTATTTGTTCTAAAATATAATTCAGATCTAACTTATTCAAAATATTTTGTTATACATACAGAAATGTGCATATGATGTTCTAATAAAGCTAATTTTGGAGGTTCACTTGAGCATTTCAGAATCAACTTGATTCATTTAACATCAATTAATCACAATAATTAGCATTTAAGCACTTTAAAGTCCAAAATATAATTCAGAACTGAGTTGCTCAAACAATTGTGTTACACATAGAAATAAGCATATAAGCGCAACTGAAAAATATTTGGAGGTTCAGTTGAGCATTTTAAGCGTTTCTTGATTAATTTCACGTTATTTCATCACCATAATCTATATTTAAGCACTTTATATGGGCAAGAATATAATTCAAATCTAACTAATTAAAAATATTGCGTTACATATAAAGTAATGTGCACATGTGCAAATAAATCTTATTTTAGAGATCCACTCAAGAATTCAAGTACTTATTTTAGAGATTCTTGATTTATTTGACGTCGATTGACCATAATAATCAAATATTTAAGTACTTTAGATGGTATAAAATATAATTCAGAACTTATTTACTTAAACTATTGTGTTAATATTGAAATAAACATATAATGTGCAAGTGAAGCCAATATGGAGGTTCAGGTGAGCATTTTATACGTTTCTTGATTAATTTAATATCAATTCATCACCATAATCCATATTTATGACCTTTTATTTGGTATAAAATATAATTCAAATCTAACTGATTCAAAATATTTCGTTATACATAAAGTAATGTGACCTTTTATTTGGAGCTTCATTTGAGCTTTTTAGGTGATTCTTGATTTATTCGAGGTCAATTGATCATAATATTCCATAGTTAAGCACTTTATATGGTCTAAATATAACTAGAATCAAACTGATTCAAAATTTTTTGATACACATAAAGAAATTTCATATAATGTTCAACTGCAGTTTATTTGGAGCTTCGGTTGTGCATTTTAAGTGTTTCTTGATTAATTTAACGTCAATTCATCACCATAATCTATTTTGATGCACTTTATGTGGTCTCAAACATAATTCAGATCTAACTTATTCAAGATATTGCGCTATAAATTAAGTAACGTGCACACAGTGGCGAAGCTAGGATTTTGTATCAGCAGGGTCCATAAATTTATTTTTTGCTAAAAAAAATATGTACAACAATGACATAAGATCTAATCAAGCTTTTAAATAACTTTGTTTTATCCGTTGTATCTAGATTTTCATTTATATCGCACTAGCGTCTTATCACCATTTTGTCGTTGTACAACTGTTTTATCGTCGTTTTATCACCGACAAGCGCTAAATCACCACCTAACCACTAAACCACACAAATCACGTTTAAAACCTTGCATGTAATATAGATATAATATAATAATAATAATAATAATTTTTAAATAGACAACTCTAAAATAATGTCACATAAATAAACATGAGAAATCAATCATCTATTATAATAACAACAGAAGAGCTAGAATAATCTATATGCAATATACAAAATAATAATTTGAGAGTCAAGAATCATTCATCCAAGAATCTCCTATTCTATTATAAGTTGTATATTATTAAGATTCATTGCGAATGAAGGAAGAAGGCGATTCATTAGGACGAATACGACATGGGTCCATATGTGATATTTTAGGAGTCGTTACGCAATTCAAATCAAACACGACATGTTCAGCTGGGTCCTTCAAATATTTGAGATGGGTCCTCAACTTCTTATATATATATTTTTATTTATAAACATACTAATTGTTAAGTAATTTTTTTATTTTCAGGTGGGTCCCTGGACCCACCAAAAGATAGTGTGGCTTCGCCACTGCGTGCACATGATGTGTAAATAAAGCCTATTTTGGAGTTTCACTTGAGCATTTTAGGTGATTTTTTTTCATTCGACGTCAATTGATCACAATAATCTATATTAAGCACTTTAAATGATCTAAAGTATATTTCAAAGCTTTGTAACTCAGAATATTGCTATACACATAGAGAAATTGTATATAATGTCCAACTGAAGCTTATTTGAAGCTTCAGTTGAGCATTTTAAGAGTTTCTCGATTAATTTTACATGTCATAATCTATATTTAAGCATTTTATATTGTCTAGAATATAGTTTAAATCTCACCAATTCAAAATATTTCGTTATATTTAAAGTAATGTGCATATGAAGTGTAACTAAGTTCTGAATTTTATTTTAGACCGTATAAAGTGCTTAAATATAGATTATTGTGATCACTCAACGTCCAATAAATAATAAATCACCTGAAATGCTCAAGTGAAGCTCCAAAATAAGCTTTATATATACAGAAATATTTGGAATAAGTTAGATCTGAATTATATTATAGACCATATAAAGTGCTTAAATATATATTATGGCGATGAATTCAAATTAAATGAATCAAAAAATGCAAAAAAAAAAAAAAAAAATGCACGCTTGAACCTCCAAATAAGCTTCAGTTGCACATTATTTGCTTATTTTCATTCGACGTCAGTTCCACATTAAGTCTAACCTCCAAATAAGCTTCAGTCTATAAGTGTAACGCACTAGTGTGAGTAACTCAGTTCTGAATTATATTTTATGCCATATAAATGTTTAAATTTTGATTGTTATAATCAATTAAAGTCGAATAAATCAAGAATCCACTGAAATGCTTGAGTGAAACTCCAAAATAAACTTTATTTGCAGATTATGCGCACATTATTTATGTATAATCGAATATTTTGAATCAGTTAGGTTTGAATTATATTCTAGATTAGATAAAGTGCTGAAATATAGATTAAGGAGATGAATTGACGTTAAATTAATCATGAAACACTTAAAATGCTCAACTGAAGCTCGAACTAAGCTTAATTTGCACATTCTCTGCATATTTCTTTATGTGTAACGCTATATTTTGAATAAGTTTTATCAAAATTAAATTTTAGACCATATTTAGAGCTTAAATATAGATTATTGTGATGAATTGAAAGCAAATTAATCAGGAAATGCTTAAAGTGCTCAACTGATGCTCTAAATAAACTTCAATTGCAATGATATGCATATTTCTTTATGTAATCGCAATATTTTGAGTAATTAACTTACTAAATTATATTTTAGACCATATAAACTAATTAGATATAGATTATTGTGATCAGTTGACGTCGAATAAATAAAAAATCGTCTGAAATGCTCAAGTGAAGCTCCAAAATAAGCTTTATTTGCACTACATGTGCAAATTACTTTATGTATGACGCAATATTTTGAAAAAAATTGGATCGAAATTAAATTCTAGACCATATAATGTGCTTAAATATAGATTATGGTGATGAATTGCCATTAAATTAATCTTGAAAATCTTAAAATACTCAACTGAAGCTCTAAATAAGCTTCAATTGTGCATTATATGCATAACATTATGTGTAACACAATATTTTGCGTAACAGAACTCTGAATTATATTTTAGACCAATGAAAGTGCTCAACTATAGATTATTGTGTACAATTGACATCAAATGAATCAAGAATCACCTTAAATGCTCAAATGAAGCTCCAAAATAAGCTTTTTTTACACATCATGTGCACATTACTTTATGTGTAATGAAATATTTTGAATCAGATAGATTTTTATTATATCTAGACAGTATAAAGGGAATAAATATAGATTAGACCAATTGACATTAAGTTAATCAAGAAACACATAAAAATGCTCTCCAGAATCTCCAAATAAGCTTCAGTTGCACACTATATGTTTATTTCTGTATGTGTAACGCAATAGTTTGAGTAACTATATTCTAAATTATATCTTAGACCATATAAAGTTCTTGAATATATATTATTGTGATTAATTGACGTCGAAAGAATCAAGAATCACCTAAAATGATCAAGTGAAGCTCCGAAATAAGCATTATTTGCACATCATGTGCATATTTCTTTATGTATATAACGCAATATTTTGAATCAGTTAGATTTGAATTATATTCTATACCATACAAAGTGCTTAAAAATAGATTATGGTAATTAATTGAAGTTAAAGTAATCAAGAAATGCAGAAAGTACCCAACTGAACCAATAGCTTGAGTAACGCTGAAAATATAAGTTTCAGTTGCACATTATATTCTTATTTCTTTATGTGTAATGTAATAGCTTGAGTAATTAAGTTCATATAAAGTGCTTAAACATAGATTATTGAGATCAATTGAGGTCGAATTAATAAGGAATCACCTGAAAATGCTCAAGTGAAGCTCCAAAATAAGCTTTCTTTGCACATCATGTGCACACAACTTAATGTATTATGCAATATTTTTTAATAAGTTAGATTTGGATTATATTCTAGATCAAACAAAGTGCTTAAATTTAGATTGTGGCAATGAATTGACGTTTAATTAATTAATAAACTCTTAAAATGCACAACAGTAGCTCTAATTAAGTTTCAGTTGCACATTATATGAAATTTCTTTATGTGTATCGCAATATTTTTAATAATTTTGATCTGAATTATATTTAGACCATATAAAGTGTTTAAATATAGATTATTGTGACCGATTGGTGTCGAATGAATCAGGAATTAGATCTGAAATGCTCAAGTCAAGCTCCAAAATAAGCTTTATTTGCACATCATGTGCATGTACTTTATGTATAATGCAATATTTAAGGTGAAATCTGAATTATATACTAAATCATATAAAGTGCTTAAATATAGATTATTGTAATCAATTGAGATCGAGTGAATCAAGAATCACCTAAAATGCTCAAATTGCCCACCAAAATATGTTTTATTTAAACATTATGTGCACATTACGTTATGGATAACAAAATATTATGAATAAATTAGATTTGAATTATATTCTAAACCATATAAAGTGCTTAAATATAGAATATTGTGATGAATTGACGATAAATTAATCAATAAAACGCTTAAAATGCTCAGCTGAAGCTCTATATAAGTTTCAGTTGCACATTACTTATATATTTCTTCATGTGTAATGTAGTATTTTTAGTAAGTTCTTAAATTATTTTTGAGACCTTATAAAGTACTTAAATATGTATTATTGTGATCAATTGACATCGAATATATAAACAATCACCTGAAATGCTTAAGTGAAACCCAAAATAATCTTTATTTGCACATCATTTGCATATTACTTAATGTAAAACTTAATATTTTCAATAATTTAGATCTGAATTATTTTCTAGACCATATAAAATGCATAAATATAGATTGTGGTGATGAATTGACGATTAATTAATCAAGAAACATTTATGCTCAACTGAAGCTCCAAAAAAACTTCAGTTGAATATTATATTCAATTTCTTCTTGTATATCGCAATATTTTGAGTAACGAAGTTTGGAACTATATTTAGATCATATAAAGGGCTGAAATATTAATTATTGTGATCAATTGACGTCGAATGAATTAAGAATCACCTGATATGCTCAAACAAAGCTCCAAAATAAGCTTTATTTGCACATCATATGCACATTGCTGTATGTATAATGCAATATTTTGAATAAGTTAGATCTGCATGATATTCTAGATGATAAATTGCTTAAATATAGATTATGGTGATGAGTTGACGTAAAATTAATCAAGAAACACTTAAAATGCTTAACTGAAACCCAAATTAGCTTCACTTGAACATTATATGTAATTTCTTTATTTGTACCGAAATATTTAGAATAAGTTTGTTTCTAATTATATTTTAGACCATATAAAGTGCTTAACTATAGATTATTGTGATTATTTGACATTGAATAAATCAAGAATCACCTAAAATGCTCAAGTGAAGCTCCAAAACAAGCTTTATTCACACATCATGTGCACATTACTTTATGTATATTAAAATATTTTGAATCAGTTAAATTATGATGATGAATTGACATTAAATTAATCAAGGAACGCAAAAAAAAAAAAAAAAAGCTCACCTGAACATGTGCAAGGCAATAGTTTGAGTAATTAAGTTCTGAATTATATTTAGAACATAGAAAGTACTCAAATATTGATTATTGTGATCAATCGACGTCGAATGAATAAAGAATCACCTGAAATGCTCAAGTGAAACTCCAAAATAAGATTATATGCACATGATGTGCACATTACTTTATGTGTAATGCAATATTTTGAATCAGTTAGATTTTAATAATATTGTATCCCATATAAAGTGCTTAAATATAGATTATGGTGATGAAATCACGTGAAATTAATTAAGAAACACTTAAAATGCTCAAATGAACCTCCAAATAAGCTTCAGTTGTGCATTATATGCTCATTTATATATGTGTAACACAATAGTTTGAGTAACTCAGTTTTGAGTTATATTTTGGACCATATAAAGTGCTGAAATATTAATTATTGTGATCAATTGACGTCGAATTAATCAAGAATCACCTGAAATGCTCAATTGAAGCTCCAAAGTAAGCTTTATTTGTACATCATATGAACATTTCAGGATGTATATAACGCAATATTTTGAATAATTTAGATCTGAATTATATTCTAGACCATATAAATTGCCTAAATATAGATTGTTGTGATGAATTGACATAAAATTAATCAAGAAACACTTAAATGCTTAACTGGAACTCCAAATAATCTTCAGTTCCACATTACATGCATATTTTATTATTTCTTTATGTGTATCTCAAAATTTTGAATAATTTTGATCTGAATTATATTTTACACCATATAAAGTACTTAAAGATTGATTATTGTGATCAATTGATTGAGCAGATAATGGGCAACTGAAGCCGATTTGGAGGTTCAGTTGAGCATTTTAAGTGTTTCTTGATTAATTTAACATCAATCATCACCGTAATTTATATATAAGCACTTTATAAGGTCTAGAATACAATTCAAATCTAAGTGATTCAAAATAATTTGTTATACATAAAGTAATGTACAGATGAAAATAAAGCTTTTTTTGGAGTGTCACTTGAGCATTTTAGGTGATTTTTGATACATTTAACGTTAATTGATCACAATATAATATAATTCAGAACTGAGTTACTCGAACTACTGTGCTACTCATATAGGAAATAGGCATATAATGTACAACTGAAGCTTATTTGGAGGTTCAGGTGAGCATTTTTATGCGTTTCTTGATTGATATTACGTCAATTCATCACCATAATCTATATTTAAACACTTTATATGGACTAGAACTAGAATATAATTCAGATCTAACTTTCATAAAATATTACGTTATACATACAGAAATGTGCATATGATGTGCAAATAAAACTTATTTTGGAGCTTCACTTGAGCCATTTCAGGTGATTCTTGCTTCATTCCAAGTCAAATTGATCACAATAATCTATATTTAAGTACTTTATATGGTTTCAAATACAAGTTACTCTAAAAATTGCGATACACATAATGAAATATGTATATATTTTGCAAATGAAGCTTATTTGGAGTTTCAACTGAGCATTTTAAGCGTTTCTTGATTAATTTAACGTCAATTCATCACCATAATCTATCTTTGAGCACTTTATATGATCTAGGTATAATTCAGATCTAACTTATTCAGAATATTACGTTATACATGAAGTACTGTGCACATGATGTGCAAATAAAGCTTATTTTCGAGCTTCATTTGAGCATTTCAGGTGATTTTTGATGTATTCGACGTCCATTGATCACAGTAACCTAACGTTTGCAAAAAAAAAATAAAATAACATTAATTGATTTTTGACTTATTTGGAGCTTCAGTTGAGAATTTTAAGTGTTTCTTGATTAATTTAACGTCAATTCATCACCATAATCTATATTTATGAAATTTATGTGGTCTTGAATAAAATTCAGATCTAACTTATTCAAAATATTGCGTTATACATAAAGTAATGTGCACATGATTTGTAAAAAAAAAAAAAAAAAGATTATTTTGAAGATTCACTTGAGCATTTCAGGTGATTTTTTATTTATTCGACGTTAATTGATCACAATAATCTAAATTTAATCACTTTATATGGTCTAGAATATAATTCAGCACTTTATTACTCAAACTATTGTGTGACACATAAAAAAAATGTGCATATAGTGTGCAACTAAAGCTTATTTGGAGCCTTAATTTAGTACTTTTAGCGCTTCATGATTAATTTAACATCAATTCATCACCATAATCTATACTGAAGCACTTTATATGGTCTAGCATTTCTAAGCAAAATCCTTGAGATTAGTTGGCCTCAATCAAACACCACATCAGATTATAGCTAGATTTTGAGTGATATTGATTGAGAGCATCATTCTCCTAGTTTATGTGAGGATTTTAGTGCTTGTTTTGGTTAGGCCGATCCAGCTTGAGGTCTTTATTGCGATGAGACGATTCAGTTCGAAGTTTTAGTCCCGTTCATTGTGGAATAGAATGGAGCGCATCTTTTTCGTGGTTGCGAAACTCCCGAAGACGTATGACTAAGGCTAGCAATTTACTAGCGGGTTGGAACTCTATAATCAAATTTGCGTCTCTTCTCTTGCTTATTTAACTTAATAAATTGCTTGCTTGTGTGAATTGTCAATTTTTTTTTTTTTGCAAAATTGTCTAAACCAATGTAAAACTTGAAATTGTGCCTATTCACCCCCTTCTAAGCTGTAGTTAGGGACAACGCTTAGCATGCGAGCCATCATTCCTTGGGTCTTTTCATGTGGTTAGTCTTTTATAATCTCTTGTATATATGTGTAAATTAATTAGGATTGGTAATCATAATGATCTGAGTATCTGTGTAATTTGTGGAATTTGTGAATCTGGTTGATCTGTGTATGTTTTTTTTTATCTAAATCTGTGATTGATATACAAGTCAAATCTAAGATTTTGCATGTCATGCATTTGTGTTGGATAAATATGGATTGTGTTGTAATGTTGATTTTTATAGGTTTAAGGGTTGAATTGTTAAAAGGAATGATATTGGGTTTCCCTAGTAAATATTATGTCATATCATGTGTGCATGTATACATTAACGCTAGAAAATAAATTACTAAAGTAATTTGTGAGAATTATTGCATTTGATTAGAAAACTAAATAAATAGGCTCTACTAATATTATGTTAGCATTCACATTAGTGTTGCATGTGAGATTAGATATATAATTGGTACTCAATCGTACCAATCGAGTTGCATGACATGTTATGAACATTTAAGCATCTAGATTTAGAAAATAACTAATAAATTAAGACTAGTGCGCATTCAAGTGTTGCATTGCATATTGTCATGCATGTGAAAAAAGTTAATTAAATATCTTGTCTGTTAATCTGTTATACTTATACATGATTCATATATTCGGTAGACATATTGGTGCATGACATATGAGAGATGCATAAACTATTTACTTTAGCATACATAATCATATGATAAATTTTTAGAAATGATATAATATGAGCTGGATGATTTATAAAATATCATATAGCATACAGACAAGAAATATGCATATAGCATACATACATCACTCCTACCCTTAAATTCTTATGTCATGGTTTTCGATACATGAATTGCTAACTTCCATGCGTTCCTATCGAACGCCAACTCCTTGGAAATATTTCATTTTTTAAAGTATGATTTAAATAAATAGAACTAAATTACTATTCATTTGTTCATGATAGTAGTGAAATAAAGAAATGTGTTAAATAAATCTATTGAATTAATATTATGTAGCATATTTTGAATTGAAATAATAAGTATAATCCAAGTAAATTTATATAACTTTTATCCGTTGTTAAAGTTTAGAAAGTTATATCTTTATAACTTAGTAAATTGACAAAACAATAGTGATTTGATTAAAAAATTAATATTTTATATTAAAAATATTATTTCTTATTATTTTTTATTTTATATATTAAATTTAGTAAATTATTTATTGTTTCTAGGCTTAAAAAAAGTCTAATTCCGCCGTTGAGGAGGAGGAGCAGTAAGTAGTAATAGTACTAATAGTAATAATGATGATGATGATGATGATCATGACGAAAAAGAAGAAGGAGAAGAAGAAGAATTAGAATTATTTAATATAGCAATATTGATTGGGTCAAACATCCAAACGTGGACGCAGCAGTACAAAATATCAACTTTGATTCTTTGTTGATTCCAAAGCACGCATAACGCATTCTCAGGTTGCCAAGTCTTCATTGCACGAGTTGCGAATCTATGGTACGGAAAGGGGCGGAGGAATCTAAGTAGCCAAGAGATAAAGATCCCTTTTTTTTTAAAAAAAAAAAGAAAAAGAAAAACCAGAGTCCTAGATTTATTTAGTTGAAAAATTATAATTTATATTGAATTTTATTGTTTAATTATATCATATTATATTAGGTTGTTTTCAAATATTTTATTTTGCTTTTGTCAAATTGTATTATTTTTATGATGATATTTGCTACGTATATTTATTTCTCTTTTGGACAACTTCATCATTGTATGGACACTATCTTATTTAATGTATGTAATAAAATAAAATATTATTTTATATCATTCTCTTCAATTATTTTCTGTATAATTTGATGTTGTATCGTACTTGGTGGCCTCCATTGAATTTATATAATAAGCTGTTTCTCATTTTTTTTCCGTTATTCCAGATTCTAAACATTTTTTACATTAGTATGACGCTTGCTCTTTTTTTAGATTCTTTAATTTTAATTTTAATTTTCCAATATAAAGATGGGGACATCACCCTTTATTTTTCTTCCAAAAAAAAACATTTTTTTTTTACATCAATTATCTGATTCGAAATAAATGTACTAAAGCAATCTGTTTCCACGCTAATATAACTCATCTTTGAAGAAAATCAGCAAATTATTTAGATTGTATCATTTTTCATTAAATATTGTTAAACAAATATGTCATCAAGTTTTTCAACTTTAAGCATCTTAAGAATTTATTCTGGTATAATTTCGAATTTGCAACTAGAGAGTAAAAACTTTTTTTTTTATTATATTGTATAAGCATAATAATAATTGGAAAACAAAATTCTGCTATTCAATTCAACAGCATATACATGGACTCCCTACACGATAATATCATTAAAAGTCATCTATTATTATGCCTAACGTTGAGTGAAGTATTGACTTTTTCGGGATGATGATGAGGACCGCATAAAGAATATAGCCAAAACTAACTAAAAAAAATAATGAACAAGTCAGATAGGACAGCACTACAGTTTATGTTTTCTTAAAAGCATGATTTCACTATTGATTTTGACAGGATAAGATTTTAGGTATTGATAAGGCATCACTTACAGATAAAACTTACATGTATTGTACTTGCAAATTATTTTTTATGAGTACAATAGGAAAACAGCACGTCATGTATTTTTTATATATGGTAAATGTTCCGATTGATTTAGTTATCTACAGCCGAAGAAAGACAAAAACGCATAAAGGATAAAACGAAAAATATAAATAATTCTACTTGACAGTCACTGTCAAATTTTTCTAAAAAAAAAAGAAAAATATAAAAATAATGAACTTTTCAGTTTTCATCAACATTCCCTGAGAAAGTACGAAACTCTGGCAAGCACACTTCAACCGGAATTTGTGTAACCTGGTTCGCACGAACCTTGAAGGATAATGAAAAAAAATTATTTATGTGTCCTATGAAATCCCAAGTGCATCAGAAAAAAAAACCTGGCTCATCTCCAACCGTGTGGGGCCTGCAAAGACCAGCATCCTCTACTCACCTTTAAAAGATGAGCAGGGCACCATCCTTCAATCCGAATCGTTCGATTTAATCTCGACGGTCAAAATTTTTTTCGGGCCTATCAATCTGATAGTATTCACGGAGCACCCACCCATCATTGATCGGACGGTTCAGATCGAAAATTAGCATCATGTTCACATTTTAAGGTGAGCAGATGATTTCATTCCATTAGTCTATTACCAAGACGCCAAATCGTGTGGGCCCATGCCCCATGTGCATTAGTTGGCATCCTCCTAACCATCTGATGAAGCTAGAAAATTTGAACGGATGGATGAACACAGAAGAATAGAGTGCTTAGAGCCCCATATCAGAAAATGAACGAACTGGATTTGCAACCTGTCAAGGTCCTAGATTCGCATCACACTGTGGGCATCGGTGAACATTACTTACCATGGGCAGTGTACATTGGCAAAGCTAGAATTTCGTGTCAGCAGGGTTCGTAAAATTTTTTTTTTGCTAAAAATATATGTCTAATGTAACATATAATATAAACATAACATAGCAATAATTTTTAAATAAACAACTATAAAAATAATGTAACATAAAAAATTCATGAAAAATCAAATATATATTATAATAATAACATAAAATCTAAAAAATATTATATCCAATATACAAAGTAATAATTGACTTTTTCAATATACAAAATAATAATTCAAAAGTCAAGACAATAAGAAAAATACAACAATTTTCATTTTCTCATAATTTTGCATAATAGGTTCATTAGAAATCTTATTAAACACTTCTTTTTTTATATTATAGATATATAAATATAGGAGGCGTACGAAGGAGTTCGACCACTGTTCAAACCACAGTATTTTGAATCTTTTGTGGCACTCGGAATTTTTTTTGACAAGAACAATATTTAGGATTTTTAATGGCAGTTTTTATATGATATTCGAATAGTATTTTCAAAATCTTATGTGGTACTTTTTGTTTATTATCTCCTAAGTTCCCAAAACATTATGTAGATGAATCACGCAATGCACGAGATTCGCGCAAACATATATATATACATGTTACAAATAATCATTCATCCAAATAAATTCCATTATATTCTAAGTTTTGTCTTAATAAGATTCATTGCGAAGGAAGAAAGAATGCGATTTATCTGGAACAAATACTACTTGGTCCCTATGTAATTTTTTAGGAGTCGTTATGTAATTCAAATCAGACATGACATGTTCACCTGGATCCTTCAATTTTCTTAGATGGGTCCCTGAGTTCTTGTGATTATTTATTTTTATTTTAAAACAAGAACAATATCAAGTAAATTTTTTTTTTGAGGTGGTTCCCTGGACCCACCAAAGAGTACATAGCTTCGCCTCTAGCAGTGTACATGTGGTGTAGCGTGGTTGGTAGAGAAGCTATAAAATTTCAGTGAGCAAGATGATTTCATTCCATTAGCCTATAAAAATTTATACACTTGCTCAAGATATATGACGAATTCAGTGATATAAAAATTTCTAATTATAGACTTATAAAATATTTCAGATATTTTTTTTGAATCTCATAAAATTTAATCTATATAATAGTTTAGTTTTTTAATTATTTGAAGATCTTTCAAAAATTATTTGGCTATGAAAATTTATGCGCTTAATCACAGATATTTGAAAATTTTAGTGATATAAAATTTTATAATCATACACTTATAAAAAAAATATTACATAGGATAGGATTCATCATATTTGAAAATATTAAATATATAATATATATCACCGTATCTGTACAGAAGATTTTTTTTTAAAATTTTCGTATCGTCATACCTATACCGTACCCGATACAGTACTCGTACCTGTATCCATGCAATATAGCACAACATGTTGGCATTGCAACAACGTCAAAGAAGACGGTTGCAGATCGCTTTAATGTTTATAAAAGCATGAATTTTCATGTCACTTAATGTGTAATTTTCAATATACATATTTTTAGTACTTTAAAAAATCTATTTATGAAAAAATTTGTTGAATTGAATAATTTTTGTCAAAAGTTTCTTATTTTAAGATTTAATTTTCAGTTTTAAAAAAATGAATTCAACTTTTTGAAATCGATTTTATATTAGTTTTATAATTTTGGTTCAAATCTGTTTTCGTTTATTTATTTAAGATCGTTCATTTTATTACTGAATAAAATAAAAAACTCATAAATATTAATTTATCATGTAAATACATTACCGATGCAATAAATTGTTTTAAATAATTTGGATTTATTGTCTTTAAACAGTTAATGATTTGGGACTTATTATTAACAATTATAGTATGTTTCAATTTATACTAAGTTTACATGTAATTGTCTTGCTGTAATTAAAAATAAGTGATTTGGTACGTTCTTATTATATGATTTTAGGTAGCTGTTCAACTTTCATATGAGTAATGAGTTTCATTTACTGTGGAATAAGGGAGCGAAATTAATACACTGATGTGCCACATTTTAGCCCAATATTCTGAACCAATTGGGCTTCAATGATGTACCCAGAGAGTTTTTTAACTTTCTGTGAGGCCTTTGTCTCGGAGTAATCTTAGTTTGATGACTTATGAGAATTTAATGGCCTACAAATAGAATCCATCACAGATACACGAAACAAGGTGCCTGAATGATCCGATAGTCCGATGGATCGAAAATCTCGTCTTATATCTGGCCTACAAGTTTACTAGTAGGTCTACGAACTACAAAATGATATAGGTCCAATGTCAAATCAAATCGAAATATCGTATCAAGATCCTATTTTCACATAACAGTGATAATGGCTTCGAAAACAAGAAAACACGCTTCAAAATTTTATGCTCATGAATGAAGTTTTTTAAGTTTATCAATATGAACTATTTCAAGTGCCATTCAATGATGCGCTAACATGCAAATTATTCACATTCATTTTTCAAAAAAATAAAAAAATAGAAAATACTTTGTAGTTCAAATAATTTTCAAGCCCATTCATCCAAGTATAATAAAGTAGATTCCATCCAAACTAACTTTTGTTTTGGCACAAGCTTAATCAAATTCATAGCTCAACTTTAAACGTACTATAAATTTATATTCCCAAAAGGCAATTGTTATAAACTGAAGTGAGAAATGTGCTTGTCGTTACTCAGAATCTACTCTATTTATCCACAGGAACAGAATCTTAATACCTCCGATAGTATTTCAAATTTATTGTTTGTACTTAATACCTCCGATAGGATTTTACAACCTAAATAGCAGTATTATGATTCCAGAAACCTTAACAATTTGATCTAGACCATAACAGATTTTTGAGTTGTGCAAAAAAACCTCAGAAATTAATGTGGTAACTTGGACATGTTAATTTATCCTTGTGAATGAGTTTCAAAAAAAAAAAAAAAAATTATCCTTGTGAATATATTTTGGAAGTTGTACTAGTAGGTAGACGATCTCAAATCGTGTCATACACCGACTGTAACACTTAGCTTACACGTGCTATTCAAAATCAGAAAAGAGTACTGCACTGCAAATCTACTGCTAACTTTCATATATATCATACATATGATTTCTCGTGTTAAAATTATCAGATTCTAACCCCAAAATCTCAATTTACACCAGAATAACTTAACTAATGAATTAGCATTCACTAGTTAAAGGAAGAAAGTTAACATGTCAAAATTACAATAACACAACCAAAGCCAAGCTTTGGCAAACATGTTACAAGGACACATGAAATTCTGTCAGAGAGAAAAAATGACCGTGGGGAAAAACAGGAAAAACTCCTCAGGCTGAACCCAGGATGCTATTTCCTTGAGTTATTTGGAAATTGACCTCATTTTTCCATTTTTTTGCCTGAAAATGATAATATAGAAGTTAGATTACTTGAACATTGTAATGTAAAGAAAAAAATGCCAATGTAAAAGTAACAACAATCATAGAAAGGTTATACTTCTTGTTTTGGGAACCAAACCTTAGAATATGAAATTATACTCGTGAGTCATGAATGCCACTGCAACAAGGCATATTACTACTCATTATACCTCTAAGTTCCCCAAAATACATTAATTACCAGATTGGTATTCCAAACACCAAAACGAGTTTTTGCTGTTTAATATTCTTGTTTGGACTTGCAAGAGTAAACATTGAAAATTTTATCTTTTATGCATCTTATCTGCAAAACTTTCTAAATTTTAGATATTTTCAAACATACCAGAAGGAATCCTTCTTTTCTTGAGCAAGTAACTCTTCAAAAGAAATGTCAGGGAAATCTGCCATTTGTTCTTGCTGGGCTTCTTTTTCCATCTTAGCACTAAGCTGAAGCAACTGTGGTGAAATAATGCACAGAATGTAAATCCGCATGGCACAACATGGCATCAGAGCAACTCAACAAATTTTCCATTCTGCTTTCTCTGAGCTAAGCTCCAACCAAGATAAAGTGTGTTTGTAGGTGTTTTGAGGGGTTCAAATCCTTGAGTACTGGTACACTGAAGCACAGGAAGAAAGAAGGTTGTACCGTTTTATATGCTGGGGACAGCTTGAGCTGCTCCTGAAGAAGATTATAAACAGCAGCGTCTGCCTCTAATCTCTTGTGCTCCTTTTCCAACTTGTACACCTGAAATACAATGGAAATTACAAAAATAACCAACCAATCAACCAAGACTCAGAACTTTCGCTACTCTCTCCCTCTCATATTTTTGTCAGGCTGCCTCTATTAGCTAAGCTACTCCCAGTTATGAATAGTGAGCGATTCACTCTTTTAAAATAAAAGCTATTTTGTGGGGTTTCAATTTTAGGAACCAAAATATTTTGCAATACCACTATGTTAAATCCCTACAAACAATCACAAAACTAGTCAAGTGAAAACCATAAGAAAGGCGCATGAATCTACAAACAACTCACACGATCAATTTTGTTTTATACACATGAATCATTTCTGCCGTACAGGGACACCAGCCCCGTAAGGTATTCTGCTGAACAAGTTCCGATGTGGTGCACATTTAATGATTGTTTAATTTCCAAAGAAGTTCAGATAGTTAACAGAGCAAATATTTCCCCTTATTATGTGGAAAGTTCAATTTTCTCAACCCTAAATAGCCCCAAATCCAAATCAGGTGATCTCTTTTTAACTCAACCTGCTGCTTAATAAGGCCACCTCAAGACCAGTACTACAACAGTCCCTAGAGTTCAGCCCACCAATTGCAGTTGTTCCCTTTCTCTTCATGTTTATACGAGTATTGAGTAGGTTTTTGATTTGGGGATTAATTTGAAAATTTTGATAGAGAGAAGCACTTTTAGAGAATTAATTCAGCAACAATTACTTTCAAAAATAACCAACTGGGCCCACAAATTTCATTATATCTTTTGGTTGACCCAAAACAGTGCCCCAATTAATGACCACGAATAGGCATTTAGGTGTTATTCAGGAAACAAAAATAGCACTGTCCAGATTCTGTGCCAATTAATGCCTGAGACAGTCACAATCAGTGAACATAGCAGCCTTGGGCCAACAGGATCACCATCACAAAATATTTCCAAAGAGGTGTTATATGTGGGAAAGAGTGTTCTCAACATTTTTAATGGAGGATTAATTTTCACATAACTGTTGCTAATTATAATAACAGTTAAATAGCGGCCTAATAGCACTATTACAAATGAATTGGGCTAAGATTTGTTTTCATGAGCAAATTTGGTATTTGGAAGGGGCAAAATACATATGACATTGTACAGATCCAAACCGAAACAACTACTACATACTGACAGAACTACATAGCTCGTAAATAAAAACAATAACAAACAGATGAACGGGAACCTCATGGCACAAGCGATCGAAGGAAGATTTATTTGCTGTAGACAATAATGCCTTCTTTATTTTAAAGCTACGTTGTATCAGCCCTGACCTAAAACACAAGCATGTATATTCTGTAATTCATGAAGATGTTGTACATCCAATTAAGCTTATTGAAATGGTATTAAATATGTTTCATTAAAAAACAATGGGGTACCTATGTTGTAGTTCGTTTCTTGCCTCAACTAGGCAATCAATAAATTCACTTACCTGAAATTTGATTCAGAAAATGTTATACATGACTAATTCTTATTTTATTTATCTTCTTGAATAAAACTGGTATTCCAATTTAATGGAAACATCTGAAGCATTACTTATCTATTGGGCAGTCATAGTACAAGCTTTATACAGCTCGAACTGTTTCATTACAGTATACTAATTTGTCTAATTGGGAAGTACTTAAATATAGCAAAAGAAAATTAACAATATCAGAAAAAAAGAAAGTCCCGTCTTGCAAGATTAATTTTTTTTTTTTGTCAGATAATTGTTTATTCTTAACAAAGAACCCAAATTCAGAAAAATCCATTAGAATTAACGAGCTCAAAAGAATATGAAGTACTTCATCTATTTACAACATCAAAAGAAGTTCACAATTTGAGGAAAAAGGAAAGAACTCGATGAAACTGTACAAATTTACTCTTGTAAAGCCACATTCACAGATTTTTAACTAGAATGGTAACCAAAAAGTGCTAATCAGTCAGAAATAGAACCTGAGCAACAGTCAATGCGCTAGATTGATTGGCTGACTTGAGAATCTCATCATATTTTGATTTAATCCGTTTTTGGAGAGAGCTGGTGACAGAAGTAAATGGGAACAAGGGATAAGCTGTACCAGCACTTCCCTTGTCAGAACCTGTACTTTCCAATCTCTCCACCTCACCATTTCCAATCTCGACCGTCGATCTAGTCTCCTTTGACTCATCCCCACTCTCTGACAAAATGGGTTCCGGTTTCTTCTTCCTCCCTCTCTTTCTTCTCTTCTTATCTTCCTCTTTAGGAAGCTCCTCTTCAGTAGAGGAAGTGAGGAGAGACTCAGTCTGACAAGGTGGGGCCTTTTCGGAGTTGGGAGCTCTTCTCTCTTTGTGGGTTTTGAGTAGAGGAGAGAAGAGGAAGATGATGGAGAGAGAGAAGGAGAAGAGGAAGGCGATTAGTGGGAGGAGAGAGTCTGATAGAGTCGCAATCGCCATTGACAAGAGCTAGTCGTTTGTCCCATGAACGGAGTGGAGATGGAAAAAAGAAAGAAAAAGAGAGACTGGTTTTTTACGAGTAGGAATACGTGCAATGGAAGCGAGGTGGAACGGGGAGAGATAAATTTCTTGTGGCTGAACTATTATATCCTAATATATGGCGAGTTAGCGGCTCTTGGAGTTAACAGACATGATTTAAAATGGGTCGAAAGTTCATCTTTAAATAAGATAGAGATATAATTTTATAAACTTTTGTACTTATATAATATAAATAATAGACAAATTATAGAGTGGATTAATATTTTGGATGCGTCGAAATTCAAACCATTTGCTTTAAAATTATGAAAGGTTTTAATAGGGACTTAAATCTGATTAAAAGTTTTAATAAATCCCAGAATTTCCCTAAATAAAATATCAAAATATTATAATTTTAAGAAGACAAATAGAAACTTGTAATTAATTCAGGTCTTGATCCATATTTATTTTAAATAAAAACACAACACTGGGTTGCCGTATCTCCAGTCCAACCCGCTACAAAAATAGTAACTCTGTGAAACCCATTGTATAGTGGAACTGATTAGTGTTCAAAGGTTACTCGTGATGTGGTGGTTAACGTTGAATTTGGAAGCAGATTAAAGATGAAAGATCATTAAATAAGTTAGGTCTCCTTAGTGGCTTATTTTATTTATTTACTTTTTATATGTTGCAAAGTTACTCATAGTAGTGAGAATTTTGAAAACTCTTGGTCAGTTCGGATTTTTAACAATTAATCACTAAGGTTAACAATACGACAGATATTTAAAGATTCAGAGTTGAAAATGATGTTCAAGTGGATGTACGGTAGATGCTAATTTGGTTAAATGTTAATTACCAAATCCATTCCATCATACAATTCCATATTTTTTTATTCGTTTCGGAGATAAAATCCAAAATCCACTTATCATTCTTTGGAAGTCTCCTCTCTGCCACCACCATAAAACAAGTGGTTAAAGGCATCAAAATCTGTTGGTTTGCTGATGTCAAAAAAGTGAGACTCTATTGTCTACCATTTGGACCATTCCATTTAAAACAAAAGTGACTAAATTCTTTTATTAAATATAAATAAATATGTTTGTTTTCAATCAAACAGTCAGATAAAATAGGCCCAAAAAAAAAAAGATAAGCTCAAGAATAACGAACTAAAAACTTGAAAAGGAAAATTCGTTTCTACTATAGATGAAAGTTCAAATTTAATCCATAAGTTCAATGGCCCTGAAAATAGTTAAAGTCAGTCATCCAACCTTTAATACCTTGAGTGTGATTTTTTGGTGACATGAATTGGATACATTATGAATTCCATTTCTGCTAAAATTTTTCTCGCTTGGAGAGGAAATGAATTCATTCAAGCGGTTTCTAGATCATCCATCAATGAGACCAATCCACATTGTCTTTTATTTTTGCCTATAAAAATTTTAACCAAACATATGTAAAAAAAAATTATATAGAATCTTGACACAGGTTTTGCATAAAATTGACATCTAAACTTAACACTTAACAGAACACTTTAGTCCTTGACACACTCCAGACAGTATATGCCTGCAGCAAAAAGCCCCCAAACAAACAGTAGATCTTAAAAATATTGATTTTAGGGAGCCATCCGCCAAAAAACGAACAAAAAAAGTCCACTTCACAATATCCCAACATGTCACCATCCTTATCCCTACAGAAATGGGATTTTAAAAAATATATAGAGTAGACATGATCCACGTAATACCCAAAAAAATTTAAAAAAACCAAGGACTAACGTCAGCTAGCTCTATCTCCTATGTGACAACTATTAGGCTGGGGTTTTCTCTCCACAGGCCCCACCTTCTGCCTATTTCAGAATCAACAGTATGCCTTTATCTCATGGTTCATTCATTAATTGTAGAACCCGGTGCAGAAACCTCCGGGGCCTGCTGGCTGTTTTTCCTATAAAATAATTATGCCCAATTGGTAAGTCCTACATATCATTAAAGAAAAAGTAGGAAAGTCGCATAAAGTGGTATTAAAGTATTAGCAATTCTTATTTTTTCTCCTTTGGTATCTAGAGTGGGTATCATGTTAATCTTTGGATATTAATTATTACATATATATGGAACCTTTCCATTTGTTTGAACACCTGTTCAAAAGTATTATTCATAATTTTCAAAAGCTGACATGGACCCAATATATTTACTTGTAAAAATCTATAGAGGATTCCAATGCTTTATCTATTATGCCTACACCACGCTAAGTCTATTGTGGCTAGAAGACAGAAATACAGAATGATTCTTTCATAGCCTCTTGATACTCATAAATGGGCTAAATACCACAGTATCATTTGAGGACATGGATAAAAATAGTGATACAGAACAGCATATCCAATGACAATATTAATACCATACTATTACATGATTGCAATTCTGGATTTTTAAACTAAGATTTATTTAAAGCAGAGACATGAAGCAGACGTTTGATCCCTCGCATCTTGTTTCTTTTATTTTTAGAAGTTTTAGGAGTTAAGAGTACAAAACAACAAGATGAGATGAATAGTGTTTATTAAGAAAAAAAGAACTCACTGGAAGCTTGACCGAAGTTCGTCAGATATACTCTGAGAAGAAGTGCCAACAGAGAAACCTAATCTAAACATAAGCTCTTCCAATCTCGCCACATTTGTCAAGTACAAATACCCAATCTAACAAGCAAAAATACTGCAATAAATTATACAATTAAAATTTTTCTACCTTTTAGCTTTCTTATTATTATTTTGATGAGTTTGGGTTTCTTTTCTCATTTGGTGTTGGGAGGATTCACTGAACTCGTATTACATATATGAATACTGAAACTAATTGGGTCTTTGTAAGAACGAACAAATTACAAGTCACTACAAGTCAGAAGTTATATTTCTATTTACACTAACCAATGTCTCAAGGGAAGAAGCCCGGCTATATACAGCAGCACCTGCTCTCTTCCTCGTTTTTGATTTGTTTGTCATAATGTTCTTACCCCATCGTAACACATCTCTTCAACAATGAAAATTAGAAAGAATTTAGCAAACAAGGGAGCTTTGCATAATTAACCAAACAAAATTCTTACCATACCTTTCTTCATCTGTTAGGTAATCCTCCTTCAGAAGTTTCTTCAGTAAAATATCCTGAAAGAACATCAAAATAAATGAAAACCTTGAACAAAATACTTGACAGCCTATTTTGTTTCGAGCATATTACTGTTGAGCATATATAATTAAAACATAACTTTTCATGTTGCACATGAATATTTTCCTCCACACACCATCCAAAGAGTCATCAAGGTATATAAACAAAACCTTAAGCTTTGTAGGGTATGAATTAAAAACTCAATTAATGAAAGTTAACTCATACAAAGCCCTCTTAAAATTTTATAATAGAGTGAGAGGTCTACCTGGGACTCACATCTCACTACTTTCATAACCCTTTCATTGTACTCGTTTATACTCAGAGGTGGGTACAAAAAGTGCCTCCTTGCATACAACTACACATTAAGAACAAATAAATATTAGAAGATATAATAATTCAACTTTATGATAAATCCAACCCTCAGTTCCCCAATTTAAGTAGTCTGACTGGAAACCAAACAGTGGCAGCCCAAGCAATTGGTACAACCAAAAGTAATAAATGTACTTTAAATCAATCACGAGCAGTGGAAGAACAAAAAGACCAATATACAACCCCCCCCGCCCCCAAAAAAAAAAAAAAAAAAAAAAGAGAAACGTCATTGAAGAAGTCCTACAAAATGGCACCGACATGAATCTGCTACTCGCAGGAAATGCCCACGATATGTTCCAATTAAAGTCTGCATAAGCAGCAGCTCCACTTTTGTCAAAATTACCCTTATATGCGTTCTTATAATTACAAAAGGCCCTGCCATTCACTAACCAGATAAAATTCTACGAGACGTTCATTTTTGAGTTTTGAGAAATATAGTTCTCAAGGAGACAAATTTGCACTCCACAATTCATTTGCAAATGTTCAAAATACCCAATGAAGGTAAATGAATTAAAGATGATCATAAAACCTCATAGATGCAGTCTCCAAGATAAGCTAGTGAAACAGCATTGTAGGTCGAACGGGGCTTTTTCACCTTAGGTGCAGCTGGAAGCCACCATCTTTCAAACCCCATGAATTTTTCCTCTACTTTGCCTAATTCACAAGACTAGCTCAAAAGGGAACAGATACAGCTAATCTATTCAAACATGTCACTACTATTGCATTAAATTAAATAATGGTACATAGTCGACACATGCCCATACTGGTTCTGAGCTCCATGGAAAGGATATTAAGTGAGTATTATTTTGGCATTTCCAATTGGTTACATTTGACCATTGAACTTTTGTACATTTTGCATTCAGGACACACAAACATGGATAGAACTATTGTTTATTCTAAGCTTCCTATTGTCGTAGTTGATAAAGTGATTGCATATCAATTGAAACTGAGAGTAACAGAAAATATTGAAATGAAATTTGTAAAATAAGCTTACCAAATTGAGAAGAAAGAGGCTTGGCGTCTCTTTCTAGAAGAGCTGTACTGGAAGGGGCTGGAGATGGCACTGGGGACGCAATGGTGCGGACACGAGGAGGAGGAGGAGGTTTAGGCGAAGGCTTGGAGGGGACTCGAAGCGGCTTGGGAGTGGGACACGTGTCCCAGGAGGCGCGAACTAGGAAGAGAGAGGAGGCGGTGGTGGCCATGGCGATTGCTGGGTTTAAGATAGTCTGATGCTCTTTGGATTGAGTCGGATATATTGGAGGGATATTTCTGTGCTAAATTGCACAAATGTCCTTTACATTTCTGATATCAAAAATAAAAAATATAAAATAAAGATGTGTTAGTATCAGAGTCATTTAGTTAAATGTAATTCGACACTCCAAACTCCAAGCATTGTGAAATTACAATTTTTCAATTTCTGTAACATGATATTTTTATAACTATTTATGTGTCGGGTACTATTGCTCATAAATGACTTGATTCACCAGCATACAATAATTTAATAACGCATTGTTTTGTTTCTCATTTTTGTGGCCCCTTTCTATTATCATTTTCATTGTGTCTCTGTCTCTCTTTTGTGTTGCAAGCATAACAACATATTCATAATCAACCATTATTAAATAATAATATTTTAAATTTATATTAATATGTCAAATTTCGAGCAAAACTCGATCGATTAACCCCTAGTGTTTTATAAAGTTTTGTGGTGGAATAGAAACTATAATGTGTAAACTTGTGTGGATATAAAACTTTGTCATTGTAATACAAATGTAATTACTATTGCACATTCAAAACAAAAAGTATGTTAAATATTTCTTTCAAACTTTAAAGTAGGCTCGGTATCAATAATTTAATTTTTTTTAATTTTATAGGACAAGTATTTTAAAAGCAGAAGAGAATGTAATAATAGGTTAATATAAAATTTTTTTAGAGTTGTAGTTTTATATTTCAAGTTTTCGGAAGGAGGGGATGCAATTAAATAATTAATATAAAATTTCTATTTATAATAAAAATTTCATTTTGAGTAATTAATTTTCTGTTCATTATCAAACTTCTTTTTCTAATCTACTTCAAATTTTGCTCGAATTTGTAAACTCAAATTTATTTCACTGAAACGTAAACTTCAACTATTCAAGACATTATGCACACATACTAAAAAAATAGATTATATCCTATAATAACATGCAAGTTAACCTATGAAAAATGATGACATGGAAATAGTTTGACATTTTAAAAAGAAGAATATTTACATATGATAACAAGTGTCATATTAAATTTTGCAGGGTTACATATGATAAACTGAGCCCAGTCAGCCCACAAATGAATCCGACTAGACGACTGTCCTCACTTTCCGTCGAATCGGCAGTCCGTTTAACACACTCTAATCCCCTTTCCTTTACTTCCCTCCTAAAACCTAACACACAGCCCTCGAACAAAACCTCTCCTCCAGTATTTTCTCCAGTTCCTCAATCCATTCATTCCCGTCTTCCTTCGACCCCGCCCACAAAACCTTGCTCCAAGAACGACACGCCAGCTGAAGCTCCTTGCTAGCTATGAGCCGCTACGACAGCCGCGCAGCTGACCCCGGCTCCTACCGCGACCGACGAAGGTGCTTTCTTTTTATCTCTTTTTTGTTCTAATTAATCCTAATTATTTGTTAAGACCTGGTGAAACCAGTAATGTCTTATTATTGGAGGATTAACTTTGGTTGTTTAAATGTATAATCTAGAAACTAGAAAATTAGGGGACTTGAACTTTGGTACTATACTAGTTGTTCGCCCAATGAATTAAGGATTGAAATTTTGGTACCATGCTGGTCAGGTACAGTCCCTGTGCCAACCGACTGTACAGTAAAGTATGTTACTTGAGAGGTGTGATGATCTCCATTGGATCCCAAATTAATGGCATATTATTATATGTGCTGGAATTAAAATATAATATCTTTCTGTCCTGTTATTGTTCTGCTATTTTCAGTGAAGGGGGCTTAGGCGGTAGTGGTGCAGGCTCGTATTCGTATTCTTCAAGCAAGAGAGAGGAGGAGGCAGCTGCAGCAGCTGAGCTGGATGGCTTGCCCAGGTTTGAGAAGAATTTCTATGTGGAGTCAGCATCAGTGGCAGCAATGACAGAGGAGGAGGTAGAGGCATATAGGAGGAAGCGTGAGATCACCGTTGAGGGAAAGGATGTGCCTAAACCAGTTAAAGAGTTTAAAGATGTGGGCTTTCCTGGTATGTGTACAGTAGCTCTTATGTATTCCTGATTTTTGTTTTTTTTTGTTTTTTTGTTTGGCTTGATTTAAGGGTTTCTCAAAAAATTGAATATGGGAGATGATATGTTGTCATGATTCCTTGGGAAATACTAATTAGGACAGTTAACTATTTATGGTATTAAAATAGACACCACAATCACCTCTTTGCAAAATGCAATGCCATTACATAGACAAACAAAACTGTTTGTTTGAGTATTTGTGAAAAGGAGTTCTTAATAGTCAATTGTACAGCAAGAATTACTTGATTTGATTTTATTTTTTTTTAATCTGTCTTCTTACTATGTCTTCATACTAAAAGTATTGTTAACTATAGTATTGTTAACTATATCTAATGTACCCCTTATCAGATTATGTTATACAAGAAATAGAAAAGGCTGGGTTTGTGGAGCCAACTCCAATCCAATCACAAGGGTGGCCAATGGCATTGAAGGGCCGAGATCTAATCGGCATTGCTGAAACAGGCTCTGGAAAAACCCTAGCGTACCTCTTGCCTGCCATAGTCCATGTCAATGCCCAACCAATTTTGTGTAAGTCATCCTCCTATGGAGTACACTTTCCTTTAAATTTGAAAGCTAGAAAATTGTTCAACATTGGAAAAAGAATGTATTTTCTTTTGTCTGAACCAGCTTTATACATTTGCTTAAGCAGTATGGGAATTGTTTACATATAAATAAAGACAAAATTGAGTATATAGTAAAACCTGGAAAGATAAAAGGTTCCTGTTTGAAATGGAACCCAAAGATTGGCCATATTCAGATTTAGCCTAAGGTTAAATATGCAATGTGGTTTGTTGATTGACTATAGACCACAGCTCCAGTATTATGTTGTTTCAGAAATCAGAAGATATGCTAAATTACTCTCTTCTTAATACTTAGGATCATTTTATAATGAACGTATTTGTGTCTTTGTTTAAGCTCCCGGTGATGGTCCAATTGTACTTGTATTGGCACCTACACGTGAGCTTGCAGTGCAGATACAACAAGAGGCGAGTAAATTCGGTTCTTCTTCTAAGATTAAGAACACGTGCATTTATGGTGGTGTCCCCAAGGGCCCACAAGTTCGCGATCTTCAAAAAGGTAAATGCCTGATTTTATAGCCTTGATATATTTTACTTTTTTTGTGCCCAATAAATCTACTGATTTCATGATTACATTAGAATGCACACAAAGAAAATATAGTATGGATGCACATAGCCTGCACACAACATTATCTTGAAATAGAATAGGGTCTTGCATAGACTCCTTGGTCTTTGTTTTTAGCCTGCAGCCTGTGTGGGTGTTTGTTTTTGCCTTTATTCATGATCGCACTAAAAAGGATAAAAGATTTCTCATGTTCAATTATCTTGTTGATTCCTTTATTACCTTTTGTGGGATTTATGCAGGTGTTGAGATTGTAATAGCAACTCCTGGTAGATTGATTGATATGTTGGAGTCAAACAATACAAACTTGAGACGTGTTACCTATCTTGTTTTAGATGAGGCTGACCGAATGCTTGATATGGGCTTTGAGCCTCAGATCAGAAAAATTGTTTCTCAGGTATCACTTCACTTAACACAAGAGTATTACCTATGTAGTATGTCATGCCTTCTTTTGCACAAATTTGTCACTTTTCACATTGAAAAATTATGATTTACTGTCCTTTTTTGTTGTGTGAAGATCCGTCCTGATCGTCAGACTCTATATTGGAGTGCCACTTGGCCAAAGGAAGTTGAACAACTTGCTAGGACTTTCCTTTACAATCCATACAAGGTACAAGAGAAAAAGAGATCTATTTCTAAATTATTGTATTTGATAAGTCTATAGGCTATTAAGAACTGTCATGACTGATTAAATACTTGCACATATTATATCTCTTTCCAGTAAGAGAGCAGCATAAAATCATTATATTTGCGTCCTTCAAGTATGTAAACTACCCCGTATTTGTCATGCCTGGTTCATGTATTTTGTTTGCATGTTGCAACAGTATGCACAGACTGATAAAACATTATTCTGCTTTTTAGTTGAGTATGATATTTTTCTTTTCTACTCTAGTGATAAATTTGCCCTTACATCTGTTTTTGATATCTTGCTTTTGGGGAATGTGCAGGTTATTATAGGTTCAGAAGAGTTAAAAGCTAATCATTCAATTCACCAGATTGTCGAGATCCTGTCAGAGAGCCAGAAATATAACAAGTATGATGTTTTCTGTTAAATGTTATAATAGAATCTTCTTATACAACACCTAGTTAAGGAATAAAGCAAACCATAGCTTAGGTTCTGTAAGAAAAAAATTTGCTAAGGTTTGATTTTTTATGATTGTAAGCTCGAGAATATGACCAATGATTTGCAATTTTGGTTTGCGACAATGCTATCCAACATGCAGTAAGGTCCTAGTTTTGGGTCTTATGTTTTATGTTTTAGTAGTGTTGCGTTATCAATTTCTGATGGTTAGGCCATTGGCAGATCTGAATATAAGAAATGGAGGACATTATATTTTTCAGCTGAATATATTTACATAATATTTTTAGTATTTTCATTTAATAGTTTGAAGAAAATGCATACTTAAACCCCATGAAATCATGATTATTGCTACATTGTTGATCCCCATTAGCTTCAAATCATACATTTTTTATTTAATTATTGTAATGATATGGGTAATTAAAAAATTATTTTTGTTCTATTGACTCCCATTGAAAAGTTTTCTGGCTCCACCCATGGTTAGTCCTGAATGAGATCTTAGAAAGCCTCATGAAACATAAAATAAACAATTTATATTGATAAATAATCGTGATTAATAAAAAATAAAACAAATTGGATTGATGGTAATAAGTATGCTGTAATAACCTTGTGCTTAGTAATGCGATGATATATTGTTGAACCTGTTGAATTGAGATTTGAGACCTTTTTTTGTTAATTAAAAACAAGGTGGCATACAAGCATACAGAAAGGGTGCTATTAGTAATTTTTTTCCAACAAAGAAACCCAATTAAATCGAGCATGGTTACCTCTTTCAAAATATCAAAACAGATATTTTTTCTTTATACAGATTGGTGAACTTGTTGGAGGATATAATGGATGGGAGCAGGATATTAATATTCCTGGATACTAAGAAAGGTTGTGACCAGGTGACACGTCAGCTCAGGACTGATGGGTGGCCTGCACTCTGCATCCATGGCGACAAGAGCCAAGCCGAACGCGACTGGGTCCTTTCTGAATTCAAGTCTGGGAAGAGCCCCATTATGATGGCTACTGATGTTGCTGCCAGAGGATTGGGTATGTGCTCTTATACATGACCTTCACTTCTTTTTGGGATATTTACAAATCCTTCTTGTTGAATTGTTTACAAAAGAAAATGGAAAACAAGGGGCAAAAAAAAAGAGTTCTGTTTTATGAAGATTTTATTCTCTCATGCTAAGTTGGAAGGGATTTAAACATCATTATCTGTTTTTTTAAATGTGATATTTACCATCAGAAAATTGATACTTGCACAACAAAGGTTTAGTTTATCTACAGATTTGTGGAAAAATCCATACAATTGGTCTTGTAAGTCAGAGCCCCTACCCCTACAATTACAACATATCAACCTTTGTGAAATTGCTTGAACTGGCAGTCTAGTTCTGACGAAGTCATATTTTAAGACAAAATAAAATGCAATAAATCTGTATTCTCTGAATAATCCCACAACAGACGTGAAGGATGTGAAATACGTGGTGAACTATGATTTCCCTGGCTCCATGGAAGATTACGTGCACCGAATTGGACGGACAGGCAGGGCTGGTGCAACAGGCACTGCATACACTTTTTTTACGGCTGCAAATGCCCGGTTTGCGAAGGAACTTGTTGCTATTTTGGAAGAGGCTGGCCAGAAGGTCAGCCCCGACCTAGCCAGGATGGCCCGTGGAGCCCCTCCCTCCTCAGGTTAGTTTTCTTTCAACTTTTATCCCTTTAATTAGAAAAGCTTCCTTCTTTTACTCGAAGATCTTGTCAGGACCCAGGAAAAGACATGATTTGGGTTCTGATGATTTATTTTACCAGGCTGGATGTCAGGTGCTGGTATAATAAGATTGTTGCTGTCATTTCACCTGCAAACCACAAATAATAAGATAAATTGAATGCAAAGATTGAAAAACAAAAAAGGGGAGGTGGTGTAGGTCTTTTTTGCATATTGAAATCAAGGGTTAAACAAAATTTGATTGAGAGTATTTGCCAAACCAAAATCTGAATTAGAGAAACAGAAGTTGTAATTGGTTTTCAATCGATACAATGATGCATTAATTTTGTTTTCATCTAAATGTCGACAGTAATATGTAAATTTGTGGATAAACTGTGCTTTTATTCACTTACCAGGAGCCCGAGATCGGTACAGGAGCTATGGAAGTGGCCGGCCATGGAGTTGACCACCATCTTTCTAATTTTTTAGCTTAGGAATTAGATAGAGCTATGTGATATTATAATTCTAAAATTACACAACATATTTGACAATCTGTGCTATGTGTGTATTTCATTTTCTTAGTGCTGATCGTGGGAGAAATTTTGCCATTAATGCAACTCTTGAGATCATTCCCAATTTCTATCATGAATATTCAAATTTGAAATCTAGTTCCTGAACTTGAAACAATATACCAGACATCTAACAAAGAAAATTGATTAGGTTGAGATCATTCCCAATTTCTATCAGGGAAATTCAAATTTGAAATCTAGTTCCTGAACTTGAAAAAATATACTAGACATCTAACAAAGAAAATTGATTAGGTTGAAAATTGTTTAGTGTTTCATTGTTGACCTTCGTTTCAGTACTTGGTATATCTAACATATTACATATCCATCGTTTGCCTCATACGTAGTGATAATGTGGGTATTAGGCTGTTTATGATGTGCAAATTTAAGTTAGTGTCAACGCAATTTTTTTTTTTTTAAAAAAAAAGGTAAAATAAAAGTCTTCTTGAAGTGGTGAACCTATTTTTTATGTAGTTACAAACCTCTGCTTTGATGTCGGCCTTATACCCTTGTAAAAGTAAAATAATAAATTAAAAAATACAAGTAGGACCAAGTACGCCTACCGCTTCCATTTAGAGGAAGCAGAGTGACACCATTAGCTGTCACCATTAGCTGTGTTCCCGAATAAGAAGATTTTAATTGTCATTTATCAAAGAGTGCTTCAATCAGTGAAAATTAGTACAGCAACTCTTAGTAATTACACTTAACTTCATCTTTACCCCAATTTTATCTTTCTTTTTTCCTTTACTTTTTTGGAGAAATATTGGAGGGTTCTGCAAATATTTCACTGAAACAGTAGATAAAAGGTACAAGGTCCTGTGGTACCAACCTAATGGTACCACAAATCCAACCACATTAAGATTAATAAGTTCGTAAGTCGTAAGCCCACTTGCATTTATACTGTCCAAAAGTGGACAATAATATCGACCTGTATTTTACAAAGCCATCTTGGAAGTTGGAACTTACGTCTCATATATGTCACAGTTTATTACACGATCAGCAAACACAGACTAACTAACATGATAACATCACAGCCATTGCAAATTCTGGTATGTAGTTTACTTCTCTGACTTCCTTCTTTTTCTCTTTTTCTTTTCTTACCTTGACAAATTAAAAGACAAAAGAAGTTCACAGAAATTCGCCAGTTTTAATTATCTCTTCACATCTTCTTAACCCAAAAGTTGGGCCGACCTGTTCCTCTTTCTTTAAAGTCTCCTCTCAAATGTTGAAGAGACATGGACGGTTAGACCTTCAATATTACGAGGCATTAAATTAAAAATATGAATCATCTCCTTTAGTTCTACACCATAAAAATGCTCGATACAAGATGGTGGTAGTGTCAGAGTGTAACTTTAAACCCCAAATTCAATCTCTTAGTAATACTAGTTGTCTTCCAAGTTTACATGCTTTATCCCAATTTATTTTCGAGTATATTGGTCCTTCACACTTGAGATCCTTACAGATTTTGAGATGACCCAATGGCCACACTCTCATACACAAAGCACAATCGAGAGTTGTAGAAAATCCAAATTCAAACAAACAGTGATCATGACATCATAATCAATTGTGGGGCAATTTAACAACAGTTCAATCTCTCTTTACTTTTGGACCAATCTATTGAATTCAATGATTTATCTAAATATGATTAGTTTGAGACACTATAGTCTCATCTTTCCCTATCCTCCAATTACAAGGTGGTTACAATTGAAACTTCCCCATCACTGCTGGTGCTGGTTTAATAACTCACCTGCTTTTCCCATAAGTTTGTTCCCATAAAGCTCTCTTTGATCTGATCTCATCAAATCTCATCTAGATCTTGCATTAAACCACACTCTGTCAGATCTTGCCCCTTCCTTTGGTCCCATCTTGAGAACTAGCTTGTCTCAGAAAAGATATCAGTCCCTTTGTTTGTCTCAATATAGAAAATTTGGTATTTTAAAATTTATTCTGCTGATTCTACATATACTAACTGACCTTTCTGTATTTGACACCAGTATACTTGCTTTTACTGTAAAATGTTCCAACTCAGACTGAATGCAGTGCAATAACTATAATTGACGTAGAAAATTAGTCAATAAAATTGTATACCCTCGTATATATTTATTATGCTGATCATCATATTATGTTACTAACTGATTAAAATAAGTGCTTTCATTTTTTTTTTCTGAAGATGCATACTTTCTTATGGTAATGTAAATCATTAATCTCTATTAATACTTTAACTAAATGTGATACCATGAACCACTACTTAAACCACGAAACACTACTTAAACATTTTTAACATTTTGTTGCAAAGTATAAAAAGCCCATTTTTAAAATTTTCATATGATTTTCTAGGTTTCCAGGAGATTGCATACCACTGCATTGTCATGATTGCAATCTGGTCGTAATTCCTTACGGTGCTAGGCGAGTCTTTGTATTGAAATAATGACATTTCTGATGGCCTTCCTAAACTCAAAGCCCAAACAAATACAAATGGAAAAATCCCAAAAAAGACCCAAACATGATCACTTGATTTGATTTTGCAACTAGTTCCTTTTAAGAGAGAGCCCCAACACCACCCCCTCTATCTCTCATAGGACAACCTACTCCAAGTTTTTGGGCGAGTGAAAGTTACTACCTTACAAATGAGGTCCTTCAATCCACTAGTATCAGGCAATAGAAAAAGAGGCTTTAAGACCCACTGTTGATTCTTTTTGAAAAACACTCGTGAAGTTTCTTTCCTTCTGGTGCTTAGAGAGCAGTATATACTAGGCCCTTTCTGTTGGGGGGACCCGATTTTATCAGGACCATGGTCTAACTTAGTTTAGTTTGCCACCATCCATTCTGCATACCGACCTTGATGATTATGTGATTCAGATACTCCATTATCCATTTCATATAATGATGTAAAAAATGCAAGTTCAGTAAACTAGCTTGATAAAAAAAAAATTATCTTTTTTCATTCAATCGAAAAGGAGATATTTGGATTTGCAGTTTAGTTACTCAATTTAAGTATCACAATGTAGCAAGTTCTTATGATACTTATACTTAAATATAGTTAACAGAAAGATAATCTGAAACAGGTTGTGGTATACTTAAATATACTTATACTGCTGTACACCAATGAGAAAAAATTCACAGTTATACATATTATGACGTTGTACGTCATATTAAGTCTCCTAATCTCTTCAACTCATAAAAACTCTGAAGATGAAGATTACAAGAAAGATCCCGGAAAAAAGTGCGACAAAACACATTCCAAATAGGGTATGATGCTCATGTGATGGTGTTTCCTGGCAAAGTTTCCCAAATAGGAGATGCCATAGGTAGGATGAGGGGCTTTTTCTAACGAGCACCACACAAACATGGATCAATGGGCCACCAAATGGGGCTCTCATAAGGGGCCTTAATACTTGGACCAATGGTACCACCAAAGAATTCAGGCCGATAGTAGTAGATCAGAATAAGAAAAAAGGGGCAGATAGCTATCCCTTTCCTCCTTTCTTGTTGAGATATTTCAAGAAATGTCGCACTCAAAAAAGGTGCAACAATTTGGTTTTGTTTCCTTTTCTTTTACTTATTCTCAATTATTTATTTATCCCTTCTTTCATTGATCATGGATATGATGTGTTGACTCAATTTTGCTGGCAATGTGATTTGTGACGTCATAAATTATTTAGATTGAAAATTAGAAGTTGTGTATCTGTTTTTTCTATCAATCAGTTTGAAGCCCAAAGGCGTTAAAACTTTAAAGTGAATAGTTGAATATTGAAAATTTTAGATGGACAATCAATGATCCTAAATTATAATATAAACGTTATTATTTAGTTTTCTTAATATCTATGGTACCACTAAAACCGCATTTGTCAAGTGTTAAAAACATCACACATGTCCATGTGGCAATAGAATTGATACATTATAATTTAGTGTTCATGTATGCTTAAAGTATCAATAATCCCACCACGTTCGTCCATGTTAGGCCGACCTAAAGTCGGTGCATAGTATGATAGAAAAGAAAATTTTGTTCTCTATTTCTGTCAGCTTGGAATTCACCTCCTCTGTTGTAGAATTATCAATATATATAACCAAAAGCCATAGTTATATTTGTCAGTAATAAGCAATAAAAGGCAGGAAAGAAAACAACAGGCGGTTTGTCTTCCACAAAAACATGATAACCTCCTCAAACGAGAAACACAAACCCAAATTGGATTCAGTGCGCTTTCCCTTTTTCACTATCACAGCCACCCCATTCTGACCTCTCAATTCCATGGTAGATACAAATATTTAGCAACAATGCTGTGACAAAATAAATAAAACAGAAACTACGTTTATCTGGCAGCAACACCCACCACCAGACTTGTTATGGCTCGTTTATTATAATGTTTTATGTTAAATGGCCATCAAGGATAGCAGCACTATGTCTCTACTTGCATTGGAGGAGCATTAATTAAGTTGGAAGTGACCAACTCAAAAGCTGAAAAAATTTTTGCATAGACTTACTTTATGCATTGAATATAAAAAGTTAAGAGGGATAGAATAGAAGTTAATATTGCTTGGTCAATTATGAATACATAAAAAGTGTTAGGTTCTCCTTTTTTTTTTTTTTTTTTTTTTTTTTTTTTTTTTTGTCATGTGGTCTTATAAGATCATGTGTTTTATGCTTCTTTCTTCATTTAAAATGGATGTATCCAAGGTACAACAACACTGCTTAAGTACTATAATGCTTTCTCTGCTCATCTACACATTTCAAATGTGACTTGTAGTTTTAGTTTCACAATATAGATTTTAGTGTTTCAAATTTTTTATTTAAATGTACTTTTGAATAAATTTTTTTTTTTTTGAGCTAAGTTAAAAAAAAATTCTAGTAAAAGATAAATTCTCAGAGTATAAGCTCACATGTTGAAGACTAAATAGTAAAATTGCAACCTCTCTTGTAAGATGCCCTCCGATCTCTTGTATACATTTAACGTTCTTTTTAAAGAAAATAAATTGGGAAGACATTGTCAAAATCTTTCTTTTTTGTATAGCTCAATTTTATGTTTGTGGAATAAGAGTCCATCACTAATTTTGTAAATCGCTCAATTAAGGAATAGGTAAATTTCAAGTTGCAGTAATCTAATATGCAATCAATTTAAATCACCGCAAACAATATTTACAATTTAAATTCTATAAGCGCATTGCAACAACTGTCAAATAATAAAGGATTTAAATTGTTATAAATATGAGCAAGTTTCTAGTGCAACCACATTTGGTTGCACAAGATACCACAACATTATATTTTGTCAATATTCAAATCTTTTAAAATTCAAATACTGAATCCAAACCGTTGATCTTGTTCAATATAACGAGTGATGTGCTTTTATATAAATTATAAAATTTGGAGTCAATTTGAATAATTAATTAATTTATCGAATGATGAACGTATTAGAATTAATTTGTCATAGTTAAACAGATTCGTTCATTTATTGACCACTTGATCCACTATCAAATCAACTCTAAATTTTATAAAACTTATATAGAAACACATAGTTGATTACATTAAACAAGATTAATTATTTGGATCAAATGTTTGAATTTTAAAATTTTTAAACATTATTAAAATATAAAGCTATCACATTTGACGAAACAAAATGGTGATAACCTCGCTCAATAAATATAATCAGAGCCATCTAAAATATCCCATAAAAGAATTAACACAAAAGGACGTAGGAAAGACGCCAGGTGAAATTAAATCAGATTCCTTTCTCGGGGTCATACATGAAACATCAACCAACACCAAAGCATACAACCAAAAACTTTTTTATTCTCTATGAATTGGGTTTTTCAATTTTATTATTCAATAATAATTCTATGGTCAAAGTCATAGATCTTGCTAGACCCAATCCAAATCCGGGCCCATTCCTGCTATAAATTTAGGTAGTTGGTAGTTGTGGGTCCGCACACCCGCACTCTTTTCTGTGGCTTGAAGGCAACCCCTATGGAATCTCTACTTATATTTATTACTGTATCTATATATACAGTCTACAAGAGTGTACAGATAGTACGTTGGAGCTACATTAACCTTGCACTTATGCTATACATCACCAACACATGACCTCATAATTTCTTCATATATACATGGAGGTGCCAGACCACTTTGATCACCATAAAAATTTACCTGATTTGATGATCCGAATTTTATACACTCGTAAATTGTCTCAATTTTGCATTATTGTCGAGGTTGAACATGATTATCTCCTTTTTCGATCGAAGAATGCTCTGATTACCTCCGAGGAAGCCACCACCATTCACCTATCGATCACATAGTAAGTTGGAGATCTCTTCGCTACCAAAAATATAGTACCTATATTGGCTATCGACGTATACGAATTGCGGTTGAATTTAATCCACGTTTCCAAGAATTTAAGCCTCCATTGATCTTCAATTTTTCAAATATTCATCTCATATTGACAAATTTTGATCTTGTTGTACACCTTCCATGATACATTTTCTCGTCACACGAATCGGCATGCCGCGTTTCAACCTTACTGTTGGGAAGTTTATGATGTGATCCGAATCAGCCACCCACCTGCAGGTACACAGAAAAATGGAAAGAAATAAAAATTCTGTATCATTTATTTGCAATGTCTATCATCATGTATGATAAAGAAACATCAAGAGAGTGACTAATGGAGTTGCATGCACATGCTGAGGGGCTCCTTCACGTGTAACCTAATGGTGCTTGTTTGCCAATTTGCTTGTCAGTTGAAGAAATTATTAATTAGAGACTAGTTGCCTATTTGTTGCTAAAAAATTGGAATAGGAAACTGTGGACCCACGTGTGATATCTAATGTAAATTTAGACATTTGACATTTTTATTGATTTTTAGATAGCTAATTGGTGTGAGATTTATTATAATGAGGTTGAAATTACAAGCAGTTGTTATAAATTATTAAGGCTCTAATCGGAACCCGCGAAGAGCGAGAAAGGAAAAAAAAAAAAGAAAAGAAAAGAAAAGAAAAGAAAAAAAAATTCTCGCCAAATTTTTTAGTTTTACATGGAAATTCACAGGGCTAAAAATTTCTCGCCAATTCTCACCGGAAGACAATTCTCACGTCTACTTCATCGGTTCCAATCAGCAGATTTACAAAAAAGTGAATTTTATTTTCATTTCTAGAGTTAAATATGATGTTCCGATCAGAGCCTAAATATCACATTACATTTAAGAGTATTGTTTGTTTATGTTGTCATTTTTTTGTGTCACCTTGGCATGCTTATTTAAGAAAATACATAACCTTGTCAGACACACAATTAAATTGAGAATCAAATATGACATATTCTTATCTATTGTTGCATGATGAATAAAGAATCAATGATTTTAAAAATTGAGGGAAAAAAATTATATATTAGATATATGTTACCACATGGACAATAAATTTTCTATCAAATTTCATTAATGTTTAAATCATATATAGGATTTAATTTAATATAAATATATGTTTTAGAATTGTGAACATTACTAAAAATAAAATAGCATCAAACAATTTCTCCTAACATCATTTTTTTTTCCTTATGGATACCGTGATCAAACCATACCAGCTAGTGGATACTTCAACAAAAAGAGATAATATCTAGTGGGGCCATACATTTCAGGCATCAAATCAAACCTAAAATTGGGCCATGACCATTGACCGACATCATCTCCAATTGGTCAGACAAATTTAATCAAAACTGTACGAGCACTCCGGTTGCCCGCTCGAACTATTTGACAACTCAATTATCTCATAATACCAGTAAATCACCAATTTATGTGCCTAAAATCATGACCTTTTTAAGCTTCAAACGTAGATATCGATCAAGTTAAATTTTAAATCCAAATCAATTTACTTTATAAGTCAAATGTAATCGAATTTGCAATAAAATCAACCGAATTATCATACTTGGACAAATTCAAACTCAATCTCGACATGATTAAATATTGAGATTTTACTTAACATGTGAAATTTATGATTAAATATAAATGCATAAGTTAGTTTTTTGAAAAAGAAAAGTTTATTAGTCCACATGTAGTTTGAGTTTCTAGTAAAGATATATATCAAATTATGATGAATACGAAAATTTAGTGATAATCGTCGAATAAACAAATCCAGTATAAAAATTAAATAGTGGACAAATGACTTTAACAAAAGTTTTATCCAATATTAGAAAGTATGTTCTTTTTTTTTAAAAAAAAAAAAAAGAAAAAGAAAATCAGAGAAGATACACAGGAGGAGGTAGCATAAGTCAAGACGGGTTTAGATTTACGGAAATATTTGGACACGAATCTCAAAAAGTACAAAAAAATACGTGCCTACGGGCTGTGATAAAAAAAAAAAAAATACAAAAAATACGAAAACATATGTGTTGAGGTTGATACATAGTTTTTCTTTTAGAAAACTGAGGTTGATACATAGTTAATACTTTATAGGTCGAAATAAACAATATCTTTTATAATGTCGGCAAAATTAAGCAAGAATAGAGACAAGTTCGGACAACTAGGCGACACGTGACATGAGACCAGACCAGATACGCTGAACCCCAACATTTCCATACTGCGCCAGACTTCAATTCGGCCAGTGTCCACTGTCCAGTTGAGTATATCATATGTCACAACAATTATTATCACATTATGTCGTAGTATCATATCATGTATTACAGCATTACATTACATGACTTGTCGGTCAGATCAGATGATAAAAATATACCCAGAGAGGCAGAAACAGAGACAGAAGCAGAGCATCCTCTGTTCCTGTAGTGTTGTAGTAGTAAGTAGTACCCGTACACACGTACGGGTGTGCTGGTTTTCGCCTCCTTCTCTCATCCTCCCGCTGTTCTGTTGTGTAGTGTACGGCACTACGCCTCTGACCTCCTACCAGCTACATGGGACACTTTATACCATGCACGTGTGCACTCTCCCCCACCTTATGATGATCCTCTGTGGCTATATTGTGTGTTGATATCTACTGTGATTACTGTGTTGATGCTCTGATAATTGACGATATAATTATTGGGGGTGTTTAAATGGGTGCTAAATAGTTGTTAATTTGGATTAGTGACTGTTCTAAAGTTTGGATTTGTCTGTTAAACGCAGAGTAACAGTCAGAATAGCATTGTTGTATTAGTTGTTAACCGAACTAAGTTTCTGCCTTTTATCTTAAACAGAACTAAGTTTTGAACAGGATACAGCCGAACAGGCGGGGATATTTGGAAGTGGTGTGAAATAAGAAGAGGAACAAGGCTTGTCTTGTTCTAGTTTCATTTTTTCAACGGAACAAGAACAAGATTCATTTTGTTCTTATTCCCTTGTTCTAAAGTGTACCAAACAAAATTTTCCTTGTTCTTATTCCCGTTGTTCTTATTCTACCTACTTCGTAATATATAGTAGCGTTTTGACTAGAGTGAACTAGGATATAGAGGAAGAAGGGAAATAAAAGTTTTCTTTTAGTTTATTCTAATTGGTTAGAGAGAGCAAGTAAATAGACTTAGAATATGAGGATAGTAATATACTTCCAACTTTTTCAAGTCTTTTATTATAGAAAATAGTTCATATTGCAATCAGTTAAAAAATAGAAAGGGATTTGTGAGGAAAATAGTTAAATTTCATTATATTTTTTTATTATGCCATTATTATACAAGTATTTTTTCCCCTTTTTACAATTTAATTCCATTATATATGAACTCACTCATTTTCAAAAGAAAAGGAAATTTTACTAGAAAATATACATAGGAAAAAAAAATGCTCAATTCCCTGCATCGATGCCCTTGATAAGTAAAACATATGCTAAATTAAAAGCAAAGAACACAAAATATAAAAATAAGAGGGAAAGAATTGGCTCTAAATATGTGAAAATTATGAATTTGAGAAATAAAATACTTACGAGAAGGTGGTGACCAAGTGATGAAGAAAAATGGCAGCCTCAAGTCTTGCAAGATCCAGTCCGGGACAAAGTCTTTGGCCGCCTCCAAATGGCATGAACGTGCTTGTGCTAGTCTCCCTCTCCTGTTAATCATAATACAAGATTAATAAGATAACAAAAGTAGCATAGTATAGTACTTTAACTTATAAATGATAATGGCATTGATGATAGTCAGGCGTAGTACAGGTATATAGTATTACTACTATTATAAATGATAATGTCCATGAGGATAGTAATAGTACTGGTCACATTGTCAGGACAAAGTTACAGCCAATAATTATATAAAAGAACAAAGCGCAAGATCCTTTTTTTTTATTGTCTAAAGAGCAATACGGAAATGACACAAGGATGCATAGTCATTTTTCACATTTTTGTCCCTTGAGGTGATAAAGTTCATTGTCCCAAAAATTTATTAGTTTGTACAATTTAGTACTCTGTCATCAATGATCACTCAAATATTAGAAAGAGGAAAAGAAAAAAATTCTGTGAAATAGTTCATTGGTTGAGTTCAGCAGCTTTATTCTGTTCCATTGATATTTTTTTTAAGTTACGAATCTAAATATCTTTTGACATCCTGATTAAATTTAACAAATTTACTTGGGCATATTACTCTGATTCTAAAATAAGTATACAACTCCTATCAGTAAAACAGAGCATTATTATTATTATTATTATTATTATTATTATTATTTTTGTTTAATACTACCGGAGTATCAGCTAGTCAGAATGCAACGCCATTCAAATAAATCTTCCAATAAATCCTACATCATTTTCATAAATTTTAATACTAATTATGATTAGGACAGAGAATTGATCACTTAAATATGACATTTACCTTCCATCTCCACGGATTGAACTTGTATGGATCGTCATAGATTTCATTGTCAAGATGAATTGATCGAAAGTACACAAACATGCACCAGCCTTTCGGGATAAGGTGGCCCTTGATCTCAACATCCCTCACCGCCTTTCGCATTATCCCGGTAATGATGTTCCCAAGACGCAACGTCTCCGTAATTACATGTTGTGTGAATGTCAATGACATGTAGTCTGTCCACTCCAGAGGTTGACCACTTTTTGCCTTTAGCTGCTTCAGCTGCATGTTTTCTTCCTGAAAATTGTGAAAATGTGTAGATTTTATTTAGTTCAAATATTTCATTAGTACAACATCAGGTGAAAAAAATTACTCCAAGGAATGTTCATTTGGTCAAATTGTTTCGAAACTGGATGGATTGGTTCTTCTGTTTGACAAAGAGAATTTATACATAACTTTTATCTCCATTGCAATTGAATAAACAGAAATTAGTCCTTTAAACCAAATCAACATTTTAAGTTCAATTCATAAAAAATAATGACTATTTCATGTGCAATCTGATAAGAGTGCAATATTACTCTTAGTTCTGGAAATGTTCAATTTGTTTGCTTGTTATTATTGAAATCTAATTAAAACAAAAGAAACCAAGCTATCAGAAAATTTCAATCAGCTACAGAAAGTTTTGATAACCATAAAAATGTTTATCTAGTTAAAACTAAAAAAAAAAAAATTTGAACAAGTTGAACACCCCTTACCAGAGAGAAAGAAAAGGGCAGTCTGAATTGTGTCAAATCGTTATAAGAAAAAAGTAAGATAAGATAAGTGTCAAGTAGTGTGTTTTCAAATTGTCAAGTGGAATTATGGGCAACAAGACTAGCAATTGACAAGGGATTTAAATAACATTATCTCAAATCAAATCTACAACAGCCCAGTTTATAATGTGATTCATTTAATGCTGCCACCGAGGAAAGGTATGGGCCACTTATTGGCATGATCATTTTTCCTCTCAATATTTTCTTATAATACGTGTCTCTCTCCTATACACTATTTCAATCTCTTGCGGGTCACTTTAGAATATTATTAGGATTAATAATTGAACAAAGATATAAGGATGCAAATTACCATTGATTATATAACATTACCTCTAGTTGCTTAAGTGCTAGGGGGCACTCAGACAGATATTTTGTGGCTAAGGTGACTAGTACTGGTACCGAGTCCTCAGCTGGTATCATTAGATCAATCATGTTATCAGATATCAGATCATCTGTTAATTCATCATCACTGTATTCCAGCAACACATCAATTGCATCCCGTGGATCGCAAGAACCTTTGCTAACATTTCTTCTCTTTTCTTCTATTATCTTTTGTATCACAGATGCCATCTTTTTCTTTGCCTATAGAAAAATCAATGCATCAATACATGAAACAATAGTTGGTATCAGATTAAGTAATGTAAGAAGAATATATCATAAGTCATAACTAAGATCAGTAGAGGGATAATAACACCTGTGCTTACCTTTAAAGATCTATACAACCTGCTTCCTGGTAGCTTAATCGGTAATGACATTAGTCCCGCAATAAATTCATGAAATTGTGCTTTCAAGAATTGCATTTTTTCACCTGGTTCTAGTCCGATTAGCCCCCTTACCAGAATCTGGAATATAATCTGCATAGTTGAACTTCAATAAGGGTATGTACAAATCAAAATTTCCAATAAACGTTCGTTTGATGCTCAACTTTCATTTTCTTATTCCTATGCATTTTTTAATACATCTTATCCATATATATTATTTATAATTTGCCTTTTGACATAAAATATTGATGCTTATGAATAAATTAAGAAATGTAAGAGAGTAGCAATCAAAATGCTTAGTCTTAACAAAAATGTTGATTACATGAATCATTCTCATAGTATATTAAATTACGAACTTAATTTAGACCTTATCAATATATTCTTAAATTTTAAAGTTATATTTATTACAGTATACATAGTGCTTGCTAGAAGACAGAATGTGAAAATCAATCTTTCATAGATGGGATCAAGCAATTCGGATGTTTATTTAATGAAAGTTCCCCTGGTAAACAAAAATTCCAAATTTCCAAAACATACAATAAATGATCTTAAATTATGCATTTGTGGGGAGAATAGATGATCTTAGGGAATGGTATCTAGCCCCACAAAAAAAATAAATGAATGGAAGGGAAAACAATGGGGTAGGCAAAAGCAGTGCCCCAAGCCAAGCTCATTAAACCCAACCACTGTATCTCTACATCCTACACCACCCCCCTTCAATTTATTAGCTACCCCTAGACCTACCCTGTGCTGACACGAGTGCACGCACGTGTGCAAGCTCCTTGATCTCTGTGCCAATTGCAATTCCTCTCTCTCTCTTTGGAATCATCATAAAACCAAAAGTAGCTGCTCTGTCTTTTCCCACGTACTCTCTTCTACTTTCGTCTACTGCATTGCGCATGGAGTACATGCATCCATACATTGTTCTTGTTCTTAAATCAATATTTTTAAGACGACCCAATGTATGTCTCATAATAAATATTCCTATGCAAGGAATGGAACCTATGTAGTAGCAATTGACCATATACAAATTTTATTAGACACAAATAGTAACTATATATATGGCACTGAAACACCCGAACAGACAGAGACCTCATTAAAAAGTTTCCTTCACAAAAGTATTAACAGCAGGAGATAGTAATAGCAGTAACAATAGTAATAAATCTAAGATGATAATGATATGATCGATAAAGTATCAATTATAGCACTAATATAATTACATATTAATTTTCACAGGTTGCACCTCTCTTTCTCGTTTGCCAAAAGAAAATCAAAAGAGCAAATAATTCTCTCTTTCATAGTGAAAAATGAAATAAATAGAGAAAATCAATTACTAACCGATTTAGCCTCCTTTTGGATGAACACTAGTTCCCCATCTTTCCAACTATTCATGGAAGTCTCCACATAACTCTGCATGTCTCTGGTGATCTGAGCCTTGAGCTGTGCAGACTTGAAAAATGACCCGACGAGGCCGTGCACGCGCCTCTGCAAGCTCCCGTTGATCAACAAAATTGACGACTTTCCCATGAGCTCAGTGAGCGATTTCGGGTACCACGGGACGAACACTCTTGCATCACTCTGCAACACCACTCGGCTTACCTCAGCATCTGTTGAGACGATCGCAGGGCCACCAAATAGGTGCGACTTAAATACCTTGCCGTACCTGAGAAAATACAACTGATGCCCAGACTCAGTATATATAGGTAGGAGGATGTACCAACAAGAAATTGAAATAGACACATGGTATAGAACTATAGAGTATAGACTACCTATAATCATGAAGTTGAGAATAAATTGTAAGATGTAATAAACTAGAGGCTAGAGGAAATTAAACAGAATGTATGAATGTATATGAAATATTCAGTTATGCACATGAACCTTTTTTAAAAAGAAACAAGTACAAGTACATACATAATTTTATTTTAAGAATTCGACTAGGTACGCATTAAAAGATTGTGTTTAGATTACCAAACACAAAAATACCATATTAGTAACTCATGAGACAATTCATAAGAGAGATAGAGAGAGAGAGAGAGACTGACAAGAGGCAGCGCTTCTCCATGAAGCTCTCGGGACGTGCCGAATAAGCGCAAGAGATGAAATCGAGGGTCTCACCAATGACTGGCCACCCGAGGGACCCACTTGGCAGTTTGGCCTTGATTCCACCTCTT
Source organism: Rhynchospora tenuis (assembly GCA_027725995.1). Taxonomy (NCBI): domain Eukaryota; kingdom Viridiplantae; phylum Streptophyta; class Magnoliopsida; order Poales; family Cyperaceae; genus Rhynchospora; species Rhynchospora tenuis. Next base: position 80,276,977 of record CM050888.1, read on the forward strand.
CCCCTTCTCTCTGTTTTCCATCTTCTATAACAAAGTACTAACGAACTTATGACCATCATGATGATCATGACAACTACATTGATAAACCACGTTGTTCTCTGGAACCAAAATTCCTCCATGTTTCTTTAGAGTGAGAGAGAGAGAGAGAGAAGAAAAAGAGAGAGAGTTGGGTTCGAGAAGGCAAAGTACAAGGTCCATTTGAAAGGGGGAGGTGGTGGGGGTGGGCCCACAATTAAATTGGATACTTTTCCTTTCCAATTTCCAATAAAAGAAACAAAAACAGAGAAAATTCTCTTTTTAAGATCGGACGGATGAAATTGAGTTTCAATTTATGTTTGTGAGAGGATCAAGAAAAAGACTACCTTGTACTGTGGCAGGAATTGTGTTGGAGTGGCTGCTGCTAAGTTCGGATGCTTCTAACATAGTTTACTTTGATAGAAGGGATGTTTTTAATCATAGCCGTTGATTTTCCAATAATGGGTGTGATGCAGAGTATGCCAGTGGTTGCATCTCTGTTTCCTAAGAAATTGAATACAACAATGCCAGTACTGTCCTAGTTACAGTACTAAAACACAACAAGGCCAGGTACTTCGAACATCCATGACTAGTACAATTTTTATTGAGAAGAATTCATAAACATGCCTGGTTGTGGTACTAAAATAGTTGGCGCTCTGGATTCAGAACCAATGTATACCTCTTAGGAATTTCAGAGATTCATATTTTGTTACTGTCTGAAAATATTCCAGTACGAATTCAATGAAAGAGAACAGTATAAATATTTCAGTGTTGTAAGACATATCTATTTCCTCTCAGATATTTGACTATAGTAAATAGCATTATAACAACTTCAAAACTAAGACAATGTACTTTTAATTGGAAGAGTTTTGAAATCTAGCTGAAAAAAAATTCTTTGTGAATATTTAATGTCAGAAAGATGGAAATCTTGATCTCCATTCTTTCTTTAAAAAAATAAAAATTCAAACTAACTAGCATCCTGGAAAGGGGTACATTCATTGCTCGCGTGATTCAAATCTATGATTTTCAATTAGAGACAGATAAGATGGCATAAGAAGATGCAACTATTTTCATTCGGTCTAAATGCAAGTTCATGAACCATTTTTTTTAAATTACAAGGAATAATTAGTTTATTATCTTAAATATACAAAAATCTCTATCACGCAAATGAAGATTGTAAGACCAATTGCCAATTTGTATGCGGACCCAAATCTTCTTTTTTTTCACAAAAGTCTGTTGCCTAGCAAATGAACACACACAAAGTGCCTTTCATGTGAAAAATAAGTTCTGAGCCTGTTATGTAATGTTGACATGCGAACGCACCAAAGATCTTTGGATTTCAGCTGACTTGCTGTACCAAAATCTCGAGGAGTCAAAGTTGCAAACCCAATATTTTGTTGCGTCTCGGTACAAGTCTCTTCTTACTTTGCGTCTCTGTCCTAGGTATTTTAAAAAAGTGCCAACTCCAAAGCGCATCTCTTATCCTCGTGCGCACACGTGGGGCACTGGATTAAGTATTCTAATCCAGAGTATTAAACACCTTACCTAATGACCAAAACTAAAAAATAAGCACCTTACAACGCCATTTTAAATTATTTACTGCTGTGCAGAGGAATGCTGAATACAAATACAAATCCTGTGTAGTGTTTGGTCTTTTACTTGTTCTGTTTTCTTTTCGTCCGTTTCATGAAGGATGGTCAATAACAGAAGCCGCGTGGGTCCCATTTGTCAGTAAGTTAGGTACTGACTTCACTCGGAGAAAGTTGCACAGACAATCAGGCCTCCTCAAAAGATTCTTTTCTTATTTATTTATTTATTTATTTATTATTATTATTATTTTATTTTATTTTTTTTTATTTTTTTTTTTAAGAAAATGGTTGTCTACGACAAATGGTCAAATACACATTTCTTCTTCTGGATAGCCTTTATGTAATATTTATCTAAACAAAAAATACACATTTCTTCTTATCTTCTTACGATTCGGTATAATGAATAAAATATCAGCTCAATTGAAAGATGAAAATTGCACATAATGGTAAACAATTATTAAGAAATTAGTTTAATGATAAGATAAAAATAAGCATATAAGATGTGATAGTTAACACAAAAAAAAAGAGATGGAATCATCATCACAAAATATTGACCATAAAAGTTGCTTAACAAAAATTTGTACATTATCAATAAGAGATCATGTGAAACTTTTTTCATTTATACAAGGATTTTTTTCCCCCTTTTTGAGACTCGCAATCAAATGAAGTAAAACGGTCCCTTAATTCAAAATTAAATAAAATCTCTGGCTAAACCCCTTTGAATATCCATGCCTAACACTCTTCAAACCATCGCTATAAATTTTGTTGCGAACATTTTTTTTTGTAAAAAAAAGGTTGTTGATATATAACTTGATATTGATTCATCAATTATTTTCGATATTCTATATTTCTAATTGGCAATAACAATTAAAGGAAAATAAAAGCAGCAAAAAAGGGTCAATATTAAAACACACCGCCTTCCTTTACCATATCAAATTAGAGGATCGACCAATGCAACTATAAAGGAACAAGCCATCCTTGTTCTAGTATAAACTTTTATTATAGTGGCCCTTAATCCACTTTATTCCCCCCCCCCCCCCCCCCCCCCCCCACCCCCACTAATAAAAAACTAAAATCACATGTGGTTGCTGTTTTTTATTGCAATCCTTTTAACTTTGAATTCTTATATATATTGAAAATAAAGAAATTATTGGTGAGTCAAAATTCAATAATTAGTCATAATAGGTCAAGGATTGCATAGAGACGCTATAATAAAGTGTTCAGAATTAATTATGGGCTAAGGTTACAATTTTCTTTTAGCAAAGGCAGATTCTTAGCACCACAATAAAATAATGATATAGACAAAGAAAATTCTCACCTTTTAGCTCCGAATTATATGCAACTGACAACACACACAAAAAAATAAAAACGATTCTTAGCCTCTAACTTCTGTGGAAAAAGGTTTGATGCACAACAAATGCGAGTCGGAAAGTGGAATTCGTTTCTAATTTTTCTACGTAATTTTTTTCCTTTGCATAAATAACTCGCATTAAAACTATCAATTTTCAACCTTAGTGTTAGATAGTGAAAGGGATAGTTTAAGACTAAAGCTTATCATAAACAAATTAAAAAGAAAAGTGTGGAAACTAGTTGGTTTGAAATTTTGTGGAACAAGAACAATAACAGCCAGTTTAGCTAGCTAGTTCTTGTTTCCAAAAATCTCAGAATTAGAACAAGCCTAAGAACTAGTTGTTCTCGAGTCGAGTTATGATCGAGTTAGTATCAATTCGAAATCAAGTCGCTACATTTCGAGTTAACTCGCGAGTTGATCGTGACACACTTTCGAGTTCACTTGACTTACTCGAAATCAACTCGTGACAACTCGAGTTAACTCGTGACTCGACATTTCTACTCGAAATTAGATTTAGCTATTATGCAAAACTAATATATTACTGTGTAGTACACTAGTATAGTGCTTATTATTCATCATAAAAGACACAAAAGTTAAACTTAGCTTGAGATATTACTGTATAGTATACTGGTATATAAGTGAAAATGTTTGGAAGTAATTTTTGGACCGCTACACTTTGATGTATTTGAATCGGGATTATTTTTTGGACTGTACTGATTACTCGAGTTAGTGTCGATCGAGTTGTACCCAACTCTAAATCGTCTCGTTTCATTTTAAGTTGCTCCTAACTCGAGTTGTAGCAACTCGATTTTTATTAAATCGAGTTATATCTGAATTTTTTTCGAGACGAGTTCGAGTAATTCATGAGTTACGATTTTTTTGCCCACCCCTAGTTCAGCTTGCTTAATTGGCTAACCTACGGGTCCATTTTCAAGAAAAAAAAAAAAAGCTTGCTTAATTGGCTGATGTTTGGTTCGCGCGAATTAGCGCTTTTCACGAATAACTAGTTCGGTGGCCCTTTCAAACACTGAAACACACCTGAAGGTAAATGACGTTCAATTCTCACTGGTATTGAAAAGGGATAAACTTTTTATTAATTTAATTTGTACCTCTCTAAATAAATGACTTCAATTAAAAAAGGAATAATTCTAAAAGAAATATGAAAAAGTGCGAATACCTATAATTCTACCTATGTATATGAACTTAATCATTTACAATAAACTAGTGACTCCACTTTAAATTTGTAATTTTGTAAAACCTACAAAAGCAAATTAAATACAATTAATTGTGTGCATAAATTACATATAAGAAAAAAAGGAAAATTTTTAATATCAACAAATTATTGTCTACAAAGTATGTACACTTCGACATAAATTGCAATAAGCCGAACACGTGATCTAATACAAGTGATAATTGAATCCGTCGCTTAATACGAGTGATAATTGAAACCTGCTAGTTGTCTAAAATAATTAGGTTGTTTTAAGATGTTTTTGAATTCAATTTCTAACACGAATAATCGTAATGGAAACAGTAAAAAATAAAATAAAATAGTAAGCCTAACTGAAACAAATCAAAATTTGTGAATTTTTCACAGGCGATCAAATCATTCTGAGAGTCCACAAAAGAATAAAGCCTAACTGAAGAATCTCGTAATGTAAAGAAAAAAAATTATAGTGAGCCTAAGTGAAACAAATTAAAATTTGTGAATTTTTTTCGGGTGATCAAATCATTCTTAGAGTTATCTAGAAAAAGAATAAAAGCAACTACTAAATAGCCTCTGTCTAGTGTATCCACACAAAAAAAAAAAAAGAATAAAAGCAACTGCTTGAGTGGTAATAGCACTTTTTATGTAAGTACAAAGTACATCAATGTCAACAAATAACTGTCTATAAGGAATTGAAGTTTAATTAATAAGTTCTTAGAGACAATTCAAACTAGATGTACTGACTAATTTATTTAAAGGAACAAAATTAATAACCTCACTGGAAAAATGGTTCTTAATTGATCAAAACATAATTACATCACTATCTAACCTTTCCAAATTTCTACAAACATCAACCGGCACCAATTCAGAATTAAATCGCCTGTTGAAGGGAAGACAGTGAAGTTATTAATTTTTTTTCCATCCTAGTATAATGTTTTTTCTCCTATAATTCCTAAACTCGTGTAAACTTTCAACGTCATTTAGTTATTGAAAGATTGTGTAACAGAAACAGTACACGGTTTTGGTGGGAAAACGACCGTTCGATGTGACAATGTTATTCCAATTATACCCTTCTTTTTTTTTTAATAATTAACAGCTTATTTGACGCCTCGCTGTCTTCTCATATCTTCCATGGCATTAACGTTTATACAATATTTTGAGGGATTAATTTAATTTATATCACGATAAAAAATTTTAATTTTAAATATGTGATTCCAAAATTGTTAATTTGACATATGCTACCATAAAACTGCACCAACTAGTTTTATGGCACTAAAGTGGTATTTGGCGCTTCAAATTTCAAACAGTTTCTTAAATATCCTCTAATTTATATTATAATATTGTAGTGGCAAAAAAGTAATTTTTAATTATCCCATGACATAAATTATTTTTTTATTATTTTCTACTGACATATCTTAAATACTCATTTAAAAACGACATTATCTTAAATTTCAAACTTCAGCATTGCATAAAACAAAATGTCTCTATTTTAAAAATCGAATCATACATAAAACTGATGAAGGTACCGGTTTTATGTTTCAATCGTTTCTATCAGCCGAACCAGTGGAAAAATCGGATTAATATTGATATGACCAATTCTGATCCGGTTAGAAGATTAAATATTTTATTTAATACTATTTGAAATAAAAAAAGTTGAACTAGTATACCGATGATGGAATTCTCTCCATGTCCAAAAATCCAAGTTCGAATATTGCTACTTCATTGATTTTTTTTTAAATGACTTTTTGGTAAGCATAAAAACAAGAAAATCCAAACCAGTTTAAATCATACCGGACCATTTACAGTCTGGTAACTCGTTTTCGGTCAAATCGGCCGGTCCAATTCTATTCTAAAACATTACTCTATATTAGACTTATCAATTATGTAATTAAGAATACATGATCGGCTACGGCTTGCTTTCGATCAAATAATTACAGTGGCGGTCGCCTTTATTATATTTTAAAAGAAAGCTCCCACCGCACTCTGAAATAGATTACTGATAGCGATAATCACGCAAAATTGCTATTGGGGACCAATTGTGGTATACGTTTCGTTTATTATCTTTTGATCTTTTCTTTTTTCAGTTACATGATGTGATGCACACTGGCTAATAATAGCGTTTAGTGACTTGAATTTACACGATATTTTCAATTTGGCAAAAGGTAGCGTGATATCATGATCAACGAAAAAGCAAAGGTAATTAATATACCTACATACATAAGAAAACAAAAGATGATGGCATATTGTTTCACTCCTAAGTAGAATAATATTTCCCACTGAACAAAAAAAGATAGTTCTACTTATTTAAGATATAATGTCATGCTAATAAATAATAACCTTCTAGTAGTACTAGAATTGAAAAAAAAAATGGTACTAGAATTTACTTAAAAAGTTAAAGCCGATTTTTTTTGTCATAAAAGCGGGCAATACAACTATTAAATTATATAAATATCGTATTTGCCAAAATATGTCGTTAATATTTATACTACATAAAGAGGATTAATCCTTAATTTTTTTTTACCACATGACATTATTTTTATTTCCCTCTGTTCAATATCCCTTTATCCACTTTTATCTTAGTCTGATGATTCATAGCCATGTTTTTCCTCTGTTCTCACTAAAAAAAAAATGGATATATATTTACAACATAAATCCCCTCTGTTCTCACTAAGATACACATACAATGTAAGTTTTAAAACAGTATAACTCTTTTGATTTTATTTTCATGAATAATTATTTATGTTGTTATAATAATAATAATAATAATCATATAGCGTTTCAATGTATCAAAAAGGATACGTATTTTTGCTCAAAATTTGTTACATATCATTTAAGTAGAGCCTTATTTTTTAAAAAAATGAAAACTTTTTCCAATAGAGCATTTGTTTCTGAGACGAAATTTGAAGTACATTCCTAATGACACTAAAATAATTCAGTGCTACAAAGAAATTAACTTAATTCGTTACAAAGGTTGTCAAAAGTTTAGACATCAGTCTCTTTTTTACTTCCAAATTTAAATTAATTTCTCTGCTGTAAATTTGCTTGCTTGCACACCATTCCCTTTCTTTCACTTGCATCCTCTTTTTTATTTTATTTTAAATCATAATAGATAATTTGTCTACTTAAAAAGAAAAATAAGTTCCAAGATTATAGGTTCCAACCGACAACGCAGTCCATTTAGCTACTTCTATTGGCGCCACATCAGACCAAACTCGTGGTAGATTCTCTCTTAAGGATTAAAGCTTATCATCCCATATGCGTTGATATTAAATTATTAATTTCTTTAATGACAAATCGCAATGATTTGATCTTCTACCAGCAAGGCCGCATGGATCCATAATTAGATTGGTTCATGCCAAGATAATGCAGTGAATTTTTTAATTTGTTGAAGGCAGATGGGACTTTAAATGTCTTTTTTTAGGCACTGATCTAGGAAGTGATTAGTTGGTGATTAAGCTAGGAAGCCCTTAATGGAATACCTTATTATGGGTATCAAAGATTTGGTCCACTGGGATGTGGTTTCAATGATTAAGTCATAACTAATTAACAAATCAAATCAAGATTTTTTTATGGTTGTTATTTGTACAACACTAGATGTTCAACTTGCATTAGGTGCTAAATATGCCAAACGGTTCTTAATTGCTACTACGAAGATTTCTGGAGTGGAGATAAAAATGTAAAATGCTTATCAAATTTCATGCAATGATTTGTCTAGTATTTAAAATTCATTGTATTGAAAGCGTTATTATTTGACATGTGACACATGTCCAAAGCAAAGACTCTGTGCGTACGTTGCCAGCATGCATTGAGATAATCTTAATTGATTTCTGATAATTAAATAATAATAAAGTGTACTTTTTGGTGATAAACTGATAATATAGCGTACTTGTCTAATTCATTTATCGCGTCATAAAAGTTAAACCAGTGGATGCCCTCTTTGCATGGACACCACATTATCTGTTTCTTGACAGGATTCAAGCAAGGAATGCTGTTCATGCAACTATTAAAAGCCAAGGATAGCACATATAAGTGTCTATTCATACGGATCAACGGATGCATGTATTCATTTATTCAACTAACGTATACTATATAAAGTACAAGATTATAAAATAAGGGGTGAAAATGTTAAGAGACAGACCATCATGGATCTAAGCTCTCTGTTGTTTTCAAAGCACACCTACTTCCTTCTGCATGGAAGATTAAAGATGGACAGTGTATTGTTGAAATAAGTATTTGTTTAATTAAGTAATGGATTTAACTTTTAAAAAATTATTTCCTAAGTTTCTGCAGTTCTTTTATTTATTTATTTTAATTTTGCACGGAACAAAAAAAAAAATCAAATATTGAGGGATTTCAGATCATATATATTCAATTGATTCCTTTTTTTTCAATTAACATTGCCTGAGTAGTTGATTTTTATTTTTTTGGTCTAGGTTACTTCAATTTGAAATTCTATTCAAAAAATAAAATTTTTTTTCCAAATTTAAATATATTTATAAGGAATATTCAAATCGAATTTTGAAATCAAACATAACAAGCGTTATTTTAAAACTTCAAGCTTTTAAGCAACCAGCTTTCATTTCTTTCCTTCATTTCATTTATTAATAGTTTTTATGTTGAGGAAAATGAATTTTGTCTATTAGTACCATAGGATCATATTGCACCTAAGTACCATCTCTGCACTGTGTCAGATCTTTATTGTAAAATGTCAATACTCTGTATAATTAAACTGGCATATTTCAGTTGAACAATCCAAATCTTGTATACGCCATTCAATGCTTTTAAATACAGTTTGTAAGAGAGTCCAACAATTCTATATGTTTGGGGAAAAAAAAAGATATCTGAAGCATAATAAAAAAATTGGAGAGTCTTTTTTTTATTATTATTTGAAGAGATGCTTAATGTTAATTCCTTATAGAAAACGAATCAAATCCTAACTATTTTAGTTAAATTATATGGCCCTGACTCTTATTCAACAGGTCTACTATGTAGCCATGAAAAGAAGAGGGAAAAAGGTTATCCTTTCTCTAAAATACCAAACAAAGAAACCAGATAGAGTAGATAATAATCTAATTATTTTGTCCCATGATAGTCAGTTTGACCATAAATTTCACAATCCGTGCCCTTCAAATCTGTTAAATATCAATTAGAGAGATAGAAAGAAGGCGCGCCTTAACAGTGGCTATCCCTTTCCAATGCAAAATTCGGCAATTTTGGAGCTACACGGCTAAATTCTAAGTAAACATTTATCTACCTAAAGAAGAAGAGAAAAAAAATAATAATAAGGAAGGTGGAAGGAAGTTGCTTGTTGGTGATGTATCAAATCCAATGGAGAATATTTATTGCAGTCCATCAAGGAAAAGGAAAAGAATATTATTTGATGATATTCATGCTTGAGTTACATAAAATTAGGACCATGATCTCATCCACCTTTTTTATGCGTTCAATCCAAAAACACTGTAAAGTTTAGTTAAACTTATGAATTAACGCTGGTTTTGATTTAATTTTATTTGTCGTGTATATCTATTCCAACAAATAAAGATGAGTCATTAAATACTTACGAATTAACGCTGGTTTTGATTTAATTTTATTTGTCATGTATATCTATTCCAACAAATAAAGATGAGTCATCAAATATATACGCAGGGATTGTTTGTAGGGTTGAGAAATAAATTACTGACTATACTGGAAGTTTGAATTAGCAATCCAAACACAAAATTGCGATGTTTCTTGTTAATCTGTTTAAAAATCAGAATAGTACTGTTGTTGTAATTTTAATAGTTCATTTAAACGCACCACTATATGATCTTTAACTAAAAAGTGATTTTATCACCTAAAAGGCTAAAAAAATTTCAACTCCGCCTCATCCGTTAATAAAAAGCACACTACATCATCTCAAAATGAAAATATCAATCTCATTTTGTCTTAAATATAAACGCGATTCATACTTGATAGAAACAATTAAAGCAGATAATCACGCTCTTATTACTTATTAGTGGCGAATTTGGGACCAAATTTGCCCTGACAACAACAGTTAGTAGCTCTTAAAAAAAGGCATTAAACTTTAAATATTGTCTTAAGTATTTATATGAACTAATTAACCTTCGGTCAAAATCATACAGCTTCCCGCTTTTATTTCACCATGATCCTCTTCACTATTTATTGTTCTATGATGCCAAAGTATGGAGCAGTTGAGATCTTGTGCATACCAAATACCAACACCCAAAACTAAAGCTGACAAAAAGAGACTATTAAATTAAAAAATGTATATATACAGTCTGAAAAAATACTGTTGCGTGCTTGTCTAAACATGACAAAATATTTCAACTCATCTGATATGGTTGGAATGTAGCTTATAAAGATCTCTACAGTTCCTGTTTTGTTCTGTATTTTCAAGTCCATGTGGTCACACTATACTTGTACTGCTACCTAACGCATACATCTCTCCTCTCATTGTCTCTTTTTGTTTTGCTTCATTCAAAATATTGAAAATGACAAAACAATCGGCACTTATAATTCTCTCTGTCGGCACATAAATTGCGTTGCTTTGTATTTATATATTGGGTATGGTCTCTTTCTTTTGATGGAGAAGGATATAATCGGGCATATTTACCTTATTTTGTTTACTTTGGTGGAAATGATATACATCTTTGCTCTGTTAAATTGGGTAATAGAATTAACTATAGAGGCTCCGAACTACCTCCATTAAAATTTCATGGAGCGGTGTACTTAAAAATACTTTAGTTCAAATTTCATAATATACATGTACCTGTTGTATGTTGTAACTTGTGATAACACTTGTGTTTTGAGGTGGGGGTTTCTTTCATTAATTATGTTATTAGTAGCAATTTAATTTATTATTATTGTTATTATATTTTTTTTGCGTTTTGAGGTGGGGGTGGGGGGGACGGGTTCATTTTGTTGTTTTCGCATCAGGTTCAAGGATTAATTTGTGCATGAAAAATATGAACCGAATGCGCCAGTTTGCCATTAGATATTTCAAGTTTCAATCACGTAACCATAAGAAGCCTCCTAGAAAAGGCTTCATCTATAATTAATGTAATTCTGTTTTGGATGAAAGCAATTTCCCTACGGGCTTCAGTTGGACCAAAGAAGGCTTTATCTTCTCTCACAAACCCATTAGTCCTACAAAGCCCACAAAAATTGAAAGCCTTCAAACTCGTCTCTAATCCACACCCAACAGGTCCAATGAAAACAGCTCTTTTTCTCTCTCTCGGTTGGTTCACTTTCTTCAACAATATTTTTCGAAAACTTTCTTCTCTTGTTGCACAGAACCTCCTCGGTTTTTTAATTGTTGCATGGCGTTCTCTACTTAAATGAAAAAAGAACATGCTTCTTTCACTTGGTACTTTACATTTCTTTTTTATCTGTTTATCCAGAACCTTGCTTAGGTTATTGGTATGTATACAAGCTTATGACTAGTTCCATCATGACTAAACAATCGGTAATACTCAATTGTTTAGTGGGTAGAAGCGCTTCTAAATTATAATTTTCCTTCGATATTTTTGTATTTGATTGTTTATAACTTCCATTAAGCCAATTAAGGAAACTTTTGGTGAAACTCAAATTGGTGGCTGAATAAAAAGTCCAATGAAGTTCAAAATGATATAAAGTTAAGGAACTATAGATTGCTATGCATGAAGGACCGTGATTTGTGTTTGGAAGTGCATGGAAAATGAACATGAAACAAACTAATTTAGACCAAGAACAAACTATTTGGACCAGATCAAACATAGAATAATTTGTTCTTGTTCTTATTCAAGGCGTATCAAACACAAAAAGTTTAAATCCCTAATACCAAACACTTGTTCCCGCATGACAGATTATTTTATGCACCAAAAACACAAAAAGAAAATGAAGACAGACTAAAGCTCTCCATGTTAATACCAGGTTTTGCACTGTACCTATTCGGTATGTTATAAAATGTATAGACCTTTTTACTCGGCAAAAAATGGCGAGAATGGAAAACTTCCTAAGCCAGAAACTGTTGAAGGTTAACCACTCCCAAATAGCATAAACTAGACTATGTTTTCTCACCTTCTTGCTTAAATATGCATCTCTAGATTCTCAGCGAACTAATAAAATTTTATTTTCAGGCTATACTTGGGAGACAGGAAAGTACAGTGCATTTGACAGAGAATATTCTTGGCATAATTTCAATTTCTCCACAAGCCATGAAAACAAAGATAAGCAATGGAGTTGATAAAATAGAAAAATTATAAGAACTCAGATCATATTCACAGATGGATACTGGTAATTAACAAATAAGAAGTTCAAATGTACTTCAAACTTAAATAAAGAAAACTACACCTCAGATTGATTCCATGCACTCAACAAAATTACAAAATTATTTATTCCCTGAACTGGCACATGGCAAGAAATTGCTGATCAAGCACTGGAGAGAAGAATGTTATCAGCAATTGATTGAGACCCGTTATTGGGTGCACCTTTTAATTTCAAGATGGAAGAAATCACATTATAAATTTGCACATTTTCAAAAGATTGCACCTTCCTCCCCTTTCCAAACTGCGGGCCATGAGCAATAAAAATAGTTCGCATCGAAAAATTCGAATTGTCATACCCATGCGCACCGCCACATTCTTTGCTGTTCGACTTCTTGAGTTCCACCTTATAACCTTCTTGTAACAACCCAATTATAGGCGGGATACGATAACTCGAAGCATAATGGAGTCGTTCTGGTAAATTCTCTTTCAAGAACATCTTCAAATAGTTACCATGTTCGATTTTGCCTGAACTCAAACCCTCATTCATTTTTGAAACAACATCAGCTGTTGAAACACCTTCCGGTGGGGTTATAGCCAAAATAGGTGTGGTCGATTGTACCCAATCTGATTTAATTTCGACCCAAGGAGACAAATCTTCAAGGTATATCAATTTTTTGTCACAGGTACCAACCATACCATGATCACCCAACAAAATAATAGTAACATCTTCAAAGACACCCCTTTGCTCTAATCCAGATATCAATCTACCAATCAAGGAATCAATGTGGGCCACGGCACTGGTAACTTCAGGATCATCAGGCCCCACCTGGTGGCCTTGGTGGTCAGGGTCCTCAAAATAAAGGGTTATAAACACCGGCATTTCATCAAACGGCAAGTCAAAATAGCTCAAAACTGTATCAACCCGTTCCTCAAATGGTACAGACCCATTATAGTGTTGACAGTACTTATCAGGACAAGTCCAGTTACCTTTATTCACCTCTGATCCAGGCCAGAAGAAAGTGGCGGCCTTTTTACCTTGGTTCGCCACGGTTTCCCACAACGGTTCGCCGAGCCACCACTTGGACTCATGACTTTGCATGGTAAAAATCTCTCCTGTTACAGGATCAGTAAACCAATTATTGATTATTCCATGGTAAGACGGGTACAACCCGGTAACAATGGAGTAGTGATTGGGGAAGGTCAGAGTGGGGAAAACGGGTATGAGACCCGTTTCAGCCTCAGTCCCATTTTGAATCAGTCGATGAATGTTGGGTGTAGAGGTCTTAAATTGGTACCCAAACCTAAACCCATCAGAAGAGATTAAGATCACCACTGGATGAGGAAGCTTGGATAAGGTGCGCGCCAATTCTTTGTTGGGTTTGGAAGGGGAGGCGAGGAGGAGAAAGGCGAAGGCGAAGGAGGTGGCGAGAGAGACGCAAGTTGTAATGAGGAGGAAGGAGAAGAGAAGGGGACGAGAGGAGGAAGGGGAGGAGGGAGAGGAATGGGGAAGAAGAGTGGTTGTTGGGTTACTTGGTTCTTCGTCGGAGGAGAGCTTGTGAAGTGGAGGTGAGGTGGGAGAGGTGGAGAGGGAAGCCATGGGAGGAGGTGGAGAAGGTCTGAGCTCTGTATCCTTCTCGACTTTTTTGTTTGTTTTTGACACTTGGTTGATCCGATCGAGCTAGTTGGACCTGGAAAAGAAAAAGGAAGAGCTTTTTTTTATTTCTCTTCGAAAAGAGAAGAGGCTTTTACTTTTTTCATTTCTTTTGTTCTCTTCTTACCGCAATGTAATTATGGGGAATATTCTGGGTATTTGAATAATTAGACGTGGGTCCATATGGCAGAGATCTCTCCAGTTATTTAAGTTATCATCTTCTGCGCTGTTTGATTTAACCATATGGGGAGATCTAAAGGTCCAACTGTGAAAATTAATAGCTAAAATAGTATAATGTATATTAGGTAAGATGACTTTGACTGACACTTTTTTCAATGCCTCGATAATCAATAAATTAATTAAAATTATTTGTGTTTTTTTTTTTTCTCAAACCAGAAATGTAGATAGAAAGGGTTGAAATTACAACATGATAAGTAAAAGAATGTTATTGGTTTGGTTAGCAGTAGTAAACAGAAAGCATAATGCAGTAAAAATTCCAAGCTGGATGATATAATAATGAAATAATGAATAGACAAAGAATGGCATAATATTACTGATGAATTAATAATAGAACTAAAATTTTTCTTTAACGATGGTTGAGTTCAAATTTTCTTAAGTTGTACCTTATTTGAATGTTTACTTCAGTGTTGACATATGAATTTTATAACCCAATTTGTTGTATACTATGATTGAGCGTGGCTCAAAATTATAATATTTTTTGTCATTGAAATACTTTAAAAAAACTTTAAAACACTTGCGATAATTGAACTCACCTCCTTAAAACACAAAAACAAATTAACACTTAAAAAATGGTCTTATGCATTGCTTGTGTTTTCTAGTATCTTAATTTGAACTCAAAGCTCATTGTTTAGACAAGCTTTTTAAGTAACTTATGAATATTGTTTCCATTAGTAAACAAAATATTGACCAAAAAGACCAAGCAATAATGAAACAATTATATATCTGCAGTATTGTTCAACTTTAAAGGATGAATTATAGTTTACTATGGAATTCGAAAAAAAAAAATAAACGAAGATGTAGCAATTTCAATATTGTAATGTAATCTAAATTGAACCTACAATAACGGTATACTGACAGTAACTGTGCCCATTAAAAAGGAAAACTCTTTAACTTTTGTATTATATTCTTGTCCAATCGAAAATAATTCAAAAAATCATAAACGTGTTTACCAAAAGAAAAAAATTCATAAAGTTTGAGAAACTATTTAAGTTTTGCACAACTTTACTATCTAATTAGTTTAAAGGAAAGGATGAAATTCATATCTCATTTTTAATGCACTAATAAAAAAAACAAAACCAATTTAAGGTGCAGTAAAGTAAAACTTGAGTAAATAATAGCATCTTCGTAGAAAAGTGAATACAACAAATTTCTCAACTTGTGATATTTTTCATTCTTGCTATTTCACTTATTAAATCATATGAGAGGACAATTTGGTGTTTAACTCAATATTTTGTTTTTTTTTTAAAGAAAAAGTTAACCAATATGTTACTGTTTCATTATATGGAACAACTTTTAATTCCAGAATATTTTTATCAAACATTAATATGTCAAAGTAATTTATAACTTAATTTTACCCTACATGTCAAACACTCGATATAAGAAAATTATCTTGTCTATTTTGAATTTTTTATGGAAAAAAGAGGGGACCACCCCATTAATCGTGGAAATGGAGTGACAAGGCATTCGGAGTAATTGCGATAAATTGCTAGTGGGGATCAGCCAGGTTTATCTTCGGATTTCGATATTTCATTGAATAGTTTTAACAAGATCTATATCGTTCATTTTAGAGAGAGCAGTTATAAGACCCGTAGATCTGAATTTGACGGATGGATTGTCTCTGTACATCCGATATACATGGAGAGGAACCAATTATGTGGGAGGACACAACGCAATGTGATTTGTTACCAGTGAGAATTAAAATCTTTTTTTTTTTATATATATATTTTCTTGTGTCTGT
Organism: Rhynchospora tenuis; assembly: GCA_027725995.1. Taxonomy (NCBI): domain Eukaryota; kingdom Viridiplantae; phylum Streptophyta; class Magnoliopsida; order Poales; family Cyperaceae; genus Rhynchospora; species Rhynchospora tenuis. The sequence continues at coordinate 80,293,011 of CM050888.1, forward strand.
ACTTTTACATATGAAGAGAAAATAATTTACACTATGTGTAACGAATTGTATTAATTATTAACTTTTAATTTTTCAAGATTAAAATTTAAAAGACATTATAATTGAAACATGAAAATTAAAGTTTAAAACATCCGCTTTATATTCTTTTTTATTATTATGACCTACATCTCAGCGAGAGTTGACCAGAATTTTTAACGAACTATTCATTGCTTATGGCTTCAGAAACATTTGTTTCAAAGTAGAAATTTGAGATAAATAAAAGTAGCATCCCCACTTCTGCAAAATTTCATGAAAGCTGTCTAAACTTTGAAAGCAAGCATCCAGAATTACTGTCTGAGCGCATGCGTTGAAGAATTTATCACCAAAACGATTGCATTGATGGGCAGAGGCAAAAAGTTTCTTAAGGTAGGTCAACGATACAATTTAATTACATATTTTACATTACAATTTTAATAAAAATTAAATTTAATAACTTTAGAAGTCCAGGTCATACTGAGAGTATTTTGTGAATATATGGGTGTAAATTTTATCTTTTTTAGAAGTTATATTTAAAAAAATGAAAAAAAAAATGGGTCAAACCGGCCATTTAGATCTCAAACTTGGGGTACTTCAACTTAAGATGTATTATTTATTATCCACCGAATCAAAAGCTAATTTTCAATTTAAGATCAATTATATCCCATATGTACACTTAAATTCGTCTTTGTTTACATTTATATCTATATGGCAAAATTTTCAATGAGAGGTCGATTTTATCCCACATGTACACTTACATTTGCGTTGTATACATTAATGATCTATAGAGACAAACACTTGAATTTCGTTTTTGATGTAATTTTCACTTAAATTCGTTCGGACAATGCATTTAGCTCTTTATTTAGAGCTTAAACCATGCATTTAGATTCAGAAGAAAAAAAAAAGATAGCATTACTTTTGAAATAATATATAATTACTATTGCGATTCTTTGTATACTAGATATGGTAGTCGCAGCTTCGCTGCGCTATGATTTTTTAGATTGAGAATAATTCAAACATATTAGCATGTGATACCTTTGCAAAAAGTTCCAACTTCTTTTGCTTTGAGAAACGAAGTAAAATTGCACTCATTACAGGAAATTCAAATGAGAAAGTAAGTTGCTATAGATGTGCTAACTATGCCTATCAGTTCATATTATTCAATTATAATCTTCATCCAAAAAAAAAATGCTTTATTCTTAAGGTCTCAAGTGCGAAAATTAAAAAAAAAAAAAAAATGTAACACCATCAAGTATTATGGTATGTGTCCCCTTTAAAATGCCAAGCTTGCCTCAACACAGCCGCATATGATGGTAGTCCAAAACACTAACAACAAAATATCCTATAACTAAAACAATGACAACTTGTATATTTGCAACTTTTGCCAAATTAGTCTAGCTTCACATCTGTCATTAATTATGGTTGGTATGTTGTTTTGACGAAGGAGGAATGCACAAAAAAAAATTAAATATTTTAGCACAACCAGTATACTACCAAACAATTATTCATAATTTGAGTGAAAATTATTCATAATTATGACCATATCTTCATCGCCTTCCAAAAGCTCCACTTGAACTCCTGCACAAACCTTGCAATTGAAATGCATGTGATGAGCATAGCATGGATACAACCAACATAAACCATCTTTCCTTCCGAAGGCCATCGTCTTAGGTATTGGGATCACTGCCCCTTCGAACTTTCTAATTTTTGAAAAACAACACAAATAAAATAAAGAAGTTCATAACCATGAAAGTAATTAATTAGTTGTATTACCTTAGTTCCAGCCAGGATAACAAATCCACCAAGCTGTGTGTCTTCATGCACAAATCTCAAAGGAACAATCGGGACAGGAGAGTAGCATCTTAGAGTCTCATGAAAAAAAAAAAATTCAAGTAAAGAAGTTGTGTTAAGTGTTCTTCTGTTACCTTTTTAGAACCACAAACCTCTTTAATTTCATTGTATAGTTGATCCTGCAAATCGAGTAAATAGAAGGGTGTGATTTTTAAATTTCAAAAAGCAACAGATGCTGCTTGAAATGCTGCTTCCAAAAGTTAGCAGGCAAAATTAAACATTAATTAATGCCTGTTGTGCATTTACAGACATGTTCTAAAATTAAATATTAAAATTTCTTCAAATCTTCTTGTACCTTTTGTTTTTCTATTGAAGTGAGCAGGCAACATTTCTCTTATCAAATAAGCAGTAACAAAGTTCATCAAATTGAACACTAACTTAGGGTAAAAAAGTACTGACAATATCATATTCTAAACCGAATCACACAAGACTTCAAAACCTTGTTAAAAAGCTACATAATAATGAGGCGTGTTCAATTTAAACCGACCAATTCCTATTGCATGCCTTAGTGAAAACTAAGGCTCTAGATGCCTACCCTTATAACCCCACTATTGCAACTATAAAATCTAATTGGTTTGGGAAGATATTTCATTTCCTTAGCTCCATTTGCTTGGTATTTGTGGGCATGTGTGATATTCTGCAAGTCAAATACAGTATAATACACGTCAAACAGTACTTATGTCGTCCTCATAGAGTTATATACAATAGAGACAAAAAAAGGTTAGTAATTTAGTTCATGCATAGACCCTAATGAGCATACACCTCCAAGGCTTGAACAACTTTTTACCTTCAAGTGTCTCCCAACCTCCGATCAACACACGATCAGGGGCACAAAGGTCCTCAATTGCGGTGCCCCTCGGCAAGGAACTCAGGGTTGGAGAGGATCTGGAATATAATGTCATTGTTGTTATGTGTAAGGACATTCTCAATTGCTTTTGCAGTCTTAATAGACACTCTCGACTTCTCTACCACAACCTCATCAGACATCATGTGGTTAACACTTCCTCAGTATGTGTCAGCAATCATGCGGGCAACACTATCTCAGTATGTCAGGTCGGTAGCCTTACCTGTCATACAATTGATAGTTATGCATGAGGATAGATCTAGAATTTTCATAGTACTGTTAAAGAAATGCTGAGCTAAATTTATCCAATATTAACAATGGCATATAAATTATAATCTGGACTTAGTATATAAGAATTGCATTATAAAAACTAAGCAAGACCTGAATAAGATGAATAATATTAAAAAATATATAAAACTTTTTAATAGAATCTCTATATGAGGTTAGACCTGAATAACATTAAATAGAGAATTTTCATAAAATGGCTCCAAGGGTTCAGTTCCAATATGGATAATTTGCATCAACCCCAATAAACATTCCCGTAATATGAGGGCCATGTTCTCATATGATGTGGCTTGCACAACTAAAGGGTAATTCAGTAAAAAGATGTCACTATTGTAAACATTAAAGTATGTATCAAGCTATTTTAATTAGTACTAACCCATTACCTTTATTAAAGTTTGTCTTAAAATAGGTAAAATACATAATATCTGAAATTTCATCTTACAGGTTGGATTCTTGATGTTTGATATTGTGCCATTAGGATATGGTTTTGTTGATTCTCTATACCAGAGGACCAATATGTACTCAGAGCTGGAATTTGCTAATTGTTTTGGTCTCATGCCTGTTAGGATTTGGTACTAATTATTTGGGTTTTCGTACTAATTATATCTTTTGATGCAAAGAGGTGCGATGAGTGCATAAGAGGTAGGCAGAGGGTTAGGCATATATGATCTGAAGAACCGAACATGGCGCATACAGGAACCTGTGCCTTGAGTGGAGACAGTACTTGTGACGGCCTAGATTGGCTCATCTACACTCAAATGGTTAAAGGCTGAGGGCCAGCCAAATTCAGTTGCCAGCAGTTCTTCGTCCTGAGTAAAGTAAGTGGTTGCTACGATATCATAACATGAGCATGTCTGATATTGTATTCTCAGTACAGGACTTATGGAGTTTCCAATCCTACTCAATTTATTTTGTGCTTAGAACTAAGAGCTGTGTAATTTTGATTTCTCCAAACTGACCTAATGAACTGAAATGCTGGCTCCAATCCTGGTTGTCGAGTGCTGTACCAGTTCACTGAGCTACTCATTATCTTTTCCTTTTTTTTTTTCTTTCTGTATTTTGGCTAAGGTATGAATTGTTCAATATTTTAGCATGAGCCATCCATTAAGTTCAAATTCTTTTTATAGTTTATCAAAATCGATCTAGCTAGATTAGTTTAACAAAAAACATTGACTTTACTTCAATTCATTTTGAAGAAGTGTTCATCATGTTTAATTTCTCAGTCTAATGGAGAAATAAAGTACACTTTTCACAAATTGTATATTTGCAATTTTTGCCAAATTAGTGACAAATAAAACAAAATATACAATTGACCATAAATAATGACAGATGTGAAGCTAGACTAATTTGGCAAAAGTTGCAAATATACAATTTGTCATTGTTTTATTTATATGGGTTTTGTATATCGTAGTCTAAGACTCGGTACCAACACATAACTTAATTATAAGCATGTGTCTGTACCAAGCAATCTAGCTACCATACCAGATCGTAGCAGCAATCATAGTTTGTAATGAAAAAAATAAGGGAAGGAAAAATAAGATGAACTTAATTACCATGCCTTGAATCTTGTGTGGAGACACCGGTACAATTAAATGTTCTCATGGAGGAGCAACAGAGGTCCAAAGGATGGGTCGTCTGCAGGGCCGACAAGGGGCAGATTTGGCGGAGAAGAAGAGGTGGGCCGCGGTTGGAAGAGGAGGAGGAGGCCGAGAGATAGCAGGAAGGGAGCGGAACGGATTGAAAGAGGAATAGAAGGCGGTGGAGAGGCGACGAAGAGGAGACAAGAAAGGCGCGTAAAGGGGAGGACTTGGGGTGCGCAAGATCGACAGAGGAGGGAGAGAGAGATGAGCTGAGTGGGGAGAGGCGCTGATAGGTCTAAAAAGAGGAGAAAAAAATTGGACGATTAGATTTCAACGTAAACTAACGAACGGCTAAGATTTCCGCATACTATAGCGGATCGAGTCTTAATTATACTATAGAATATAGAATTCGGGATTAGACAGTAATAAATAAATAAATAAAAGTTCTGTGTCTTATGAAAATTTACCAGAGTGTTATAGTTTTTTTTTTTTTTTTTTTTTTTTTTTTTTTTTTTTTTTCTCTCTATAAATCAGTTTTTAGTCTATCAACCAAAAGTTGCGAACATTAATTGAAAGTTATAGGTTCAAAGTAAATAAAAGAATTCATTGTGCATGTTCCATATTTAATAAATTTGACCCATCTTCATCTTTTTTTATTATATATCTTTTTATGATCATGATCTCATACGTATTTATATCATCACAGCATTAGGGCATGTGTATTTATAACAAGTGCGTGTCAGCAACAGGGTATTCACATGCAATGAATCTGAAGCAATGGATAGAAGTGTCACAAGCGAAATCCGTGCAAAATATTTAGTTCATTGTTTATTTGAACTTTTTTTTTGTTACTTACATTGTTTATTTGAACTAAGATACTCTTCTGTTTATATATTATAAGCACACCAAATAGTTCCTATAAGATGTCAAGAAATTTGTGCATCTTGCTTGGCTCTTAAAAAAAAAAAAAAGAACCATAAGTACATGATTGCTATTCCGGAATCCGGTATGATGCACATTTAGCTTGAATTAAGAAAACGAAAATAAAAGTTTGAAGCAACATTTAGCTTGAATTAAGAAAACGAAAATAAAATATAAGATAACATTCGTAACATGTTTGTCATTCGATATGATGTACATAAAAAAAGATAAAATTATTATACCATTTATTCAAATTTAATTTGAAGAACCAAAAATAAAAAAAATGAAGAGAAGAATGTTGCAATTTTTTTTATGTGACCTATATTATTAATTACAAACCTAGTTTATTTAATTAAATTAACTAAAAAGTGCATTATTATTTTGATAAAAAATTGAAATGTCGTCACATTCAATGTATTGATCTCAAGAATTGTCTTATAGTTTTATTAATATCTCATTTATTTCCTGCACACAAAAAAAAAACGCCTAATGAATGCCAACATTATGTCCAAGAAAAATCTTTAAAGATCGATATTTAAGCTTCCGTTAATAATATTCTTCAATTTATAAGTTTTGTACTCATCTTTTTTTAATTTATAGTTTTATACGATTTACGGATCTTAAAATTAGTGTTTATTTATATACTTCTACATCAAAGAAAACCTCTAGGGCGGTAAAGCTCAACAATATGTATGTAGCATTATGCATCTACATCTGTTTTTAATTTCATTATATAATGATACATTTGTTTAAATAATTTTTTTTAAAAATAATTTGCAATTTTATAAAAAATTTAAATATGATTTTGTTCCTGTGTATCCAAACGCAAATTAATTTCTTAAAGAAATGGGCATACTTGTTGGAGCTGGCGTGTCTCCAATAAAATTCGGAACTATAAAAATCGCCGAAGTTCTGTGATAAGGGCATAAGGCCCATGACTTTCACGTCTAGGTCCATTGTAAGTGGACAATAAAGAGCAGACACTAGCGCACGCATCTTAAAGCAAGAAACCAAGCAATCTTGTGTACGGTGTACCAATCAATTTGGGATCAAACAACACTTGAGAATATCCGACGCAACAAGCATCCTACTACTACCGCAGTTCCGCTGAGTTCAGAATTCCGTGTATTCTGTTTCAAGCCAATGTGCAGACAGTATAGAGCGGGTCGCGGAACTTAAGCTAGAAACTAAATTAGGATTGCTCTTATATTTTTTTTTGAAACATATCGAGTGTCTATCATATTACTAAGTTTCTTTATAAACTTTCTATTTTGTAGATCAAATTTTCCGCAATAATATTATGACAATTATTATCGTTTTTATTAGAAAATTCAATATGTAGTTGTCCTTTTCACAAGATACGAGAATAATGCAACATTTCAACTTTCATCATATTGGATATTACTACCTGAATGTAAAACTCATTTTAATTTTAAGCATAATTTTGTAAACAATTCTTTCTGGGACTAGTATTTAAATTATTCTTTTAAAATTCTTGATTTATTATATTATGTTATATAATTATTTATTTTGTCTCTAGTTTGTATATACTAAATACCAAGTATAATTAATGAAAATAATATCTTTTATGTTTTTATTTTACTCATAAATTTTACTTAATGTTATCTCCAACTGGCTTTGAAAATATTGACACTTTCTTTAATTTATTAACGTTCATAATGCTAGATCATGAGCTTTTAGTGCGTGCAATTGTATTCTTTGTTCAAAAAAAGGTGGAAGCGCCACCCAGTTTCATTATGTAAATGAAACGAAACAAAAACAAACATCTAATATAAATTACTACTAAGCAACCAACTCCAGTTTTCAAACTGGTACCAAACTAATTCTCTAACCCAATTCTCATAACTCCATCACACCACAAACCAGCACAAATAAATTGACGCAATTCACAATCAGCACTACGCTGACTGAATGCAACTTATTACAAAACAAAGCATAAACATAAGGTTTTTAAATCTGTAGATTCTCAAGCTGCTGCCTCTATTCCCATATTCTCCAAGCGTTATATCATCCCTTGCAGCATCAGAGGTCCTGGCATCATTTGTAGTGGCGTGCAATTGTATTATAGTCTCATCTCTTCTTTTCAACTAGCTCACTACACGAGTAACCACACCAACACTCCACACAGGAATTCAATCTCCATATTAGAATCAATTCAACTTCTTGTCCGATCCAAACTCTCCTTTGCTCTTCTCCAACCCCATCTCAGATTGATCTCTCTATCACGCTCTCGAAATTTTGTCAATCGCCATTCTCCGATCCAAACCATGACAACGTATGGCACGATCCCTATAAGCTCCTCCAATCCATCTGTTGCGACAACCTCCTCGCCTCTCGACTACATCCACCGTGCCAAGGCGCGCGGCGCCTCCGCTCTCGCCACGCGCCGTCCATGGCGCGAACTCCTCGATGTCTCCTCCTTCGGCCTCCCTCCTTCCCTAGGCGAAGCCTATCTCCGCCTCCGCAACAACCTCATCTACTTCGCCATGAACTACGCCATAGTCATGCTCTTGATCGTGTTCCTCTCTCTACTCTGGCACCCGATCTCTCTCATTGTGTTCGTCGTCACCATGATCGCTTGGCTTTTCTTCTATTTCTTGAAAGATGAGCCTTTGGTTGTCTATGGGACAGAGATTAGTGATTCGGTTATTCTTTTGGTGCTTGCTGTGGTGACCTTGGTGTTGCTTCTTCTGACGAATGCAACGGCGAATATACTGGTGAGTTTGTTGATTGGTGTTGTGGTTGTGGCCGCCCATGCGTCATTGAGGAAAGCAGAGGAGAGGTACCTGGAAGAGGAGGCGGCCGGGCCGGGAAGGTGGTACTCATCTGTTAGCGAGGTGGTGACAAAGACGACCGGTACATCTCGGTATTGAGCTTTGCTTTCTTTTACATTTTTGTGGATAATGTCAGGTGTAGAATGTGTATTTCTTGGTGTCATTTCCATATGTGTTTTCCTTTTTGTTTATTTGGGGATGTGAATTAATTTTGTTTTGAATTAGGGGTGGGTTTTTTGGGACAATATGGTTACTTGAATTAGGTCCAAATTAGGGAATGGATGGAATTTGATAGAATATTTGTTGGATTGTCAGTTATTCTGTCCAATTACACGTAGATAAGCCATTTTTTGAGCTATTTTGTTCATGGTTTTGCATTGAGTTTATTGTTAGCTGAGGTATGGATTGGATGAAATTGTATATGTGCAATTAAACAATTTGTTAGCCTTTGTAATAATTTGAACATAGATTGATTTGTTAACATGTTCGCAAAATTCATTTGCGAAAGAAGAATACATTGCATATTGAATTTGGTATCAGTTTGTAAAAAAGGTTTTGAAATGAATTTTGTGTGCCTTATTGTTGCTGAGACGCTGCAATTGAACTCTGTTGTAGAAGTTTGCATTAATAGGATTGTGTATAGTTCGGCATAATTGTGTACCTTAGTATTTATTTGGAGATACGTGAATGTTACGGTTCTTTATCTGGATTGATACCTGTCTTTATTAAGGTTAGTCAATGAAAGAACATTTTGAGGGAGTTGGGGAAAATGTTCAAGATAATTTGGGAAACTTGATAGTAACAGATTAATGATTGGTGTAAAAATCACGTTTTTTCTTGCATTCTGATTATTAGAAACTTAGATGTTTCTAAAATAAGAAACTAAAGAGCTGAGAAGAATGAACTGTACTGGTATGTAAAGTTAGGGATATATATTTTAATTTAGTTAGTGAAGAATATACTGGTTAGTTTTTTCAGGGGCCTGATTATTGTAAAGTATAATACTTCAGTTTGATTGGTTAGTCTGGATCTAGTGTAGGAATCAACCTGTATAAAATATGCCAGTTGTCTGGTTTCAACCATACATCTTAAATCTTGCTTTTCTGACAGAATAGCTTTTTTGGGAATTATCTTTTGTAATTCTTTGAATATTCATCTATTTTATATTTGTTTTTGTTGAGAGCTTAATTAAATTGGAGTAATAATTCTGCATGTATCATTGGAATATTCTTTTCAATGCGCCAGCTGTCCCTTATTTTTTATTCCAGAGTCCAGACTATCATCTTTTTCCAATTTAGATGAGTTGTTTCTTAAATGCAAAGCAGTTGACTTAAATCAATCCTTGTCAACAGTGAATATGATGTTGAAAAATCCAACAAGAAACAAATAACATAAAGGTATAAAATACTGCCCTCTAAGAAAAATATTGTGAATCTGGATAGATTTTGCTCAGTAACTTCTGAACATGTGAAACACCATTCTAAGCAAAAGTTGTTAATTTTCATGTGCACAATTTCAGATCAATCAATTTTTCTATTTTTCAAATTTAATTTCTTTTCAGAGGCCAATTGTTGCAATAAGTTTTGATGGCAACATAGAAACTAATTTGAAATTTCGAGCATAGTGCCAAACTGCCAATTGCTGTAATCTGATGACAAAATCGAAATTTCAACTCAGAATTTCTCAAAATCAAACTCAATGTCCTCATAATTGAATTCTCCTCTGAAACATCTCAAAACACCGTTCAGCACGATACACCGATTCAAATATTTTGTCGACGTACAAGTTAACGGCCCATTTTCTGATGGCAAACTTAATTTCTGTTCAGAAGCCTATTTGTTCTGATGGCAACATACCAACAAGTTTGAAATTTCTAGCATTGCGCCAATTTCTGTAAATTGTCTGATCGAACGTTCGAAATATGCACTAAATCGAAATTTCAACTCAGGTTTTTCTATTCTAACATTCTCAAAATCAAATTCAACGTTCTCAAAATTGAATTCTCCTCTGAAAACAGCTCAAAACACCGTTCAGCACAGTAGACCGACTCAAATATTTCGTCGACTCGACGCACAAGTTAACGGCCCAAAACCGACTCCAAAATTAGTCATACTTGTCAAAAAAACGCAAAAATTGTCAAAAACAGAAGGAAAATTGAAAAACTGAATCCAAGTAGGTCCCACCAAAATATTCACGTTACGACACCGTAAACAGACGGCTGAAAAAAATCCAAGTCGGCCACCTCTCCGCTTCACAACAACCACACAAATTCACATGCGCTAATAAACTTAACGGCGAGTAGATATCTCCGTTGATCGCCGTTAGAATCCCCAAATCCAAGCTCCTCTCTGCCAACCCCGCCACGCCACACAAACACAAACCCTCTCTCTACACGCACCGAAGCGAAAATTCATCGACCTCTCTTTCCTCTTCCTTTCTTTTCTCTTTTCTCGAAACCTATTTAATGGTTCTAGCTCCGCTTGGGAGAGAAAGAGAACAACGATTCTGGGGTGGTGTGAAGGTTTAGCTAATTGATTCGTTTGTTGGGTTGATTGGTTTGATTCGATTCATGGCTGATTCTCTTCTCCGTTCTCAGATTACCTCTCCTTGTTCCACCACTGCTCTTCTATCTCCTCTTTTTATTAACTCTAATTCTTATTTGAGGGTTTCTGGCAAGCCGAGGGAGTTGGGTTTCTCTTGCAATTCTTTGAGACAACAATACAGTCGATTTGTTCACCTCAAGGTAACAGAAACGAGTTAATTTGAGCTTTTTGGTATTATATAGGGGAAAAAAGGCCAATTCTGTTCGCAATTTTTAATTGTAAGTTATTCCGTAGTGTTCAATTTTTAAGGATTAAAGAACTACTAGGGTTTGGTGAGAGAAATACGAGGAAAAATTTTCAAAAGGGGAACTTAAATACCAATTTTTTTAAAAAATATATATATATATATTGCTTTTTGACTGGCTCAGAGATCAAACAAAGAATGTGAGTACACCTCAAATTTAACATTCACCTTTATTCCTGAAAAGAACATCTTAATATTGTAACTAGAGAAAATAAATTTGGAAAACAATTTTGTGATGAGATTGTATTTATCAGGCACATGCTCAAGAAGTAGCACCGGGGGAGAGCCAAAGCAAAGAGCCAAAGTGGTGGGAGAGAAATGCGGGGCCTAACATGATTGACATCCATTCTACGCAAGAATTCTTGGATGCACTTAGAGATGCTGGTGATAGACTCGTCATAGTTGAATTCTATGGCACCTGGTGTGCTTCTTGCCGTGCATTGTTTCCAAAGGTGATTAATACTTACATAAAAGTCCATGCTGAGTTTGTTACCCATATTATGCATTATTTGGTCAGAAGGGTCATTGAAAAGTTGGCCTCCTGCTTTTCTTTTAGATTATAGTATGACCTGATTAAGTCTGTGGTTGAGCAATATACCACATAAGCAATATACTGCCCTTGAATTTTTATCATCTTTCTGGGTAAGTTTTACTGTTCTCTCTGTAGTCATTTCCTCCCACCATGCAGAAAAATAAAAATTTGAAAAAGAAGTAGCAAAAGTATCAAAGAAAAATTATATTTATTTATCTGGATTTGTTTACAATTTCAGTCAATGTGATGGTTCACTGTGAGTATCTTTACTGCTTTAACTGAGATTAGCCAGGATTACCTTTTTTTTTCCCTAGACTAGCTTCATGCCTTTAATGCCATATTGTAGCTGACCGACCATGGTAAATTCATGTTTAAATCTGAGAATTTTGGTGCCTGATTTCTCAATTACTATGGTTTATTCCTTAGTTCTCAAATTGAAGCATAAGGTTAAAAAAGTCTAGTACACTGTTTTTAGTCCACATTAGAGGTGGTATTCAAATATACACACACTTAAAGTTTGAATAATCTTCACTTTGAATGAATGTTGTGATAAATTTTCCAGCTTAGCTGTGGGCACTACAATTTTTCCCCCCTAGGTACTCATTATCTAGCTCATGTTTGTATGTACAATGATATCTTAATTTTTTTTGAAAATGCTTTTAATTTACTACTTGAATATACTTCTATCCAAGGTCTTCAAGAATATGAAATGGTCAAGTCATCACAGTATTGCTTGAATTTATTTTCAGCTATGCAGGACGGCTCAAGAGCATCCAGAAATCTTATTTTTAAAAGTGAACTTCGATGAAAATAAACCGATGTGCAAGAGATTGAATGTCAGAGTGCTTCCCTATTTTCATTTTTACCGTGGCGCTGATGGCCAGCTCGAGTCCTTTTCTTGTTCCTTAGCTAAGGTCAGTTTTTCTTGCGTACCCCTGAAAATTGGCTGCAAATGTTGTATCACCCTTCCAATAAAAAATAAGAAAATAGATTGTTCTCTTCCTCCGTTTGAATAAATGAGTAAAATATGTACCTCTAAGTTATGTTGATAAGGAAGGAATTTTGGAATATTTTAGAGAAATTACACAAGCAATGTAGATTCAGGTTTTATATTTTGGAAGGGCAAATGTGCCACCTGTTTGTAGGAACGCAAGATATTTAACTATTACAGGTGTGAATGTGGGCTAAATCCTTCTGTGCACTTAAATTATGTTTATGTTTCGTAGTTTCAGAAAATAAAGGATGCCATAGCAATACACAATACAGAGAGATGCAGCATAGGCCCGCCTGTCGGAGTCGGCGATCTCAATTTGTTGGATACACCTGGTGCTCAAGAGAAACCTGCTGAGCCTAGCCCCATTTAGTAGTAACTTCTGCATACCGTGGCCGAAACATGTAATATATATATTGATGGGTTGCGGCTTTCTTTTATATTTTGATTGTTCTAATTTCCTTTGTTGTCTTAGATTGTATATTCGGTCATTGTAGTAGTATTTGCTTTTTATTTAACAAATAACAAATGATCGTTATCGAAATAGAAAGAGTTTAAATTCCAACTTTGCATCAAATCTGACATATTATATTTCTGCGCATGTGGCCTGGTGGCTTCGTGAGCGTCAGGTTGGCCTTTAAGAAGTCAAGATTCAAGTTCCTCGTTCACCGTTAATTTCAAAAAAGTTGAATAACAAAAATCTCCTTATTTCTTTAAACAAATGTTTAACGAGTCATTAAAGTTGTGAAATATGGAATAAAAAAATTAGAGAAATCATAACACCAGTTTGGCGTTATAAAGAAAACGATAACAATCATAAAGCAAAACATAAATTATTGTATGCTTTTAACTATATACAATCATAAATTATTCTGCATAAAGCAAAACGATATTTCCAGCGTAGACAGACCTTACGCTAGAAATATTGTGTGCAAGCTGATAAGGATCCGATTATCAAAACCCAATATCTCCAAATAAAGAAGATACAAGTCAATCCAGACTAAGAGGATTCTTAATTTTCTTTCAGAGTACTTTTCTGCGTTACCAAAACTAAATTGCGTCTGATCCACGTGAAAAAAATTGAGGTTGACTAACTTTTAATTTTTAGATTGAGAGTTGATTAAAAAAACCTAAAATATGATCCGGACAGTTGTGTTTGTGCGAATTACTGGCCTCCGTTTTATAGATGGGAAGAAACAAATTGTGCGCGTGCAAGAGAGATAAAAAGGTAAATTATATCCCGATAACATGATAATGAAATTTTTTTTAGAATTACTGATCAGGCTATGAGTGCAAGAGAGATAAAAAGGTAAATTATATCCCGATAACATGATAATGAAATTTTTTTTAGAATTACTGATCAGGCTATGACTATGAGTTCTGCAGTTCCAGCACCAATCTTTTCATTCACGCCCTTGGCCAATCTCTTTAGTAAGTGAGGTTCAATTGCCATTTTATACTAATCGTACTAATTATCTTTCCATTTTTCTTCTTGTACATATTTCTTAGCTCCCTGCTCACGACTTGAGTGATATTATTGAAAATGTTGGAGGAAAAAATGACCTATCATTTATTATTCTTAAATTTCTTAATCATTTTTGGAGGTACTCATGTTTAAAGCTGGTGCCTCTCCAACCCGGCATTGCTTTTTTTTTTGTTATTTATTTGTTTTGTTATTTCAGTTAAAATTGTTGCCACAAGTTTATTTTGTAAATTCATAGAAGTAAAAGGTGTGCCAAGTGAACAATTTGGCAACATTTTGAGACTCATTCCCGATGTTTCCCCTGTTCAATTACTGAATCCCCAAATTTGGTTCTGAAATACTATCATGAAAAATTATATATACTAGCCATGGTTATGCGTTTCGCGCGTATAAGTTTTATTTTCAATATTTTATAAATAAAAAATATAAAAAATAAAAATAGGAACAAATATATCTATCGGCAATTTTTTTAATGGAATTAAAACTAGATAGAAGTTTCCATTAGTATTGTCTCATGAACAGCTTCCTACAGCTAGCTAGAGACAACAATCGTCATTTTGACATGGTATTAGTTAACGGGGCTGATAAGGATCATCCCCAATATTCATCATCTCCATCATCCCCGATAGTTAGTTTAATTGCATTCCATAAAAGGATGATTTCCCTGGAAGTTATTAACGTGTTTTCCATTTTTTGATGAGGGGATGACGGAAGGAAAGGATGAGCGAACAAAGGAGAGGGAGGGGAGCGACACAGAGGGGAGGGAGGGAGCAATACAGAGGGGAGCGACAAAGAGGGGTTGGACGACATACAACTGTTCTATTTGATATACTAAATATTTCATTTAATATACTAACTGTTCCAGAGCTAGAACAATTACTCATATTAACTAGAACAATTAGTTTCAGAGCTAGAACAATTACTCATATTAACTAGAACAATTAGTTTCAGAATTAGAACAATTAGTTTTAGAGCTAGAACAATTACTCATATTAACTAGAACAATTAGTTTCAGAGCTAGAACAATTACTCATATTAGCTAGAACAGTTAGTATTTGGAACTAGAACAATTAAGAGGGAGGGGTGGGGCAGGGGTTAATGACAGAAAAAAAAATGCGTGCCAGGGGAAGGGGAGGAGCGAAACAGAGAGGAGAGAGGGAAATATGTTGATGGAGGACCAGAGACATAAATGGAGTCCAGCGTTTAGGAAGGAATGACACTGGATTAATTGTATTCCGAAAATAGATAACGCGTTTTCTAAAAATGGAAAAAATTAAACGCGTCAGTAGGGGATGATAGGGATGATGGATCTGTGGGGATGATGGAAAGCAATTCCGATTAGCGATATATATAATACTATCATAATTGTATTTTTAAAATGGAGCAATATCCATTTAAATTGCTAGCAAAACGTTTGGTTGTTAATCTGATAAAACTATACCATCAAATATTATTAGTTCTCATCGTTAAATCAAAGAGTTAAAATTAGATTATCAATAAGTATCATTTTATAATCACAATGAAAATTTATAGAAGTATAAAATAAAAAAATATTTAAAATTGTAAATTACGTAAAATATTACAAAAGTATAAAATAAAATATTCGTATCATTAGATTTTTTTTTATTATTTTTACTATGTATATAAAATTTTATACAACAACAAATTTTGGAATGGTTCAAAAACAAAGAAAACAAAATTATATTTCTGATATAATAGAGTTAAGTCATCAGATTTGTAAATATGAAGAAAATAATTTAGAACTCTTTAACTGTAAAATTTTATATTATTGGGTATTTCATGTTTTTATGATGAAGGATATAAAATTTTAATGGTCAATTAAATTAATAAATGTCATCAAATAATTAAAACATACCAAATATTTCGTATTTCACAAAATTGTATGATTAGATTTAAAATAGCTCTACAGAATAATTGGATTTGTTATGATTTTGGGATCATTTATAAAATTTCATGTACTAATAAAATTGTAAATTCCTTTGATTAATTAAAAATCTAATGATATTTATGAAATTGGGGAAATTCAATTTTTATGAGATTTATAAAATTATTTAAAAATATTTTATGTCTATAATTATAAAATTTTACATCAATTAATTTCTTATCTGTGAGTAAGTACATAAATTTTCATAGCCAAATGATTTTTTCAATGCCTCTAAACAATTAAAAAATAGAACTCTTATACTAATTAAATTTTATGAGATTAAAAAAATTATTTAAATTTTTTTATAAGTATACAATTAAATTTTTTTTTATATTTCTGTGAGCATATATATAAATTTCCATAGTCAAATAAGTCTTTAAAGTTGCCTAAAGAATTTTAAAACTAAACTATATTTAATCTGAAAGTTGAAAATGGAGGCGGCCATTGATCTAAGGATTGGAGAATGGCCTAAATTGAATGGATGATGCAATGATGACATCATAAAAAATACTGTAGAAAATTTCTCTCAAATTGGAGTATTTTTTGATGCGCAATTATTCATTTCTAACACAATTAATAAACTGAAAGATAATATTATTTAATCATCACAATATAGTGATTGCTATTAATATTTTCTTTTTATACGTCCAATTAAAGTTTAAGTAATTAAATTTATCTGAACCAAATTAATTCAAAATATCAACATCAATAATAAATTTTATAGTTTTATTATTACTTTTACAAATCTATTAATTCTAAATAAAATTTAAGTAGAGCGAAGTTCTAGTAAGTATCGAACGAAGTTCCATACGGCAATATTTATTTCAACCATTTCCATTTTTATATTCTGCATGTATAAAACAAAATTTAAAGTTAATAATATATGTCAATTACGGCAACATGCCTTTCAACCATTTCCATTTTTATATTCCGCATGTAAAAAAAAATATTTATATGTCAATCTATTCCATTTGTTTGCTGTTTGCCTCCAAGTCAGTCTAAGTATCAATAAGTAATTTGATAAAGAAAAGCTAGTCCCACATAATATAACGATCTATTTATTAAAATATTCTTAGAATATCAAATTGTATTAATAAAATCTTTCTCACCCATATAGTTTTTGCATCATTCAAAACATCCACCATTGTTTTGTAGCATGGGAATCATTTCTTTACTCGTTTTTTATCTCCAAATTCTTTCAAAAGTTTTCCAAAGTTTACCCAATTATTGTCAATCATCGAGAAAGAATTATTCTCCTTTTGAAAAGAAAAAAGTTTGGAGAAGGGTAATTGCAACGCCAATGATAAATTTCAAGTAATAAAAAAAGATAATAAATATGTATACTGAAATTTATATTTACATGTACTTGAATCTCCTGATTTTGAGTTTTCAATAATTATAAATGTGATTTTAATGAATATATACATATTTGCTTTGTCAAGAGGTCAGTAAGTCCTAATGGAGACCCAACTCAACAGGTTGGTCTTAAGAGGTCTAGTCACCTTTAAAAGCATGAAACTAAGAAATAGGGAAAAAAAAATGTGTTTATAAAGTTTTTTATTAAGTCAATTTTACATTCAATTATACTATTTCAAAGACTTTTTCAACTAATATTATTTAAAATGTGAACCTTCATTCCTATCGAAATAAATAATAAAATATTATAGTACCTTACAATGTTGGATGGAGAAGTACATCAGGCAAAAAATAAATTTTCTACTTGATATTTTCTTAAATTTGGTGGTCATAATTGTATTCAATAGTTTGATTACTTATAAATTTAAAATAATAATTAAGTTTGTATTACAATAAACAAAATGAAATAATATTTATTCTAAAATTTACTTTATTCTTGAATCATTATATTTAGTTTTCTCCAAAATCATATCTAGTCGAACGAGAAAAAAAAAATGTAAAATCATTTCTAAATCAAACAATACTACAATGTTGGGTACATTATCTACAGTAACTTTGGATGAAGTCATATCTCCATTTTGAAAAAACAATGGACACCTCCATTTCAGAAATTTCAGATTAAATATAGTTTAGTTTTTAAATTGTTTAGCTACATTTAAAAATTCATTTGACTATGAAAAATTATGTGTGTGCTCATAAAAATGTAAACAATACTACAATGTTGGGTACATTATCTACAGTAACTTTGGATGAAGTCATATCTCCATTTTGAAAAAATAATGGACACCTCCATTTCAGAAATTTCAGATTAAATATAGTTTAATTTTTAAATTATTTAGCTACATTTAAAAATTCATTTGACTATGAAAAATTATGTGTGTGCTCATAAAAATGTAAAGGATTTAAAGATGTAAATTTTTTTAATTATAGACTTAGAATATATTTTAAATAATTTTATGAATCTCATAAAATTTAATATGCATAAAAGTTTCTAAAATTGTTTGGAGGCCTTGAATAAATCATTTGGCTATGAAAATTTATGTACTTGCTCAAAAATATATGAACAATTAATTGATGTAAAATTTTAAAGTTACAAACCTATAAATATTTTTAAATAATTTTTTGAATATCACAAAAATTGAATTTCCGTAATTTCATAAATGTAATTAGGTTGTTAATTATTCTAAGATATTTACAACTTTATTAGTGTATGAAATTTTATATAAATGATGTGAAGATTATAACAAATTCAATCGTGCCATTGAGCTATTTTTAATTTAATCATATAATTATATGAAATACGGAATATAGTTGGTGCTTTTAAAATTATTTGAGGACATTTATTAATTCAATTGACCATAAAATTTTATATCCTTCATAAAAAAAAATGAAATACCCTGCAATATAAAATTTCATAGTTAAAGAGTTCTAACATATTTTTGTCAAATTTCTAAATCTGATTACTCAATTCTATTGTTTCATAAATATAATTTTGTTTTTCATTGTTTCTAAATCTTTCCAAAATTTGTTGATTTATAAAATTTTATATACGTAAGAAAACCAATCTAATTTTTTTACTCCTCCTTAATTAACATAACAAAACATCACGCGCGAAGCACGTAATAAAATGCTAATTTTTTTCATCTAAATTGTAAATATTTTATTTTTTTTATTTCGAGACACAAATTATTTTTAACACAACATTTTTCCTGAAATATTTAAATATGACTATTAGTAATTATAATTATCTTATAATAATATATTCTTATGATATTATATGAATCAACAAAAATTATATGAAATCAAAGTGATATAGATTTTTCTTTTATACATTTCTTTCCACTTTTGTTTAATTGTTTATAAGATTTTTCTAGATTTGTTTGTATTAAATTTTGTGGATTGTCTTCAAAAATTACGTAAATAAATTAATATTTTTTAGAGTTTTAATATATTAATTTATCTATCAATATTTACATAATTTAAATGATATTCATTGATAGATGTATCATGTTAATCAAGTTCATCCTTCGTGTATTATTTTCCACTTTCCCACCTCCAAACTTAACTGGCCAGACATCAATAACACCTCACGCGCGAAGCGCGTATACAACGCTAGTTGTTATCCAATATTCAAACAGCTATAGCCTTATTGTATTGGCTACATATATGAGGACTTTGGTGCCTTCTGTGTGCTTGTGCATGCATAAGGAATGACACCGACCACGATAATCAGACGACAACTTCTATGTTGATATATATGTTGCCTTTTAGGGGGAATGAAATTAAAGTAGGTTGTTTTTTTTTTTTTGGCTTGACATTACACTAATAACATATTTAGGTAAATATAATGTTTTTCAATCAGTTTGATGGTTTCATTTATGGTCAATGTTGAGTCATGGATATATATAATAGATAATATTTTTATTATTTTTATTTTTTTATTTTTTTTCAATCAGGTTGTTGGCTTCATTTATACTCAATGTTGAGTCATGGACATCAGTGATGCTCAATGTCATCGTTTAGGCACGGATTATGGGGGTATTTTATTAGTTTTTTCCCGGGACAATAATTTCACTATTCTGATGTGCGAAGTATTCCATTCACCCTTCTATAGTAAAGATAGGTGTCGTTTGGGATAATCAGGAATAGGTCTATTTCCGGAATAAGCAATTTCATTCCTAACTTTTTTATCCAAATATTTTTGAAATAGGCAATTCCATTCCTAACACAATTTCTAATAACACTCTTCCCAATAAAACTTTTCTCACTACTTTTCATCTCAATAACACTCTTCCCAACGCTACTCCTAAGCTCACCATCCAAACAACATTTTTTATTTCCGGAGTAGTCTCTTTCCACAATTCCTGTAAATAGTATTTTTCCCTAAATTTATGCTATTCATACCCTATTCCTAACCCATCCAAACGACACCATAAAGAAAATAAATAAAATATAAAAGAGAAAAAGCATACAAACTTCAATAAAATTGTCGTGTGTATGCGTTCTATCAAACGAGGCCTTTGTCATGTTTATGTCAACTAATCTTAATTTAGTGAAACAGTCACACTAACTGAATAATTTGTTACAGCGGAAGGTGAGAGGAATGTAGACCAGCTCCAATTCTGTTCCAGATTTTCTGTCCAGTATCATTTGAGTTGGAAGCATCCAATTATGAAAATGACACGATGAATTATATATGATGGCAAAAATACAGATAAAATAATATTTTTTCACCAATAACGGAGCTTTCAATCAGGCTAAATGGGACGCATTTGTATCAGTAAAAATAAAATCAAAGTCGAACGCTCAGCAAATCACATGGCAGCTGGATCCAGGAATTCGAGCATTGTGCACAGCAGTGCACACAGGGTGCTGTTTCAGTAACAAGGAAGGATACAGGAAATCTCTCATCTGTTTAATTAAAAGGGAATATTTGGGGAGTTGTATAAAACATTTTCAAGCCAATTAAGATTAAATAAGGTGAAATTTCTCGTAAAAAGGTACAAAAAGCCATGAAACAGGGGTTGCACGCTGATCTCCAGTAATCAAAGTGGTTAATTATGATTAGCTAAATTGATTACGCACTTACCATATTTGAGGCAGCAGGTATGGAACGTGCGATCACGATCTTACATCTCGAATTCATTTGCAACACTTTGCTAGAAACGCACAAGGCACAAACAATATTGAACACATGAATCCCCTCCAGCGCTCCCCATGCCCATGCTTTCCTGATACTTCTCATTTCATATTCATATTTTCTTATCAAATTACTTCAGCTCTTTGCCGTACTATCTTGCAACGTTAGCGTTGGCAATTCATACACCAACAACAGAGCACTCCAGTTATTTCCCATTCAATCAATAGTAAATTAATTAAGAGCTATATTTGGTTGCTTTTCAATTCACCCTAATTATGTTTCAGAATCCTTCACCCACAAAAATCACATAGATTATGATCCTTTGTTTTGGTACTGTAATCTAAACAGTATTACCATTGAGCCTGTTTAAAAGCATTGATCTTTTACACCGGCTGTTTGCAATCCTAATTCCTCTTACACTTGATGGAGTTCCTAAATGGGGCAGTCTCGTCTATTGTACCTTTGGTCACCAACACCGTTTTTAAGCACGTTGCATATCCTTTCACTGCCGGTGACAACATAAGGGCTCTAGAGTCGGCAACTAGACAGTTACGGGCCCTGAAAGAGGATGTGAATACTGAGATCACAAATGCCGAGCGGAAGAGCGGTGCTCCCACAAACCAAGCAAAAGAATGGCTACTCCAGGCTGAGACCATTGAAAAGGAAGCAGAGGAGATCCAACAAAAATACCAGCAACTGTGCCGGTGCATTTGGAACATCTCACCTAATTTTTGTGCTATTTACAAGGTTAGCCGAACTGCAGCAAAGATGCATGTCGAGGTGAAGAGTGTGTGTGAAAAGAAAGCAACTCTTGAAGTGATCACTCGTATGCCGCCACCACTGGCCCAAGAGATGCCAATTTCCCCATCAAAATCAGCAAATCTCGAATTAACGCTTCATTTTATCAAAGATGATGTGCACAATAATATCATTGGCATTTGGGGCATGGGTGGCATTGGAAAAACACATCTCTTGGAGCAGATCGACAATGAGCTTTCCCAAGATCCTAGATTCAAGGTGGTTGTAATTTTTGAAACATGTTCCAAAGAGTGCTCTGAAGAAAAGGTTCAAAATAAGATAATTGAAAAGCTTGGCCTAAGTAAGAGCGATAGCATAGAACAGAAACAGAGTACAATATATAACTTCTTGAGAGAGAAGAGCTTTGTGCTACTTCTGGATGACCTCTGGAACCGTATTGATCTGAAAACAATAGGGATCCCTAACCCAATGGAATCAGTTGGTAAATTCAAAAGAAAAGTCGTTCTGACAACAAGGTCAACAGAAGTATGTGGACAAATGAAGGTAAAGAAAAAAATTCGACTGAATGTCCTAAACTGGGATGATGCTTGGTGTCACTTCAAGGAGAAGGTGACTGATGAAACTATCAATTCAGATCCACTGATACAAAAATATGCAGTGGATATTGTGAAGGAACTCGGTAGATTGCCATTGGCTCTTATAACTATTGGCAGAGCTATGCATGATAAGATGGATCCTAGGGAATGGGAGCATGACCTTAAGCTGCTTAAGCAAGCACGCCTTAACGATATTGAATTCTCAGGTTCAAATCAATTGGTATTCCAGACATTGAAATTTAGTTATGATAACTTGAAAAATGATACTCTTAGACAATGCTTTCTGCATTGCTCATTATGGCCGGAGGATTATGAAATCGAGAGAGACAATCTTGTTCAATTTTGGATAGGGTCAGGCTTGATCGATGAGCCAACAATACAAGAAGCTTTTGATGCTGGGCATAGCTACATAGGGAGATTGCAGGCTGTTTGTCTCCTGGAAATTGGTGATGATTATAATGGTACTGTTAAAATGCATGATGTGCTCCGTGATATGGCACTATGGATTGTAACTAACCAAGGAGAAAACACAAAAAAATGGATTATTGAGGCGGGAATAAATAACAGACAACACCCGCATTTAGACAAAAAGAGATCGCATTGGATAGAGTCACTGGCGGCACTGAAAAGTTATTTATCATGGAAAATAATGCAATGGAGGTACGTATATATCTCTATCACAAGTTCCTCTACCAAACTCTCCACTCTGCTTATTGCTACCAACTTCATTGAGGACCCAAAAACTCTTCAACTTGAGTTGTTTTCCAAACTAACTTTCCTAGATTTATCATGGAATTCTTTAAAAGCTTTTCCAGTTGAGATTTGCAAATTAGAACTACTCCAGTTTCTTAACCTATCAGGGAACTTTTTTCTCGATACAATATTACCAGAAGAATTAGGGACCCTTACAAATTTGAAATATCTGCTTTTATTTGCTACCAAATGTACTTTTCCGAACAAGGTCCTATCCAAATCGAAAGCTTTGAGGGTGCTAGATTTAAGCAGTGATTTTGTGTGTGAATACCTTCATAATTTGTTAGTGCTACAGGAAGACTTACAATGCCTTCCTAAGTTCGAAGCACTAGGATTTTTCATTGGCAATTCTAGCACACTTGATTGTCACGAGTTATCTGAAAAAGTGAGTGTGCCTATAAAATGGTTACAAGTTAGCAATTGTACTCAAAGCTGCTTATTCTTTTTAAGTTGCTTTCTGGGGAACTCCTGTCTGCAAAGCAACTTAAATTCCATTCGTTTATGTAAAATGAATGATGTGGAGTATGTACAGTTTGAAATCACGAGCATAAACCAATATGATTGTCACCTTGGGAGACTAGAAACTCTAATATTTGACCGGATGGATAATATGAAAGAAGTAATATGGAAGAGTCTGGACCCAAAGGATATCTTTCCTAGACTGCAGTCTCTGCAGTTCTTTATGTGCGATCAGCTAACGAGCATTTCATGGATTGTTAATCTCCCATGCATTCGAGAACTCAAACTAGCTTTTTGCAGCAGTGTAAAGCAATTGATCCAGATAGATGAACTAAAAAGCAGTGGAGTTGAAGTGAGTCAAGATTCCTTTCCATCTCTCAAGATACTATATTTAGAGTCGATGCGAGATTTGGAAAGAATTTCCGATCCCATAGTCACTTTCCCAGCATTGGAATTTCTAACTTTTTATTGGTGTGGCAATTTGAAAGAGCTACCTTTTAAACCTAGCAACCTCCCGAGAGGATTGAAGTGGATTCGAGGGGAGGAAGATTGGTGGAATAATCTTGAAATGGAGAATGGTGAAAATAAATCTTCCCTTCAACCCTTTTTCAAGAAGCGCTGGTGATGAATTTGCTCGGTAATCTCATTTCAAACTAATAGTTACTGGATTCATATTTAATTATTTTTTATTTTTTATTTTTTTTTGTATGTTTGAAACTTTAGGTTCTCAGTGGCTGAGAAGATGACTTTGTTCTTTTTTTTTTTTTTTTTTTTAAGCTCAGCTTTCTCAGTACTTTAGACATCAATCTAGTGTGTTTTTTTGCTTAGTCCTCTGTAATTTAGAAGCAATATATGTCCATTTGGAATTTTCTTTTTGGATATGATATAATTAATCTTGGAATTTTAGTAAGAGTAATGCTAGAGTCAAACGCGTTTGACGTCAAATACGATTCTACTCTCAACTATCAAAATTTCAAACGACCGATCCAAACTGCTCAATATGATCTTCATATTGAAATTATTTTGAAGACCAAATTTTACAATTTTTCGAAATTTTTAACTATTTATTTCAAATTTTTTAAAATTGGAGGATCCAGATTGAAGATTTTCTAAAATTCAAAATAAATAGTAAAAAAATTTGTTTGTTTTTTTTTTCTTCTTCTTTATGATGAGATGTGGTCGCAGCTCGACGCATCGACACTATAATTTCCATTCTCGCATTTCTTGTGGCAAACTGGCGATTCCTTTTGAACTAGGCATTTTATCGAGCACTTGGCGGGCTCTTACTTGTTAGGTAAACACTCGACCCTAATCAGTCTTTCTTGTTCTCCTTTCAGGCGAGGGAAGCAATTGGGGATTAATGGTCAACTGTGGAAAGAGCAATGAACCCAGTCGCCCAAAAGGTTGTTGTACTTGCAGCAACTATTGCTACAATAACGGGTCCTGTTTGTTTGTGACTTAAATTGCATAACTTAAGTTATGCATCCTTAAGTCACTAAATATCCGTTACATAAGACGTCTTAAGGGTGCATAACTTTATGCACCATCCTCTTTAATTTTTTTTCCAACAATGCCCCTTAGAAATAATTAATCATAATATTGAATAATTAATAATAATTAATAATATTTTAAGTAACAATAATTATTAAAAATCTCAATGAATAATAATAATTAAAAATAATTAATCAATAATAAATTTTTATTATTAAATAATTAATAATATTTATAATATTTAATTAAAAGTAATTATTAATATTTCATAATAAAAAAATGATTTATTATTATCATATATAATTATTTTTTATAATAATTACTAATTAACAATAATGAGTAATTAATAATATTTAATAATTAGCAAATAATTTAATAATAACTAATAAATAATAATCATTATTAAAAAAATCAAAATTAATAATAAAGATTAATTATTATAATTAATAATTAATAATATTTAACAAGTAATATTAATTATTAACAATCACGATTAAATAATAATAATTAATTAAAAATAATTAATCAATAATAATTTTTTATTGTTAAATAATTAATAATGTTTATAATAAAATATTATTGTTAAATAATTAATAATGTTTATAATATTTAATTAAAAGTAATTATTAATATTTCATAATAATAAAAATGATTATTATTATCATTAATAATTAATTTTTATAATAATTAATAATTAACAATAATTAGGTCACAACGTCTTATTAATATATAATACTAATTCAATTGTAAGGGCATTTTAGTCTTTTAACACGAATATATGCATGCATTGAGTTACTCATCCTTACTACACAACCAAACATCCATTACATAACACTACATAAACACTTAGGTATCCTTAACTTATGCAATGCCCCCATGGAGCTTATCAGGATATATAGGAGTAATACACATGGCGGTGACATGGTGTTACACAGCTGAATTTGAGACAACTCATTATTATCAGGCTATACCCCTGGGGATTGTAAATTTGTAACATCGGGTTTAATTTGAGTTCTGATTTGCTGGTATAAGTTGCAAATTTTGACCTGATAAGAGCCCCACTATCAGTTTTTGTCACTTTCTTCTATTTTTAAGGTTGTGGCCTGCCTTGAGATTTCAGACAAATATTATATATAAGATGGCGTACCGGTTCTAGTTTCGCAATCTTAGTTCCTCACTTGCAATGTTTTAGCATGTAGTACAATAAATATTTTATTTTATTTTTTATATCCTTGTGGCATTTCTCAATAGATGCAAATCCACTTCAGTTGATAATAGGATTTGTTAAAACCGTTGCTATCTTTGCATGGAAGACAAATTTTACATACCATTGTAAAGAATTCTTGAGCTAATCTTACAAGGGGAGAGTGAGAAAGAAAGTATGTAACAAAGTAAAGAATGTAATATTATTTCAATTATGTTTTTACAGAGGTTAATTAAGGAAATACTCGTTACACATTAATCACAAATATCATTAATCTTGATCATATACATTATCCAAATTAAGTGATCCCTTCAGTATCCTTGAGGCTAATACTCCCCTTGCAACAGGGGCAGATCCATTTTTTTTTTATTTTTAACCTAGGTACCATTATAATATAATAAAAGTTAAAATAAAAATTAAAATAAGTGATAATTTAATAAAAAAAAGTCATTTTAGACATATATATAACTATATTTTTCTTATAAATCTAGTCGTTTTTCAATCTTTACTTTTCTATCTACACCAAAACCACAAAAAAATAAAAAATAAAATAAAATATACTTTTAATTTTCTAGCTCAATTACGAACGGAGCTTAGGCACACATCATTTTTTACCCCAGACACAATCCACAATTTAATAAATAGATTTCAAGATTTAAAAAATATACTCCTAGCACTTGCCTAGGGGTGCCCTATACTGAATCTGCCACTACCTTGCAAGCAGCTGTAACAGTAAGCTTGGAGCACCGAGTAAAAAAGCGAGCTGCATATAATGGTTTAGTTAGGACATTAGCGAGTTGGTCTTTAGAGCTCAAAAAATTAACTTTTAGCTCATTGGTGGCAATGTATTCACGAACAAAGTGATAGTCAATGTGTTTCGTACGGATACGGAAAATTGAGTTGGATATCAAAATAATAGCATCGATATTGTCACACCAAAGTGTTGGAGGATGAGGATAGGGTTGATTAGTGGCGGATTTAGACTTTTTTTAAAGCCTAGTCACAAATAAAAGTTTATAAACATCATAATAATAAATATTATTTTAATATAAAAATATTTTGTTTAACCTAATCAACAATTTTATTTCTCCAATTTACTATGTCATATCGACGCAAATAATTTTTTAAATGTAATAATTGAAAATAGAATGAAAGTTATATCAATTCACTATGATTATACTTGTTACTTTATTTTAAATTGGATACAGAAAATAATTTTAAAATTAATTTAATAGTTTTATTTAATATTTCTTCATTACTTTATTACCTCAAATAGAAATACTTTAATGTGATACAAGCATCTTGTTCGCTTTAACTATTCATAAGTGAATATTAAATTGCTTCTATTAATCTCAATTCATCTTGAACTTATTTATAAAATTTAAATTTGTCATAATAAATTTCTGTCTTTACCATTTCGCAAAGATGCTGTAATTGATAACATACAAATATTAGCATCTTACTAAATAAATATTTTCCAAACCAAAATTGACATTGTATTTCTAAATTAATTTAATTATCATCAAATTAATTAGCTTGCAACCCATTAATCTCTTATGTAGCTTATAATAAGAAAACCAATGTTTCATGCGGCTCACAAAATTAAGTACTCCCACACATGACCACACAATATTTCGATTGGGGAAAAAAAATGAAAGGAGAAAAAAAGAGGCACATGAAAAGGTAAAAAAAGTAACAATGTGAGGAAAAAAAAAATGAAAACGGAGCACGAGAGGCATGGAAATATATGAAAGGACAAAAAAAGTAAAAGATGCAACTAAATCGGAGGATCAAATGAATTAGAAATAGGCGCTTCCCATAAGACCAAGACCAGAAAGAAAACAAAAAAGGCACAAGCTCAGTCACTTTATCCGAATAAGCTTAGGCACCCGATTTTTTTCATGTTAAATTGGAATAAAAATTAATGACTGAATTTAAATTTTGTAAAACAAGTATTGCCGCGTGCCCACTCTTGCCTCTACATAAATCCGTCACAAAAGTTGACCAGTTGAATTATTCCCCAATATGCATTATTTTTTAGGCATCAATTTAATTAGTTTTCTCCAACATCATATATACAAAACAAGTTTTTAAAAATACGATTCGTGCGGTTTGACGGTTGGGTGGTGATTTAACATTTATCAGTGATAAAACAGTAATAAAATGGTAAACGGTTATGCAGTGACAAACGACAATAAACGGATAAACTAGTAGTGCAGTATGAACCAAAACTAGAATAAAACGGCGCTAAAACGAAAAAAAATATAATTTTTTAAAAGCTTGATTGTTAAATATAAAAAAGCTAAAATCATTTCTATATTGCTATTTAGTATCCAAACAGCTATAGTCTTTCTGTATTGTCTACATATATATATGACGAATTTGATACCTTTTATGTGATTTGTACATGACTACATGCATAACGGATGATATCGGCCACAATGGGACGGCCACTACTATGTTGAGACATATGTTGCCTTTTCGGAAAAAAAGAAAAAAATTAGAATAGCAGTCATAGTAGTTATTATGTATATGTAATAATATGTATACAACTAACGGGCAATACAAAAGTAACATAATGTATATTATTATTAATATAAATGGAACTTCCTAAATATTTTTTCATCTGGACATATATTGTCTTATTTATTTATTCTATTGTTTGGTTTTCGTTTAAACATAGGGAAAGAAAAGAAATTACACGTAAGGAACTGCGAACAATTTAAACAATAACAATATAACAGAAATCAATTGCATGTTATTTGACATAAAACAAACAGGAGAACTGGAGAACTTGTAACAAGCCTCGTGCCATGTAAATAAATAAATAAATAAAATAAGCTATGCTTTTGAAGGTTCCGTCCAAAAATCAAACAATTTTTCATTTTTTTTTAATTTTTTTTAATTTTTTTTACTTTCTCGACATAATGATCTCATTGCTTTTAATTTCTATTGTTCTCGAAGAGACAATATCTCTACTTTTTATTAATGGGACACAAATAATGATTCGTTTGGATAGCAGGTGTTAAATGGTAACTGATCCGAGGCCAATTACTTCAATTGAAAAATTAGGTCCGAAGCTATTGTGGGATCAATGGTCCGTCCGACAGGGATGGATCAACGGCAAACCCTTCTGATCCATTTCTCGTGAAGATTTCTTTGAGCTTGGCATTTTATCGAGCACTTGGTGGGCTTGCACTCGTTAGGTACACACCCGACTAATGGTTCACTCTTTGATTTCTAATTCTCCTCTCAGGCGAGGGAAACATGTTGGGATCAATTATCGATGGTAATGGTCAACCTGTGACCAGATTTTCCATTTGACTTCTGTTAGTGGCTTAGTGCTGAGATAAAACATATCAGGTGGGGTAATGTCTGCAACACCCAGATCAGCTTTTCTTAAATCTTCCTCCTAGATCTTCTAGTGTTATATTTCAATATAATAAAGTTTGATCTCATGGTACTGCATATATTGAACAATCAACATAGATAAGTTAATCTTGCGCTATATATAAAAGCTGCTAGGTATGGGACCAAAATAAAATGATACATATCTGTATAATTTTGTCAAACTTTAAGCATCTGCTACTGTTAAGTTAAAGTCTTGCAAAATACTCATGTTCTACAATATCAATAGCAGGTTAAGTTAAACTACAATAAATTAAAAAAAAAAAAAACTGAAGACAGCTCAGCAAATCACTTTAAAGCTTACCAAATCATATGGGGTACTGTCTCACTAAAAAGAAAGGACACAGGAAGTTTCTCATCTGTTTAATTATAAGGAAATATGTGCTAGGAGGTGCTGTCGAGCCAACTAAGATTAAACAAGGTGGAAGTTTTGGTACAAAGGTACTAAAAGCCATAATTAAAGTGTTGCACGCTGACCCTCCACTAATCAAAGTGTTATGTATGATCAGCTAAGTCAAAAACTCGTTCACCATATTTGAGGCATCAGTTATGTAACGTCCGATCACGATCTAACATCTTGAATTCATTTGTAATACTTTGGTACTAATCCATAGGGCACAAACAATATTGAACACATGAATCCCCTCCAACGCTCCCTATGCTTCTCTGATGCTTCTTAGTTCATACTTCATATTCATATTTTCGTATGAAACTACATCAGCTCGTTGCTGTAGTATCTTGCTACGCTAGCTTTTGCAATCCACTCTCCTCATTCAGATCACTCCAACTCTGACTCTCCAAAACTTTTCTGGTACCTCTCTCTTTCTCTCTGCCCTCACTCCCCTCCCCTCAAGTTCTCATTCTGTAGCAATTAACTTTAAACTAAGAGCTATCTTCAGTAGTATTTAAATTCACCTATATAAGTACATTTCCTATTCCTTCCCACGCATAAATCGCATATATAGGTTCTGATCCTTTGTTTCGGTACTGTAATCTAAACACTACTACCATCGAGTCTGTTTACAATCCTTAATCTTGTACACAATTTTCTAAAAACCAAATTCCTCTTCCACTTAATGGAGTTACTAAAGGGAGCAGTCTCATCTATTGTACCTTTGGTAACCAAGACCATTTTTAAGCATGTGGCATATCCCTTCACTGCCAGCGACAACATAAGGGCCCTACAGTTGGCAACTAGACAGTTGCGGGCCCTGAAAGAGGATGTGAATACCGAGATCACAAATGCTGAGTGGGAGAATGGTGCTCCCACAAACCAAGCAAAAGAATGGCTACTCCAGGCTGAGACCATTGAAAAAGAAGCAGAGGAGATCCAACTAAAATACCAGCAACTGTGTCGGTGCAATTGGAACATCTCGCCTAATTTTTGTGTGATTTACAAGGTTAGCAGAAGCGCAGCAAAGATGCATGTTGAGGCGAAAAGCGTTTGTGAAAATAAAGCAACTCTTGAAGTGATTACTCGTATGCCGCCACCACTGGCCCAAGAGATACCCGTTTCATTTTCAAAATCAGCAAATCTCGAATTAGCACTTCATTTTATCAAAGATGATGTGCACAATAATATCATTGGCATTTGGGGAATGGGTGGCATCGGAAAGACGCATCTCCTGGAGCAGATCAACAATGAGCTTTGCAGAGATCCTAGATTCAAGGTGGTTGTAATTTTTGTCACATGTTCCAAAGAGTGCTCTGAAGAAAAAATTCAAAATAAAATTATTGAAAAACTTCGCCTGAGTAAGAGTGATAGCATAGAACAGAAACAAAATACGATATATAATTTCCTGAAAGAGAGGAGCTTTGTGATACTTTTGGATGACGTCTGGAACCGTGTTGATCTGAAAACAATAGGGATTCCTAACCCAATGGAATCAGTTAGTATGTTTATCAGAAAAGTTGTTCTGACAACAAGGTCAACGGAAGTATGTGGACAAATGGAGGTAAAGAAAAAAATTCGAGTGGAAGTTCTAAATTGGGATGATGCTTGGTCTCTCTTTAAGGAGAAGGTGACTGAGGAAACCATCGAATCAAACACACTGATACAAAAATATGCAGTGGATGTTGTGAAGGAACTTGGTGGATTTCCATTGGCTCTTATAACTATTGGCAGGGCTATGCATGATAAGATGGATCCTAGAGAATGGGAACATGCTGTTAAGCTGCTTAAGCAGGCACACCTCAATGATATTGAATTCTCTGGTTCGAATCAATCAGTATTCCACACATTGAAATTTAGTTATAATAATTTGAAAAATGATACTCTTAGACAATGCTTTCTGCATTGCTCATTATGGCCTGAAGATTATGAAATAAAGAAAGATGATCTCATTCGATTTGGATGGGGTTAGGTATTATTGATGAGCCAAAGATACAAGAAGCTTATGATGCCGGGCATAGGTACATAGGGAGATTGCAAGCTGTTTGTCTCCTAGAAATTGGAGATGATTGTGGTTATACTGTTAAGATGCATGATGTGATCCGTGATATGGCACTATGGATTGCAAATAATCAAGGAGAAGATGTAAACAAATGGATTGTTCCAGCGGGCATATATGAGAAACAACTACAACGACATCAAGAACGACATAAAAATGAGATAAAAGTCTCTGATTGTACTGAAAAGTTATCCGCCATGGGAAATAAAGAAAGTATGGTATCCATATTGATCACATGTTCCTCCAAACTCTCCACTCTATTGCTTAATAATAACACCATTGAGGATCCAAAAACTCTTCAACTTGAATTGTTTTCTAAATTAACCTATCTAGATTTGTCATCTTGTTCTTTAAATGCCTTTCCAATTGAGATTTGTAATTTACTACATCTCGAGTTTCTTAACCTATCATATAACACTTTTATCAAGACATTGTTACCCGAAGAATTAGGGGCCCTTACCAATTTAAAATATCTATATTTAGTCGAAACAAACTTTACTTTCCCGAATAAGGTCCTATCCAAATTGAGAGCATTGAGGGTGTTGGACTTACGCCGGTCTTTTATGTATAAAATCTTTCAGGAATTTTTAGTGCTACAGGAAGAGCTACAGTGCCTTCCTAGCTTTGAAGGACTAGGATTTTGCATTCCTAGTTCTAGCACACTTGATTTTCACGAGTTCTCTCAAAAAGTAAGTGTGCCCATAAGATGGTTAGGAGTTAGCAAATGTACTGAAAGCTGTTTTTTTCTTTTTAAGTTGTTTTTTGGGGAACTCTTATTTACAAAACAACTTAATTTCGATTGACATAGACTTTATGTACAATGCGGAATACGTAAAGTTTGAAAGCACAAGTGAAAACCAAAATGATTGTTACCTTGGGAGACTAGAGAGACTAGAATTTTACGGGATGACTGATATGAAAGAAGTAATATGGAAGGGTCTGGACCCTAAGGATGTCTTTCCTAGACTCCAGTGTCTGAAGTTTATTTTCTGCCATCAGCTGACAAGCGTTTCATGGGTTGTTAATCTCCCATGCATTAGAGAACTCACACTAATTGATTGCGCAAGTGTAAAGCAATTGATCCAAATAGATGAGCTAAACAATAGTGGAGTTGAAGTGAGTCAACATTCCTTTCTCTCTCTCAAGATAATATGCTTAGACAGCATGGAAGCACTGGAAATAATTTCTGATCCCATAATTACTTTTCCAGCCTTGGAATTTTTAAATGTTATTGATTGTGACAATTTGAAGGAGCTACCTTTTAAATCTAGAAACCTCCCGAGAAAATTGAAGAAGATTCAAGGGAATGAAAAATGGTGGCAAAATATTGAACTGGAGGATGGTGATATTAAATCTTCAGTCCAACCCTTTTTCAAGCCGTGTTGGTTGAACAACTAAATTCGGTGTTCTCATTTGAAACTATCAATAACTGTTGTATGTAGAAATAAATTATTTTTTTCTGTTTTAAACTTAGGTTCTCTGTGGCCAAGAAAATGATTTTGTTCTATTTTTCCCTTAAGCTCAGCTTTCTCAGTTATGTTAGACATCAACCTAGTGTGTGTCTGTGTTTTTTTTTTATTTTTTTTTTTTAGCTAGATCTTCTGAATTTGAGAAATAATATGCATCCATTTGGTGTTTGCTTTTTAGACATGATATAATCTAAAATCTTGAACTTTGGAAATTTGGTACTTACTAAGATGAAGAATAAATCAATAAAATACTTACGTTTCAACAACTGGTGGTAGTCAAACTTCAAATTTTCAAAATCTGTGATAATATAATACTTATGTTGTTGATGTTGTTCAATATTCTTTTATAACGATGTGAGTTGTTATGATATGTGTCTTTGTGTTTTGTGTGTGCACGCTCGAAAAGCTCATCTATTCTCTCTCTCGTATGGGTGTTTCTGTTTGCTTGGTGTGGACGTGTGGTACCGTAGTACCGTACCTAAAATGGGTGGTTGTACGAAGTTAGTTCTGGTCAGAGGTCAGAATGTAAAAACCAGAACACTTAGGGATTGTTTTACAAATTAGCAAGATTAAGGGATAAAATTAGTATTTTCAAAGGTAATAAATTAATTTGCCGACTTAGAAGTTAGACTAACCTCATGCATGCCAAACACACCCTTAAAGGTCTAAATTGCACAAAATAAGAATGATTTCTGTCATATGGACTTGTATGTAACTGTATGTCTGTATTCTTGGGTCGAGTTTAATAAATTGTTGGGTCAAATCAGTTATAGGTGGATCTGTGCTGTTAAGAAATTAGATGACCTTGTAGTTAATTTGTTTTATTTGTGGGTCTATAAAACAAAATAAAAAATCTGGATGTAACGTTGAGGTTTAGGCCTAGTAAGAGTAATTGCATCAGTTCCTGCGTGCCCAATCAAAATGTCATTCATTTGACTTGCATTATTTAAGATTTCTCAAGTTTCTGTTAAACCTTCTTTGTATCTCAGGTTGAATTATAACATATTAATGTATCTATTATTATGTGATTGGACACTTTCTTGGAAATTTCTTTAATGGTAATTTCTTCTATTACTTAAAATAAGCGCCTTGTGCTTTGCTATGTAAGGGCCTTTTGGTTTGTACTTTTTAGTTTGGACTTCACAGTGTGTGCATTGCTGCAGTTATGAATTAATTTGCTATAATTTGTTCTCATTATTTTCTTATTACTTTTTGAGTAAGATTGATCAAGCTAATCCACCATTTTTATTGTTCATTTCATTTTAATACCCAGGAAGCTTTGATGATTAGCCTCAATATACACCATTTAATTGCTTTTCTGTTATCCTCTCCGTGAGAGAAGAAGACGGGACGAGAGAACAATTAGGGTCGGGTGTTTACTAACAAGTAAGAGCCCACCAAGTGCTCGATAACATGCCTACCTCAGAGGAATCAGCTCGAGTCACGGACAACTGGTAAGGTAACCCAGCCTTGCCATTATCCTATTCCAATTTGAAGAGAGGGAGGGACAAACGAGTTGACCGTGTATGTATCAATTAGGTAATAATAAAGAGGGAAAATGTTAACTAAAAAATTAATTAAGAGATGATTTGGGAAGCTAAAACATAAAATTATTTTGGAGGGCCGTCAACGAAAGCCTCGGCCAGGATGGACGGCTGTGAATCTGTGATTGGAAGTTTTATATTAAATTCATACTTCCGGCAGTTGTGCTTCTGGGTTAAGATGAAACTCAGGTCTGACATTCCACACATTTTTTGAGGGCCTCTTTCCGTCTGTGGTAAAACTTGTATAAGTTTAATTCAAATTAAAGTTTTTTTTTTTTTGAATTGGAATTAAAAGTTAAAGATGAAGCTATCTGTTACATCAGATGTTACACCTGTTAAGGTCTATACACGTAGACCAAGGCAACAGCTACAGAATACTATAATTTAGAATAATCTCCATAATTAGCAATATGTAATAATATGGAATTTCCATATCTTTAGATAGTTTCCTTATATTGATAGTTTCCTTAGACTGAGAAATTACTATATTTTTATTATTCTGCTTATATATTTGTAAGAATCTATGATAGAAGAATATAGAAAATTTTCCAATTCCTTTCTCTTTTCTTTCTCTTTCTCTCCTTATTGTCTATCTTCTCCTTCTCCTCATCTGTAACCCTAACAATTGGTGCTTTCGTTCTGTCCTCATCCTCCACCATGCCTAGAAATCGTCCCCAGACTTCTGATGATCCAAAACCTGATGATCTTGAACTTTCTCTTCTCCAAGAACAAATACAAGACCTTACTTCTAAATTGGCCGATATGTTAACACCTGCCTCCTTACCTACGTTCTTGGCTACACTACGTGAAGACATGCGTAAGGACACCACACAACAAATTAATGCTGCCCTCTTAGCACGTCCCACCAGTAGTGTGCTCGGCCCCCATCCACAACCACCTCCTTCCACCGATCATAAACTTCGACTCCACTTTCCTCGCTTTGCATCAGGTGATCCCACAGATTGGATTTTCGCTGCGCAACAGTTTTTCACATATTATGCAACACCGACATCAGATTGGCTTCTTATTGCATCTATGCACCTTGATGCCCCTGCTGCTCGCTGGTATCAAGGTTTAGTGGAGGACACACGTCTCTCTTCATGGCAGGAGTTCACCACCGCTTTACAACACCGTTTTGGCCCATCTGAATACGAGGATCCAATTGGACAGCTTTCACGTCTTACACAGACGGGTTCTGTACTTGATTATCAATCCTCCTTTGAAGAACTCGCTAGTCGTGCTCGTTCTTTCTCTCCAGAACAATTGCACAGTATCTTCATTGCAGGATTACAACCTCGTATTCGGCGAGCTGTCCAATGTCAGAGGCCTCGTGACCTCCATGATGCCTTTTCTTTAGCTCGTCTACATGAAGCACAACTTGCTGAAACAAGTTCTTCATTTAACCGGCCTTGGAACCCACGAGTTCCAGCCCCAAACCCATCCAGACAGCCCCAAGCATTACCTACCTCGACCACAACACCACCAACACCTCCACGCCTTCCAGTCAAGCGATTAACATCAGAGGAAATGCAATCACGCCGCCAGCAAGGTTTGTGTTTTAATTGTGATGAGAAATTTATACCCGGTCATCGTTGCAAAGGCCGACCATCATTGCTCTATTTGGAAGGTATTGAGGAAGACCCGGGTGATTTTGACAACCATAGCTCAAATTCTGAGCCATCAGAACCTGAAATTAGTCTAAATGCCCTACTTGGTCGCTATGGTGCTAAATCAATGCGCATGCTCGGCCATATTCAATCCCAACCTGTTCAGGTCCTGGTTGATGGAGGCAGCACCAACAACTTCATTTCTCGTCGAGCTGCTCAGTTCCTTAACCTAACTTCTACTCCTACAGATCTATTTAGGGTTCGTGTGGGAAATGGTGAGGTGCTTCAGTGCACCGCCTGTTGTCAAGCTGTTCCTCTTTACATTCAATCCCATCTGTTCACTATAGATCTCTTTATTTTGGATTTGGAAGGCTCAGATGTGGTTTTAGGGGTACAGTGGTTGGAAACACTTGGACCAATTTTAACAGATTGGTCTAGGCTCACAATGGAATTCACATACAAAGGCAACAATATCCATTTACAAGGTAATGCCTTTCTTCAGGCACAAGCTATTTCACCTGCTGCCTTGCATAAACTAATTGTTGCAGATGGTATTGGTTGCTCTTACATGTGCCTCTCCACTGAACCTATTGACCAAAACAAGTTGATCCCTAACTTCACAACTTTACCACCCAAAGTGCAATCTACCATTACAGCCTTCTCTGACCTATTTGCTGATCTACAAGGCTTGCCACCATCTCGGCCCATTGAAGTCAGGCACAGATGCAGTAAATGTTAAACCATATCGCTACCCTCATTTTCAAAAAAGCGAAATTGAACGCTTGGTTGCAAATCTCCTAGCATCTGGAGCAATTCGCCCAAGCTGCTCCGCTTTTAGTTCCCCAGTCTTACTCGTCAAAAAGAAAGACGGTACGTGGCGCTTTTGTGTTGACTACAGGGCCTTAAATGCAGTTACAATCCGTGATCGCTTTCCAATTCCAACTGTGGATGAATTATTGGACGAACTAAATGGTGCCACTATTTTTTCTAAATTGGATTTGCGATCCGGGTACCATCAGATCCGAGTACATGAGGCTGACATCCACAAAACGGCTTTCCGAACTCATCATGGTCACTTTGAGTTTCTGGTTATGCCTTTTGGGCTATCGAATGCACCCTCGACATTTCAGGCTTTAATGAATGAGGTATTTCGCCCACTGTTACGCAAATTTGTGGTTATTTTTTTTTTATGATATTCTTGTGTATAGTTGCAGCCTGGAGGCCCATATTGATCACCTTACACAAGTACTCCACATCTTGCACTCCAATAAGCTCGTTGTCAAACCTTCCAAATGTACATTTGCGGTTTCTCAAGTCGCCTTTCTCGGCCATCTCATTTCTGCTTCAACAGTGGCTGCCGATCCCGACAAACTAAAGGCAATTTCTGACTGGCCTACGCCAAGAAATCAGCGGCAGCTTCGCGGGTTTCTCGGCTTAGCCGGTTATTACCGACGTTTTGTTCATCGGTATGCTGCCATAGCTGGACCGCTTACTGATCTCTTAGCCAAAGACAATTTTCTTTGGTCTAATTCAGCTCAGGAGGCATTCCATGCTCTCAAAACTGCACTTATGACAGCCCCTGTGTTGGCCTTACCAAACTTCTCACTTCCTTTTATCTTAGAAACTGATGCTAGTGGAGTCGGTATTGGTGCTGTTCTCATGCAACAGCAGCATCCAGTTGCTTTTTACAGCAAGAAACTCTCTCCATTAATGCAGGGTAAGTCTACCTACATACGAGAAATGTATGCCATACAATCAGCAGTTTTAAAGTGGCGACAATATTTATTGGGTCGACCTTTTGTAATCCGCACTGACCATCGTAGTTTGCATCATCTTCTCACTCAAACCATTCAAACACCTGAGAAACAACAGTTCTTATCAAAGTTGGTGGGATATGATTTTTCCATTGAATACAAGTCAGGTTCTTCCAATGCAGCTGCTGATGCCCTTTCACGTATGCATGAAACTGAAAACAGCACACCAATTGTTTCGCTTATGGCACTATCTAAACCATTTTGTGTAGAACTTGGTTGCCTTAAAACTGAGCTTTTAAAGGATGATCACACCAAACAGATTATTCTTGGTTTGAGCAATTCACCAAGTAGTTGGCCACATTGGACCTACACTGATGGTTTCCTCAGGCACAAAGGTCGGTTGTATTTACCGGCTACCTCTTCCCTCATTCCTGCCCTGCTAGCTGATTACCACTCATCCCCTTTAGGCGGTCACTCTGGATTTCAGCGCACTTTCAGCCGATTAGCACCACATTTTATGTGGAAAGGAATGCGCAAAGCCGTGGAGCAGTTTGTTAGCTCATGTGATATATGCCAAAAATGCAAGCCCAACAATCACTTTCCCTATGGTTTACTTCAGCCGTTGCCCATTCCCACTGCTATATGGACATATCTATCCATGGATTTTATCACACATCTTCCTCCATCAGCGGGCTATACTGCAATTTTGGTGGTTGTCGATCGTCTATCAAAGGGAGTTCATTTGGCACCTTTGCCTTCACATTATACAGCCACCCGAATTGCCCAAATATTTTGGGACACAGTGGGCAAGCTACATGGCATGCCAAAGAGTATTGTTTCAGACAGAGATCCTATTTTTCAAAGTGCATTCTGGAAAGAACTTTTCAAGCTACAAGGCACTAAGTTGCATTTCTCTTCAGCTTATCACCCCGAGACAGATGGTCAAACGGAGCGTATCAACCGTTGCATTGAACAATTCTTACGCGCCTTTGTCCATGAACAACCCTCTAGATGGTCTAAGCTTTTGAGCTGGGCTGAATTTCATCACAATACCACCTTCTCTGCAGCGACAGGGATGACTCCATTTGAGGCAACATATGGACGCAGACCACCGTCTCTTGTCGCATATTGTGCAGGTTCAAGTGCCCTTGAGGCAGTGAATCAAGATCTCACAACAAGAGATGCCATTGTGCATCAACTCAAGGCCAATCTCTCAAAGGCACAAGATGCCATGAAGTTCTTCGCCGACAAAAAACGTAAGGAGCATGAATTTCAGCAAGGAGACTTGGTTCTGTTGAAGCTTCAGCCTTTTCGACAACTCTCCTTGCGCCAACACTCCTCACATAAACTGGGTTTACGCTTTTATGGACCATACAAAGTTCTAGAGCGCATTGGACCAGTTGCTTATCGCCTTGAATTGCCTGCCACCAGCCGCATCCACCCAGTCTTTCACTGCTCCCTGCTCAAACCGTACAAAGGATCCACTACACCGGTCGTACATTCGTTACCGACCTCCAGTTCTGCTACCATGCCAGTTCATATTCCAATTGCCATACTACAACACAGGACAATTCTTCGTGGCAACAAACAAGTTCCACAGGTGTTGATACAATGGTCTGATCTTGCTCTAGAAGACGCCAGTTGGGAGGATGCTGATACACTGGACTTTTCCCGCCTTGAGGACAAGTCGCTTTTCCAAGAGGGCGGGGATGTTACATCAGATGTTACACCTGTTAAGGTCTATACACGTAGACCAAGGCAACAGCTACAGAATACTATAATTTAGAATAATCTCCATAATTAGCAATATGTAATAATATGGAATTTCCATATCTTTAGATAGTTTCCTTATATTGATAGTTTCCTTAGACTGAGAAATTACTATATTTTTATTATTCTGCTTATATATTTGTAAGAATCTATGATAGAAGAATATAGAAAATTTTCCAATTCCTTTCTCTTTTCTTTCTCTTTCTCTCCTTATTGTCTATCTTCTCCTTCTCCTCATCTGTAACCCTAACACTATCGCTTAGGTAAATGTTGAATTAAAAATTATAGAGTAAGGCAATTATTTGGGTGTGATGCGCTGGTGTTATCAGTTATCACAGTGTAGCTAATGTTTACTATTGCTACTTCGGGGTCTTCTTTTTTATTAATCAGCATTCTAAATCCACCTAAGAGTTTCTAGAAATATCTTTGTATACAAAAACCGGATTAAGTAATGAGTTTGTCCCGCATGTGCTTAATATTTAAATTAATTAACGTATTGAAAATAACTGACAATCAGGAAGGCAACACACAAAATATGAGCAGATTTATGTATATGATTGTAATCATTATAATTAATGACTTAAATCAATTCTTGATCCGATTTAATAGGTCAACTTATTATCTAATCAAGTCATTATTTTAAACTAACTTATTTCTTTTATTTTTATATACATCATATGAAATATCATATAATATTGAATTTTTTTTTCTTATTTTCTTTTAAAAGCACCCAGTAGTGGTGCAATTGAAGTCATGCAGTTTAAACACATCATCATTAAAATAAAAAGTAAATCCAACCAAATGTAAGATTTCTTGATTTAACCTATGAGATTATTACTAATACTACAGTATGAAAGGATATCCAACCCATTTTTATGTCTTAGCTATATGTGCCTTAAATAATATATATAAAAATTGTTTTTTTTTGCTAGCTATAGATATCAATTGTTTATGAATTATGAATAATTCTTGAAGCACATCATAGTTGTTAATTTTTCTTATCATTGAACAATAAATCATTTGGTTTTCTCTGGTATCGTAATCCAAGAAAAAAGAGCTAAATTCTTTCTAAATTTCTATATATCTTAAATCTAGACCACTATGGTCTTATTGTATTTGCATATATATATGAGGACTCTAATACCTTTTGTGTGACTTGTACATGTATAAGGAATGATATTGGGCAAAAAGATAATATAACAAAACCAAAAATATAATGAATGTTCACGTTATTGTATAATCTATAATTTTAAGATATATAGAAAAATGTGGCAAATATGCTTTGAATATCTCTTGTGTGTCATAACTGACAAACATGATGTCCATCTTGAAATTCTTTGGTCTAGATATTTGGTAAAAAAAAAAACCTTAGTTCTTTTTGTTTTTATATACTTCAAATGAAATATCATATAATATTGAAATTTGTTTTTTCTTATTTTATTTAAAAGCACTCATAGTGGTGCAATAATTGAAGTCATCTAGTTTAAACGCATCATCATTAAAATAAGAAGAAAACCCGACCAAATGTACGATTTCTTGATTTAACTTTATGAGATTATTATGGAATCCATTTTGATGTCCTAGCTATAGTGTATATGACTTTCTATGCATCGTGACCTTTTTCGTTAGAATTT
Organism: Rhynchospora tenuis; assembly: GCA_027725995.1. Taxonomy (NCBI): domain Eukaryota; kingdom Viridiplantae; phylum Streptophyta; class Magnoliopsida; order Poales; family Cyperaceae; genus Rhynchospora; species Rhynchospora tenuis. Next base: position 80,335,054 of record CM050888.1, read on the forward strand.
TTATAACTTGACAAATCTAATTTAACCAATTTAATCTACATATTGAGATCTCCTAAAAATCAAATTTTATAATTTTTGAAATTTTATTACTATTTTTTCAAATTTTTTAAAACATGCCATTTTTGGAATATTCCAAATAGTAGTTTGCTTCCAAAAATGGCAGGTTTTAAAAAATTCGAAAAAAATAGTAATAAAATTCAAAAATTATAAAATTCGGTTTGTTAGGAGATTTCAATATTTAGATTAGATTGGTTAAATTAGATTTGTCAATTTGTAAAAATTCCGACGAAAAAAATCGCGATGTATAGAAAGCCCTATGCACTATAGTGCATATTGAACTTCCTCTTAAATAATGTTTATAAAAACTGTTTCTTTGGCCAGCTATAGCTTTAATTGTTTATGAATAATTCTTGAGGCACATCAAGGTTGTCAATTTTTCTTATCATTGAACATTAAATCATTTAGTTTTCTCCAGAGCTAAATTCTTTCTAAATTTCTATATATCTTAAATCTAGACCACTATGGTCTTATTGTATTTTCCATATATATGAGTACTCTAGTACTTTTTGTGTGACTTATACATGTATAAGGAATAATATTGGGCAGAATTAGGGGTGTAAAAAACCCGTAAATCCATTTAATCCGTTCAACCCATCCAATCCGAACTGTTTGCATGAAGTTGGGTCGGGTACGAGTTCTAATTTTGACAAAACCCATTACTTCGGGTTGAATTTCGGGTTTCGTACTATTAAAACGTATATATTCTAACCTATTCGTTTATCACTATTAGTCTTCTCCGCCTCATATTTCCTCATGTCCTAGCTCAAAGATCTATTCTCTCACGATGTTTTGATCTTCTCCATAACCATGCACGAGGGCCTATGACTCTCGCAAAGGTCTCAAAAGTTGAAGGATGCTTCAGATGCATCTCTAATTTGTCTCGAACTAAATTTTAATAGCCACAAAATGATTTTTGTGTGTATTTTTATTTGATCAAAATTTTAATCTACTAAACCCCTTTAACCCGTAAATATCGGTACATAAAAAAATTGATGGGTTGAGTTGGGTTACGGGTGGATTAACTAAATTTATTTTTTAACTCGTTGGACCGCAACTTTTACTTTGGGGCGGATTTTTTTTTTTTGGAGGGGGGGGGGGGGTTGGGGCAGTCGTTTAAAACGACTGCTGGGACATCCATTCATATATTTTGTTAATATTAAAATTTTTAAAATTCAAATGACGAATCCAAACCGTTCATCTTGTTGAATTTCACGGGCGATGCGTTTTCATATAAGTTTTATAAAATTTGGGGTTGATTTGATACTTGATTAAGTGCTTAAATTATGAACGTATTAGAATTAATCAAACCAGGTTCGTTCATTTGTTGACCACTTAATCAAGTATCAAATCGACTCCAAATTTTATAAAACTTATATGAAAACGCATCGCTTGTAAAGTTGAACAAGTTCAACGGTTTAGATTCGGTATTTGAATTTTAAAATTTTTTAATATTAAAAAAATAAAAAATTGGCTGCTTAGCAGTCGTTTAAAACGACTGCTGAGGATCCGGGCGCGTTGGGGCCTTGGGGGGTGTTTAGTTCCTTGGATATTGCAAGAAAATTAACACAATATCGTAAAGACCAGTTGGCGAAATCGAATCCTCTGGTCGGCATACCAGCTGGTCTGCACTGATCCGAACCGTCTGATTTAATCTCAACGGATAAAGGATGTCCCGTGAATTATACCAGATTGGTAGACCCAAAAAAAATTAACCGTTGAGATTAAATTGAACGGCTCGGATCAAATGCCGACCAGAGGATCCGGTACCCCAGTTGGCACCTCACCGTGGTGGGCCGAGACAGCCCACCTAGTAAATCATCCCCTCACCCCCATTCCCCAATACAATTTGTAGCATTTAATTTGTGGTGGTTTAATATTCTAATGCATCGTCATCAAAATGTAATGATTTATCCATAATATTCAGCCATCAATGTTTTATAAAAGTACAAAAAATGTGTACATATACATGAACATCTTTTTGAGTAAAGAATTTTGTGTTGAGCTATGTATATGCATTAGTAAGTTCTTTCTTTTTTGAGATTTGGAAGTTCTTCAACAATCACTTCTTGTGTTATATATGAATGTCTGGGGGCACCCAGAAACAACATATGTTAGCACCAACATGAAGAAAAATGTTTGAAAACAAAAACATATTTCACCGTCTAAAATCCATCCATAAAGTATTAAGAGTAGCAAAATTAAGAAAATTATCGAAGAAATAAAAATATTTAAACGTTCTAAAGTCCATTCCAATTTCCAAATTGAAAATCAAACAAACATCGGTTAAATGTTAAAGCTATCCAATTTTTTTGGGTCGAAATACTCTAAATTATGCGGCAGGACAACAAACCTGCAGTCAAATTGTGCGATTAAGCCAACTCTGCAATTGAAAATTGAATCAACTAGCTAGCATCTAACTCATTGCTGCTCATGATTGGATATATAGGTTTGTAGACTTTTTGCAACCTCACGAATTAAAGCTTTCGCCTCACTTGTACTTCTGGCCCTCTTTGCCTTTCTTAAGGTGCTTAATGCATCATTTATCAACATATATAAAACGGGATCAGTTTCTTCCAGAGTCTGCGTGAAAAAAATTGAAGTCATTGATTTAACTAAATCATAAACAAATTAAGAGAAGATTACAAGCAAATATAAACACATGATACTAACAATACATGCATTTAAGTACACATCAGTATAAAATTTGTGTTAAGACATAAGCCTGAAGCCAATTAATGAGTCAAATTTCAAGTTTAAATGTTTATTATTGCTTTTTAAATACACAAGTTAGAATGCAAAAGATAGCTACAGACAACAGATAACACAATGTAAATAATATAATAATGTGCGAGTAATCCTGTGGTCGATGCTAATCTAGATGTCTAACATTACAGAAATTAATCTCTCTTTTCACAAGATAAATATAGACACATATATTAAATTAGGTAATCAGATATTAAGTTGGAAATGCATTAAAGAAATACAACTATCAAAATAGGAAATAAATTATGCGAAAAGATGCATGAAAATTCATCTTTGTTATTTAAAATGGCTTACTTCTTTTCGCTTCTTCATCTTGGGACGAGTCTGAACCAGATGAAACGCATTCTCCTCTTCTGAATCAGCACTGAGTTTAAATAAAAGAAAACAAAAAGTGAGTTTTGATGATGTGTGGATATTTAGGTAAGAATTGGGACAACTTAATCTACATGACTACATTACCTAATAATGGTGTAGCGTACATTGTTCTTAGTTTCATCCGTAAACTGGTACAAACAAAATATCCCTCCAACCTAATTATGTAAAACAATTCTATTAATATAATGTATTTCACATCTAGATGGTAATAAAGTTTAAAACAGAGTCAATCGTTAACCTTAAGCTTTTTATTGTACTTGACTACTTTGTTCCATGGAGCCGACATTTGAAACTCCTTCTTGTCCAAAATAAATTTCTCTGAAAAGTAAAAAAGAGGGATTTTAAAATATGGCTTTGTTACACAAAGTTTTCTGGAATGAAGTAAATTCTACTATAATAAACATAGAAAAGGTCTTAGAATATTAGTTGGTGATTTCAATGCGGTATTAAGTAGATCCAAAAAGATAAATATATGAGAAAGGCTAATGTACATCGATGACACATATATTTCTTTTTTTTTGTTGTTGATTCATTGCCAATTTTGTTGTGGCAACAATACAAGGCAAGGAAAAGAAACAACGCGGTTGGAGGTTTTTTGTTTTGTTGTCAATTTTGTTGCTAATTTCTTGTACGTTTTCTGCTTACTTTATTAGGAGACAATTGCAAGTTTAGATATTGATGTTAAGTTCTTTTAGCCTCTGGCTAAATGTTTGTAAATTTAAACATTTTATTTTAATGAAAATGTGTGGGCTTTGAAGTTTGAACTCCATTTTTACATCAGAAAAGAACATTGATGTTAAGTATTAGACTCTTCAGTTGTGTGCTATAAATACTGGTATATGTCTCAGTTTAGTGTCTCAATTGATTGTCTCGTTTCTCTACTTCATACTTATATATAAATACTTGATTATGCCACTTGATTAAATTATGTTTATAACTAAGTAAACAGCAGGGAAGGGTAAAGGCTTATCTAGCATGTCAATTACCACAACAAAATTTCGTGATAAAGTTGTCATCATAAGAAATTGCCTTAAGGTTGGCTAGATAGTCTTCCAGGGCAGCACATGATTTGAATTAATGGTGAGATGATTTGAATTAATGCAGATACCAGGGTTAAAGTGGTACAGGCCAATCAGTTGTAGCATACCAGTCGTAAGAATTGTGTAACCAAAATATTCAGTGCCTCCAGCATATCAGAATTGCTGGTCAAGCTCTAAATTTTTAATCAAGAATTAATTGGTCAGCTTGTGGGCTTAAGATTGATATTGCATCAGCAAATACATTCTTTATTCAACCACATTAAGGGCATGGCTTCCATATGCTGTTGGAAATGAACATAGTATTGTGCTATTAAAGCACCTTGATGAATGTTATACCACATTCAATTTGCTAAATGAGTTAAATTATGCAACGAAGGAACAATCTAACAATTGGCTAAAACTGAGGGATCTATTGGCAAAAAGACTCCTTTGCCATGGGGGCTAAACCCCTCCCGTACCAAATCAAAATCTACACTGTACCACCGTCTCAGCAGGTGGTGATCCCACCAAACTAAGCCGACCCACTTCGAGCCAAGCCCAAGGTTGTCTTCCGTTCGGTCTCACCATGCCGTGAAACCTCGCCTTGTGAGCCGCGATGGCCGGAAATACTAACGGATCCAAACCCGTTACCATACGAACCCGTTTAGGGGAGCGGATCCAAACCCATACGGAGGTATCCGTGAGCGACGAGAGTGTACGGGAGAGGATGCGGAGGTCTAGATGGGGAAAGGTCAGTGCTTTGAGGGGGAGGTAATGGATCTGCAAGCGGTTTTCTAAAGTTTTCACTTTGGTTTCGAAGAGAAAGAAACGAGCGAGAGAGAGATCATAAAAGTAAAACAGATTATTATTATTATTTTTGAGAATCAGATTATTTTTTTCTAACTTACGGAGACGGGAGAGCAACTGAGCAACGGAGAAATTTTGAAAGCAATCATAATTTTATTTGAGTTGAATTTACAGTATAAAAAATTTACTTGGAATAATTTTAGAAAAAGAAAAAACCAGTTTTTTAGAGTTAGTAGATAAATCTTTTAGTTTTGTTAAGAAGACTTTTCAGAAATTATGACTACATGGTCCATTAAATATTCTTTAGGGCAGAATATAGGTTTAAAGCAGCGCAAAATGAAATTTGTAAAACAAAAGTGTAGGTTGGAAAATAAATTTTAAAAATGCTCCAATAAGACTCAACTGGTTGCTTAGAAAAATTGAAAGTTGAAAGAAGATAGCTACTGCAGTACTGCTAACATAAATTAGAAACTATTTATTAAGAGGAAGCTAGAATTAGTACAATTAGTATATATACTTTCATAATAGTTAGCAAAACATTGGGGTGTGTTCGGATGCACAAAAATAAGAGAGTGCTCCAAATTCCTTTTTTTTGTGAAACCCAAACAACACAGGAATAAGGAATTTGGACTTATTCGGACCTTTATTTCTATACCAACAAAATCAAGACATAAGAATAAAGAATATGGCTAGGCACGCGTTTCTAAATCTTTATTCTTATGCCTTATTATTAATTTAAAAAATATGCTAGGTACGGAAAATGATGTTTTGCTTGCCAAATGGAGATGGAAAACTTGCACCCTTCTTTTACTTTTTTTTAGAAAACTATATTTCAATTTTTTTTTTTCCTGGAATTGCATCCTTTGCCAGATTGTCTCCTTTTTGGAATAATTGGGCAATGGGTACAACTCTAGTTTATAATTACATTTAGTGCATAGCAAAACTTTCAATAATAATTCACAAAAAAATTTGGGTGCGCTTATCATTTTTACTGATTTGTGCTTAGTGCTTGCTTCCTATTGTGCTGGTAGAAAAGGCCCTCCCTTGAGTGACAAAAAAAAAAAAAAAAAGGGAAAAAAAAAAAAGAAAAAAAGGCCCCCCCTTTGTATGTTCTATAACAGGTTTTGCCTTCAAATGTTAATGATCTGTTTTATTAGCTCCTACTTTGTAGTTGCAGATTTACCTGGGTGCTTGTGATAAGCCTGCTCCTTTGCATAGAGTTGGGCATTCGTAAGGATAGCAAGCACTTCCTTAGGTAATAACATTCTTTTAGACAATATTTTTTGGATGTTTCCGCACGTGAGACCTGCGAATAAGAGAAAAATATAAAACTAATTAATTAGTAATAACTGATTACATAATTGATGGAACAATAGTACATATACAACATTATTTTTGTACTTTATTACCTGAATAGTTCTGAAACCCATGAAGCTCATGTCCCAGCAGAGTCGGATCTCTCTTGTTTGCTTGGGGAAAAAAGTTCACATAAAAGTTTAGTGGAAGGATGCATATTACATATATTACAGAAAAACAAGATATTTTGATATTTCCATGAATATGGCTAAAGTGGCTTGCTAGGATTTAATTGGTGAAATTGTAAGTTCTTGAAAGATCTCTTTCTGGAGAATTAAATTTGAAATAAGCATGTGTCTTACAAAATAAAATGCACCCCTGAAAGCAATATGTTATAAAATTTTTTGCTACAAAAACAAATGTGTCTGAAAGCATCACATGTTTAGCAAATTAGAATCCAAATGAATTACCACGCTCATGACATGTATAATAGGGTAACTTTATGATGGACAAAAAGTGTAAACTGAGTAAAATCATTATCATTCATTACTGTTCATAATTCTAAATGAACAATTTCGATTTACGTCTCTACTTGTAAAAGTTAGAATACAGCAGAATTTTCCTTTTTTATGATATTATATATTATTGTCGTATTGTTATTATCATTATTAAATTATATTAATTGCTATAAGTAATTATATTTTACCTTGTTCCTCCATCTATATTCAACCAATCATATGAATAATTTATGATGGCTTAGCATGGAATAATTTATATTAAAAAAATTACAAAACTTAATACTAAGCTTTTACCAAATACCACCTTACATAAAATAAATACCTTTCGTAAGAGATTCTTGGACTTGAGACGCGCCTGGACCTTCGCACGGACTAGAAGAATTTTCCTGCCCCGCTGGATATCGGACTCGGAGTGGAATAGGAGAAAGGATCGTCGTTTTCTGTTGGTGTCTCATTGCTTTGTAGTACAAAAAATATGAAATAAAATTTCACAGCGGGAAGGAAGAGAGTTGCAATCGTAAGTTGCAAGGGTTGCTTTGGGGATGTTAAGAATTGCAAGATTGCAAAACCTTTTATTCTTGATGAAATCGAAGAAGAGATGTGCTCTTACGACTCTTTTGCGCTTGTTTGTTATTTAGGTATTTAGGTCAAAAAGTTGGAGTTGCAAAAAGGTTGGAAATACCTTTTTTTTTTCCCTTCTATTTATTGAATTCTATGCAATGGTTACGAATAGATCACTTAAATTTAGTAAACTTTTTTATTTAGTAATTTTTTATACTATTACATTTACAATTATTTAGCAAAATCTACTTAAAGATAGGCGAAATTTAGCATAAGTTTTAATTCCAAAATTGACACAATTAGAAATTAGTTTCACAAAATAAAACCGGTAACGATACGCTGTTGGTTCAGTTGACCAAAGAACCAAACTTGGTGTATCGGAAAAAAAAAAAAAAAAAAAAAAAGTAAACTCAGAAACTCTGATATCAATATGCGTGTTTTGTTGTATACATACAATTTAACTATCTTAGTATTCTGTTTGTCTACTTGCTTATTCACTTTAGTAGTTTGTGCGACTTATTGTGTAATGAGAATGATTTACCTTTTTAGCATTTGTTCTTGATTATTCATAGTAGCAATCTTTATACATTATTGTCCAGCATAATGTTTTGAATTCAATTTATTTTTTTATTATTTAGTTAGAAGTCAGTTTAAAAACTTTAGCTTCAATCGATGTGCTTTATTATTCAGTCAAACAATATGCATGTTTTACATTCAATTTAAACGTTTTAATCAATATGTGTGCTTTTCTTTTTTATTATTGTTTTTTTCTAAGTGGTTATTTTTTTTTTATTTACATCACCAGATATTCCAAAGCCACTTTGAAAGTTTGTCAATTTCGTTGACATGAGTTCACCGTAACTCCGCCATACTATGTGTATATAAGCGGTCAAAATAGGTACAATTGTTTGTTGTTAATGTTGGTTTTTATGTTAAGTTCAGATGAATAATTCGTGCGTGGTATAAAAGTTGTTTAGCATTTTACAATTGCCGATATTTACGTGGTTGAATTTTGTTTTGATAATTGACGGCACTAGAGTAAATACAATCTTCTCTTTATGACTACAAATTCATGTGTTTTAATTTTTTTCTGCGTTGCATTAGTGTATGTAAAATGCGCTCTTTGCAGTTCTGATTCCTGAAGTCTTATTTGGCCACTATCAGGCATATATTCGGTCAGATATATGCTATAGTTTGCTATAGTTTGCTTACAGATCTCTGTAAAAATCTCTCTTTTAATAATTTTCTTAATTTATTTAGTACATTCAATACTTGGGATGAACTTTAGATGTTGAAATATGTGTTGGACATATTATGTTATTTTGAGGAGGGTTCTAGTGCCTATCTTTTGTGTGCCCTAAATGTCCCCAAACATATTTTATTGTTACTTTATAAAAAATTAAAGTTCAAATGTCGAATCCAAATCGTTCCACAAGCGATACATTAATTTCTATATACTTTTTATAAATTTTCGAGTCCATTTGATACTTGATCAAGAAGAAAAAAAAGTGGACGTATAAAAATTAATCTATCATACTTAACAAGATTCGTTCATTATTCAGTCCCTTGACCGAGTATCAAATTAACTCGAAAATTTATAAAATTTATATAGAAACACGTCACTTGTTAAATTTGTCACACCCCGAGTCACTTTTAGACGACTCGCGAGTGCATCTCGACAACCCGCCGCGTATTTCTATGCAAGGCATACCAATAATCTACACATAAATTGCAACAAAACTATATTTATTCAATAATAAAAGAGTCTGACAAATGACAAGGACTAACATGGCGAATTAAAAACGAGATTCCCGTGCTAGTTCAATGTATCAAAAGTAACTATATAAAAGCAAACATTACAATCAGTGGCATTTATTTGACCCACTTTCTTGCCTCACTTTTCTTACGAAAGCTCTAACACATCGTCTTCAATACCTGGAACCCATGTAAAATGAAAAACGGATGAGAGACTGAAATAATCTCTCAGTACGGTATTCAGTTCCAGCCCGGAGATTTGTGAAATTTAATAACTCAATAAAATTACAATAAAAACGACAATAACTGGATGCAACATGAATCCTAACAAATCCACTTTACTATAATGATGGCAATCTTTAATAGTTCAGAATCAAATTTAAATGACTTCACAATTCTTTACTCAATTATTACTTTTAATTCCACTAGATAACACGCCCCACTTACCAAGCCCACTAGTTTGACTTTTATCCACTATCCCAAGAAGCCCACTTATCCGTCGCGAACGAATATCTTCTGGGGAGCACACTAGTACTAGAGCACCCAAGCAAAACGCCTGGTACAACGGTTATCATCCACTTCCACTTAATGTTTACCACTTTAATATCCACTGTCTTTACTCATTAATGATACAATATACTTCACGTAAAATAACATCTATAGTCGTTTCTAATTGATACTAACCAATATGCAAATGCAATTATATACCCAAACCATGCTTACTAATTATATGACCTTGATGTATACTTATCTTTTTCTCATAAAGTAAACTGTGTAACCACTGTTAATAGGAACGTAACTATGCACTATGTAAAACTAATAGCAATGAAACAAAACATATAATTCTTATTATGACTATATAATAAATATAGAAAGCAATTTCACATCAATCCAGGCAGGGACGGAGCTAGAATTTCATTATAGGGGGGCAATGGTGTCTAAGTACAAGCCTAAAATAATAATAATTTAAAATGTTGAATGGTTGCAGATCTTGTGCACATTTAAAACTATTATTTATTGAAAAAAAATTAAGTTAAAACTATTTTTATGTAAAGTTCAAAGCCCTCGTGGTTCAAAATAGATAGTGTACAATAATTGTGAAGATTAATTTCTACTATATCAACTCCAAACAGATTTTGTTCAAAAACAAAAATTACTAATAAAGCTCAATAGTTAATTACGAACAATATACATAAAACTCAATTAAGTTTGGAGGGTATGATTGCAATATTTGAGAATATCTAGGGTGCTTCAATAGTTGATATAAGTGAATTAGCCAACTGTGAATGCGTGAAAGAAATTTGTCTCCTTTGTGATTTTCAAAAGCTATATTTGGAGTTACTTTAATGTAGCGAGAGAATATATATAATGCTATGACCCGTTACAAAAAAAAAATAATTTTGTGATATAATTGTTTATGTTATAAATTAATTTGGGCTGAATTTAAGGGAGTCAAAATGCCGTGCAATTTCACTGAATCATTCAATATCAAACATGAAAATCACAAAATGTTAGGGGTGGCCAGGCCCCCCTTTCTCCCCCTACTGGCTCCGCCACTGAAACCAGGATCCGCACCTGTCGAATGAGCCGGCACGTCCAACTCTATTCTTCTCGCCTTTCTCGACTTGTACCTAACTTGCGTATAAACATTTCTAGTTACTCAATATCCTACATAACAACATAATATCTATATAATTCATGAAGGTCTAGGATTAACAGAGAACACCAGTAAGGGGTTGGACCTACTCGTGAAATACTAACAGAAGCAAACTTGGGTGACTCTCTAACAATGTAATACTTACTTATAAGTCAACACAACTATATAAATAGTAATTCATACATGTAATGAAACTGAGTTCCGCTCATAAAATAATAAAATAAAATAGAAAATAATTCTTTTCAACTCCATAAAAGTAGTTCGGTGCTACCTTCAAAAATATGTATAAGTCACTTTTAAATAAATTAATTTACAAATCCCAACATATTTAAGGAATGCAAATCCGTGCAAAACAAAAGCCATAGGAATCGGCCTTATTAAAATAAGTTGCTGATCAAAATCCTTTAATACTAAATTAATCAATTATATTTGATATTATATATAGAAAGAACAATCAACATCTTTAAACCCCAAAGAAAAACAAGACAAGTAGGACTTCAAGAAGAATCAAGTGGAACGCACTATCAGTTTGACCAATTTTTGCATGGGATATCAACCAGATGTATAACACACATATCATAATACAGATATTAAAGGGGAAAATAATTATGCTTACTTGTTAACCACCAGTTCGATCCACTAGTACTCACTTCTTCCCAGAAAATACAAAATAGAAAAAGAAAATTTTTAGGAGATGAATAGGCGCTAGGATAAGTTGCAGAGAGAGTAATTTTCGGAGATATATATAACTGACTGGACTGGAATATAGCGCCTCTTAACTTGATAAGCGCTTGTAACTACTTTTTAAAATAACCACCTCTGTTGAAATAAACGCTCCCTTAATAAACTACTTAAAATAACCACCAATCAAGAATACGAAATAATAGAGGTGAACAAGTAATAATAATATACGGAAAAATAACCATATTAATTAGACAATGAATTTGAATAACTATATTTGTTGGCGATCAAACAGAAGAAGTGCACAAGTTAGCGCCTCTTAAAAAAAAAAAAAAAAACTACTGACTTAATCAATCTGAACCAAGCAAAAATCAACAAATGAAGTACAAGTGTAATAAATTTATTACACGAAATAATCATGAAATAACTAACTCTAATTCTAATTAAAATTTTACAGCCTTATAATTATGGTTAGGAAATATTTGAAATGAAAAATAAAATATTTCAATATGCTAAAATTTTAGGTTGTTATAAAATTGGACAAAATCAATGGTTTGGATTTGATGTTTGAACTTTAATAGTTTAAAAATAAAGTGAGTTTCAGATGGTGACGTAAAAAATATAGGCACTGGAACCGTCCTCTATTTTTTGGTGCCGCAAATTTCAAGAATTCTCGACTGTAATCCCTTTAACTGTGACTCTTTCGGTTCAGTAAACCTGACTTTATCAGTTTTCCTTCTTCCATTCAATCAATCTATCAGCAGTATCTTCAGACCAAATTGAAACAATATAACATATATTTTTGTTCCCATATACAGCACAACAAATATAGGTCACAAATATCAAACTAAAATTCAACAGAATGATGAATTAATTCATCCACACTTCATACTTGTTCTAATAATAATTAGTACTTCTTTCAGAAATTAATATCGCTGGCTCATTTTTCACAACCAAATGCAGGCAATAATATTTATTAATTAATTGATATTGGCTTGCGATTAATGCTTATTAAGATTCCAATCCTTCCTGGAAAGCATGGATGAATGCATCCATATCTTCTTTGAGCCCCACGGTGATCTGCACGCTCCCTTTCTCCTTCCCGGCTGCCATCACAACATCCCCATCGTTGGCCATCGACACAAGCCCTTCAAACTCTGGTTTACCCCAACCAAAATCCTTATCATACAGCTGCATTCTATTTGATCCTATGAAAGCAACCTTTAACCCACTCAATAATGCCAAATTTAATGTCAGAATCTCCCTGACGGTACCTCCCATTAGTTCTGCTCTGTTTGTGCGTACAGTCTCTGCAATAATGCCACATGTTTGTCCTAATCCGGTATGAGACATGAGTGCACTGCCAGTCGAATGAACAATGCAAGGGAACACACAATTGCCGGTGTACGAAATGCTCATAGGGGAAGGAAGTAAGGTACGGCCGTCCATGAAGATGAGCATGAATGTGGGTTTGTTGTTTTCTGCAGTGATGCCTCTAGCACGGGCAATTGAGATCCAAGTGTGTGCAGCAAGCACTTGAAATGTTGTCCGAGGAGATGAAATGTCTGTAGCTGTTTTTTGAGCAGCTCGTTGCTTCAGAAGCTGGATGGTTGCCAGATCCACTGTAAATACCCTCCGAATGAGACTTTTCCGGTCAGATATGCTAGCAATTGGCGGAATCTGCACAACTCAAAATAAAAAGAAAATGATTTTTTTAGTTCAGGAAACATTGGAAATATATTGAATTTTCTAGAAATAGAAATGTGCACTTGCAAGGTATCTTTTGCAAGTCCACGTTACTAAGACTCTAGGAGTAATTAAAGAAAATATTTTTTTTGGTCTATTTATTTTATCCCAAGTCGAATGTGCCCTTTCGGGTAACTTTTAATTGTCTCCCTGCCATATTAGGAATGCCCTTCCTTTTTTTTTTTTTCTGTACAAGGGAAATTTTCAAATTATTCATCTTTTTTTTTTCCACTTTACGAATTTTGCTACCTGGGACTCCTTTACAAGGGTACGATGAATTTTCTGCATCAAACAACAGTAATCTAACGAAACAGCAACTTAAATCTTTATAGATGACGGATGACCTGATCTCTTATGCCTCAACCCGCATGGCAGCATGCCACTCCAGTTGTATATAATTAAAACTAGCAGCATAAATAATGTTTGAAAACAAGATCTAATAATTGACTAGTTAATTTACTTTCCTTTGGACGGTTCGGTGCACGTGCATTCAATATCTCTTTCTTAATCTCCTCTTTTCCAGGGTACATGATAATTGCTCGGTCGTAAATTGGTGTCAAGTTTGATGGCACTATTCCATCACGACATGTCTTGGTCCAGAAATCTAGGAATTGCGACAAGCCCCAGGCATCCATGGCTGCGTGATGCATAGAGATGCCGACTGCAACCCCACAACCAGTAAACTTTGTGAATTGGACTGCGAGAACCGGCATCGGCATTTCTTCATGGAATTCATTCGGCACTAGGTGGAAGAAGGACTCCACATCATGCATGGAGTCACCAGCAAGGCGGCAGATGTCCAGATCAGACTCTGCCTCAATGAGAGTGACGCCTGATTCATCTGAGCATACGATGGCTACGTCATCAGTGTTAGGAAGATATGTCAGGTCGCCAGCGAGGATGTGGAAGTGTGGAAGAGCCAGGGCAAGAGAGGACTTGAAGGAATCAAATGAAGAGGATGAAATTTTGGCACTCGGGTAGAGGAGCAGAGTTTTTATGGGAATGTGAGGAATCCACCGGACATCGAAGAAAGAGAGTGGTATGGTCGAGCCAGGGCTTGGATAATCTGTACCAGCATTGGTTGGGAGTTGAACTTTGGAGATGCTGATGATCCTCACTCGAGACATTGTCAACTAATTGCAAACAAATAATTCTGGTATTTATGCTATAACTTTTTTTTATTTCGCCAAATGCTTTCAATATAGTAAGAGAAAGAAAATGTGCGATAACAGGAAATAAGAAGATTCTCCGAATGAAGGTTCTAATACGTTCCTTCTTGTGGCTACGGTTTAAGCTAATGCTGAAACCTAAGCTCCAATAAACTCTAATTCTCTTATGGCCAAGAATAACTCAAGAGTGGTCCAAAATTATCTGATGTATATGATCGTCCTGTGTTAGATATGGACTCAGAGTGTGGTCCAAAATTACCTTGACTGGTGATATCATATGATTGTGCTGTGTTAGATATGGACCATCTAACAAGTTTGCTAATACTTGTTTCAGATACGAAACGGGCTTTCCGACGTTTTATTTTATTTTAAAAATCCCAGCATAAAGTAGTTTCTTTCCAAATCAGTGCTCATAAGTACAATCAAGCAACTAATGCAATCGGACAATCATATATTAAAAATGGAAAAATACGCTCATCTCTCCAGTTCCCAGTGAGAGTGCGCTCTCACCCTCTCCTTCTCTTTCTTTCTACGCGCATCTCACTCCCCCTGCACTCTCACCCTCCTCTTCTATTCTCTCCTGAGCGCATCTCATTCCTTCTCTTCCCCTCTTTCTTCTTCTCGCCCCTCTTCTCTCCTCTCTAACCTCAATCTCATAACCTTTTCTTTCCTTCTATCTTCCTTCACTTCCATGTTCCTGTTCTCCTGTTCATATGCATTCTCTTCCATATTCTCTTATTTGTCAATTTTTTTCTGCAAGATACTCCATTAAATATAAATAAATACTTCCTTATGATATATAACTACGTAATCTTATATGATACTCCATTGTGAAAATATAAATACTCATTTAAGAAAAATAAAAAATCTCCCTTATATATCATGGTTACTTCCTTAAATTAACCACGTATTTACACTTGTTATGTACAACTTTGATACTTATTATTAACTTCGTTATATTTATTATTTATTCTTTTGTAGTTATTAGTTACTCTGTTAAATCTACCATGTATTTACACTTATTAGGTACGCCTTGACAATTATTATTTACTCCTTGATCTAATTGAAATACTCCTTTTAATCTATTAATTACTCCCTTGAACCTATTAATTATTCTCTTATACTAGTTACTTACTCACATACTAATTGCTCATTTAAACTTATTAGATACTTCATTCATCTTATTAGTTACTCTCTTACTTCTAATTATACACTTTCATAACAAAATATAAAAAATTACTCATTTAAACTTATTAGATACTCCCTTGTCGAATAGAAGTACTCCCGAAATAAAATAAAGTAGATCCTAATATTCATTATTTACTTCCTTATAGTTATTTAGTTACTCCTAAACTGTAGCAGAACCAGATAAAAAATGTCTTCTCTCTTCTCACCATTCTTGATATCTACTTCTTTCTTCCTATATCAAATCTGATCATCTTCCTTCTCCTTCTTTGCTCACAATATAAGTACCTGATCGGATTGAAAGATAGAGTTCAGGGACGGAGGCAATAGGGGGACAAAGTCGGCCCCCCTAAGATTTTAAATTTGTATGAAGAGCTTTTCAATTATATGCTAAATTTTGTTAATATATAACATATTGCACCCCTAATAAAAAAAGTATAAATACGATAAATATAGCTCAAATACAATCTAATTAAGTTTAGAGCAGAGTTCTAGTGCCCACATTTTGAATACCCCCAAATGCCCCAAAACTCACTTTTTGGTTATTTTTTTAAAATATAAAATTCAAACTTCGAATCTAAATGGTTGATCTTCTTTGATATAACAAGCGATGCATTTTCATATAAGTTTTATAAATTTTGAAGTTTATTTGATACTCGATCAAGATATTGAATATTGAACGAATCTAATTAAATTTGATAGATTAATTCTAATGGTGCTGTTTGGATGGTATGGGAATAAGGGTATTCCCGGAAGATCCTTATTCTCGGAAGAAATTGTCATCCAAACAAGCTGGGAAGATGTGGGAATACCCGTTTATTCTCGGAAGATCTTCTTCCAACAAAACCCTGAAAGAAGGAAGTAGGAAGAAATGTTTGAGTTAAAAATTATTTTCATTACACGTGATTAGGGCTGTCAAACGTGGCTAACGGCCACGATAATAGCCATTATCGTTATCATTTTGTTTAATTAAACAGCACAGATTAGTTTGACGTTAACCAAATCGTTAATCAAACGGCACAAAAATTAATTTTGTTAATCGTTTCGTTTAAATAAACGATATAAACGATTTAACGTTAAATCATAATAAATTAGTAATGAAAATTAATTTTCTCAAAACCTCAGAAAAGGGGAAGAAAAGGGGGAAATTCGATGAACGAAAATAGAATTAGTTTTCAAAAATCATACTAACTCCGCTAACTTTATCCAACAATCAAACATTTCTGGCTTGCTTGATAAAAAATATTCAACAAATTTACATTGCTTTGATAAAAAAAATTGACAAAAAAATAAATTGACAGCTAAAAACTGGATAAAAAACCTTCTAATCAACACTTCGAGATCCGAGATCCGCTCCAATTTGCGCCTCTACTGATCCTCCGGTCCGGCGACCTTTCCCCTTCCGTACCCCGTCGTCAATGGTGGCGGAGGCGGAGGCGGAAGCGCCCAGTGGAGAGGCGACCCCAGACAGAGGAGTAGTCGGAGGTAGGACATAGGCGGTGGTCGAGTCGTAGAGTCGCAGGGAAGCTTTGATCCATCGCTAGGTAGAGAGTAGATTTTCTCATTTTCGTTTTTTTTTTCTCTGTTTTTTCTCTTTCTCAAGTGGTGTAAATACACAACAGTGGGATGGGAATGGGATTATTGTGTGAGAGAGGAAAGAAGGAGAGAGAGATGAGAAAACGGAAAGTACTGGGGCCTCCTCGTTTTCTCCGCACTCTTCCTCTGCTATTCAACAATTTTAAACTTCGTACAATACTATACGCGAAAACGAAATAACGAAAACGACACACCCTATTTCGTTTACCGTTCCGTTTATGTGTCACATATACCGGCCTATTTCGTTTACCGTTTCGTTTCACTAACGAAACAAATTTCAGTATTGTTAACCGTTCCGTTTCATGTATACGGAACGACATAACGTTCCATCTCGTACCGTTGACAGCCCTACACGTGATACGAGAGAGGTTCATCCCATCCCACTTCTTTTCTTTTGAAGATAAAAGCCCGTATCCCATCCCACTTTCATTATTTAAAAGGAAGTTGGACAAAAATGAGTTTGCCATCCCACTTCCGTTAATTAAATTAATACTATTTTGCACATTTACAATTTGATTTAAGTCAACAATTCGAATTTTTTTTTTTTTTGCACATTCACATTTTCTGTATTTTGTTCACATTGGGTTTTTATGGCAAGAGCTTTATTATTATTATTTTTATTTATTTATTTATTTATTATTCAGATTATTAATATTAAATAATAATAATATAACAATATTATATCACATTATATAACAATATTATTACATTATCATAACATTATATTATCATAACTATTATAATATTTTTATTTTTATTATTTATTTTATTATTCAGATTATTAATATTAAATTATTATTATTATTTAATAGTATTATTATGTTATTATTATTAATTATTTTATTACTTTTTTAGTATTAGATATTAATAATTATTTTATTTATAGTATCAATATAATAATAATTAATAATAAACTACAAATAGATAAAAAGACAAAAGATTATTTTAATTCAATTCTTTCATTCCTTATTCCTAACTCACCATCTGAACAACATTTCTTCTTCCAGGAATACCACTCTTCTCACTCTTCCCGGAATACCACTTTTCCTAATTTTTCCACCCGGAATCCTTCTTCCTTCCTTATTTCTAACTCATCCAAACAACCCCAATATGTTAATATTTTAGCCTCTCGATTGAGTATCAAATAAACTTCAAAATTTATAAAACTTATATGAAAATACATCACTCGTTATATCAAATAAGATCAAAAGTTTGTATTCGAAGTTTGAATTTTATATTTTAAAAAAGTAACCATGAGTTTTGGGGCATTTGGGGCATTCAAAATGTGGGCACTAGAATCCTGCTATTAAGTTTATTGTTTGTTCAAAGTTCAAACTAGTTTAATTATAATTTTTTCCTTTAGAGCAAATTTAGAAGACGAAAAATCACAAATAAAACATTGCTCAAATATGAAAAAAAAATTTACTTATTATTTTTTTACGAGAAAATTACTTATTGTATTTGATACAATTCATGTTCAGAAATTTAGTACTATAAAATGATGAAATATTATTTTTATTATCAATTTATTATAATTTTAAACTTTCAAACTATACTCTATTTAAGTCGAAATTCTCGCCTCCTAAGTTGAAATTCTAGCTCCGCTCCTGATAGAGTTGTGTCAGGTTGAGAGGTGAGGAGGTAGAGGGAAAGAAAAAGGTGCGTTAGATTGAGAGGATAGTTGTGTCAGATTGAGAGGTGAGGAGTTATAGAGAAGGGGAAGGGGAAGGGGAAGGAAAAGAGCGAGTTAGATATATAGGAGCGTGTGAAAGTGAGGGTGGGGATGAGGAGAGCGCGCGTGTGAGAGTGAGGATGAGGGGAGAATGCGCGTGAGGACGAGGGTGAGGAAAGTGCTTGAGTATGATCGCTTGATTGCTGTAAAAAGTAATTTCCTATCCAAATTGTGCTCGCAATACTCGAAACAAAAAATAAATAAATATCAATATGCGTGTTTTATTGTATACAATCTAACTATCTTAGTATTCAGTTTATCTACTTGCTTATTCACTTTATTAGTAGATGGTGCGACTTATTGTGTAATGAGAATGATTTACTTTTTTAGCATTTGTGCTTGATTATTCATAGTAGCATTCTGTATGCATTAGTGTCCAGCATAATGCTTTGTGTTCAATTTATTTATTACTATTAATTAGAAGTCGTATGTTTTAATTTCAGTTTAAAAACTTTAGCTTCAATCGATGTGCTTTATTATTCAGTCAAACAATATGCATGTTTTATGTTCAATTTAAATATTTTACTAATCAATGTTTGCGCTTTTCTTTTTTATTATTAATGTTACTAAAACATCACCAGATATGCCAGAGCGACCGTGAAAGTTTGTCAATTTTGTTGACACGAGTTCACCGGAACTCCGCCATACAATGTGTATATAAGCGGTCAAAATAGGTACTATTGTTTGTTGTTAATGTTGGTGTCTATATTAAGTTCAGATGAATAATTCGTGGTACGTTATTGCCGATATTTACGCGGTTGAATTTTGTCTTGATAATTGACAGCGCTAGAGTAAATACAATCTTCTCTTTATGACTACAAATTCATGTGTTTTAATTTTTTTCTGCGTTGCATTAGTGTATATAAGATGCCTCTTTACGGTTCTGATTTCTAGTCTTATTTGGGACAAAATAGACTCACTGGGTGCCCACTATCAGGTTTGTATGATAATCAAAACATTGCCTTATTTTGCTTTGAACCCGAATCATTTTCATCGCCTGTCTAACCAGAAGCAGCTAATCTTTCTCTACCTCTCTCTCACAAACCAGCACATTTTTTGTGATGTTGGTCAAATTCAGACAATATTATATATTTTAAAGTTTTCTACGTGAAGTACATACAGGTCTAAAACAAGCTCTACATGCTTCAGATCTAAGTAATGGAACATGAGTTGAATAAAAATAGCTCTACCTTGCACACAATTTATAAGGTTATTTTTTATCACTTTTGTTTGAATACACAGAAAGACTAAATTGGCCTAGTTTCAAATCGTTACTGAAAGATTTCAACGCGGTTAAAGAAAAAGTTTAGTTTGAAAGTTAATTTCTGTTTACCCTCCAAAAATGGAGAAGAGTTGTCTATATTCTACATATATATAGATATAAAAAGGGATTTGTCTTTCCTTTATGGTGGTTCACCAGAGCAGAACAAAAGTGGAGCAGGTGAAGATTTTTTTCAAAGGCTATATCAACAATTTCATCCTATAGTTTTCTTATAGATATCTTAGTTTACATCTTTCTCTTTAAATAATTTTCTTAATTTATTTAGTATTTCAATACTTGGGATGAACTTCAGATGTTGAAATATGTCTTTGACATATTATGTTATCTTTGGGTGCCGCAAATTTAAAAAATTCTCGACTGTAATCCCTTAAGCGTGGCTCCATGGGTTCAGTAAACCTGACTTTATCAGTTTGCCTTCTTCCAGTCCATCAATCTATCAGTATCTTTAGACCAAATTGAAACAATATAATATGTTTTTGTTCCCATATACAGCACAAATATAGGTCACAAATATCAAACTAAAATTCAACAGAATGATGAATTAATTCATCCACACTTTATACTTGTTCTAATAATAATAAGTACTTCATTCAGAAATTAATATCGCTGGCTCATTTTTCACAACCAAAATGCAGGCAATAATATTTATTAATTAATTGATATTGGCTTGCTATTAATGCTTTTTGAGAGTTTCTAATCCTTCCTGGAAAGCATGCATGAATGCATCCATATCTTCTTTGAGCCCCACGGTGATCTGCACGCTCCCTTTCTCCTTCCCGGCTGCCATCGCAACATCCCCATCATTGGTCATCGACACGAGCCCTTCAAATTCTGGTTTACCCCAACCAAAATCCTTATCCAACAGCTGCATTCTATTTGACCCAATGAAAGCAACCTTTAACCCACTCAATGATGCCAAATTTAATGTCAGAGTCTTCCTGACGGTACTTCCCATTAGTTCTGCTCTGTTTGTGCGTACAGTCTCTGCAATAATGCCACATGTCTGTCCGAACCCGGTATCAGACATTAGTGCACTGCCAGTCGAATGCACAATGCAAGGGAACACACAGTTGCCAGTGTACGAAACGTTCATAGGGGAAGGAAGTAAGGTACGGCTGTCCATGAAGATGAGCATGAATGTGGGTTTGTTGTTTTCTGCAGTGATGCCTCTAGCACGGGCAATTGAGATCCAACTGTGTGCAGCAAGCACTTGAAATTATGTCGGAGGGGATGAAACCTCTGTAGCTGTTTTTTGAGCAGCTCGTTGCTTCAGAAGCTGGATGGTTGCCAGATCCATTGTAAATACCCTCCGAATGATATGCTAGCAATCGGCGGAATCTGCACAACTCAAAAGAAAAGAAAATGATTTTTTAGTTCAGGAAACATTGGAAACATTTTAAATCTTCTAGAAATAGAAATGTGCACTTGCAAGGTATCTTTCGCAAGTCCACGTTACTAGGAGTAATTAAAGAAAACATTTTTTTTATCTATTTATTTTATCCCAAGTCGAATGTGCCCTTTCGGATAACTTTTAGTTGTCTCCCTACCCTATTAGGAATGCCCTTCCTTCTTTTTTTTAAAAAAATTTCTATACAAGGGAAATTATTCATCTTTTTTTTTTTTCACTTTACGAATTTCGCTACCTGGGACTCCTTTACAAGGGATTGATTAGCACTATAGCAATGCTTCTACACGATGAATTTTCTGCATCAAACAACATCAATCTAACAAAACAGCAACTTCAATCTTTATAGATGTCCTGATCTTATACCTCAACCAGCATGGCAGCATGCCACTCCAGTTGTATATAATTAAAAATAGAGCAGCATAAATAATGTTTGAAACATGATCTAATAATTTACTAGTTAATTTACTTTCCTTTGGACGGTTCGGTGCACATGAATTCAATATCTCTTTCTTAATCTCCTCTTTTCCTGGGTACATGATGATTGCTCGGTCGTGCATTGGTGCCAAGTTTGACGGCACTATTCCATCATGACATGTCTTGGTCCAGAAATCTAGGAATTGTGAGAGGCCCCAGGCATCCATGGCTGAGTGATGCACAGAGATGCCGACTGCAACCCCGCATCCAGTAAACTTTTTGAGTTGGACAGAGAGAACCGGCATCGGCATTTCTTCATGGAATTTATTGGGCACTAGGTGGAAGAATGACTCCACATCATGCGTGGAGTCGCCAGCAATGCGGCAGATGTCCAGATCAGATTCTGCCTCAATGAGAGTGACGCCTGATTCATCTGAGCAAACGATGGCTACATCATCAGTATTAGGAAGATATGTCAGGTCTCCAGCGAGGAAGTGGAAGTGTGGAAGAGTAAGGGCAAGAGAAGTCTTGAAGGAATCAAATGAAGAGGGTGAAATTGTGGCACTCGGGTAGAGAAGCAGAGTTTTTATGGGAATGTGAGGGATCCACCGGACATCGAAGAAAGAGAGTGGTATGGTCGAGCCAGGGCTTGGATAATCTGTACCAGCATTGATTGGGAGTCGAACTTTGGAGGTGCTGATGATCCTCACTTGAGACATTGTTAACTAATTGCAAACAAATAATACAATTCTGGTATTTATTCTATTACTTTTTTTTTTATTCCTCAAAATGCTTTCAAGCTAGGTAAGAGGGAGAAAATGTGGTAACAGGAAAGAAGAATATTCTCCGAATGAAATTTTTTAATACTTTCTTGTGGCTACGGTGAAAGCTAACATTCAAACATAAGCTCTAACCAACTCTAATTGTCTCTAATGGCTAAGAATGAATTAGTAGTCCAAAATTATCTGATGATTATGATCGTCATGTGTTAGATATGGACCATAAAACAGCTAATTAATTACCTTGACTGATGATATGCTTGTTGTTGTACCCTAACAAAAATGCAAAATGAATAAAAGACAATAACCAATAGTCGAAATAAAGGTGTAATGGATGCATGTTTTATTTGTTGAAATGGAGATGTGTAGAAATGAGGCAAAATGGATTGGATGAGGTGAAATAAATGGAAATGAAAAGGTGTGCTGCATTAAAAATGATGTTGAAAATTTATTGTGCAAAAGGGAAAAAGGAGGCCCAGTAAAAATTCGGTGAAAAAGAAAAAATAATGGGAAGGTTGTAATATGTCAAAAAGAAGCCCATGCGCAAAAATGATGATGAAAGAAATGGTTATGCAGGGACATGTTTACATCTCTACTACCTTGTTTTGATTTCTACCAATAAGATGCTGCCACATCATCACACTAATGACCAAGTTCTAATAATTGCCAAGAATAGAAATCAAGTGAAGAAGGGTGCCAGGTCACCTATCCCCGCAGATCATCTTTCAAAAATTATGAGTTGTTTTTCATTTTGAAATAATTGCGCAAAAAAAAGGGGAAACAGAGGCGCAAATTGCTGCCAAAGGATTGTTCCCTGTCTATTAACTACCCACGTTCTCATAACTGCTAGGTAGAGCCAATCAAACTTTGCCAAATAAGAATATGATCTGTCCATGTCTAAGAAATAACTGTCAAGATGAAGGCTTATAAAAGAAGAGGCGCATCAGAGAGACAACACACAGAAGGGAGACACAGAGAGACAAAAAAAAAAAAAAAAAAAAAAAGAGAGAGAAATTGTGCGATTGAGATTTTTGCTCTTTTTTCCACAAAATTTCTGTAAAACGAAATCTGAAAAAGAGAGATCTTGTATAAAGAAGAAAGGGAAAGGTTTGTAAAAAGGATGTTGGAATGAAATACTGTTATCGTCTCTCTTTCTCTTGATTCAATTTATTTCCTTTTCTTGTGTAAAATTCTGCATCATTGTGTAGCTAGTCAAGCAGAAAACTACATAATTTCTTTCCTCTATCATCTTATTTTTTCGAAATTTTCTGACTCTTACAAAGGTGAAATAAGAAATGTCAATTTGGTTGTCTTTGCGTTTGCATCTCTAGCTGTGGTTTAGTGTACAGATTACAGAAATTTCTCTACTTATCCTTGCTGCCGAAATTTACTTAGAAATGTCATGTAAGTTAAAATCTGAAAATATTTTCTATTTCACAAACGGTTAAACAGAACCAATTGAAATTTTAACGGTAGATAAACATGATAAGATGCAACTTCTGTAAAAATTTCATAATTTTTGGACTGACAGATTATTTATAAAGAATTTTTGAAATCAGGCCGAAATTGAGTTTCAGAAATCTGTACCAGTAAATCATGTCAGTAAATATGTCTGAAAATTCATACCATGAAACCTTTGAAATCGATCTCTAAAAATTCAATAAAAATGACTGTAACTGTCTCAAGATGTCTAGTTTCTATTCTGAAAGTTTCAAGTTTTTACTGCAAATAAAGAATAAATGAAAATTCAAAAATCGAACCCGGGTCTGTCTGTCCAGAAAAATTATTTCCAGAAAGTTGGCCTAGAATGCAAATTTCGGTAAAAGTACCAAACCAACTCAGAAAATTTCACACTGGATATCAAAATTCTCCTTGTGAAGTCTAGTTTCGAACAAAATAACTCTCATGTCTAAATTCAAGCCAGAATAACTGCAGTTGCTCAAAAACCGAACAAAGGTCACAATGCTCCGTAAAACTGTCGTTCAGAAGATGACCCTGAAAGATCAAGCCCAAAGCCCAAAAAGGAAAATTCAAAAAAATTCTCGAAAAATTAAAATTAAATCCCCTCTTTCTTTCAAATGATTCTAGTTTTATAATTTTTGATGAACCATAGAGACTCTTTTCCAATTTTAAACCGAATGAAGGTCTGGTTGCCTTGGTCTAAAGTGCACGGCCCAAAAATTCACAAATTTGTCTAACTTCTAAAATTCATTAAAATTGAAAGAAAATTCTAAAAACCTTAAATAAAATATCAAAAAACTCAGAAAATTTTAAAGAATTCAGTTCACTAATCATTTGGTTCAAAATCATCTAAAGATTGATCAAATCCGAGTTTGATCATTTTCACCAAAATGTATCATGTGAAATTCAAATTAAATCGAAATCTTATAGAAAATTCTAAAAAGTCCATAAAGCCGAAATAAACTTGTGCAACTTCATGGTCTGAAATTTGTGGTAAAATTCTGATTTAAGTTTTAAATCAATTCAAATTGACACAAATGCAAACCAAACTAAATTGAACCAAATCTCGATTTGAGTCTAAATTGACTCGAATCGTGTCAAATCCAAATAAAATCTAACTTGAGTATCAAATACACTCAAGTTGTCTAAAATTTAGTTTGAGGCCCAAAATCGTCTCGAACTAACCTAATTTAGATCCAAGTCGATTCAAATTGATAAAAAGTCAAACCAAATTATAATTTGAGTTCAAATCAACTCGAGTTATACCCAAAAAAATACCAAAAATCAAATTAAAAGCAATCTAACTGGACCAAAGCCCTGGTTGATCGTAAATTCCCTTGTCACCTAAATCAGTGGCCCGCTTTGTATTCAATGTGCGAGTTGCAAGGTTATTGTGCTTGAGTGACCAGTGCGGTTACACTCCTGACCCTAACTTTGCGAAGTCCTTGCTTCCGAGTCGACAACATCCTCTGTACTTAGAACCTGGTACTTCATAGGATGCGAGAACAAATACCTCAAATCCTAAATCAAATGTCAAAAATGAGAACAAACATCTCAACTCCAAAACAAGACGGTATTTAGTCGACTAATGGACTGGTCGAAGATTTACCATTATGGTTCAAGTTAGATTTAAAAAAAGAATCTCAACTCACCAAACACACCCTCATAAACAAACATCGCTTGCATAATCACCCAACAAGTTGCATTTCACAACTCTTCTAGCCTAGAAACATAATTCTTCGAATCCTTAATCAGAGGTTCTCGCAGATTATTCCTAAGATAATTAACATCAGGGGCTTGCGCCTGCTGAAAATAAAGAACTCACGAAAATAATAAACATTCATGTGAATAGAAATTCATATGAGTTATTCTCTCTTCGTTTAGAAAGGGTTATATCAAATTGTGACATGCGGAAAATATTTTATAGAAAGGGCCAGACCATAATGTCAGTTGAAAAGAGGTTTAGAGAGGTCAAACTTTGAAAGGGCCTAGAGTGGCCAGACTTACGATGGGTCAGAATCTAAAGAGACCAGACTTATGAAGAATCAGACACAATTTCAACTGAAAGGTAAACCCTATCTGATCTAATCCAATCCAATCTAAATTTATCATTTCAAATAATAATAAAATTCTTTAACATGTTAATTATAAGACAAGTTAGAAAAAAATATATAGTTCTCATTTTTATGTTATGTTATTTCATACATTCATAATTTTCAATTATTTTAATTCATTAATATATTAACAGAAGTTGATTTTTTTCACATTTTTTCTATATTATTATAATATAATCGGTCCAAAACTAAAATTAAAGATGATAAACTAAAAATATTTTATTCAGTAAAAAATAAAATTGTACAATTTATATTTAAATAATTTACAGCATTTCTATTATTTTTATATTTATAATATATTTTAAATGAATTTAAGAAAATATTATTTGTTCGTTGGCTCTTCAGGCCCTTTAGGCCCTTCAAACTCAGCCTCTCGAAACTCGGAGGACTTGAAAGATCCAAACTTGAAGAGGGCCAGACTCAATCTTCATATTTCTAAATCCGATCCTTTCAAAAACCTCCCTAAGTTCGGCCCGGTTCGACCCTTGAGCAGGCCTTTTTAGACCCGGCCTTTCTCACAGCCCGGCCCGGCCCTTGAAGACATTTAGTACTAAAAAGGTTTCGAACCAAAATGCTTCAGAATTGGTATTGACCAACCATGGTTTTCCCATCCAGCGCCATTGAAACTCAGATTTTCCGCATGCTGACGTCAGCAAAAATTTTTTGACCAATTTTCGAAAATTTTTTGGTGCTGACACCATCAAATATGCTGATTTAAATGTTCAATTAAATATTGTGAGGGTTGAATTAAAGTGTGTATGTGTTCAGTTAGATGTAACAATAATTTATTTCACTTTGTATGTTGAATATGATTATTTATTTCTTACTCAAGAAATTTGTATAAATGTTCAGTTTATTGTTGTAAATATTCATATTATTATTGTAAATGTTCGCTATTTTTGTTGTATCTGTTCATTTTGTTGTATTTATTTAACTAGTTTAATTGAACACAAAACTACGAAATTAAATTTCTGATGCAACTAACTGAACACATATATACTTTAAGTTCATCCCTTAACATATTTAACTGAACACAAAACATTAAAATTTCAAATTATTGGTGCATCTAACTGAACACTTATACACTTTAATTCAACCCTTAAAATATTTAACTGACCCTTTAAATCAGCATATTTGATAATGTCAGCACCAAAAAGTTTTCGAAAATTGGTTAAAAATTTTTGCTGACTTTAGCACGGCTTACGTCAGCACGCAGAAAAAGGTATTTCGGCCTGTCGAGGCCAACCGGCCTGGCGCTGGATGGAAACCTTGGATGTATATCTAATATCACCCCTGAAAATCCTTTGTGCAGCGGTTTTTCTCCGTCCATCCGATTCTAATCCGATTAAAACTAGCTGCCCGCAATTCGTAATACAGTTACTCCGCGTGTACTGCGAGAGAAAATCTGGCGATTCTAACCTTAGGAGTGCGACTCTCGGCTCTCTGACGATTTCTGTGGCGCTTTGCCTCTAAATTCTAGCCACCTTCGACTTCGTAAATTGAGTTCGTCTAGTAAATTTGTGTTCTTCCCGTGATTTTGGGTTGCTATTACTTAGATAATTTTTGAGGAAAATTTGATACGAGATCTCTAAAAGAGTATACAAGAGCATATTTTGATATTTTAGAAGTTTTTAACCTTTGTGACCTCAGCAGCTCTTAATCAATTGCATTGCATTTGCTTTTTATTTCACACTGTAGTTAATTCCATTTTTTTTACCAGAGAAGTAGGTTGCTGATCTAATTTATTGATGCTGGTAGATAGTTTGAATACATACTGGACAGGCAACATAAAAGAGGAGATAGCACAGTTGAATTCAATGTTCCACACTACAAACTTTAGTACTTAGTACAATCAATTGCTGATATTAGTCGATAATCGGTACCAGTAAGGTATATTATAAGCTATTTTAGGCTTCTACTACAAGCGGAACATCATTTAATTGCATTATAGAGTTGAGACCTTGAATATTGAATTGTAACAGGAGTTGGACCGCTCCAAGTTGCGACTATCTGCAATCAGATTGGGTAAGTACTTAGATACTGAGTACTGACTATATTGTTTTAATATTGCCTTTGAATTTGGTAACCAAATAAATACTGATACTGACGTAACTGATTACAATAGCTACTTATATGCTTATTTCGATATAATACATTTAACTTGTCTGGTAGAACTTGAAACAACCTATGATTGACAACCAGTTTTCATTTTAGTGACAACCAATTAAAAGGTTCATTATTGATAAACTCGTGAGAGCTGTTACTTGTGAGATCCCAGAGCTGCCAGTGGTTTGACGCGACAAATAAAAGGGTATGGCACTAGACAAAGCACCTCCACTATAGCCATAAGAATTGTATGCGGTTTTATATGGTTATATAATTGACCTAAAGAAAAAAATATTTCTATATTTTTTTTAACTTTCAAACATATCTGGAACTAAACAAATGGTGATTGGGTTAGATTTTGTTGGGTTTAGTTTTGAACTAATGGAAAGTATTTCTTTTTCAATTGGAATATGGGTTGCATCTGAACGAAGTGAGATGAGGGTATTTATAATGCTCAAACGCCGCAGTACCACTGGCTAGTCGTCAGTGCGCCACTGCCACTGCCACTGGCTATCCTGAATACGTATTATTAAATTTATTTAAATTATATGTTTATTATTAAATTTAAATTTTGATTTATGTTCATTAAAAAAATTTACGGGAAACCATTGGAAAAGAGAGTAGCAAAGACAATGCAGCCAATGGACACACTGATTATCAAAAGAGTGTTTCACCGATGCAAATTGGAACAATATGATATGCTTTTGTTCCATATAGAACACCAATAAATCACACATATCAAACTAAAATTCAACAGAATAATGAATTAGTTCACCCTAACATCAAACTTATTCTAGTAATAAGTACTCAATTTAATTCTGAACTTAATGTCGCTCATTTTCCACAAGCAAATACAGGCAGTACAATTTATTAATTAATTGATATTGGCTTGTGATTAATGCTTTGTGAGAGTTTCCAATCCTTCCTGGAAAGCACGGGTGAATGGATCCATATCTTCTTTGAGCCCCACGGTGATCTGCACGCTTCCTTTCTCCTTCCCGGCTGCCATCACAACATCCCCATCGTAGGTCATCGACACGAGCCCTTCAAATTCTGGTTTACCCCAACCAAAATCCGTATCTAACCACTGCAGTCTAGTTGAACCAGCGAAAACAACCTTTAAGCCCCTCAATGATGCAAAATTTAATGGCTGAAACTCCCGGACAGTACTTCCCATTAGTTCTGCTCTGTTCTTACGTACTGTCTCTGCAATATTTCCACATGTCTGTCCGAACCCAGTATCAGACATGATTGCACTGCCAGTTGAATGCACAACGCCAGGGAATAAACAGTTTCCAGTGTACGAAGCGCTCATAGGGGGAGGAAGTAGGGTCCGGCCATCCATGTGGAAGACCATTGATGTGGGTTTGTTGTTTTCTGCAGTGATGCCTCTGACTCGGGCAATTGAGATCCAAGTATGTGCAGCGAGCACTTGAAATGTTGTCGGAGGGGATGAAATGTCTATGGCTGCTCCTTGAGCTACTCGTTGCTTCAGAAGCTGGATGGTTGCCAGATCCACTGTAAATACCCTCCGAGTGAGCCTTTTCCGTTCAGATATACTAGCAATCGGAGGAATCTGCACAACTCAAAAGAAAAAAAAAATGATTTTTTTTGTTCAGGAAACATTTGGAATATTTTGAATCTTCTAGAAATAGAAATGTGCACCTTCAAGGTATCTTTTGCAAGACTACGTTACTACGATTAATTAAAGAAAACTTTTTTTTATTTGCTATTTATTTGAGAATCTTATGTTTGTGTGTGACCCTTTTTACCTCAGTCGAATGATCACATTCGGATAACTTTTAATTGTTTCCTTGGCCTATTAGGAATGCCCATTTTTTTTTTTCTTTACAAGTGAAATTATTCATCTCTTTTTTCTACTTACGAATTTTGCTACCTGGAACTCCTTTACAAGATTGATTAGCACTATATATAGAAACCCTTCTATCCCATGAATTTGCTTCATCAAACAACAGTAATCTAACAGAACATTAACTTGTATCTCTATGGATGTGCTGCTCTTATGCCTCAACCAGCTCACCACTCTGGTTATACATAATTAAAAATAGAGCACAATAATTAATGTTTGAAAACAACATCTAATAAATGACTAGTTAATTTACTTTCCTTTGGACAGTTCGGTGCACGTGCATTCAATATTTTTTTCTTAATCTCCTCTTGTCCCGGATAAATGATAACTGCTCGGTCGTGAATTGGTGTCAGGTTTGATGGCACTACTCCATGACAACATGTCTTGGCCCAGAAATCAATGAAATGCGAGAAGCCCGAGGCATCCATGGCTGCATGATGCACAGAGATGCCGACTGCAACCCCGCATCCAGAAAACTTTGTGAATTGGACAGAGAGAACTGGCATCGGCATTTCTTCATGGAATTTATTGGGCACGAGGTGGAAGAAGGATTCCACATCATGTGTGGAGTCGCCAG
The DNA here is from genome assembly GCA_027725995.1 of Rhynchospora tenuis. Lineage (NCBI taxonomy): Eukaryota > Viridiplantae > Streptophyta > Magnoliopsida > Poales > Cyperaceae > Rhynchospora > Rhynchospora tenuis. The sequence goes on from CM050888.1 coordinate 80,365,985, forward strand.
CAAGGCGGAAGATGTCCAAATCAGACTCTGCCTCAATGAGAGTGACACCTGATTCATCTGAGCAGACGATGGCTACGTCATCAGTGCTAGGACGATATGTCAAGTCCCCAGCTAGTAAGTGGAAGTGTGGAAGAGTTAGGGCAAGAGAGGACTTGAAGGAATCAAATGAAGAGGATAAAATCATGGCACTCGGGTAGAGGAGCAGAGTTTTCATGGGAAGGATAGGGATCCACTGGACATCAAAGAAAGAGAGTGGTATGGTGGATCCAGTGCTTGGATAATCTGTACCAGCATTTGTGGGTAGTTGAACTTTGGAGATGCTGATAATCCTCACTGGAGACATGGTCAATTAATTGCAAACAAATAATTTAGGTGTTTATTCTAGAACTTTTGGTTCCTCAGTATGTTTTCGATCTGGGTAAGAGAAAGAAAAAGTGATAACAGGAAGAAGAAGAAGATTCTCAATGAAGGTTTCAATTAATGAATTGATTTTCTTGTGTATATGGTGCATACAAAGAGGCCGTTTAAATAGAGGAAGCTAAAGCTAAAACTTAAGCTCTAACGACAAACTCTAATTCTCTCTTATGGCTAAGAATGAATCGCAGTGGTCGAAAATTATTCAATGATAATTGTTACTACCTAGTCTGGTAACAAGTTTAGTGCAAGTAAAATAACAACAAAGATCTCAGAAACAAGTGTAAATCTCTTTATTCATGATTCATGGTGGCTTTACATCATTTTCTAAAACTTCATAAGTGACAAACCCTAGAGAAATGACCTAAGAGCCGATCCTCCTTCTATCCTAAAGAGGCCTATTTATACTAGTCTAGAGGAACCTTCTAGTGACGTCAGTCCTGTCAGAAGCCGGTATGCTTGTCTGCTGAGCTGTCCCTCCTACCTGTACGGTCGTAACCGCTGTTCCCCCTCGAGGGTCTCTCCTGTCTGGCTGGGGCGGGGTGAAATGACCACGCTACCCCTCTTTTCCCCCTTAGCCAAGCCATTAGACACGGGCTAACACACTGAGTCTCCGTTCTAGACCTTTTGGGCCTTGTCCTGCCTCTCCGCCTATTGGGCTTGTTGGGCAGGTTGGTATTGAGCCCAATGAGGGGGTAACTTGGGGCCCTATCACCTGCCCCCAAGCTTTTAGAGAGCGGAGCGAGATGGAAGCTTTAGTGTAATTAAGATTTGGGCCCACCATGATGGTAATTTGGGGCCTTATCACCTGCCCCCAAGCTTTTAGCGAGTGGAGCGAGATGAAAGCTTTTAATAGAGTCGGGGTTACGTTATGGGCGGGTTGAAAGGGTCGACATAACTTCGTAGGCGGTTCGAAATTCCCAATGTCGTCTCTTTGGGAATCGAGTCAGCGACTTGACTTCCTTTGAACAGGTGTCTTCACAGTGGATGATACGTGGACAGCGTTTTGTAGGTCTTGGGACCAAGCGATGCCTTCGAAGAGACATCGGTCAGATCTTTTTTGGCGGGAAAAACAAACCAACGCCCTGTAGATCTTCTTATGATTATGTTGCCTCGAATTCCCTCCCCCCCCCCACTTTCCATATATACTCTCCAGTCGCCACTCTTCTATCTTTTTCTTACTCTCTGGGTTGTATTCTTGTTTCCTCCTCCTCACAAAGAGTGCACTCTCCTCTTCTCTTGCAAGCTTTTGGCGTTTGTTGTTTCTCCTCCCGTCGTCTACTACTTTTGGTGAGTATCTCCTTCTTGCTTCATTCTTCTTTGTTTCTCTCCTTTTTTTCTTTATCTGTCCTGACTTTCTCTTTATGGATGAAAACTCGGCAGCCATGGCTTCTTCATCTACCCCTCCCCATGACGAGGGTCGTGAGACTCCTCAAAGCCCTCTCCGACTGACCACTGGGCCTTCGGCAGCCGGGACTTCTGCTGAATCTCCAGTTGGCTTCACTGCGCCTGGGGATTCACCCCGCCTGGGCCTTATCAATAATGATCGTAACTGTGTTTAGATATGGGCCCTAAAACAGCTAATTAATTACCTCTACTGTATGTATGCTAGATCAAAATATGTTGTTGTGAACTTGTGTTCCAAAATGATATCAAAAAGCACCTGGGTAAGATTTGCTAATACTTGTTTTAGAAGTGAAACGGACCTTCCGGCCTTTTATTGTAATTTTTTTTTTTTTTTTTTGAAATAAGTGGATAACTCCACAACTTTTCATTAAAGAAAAGCAACAGACTATAAAGAGTTTACAGGATCCCAAGTAGCACCGATATCTTCCGTCTATCTATATACCGGTGCCCATTATATTATCTAATTTGAATAGTTATTATCAAATTCATAACAAAAACACTTAAGCTTAACTCTACCAAACAGCAGCCCGACTTGTCTACTGCATTACATTTATTCATTAATATGACTAAAATGATAGCTTGCATCCAGTACATTAAGCTCCCATCCACTCTATCAGCGGCATCTCCAGAACCATATTGGCATTTCCTGCATTTGTCTCTGGTCTGAACGTCAGCTGAATAGGTAGCATCTCCAGCAGCGGGGCCATACTCCATATGGCATCCTTCAACTTGTCCGACCACAGCACTTGCCAGTAGCCCATCGGACCTTTGATTGCTGCACCCGCTGAAATTAATGAATGAGGTTGTATATTATTAAAGCATACACCATTTCGATTTATCCACAAAATCCAAAAGATTGCTGCACACCAGTGCCAAAAAGCCACAGTATTATTGATTGTTAATGAGATGTTTTTCAAATCCTCTAAACAGCATGGCGACGAACAATGAAATTGATGTAAAAACAAGTCCCAAATTAATCTATTTTGGAAGCATGAGAAAAATAAATGTTCGATTGATTCTACTTGTGTATAATATAAACAATAAGGATTACCGATCCATCCTCTAGCTATCAAATTATCTCTCGTGAGCAGACTTTTTTTAATCAAAAGCCACAAAAATATTTTAATCTTTGAAGGCAATTTCAATCTCCACAATAGACTGTAGTTCGAGATATCAACACCCCCGGCCGAATTCCAGCCACTCGTAAAGGGATTTAGTAGAGAACTTACCATCACCAGACCTCAGCCATATCGCTTTGTCAGAGGACAAAGATAATGGAATATAAGAGTTAGTAATTTGCATTAACTGACCCCAATCATATATTTGAGAGCTATTCAACTGCCTAGAAAAGGTTACATTTTTTTTTATATCTTCTATGGCGTCGGCTACATATATATTTGGATTATTACAAATCTGATACAAGGAATGGTATTGAACGGACAAGGGTTTATCTAGGCACCATACATCATTCTAGATCCCCACCCTTTTACCATTTCCAACCTCAAACCTATAGTTCAATCTTATAATATGTTCAAATTCTGAAACTTTTTTCCAATAGTAAGAAGTATCTTTTTTCCTTCTCCCAACAATATATTTATCAATCAGGATGTCTTTCCACGATCCTTGTGAACTATTATCTTTTAAACGCCACCACCACTTACACAAGAGTGATCGTAAAAAAATTTCAGTACTAAAAAAGTTCCTAACCAAATTGTGCCCGGAATACTCTGAACCTACTCCGCCCCATGAAAGTGGAAAACTAAAATCCCAATACTAGAATTGGATGTTAGATATAAAATATTAAACGTAATAATATTTCTTAATTATCATTAATTTACATCCAAGATCTTCATGTATTTTCATATAAAATAATAAATTCATGAATTAGAACTTACAGGATTGGAGAGAAGACATGGCGTTAGGCGGAATATCCAATCTTCTTCAATTTTCCTTAGTAAATTTGATGGCAAATTATGACGTTTTTCTCTCTTCTGTCTATTTTCTTTATGGGCGAAAATTAAAGGGAAAGGGTGCCATTTTAGACAGATTAAGAGAGTTAAATAACTAAGGCAATTGAAAGGATTAAAATATTGAATGAACATGGTCCATCAGATTTTCCATCAAAATCTGATGCACCGTACATTAAATGAATTTGGTTCAAAATTAAATATAGGCCACTTAATAATAATTAATTATATTAATTATAACATTCTCCCACTTGGCCTATAAAATATCATAATGAACACGAATTCAGAATTGGCCAATAAAATGTAAACCTTGTTCAGTTAGAAATACCAAACTTAACTAATATAATCAAAATAACTATTGTTGTTATTTGATCCCTATTAATTATAGATGTGGCATTCTTTCCAACAAATTGTTAATTAAATTCATTCGATCCTCATAAGTATATTTGCTTATATAAATAAATCCGCAACATAAAAATAAGCAAACATTATAACATAGAAAGTCAATACATAAATGAAGCTTCAATACATAACATAATTAAATACACTATTATTCATTACAACATCATAAGTCACTAACCAAACCCATGCTAGCTACGTGCTCTCTGAAGAGAGTAGGTGGTAGTGCTTTTGTTAGAGAATCAGCTAACATAGCTCTTGTATTGATGTGTTGTATCAAAATAATATTATCCTTGACTTTCTTTCTAACAACAAGATACTTGATGTCGATCCATTTAGTAGCACCGCTGGACTTGTTGTTTTTCGAAAAGAAAACAGCAGCCTCGTTATCACAAAATAACGTGATTGGTCTTGCAATACTCTCAATCACTTGAAGTTCAGGTATGAAATTCTTCAACCAAACTGCTTGACCAGTAGCTTCAAAACACGCTACGAATTATGCTTGCATAGTGGAAGATGCATCTAAGGACTGCTTGACACTCTTCCATGAAATTGGTCCCCCTGCAAGCATGAATATGTATCCTGATGTGAATTTTCTTGTGTCTACACATCCAGCAAAATCCGAATCCGAATAGCCAATGACCTCAAGGCTATCGGACTTCCTGTAAGTAAGTATGTAGTCTTTAGTCCCTTGCAAATAGCGTAAAACTTTCTTAGCAGCTCGCCAATGATCCAAACCTGGATTGGATTGATATCGGCCTAGCATACCAACTATAAACGCAATATCAGGACGTGTGCAGACTTGAGCATACATTAAACTTCCAACAACCGAAGCATACTCATTATTTTCCATCTGCTTATGTTCTGATTCAGTTTTGGGACATTGAGACTTGCTGAATTTGTCACCTTTGAAAATGGGAGCAATGCTTGGAGAACATTTTTGCATTTTGTAGCGCTTAAGCATTTTCTCAATGTATGCCTTTTGTGATAAACCTAAGACCCCACGAGACCGATCACGGTGGATTTCAATGCCTATGACATAAGAGGCTTCACCAAGATCCTTCATTTTCAAATTTCTTTGAAAGAAAACGTTTAGTCTCGTACAACATGTCTAAATCACTGCTTGCTAACAAAATGTCATCCACATACAAAACGAGAATGATAAATCTGCTCCCACTAACCTTGAGATATATGCATTGATCAAAAGTGTTTTCTTTAAATCCAAATTCTGTTATGACCTCATCAAACTTGAGATACCACTGCCTTGAAGCTTGTTTTAACCCATAAATTGATCGTTTCAACCGGCAGCCCATATGTTCCTTGCCTTTGACAACAAAACCTTCAGGTTGTTTTATGTAAATTTCTTCATGCAAGTCACCATTAAGGAATGCAGTTTTAACGTCCATTTGATGCAACTCTAGATCATAATGAGCTACAAGAGCTAAAACAATTCTTAATGAATCTTTCCTTGAGACAGGAGAAAAAATATTGTCATAATGTATACCTTCTTGTTGCGTAAAATCTTCAGCAACTAGTCGGGCCTTGTATCGTTCAATGTTACCATGAGAATCAGTTTTAGTTTTATAAACCCATTTACATCCTACGGGTTTAACATCTTTTGGTACCTCAACAAGGTCCCATACATCATTTTGTTGCATTGAGTTCATCTCATCATTCATGGCTTCCAGCCACTGAGATGATTTATCGCTCTTCATGGCGTCTTTAAAGGAAATAGGATCATCTCCATGACCTATATCGCCACCTTCTTCAGTAAGGTATACAACATAATCATCAGGTATTGCAGATTTTCGTTCTCTTTGCGACTTGCGCAAAGGCTGATCTTGTGGCAGCAAAGGTACTTCTTCATTGTTAGGAACGTTACTAACATTAATACCTTCATTTAGTGATAAAGGAGAAACAGAACTTGTAGCCTCCGAAATGACCGAAGTTGGGACATAAACTCGGCCTTCTTCATTAAGGTTTATAGTTCGTTTTTCATTACTCCCACTAATGTTGCCATTCTCAAAAAATACTGCATGTTGTGTCTCAACTATTCTAGTGGTATGTGATGGACAATAAAATCTAAAACCTTTGGACCTCTCTGGATAACCTATGAAAGAACAACTAACGGTTTTTGGATCTAGTTTCTTAATGTGTGGATTGTAGACTTTTGCTTCAGCAGGACAGCCCCACACACGTAAGTATCCTAGTTGTGGTTTCCTTCCAGTCCACAATTCATAAGGTGTTGCTGGAACAGATTTACTAGGAACTCGATTGAGAACATGTGTGGCTGTTTTTAAAGCCTCCGACCACAAAAATTCTGGTAAAGTGGTATTACATATCATACTTCGTACCATATCCATTAATGTACGATTACGCCTTTCAGCCACTCCGTTTTGCCGAGGATCTCCCGGCATAGAGAACTGATGAACAATACCACATTCTTGAAGAAAGAAAGCAAATGGGCCTGGACTTTGACCCAAGTCGGTGTGCCTACCATAATACTCACCGCCTCTATCTGATCGCATCGCACCACTTTAATTTTAAGATTATGCTGATTTTCAACTTCAGCCTTAAAGATTTTAAATTTGTCCAGTGCTTCAGATTTTTCAGAAATTAAGTACACATAAGCGTAGAGAGAATAATCATCAATAAAAGTAATGAATGATTTGTGTCCGTTCAAACTCGAAGTGGAAAAAGGACCGCATATATCGGTGTGAATTAATTCCAATAGTCCCCCACTTCGAGTGGCTCCTTTCTTGTTTCCTTTAACAAATTGTCCCTTAACGCATTCAACACAATTATCAAAATCAGAAAAATCTAATGTTGGGAGAATTTCATTCTTAATGAGACGTTGCATTCTATCTCTTGAAATATGACCCAATCTGCGATGCCATAATTTGGAAGAATATCCAACATCGCGATTTCTTTTTGTGCCACGTTTATGATCAGTACAATTAACATTCAGGGATAATAAAGAATCAGAAAAGGAAGAATCCAAACATAATTTATATAGATTATCACATAACAATCCAGAACCAACAAACTTAGAGTTATGATATAGTCTCAACTCATTATTTCCAAACTGAAACATAAAGCCACAAGCATCAAGTCTAGAAACAGAAATTAAATTCCTAATCACACTAGGAATATAAACTACATCATGCAAGTAGAGAATAAAGCCACTCTTCAAGACTAAACGAAGAGTTCCAACGGCCTCAACTTCAGCCTCTAAGCCATTAGCTACTTTAAGCTTCCTTTTTCCCTTTTCTAGCATCCTCACGGAATGAAATCCCTGCAATGAGTTCGTAATGTGCACAGAAGCACCAGTGTCAACCCACCACGTATTTAAGGGAACATCAATTAAAAGAGATTCACAAATTATATAATTTAAATCATTACCCTTCTTTTCAAGCCATGCTCTAAACTTGGTACACTCCTTCCTCATGTGTCCAGGTTTCTTGCAGTGACGGCATTTAAGACCACGCTTTGTACTTGGCGTATTTGCCTTGTTAATACCAGATGTTTGACCCTTATCTTTACCTTTACCATTGTTCTTTTTCGGTTTTGGACTTTCAATGGCAGCATGTGCGAAGTCAGGTTTTTCAATCTTAATCCTTTCTTCTTCTTCAACACACATGGCAATCAATTCGCTTATCTTCCACTTCTCTTTCTGCGTATTGTAATTGATCTTGAAAGGACCAAACTGAGCAGGAAGAGAAGTCATAATGAAATGAACCAGAAATCCTTCAGAAATTGCCATGTCCATGCCATTCAATTTTGCGGCCATATCATTCATCATCATGATATGTTCACGTACACCGCTAGTCCCATTGTACTTGGTAGTGAGCATTTTCATTATGAGGGCACTCGCATTAGCCTTAGATGTACTCTTAAACTGCTCCTCAACAGAATTGAGATATTCTTTAGCAGTAAAAAGTTCACCTGCAGCATTCTTTTCAGGAATGCCTCCCCGAATTGCCAAAGAAATGGTGCTTTTCATAATCATGAGAGACATGCGATTAGAACGCTCCCAATTTTCATAAGCAGTTTTGATTTGATCGCAGCATCATCCTTTGGTTTTTCAGGTTTATCCATACGTAATGCTTGGTCTATTTCAAGAACACCAAGACCAATCTCAATTTGCTCTTTCCAAGTTGAAAAATTAGTTCCATTCAATGTTGCTATTCCATTGATTTGACTACTTAGATTGCTCAATGCTGCAAATTCATGACAAATATAATGCTTACTATTAACTAATCCACGGACATATAATAAAATTAAATTAGATCAACTATAATCAGGGGACTAATAATTAATTAATCTGAAATAATAAAACGCCAATTAATATTTCAGGTTTAATAGTTGATCCATTAAAGATCAATTCATATCACCGTTGGGCAGAAATAAATTGAACTAAGTTGAAATTCCACTTAATAAATTATACTTGACAATTAAAGTTGGTAAAATTGACATTTATAATTTATTAAATGTAAAGCATAATCGTAATACAATAGACATAATGTAAAACATAATTCCTTTTAATAAAATGGTAGTCACAATTAAAGTTTGTAAAATTGATAACAATCATATATTAAAAGTAAGTTTATATGGTAATAAATTATATATAACTTAGTTCCGTTGGGTTACATATTATATATAATATAAAACCATATAACTTTAATATACGGTTTATATGCTTTAGTATATCCGTACAAGCTTTATTGTATAATACAAAATCATATCCGTGCATACTTTACTCAATAAAATAATCTAGTTATTAGATTGAATGATATTACTTTAAGTGGGACCAGGGAGGAGCAAAAAAGACTCACGGAATTAATATTGAAAGAAAATAATATAAAATAACTTGGACCATTCCCTAAACAGAAAACGAATCGCGTCTAGTAGAGAGAAGAATAAAAATTTAGTTTTCGGATTCTCTACTCACTAGGCAGAAAAGTATTGATCCTTACCCCATCTAAATCACTCAAGTAAATGGATGCAACAATTAATGGATCAGATTAATGGATGCAACAATTAATGGATCAGATTAGTGTTGGACAAAAGAAATATCCAATAGAGTTGTATTCAATCCACTAGAGAAAACACCATACCATGTGAACAACTCTCTCTCTCTCCGTTGTACTTGTGTGCATAAGTCAAAAATGGACAAAATAAATAATAGCAATAATCCACATCTCCAAGTTTTGCACACCATAAAATACATCACTTATGGAACGAGAATTACACTAGTAAATGAATTCGAAATTATGGATAAAAAATTCAGTAAATTCCAAAATTACTTTATATTGTATTTTATACGAAAATACATACTGCTCTGATACCAAATGTTAGATATAAAATATTAAACGTAATAATATTTCTTAATTATCATTAATTTACATCCAAGATCTTCATGTATTTTCATATAAAATAATAAATTCATGAATTAGAACTTACAGGATTGGAGAGAAGACATGGCGTTAGGCGGAATATCCAATCTTCTTTAATTTTTCTTAGTAAATTTGATGGCAAATTATGGCGTTTTTCTCTCTTCTGTCTATTTTCTTTATGGCCGAAAATTAAAGGGAAAGGGTGCCATTTTAGACAGATTAAGAGAGTTAAATAACTAAGGCAATTGAATGAACATGGTCCATCAGATTTTCCATCAAAATCTGATGCACCGTACATTAAATGAATTTGGTTCAAAAATTAAATATAGGCCACTTAATAATAATTAATTATATTAATTATAACATTGGAACGTAATGCTAACTAATATAAACTAGTGTTACTGTTATGTGAATCTGTGATCACTTTATGTTGATTTGTATGTGATCACTTTATGTTGATTGTAGTTCATTTATAATTTTTTATTTTTTTACAAACTACTCAAATTCATGAAACAAACGTACAAAATAATATTCGACTTGGAAAATTATCTAAAATATTTTAATGGACGAAAATATTCAAATTAATATCAGTTCAATTATCAAGATCAATGTCGAGAACTGGAGCACTTCTTCCCTGCTCAAATACTCCATAACAAGATTTGTTTATAATATTTTTAAAAGATGTGATGTAGATTTGTAATAACTACAAAACAATATTACTGTGTTGTGTATTAAAAGATGTTGCATGTAGCTATCATATAGAAATAATTTAATTTTCATCTTGTATTTATAGCTGATGTTGGTTGTAGCTTGTAGGCCATTGTGGAAATTATGGAAACGCTCCCGAAATAAATTTGAATTAAAAAACTTGCAAATAATAATACAGCAATTTTAAAATATATATGGAATCAACAGATTTAAAATCTTACTCCGGCGTATTAATTTTATTGACAGAAATAACAGAAACAATAAGGAGAAAGGTTATCACATTCCATACATTAAGAACAATTCCATAATAACGTATTTTTCATAAGACGATGACGATCTGTTGATGAATAGAGGCATATAATATATCTTTGGTACAAGCTAGAAGACCAATTCTAATTGATGGCCACCGGAGTTGCAACAGACGCCATATTTACTGCCTAACCACAAGGGATTTTATTAAAAGCACAATTAATTGGCTATTGAAGCTAATTTACCCGTCAATTAAATAATTGAACTGGTACCTGTCCAAATTTTGAAGAATCCACTTGCAAATTTGCCCCATCCTAATATCCTATCCTATCTAGTTCCTGATTTTATTTTCTGGCCGTGTTTAAATTTTCAATAATAATTTTCTTAATTTGGACGGATTATATTATTTAGTATGGGAACCAAAGATTTCAATAACACTCAACTGTAATTTCTTAAGTGTGGCTCAATAGATTCAGTTCAGTAAACAAAACCTGACTTTATCAGTTTGCCTTCTTCCTTCATTAGCCTCTAAAATAAAATTTCGATCTAATAGCTAGGGCTGTTAAAAAAAATTACAAACCCGTCCGACCCGTTTAACCCGTCCAACCCGACCCGTATTTTAACGGGTTCAAGCATGATTCGGGTTGGTTCGGGTTTTAATTGTACTAACCCGGTACAATTGGGTTGGGTCATAATTTTTTTTGGATAATCCGGTTTGTACCGACGCGTATGTAATATTCGTCATCCAATCCATCCTCCAACAATCCTTCAATTTCAACTGTCTTATTCTACAGTAACCTTCACGTCAATACTGGCCGTCTGATTTGCATGTGTTTTGCGACGGATTTCATCAGGTCCATTCGTCTCCACTGGCGATTTGTTCTGTGGATATTCCATGCTCTGTTTGTTGTTGCCTTCTGTGCCGCACAGAGTTGCTTAGGCATCTTTCTGTTTAGATTCGTGCAGACGTAGGAACGACTGCAGGAACGTCTCCACTATCCATCTGCACTGTTGATTTTCTTTGCATGGTTTGTTGTAGGTTTTCGTGTTGCACAGAATTTCTTAATTCCCTTTATATTTAAATTCTCAGACGCACGAAGGCTGCACGATCAATCAACTTCTTCTTCTTCTGCTTCTGGACCCTTCTTCCATCCTTCACTTTTCTCTGCACGGACCCAAACAGGAGAGCGGAAGAGACAGAAAGCTTCATCCTTCTCCTCTTCAACACAGGCGCTTCACCAAAATGGAGAGATGGAGAGAGATAGAGTGGTAGGGAGATGGGGATCAGCGATCACAGCTAGATAGGCTTCTTTCTACCCAACCTAGAGGTCTAAACCAATAATCTCTCTTTCTCTCTGCGACCTTTCTCCCTCTGTCTATTCTTCTCTTTCTCTCTTTGCTCATGCGTCCGATTTCTCTTTCTCACAGATTGTACGTGCATTTTTTGTGCCAGATCGACACAGGGAAAGCAATGGTGGCACGAGGTTTGAAACGAAGAGCAGATCAAGTAGCTTGGCCGATTGATCGATGACCTCAGATAAGGTTGAGAACGCTTCTCTTTCTTTCTTATTGCTTTTTATTCTCTTTATTTTCTTTGATTTAATATAGTCTTGCACAGTACGTGTCTTGCTACTGTTTGGGATTCCCCATGTCTTTTTTCTCTTCTCTTAGGTTTGCTTTGTCACAAATTTTGTGGTTTTTTTTTTTTTTTTTTTTTTTTTTTTTTGCATACTTAGTTCACCTTAGCCGGATTTTGTTAGGATCAGAAGTCTACCTCTGTCAGTGGGGATGCCAATAACACATCTATAAGGGCACATCTCTTCTTAGATTATCAGCGTTCAGGTAAGTAATAGAGTCGATACAGATTTTGTTCAGGATAAGCGCATAAATATTGAAGTACTATAATAAAATAGAAGGTTGCGATCTTTAATTGAACGCTGTGTCTTTTCTGATTCTATTAATTTTGGTGATTCAATTTCTTCAGTACAGAATAGAAATTTGATCACAATGTACAACATTAAAAGGAACATTGATATAGTCACTACTACTCTTTAATTTTCCTTTTTGAAAATCTAAAAATTCCTTCTAATGATTCCAAAATCTAAAAAATATTTGCATTTTCATACTTCATGCAGTTACACCAAAAAAATAGGAAAAACTATAAAAATACATTTATGTGATCGATAAGAATGAAAAATACAAACTGAGGACAAGTTAGTAGAAATAAAACCAGATTAATAATGTTTTTAAAAATATATGTAGAGATAGAGTGATTTAAATGAGTTCATCTTAAGTCGCATACATCTACTAATTCTTTATCGAACCGATGTGATTAATACATTTTGGATAGCATATATTTCATTTGCTTTGGAAAAAAATTTCAAGTGTTCATGACTGTTGTTGAATGTGTTCTCTTTAGGATGTACCAATAGAACAATGCCTTTCTGCAAATAGTCTCTGTGCTATTTACATACTCTCCAATTAGCTGACTGCTATTTCAATTTTTCCATCTATTACCAACTAAAGGTCTTTCTTTGTACATGGCACTTGAGATATTAGGGGTAATGCATGATGCAAATTATTTACTGTTTCTATTTGCCATCAAAATTATTAGGTGAAGCATGAGACATATAGATAGAGTATCGTGTTTGCAATTCAGAGGGCTCATAAAGGGATGCCGAGCTGATAAAGTGCCAGAAAATTTCAAAAGTTCATTGTCAATTAGTACCATTAATTTATAAATTGATTTTTTAGGAGCTTATTAGCTTCGCTTTATAAAATTGATAGACCATATTTTTCCTCATGATCTGTAAAAAAACCATGCCCTCTCATAACATTGTAGCTGAACAGATTGCCACGCCTCCTTAAATCAGTGTAAAATCTATTTTTCTGGTGAACCATGATGCAAAAGATTTATTATATGTATTTCACGGTGCAACATTAGGTATAGCATGACACATGCAGTAATTCACATTTGCAAATCCAGATAGCTCATAAAAGTAAACCTTGGTCGGGTAAAAAATGTGTGTATAGAATTAATTTTTTTTTGTTGGAGGGTAAAGTGGTCAATATTTTCTATGGTCATTTACCAGTATGCTAAAACATTAACGATATATGCTACCTTTTTTAAAAAATTCACTAAAATCTGCCAAGTTGCCTTTGATGATGACTCTTATCGGGCATGGCATATAGAGTAATAGAGTCGTGCGGTGATCCTGCTCTTTTGAAGCCCAAATCCTAGACTGGAGAAGAGAAAGGCAAAGAGGCATTTGTCTTCGAGTGGAGAAATGATGGACTACGGATTGCAAGAAGAGATGTATCTCACCTTCTTGAGGCAATGGAGAAAGGCGACGATTGACGGAGATCGGCAAAGGAGAAAGGGAAGGAAGGAAGAGCTGTCAGCTTACTTGGGAACGAACTTTAAAATTTTGCAAGGGTTGTGTGTAAGTTCTGTGCTATTGTTTTGCTGCTGAATTTCTTTCCTGTTTTTCTAGCAGGTTGTGTGATTAGCCACCTGCACTGGACTTCTTAATGATTGGGTCTCATTTCCATGAAGATAGCTAGGTTCTTTTACGTTGGCCCGCCAAGCCTATCACAACCCTCCTCCTTTTACTCGGACTTGGGAACAAGCTGTACTAAACAGTGCAAACAAAGTTTAATATAGGCAGAGTTAACTGGACTTCTTAATATGGAAAACAATTCATAAAGTGAATTCAGTTTGTCAGGAAATAATTGCAGCTAAGAAGTGATGCTTTTTTGCTATTTTATGTTTCTTAGACTTCTTACAAATTTGGACTGATAATTTTCTTTAATTTCTTGCACTACACGGTTTTAGCTTCTATGCTTCGAATTGTAAAATTGAATCAATTCCATATTTGAAGAAAATAGTAATGTAAAAGTGGGTTTCAATTTGTCAAAGTATACAATTGCCAACAAGCAACTTTTCCTACAACTCTCGCCCTTCAATTCTAAGGAAATTAAGTTTAAGATACTAATTATGTGTTCTTCAATTGCAAGAATGGCTTCAAGAGGTTTTTTTTATTGGATGTTGATAATGTTTTTCAGAAGATAAAGAGTCGTACCAGCAAGGATTGACATGACAGACTCTGCCTATTTCAAGAGAAGAGCATGCAATAGGTTAGTTTCTTGCTTTTATGATGCTTAGTAAAGTGTCATAATTAGCACGTGCAAACCATGATCACTTATAAATTTGCCTCCTCTTAGGTATTATGCTCTTTTTTTTTCTTTGGCGATGATGAAATTTAGGATCTTTCTATTCTACATACCATTTCCTTCATATTTTCGATATGAAGTTTCACATGAAACTTTAATTATTTATCTTGCATGAAAATAGACTATTCAGAGATTTTATATATCATAGATTAAAAGATTGCTTTTGAAATCTCCATGGAAAGACTACATTGTGATGGTACGAAAGGAAAAAATTCATTAAGTATATTAGCAGAGGAAGAAATTGCAGCTTTGAATCAAAAGAACCTTGACAGCATAATCAACTATCTGCTCTATAATTATTATTCCATTTCTTTCACTGTAACATCTCGAGAGATTCATTTTTTTATTGACGGCTGGTGTTACGCAGCAATTTTCATTAAAATAAAATAAAAAAATAATACATCATGTACCACTATTGGGACCAGTATTCGAACCGATACTGGTAGCAAAATTAATACATCCCAGTTCTAAGAAACAGACATAGAAATATTCATTTTTAATCCTTACATCTTTCCTCAACGAATTTAAGTTTGTAATTGGCCACGTTAATTTGGAGATAAAAGAAAATTTATGGATACTTCATGTAATTAATTTTTAATTCTTATAATATGTGTGTTATTTTCATATTTCTTAAGCAGATATTTAAGGTGTCTCGCTCCTACAAGTTAGTTCATGTTCACTTAGTTACTTGGGAGGAATCACTGATCTCGACTACATTTGTTATCAGGTATAAGGTTTTTTAGAGAAATTAATTAGTTTCGGTTGCTTTTTTATTTCAAAACATATATCTATGTTATTTTATTTTGTAAACATAGATACAATTAGATACTGTTAGAGCTATTTTTGGTTATGATTGCATGTGATATAACAGTCAAGTGATCCGTACCCTCGCTATTTTTAGTTTCTTTTTTGCAATGTTTTTAAATTTCTACCGGCCATCAAACCGGCCAAGGGGCCGGTATACGATTTTACCGGTTTTACCAGTTTGTGCCGGTTTTGTACCGGTTGTATTGTTTCTTATATAATATATATATTTAGCAAGATGAATTAACAAAAAGGGCCAAGCGGCCCAGTGGAAGGAGCTCTTGCTTCGTTTGATAGGGACCTGGGTTCGATTCCTGCCGCACCCAAAAGATTTTGGCTATTATTTGTGTTGGAAATGCGGAAAGAAGGAGACCGGATAACCGGTTAAGCCGGTATTTCCGGGTTTTGACCGGTATTTGACCAAACGATTTTAACACCCATTTCCTACCGGATCCTGATCCGGTACCCGGTAAAATCGGTAATTTCCGGTATCCGGTAGGAATTTAAAAACATTGCTTTTTTGTAAGGTAATGTATTTTTATTTCTTCGTGCCTTATTTTGGATGAAAAATTTGAAGTGTCAATTTAAATAATGACAATGTTACAACTGATTCAAGCAGAAAATATGCTGCATGTTCTCGCAAATAGAAAAATAATGATAGATTATTGCATAAATAATAATTAAGTATTATGATGATTATTAACTGCATAGTACACGCCCAAAACACCGGTTCCGGCATTGATTGCCCATCCAACTTAAGACTAGTTTTTGAAATTTCTTCATTACTTTGACTTAAGAGTCCCGCAGTGAAGTGGATTCTATGAAGAAATAAAAATAGGTCAGAAACACAAGGGCGGGATCCGTGGGAAATGAACTATTCAAGTAAAAACAAATACTTTGCAAAATTAACCGGCCCACAAGTGACAATTTTTTTTTTTTTTTTTATCTTGGCCTAGGTCTTTTTTTTTTTTTTTTTTTCTCGCCGAACAGAGGCATTGTGGAATGCTAAAATCTTTAAATACGTATGATAAAAATATGTACTGCAGGCATTTGATGACAGTATAGCAATTAACCATGATTTTATTTTCATTATGTAACCGAGGCATATAAAGATTTCTTTTAATTAATATTGTCAATTTTATTTTTTGTACGGTATTAATCACAACCCATTTAACCTGGACACCCGTAAAATCCCGTAGATAAAAATTTATACGGGTTGGGTTGGATTACGGGTGGGTCAACTAAAATTTTTTTTTAACCTAGTATAATTGGGTTGGGTTAAAATATTGACAAAAAATTGCGAACCCGGCCGTTGTACAGCCCTACTAATAGCAGTCACTTCCAACTGTAATTTCGATCTAATAATATGATCTCCATATTGAAATCTCCTTGCAGACCAAATTTTATATTTTTTCGAAATTTTGAAGTATTTTTTTAGAATTTTAGAAAATCGCTAATCTAATTATTTACGTACCGTTTAAAAATAACAGTTTTTAAAAATCCGAAAAAAATCTTAAAAATTTTAGAAAAATATAAAATTTGGTTTGCAAGGAGATTTCAATATGAAGATCATATTGGACAGTTTGGATCGGTCATTTCGAATCAGATCCAAGAGTTTTGATCGGGACTCACAGAAGGCTCTGTGAGTTGTGACTCGCCATAGTAAAACTCTCTCTCTCTATATATATATATAACTCTCTCTATATATAATATATATATATAATGTATATTAATTTCTTGACAACTTAATTTCCAATACATTGATACGTATGAAACATAAACGAGTAACTTTCTCAAATTGGCAAAATATACTATTAGTATAGATATTCAATATAAGTTTTTTTTTTCATCTTTTTTATTTTTTTAATCTATTTAATTGCATAATGGTATAATTTCATCAAATTTTAATTAATTTCTTGTGTAAATCTCATGAAATTGTAGAAAATACAAGGATCCAGTATTTTTTTAAAAAATAATAATATTTCATGAAATAATTTAAAACATGAGTTTTTTTTATGGTTTTAAAACATGAGTTTATAAAGCATGTCGATCGAATATTAAAACAAGAAGAACTTTAATTAGTATTTACAAACAAATCAGAGGGATTCGTTTGTACCTACCACTGCTCATTAATTACGTTCCACGGTTCCACCTTTCAAATTCTTTTCTGGCCATTAATTGATACCATTAATTTCCTATTGTGACTATTAATTGATTCTAAAATCACCCTTTCGTGGCTTTTTGAAGTTGGGAAGCCCGTAGGCTTGGTAAAGCCCCAAGATACGGACCCTGATCCCGTGTTACGCTACACGGCGTGTAGCGCACCTCACAGCCGTTTGATTTTGATCGGGCGGTTCATTTTTTTTCGGGTATATCAATCTGGTTACATGCACGGAGCTCCCATATCCATCAGATTCAAATCAGACGGCCTGTGGCTACACACAGTGTAGCGCAACACAGGATTTGAATTTCCAAGATACGTGGCCCAAAAGGGATCGTTCCTGAGCCCTACCAAATAAAAAACGAAAAAAATAAAATAAAAATCGAAATAAAAGAGGACTTCGGACTTCGGACTTCGGAGACATTGACACGGTACAAATAATAACTGTTTTTATAACAGACCAAATGTATTATTAATTTATTATACTTTTTATTATTTTCATATTACTTAATCGTTCCTATTGAAGTTTTAAAATATATTGTTGCATTGTGTTTTATTTTCACTTTCAAATTTTCATAGTTTATTGGGTTCATTCTTTTGTTACATTTTTTAAAATTTATTAATCTTATCACTGTAAAAGCACCCATTAAACTTTGTAATACAAATAAAATAAAGATCGTATCCAATCTTTAACATCAAATATGAATCATTGATTTTGGTAATCTGGTGTTATTAATGATTTGATCATTGATTTTGGTAATCTGGTGTTATCTATGATTCAGATCTAGATAAACCAGAAATTTATCTAAAAATGTCTGAGTAAGGAGTGGGATGTTTTTTTAACCGATATCGCTCGCTGGATCTTTTTTTTTTTTTTAAGTACAACTTGATAGCGGCTATCAAGATTAAAAAGAAACGGAAATAAGAAAAGAAAGAGAAAGCAGCCTAGTGCTGACTAAAAAGCTAACAATGACTAATGAATAGAGAGCGCTGTACCAGTATCCATTGCATCAGAATGTCGACACTTCTTTCATGATTTCTAAACACCCTGTTATTCCTTTCCAACCAAATTGCCCAAAGGATAGTGATTAGTGATGAAAGTTGCTGATTTAGTTACCATTGTTGTAAAATTATCAGCACTCAAAGCATCTCTGAAAATGGTTTGAACATCTTCAAAGCTGGATTGTATAAGTGTTGGAAAGATAAGTTTAGCTTTGTGCCAAAGGTGCACTACAAAATGGCAATTGCAGAATAGATGCGTAGGAGTTTCCAACCGTTGTTGATTGCAGAGGGCACAACCTGTTTGAAAGGGAATGTTTCGCTTAAGTAGCGCATCTTGTGTCAGAAACCTATTATGAAAAAGTAATACTGCAAAAATTTTGATCGTCGGAGAGACTTTTAATTTCCATAGAGTTGCACACTCAAACTGAACTTTTCCTGCTTTGATGAGCATGTTGTAGGCACTATTTACTGAGAACTTGCCAGAGTTGTCCCAATTCCAAAATAATTCGTCTCCTCCCGTTGCAGTGTTCCTAGACTGCAAATTGGTAATTGCTTGTTGGATGTGGAACTGCTAGGGAGTCTGTAGAGATGAGAAAGGGGCTGAGAGCACGCTAGCAACCGTTAAGTTGGGCTTTAAAGGCTTACACAAATTACCAAAAAAATGGAGATGACCAGAGCCCCAATTGGCGTACCAAAACAGAGTGGTAGTGCCATCTGCAATCCTTGCTGAGGTGGCCAAAGAAAAGATACGTCTCAGCTGTAACAAATCTTTCCAAAAGAAGGATCCATGCGTGCTCCAAGCAAGGGGAGCGGCATTGTTTCTTGAGGAAATAAGAAGTTTGGCGATTAAAGACCATTGAGAGTTCGGTCGATCAAATAAGCGCTAAAGTCATTTCAAAAGGAGAGAGATATTGAAAAGTTTCAAGTTCAAAACTCCAAAACCGCCAAGAGATTTTGGTAAACAGACTCTGTCCCAAGCCAAGAGGGGAATTGAAGATTTTGTAGCAGTTGAATTGCCCCAAAAAAAACTCCTACGCAGCCTATCAATTGATTTAAGAACCCAAAACGGTAGTTTAAAAACTGACATGTAGAAGATTGGAATTGTGGATAGAACATACGAGATGAGACTATGAGAGTCAGGCCGGTACAAAACCGGCACAAACCGATAAAATCGGTAAAACCGCATACCGCCCCCTGGCCGGTTTGATGGTCGGTAGGAATTTAAAAACATTGGTAATTACTTGGTCTTGGGAGAGATTATAAGTTGACTTTGCAGATTGAGATTCAATCCTAAACAAAAGTTCGCTGGATCTTACGGGTTCGATTCTCCGCTTATACATCATAATATTTTTATTATTATTATTATTTTTAAGCGACATCGTTCCCTGCGCTCTCCGCTCCCAGATTTCCAGATTCGCTCCCCCATCCCAGAATTCTCTGCGATCTCCTTCAATTTGCTCAGCCTCTCGCAGGACCCGCTTCCGTTTTCTAACTCAAGTAAACCTAATAGCTAATCGCCGTAGCTTTTTGTTGCCTGATCTCGACGATGTACCTCCTCGCCTCGGATCAACAGAAAGGCTACGCTCTGCTTTCCCTCTACAATCCAATTCCCCACCAGCTTTGGCCGCCTGCTCACCTCTGCCACGGCTTCGCCTTCTAGGTAATAGCTGATTGTATCAAGAGATGAGAGCTTCTTCTCCAAATGCTCTTCAGGTTATAATATCTTTTTTTTTTTAGAACTTTTTTCTCGTTTTATTTTTGGTTGAATTGATTGAATTTCCGGCGGTTGTGTTGCTTGCCGTTATTTGGGTGAAAGTTAATTGCTGTTAATTTGATCTTATTTGGTGGTAAAGTTTATTATTAGTAGGTAGAATCAAGAGGAATTTGAGGTAGGGTGGCCTGTCTGTATTTTGTGATTCTCCCTGAGTGGTTTTTCAAAGTGAGTTTTTAATGTAATCGTCCATTATATTGCCTTCTATGTAAATTTGATGAGGTTTAAATTCACAACTATGAAATCAAGAAAAATTGTTTCCGGGCTATAGCAACACTTGTTAGTTGCCACATGCGTTATTTTTAATGTGTCTATTATGCAATATATACTTGTTCAAACTGGCATCTGGTTTGGTATGTACACATCTAGAGAAGTTTAAATGAAAGATTAAATGAATAGAGTGAAAAATAAGACATTGTCTGAAGTTTATAGAAATCTTCAGCTCCTGATTTCAAGTTATATTTCTTTGTTTCTCAGATAGTTTATACATAATTTTCCCTCTTAATAATAAGCATGAATATTGTCAATTAGGTTTCAGATCCATTGCCTTTCAATTTCTTTTTTTCCCTTCATAAAGGTGATTGTGCTGATACTATGAATTATTTCGGCATTGTTTGTTGTAAAATGAGATAATTACCCTTTACATTTTTTTTTAAATATACATAATGGTAGAATGGTCATACAAATGGAACTGATAGTACAAAGGTAAATCTACTTCTTGTGTGGATCACGAGAACAGTTGTTTATACTTGCTAAGAACTATGGGTGATTTCTTGATGAGCAATTCAAATTTTTGTTATTTAGGATCCATTCTGTATACTGTCTGTCCCGTCAGGCAATTTTTTTAGGATATACTTTGTTAACAAATAGTTCTTTTGTCAATACATTTTTATCGAAAAGAAATGGGAAAACTAGCCTGCAATGCATCCTTTTCTTGCCTGCTACCTGGATTAAATGAAAGATTTGTTGGGATTTGCGTGTCTAAATTGGATAATTTTGTTGATTATGAAATATCCCTTGAGAAAAGTATGATATTAACTAGAATGCTAATTAGTTCCTTTCATTTATTGATGCAGAATGACATCAGATGATTAAATTGAACTGCCAGAATGTAATGCTCTAGATGTGGTTGTGACGGACCCTTTATATGGTTCTTGAAGTATTGATGAATATATACTGACAGACACCTCATGAGCTCTCTTTTTTTACAATTACTTATTAAAATAAACTGTAAATCCAGAATGTATAAGCATCAACTTGTTCAGTTGGTCCCTAGGCTGTTCAATTGAATCAATTCTGATGGAATGGATTTGGCCCCAAAATTATTAAAAAATATTTCCTTAGGCTGTTCATGTACCTGAATCCTTAATCAACTTTCAAATGACAGTTTGATCTCTTCGTACCGTGATGAAGTTGTCAGGGCTGTTACCAAGGAAGATATTGGAAATGTTTTGACTATGCTGCACGTTCAGCGGCTTGACATAAGTGCTTAGTGCTCCATCATTCAGGTTAAATTTTTTGTACGACCATGGATATTATCAGTGTTGGACAAATGGATCAAACGTTTCTGAGTTATACCAAGATCTCAGTTTAAATGTTTAAACTCTGGCTTTTTTATAGAACTATTTTATTTATTTTTTCCCAATTTTTTTTTATCTTTCATGTATCTTTTATTGCCATGTATAGGAAAGAATTATGTGGCAGCCTTCTTGAAGATCCTGATGTAGGAGATGCATCAGATTAAGCAACACAATGTAAGTAAAGGGCAAGTTTGGAACTTCATATTTCTAAATGTTATATGGAGCAGGTCCTGGTAGAACTTCACAGGAAATCTAGTCTCCTTTTTATTTTTAAATTAGCTGCTCTGATTTTGTTTCATATTGGATTATCATTCTTTGCTCACAACATTAACTATCTTAGTTTGTATTGTAACTGTGCATTTTCGTTAAGGCAATTCTTTGTTTCCTTATTTTTTTGTTGATATTAAATACATATTACATCACGGGTCATAAAAAAAGAAAACAACTTTCGAAGTACCTATTGGTGCCCTATTGAGTTGACATGTTTTTCAAAGTACCTATTAGTGACCTATTTAATTTTTCTGATGTGAATTATTGATAGGTGTGGACAAATAGAAAAAGAAGGGTATAGATTTGGGTCTACTACAGTGCAATGTGTCAGATTCAGTCATTGGGGGATTATGCCACAAAATTAAGATACAATGTAAGCTTGACTATTGATATCTCAGTTTAGATAAAAAGTTTTTTTTTAATTTAGATAAAATGATTATTATTATTGCAGTATTGTAGATAAAGAAGCATGGTCAAAGACGAGTAATGCAATCTGTGATCAAGAAGCATGGTCAAGACGCTGCCAATGTTGGTGATGAGGGCAACCAAGATACTACCAATGTTGGTGCTTTCTAGCATGAGCTGTTACTGATACAGGTTGATACTGACCAGTAAATAAATTATATAAAATAAAAGGTAATGTCTTATTTTATCGTATTTAAAAAAAAAAACTTAAAAAATCATGAGGGTATTTTGGTCATTTTCGAAAGAAATTTTGCAAGCAGTAAAATTCCGGTGGTACGTACTGATCCAGAGAGAAAGAGCCTCCGTAGTGTCCAATTAAATTACGTGTTCGATTTATTAGGCATTCTAATTCTAAGACCAATGCAATTATCATTTCATTTCTTCGGTTTGCTGTTAATTTCTCTTGGTGAACGAGTGGTTGACCGTGTGTTGCTTTTCTTCTTTTGGGAATTAATGCTTCATCTCTCATTCTGTGTTATACTGTTGTACTGCAACTTAGGTTCATATGAAGTTTTTCTTATTAATAATTATCAAGGTTAAGAGGATAAAAAAAAAAAAAAACGCAAGTTTAGAGACAAATTAGGTATGTTAGTCCCTGTGTGTTTTTTTGCCCCTTCAAAACAATGTAATTTGAGTGAAAGTTCATAGATTCAAAACCCAAATGAAGGTTCTTTTATGTGTACAATTAATTTAAAAAGTAATCCGGGGGACTTAGATCCATTATTTATCTTAAAAAAAAAGTCAAAACCTTTATGGTTTATTTAAAACATAGTGCTCGCATCATATCATTATGAATTTATGATTTCTTCAATCCACCTCGCAATAAAAGTATAATTTAAATCTCATACTGGACACTAGGAATTATTCAAAAGTAAACAAAAAAAAAACAAGGAATTGAGAAGACAGATATAAACCTTGATACATTTGACCATATGTTGTAACAGATTATGAACCACTAATTAATTAATTTTAAATAAAAATTTAATTATTAAAAAAATTCAGAGACAATGCAGAAAATACAAAATTGTAGAATATATTAGAATTATTCATTAATACTGGATAGACCCACTCTTACATAATATTCAGTACTTCGTTTAAAGACACAATTCTTCAAGCTGGGTTGTTTTGCTCAGTGATTTCGTTCTATTTTGCCAACTAAGTGGTGCTTGATTGGATTCACGGAGAGAACATTTATTTTTAAATTTCTTATTTCTTATAACAAAATTGTTGGCTTCAAACTAACATTGAAAAAAAATGACACAATTCTTCCGGAGCACCTTGCTTTAATTTTACCGGCATCCTGACTCGGGGCAACATGATTGCTTCACGCTGTTGCTCGGTGCATTGCACCCCCTAAAATTTAAAAGAAAATAGGCTTTATTTAGATATTTATGTTACTGCAATAATTATAAATAAAAAATTCGAAAAATATCATCACAAACTATAATATAATTTTTACTACAACTAAAGGACAAATTAGATTTATGCCGTCTCAATTTATAAAAACATTCCACGATGTTAAATATAACACTATAAAATAATATAATTAGAAATATAAAACTGTAAAATATTATAATTATAAATATGTGAACGTAAAAGAAATAGTTGATTTCATAAATAGCAATAAATTTAATTGAAGCAACGTGTTGATTGAAAAAAAAAATACATATTCGATCACTTGAAATTTGAAAATCTCGAATTTAGAATTTGAAATTTTAAGATATATGAAATTTGAAAATTTCATAGTTTCAAATTCACCTTTTAACTAGCAAGAATTTTCCTTACATATAATATATATAATTTTTGGTGTTGAATTAGAAATTGAAGTTGTAACAATTATACATTCACTACGCGAAATTTCCTGTTCTGTAACGTTCAAATAAAGGGATCTGTAACGTTTATGGGCACGTTACAGTACCCTCCGTCACAAAGTTAAAAAGCGTTATAAATCTGTAACGCCTTTTAAGAAATAGACGTCACAAATCTGTAACGTCTATTTCCTAAAAGGCGTTACAGATTGATGCTTTTAATTTTTTAAATTTCTTTATACGCTTCCTTTTGTAACGTCTTTAACGAAATAGACGTCACAGATCTGTGACGTCTATTTCCTAAAAGGCGTTACAGAAGTTCCAGAATTATATTTTTTATTTATTTTATTCCTTTTCCCATTAACCCTTTTGTAACGCCTAATAGTTATTAAACGTCATAAATCTGTGACGGTTTTTTAATAATAAACGTTACAAATTTATAAAATGTTTTTTTTGTACAAGCGATATTCTGTGGCTAGCCCCATATTGCTAGCCGTACCAACTGGTACATTGATTTTCAATGTACCAAAACAGATTCACATATCAAGCACACATATTCATCATGCAATCCACATATATATATCAAGCACATATGAAATGAAAAAAAACCAATTAAGATATCAATTTTATTTACAAATGTACGACAAATTAAGTTATCCAAATACATTCGAATACATGAATTCCATAAGTTCATCGACGACTTCTCCAATGTTTTCTTTCGTAAACGGTTTTCCAACTGGATCGATTTGCTACAATATTTGATTTAACAAAAACAATAGAAAACATCATATTAGTTGATATCATAAATTCCCAAACTATTTGATTTTTATGAAACCGTAAATCCTAAGCCTAAGTTAATTATATTATACTACCGGATTTATTTGAAAGTTTGTTAATTATCAAACCCTAAACAAGCCACATCAACTTGTATCTAAACCCTAAACCCCTAAATCCAAAATCGTAAACCCTAATCCTATATTATTTGGTAAACGGCTATTAAACTCTAAATATGAAAATGCAATACCTTGGGTAGTTCTCCGACTCCTCTCACATAGAATAATAATTGTCTCATGGCACACATTGTGAAGTATCCACACTCTGTATTGCCATTTTGCTTCGGAGCATGAAAATCACAATTCAAACAAATAGTTGATTAGAAAATTGGACTAGTTTCAGAAATTTTAATCTCTAAATTCTAAATCCATAAGATATCGTTAACGTACCTTCAATTCGTACCAGCGTAATATATTAGCTTTACGTATAGCCTTGCCAGTCTTCTCCATCTTGTAAAATTTGTATGCCCTACATGCAATTCAATTAATTAAATTAGATTTAATTTATCTATATATAGTTATTTTCCACAATATCAAATTGTCTATTTAGAATCTAAAACTTACGTTGTTATAAACGGCCTAATTACTAATTGATCTATGGGATTGTCGCGTACCAAGGAATCCACATAATATACTCTCTCTTTGTGGACATCAACAATAATGACTGTCCAATGAAACCTGTAATACATATAAATTATTAATGAATTGAAAGGAAACTAATAATTGAGTTTAATAATTGGTCTTACCCCTGATTATACGGCAAAACAAAGTATTGGCACTCCGGATTCTCTGAGAACGTCCTCTTCATGTAACTCACATTAGAATCTTCGTTGGCATTCCAGGTTATTTCAGCTAGTTGATCCGGATCCCATATGGTGATGCTTTTAGAAAACCCAACTTCTTTAGAAAGTTCGATCATCCAATACCTGCATTTATCCAAGACTTCAATATGTTTCCAATTAAATCGAATATTGAGAAAAAAACAAAGTTTGAAAATCACATACCAGGAGTATATCTTGATCATCGATACGTTTAAGCATTCTCGTTTGAAACACTCGACAATATCTCCCAAGTTAAACATGAAGAGACCATTCTCGTGCGTACCCCAAGGGTCGCAATCATGCACCTCAATCGTCTCCTCTCCGACCGGTATAAACTTCAACACCGAGTATAGTTTTCGCTCGGCTTTAGAGAGTTTGGCCAAATAGTTGGGCTCGAGAAGCTCGCCGCGATTAATCATGGATACCTCACTCGCGACCTTCTTCGCCCTCTCTATCTCTTTCGTCCCCTTCCCCTTCTCCATCGGCTTCTTCCCCTTTCCAATCGGATTTTGTTGGCTAATTTTCTGTATTCAATATTTTCAATTAATTAGTTTTACATCAATTAATTTAATGTTTTCAATTTTGTCAAGTATTAATATGAAATTGTAGAAAGTGTGAAATAAAATTGTGATACCTTTTGTCGTGGCTCCACATCAACTGACGGCCACGCGAATAGCCCTCCTAAATTCGAGCCTAGTTGTTCATCTGACGGTTTAGGGAGGTACCAATCTCGAAATTCGTCGTCACATTTTACAAGATGGACATAAGTCTCAGTTGCAAGTAGGGGCTCGTTGTGTACCATCTGACCCACCTGTGACGGTATAATGAACCCATTGGCCATGTGAACACGGCTTCCATCCTTACAATGCAAAAACAGATGGCATTCAACTTGTTCCTGAAATTGCAAATAGATTTAGTTAGATTTTTTATTTACAAAATCATAATGTTCCAAAAATTGCAAATAAATTGATATCTTCATAAAAATGATAAGTTGAAATCAACCTGACCACCGGCACTCGGATCCGGAGGAATGTAGTTTGAACCAACACCTCTAGGCATTGCAGAGTCCACCTCGACCGACAAAACATGAGGTGACATTTGTAAAAATTGCGGTGAAAGTTCAGGTATTTGCACTCCATTCATGACAAACCAAGTCGTCATCTGCTGAAAAGCCTGCTGAGTAGCCTGCTGAGTCCACTCATTTTTCATTTCCTCCCTCACCTCATCCTTTAATTCATTTTTACATCTCTCAGTCACCGCATCCATCAAAGCTGTAATCTGGATCGGTGTCATGCAACCTTCATGCACATCTTTTCTAGGTCTTCTCCCATACAACTTTGTCTGATTGGTCCATCCAGGGGCACCTCTTGTTCTACCAGAATAATCAGGTCTTCCAACCGCCTTACTCAAAACTTCTCTCTTGTCAATTGTCCCAGAACTAACTTCTTGAGACAACGTCACAGACCGACCGAATGCCTCAATAGTCGTTGTATCACCTGAGTTGAAGGTGTAAGAACCTGCATTCAAATCACATTTATAAGTGAAATAATGAAAGAACATTTAATAATGAAAGAACATTTAATAATGAAAGAACATTAAGTACCTTCAGTCCCTGTAGACACGGCTCTACCCATGAAATACTGAGCACTCCTCTCTTCCAAATCGCCGATGGTGATACTTGTGGAACCGACCCCCTCCGAATTACCTGGTATGGTAATCGTGTCTGTAGGTTTGAATTTACCTTGTAGCCCTTTGTAGCCGGAAGAACCCATCATGTGAATCTCTTTGTGTTGTTGTCTCAACAACCTTCCTTTTTGTCTTTTTTGCTGATATTCCTCAGTTGTTTTCTTGGCGAAGAATGCGTCCCAATCCTTCTTTGAAAATGGGTATACGTCCCATGCATTCTTTGGATTTTCATTGTCAATGAAATCTGTCACAAGCCTACTTCTAAAGGCCCTATGAGCTCTACCCATCATAGTTATGACTTTCTTCTTGTGTTTATCATCGCTTATGTTAAATGCACTCTGCAATAATAATAGTTACAAGTTAGGAAATTGCCAAAATATAATAGTTACAAGTTAGGAAATTGCCAAAATATAATAGTTACAAGTTAGAAAATTACCTTGACATCCTCCCACAACTCATTCCTCTGTTCTTTTGAAACGTCTTTGTTCCAATCGTCAACTAAAATTGACACTCTTACCTTAGCGAGATATGCACAGTATGAACTGAATTTCGCAACTGTGCCTTTCTGAGTACTACGTGGCACTCCTTTATCGTCGAATGTAATTTGGAATTTATACCCCGCTTGCCTTAGTCGTCTAAATTCCTCCATGTTGGTCCTACTTCTTTTATTCTGATGGATCCCTTCGTCCACTTCTTCTTCCATGTTATCCTGTTCATCATATTCTCTTTCTTCTCCAGAAGACATCTATTAAATGATTGTAATTAAATAACAATTGCAAATGATAACAAGTTCTAAATTCATTTAATTTCAGTAGATAAACAATTGACACAAATAAATAGATAAATAAGTAGATAAACAATTGACACAAGCAGTTAACACAAGTTGAAATAAGCACACACATAAATTCATAAACATAAGTTCAAACATAAGCACAAACATAAGTTCAAATAACACAAGTCGATATCCTAAAACAAGCACAAACATAAGTTCATAAACACTAGAAGAAACAAACTAGAAATTTAAACCCTAAATCCTACTTCTTCTTCTCACCCCCCTCCTCCTCCTTAGTCTTACTAGAGCCACCCTCGTCTTTCTCCTCTTCCTCCTCGCTTGGGGCCTCTTCATATGGTGCCTCCTCCACCTCAGCCTTAGTCTCCCTGCCACATCCCACTGGAAAACGACGTACAGCCGATACACTCCTTCTCTTAATAGGCGCTTTTATTTTTCGGCCGAAATAAGTGTACGACTCCTCTTCCTTTTGAACCTCCTTAACATTCTCCTTCTCCTTCTCTGAAACAATCTTCTTGTCATTCTCCATCTAAACCCAATAACAATTTCAATTTCAATGAAAATGGTCGTATATAGATATTTTTTTTATAAAATTTTGACATAACCTCCCCTAAATATATAGTTTTACCATTTTAACAGCCCCATAATATTTACACTTATATATTTACCATTAATATAATATTTGACAGCCCCATAAACAATTTGCATAACAGTCCTAAAATAATTGCATAACAGTCCTAAACAATTTGCATAACCTCCCCTAAAATAATTTCAAACAGCCCCATAAAATTTTGCATAACAGTCCTAAAATAATTGCATAACAGTCCTAAAATAATTGCATAACAGTCCTAAAAGTTTGCATAATAGTCCTAAAAAATTTCATAATAGTCCTCAAAATTGCAAAACAGCCCCTGAAAATTGCACAATAGTCCTAAAAATTGCAAACAGCCCCATAAAATTTTGCAAACAACCCCATAAAATTTTGCATTGGGGCCCTGTCATGCTCCTCTTTACCATCAAATCGTTCCTTATCTCGACGGTAAGGGTGGTTGCGGTTCCTAAGAAACCTGCGATGTCCCAAGTAAACATTTTTTCTACAGTTTTTCAGGTAAACAGAATGGGTGTTTTCCTGACAAATAGGACATGCTTTTGCTCCTTTATTCCTGTACCCGGATAGATTACCATATGCAGGAAAATCATTAATCGTGCAAAATATCATGGCACGGAGATTGAACTCAGTTCTAGAGTTTGCATCAAATACTTTCACTCCCTCATTCCACAATTTTTTAAGATCATCTATTAATGGACACAAATACACATCTATGTCATTTCCTGGTTGTTTAGGACCTGAAATCAACAAGGGCATCATCAAGTATCTTCTTTTCATGCATAACCATGGAGGAAGGTTGTAAATACACAATAAGACTGGCCACGTAGTTTGACAGCTACTCATGTTGCCGTAAGGATTCATCCCATCTGTGCATAACCCCAATCTCAAATTTCTAGGTTCACTGCCGAATTCTTCAAAAGCACCGTCTATGTTCGTCCAATCCGGACAATCTGCTGGATGCCGAAGCATTCCATCACCTTTTTTCCGGCAATCCGCGTGCCATCTCAACAATTTGGCATCCTTCGCATTAGCAAAGAGCCTCTGAAATCTTGGAATTATTGGAAGATAAAACAAAACCTTTGCAGCTGGTCCCTTACTACCTTCCTCAATCGGATCATCTCTCGGTTTATACCGTGATGCTTTACACTTTGGACATTTATCCAGATCTTTGTACTCATCTCGAAATAATATACAGTCATTTGGACATGCATGAATTCTCTCTACATCGAGTTTCAAAGGACACAACATTTTTTTGGCCTTATATATTGAATCCGGCAACTGATTATCTTTGGGAAGGAAATCTGTACGCAAAAGTTTAAGCAAAGATGTGAAACTGGCATCACTCCATCCATTTTTGGCTTTCAGATTAAACAATTTGAACACAGCAGTAAGTTTAGACAATTCACAACCAGGATATAACTTAATCTTATCTTCCTCGCGTAACATACCAAAAATTTCAACATTATCAACAAAGTCTGCATCTACATTATTCAAAATTTCATCTAAATCAACATTCAATCCTGTATTGTCTACATTTTCAGTCTCAAACACGTCTTCATTATCACATACATCATTTCTCTCACCAAATACATCATTTCTCTCACCAAATACATCATTTCCTTCACCAAATACATTTTCATCATTCAATAATACATTTTCTTCCTGATCATGTTGTGAATCGAATACATTTTTACTAGTCCCAACATTAAAAAGTCCCATCCCAGTCTCTCCATGAAGTGTCCACCGAGTATAATTCGGTTGAAATCCATTTCTAATCAAATGAGCTCTCACTTCTTCCAAATTAGACGATTTCAACAAATTCTGACAAGAACGACAAGGACAACAAATTTTCTCATCTTCAATCTTTCTCAGATATTGTTTAGCACAAAGCATAAACTCTTCAACACCTTTTAGAAATGTTGATCGATCACTTGAGTACATCCACGTCCGATCCATCTAAACAAGAAAAAAATTTATGCAAAATGTCAGGGTATGAGTCAATATAGTAATTAATGTTTTCGGGCCGGTCACCATCCTAACCCACTCTTTGGATACTCTGTCTCATTAGCGAGCGTACGCTAGATGTAACCTGTTGTTTGAGAAAAATTCGACAGCATTTCCCCTAATGTTCCCTGAATGCGCCAACACACGATTGATCGTGAGAACGCATCCGTGGGAACATAAAGGGAAATGCCGTCGAATTTTTCTCAAACAACAGATTACATCTAACGTACCACTCGCTAATCCTAAATGAGACAGAATATCTAAAGAGCAGTCCCAAAAAATGGGGACTATCCGAGATTTAATCCCTAATGGATTAATCTCAGATGGGCAACGACCTAAATTTGGTATTTTTGTTCCGATATTTTTTTGGTCCTATATGACAATACCATTAATTATTAAATGCATATGCAAATTATTAAATGCATGCAAAATTAAGAAATAAAAAATGGAAAAAAATCCAAAAATTTATGAAAAATACCTTAAATACGATGAAATTCTTCTACCCTAGTGATGTAATTCTTCTTCTTGAATGACCTGAAAATTTAATGTCAAAAACAAAGTATTAATTCATTAATATATTTAAAGCATAAATAAAGAGAAAACCGAAATAAAATAAGAAAAAAAATAGAAAAAAAGAAATAAATTTAATTTCTCTTAACTATTATGTTCTCCTTCTATCTCTCTTTACAAATTTATTTTTTTCACATTTTTTCCTAATTTTTTCCTATTTTTAAAATACAAACCGAAATAAAAATAACAAGAAAATACGAAAATATGAAAATTTGTTCAAATTTAATTTTTTTTACCTTCAATATGCTCTCCTTCTCTTTCTCTTTCTAATTCTTATTTTTTAATAATTTTTCGATATTTTTGGCTATTTTTTTGGAGAAATTGAATATGGAATTCAATGGTTTTTAATTGGTTAGTTGCAGCGGCGGCAGAGAAAAAATATTGGAGCGAGGAGGGAGAAAGGCCAGAAATCGATCGGTTTTCTCTAAATTACTGAGGATTTGTGACGCCTTTTATAACGTAAACGTCACTTATTACCACATTCTGTGACGTCTATTAGAAAAAAGACGTCACAGATTTGTGACGCCTTTTAAGTAATAGGCGTTACAGAAAGTATTAATAATATTAAAATCTCCATGGATTCGTTTGGCGAAAAAAAATATCTGAAAGAATCTGTGACGCCTTTTGTAGAATAAGTGTCATAAAAGTCCGTTAGCTTCTGTAACGCCTTTTACGGAAAAGGCGTCACAAATCTGTGACGCTTATTTTGTAAAAGGCGTTACAGAAGGCCTGACATGTTTTTTTCCTCTTTATGACGGGAACTTCTTATAACGTGTATATATGGAAAACGTTACAGATTAAATGAGGATTTTCCCGCCAACTGGTCTGTAACGTGTTATACAGAAAACGTTATAAATGGCTTGTTACAGAAAGCCTTTTTTGTGGTAGTGATTCAAATTTTTTGCATGGAAGTATATATTCATCGATGATCAGTCTTTGTGAGTACTAGCTTTAAAATTAGAACTTACGCTCCGCCAGATGGTGCAGATGGTTTTCCACTCGAAGATGGTGTAAAGGAAGAAATCGGTGCAGCTGATGCAGGGCGGAGCAGTAAGCAGGCTAATATCAAAAGAATATAGAAAATGAAGGCAACTCTACGAGCCATTTTAATTACTCAAATCATTCACTCACTCTTGCTCTTGCTGCAATAGGCCACAGGCCAGGTCAGGTGGCATTTATATATATATATGTAATCTATAATAATTAACAAGTGCAAGTGGACAACTAGTGTCGTGTACGTCCACCTAATATCAGCGACTAGAGATTCAAATACAGGGTCCAAGCAGTTTGTTTGAGCTCACTAGGCCAAGCCTTTCATCAATGCGCAAGAAATCTTACAGGTGCTACACAATTTGCAAAGGTACCTCGCTGTTTTTCAAGACTGAAAATGATTCCAATAATGGGGTATGCCATAGGACCAGGGAATTGTCTAATTAGAAGGGAACAAGCCATAGAAACCTTCCAGTCTCTTAAAGCAGACACTAAGGCCATGACTAAGGTCGAATTTCGGCATAATGAGGTGCCGGTTCATGGTGAAACAGTTTCAATGAAAGCTGGCAATTTTGTTCCCTCTACCAACTCTGAGTGTGCCTGTCTTTATGGGGTGAAGCCTACTCCTTCTTCAATACTTGGTCCACACCCACTCTCTAGAGCTCATCTTGATCCAGTTCTCTGTCCTCTTACCTCTAATAATTATCAAATGGAACTAAGTGATGCAGTTTTTGTCAATCGCTATGCTACCCACCCAATTTTTGGTTTAAAATCCCATAGTATGTTGCATTTACCTTCAGAAGTTGTAATACACAGAAACTGGTCTATGTGCCTATTGGTTAAGGTGGTGTCAAATAGAACTGCAATGGATAATGATTTCATCTCACAGATGCTACAAGTTTGGCGGCCGGTTAGTAATACATCAATTATTTCTATAGCAAGAAATCTTTACTTAGTTGAGTTCTCAAAGAATGAAGACCTTCTGTCAGTGCTAGACGGGGGCCCTTGGACCTTTCGCACAGACTTGGTAGCGGTAAAGAGAGTGGGTAGCTATAAAGATCTATGTCATGAACATATTACTCAAGCCGATGTCTGGATTCAAATTCACAATGCTCATCCAGAAGTAACTTCTCAATTGGGAGCAATGATGTTAGCACAAACTGTTGGTCAGCCTATATCACTCCCATTGGTCTCTATTTCTGGAAACAGAAAGTTCTTTCGCATCAAGGTTAGGATCTCCCTCGCAGACCCAGTCAGGGATACAGTCCAGGCTATACACCCATTAATTGGCCTAATTAATGTGTACTTTGTTTATGAAAAGATTCAACGAATTTGCTCATTCTGTGGTGTTCTTGGTCATCACTACACAACTTGCCACTTGTGGAATAGGTTTATCAGATTGTCCTTAGACCCACGGTACATCAATAGGCCTGAGCTAAAAAATGTCACTCCTGTGAGGTTAGGAGCATGGATCACATGTAGCTCCCTACTACCCAACCATAAGGAAATTGATACTGAACAAACTGGTATGAGCAACACACCTAAAGGGAGGGCTACTGTAGGGGATTTACAACAATTTCAAGCCTCTGACCTACAAAACTTGAGGGACTTAGGTTCAAATCGACCTTATCTTGTATCATCTGCTCAAGATCTGATTTGTCATCGAACATGCCAAGCTGCTGACCACCCGAGGATTTCTCATGAAAATAATCAGCCACACATAGCTCCCGACTTTCCATTGTCAATGTACTACACAGCTTCTCCTAAGGCTTCTTTGAAAAGGGTGTGGGCGGGCCCTCAACCGCCTCATCATATATGACGACTAGTCTCAAGGGTCCTTGCTGGTGTGGAGGCCTCTCAAGGATTCCAAATACCATCACCGACCTCCACATTTTGAGTATGCTTTATTTTCATGGTCCTATGTCTTTTGTTTTAATCATGCTTTTGTGGTTTCATTTTCTATTAACAGTATGCCAACCACCAAGAAGATTTCAAGTACTGATTTTGGTCACAAGGTGGACATTAAACCGGCACCGCATTTTGTATATTCTACAAGTCAAGCTGCATGGTTGTTTTGATGTTTGCCGCCCTATGGATAACATTTCTGCCATACACCACGACCCGTGTCTCTATCGTCGAATTACAGATGGGTCGTTTCAGCACAATGATTGGGGCGGGATAAGGGGTTTTTCAGAGGGCTACTGGCACGGTGCTATTGGAAAGTACAACTTGAGTTCTTATCAGTCACCCAATGCTTTTCAAAGGTTTTTAGCCTCATCCAATGGGAGGAATCTAGATATTAGGCACTTTAAAAACTGTTTATTTGTGCTCTAGTTGTGCTCATCTCCCTAAACTTTGTCTCAGTTTACAGGGAGTGTTAGGTTGTTCCTCTCAATTAATATGGGTGTTTAGTTGTCAATTTATTGTATGTAGCCCTCAACTATGTATACTGATGTAATATGGTTTAGTGATTGCCTACGGGCTTTAAGAGACAAAAAAAAAAAAAAAAAAAAAAAAAAATATCAGCGACTAGACTAGCGCGCCTTCTTTGACTTCTTTTGGTGCCTCTCTCCATTCCTTTCGTGATTGTTCCCAGCCGGGATATATTAAATTCAGATAAATAAATCGTGGTATAAATATTGTTTAGCATTTTACAATTGCGATATTTACGGGGTTGAATTTTTCTTTTATTATTGAGAACACTATAGTAAATACAATTTTCTCTTATGACTGCAAATTAATTTTCATGTGTTTTAATTTTCTCTGTGTTGCATCAGTGCATATATATAAATTGTGCTCTTTATTACTTTATAGTTCTGATTTCTGAAGTCTTATTTGGGTCAAAATAGACTCTCTTAACCAATATCAGGCCTTCTAATTCGGCCCATTAGGCTGCAAATTGCTCAACCATCTTATTGATTAAAGTCGAGAATAATATATACATAGTATTATGTAATATTCATTTATTTAACAAATTGAATTATTTGATCTTTGTTCGGCAAAGCTTATACCAAACCTACCTGACTGTGACGGTTCCTTCTCTGTCTTTGAAGTTCTGTTTCTCCTACACATGATAGTTGACGTTAACTAAAGTTGTGGGAAACCGAATTTGAATACGATGTGAAAAGGTTTTAGATTAATGTAACAAATCCACACAAATTATTGTAGGTTTGTGGCGTCCTTTTCTTGTTTTCCTTTGTTCTAGAAGTGGAGAGTGTAATTTGAATTCCTCATTGGGGGGATAATAGGTGAGGTCTATCAAACAGCCCATGACAAACCTATATTGATTTCCAATAAAAATAAAGCAATTGGAAGTGACTATATGTAGTTTTTCTGTTAATATGCTAGATTGGTTTCAACAAATATATTAAAAATAAATTGATTGGCAGGCGGTTGCTCTCAACAAATATATTAAAATTTAATTGATATGCTTAAGGTAAAAAATTAGAGAAGATATTAGAAATAGTGATAATATCTTATTAAATGTAAAAAAAAATATTGTTCTTCTAAATTATAAATGATCATGTTTCACAACTTTAAAACATACGGTTTAATTTCTAACAATATTTGGCAAGCTCTTAATTGGTAAAGGTTTTAGACACAAAATGACTTGTGACTATGAAAAAAAAATTGAAATAAAAAATATGAAATTTAATGATCAATTCAAGCTCTAGACAGTTATTTAGGAACAAGAAAAATATTATTTTTTTCGGTAATGAAAAGATTATTAGTCAATACATCTCCATTTCAATTCTTTTCGTTTTCATTAGGAGAGCTATGACATCTCCAGAACTAGATTTGTTTTTCTTTATTTTGTAGTTCTTCATAAAAATATTCTACAATAATCAACATTCTGCAATTAAATTTACAGGATAGCTCACAAATTTCTTCAATCAATAAGAAGTCCTAATCCAAATAGAAGAAGACAAAAAATCTCTTTCAAAGGATCCCAGTCCCAGAACGGTGAGAAATGAGCACTGAGACCGAAAGAGTCTGACAAGCTTCCAAAAGATCCAAAATGTATTCCATATTTTATGCGATTAAAACTTGGGATATCAAGAGACGACACGAGCTAGTATTGAATTTAGAGAATTTGATATTAGTTAATACTATCTAGTATCGAATTTTGAAAATCTAATATTAGTTAATATCGGATTTTCCGAATCTGATTTTGTATTTGTGAGGTTATTTAAAACAATTCTATTATTTTTGAATTATTGTCAAAATTTAATATTATTTTAAAGTTGTTTATAAATCGGCATGTTTTATTCTTTTCTTACTAAAGAATGACCCACGCTGCCACGCAAAAAAAAAAAAAAAAAAAAAAAAGGAGGGCGATTAGCTCATTAGCCTCATTTTTTTTTCCTTTGCAGTTAACCTCATTCTTTGATGAAATGATTAGATTACATAATCATTTCATTAAGTACCCTACCGGATTTTCCGCTATTTTGATGCCCTGCTGTATGATATCAAAAAACATTGCTTAATTTTGCTTTGAACCCGAGTTATTTTCATCGCCTATATCTAGCCAGAAGCAGCTATCTTTATCTACCTGTCTCTCTTTCTCGGCCCCCCCACGACAGATAGACACATTTTTGGTGATGTTGGTCAAATTTCAGACAATACTACGCAAAACATAGACTTGAGAATAACTCTACCTTGCTTAGAATTTATATAAGGTTAATTTTTGTCGCTTTTGTATTAAAACATAGAATGACTAAATTGACCTTAGTAAAAAGTTTTAGTTCCATAGTTAATTTCCAAAATTGGAGGAGAAGACTTGTCTATACAATTCTAAGAATTTGTCTTCCCTTTACGGCTTACGGCGGTTCACCGAGAAGAACAAAACTTGTACTCAACGGGGTGTTTAAAGTGTCCCCACCCCACCCATTGAATCCATATCCTTTGGATTTCTTTTAGAGAAATCCACTCAGTTGACTTCCTTTCATCTTATCCGTCCGATTTAATCTCAACGGTTAAGGTTTTTCCGGGCCTATCAATCTGATACTATTCACGGGGCATTTATCATCGTTGAAATTAAATCTAACGGCTCAGATTCAAGGAAGTCCAGAGGATCTCGTTCGCCCCCACCCCCCCCCCCCCCCCCCCCCAAAAAAAAAAAAAAAAAAAAAAAAACTTGAGCACGTGAAGATCTTTTCAAGGGCTATATTGACAATTTCATGCTATAGTTTGCTTGCAGCCTTGTTAGCAAAACAGATCAAAGTACAGCAAGCACTGGAAAAGCATCACAAGGATAAAGGTGATTGTCAAAAGGGAAATAAATGGAAGCACCTCGGTAAATTGTCATTTAAGAAAAGAAAATTATAAGTTTAGATTGATGTTTGAGTAGAATTTATTGACATGACTTGTAAATGTGTCATGTAGCTTGCCTTAATTGTATTGTATTTTTCACAATTTTATTCTTTTCAGAAATTTTCCAGAAACCCTTGCTTGTTTAGCATTCTGACTCGGTGAAACTCATGAGGAAACTTTTGTTAATCCTTGAATTTGTGCCCTTTCGGTTAGATACGTCATACGTGTACAGACATTTCATTTCGTACAGTTGATTTCAATTTCAATTTATCACTTTGTCTTCGTTTTATCAATTTATTATATTTTTTTTTATAAATGCGGTTCATAATTAATTGGTTGGTAAAACATTTCTTGTGGCGATTCCTTTCGGTTTGGCATTTGCTCGATCAATTGGTGGGCTAGCGCTTGTTCAAAGGAATCAATCCGTGGCGTTGTTGCGTACTCTGCCTCGTCAGCTGCTGCCAAGTCATCATGAAATAACACGCGGGGTTTGCAATTTGAAGAAAGGGAGGGAGGGGGAGATTACTTATAAATCATAAAGGAGAGAAAATTTTAAAAGAAAATAGAATTAATTTTGGATGGCTGTGAGTAAAAAGTCATGTGCCAATGAACCGTTTGCTTAATTTATGGATAGAAATTATAGTCCTTTTTTCATTCATTTCAGAATTGAGTTTGAATGGCTGTGAGTAAAAGCCATGCGCCAATGCCTTAATTAATTTATGAATAGAAACTATAGTCCTTTTTATATTCATTTCAGAATTATCGGATGGCTGTGAGTAAAAGCCATGCTCCAATGTAACTTGCTTAATTTATGAATAGAAATTATACAGTTCTTTTTTTTATTTTATTCATTTCTGTACCCATTCAAAACTGTGATTTTATATTGATTCACTTCGTTGACCTCTTTTTCATATTTTAAAAAGAACTAGTGCTCCTTTTATTTCTTATCATATGCTCCTGAATTTAACTTTCTTTTCTTTTTTTTACTTTTCCTCTATTTTTTGTAAATCTTGTAATTTTTTTTAGGCAGAAACGGTCCCATACCCCTCAAATCGTTAAAATTGGCCCCATACACTTTCATTCTTGATAAAATTAGAAATATCCCTCCTCACCAATTTTGTTGATTTCTAAATATAAAAAAAACTATTCTTTATGTCTACTGACGAAATTGCCCTTGTACAACTCAACTCCTCTGCCATTCCTAAAGGCCTTTCATATTCCGCTAATTCTCTCTCCAAGCAATATATCTTTCCAATTCTGTCTAAATCTGTCACATCCCGAGATAATATGACAGAATCCCGCCACGAAAGTACTGATTCTAGTACTTCCGCAAGGCTTAGATTATAAATTAACCTTTAAAAGACGCATATATTTTTTTTTTCTTTTGATAATATAATCGAATATTATCAGTGTGACGATAGTAAAGAAATATAAAGATAATAAAAATAAAGCAACAACAACACACAACCGAATGGCTGCATCCTGTGTCTATTAATACATAAGCTGGATATCCAGAAACACGTAAAATACCTGTTAATAAATCTGCCGTGGTTGCATTGGGGTCTTCTGTTCCTTCCTCGACAACTTCTTCCTCTACTGGTATTTCTTCTGTTGCTGGTTCATCCATGGCTTTCATAGCGTGTACTGCTGGTCCTCGCTGATTGAAGCCTCCACGTGTCACACCACGACCACGTGGTGGTGTTCCTCTACCCCTACCAGCATTGGTTACAGAAGTAGTTCCTTTCTGTTGCTGGTTACTCCAAGCTTTTGGGCAATCTCTAGCCCAATGATCGGTGTTTCCACATATAAAACAAGCACGATTGATGTGCCAACACTGAGATTCCGGGTGCGGAAGTTGACATCTTCTACACCAGTTGGCACCTGTTGGTTGAGCTGCACTTATTGGTTGAGTTGGCCTACTATGTTACAAAATCTTTCTTAATCCTTAGTTTCTAGAAATATATTTCTAGCTTAATGTTTCATCTATTCGTTGTCTTCTCTAGATGAATAATCATGGATGAATACATGTTAATTATAAGCATCGGTACTTGTTTGTTAATCATGGATGAATACATGCTAACATTTGTTAATTATAGCAGTTATATAAACAGATGCTTGTTTGAACTATAGATCTATGAATACATGTGACTATTATCTATGCTCGTATATCATACCTTTGATGTTTATGGGGTATGAAATTCAGTTTACTGGTACGAGCCTGAATTGGTATCTACATCTTGCAATGCGAGCAATTGATTACAAATTCACTTTAATGTTTCTTTTGTTCTCTACTTATGCGCTACATGTCTTTCATTTTAGCTCATGAAAAATCTGTACCAACATTGGTACCTGATAACTAGCACTTAATTAAATTCGCACAACTGCATATATGTATCTGATAGGGCCCCAAGTTACCCCTTCATTGGGCTTAATACCGACCTGCCCCACAAGCCCAATAGGCGGAGAATCATGACAAGGCCCAAAAGGCCTAGAACGAAGACCCAGCGCGTCAGCCCGATTCTAGTGGCTTGGATAAGGGGAAAAAGAGGGGCAGCGTGGTCATTTCACCTCGAGGGGAGACAGCGGTTATGATCGTACAGACAGGAGGGACAGCTCAGCAGACAAGTACCGGTCTCTGACAGGGCTGACGTCACTGGAAGGTTCCTCTATACTAGTATAAATAGGTCTCTTTGGGAGAAAACAGGGGTCGGCTCTTAGGTCATTTCTCGAGGGTTTATCACTTATTAAGCTGTAGAAATTGATGTAAAGCCACCATGAATCATGAATAAAGAGATTTACACTTGTTTTTGAGATCTTGTTGTTACTTTACTTGCATTAAACTTGTTACTCAATCCCAAAAAGAGTTTTTTCTGCCTCTCCAGCGGAAAGTTCTTGGGATTTATTATCTCTGAGCGTGGCATTGAAGCCCATCCCGACAAGTGTCAAGCCGTAGTGAACCTCAAATCGCCCAAATCGATTAAGGAGGTGCAAGGACTTACTGGAAGAATAGCCGCACTTTGCAGGTTTATCTCACAATCCGCTATGCTATGCAAGCCTTTGTTTGATGTCATTAAGAAAAAGACTCAGGAATTTGTATGGGGGCCAGAGTGCCAGGAAGCCTTTGAGAAAATCAAGGAATACCTCTCCACTCCGCCCATCATCAGTCGGCCTGTAAAGGGCGAGCCTCTTTATCTATACATTTCAACTAATGATGATGCCATCAGTGCGGCTCTGGTGAGAGAAGAAGAAGGTGTGCAGAAGCCTGTATATTTCATATCCAGGATATTGAGGGACGCGGAGACAAGATATCCAATGATAGAGAAGAGTGCATTTGCAATTGTGACAGCAGCCCGAAAGCTGCGGCCTTATTTTCAAGCCCATTCAATCCGCGTGGTGACTAATATGCCTCTCCGCAAGGCACTAGGGCAATTCAATGTCACTGGAAGGCTACTGAAGTGGGCAATCGAGTTGTCAGAATTTGACATCACCTATCTCTCCAGAACAGCCTACAAAAGTCAAGCCCTAGCAGACTTCATAGTCCCAGGGACTAGTGGGAGTTTTACTCCTGTAGAGACGGTTTGGGAAGTGTACGTTGACGGAGCTTCATCTGGCAAGGGTACAGGTCTGGGGGTTGAGATAATCAGCCCACAAGGAGACAGGTTCAAATATGCTCTTCAAGTGAACTTCAACCCGTCTCACAATGTAGCCGAATATGAAGCCTTCATTGCCGGGATACAGTTGGTCGCAGCCACAGGAGCCAAAAGCATTAGGATCCGCTCCGATTCCCAGTTGGTGGTGAATCAGATACTCAAGGAATATAAGACTCAGGATGAGACATTGATCAAGTACTTGAAAAAGGTAGAACAACTCATGGGCGGTTTTGACAGCGTCCTCATTGAGCATGTTCCCAGAGGACAAAACGAGACCGCCAACGCCCTGTCCAAATTGGCCAAGAGCGGATTGGATAAAGAGCGCCCCATAACAGTCTTGGAAATTCCCTCGCCCAGCATAGAGCTTCCAGAGCCGACCGTCTTCCAGCTACATCATGAGGAGGAATGGTATTCTCCGATATGGTTGTACCTGGCTGAGGGAATCCTGCCACAGGACAAGAACTTAGCAAGGAAGATCAAGAGGTGGTCTCTGGAATTCACTATAATAGAAGATGAACTGTGCAAGAAGGGGTATCATCACCCTTAGCTGACCTGTGTAGGAAAGGCCAAAGCCGCTGAGCTCCTCAATGAAACTCATCAAGGCATCTTTGGGAGCCACCAAGGACCTCGCACTTTGGGAAAAAGGATCATGCGCCAGGGTTACTACTGGCCCACTTTGAGAAAGGATGCGGAGGACCTAGTGAGGAGGTGTGCCCAATGCCAGTTCCACGCGCGCATCGACCATAAACCTCCTAATAAATTGAAGCCGATCACAAGCCCATGGCCTTTTGATATTTGGGGAATGTATATACTTGGATCCTTTCCACAGGCAAAAGGAAACCTCAAGTTCATTGTGGTTGCCGTGGAATATTTCACCAAGTGAATCGAGGTCAAAGCACTGTCGCTGATCACCTCTCAAAAGATCACAGATTTCCTGGAACACCACATAGTGTACAGGTATGGGATCCCACACACTATCATTACTGATAATGGCCGACAGTTCACCGGGGCGCCTTTCAAGAACTATTGTCGCGGATTGGGCATCGAGATCAATTTTGCATCCGTCTGCCATCCTCAGTCCAATGGGCTGGCGGAGGTCTCCAACAGAACCATCCTGGAGGGGCTAAAGAAGAACATTGAAGGAACAAAGAACACTTGGCCGGAATATCTCAGTGAGGTGGTATGGGCCTATAACACCACCCCGCGGTCGGCCACAGAAAGGTCACCTTATGCTTTGGTTTACGAAATGAAAGCAGTCATCCCTATGGAGATTGTTCATCCAACGCTTCGCACCATCAGCTATTCTACCCAGCGTGAGCGAAGGATAGAGGAAATCAAGATGATTCATGAGCTCAGGGAAGAAGCTTCAGCGCGGCAAGCGGAGTACCAGAGGAAAATGAGGAAAGTCTTTGATAAGAAGGTAGCTCCAAGGCATTATCAGCCTGGGGATTAGGTGTTGAGGATAGCAGCAGCGGCAGGGAAGCACATTGGCAAGTTAGATCCTGCCTGGGATGGTCCTTTTGAGATTGTGAAGTCAGCTGGAGAGAGAACATTTCATCTCAAGGATGCACAGGGCAAGACACTAGCTAACTCATGGAATGCATCAGACCTGCGCAAATTCTACCCATGAGGCTCCCAGAGGGCCGGATCCTTTGTATATACCATTGTATCTTCCTTTTCAGCACTGTTTTTACTTTCAATTAAGGTTGCAAACTTGTTGGCAGCCAAGGGCCATGAGCTCGCTGGCCAGTTTCCTGTGAGAACATTTTTAATGATGCTTGTTAGCTAATCTGTGTTGTATGACGCCTATATGATAAGCAAGAATGAGCCAGCATGGTTTATGAAGTTTAGTACCTTACTATAAGGGAAGGTTTAACTTTGCCAAAATCTTAGTACCTTCGCGTAAGGGAACAGACCCAGGCAGCCGATTCAGTACCTACTAAAGGGAACAATCTAAGTGCATGGAAATCCATGATCCATAAATTCTAGTACCTACACCAAGGGAATGGTCGGATTCAATATTTCAGTACCTATACCAAGCGAATCATCAAATCCATGATCCATAAATCCTAGTACCTACACCAAGGGAATGGTCGGATTCAATATTTCAGTACCTATACCAAGGGAATCATCAAATCCATGATCCATAAATCCTAGTACCTACACCAAGGGAATGGTAGGATTCAATATTTCAGTACCTACACCTAGGGAATCATCGGACTCACGATCCATAAATCCTAGTACCTACACCAAGGGAATGCTCGGATTGCTTGGTCCCAACACTAGTCTTAAGAGAATCGAATCTACTATCTATGAGCTTTAACACTTGTCATTAATCGAGTTCACCTCAAATAAGTCTCTACTTCTCCTTTGCCAAATAAATATATATATAAAAAAAAATGATGATAAAAAAAAATGATGATGAAATAAAAAATAATAGAGCAAACAAATGACGAGGCAAGGAGACGTGCGCGTGACATCCTACAAGAAAAGCATGACATCTACCTAAACTGCATGATTTTACACAATTTGTGTATGAGTAACGTCAAGTTTGAAGTCTGAAGATATAAATAACAGCTCACTTTGAGTTAATCCAACGCCTGCCACAAAATGAGACAAAGAAAGAAGAAGAAATTATCATTACAAACACACTATGGCGCCTACTACGCACATTATTAAAATAATGGGTAATCTCGTAGAATAGCTGAGTAATTAATTAATTAACAGAAAGATCTAATTTCCTCAAAG
The DNA here is from genome assembly GCA_027725995.1 of Rhynchospora tenuis. Lineage (NCBI taxonomy): Eukaryota > Viridiplantae > Streptophyta > Magnoliopsida > Poales > Cyperaceae > Rhynchospora > Rhynchospora tenuis. The sequence goes on from CM050888.1 coordinate 80,410,634, forward strand.
AAGAGCAGTCCTGCCACAGACAAGTCAAAAGCTCCTCTGCGACATCACCAAACTCGCCCTCCACAAGCAGATAGGCTGGCGGAACTGTCCAGTTAAGTTAGTGGCAAAAGATCTGGCAAATATGCCATGTTGTCCCTGACAAATGTTTGGTGTAGTTAACTACGCGACATCAAGGGCCGCATACTCAACTACAAACAGACATAGCGGACTCCACATGTTTTCCAGAGCTTAAATCCCCACGATGATCCAGGATAGCGGGATAAGCTCCTTCCAATCCAATAACCTGATCGAGGTAACATTAGCAACACAAAACGGCGACTGACACGCTCATCCGAAAACGGTCCCTCCTAGAAACCGTAAATACACAGCTGCATGTGTCAGAACAGACAGCACTTCTAACTAGGGACAATCCCACATACCCACAGCGAAAAGAGTGTTGATCCCGCACCACCCAACTAGGGACAAGAAAAGGGCGGTTTTATAACGGCGCTGGGCGAGGCCAACACCATTTCCCGGCAAAGCCACGTCGCCCAGACGAACCTGAAGACCTTATCTCGCCTTATAGGCTAGAGAAAAATTAAATGTACTTACAAATTTATATGAACAAAGTTTTACTTTAATCAATTTTTGACTCCGCGTTCATCAGCGCTTTGCGCTAAATTATATATGAAAGTGCGTCGCACTCTTCTCAAATTTCATTCCGATCACGATTTGATTTCGCTTCCATCAACGCCTTGCACTAAATTGCGTATAAAAGTGCATCATGCTCATCATAAGTGAAATAGCAAGAGAGTAAAATATGCACCTCAAAATATTTACTATGATTATAATATCAGCATTACAGAAAGCAAAAGTAAATATCCTAAGAATTTACTGAGGGTTCCCCGTCATCATCCCCACTGCTGTTTGATCCCGATGATGCCGCTGCCAGCAGTTGAGCTCGTCTCGCCTCCACCAGTTGGATGCCGTATGCCTCCACTGGCTCGGAAAGCAACGCCTGAATAAAGACATCTTCATATTCTTCCCCCTCCACAGCATACCAGACTTGAAGGCGCTCCATGCGAAGCGACCCAGGTGGCCCCTCGCGGAAGAAAGTGATATTTGCAGGAATAGTTCCCCTGTTGGGAACTGCAACCTGAGCTCGCGTCCATCGACCCTCAAATCCAGCTCGAGTTGCAGGGTCAAAAGCCAGATAAAGGCCAAAGGGAAAGAGATTCCTGGCTTGAAAGCCATTCAACCAGCCTACTGGAGATCCGACCGCGCGCACCCAATATCTCTCAAGACTGACTAAAGAATAATTCTACAGGCGGCGGGATTGGAGAAGAGTTCGATTATCACTGACGGTCGAGGCCATGAAGATAAAAGGCCCCGCCCTTACGTGAACGGCTTCTAGTGCCCGCCGCACCCAATCAGGAGGCCCCCAGACTTGGAACCTTCTGGCGCACACCTTTTTTATTCTCCAGCGAAACCTCGGCCTTACAAGTAAGAGAGAGACTTCGACATCGACCACTGTGACAGGGTCGGGATTGTAAAGCATGATGCCGCGATATGAATGATCTTCAGCTTCAGTACGACCAGCTGGGAGAAGGGGGTAGTAAGGGACAAAAGCCATTGTAAAGATTGAGGAGAAAGCAAGTGTTAACAAGAAGAGCAAAGATTGAAGAAATAACGCAGAGTGTAAGTTCTATTTATAGGCTTCCAAAAGGCGCAACCAAACGACAGATACGGAACCCAAAGCGCCTCTTCATAATGAAGCGGTGGGTACGGAACCCAAGACATCCCTCCACAACGATATGACAGATATAAAGCCCAAGGCACCTCTTCATAATGACTGCAATGAAGTGGTGGGGACAGAAGACAAAGCGTCCTTTCGTAACGATAGGAGCAGAACCCAAGACACCTTTTCAAAGGCATTTAATACATGATGCAAAAAGGTTCATAAGCCATACTGCTGCAATTGAACCCGCGCGTCATAGTAAGGAAAATATCGTCCCTAATCTCGCCCTTCAAACGAGATTCCCTTGCACCAGGGCGGTATCACCGGCATCATATCCAGCCCAGCGGGGTCATAAAGCACAAGCAGTGTCAGGTGAACCCGCTAACCTCCAGGAATAATTCCGCTTCTGTCGAGAGACGGAACAGCGGCGGGATCATCAAATGGCAGTTATTATTTTAAATGCTTCTCAAAACTGGCGCCTACACGACAAACTGAATAATGACAAAAGGACCAAGTCTTCTCCAAACCAGTCAAAAGACTGCAAAACCTCTGACAACCAGAAACCGTATGCAGCACGAAAAATAAATGCTCTTTATTGACAGGGGGTTTTCCAATATGAATCCCGGAAAATCCGGATGCTCAGGATACGAAGGGATTTGGCATAAATGCCAAAATTAAATGAACGCCGAAATTAGGCAACGCTTCACCTATAAATACCCCCTCAACCCCACACCAGAAGGACATCCCTTCAACAATACTCTCTCATCTTCTCAGAATATAAAAGCATCCAAAAATTTCCAAGGCAGTAAGGAAAAGAGAAATAATGAGAAAGAAGAAAAGAAAGAGGAAAGGAAGAAGAAAGGCAAGAACAAGATAATCTCGTAGGCTAGCTGATTGGGGGGAAGATAATCTCGTAGGTTAGCTGAGATCCAGAAATCAGCTAACCTCGACGATTGTTACCCCCGAATGATCCGGTGCATAACAGTTGGCATCACGACTACACAATCCGGCTCGGCTCGTCTCCCAATGTTGCTGAGCCAATAGAGGAAATTGGTGACATAGGGAGCGAAATAAAAAACACCGGGTAGTCGTAGTGCTCAGCAGGAAGTTCTTCTGTCAAGCGCCGAGATCATTCAAAACCCATACCCGCCTCGCCAGGAAGGTGTATAGTCCGAGCAAACCAACACGGCTTGGCGGGACGGGACAGAGACGGGAGTTGCCGATGTCAAATCCTTTTATGAGGAATCCTAGCAGCTCCCACCCCAGAGAAGTCATTCAATGTCATGGCGACTTCAAGGTCGACTTGCTCCGAGGTCCCCACCAAGGTGATCTCGCCAGCATAATCTGGGTATGTCTCTGACAAACGGTGGCTGTTTCCAGTCACCGGTATAGAAACAGGGCGGCTTCAAGATCAGCCGACCCCAACAACAGGACGACTTCAAGATCACTCCACCTCGATCACTTCACCTCTTCTAAGGATCGATGGCTCAAATAATTGCTATGTGAAATGTAGTACCTTTAGTCCATTTTTTGTTAAAAAAAAAAAATGTGTGTAAGGGAATAATAAATGTTTCCAGGCTGCTTCTCAGCACTTGTGACTTCAATCAAAGTCAGTATTTGAAGATTCAATGTACAAGGAAAAATGTCAATGAATAAAGTTCGTTTATTGATTATTTTTGTTTCAGGAAGCAATATTTCATAATGAAACTTAAACTCTTTCTCTTAGTACACTTGCATTTATCACAAGAAGCGAGTTCAGAACTTTAGCGAGATGGTCAGACCGTTTGACCTAAAGCGATTTTAAGCGATGTTCAAGCACAACTAGCTATGACAAAACTTAGTTAGCACAAATATCTACAACAAGCTTCTAATAGGCATACATTCAAGTAATGCTTAAATAAGAGCGATAGCAAACAATACTTGGCAAAAAGTATTACTGCAAACTTTCAAGAGAACCTAACACGCTATGTAAGTCAGGCGAACTTGATTAGCAAACTACACTTCGCATGTAATGAGTTGGAAGTAACAATGTGCTCAAGGCAATGACAAGGTGGTCAAGCGACGCTCGACTAAAACAACTCATATGACAAATTAGCTTGACAGTATAAAAAACTGAACAAGCGAGTTGAATAGTAATAACATAGCAATCAAGGAACCACCTCATTCGAGCACGCGGATTGAAATAAAATAAACAGCTAAAGAAAGCAGTTTAGAGCAAGCGCTGATTAACTTGACTAATATATTACAACCAGATCAAATAATTGTTCAAAATAAAAGCCAAAAAAGAAAAGGTCCCACTCAGTAGGGACTACTCTTCTTCATCTTCTTCCACTATCTCAGGCTTCTCCATTCCTTCAGGCCACTAGTCCGGCGGATAGATAAATTCAGGCTGAGTGCGCTTCTTGAAGAGGACTGGCAGTTCATCGAACACGTTGCTAGATGGGTCATATACAGTCTCAGTATAGGGGTCCCAGCGGAAGTCGCCCCAATTCTTAATCTTCAGCTCTTTGGGCGTCTTGCCATCCAGTCCGACGTTGGCCAGTGTAAAGGGGTAGAACTGTCTTAGGAAGTTAGCCTACTGTTTCAGAGTAGAGCGGAGTCGTCGAGCTAAGCGATATGCAAGCACCGGGATACAAGCTTCCGACTTCAAGAAGTCTGCAACAGCCTTGCTACTGATTTGAGTCATTTCAGAAGCAGAGATAGGGTGTGGTCCTTCCAGAACAGGAGAATGCTCTAACAGGTTGTTCACTTGTTGCACGAGCTGAGAATTCCTCCCTTTCTCCTGAGCTAACGCCGTTTCCAGCTCGGACACCTTGCGTTTCTCGGCCTCAATGACAGAGTAGCACTCATCTCGATCTCTACACACGGCCTCCGTCTGGGTGGCCTGAGCATCCAAATTCTTTTTCAACTTCGTCAGCTGATCGACCTGTTTAGCCACCTCAGCCGACAGACGCTCCACCTGAAGATTTAACTCATCCACCTGAGCCTGCAACTTAGACCTTTCCATAGACACTCCGCCCAGATCATCCCGCACCCTCTCGTAAGCGGTTTTGGTTGAGATAAGCTCCGCCCTAGTAGTTTCAAGAGCATTTCTGCTCTTATCAACCTTATCCTCCAGCAGAACTATTTTGTCACGGGTATTGACATAATACCGCTGGAAGACCTGGGACGCGCTTTCTTGAACCATCACATCACCCTTGGCCTTCAGTGCTTCCTCATTGGCCTTTTCGTAACGAGAGGTGAGAGATGCCACCACTCCAATAAACTTATCATAACTTTCCCGGGCCGGCGTAGGAAGGCGGTCGAGATCGAGATTCGACAGGAACTGCTCAACAACCTCATTAGGAACGCTCTCCTCTGCGAGCATTGGAGCTTTTCCTTTCTCGAGTTGCTCTCGCAAGTAGGTGTTCTGAGCAGCGGCTGACATGGTTGCCTGGTCGACCCTATGTCGGAATTCGAGATATTGAGCCAAGGTAAAGGAGGCTAGGTTACCAATGCGCTGAGCGTGCTCACACATAAGAGCAAACCCATTTTCAACATCCATTTCGGCATACTCATCCTTCACGGCCAGCGGGATGGAGATTTTGCTCATTCCGGCAGCAAACCGTTGATGGTCAAGCCGATCATCTGACCCCGCCATGACCGCATTGTAGCCCGGCACATAGGCCACGAAGGTGTCTTTCCGCCCTGTCACTTCAGCTATATGGGCGGTCCGCCAATCATTAGAGGCGGTTGCCCCCAGTGGAGAGAAGGCAAGAGACGACCACACACGAGCCGAGTGGGGACGAGGCAGAGGAGGATGTCCGCTAGGTGGTACTTGATCAAGGGGAGTCTGCTTATCCACCTCTTTGGCTTTTTCCGCCAAACGAAGTCGATCCCTCTCCCCAACCCGACCAGGGTCATTATCAATGTCTGCACATTCGCCCTCTGACTCAGGAGAGCGGGCTCGCTTGCGAGACGCGACCGGAACCTTCCGCCCAGAAGTGAAAGCGGGCTCATCAGAATCCAAACTGGACTCGTCACTATCTTCACCTAAAAATAGTCCAGAGTGAGAGAGTGCATTGATTATTTCTGAAATAGAAGGTTTTCCCATGCCGGGGACATGAGGGCTCAGCTTAAGAGGTTCTGGAGGAATCTCACCTGCAGCGGCTTTATTTTTAGGGGTTGGTAATCTCTTCCGCTTACGGCGGGAAGAGCCAGCCTCATCGAGATCGTCATCTTCTTCCTCAATTTTTTCAATTTTTCGAAACAGTAGAGGATAAGGCTCCAGCGATCGCCCATTAAAAGCTATGGTTATGGGTCCTTCAGCAATTAGCTTGGCATCCAGTGCGTCCACAAAGTCCCTGTCAGCCTGATCGCTTGGACGGGGAAGCTGAAGTTGCGCCCACTTCCCGGCGAGTTCTTCATTCCACTTCAAAGGAATGTCGAAATCACCGTACAACTCCTTAGAAGCAAAGACAAATTGTCTCGCCCAGTCCGATATCTTCCTGGGACGATGGAAAATGTTGGGTGTCCTCATCCTTAGGTTGCAAAGATCCAAGGTTCCAAAAAAGTCGAAGTAATGGCCCAGCAGCTCCAAACTAGCAGGACGATTTGGAAGGCCCAGCGACTTCAGTTGCTCCGGGCGCATAAGGAGGTCGAAGGTGTTTATGCAACACCATGCACCGGGATGAAGCTGACCTGGTGGAATCCGGGCAAATCTGAGAAAAGCCACCTGAAAGTCGCTGAATGGAGTAAGCAAGCCGCAGCGCACTGTCCGACCAAACAGGCATATTCCCCGTTCGGTCGAGGTGGGATCATCCTCTTTCTTGGAGAGAACAAACTTGGTGCCAAAGGGCGAGATCATTTTCTCCCGAAAGTCGCTCATAGCGCAACCTTCACCCCAACCCCTGCTGCGATACTCTCTGACCTTTTGCAGGGGAGGAGTTTTCTCTTTAGGCAGCTTCTTAGCTAGCTCCGCCACCTTCTCCTTGGCCTTATTCTTGCTAGCCACTATCTTGCGCTGTTTCTTGCTTGTTCCCGCCTTTGAGGGTGGCTCGGTGTCATGGGGTGGAACCACCGGCGGGGTGGATGCTCCAGGTGCAGTGAAGCCGGCAGGAGATTCAGTAGAAGCCCCGGCTGCAAAGGGGTCAATGGTTAGCCGAAGGGGACTTTGAGGAGTCTCACAACCCTCGTTGTGGGCTGGGACAGATGAAGACGCCATTGCTGTCGAGTTTTCATCCATAAAAAGAGAGTCATGACAAGTTATGAAGTAGAAGAAAGAAAGGAAAGAAACAAAGAAGAATGAAGCAAGAAGAAGATACCCACCAGAAGTAGAGGATGACAGGAGGAGAAGACGACAGGAGGAGAAGCAACAAACGCCAGAAAGCTCGCAAGAGAAGAGGAAAGTGTACTCTTTGTGAGGAAGAAGCAATAATACAACCCAGAGAGTAAGAAAAAGATAGAAGAATATCGACTGGAGAGTATTTATGGAAAATGGGGGGGGGGGGGAGAATACGAGACAACACAATCATAAGAAGATCTACAGGGCGTCGGTTCGTTTTTCCCGCCAAAAAGACTTGACCAGACGTCTCTTCGAAGGCATCGCTTGGTCCCAAGACCCACAAAACGCGGTCCACGTGTCATCCATTGTGAAGACACCTGTTCAGGAGAAGTCAAGTCGCTGACTCGATTCCCGAAGAGATGATATGGGTAATTTCAAACCGCCTACGAAGTTACGTCGGCCTTTTAATCTTCCCATGATACAACCCCGACTCTATTAAAAGCTTTCATCTCGCTCCGCTAGCTAAAAGTTTGGGGGCAGGTGATAGGGCCCCAAATTACCATCATAGTGGGCCCAAATCTTAACTACACTAAAGCTTTCATCTCGCTCCGCTCGCTAAAAGCTTGGGGACAGGTGATAGGACCCCAAGTTACCCCCTCATTGGGCTTAATACCGACCTGCCCCACAAGCCCAATAGGCGGAGAATCATGACAAGGCCCAAAAGACCTAGAACGAAGACCCAGCGCGTCAGCCCGATTCTAGTGGCTTGGATAAGAGGAAAAAGAGAGGCAGCGTGGTCATTTCACCCCGCCCCAGCCAGCCAGGAGGGATCCTCGAGGGGAGACAGCGGTTATGATCGTACAGACAGGAGGGACAGCTCAGCAGACAAGCATACCGGCCTCTGACAGGGCTGACGTCACTAGAAGGTTCCTCTAGACTAGTATAAATAGGTCTCTTTGGGAGAAAACAGGGGTCGGCTCTTAGGTCATTTCTCGAGGGTTTATCACTTATTAAGCTGTAGAAATTGATGTAAAGCCACCATGAATCATGAATAAAGAGATTTACACTTGTTTTTGAGATCTTGTTGTTACTTTACTTGCATTAAACTTGTTACCAGACTAGGTAGTAACAGTATCAATCCAGAATTACATTTTCTAAGAAAAGCTTAAATAATTATGCAAATATAAGCAACTAAGACAAATGTTTCCTTGATTTCAATCCAAATGCAATATTACATGAAGCTTTCTTCATCCACTATGTTATTAACAATGCATTGCGTTTATAACAGAATTAATAAACTGGCAGAGTCAAAAGGCAAATATCTTATTTATACAGTAGACATTGAATTAGAGAGATTGAATAAAAAAAAACGAAGGTTTGGTTCTCCTAAGCAAATTAGAAAGCGTTAAATTGATATATTGTGTTTCCATATTTTCTCCTCCAGAAGATATAAAAATTAGGGAAGATGAACGGTCTCTTAAAGCTAGTTGAGGAGATGGGTTGGACAGGAGCAATTTCGTCAATAGATATAAAAATTTATTTTTGTATATTCAGACAACAACAAAATTAGTGAAGAGTAGTGTTTTCCAAAATGACACGACACGAGCGTGTTGGTACGACACGCACGCGTGTTGACATGACACGTTTATGGAATTAGCACGACACGTGCGTGTCAGCGTGTCGTGTCAAACTTGTATCGTATTGGAGACTTCTAAACATTGACACGTCTTAACAAGACACGAGTTGACACTTGATACGACACGACACGACACGCCGAAACGAGTTGACATGACAAAAATTAATATTATTTAGAATTTATTAAATAATATTGAGTTTATATTATAAATTTAATAAATTTTGATTTATAATCTTTTATTCAATCATTTATTTTTATTTTAATATATGAAATTTCAACAATATATTGTATTTTCTATTTTAAAAATTATTTAAACATTTTTTAATGAATTTTTAGTGAATAAATTAAAAATAAATTTTAATATGGCTTGACACGGTTAACACGTCGTGTCAACATGACACGACACGTCGTGTTAGACGTGTCGTGTCATTACGCGTGTCGTGTTTACCAATTCTTTCATTTGACACGACACGACACGTTGAAAATATTAACTCCTGTCAACACGACACGACACGAGCTCTAACACGCGCATGTTTGACATGACATGGCACTACATGACACGTTTGCAATACACTAGTGAAGAGGGGATATTTCTAATTTTATCAAGAATAGAAGGGTATGAGATCAATTTTAAAGATTTGAGGGTAAATATCTCAATAACAAAGATTTGAGGGGTATGAGGCCGATTTTGCCTTTTTTTTATTAATGAAATTTCCTGCCGGTGTTGTAATTTGCCCCCGACCATCAAAAATAAATAAATAAATAAAAAGAAGTATGACTGTATGCTGTCTCTGAGAGTGGAGAAATTCTATCATGGCCCTTCTTTTATTTTTTAACAGCGAACTATCTATCATGGGCCTTCTTTATTAGCACGCCTACGCCTACCGAGGATTAATTGCCAGTGGATAATTATACTATATATAATTACGATTATAAATTTTGTTGGTTTTTGGAATTCTCAGAGGTATTCGATCAGTTTATGTAGTAAAAATCCATCTGATGATGCAAATTCAGAAAATAATTGATCGATAAGTTGCAGGGTTCACAAGATCCTTTTATCAAGGAATGGGGATACTTTAAGTATTCCTTTAATTAAGTATCAAGGTTCCAACAAAAAAACTCTTATCAATCAAAAACCCCCGGTTCAGGGAGGTAAATGTGTTAAAAGAGGCACGAACGTAATGCTCACAACTTCCCTCTAGACCTAGCTGCTGTAGTTCTTAATGAACTAATAAAGAATTTCATTAAATAAAGGCTTTGACCCTTAGCATTTGATACGGCTACATACAGGATGTAATATTAATTATCTAGGTTATCTGGTTCATAAAGTATCACGATAATTTTATGATGAAAGCATTAATTTAGCTGAAGAGAGGCTGTTAGCAGTTGGAGACAATGTTGACCCAGTCAATATGAAGAGGTCAGTTAGAGCAGAAAGGGATTGACGCTAACGGAGGATTAAAATCAGTGTTGGATGTGTGTGCTGCAGGTGGGTCCATGCCAGTGAATTAAAGATGAACGGAGTTAGGATCGTTAAGGGAGAGAGAGGCTTCGGGTGTGCTGACGTGGCAGTTGGGCCATTGTGCAGTTTGCTGGGAGGACAAAGGCTGAAGATTACTGAATTACTCATACTTAGTTAAATGTAATTTTTGTCTTTTACAATCAGATATTTCGTCCTAAATTATATATGAGGAGGACAGGCAAAATGAGGGTTATGCGTTGAATCTAAACCTGAACCAAAAAAACTTCAGCATTTTATCAACATTTCAGCATTTCATTTATGTTTCATCGATCGATTGTATCTTTTATTTACTGCTGGCTTTATTGCCGATTTTATCAACATTATTATCGTTTCTTATTGTCCTTTTAGTTATTACTTTCAATTTGGATCGAATTGTATCAATTGAGTTTAATTTGGGATAAATCCTAGGTATTTCGTCTGATAAATTTGTTTCAGTCTGAGCTACTGTAGTGATTCTGGTGATTTGAGTGAACAGGATCGTTACATAAAGTGTTGGATTATATTTTCCTTTTTCTTTTTTTAGAAACTTGACAGTGGCTGTCGAGAAAAGTGTAGAATTGTTACATGTAGTGTAACGAACAATTACATATGGGTAACGGATCATTACGCCGAACAAATGCATCTTGATAACAGTAAATAATGCTCTGTGATTTCATGCTTTCTATCTCTCCTCTTATTTAGTTATTTATAATAATCCAGTATGTATATATTTATTCTTTGTTGTGATCAGTAACAGAAGACAAGTTTCTCTTTACACACTATAGTCCAGCATATTCACATTTATCCACAAGTTGTACCTGACATAATGGATGGTCTGACATATTTAATTTTGTTTTAGTGTCAGGTGGCGCAGACAAATTTTATTTAAAAAAATTAATAAGTACAAGTGCATTAAAAGGAAAAGAAAAATGAAAAGGAATAAAATGAAAAGAATAAACTATACAACAAACCAAAAAGGAAAAGAGAATAAAATAAAAGTAAAAGTCCTAAGCAATGTTTTTAATATCCTACCGGTCATCACACAGACATTGAGGGCGGTAAACGATTTTTCCAGTTTGTACCGGTTAGCAACCGTTTTAAAAGTTTAAATAAATAAGATGGCAGTAGTGACCAATAGGCCCGGTTGCTGTTGGCATAGTGGTTTGAGTAATCGCATCCAAGAGCGTCCATACCGGTGTATTTATTTTACGCTGGTTGCCTTGTTGTTTCGCACGTCGTCAGTTGGTGTAGCTGGTTCAAACCGGCCGGTCCATACTGAAAAATTTATGTTTATCAAGTTTATTATTGGTTTTGTCCGGTTCATGGACAAGCTGATATTTAGGCCTTTTCATAACATCTGGATCCGGTACCCGATAGGGTATTAAAAGTATTGATCCTATGCATGTTTATTCCTGGCGTCTACGTCAATATTAGATGTTCTTGAGTAGAAGTTCCGCTGGGGTGCTCGTGCTCTTAAAATCCATTTATTTTGAGGCGTCTACCTCAACAAAGATTTTTTTTAATATTCTGGGGAGATCAAGGGCCGGGGGCAGGGGCAATGTCCCCTATGCTCCATAAATTGTTCAAATTTCATATGTATTTTTTTTAAAAAAAATTAAATATCTTATCATTTGTCCCCCTAATTTAATATGAATAGCAAATTTGTCCCCCTAGTAATTATTTCCTGGCTCCGCCCCTGGCTGGGGGTGCACAGTACCGGTGGTACGTACTGATCCAGAGAGAAAGAGCCTCCGTAGTGACTATTAAATTTACATGTTCGACATATTAGGCATTCTAATTCTAACACCAATGGAATTATCATTTCATTTTTTTCGGTTTGCTGTTAAATTTATGTGTTGCTTTTCTTCTTTTGGGAATGCTTCATCTCTCATTCTGTGTTATCCTGTTATACTGCAACTTAGGTTCATATGAAGTTTCTTATTAATAATTATCAAGGTTAAGAGGGTAAAAGAAAAACACGCAAGTTTAGAGACAAATTAGGGATGTTAGTCCCTGTATGTTTTCTTTCCTTCTCATCTTTACAACGTATTACCTTGAAAGATTTATTTTCGCCTTCTCCACCTCTTTTCCTGATTTCCTTCTCCACCAAGGTTTTTTTTTTTTTCTTATTTCTTTCCAACTTCATACGATTATTCAAAACTTATTTCAAATTATTGCGTGCATATATATGGTGGTAAAGGGCAATGTAATTTGAGTGAAAGTTTGTGATTCAAAACCCAAATGAAGGATCTTTTATGTACAATTAATTTAAAAGTAATTCGGGAGACTTAGATCCATTATTTATCTTAGAAAAAAGCGAAAACCTGTATGATTTATTTAGAACATAGTGCTCGCATCATACCATTATGAATTTATGTTTCTTCAATTAATTCTCTGATAATAAGTTTTTTTTTTCTTTTTTTTTTTTTGGGCCGTGATAGCTTGCTTTCCTCTATCACATTCAATCCACCTCACAATAGAAGTATAATTTAAATATCATACTGGACACTAGCAATTATTCAAAAGTAAACAAAATAAAGGAATTGTGAAGACAGATATAAACCATGATACATCTAACCATATGTTGTAGCAGATTATGAACCACTAATTCATTTTAAATAAAAAATTTCAGAGACAATACAGAAAATACAAAATTTGTAGAATATAATCAGATTTATTCATTAATACAGGATAGGCACACTTTGATTTATTCAGATTTATATAATGCTCAGTATTTCGTTTAAAGACACAATTCTTCCTGAGCACCTTAAGCTTGCTTTAATTTTACCGGCATCCTGACTCGGAGCAACATGATTGCCTCACGCTGTTGCTCGGTGCATTGCACTTCCTAAAATTTAAAAGAAAGTAGGCTTATTTAGATATTTATGTTACTGCAATAATTATAATAAAAAATTTCGAAAAATAACACCAGTAACTATAAAATTATTTTTACCGCCATAAAGGGCAAATTAGATCATTTATGCCGTCTCAATTCATAAAAACATTTCCACCATGTTGAATTTTACACTACACTATAAAATATTATAATTAGAAATATACAATTGTAAAATATTATAATTAGAAATATGTGAACGGAAAAGAAATGGTTGATTTTATACTACTAAATAGCAATAAATTTAATTGAAGCAACGTGTTGATTAAATTATATTCGCGTGAAATTTGAAAATCTCGAAATTTAGAATTTGAAATTTTAAGATATAAGAAATTTGATCATTTCATAGTTTCAAATTCACCTCATATATAACTAGCAAGAATTTTCCTTACATATAATATATATGATTTTAGGTGTTGAATTATAAATTTAAGTTGTAACAATTATACATTAAAGTTTTTTGCATGGAAGTATATATCCATCGATGATCAGTCTTTTTAAGTACTAGCTTTAAAATTAGAACTTACGCTCCGCCAGACGGTCCAGATGGTTTTCCACTCGAAGATGGTGTACCGGAAGGCATCGGTGCAGCTGTTGCAGGGTGGAGCAGGGAGCAGGCCAATATCAAAAGAATATAGAATATGAAGGTAAGTACTCTACGAGCCTCCATTAATTACTCACTCACCCTTGCTTGCTGGCTGCTGCAATAGGCCATTGGCCAGCCCTGGGGGCATTAATATATATGCAATTGATAATAGCAGGTGCATGTCGACAACTAGTGTCCTGTAGGTCCAACTAATAAGAGCATCTAGCAAGTGCAAGTGGATCGACAACTAGTGTCCTGTAGGTCCAACTAATAAGAGCATCTAGCAAGTGCAAGTGGATCGACAACTAGTGTCCTGTACCGCGTATGTCCACCTAATAGCTGTGACGAGGCCTTGGCGCAGTGTACCGTCAATATACGAAACTGTTCCGTTCCGTTCAAACGGAACGTATAACGGAATGAAATATGGTTTTGTTTCGCAAAGGGAACAGTAAATAAAATGTGTTTCTTGATCAAATATAACCATTCCATCATGTTCTGTTCCACGTTCTATCGGAACAGAACGAATAACGAATAGTTCCGGTTCAAACCATTACTAAAACGGAACAATTCATTCCATTTCTATTATCAACATTACCCACCCCTGGCGATGACTAGACTAGCTCGCCTTCTTTGACTGATTTTCTTTTGGTCCCTCTTAGCTAATCCTGCATTCCTTTTCCCAGCCGGAATCGGAAGGTTCCCAGAACATCCTCCATCTCAAGTACCAAATTTCTAATTTACACGGAATTCATGGTTCTGCACGCGTGAAGACCAGGAAGTATAAAGACCCATAATTGTAAAATAATCGTGTTATTGAGAAAACATACCCTGCAAATGTAACTTTTCAATAGTGAGATCAAACTCAAATTAATGAATTACTACTAGAATTAGAGTTATTTGCTACGCCTATAAGCGTCGCTAATCCGACACGATAAGCTGTTCGCGTCCAGTTAACGACGCGTGCTTAGGGACCCCGATAATCTAGCCGCGAATAATAAACATCTGAGTCGCTGGGACGCGAATTATTAAGTACGTCCTTAATTATGTATTAATGGGCGTCGGTATACGGACGCATGACTTCATGTCCGATGGGTGATTCTGCTGTTAAGCACGTCTCTATATAGATATTATTGTGTCGGTATACCGACACCTTTTCTCATGAACGCAGATAATATAGTCAGATTTTAGCGGGACCCACATTCAATTTTTTGTCAATATAACGACGCGGCTAGTCACCGACCCTGATAATTTATCGTCAAGTTTTACTGGGTCCTACAGTACATTCACGTTTGTCAACGAGGCCCCACAGTATATTCGTATTTGACTGCTTTGCTATTTATTATAACCCATTTCTACAACCATTTAATTTTACCCGGTACCAATTTGGCACCACCACTTTTCAATTCATATGATTTTCATTGTTATCTGGCATTTGCAATTCACAAACATAATATTTAATTCATATGATTAAAAAAAAACATCACACAAATCCAAAAATGTCATTGAACTCAACAAAACAACATTCGTAGTACATTATAGTAGAAACAATTTGATACAAACCAGAATTCAAAATAAATAACATGGAAGTTTTAAATCATTCTAAAAAAAACAATGCCTTGATGAAAAATTGCAACCTGCTCTCTGCAAAATATACAAACGCACAATTAATGAAAAATCTAAATAAGTGTGCATGTGTGCATAACGTAATCTATGTTCTTCCATTGGCCTAGTTATCAGAAAATTTCAGAATTTTTATTTAAATAGCTGGGAAGAGGATGCTGAACAAAAGTTTAAAAAATTTTATAAAGAAAATTTCACTAAAGATCCATGAAAGACAGTAGAGATATTTTAGTCAATCAAATATTCAAATTCGACCAATTTGATTAACAAAAATAGCCCATTTATCAGGAGAAAATGTCTTACCCATGGTCATCATTTATATGCTTCCTTAAATCAAGAACCTACAGAAAAAAAAAGAACTTCGTATCTTAGAATTCGACTACATACTTAAACCAAACAATAAGGATGATGCAATGACTATAGTGTTTTAAAACAAATAACAGAATTACACCAAACAACAAATAAATTACCTGTGGGACACCAACTAAATACTTTACAAGTGTTTTATATACATCATTAGCCGAACCAAGCTATGCTAACTGCCTCATGTTAAATCAAACATATTCATATTAATGAAATATACGAAGATTACCAACAATTGAAAAGACAAGAGATTAGTGCCCATTAAAAGATACAAAATAGCATGTAACTCTCCATCTGCTGATTCCACAAAAGAGCATACTACATAAACACACTAAATCAGGTAAATGAGGTTAAAAATTTAAGAAAAAACAACATGAAAGATATCAAAAATTATCTTTACCGATTTTGGACAACGAGGTTTATCAAGAAAATGATCTCCTCCATCTGTTCTCTATTCTTCCATAAATTCTCATCAATCTTACACACAGGATCCCCATTTGCATCACTAGATAGTTCTTGCTCGTCTTCAAATTAAAAGCAACATTTATGTTAGATACTCATAGAATAATAATTGCATTTTACTGTACCAATTTCTAGCTTCCCAGTGAAATAACAGCTTTTTTGGTAAATTGCCATATGTTTTCTCTAGCTGACTTGACATCTCTACGATATCTAATTACTTATATGAACATCTAACAAAAGTAATAAACATCCAGCTATCTCGTTTCAAAACAAACTACAATGAAACAACATACATCTCACTATCTAGAACTTCAATTCTACCAAGACAAGTCTCTAAAAATATCTAACAAAAGCACCTTGGACACTTGAGTTCGTGTGCAAGTTAATTCATCATCATTATAAAAATTTTAACCTCATTGAAAATGCTCCTATTGCTTGATGCCAAGACCAAACACAGCAAACTTCAAATCATTGAGCCAATCATTGCTTTCCTTTTCCTAATTCCACAATTATATCAAAGAAGTTTTGCATTTTCCTTAGAACTTTGACTGATATTATTCGGTATATAAGAGTCTTAATATTTAAATAGTAGGAAAAAATACAAATATACTACCCTGTTATGAATTAGTAAAAGAGAAAACACAAATTTATAACTAAAGAAATATTGCTTAAAAAGAGTATAGAACCTCTTCCATCTCTTTTCCTTTAACAATATCTCACAAAAACATAAAAGGTTTTGAGCCCTAAAAATAGGATGATATTGTAGATATAATAATCGTTCTTTTCATCTTGTATCCAGTTCAACAACTTGTTCAAAATCAGAGAACTATATTTTGCACTTTTACTTCATTTATAGTTAAAATTAAAAAAGAATGGGATAAAGAAAAAGCAATCTAATAATCAAATTTAGCCACAACTAAGTTTCAGGTTACGCAATTCAGTGCTGGTTAACAAATTAGACAGCTTCAACTAGTAAGAAGAAGAAGGACTAAAATCAAGTTAAGAAAGTGAAAAATTAAATAATAGCAAGCATCAGTGATCTTCCCCGACTGTTCATCGACCTTAATCTGGAGCTTCATCGCATCGCCGCACGCTGGAGCTCCGACGACCCCCGTGCTGCCCGTGGGATTGTCTTTGTCGAACGATCCGACATTCCTAAGGTTGTTGTAGTGGTCGACGACCCTCTCGTGGTAGCGCCGCGCCGCGCTGACCGCCGGAGATGTTTGGGGTAGAACCGTAGAAGTCACTTTGCTTTCCGAAAGCTGGAGAGGTTTGTTGCTACGAGACGGGAAGAGGCGCCTCAAATTTTCACTTGAATAGGTTTCTATTAGGGGGGAAATGAAATTTGAGGCGCGTAACTGAAATTTTCATTTCCCCCGTTTAGTGGAACCCTAAAAATTTGGGGGAAGGCGATTTTTGATCCGTCTGGTGGAACCCTAAAATATTGTTACTTTTATTTTCAATACACTCTAGCTGTCCAACATAAGAATCCAGTTGTCTGCATAAATTTCTACCGTTGGATTCATAATGGACGGAATAAGAAAGCCTTTATATGATTACCTTACTTGTACCTGTAATTGTAGTCGATTTTCATCCGTACTCTAGTTTATAATAGAAATGGAAGGAAATAATAATGACGCTTTTTATAAAATGGGAGAAAATGGCATACATAATACAATTGTCGATTAAAATTTTTTTACTAATTTAGAAAAAAAATTTAAATAATTGATCAACTCGTCAAAGATACTTTTTATATTAGTATAAAATGGCCAATGAATTGATCTAATTAAATAACAGGAAATGCAACAATTAAGATGGAGTTTATGAAAATAAAAATATGAAATTCAACAGTGGAACTACATTACCTTACTAACAGTCTATTAATTATATTCTTTTTCTGTCGAAGTACAGCGTATTTAACATCTTGCTAAACAAAACTAAATAATGAATGCATATAATTTAGTTCAGTAGAGACAACAGAACTTTATTTCCCGTACAACAAATTATCTGTGTCTG
This sequence comes from Rhynchospora tenuis, assembly GCA_027725995.1. Classification (NCBI taxonomy): domain Eukaryota; kingdom Viridiplantae; phylum Streptophyta; class Magnoliopsida; order Poales; family Cyperaceae; genus Rhynchospora; species Rhynchospora tenuis. The sequence goes on from CM050888.1 coordinate 80,428,691, forward strand.
CGTAATTATTTAATTTTAGTCTCCGTACAACAAAACTTTAATAATTATAGATGCTGAAACATTTAATAATTTTAGTCAAGATAATGAAATTTATTTTCATATTGCAATAGCTCTAATAATGAAATAATATTTGGCTTTAGTCAAAAAACTAATATGTAAAATAATTTATTTTCATATCTTAAGGGGAAAATAATTTTAGAAATTTAAAATTCAAAACTTTAAAAGGGGCTTTCTTACTTTATGCATTGCTAATTTAGTATCTATATGCAAATATTTCTTTAAGAAATTTTTTTGTCTTCTTGTGTTGTTAAATAAAAAATTAGAAAAAGTTTTGATGATGTCCGTTGTCCCTGTTGTTAGAACGACCGACTAGAAACTTAGAATACAACTATAAAATAAAAACAAATAGAACTATATGTGAACAAAATTTCTAGATCTAATTGGTTCTGAATTCTCCAAAAATATTTTTTTATAAAAAAATTGAAAAAAAAATACTTAATTTTTTTTTAAATATAAAATTCAGTTCGCAGGGAGATTCCAATATGAAGAATATATTGATTGATTTTGTATCGGTCATTTGATCCTTTGAATATATTATGACCGACATTCTTATAATATCATGGGCATCGATCTAAATTTGTTAAAGCATATGTTTCAATATATAATTTAGAATTTATTAAATTAAACTGAATTTATATAATTTGGTGAATTAAAATTGTTCAAGTAATTTGGTGTATGCATCGAAAATTTGATATTATGATTTCATTTTGAAAAGATATTAAGAAAACTAACTTTATTAGCTTAAAATTTGTGATCTATCACAAATATACAAATATCGTTTATTTATATAATAAAAATCTCTTCATCATATATCAAATTTATATAAGTGTCCATTTAATTTAACTAGCTATAATATCGGCGATAATTTCTTTTTTATAAAAATACCACAAATGAATATTGTAAGATCGATATTCGAGCACAAGAACAATTTGAATTAACGTAAGCCATCAGATTTGGTCTACGGTTCATATACAAGCACAAATTATTTATCCATGGACATGATCCGTGGGACATGAAATTAACCACTCATCGATTGCCATCTGTCCTCGTCTAAGTGGACGATTCACGCTGGTTACCAAAATATCCCTCAAAGTAGCATCTCCACACTAAAGAAACATAAATATGATACACTTAAAGAGATCTTAGAAGATCAGATGAGCAAGGAAAAAAGAAAGAAAGTGGGCCAGTTAAAATTCTTCTACAGCACGGTCATGCTTACTTTTCATGTTGCAAGTGTATAAAGATGTTGTTTTTGAACGTGTTGCACAATAAACATGTTGCAGTTGCCACATATAATAAAAAAAACCCACTATAGATTTGTTCCTTGGAGAATTGAATTATTTTATAGACAACAAAATTATGGCAAGATGTTTCTATCGACGAGATACACTGACAATTCTAAATTTTTCCAAACAATTAAATTTGAAATAGAAATTTGACTTTGGAATTTGAAATATAAATTAATGTAAATTGGTATCTCGAGAATAAATTGGCTTAGTTTTTTCATAATTGAAAATTTTAAATTTAACTTGGACTTTTACTAAAAGGCGAGTGATAAAAATCGATCAATATCGTGATTGAAATTGTTCAAGTATTCTGACCAAAATGATTGGAGTACTTTTCGTATGCCATAAATTGTACCAGTATGATGGTTTCTTTGAAAATTCACCAATTAAATGTTATATATTGATTTATTTTCAAATTATCATTTTTCCCAATATTTTGCTAAATCTCACAAGTTTATAAAGACAAACTCATCAAATAAAAAATTTCTACACCATACGAAAACTACTTGAACAATTTTAATTAAATTGTGTCACGTCATGTCATGTCAAACAAGTGTATGTTGGAGCTCGTATCGTGTTGAACGTGTCTGACACGACATATCACGTTATGTTGACACAAAATGTTAATTAGCGTAGGAATTGATATCATTACAAATATTTGAAACATAAATTTATTTAAATAAAAGTTCATTAACAAATATTTTAAAATGGAAAAAAAGATATAGTAAATTGTAAAGATTTATAACTTTAAAAAATATTAATTTTTGTTGTATCAACTCGTTTCACATGTTGTGTCGTGACATGTTAAAATGTATCAATGTTGTGTTATTTTATCGTGCATGTCGTGTTGTTTTGTGTCAAATACGTGCATGTTGGAACTCGTGTCGTGTTGGTGTTGACACAAGTTAATATTTGAATGAACTTATTGTGTCATGTCTTATTGAGTGAATTAATTGACTGGCACGATACGTCTAACACAACATGTCATGTCATGTTGACACAACATTGTCATTTTATTACATATCATTAGTAATTTAATCAGTAATATGAACAAGTCCATTAAAAAAAATAAAATAATGATATGGTTAAATTGAAACTTATATTTTAATTTTAATATTTAGGAATTATATGTTAATTTAGTTAAGCTCATATCAAATTACATTATTCTATTGAAAGTTAGTAATTTATTCCATAAAAAATCGTTATATAAATTTGCCAAAAAAAAATCGTGCTAATATTAATAAAAAAACTTTTAAAAGTTTATAGACAAAAATTTTTAAGTTCAAAATAAGTAATATCTTCCATAAAAAGTTTGTTATATAAACTTGACATAAATTTTTTTGCTCAAAAAAATCTTGCTAATATTAATGATTGGTACAACTATTTTTAATTGGTACGAAAGTCGCTATATAAATTTGGCATGAATTTTCTGCCAAAAAAAAACGTGCTAATACTAATGAAAAAACTTATTAAAATTTATAGAATTTTTTTTTAAGTTCAAAATTAGTAATTTCTTCCATAAAAAGTCGTTATATAAACTTGACATAAATTTTTTGCCAAAAAAATCTTGCTATTATTAATGATCAGTACAACTATTTTTAATTGTACTACTATTATTAATTTATTTAAACAAACTATAAAAAAATTTGAAAAAGAAAAAATAAATTCTATTTATGGTCGTGGCCTCTTTTCAAAAGCGGACCGCGGCTTTTAATTAATAATATAATTCGTGTCTTACTTGTGAATTGATTAGGGTATTAGGTTTATATGTATGTTGTGAATGAATGGTATTGAAACTGGTTCACAATAGAAAACAAAGTAATGTTCATCAAATACGTTCTTCTATATGTGTCGGTATACTGACACATTAGATTACTAAGTAATTTTAATTTAAATAATTTAGTAGTTTATTAGCGTTAATGTTGATATGTGTCAACTAGCGACTCTAATTATATTTACATTATGCACGCTTATAAAAAGAAATCAGCGTCTCTGTCTGAAAATGATTTGGTGTCCTAACTAATAGGAGTCTCTTTGATATGTGTCGATCTACCGACGCCAATTAGATTTAGATTATGTGCGTCCCAATAGAGAAATTAATTGTGTCTCTATCTAGAATATTTTAGGGTCCTAACAAATATGCGTCGGCCTACTGACGTCTATTAAAAGTTCTCCAGCCCGCTTTTCCTCTTCAACGTCCCTACTTGATTGAGGGACCCTAATACGTTGGTGTTCTGACGCGGATAAATAAAATTCTAGTAGGCCTGTAGCTAATACCATCGCAGCGTTAATGACTAGGAATATCAGCAGTCACAATTGATCCTCTTTAATACGTAGAATAATCACATAAAATAATTTTTGATTAATTTAAGTTTTTTTTTTTTTATTTGCTCTATTCATCATACTTTGCCCTCAGACCGATAGTTTCTGGTTTTTTACACTTGACTCGTAAATTGCTTTGAGTTTATATAACAACAAAAAAAAAAGAATATGAGAAAATTTTCCTAATCATTATTAGATATATGTGTTTATTTAAAAGACCAAAAACATAATCTCTGGCCCACATTCGCTGTTGCTATTAAATAGGGTGATAATGATTTATTTTCCAGATAATCCAAAGCTAATTAACAATATAAAATAAAGCTGGTAAAAAGAATTTAAATAATAATTTAATTTTTATTTGTTTTAATTTAACAAAAATACGTGTTGCGCAGGAAGGCGCCATGAATAATCTAGTTTAATTCAATATTCAGGATTTCAGGTAATTAAGTAATGAATGAACAAGGATAAAATTTTTAGTTATTCTGATCCGAACTGTGAATAGATTTATATGTTTGAAGACTTCTACCGACTCCTCAAATGGGGGAATTGCTTTCGTTAGTCGTTACCCTTCATTGAAACCGGCTCCGTCTAAATTCTATGATAATGACCATACATATCATCTTCAAGTTTATTTTACTTTTCACGTGCAAAAATTGAAGTTGACGCATCTCTAATTAGAATTCGGAGGGTAACTGAAACGATTTTCATCCACTTTATCTTTAGCAAAGGATATATAATTTTCAACATAATTGACTACAAGACAACGACATCCCTAACTGAACTAATAATTGAGTTCTGAAAATTAGCACGCCCGGTCTAATGCCATGTGCTCTCAAAAGACTTGTTAGTCTTCGACGGATGCAATGCATGATTCTCTTGAGTCTTGAACTATGAAGAATTTTCAAACATTTCTCTTCCATAATTTAAAATAACACTACACTAACTTATATTTCAGTCCCTTTAATTTCAATATTTAGGGTCAGGCCTCTCTACAGACATCCTGTTACAATTAGCATCCTCAGTATTTGGCTAGAGCATAACAGATTTATTAGCTGATTTACACTGCAATTGGAATGAAAAAAATAAATAAATACGGAATTTAGATATATATATATAGAGCAGCGTTCCGCTACTAACATTTATGCTGGCCCCAAATGTCACCAATTATCGGCCGTTAGATCAAAGTTTGATAAGCGGTTTTGATTCGATCTGTTGCCCTCTTACATACCTTTAGCTTGGTACAAATTTTGACAGCTCATAAAAGTGAAAACAATTATAAAAGTAAAAACAATTTTGTCATGGGATTGAATGAAGGTACTGCTGTTGAGGCGGAGTCTGAAAGTAATAGACTTGAAGCAAGCGACACAAATCATATTGATCAACATACTGGGGATTTGAAACTTTTTAAAGGCATGGTATTTACATCTCTAGAAGAAGCTGAGAAGATATATGATGAGTTCTTGCTTATACTAATTTTTACCTAAATCCTACCCAATTTTAATCGCAAGCGCATGATTTATCGTTGAGTAAGTCTAGGGTCGATCCTCGGAGACGGAATATTCAATTTCTAAGTTATACAAATCAATCTTAATTAAATTCTAGGTTTAAAAAAATATTTTTGAAGTAAAAATTAATTAATTTAAAAGATAAAATAAAATCAGTTCAGAAATTCTAAGTAAATAACTTTCTAATTAACAAAACGTGGAGAAAAACCAATTTAATAAAACTAGGAGTTTCTGGTTTCGAACAATTTCTCTAACTTGTTAAAAGTAAAACGGTCCGTTCCATGACAAAATTAGTATTTGGTATTAATTTAGGGCTTAAACCGGTTGGAAATCGAATATGAAAACCGTACATCAAAATCCTCCAAGCTTGAACATTGTTTGTCCCCAAGCAAAACTCTAGACTTAGACCCCGACTTAGACCTAAATTACCGATCCATCCTCTAGCTATCAAACTATCTCTCGTGAGCAGACTTTTTTTAATCAAAAGCCACAAAAATATTTTAATCTTTGAAGGCAATTTCAATCTCCACAATAGACTGTAGTTCGAGATATCAACACCCCCGAATTCCAGCCACTCGTAAAGGGATTTAATAGAGAACTTACCATCACCAGACCTCAGCCATATCGCTTTGTCAGAGGACAAAGATAATGGAATATAAGAGTTAGTAATTTGCATTAACTGACCCCAATCATATATTTGAGAGCTATTCAACTGCCTAGAAAAGGTTACATTTTTTTTTATATCTTCTAAGGCGTCGGCTACATATATATTTGGATTATTACAAATCTGATACAAGGAATGGTATTGAACGGACAAGGGTTTATCTAGGCACCATACATCATTCTAGATCCCCACCCTTTTACCATTTCCAACTTCAAACCTATAGTTCAATCTTATAATATTATGTTCAAATTCTGAAACTTTTTTCCAATAGTAAGAAGTATCTTTTTTCCTTCTCTCCCAACAATATATTTATCAATCAGGATGTCTTTCCACGATCCTTGTGAACTATTATCTTTTAAACGCCACCACCACTTACACAAGAGTGATCGTAAAAAAATTTCAGTACTAAAAAAGTTCCTAACCAAATTTTGCCCGGAATACTCTGAACCTACTCCGCCCCATGAAAGTGGAAAGCTAAAATCCCAATACTAGAATTGGAACGTAATGCTAACTAATATAAACTAGTGTTACTGTTATGTGAATCTGTGATCACTTTATGTTGATTTGTATGTGATCACTTTATGTTGATTGTAGTTCATTTATAATTTTTTATTTTTTTTACAAACTACTCAAATTCATGAAACAAACGTACAAAATAATATTCGATTTGGAAAATTATCTAAAATATTTTAATGGACGAAAATATTCAAATTAATATCAGTTCAATTATCAAGATCAATGTCGAGAACTGGAGCACTTCTTCCCTGCTCAAATACTCCATAACAAGATTTGTTTATAATATTTTTAAAAGATGTGATGTAGATTTGTAATAATTACAAACAATATTACTGTGTTGTGTATTAAAAGAGGTTGCATGTAGCTATCATATAGAAATAATTTAATTTTCATCTTGTATTTATAGCTGATGTTGGTTGTAGCTTGTAGGCCATTGTGGAAATTATGGAAACGCTCCCGAAATAAATTTGAATTAAAAAACTTGCAAATAATAATACAGAAATTTTAAAATATATATGGAATCAACAGATTTAAAATCTTACTCCGCGTGTTAATTTTATTGACAGAAATAACAGAAACAATAAGGAGAAAGGTTATCACATTCCATACATTAAGAACAATTCCATAATAACGTATTTTTCATAAGACGATCTGTTGATGAATAGAGGCATATAATATATCTTTGGTACAAGCTAGAAGACCAATTCTAATTGATGGCCACCGGAGTTGCAACAGACGCTATATTTACTGCCTAACCACAAGGGATTTTATTAAAAGCACAATTAATTGGCTATTGAAGCTAATTTACCTAAATAATTGAACTGGTACCTGTCCAAATTTTGAAGAATCCACTTGCAAATTTGCCCCATCCTAATATCCTATCCTATCTAGTTCCTGATTTTATTTTCTGGCCGTGTTTAAATTTTCAATAATAATTTTCTTAATTTGGACGGATTATATTATTTATTATGGGAACCAAAGATTTCAATAACACTCAACTGTAATTTCTTAAGTGTGGCTCAATAGATTCAGTTCAGTAAACAAAACCTGACTTTATCAGTTTGCCTTCTTCCTTCTAATGCCTCTAAAATAAAATTTCGATCTAATAGCTAGGGCTGTTAAAAAAAAATTACAAACCCGTCCGACCCGTTTAACCTGTCCAACCCGACCCGTATTTTAACGGGTTCAAGCATGATTCGGATTGGTTCGGATTTTAATTATACTAACCCAGTACAATTGGGTTGGGTCATAATTTTTTTGGATAATCCGGTACAAACCCGACCCGTATGTAATATTCGTTATTTTTGAAATTTCTTCATTACTTTGACTTAAGAGTCCCGCAGTAAAGTGGATTCTATGAAGAAATAAAAATAGGTCAGAAACACAAGGGCGGGATCCGTGGGAAATGAACTATTCAAGTAAAAACAAATACTTTGCAAAATTAACCGGCCCACAAGTGACAATTTTTTTTTTCTTATCTCGGCCTAGGTCTTTTTTTTTTTTTTTTTTTTTTCCTCGCCGAACAGAGGCATTGTGGAATGCTAAAATCTTTAAATACGTATGATAAAAATATGTACTGCAGGCATTTGATGACAGTATAGCAATTAACCATGATTTTATTTTCATTATGTAACCGAGGCATATAAATATTTCTTTTAATTAATATTGTCAATTTTATTTTTTGTACGGTATAAATCACAACCCATTTAACCTGAAAACCCGTAAAATTCCGTAGATAAAAATTTATACGGGTTGGGTTGGATTACGGGTGGGTCAGCTAAAAATTTTTTTTAACCCAGTATAATTGTGTTGGGTTAAAATATTGAATTATTGACAAAAAATTGCGAACCCGGCCGTTGTACAGCCCTACTAATAGCTGTCACTTCCAACTGTAATTTCGATCTAATAATATGATCTCCATATTGAAATCTCCTTGCAGATCAAATTTTATATTTTTTCGAAAATTTGAAGTATTTTTTTAGAATTTTAGAAAATCGCTAATCTAATTATTTACGTACCGTTCAAAAACAACAATTTTTAAAAATCCGAAAAAAACCTTAAAAATTTTAAAAAAATATAAAATTTGATCTGCAAGGAGATTTCAATATGAAGGGCCTGAAATTTTTTTACTATATATTATGATATTTTCAAATTGGAGGGCCTGAAATACTCCAATTGTAATGCTTTTTGAAAATATCATAATATATAGTAAAAAAATTCGAAAAAATATAAAATTTGATCTCCGAGGGTTTTTCAATATGGAGAACAACTTGAACGGTTTGGATCGGCAGTTTGAATTTTAGATCTCGAAAAACGACTCATGTGTACGGGGACGATCCGTACACATCAGTGTTCTATATCCATCCTCTATATATATATATATATATATAATGTATATTAATTTCTTGACAACTTAATTTCCAATACATTGATACGTATGAAACATAAACGAGTAACTTTCTCAAATTGGCAAAATATACTATTAGTATAGATATTCAATATAAGTATTTTTTTCATCTTTTTTATTTTTTCAATCTATTTAATTGCATAATGGTATAATTTCATCAAATTTTAATTAATTTCTTGTGTAAATCTCATGAAATTGTAGAAAATACAAGGATCCCGTATTTTTTTTAAAAAATAATAATATTTCATGAAATAATTTAAAACATGAGTTTTTTTTTATGGTTTTAAAACATGAGTTTATAAAGCATGTCAATCGAATATTAAAACAAGAAGAACTTTAATTAGTATTTACAAACAAATCAGAGGGATTCGTTTGTACCTACCACTGCTCATTAATTACGTTCCACCTTTCAAATTCTTTTCTGGCCATTAATTGATACCATTAATTTCCTATTGTGACTATTAATTGATTCTAAAATCACCCTTTCGTGGCTTTTTGAAGTTTGGAAGCCCGTAGGCTTGGTAAAGCCCCAAGATACGGGACCCTGATCCTACACGGCTTATAGCGCATCTTACATCCGTTTGATTTTGATCGGGCCTATCAATCTGATTACATGTACGGAGCTCCCATATCTATCAGATTCAAATCAGACGGCCTGTGGCTACACACGGTGTAGCGCAACACAGAATTTGAATTCCCAAGATACTTGGCCCAAAAGGGATCGTTCCTGAGCCCTACCAAATAAAAAACAAAAATAAAAAATAAAAATCGAAATAAAAGAGGACTTCGGACTTCGGAGACATTGACACGGTACAAATAATAACTGTTTTTTATAACAGACCAAATGTATTATTAATTTATTATACTTTTTATTATTTTTATATTACTTAATCGTTCCTATTGAAGTTTTAAAATATATTTTTGCATTGTGTTTTATTTTCACTTTCAAATTTTCATAGTTTATTGGGTTCATTCTTTTGTTACACTTTTTAAAATTTATTAGTCTTATCACTGTAAAAGCACCCATTAAACTTTGTAATACAAATCAAATAAAGATTGTATCCAATCTTTAACATCAAATATGAATCATTGATTTTGGTAATCTGGTGTTATCTATGATTTGATCATTGATTTTGGTAATCTGGTGTAATCTATGATTCAGATCTAGATAAACCAAAAATTTATCTAAAAATGTCTGAGTGAGGAGTGGGATGTTTTTTTAACCGATATCGTTCGCTGGATCTTTTTTTTTTTAGAGTACAACTTGATAGCGGCTATCAAGATTAAAAAGAAACGGAAATAAGAAAAGAAAGAGAAAGCAGCCTAGTGCTGACTAAAAGCTAACAATGACTAATGAATAGAGAGCGCTGTGCCAGTATCCATTGCATCAGATTGTCGACACTTCTTTCATGATTTCTAAACACCCTGTTCTTCCTTTCCAACCAAATTGCCCAAAGGATAGTGATGAAGGTTGCTGATTTAGTTACCATTGTTGTAAAATTATCAGCACTCAAAGCATCTCTGAAAATGGTTTGAACATCTTCAAAGCTGGACTGTATAAGTGTTGGAAAGATAAGTTTAGCTTTGTGCCAAAGCTGCACTATAAAATGGCAATTGCAGAATAGATGCGTAGGAGTTTCCAACAGTTGTTGTTTGCAGAGGGCACAACCTGTTTGAAAGGGAATGTTTCGCTTAAGTAGCGCATCTTGTGTCAGCAGCCTATTATGAAAAAGTAATACTGCAAAAATTTTGATCGTCGGAGGGACTTTTAATTTCCATAGAGTTGCACACTCAAATTGAACTTTTCCTGCTTTGATGAGCATGTTGTAGGCACTATTTACTGAGAACTTGCCAGAGTTGTCCCAATTCCAAAATAATTCGTCTCCACCCATTGCAGTGTTCCTAGACTGCAAATTGGTAATTGCTTGTTGGATGTGGAACTGCCAGGGAGTCTGTAGAGATGAGAAAGGGGCTGAGAGCACGCTAGCGACCGTTAAGTTGGCCTTTAAAGGCTTGCACAAATTACTAAAAAAACGGAGATGACCAGAGCCCCAATTGGAGTACCAAAATAGAGTGGTAGTGCCATCTGCAATCCTTGCTGATGTGGCCAAAGAAAAGATATGTCTCAGCTGTAACAAATCCTTCCAAAAGAAGGAGCCATGCGTGCTCCAAGCAATGGGAGCGGCATTGTTTCTTGAGGAAATCAGAAGTTTGGCGATTAAAGACCATTGAGAGTTCGGTCGATCAAACAAGCGCCAAAGCCATTTCAAAAGGAGAGAGATATTGAAAAGTTTCAAGTTCAAAACTCCAAAACCGCCAAGTGATTTTGGTAAACAGACTTTGTCCCAAGCCAGGAGGGGAATTGAAGATCTTGTAGCAGTTGAATTGCCCCAAAGAAAACTCCTACACAGCCTATCAATTGATTTAAGAACCTAAGACGGTAGTTTAAAGACTGACATGTAGAAGATTGGAATTGTGGATATAACATATGAGATGAGACTATGAGAGTCAGGTGTCTTGCTCTAGACAATAACTTGAATTTCCAGCCCGCAAGTTTATGTTCTATTTTCTCGATCAACTGTTGGAACACAGTTTTAGTTGGTCTGTTGGCAGTTAAAGGCAATCCAAGATAAGCCAGCGGGAGATTGGACTGATCACAGTGCAAGATTTGCTTTACTGTAATTACCAATGTTTTTAAAACCCTACCGGAAACCGGAAATTTCCGGTAAAACCGGTACCGGGTCAGGATCCGGTAGGGTAAGATCCATAATATCCGTTGGTCAAAAACCGGAAAAAACCGGTCAAAAACCGAAAAATTCGGAAAAACTGCTGTACCGGTTCTGAACAGTTTGCTGTCTTCATTTCTTTTTCGCTTGGTTCCATCCTTTCGATCTTCTCAAGAAAAAAAATATTTACTTTTTTTCCAATTTTGCTGGGCTAGAAGAGAAAAATATTAGCATGCAACTAGCTTTTTTCCCTAGCCTACACCCTCCCTCCTTTGTTCTGGTTCAAGTTTGTACTTTGTCAGTACTTTCCATCTTTTCATTTTTTTCTTGGATAAAGAAATAGCTAAAAGTATTGCAGCTTTAATTGATTATAAGGTACATTTCACATGGCTCGCATATAGCAGGTACTTATTGCTTTGACCTTTGATGATTTTCTTTTTTTGATTATTCTTAGAACTTAATTTCTCACATCCCATAGATCCATAGTGGGTCAGAAAGTCTAATACTTCCATGCCGGTACAAAACCGGCACAAACCGATAAAATCGGTAAAATCGCATACCGCCCCCTGGCCGGTTTGATGGTCGGTAGGAATTTAAAAACATTGGTGATTACTTGGTCTTGGGAGAGATTATAAGGAACAAAAGTTGACTTTGCAGATTGAGATTCAATCCTAAACAAAAGTTCGCTGGATCTTACGGGTTCGATTCTCCGCTTATACATCATAATATTTTTATTATTATTATTATTTTTAAGCGACATCGTTCCCTGCGCTCTCCGCTCCCAGATTTCCAGATTCGCTCCCCCATCCCAGAATTCTCTGCGATCTCCTTCAATTTGCTCAGCCTCTCGCAGGACCCGCTTCCGTTTTCTAACTCAAGTAAACCTAATAGCTAATCGCCGTAGCTTTTTGTTGCCTGATCTCGACGATGTACCTCCTCGCCTCGGATCAACAGAAAGGCTACGCTCTGCTTTCCCTCTACAATCCAATTCCCCACCAGCTTTGGCCGCCTGCTCACCTCTGCCACGGCTTCGCCTTCTAGGTAATAGCTGATTGTATCAAGAGATGAGAGCTTCTTCTCCAAATGCTCTTCAGGTTATAATATCTTTTTTTTTTTTAGAATTTTTTTCTCGTTTTATTTTTGGTTGAATGGATTGAATTTCCGGCGGTTGTGTTGCTTGCCGTTATTTGGGTGAAAGTTAATTGCTGTTAATTTGATCTTATTTGGTGGTAAAGTTTATTATTAGTAGGTAGAATCAAGAGGAATTTGAGGTAGGGTGGCCTGTCTGTATTTTGTGATTCTCCCTGAGTGGCTTTTCAAAGTGAGTTTTTCATGCATAGTGTGGAGCCAAATAGCCGTAAATATAATCGTCCATTATATTGCCTTCTATGTAAATTTGATGAGGTTTAAATTCACAACTATGAAATCAAGAAAAATTGTTTCCGGGCTATAGCAACACTTGTTAGTTGCCACATGCGTTATTTTTAATGTGTCTATTATGTAATATATACTTGTTCAAACTGGCATCTGGTTTGGTATGTACACTTCTAGAGAAGTTTAAATGAAAGATTAAATGAATAGAGTGAAAAATAAGACATTGTCTGAAGTTTATAGAAATCTTCAGCTCCTGATTTCAAGTTATATTTCTTTGTTTCTCAGATAGTTTATACATAATTTTCCCCTCTTAATAATAAGCATGAATATTGTCAATTAGGTTTAAGATCCATTGCCTTTCAATTTCTTTTTTTCCCTTCATAAAGGTGATTGTGCTGATACTATGAATTATTTCGGCATTGTTTGTTGTAAAATGAGATAATTACCCTTTTACATTTTTTTTTTAAATATACGTAATGGTAGAATGGTAATACAAATGGAACTGATAGTACAAAGGTAAATCTACTTCTTGTGTGGATCACGAGAACAGTTGTTTATAGTTGCTAAGAACTATGGGTGATTTCTTGTTGAGCAATTCAAATTTTTGTTATTTAGGATCCATTCTGTATACTGTCTGTCCCGTCAGGCAATTTTTTTAGGATATACTTTGCTAACAAATAGTTCTTTTGTCAATACATTTTTATCGAAAAGAAATGGGAAAACTAGCCTGCAATGCATCCTTTTCTTGCCTGCTACCTGGATTAAATGAAAGATTTGTTGGGATTTGCGTGTCTAAATTGGATAATTTTGTTGATTATGAAATATCCCTTGAGAAAAGTATGATATTAACTAGAATGCTAATTAGTTCCTTTCATTTATTGATGCAGAATGACATCAGATGATTAAATTGAACTGCCAGAATGTAATGCTCTAGATGTGGTTGTGACGGACCCTTTATATGGTTCTTGAAGTATTGATGAATATATACTGACAGACACCTCATGAGCTCTCTTTTTTTACAATTACTTATTAAAACAAACTGTAAATCCAGAATGTATAAGCGTCAACTTGTTCAGTTGGTCCCTAGGCTGTTCAATTGAATCAATTCTGATGGAATGGATTTGGCCCCAAAATTATTAAAAAATATTTCCTTAGGCTGTTCATGCACCTGAATCCTTAATCAACTTTCAAATGACAGTTTGATCTCTTCGTACCGTGATGAAGTTTTCAGGGCTGTTACCAAGGAAGATATTGGAAATGTTTTGACTATGCTGCACGTTCAGCTGCTTGACATAAGTGCTCCATCATTCAGGTTAAATTTTTTGTACGACCATGGATATTATCAGTGTTGGACAAATGGATCAAACGTTTCTGAGTTATACCAAGATCTGAGTTTAAATGTTTAAACTCTGGCTTTTTTATAGAACTATTTTATTTATTTTTTCCCAATCCTTTGTTTCCTTTCATGTATCTTTTATTGCCATGTATAGGAAAGAATTATGTGGCAGCCTTCTTGAAGATCCTGATGTAGGAGATGCATCAGATTAAGCAACACAATGTAAGTAAAGGGCAAGTTTGGAACTTCATATTCCTAAATGTTATATGGAGCAGGTCCTGGTAGAAGTTCTGAGAATGGCATTGCTAGAACTCCTTCACAGGCAATTTAGTCTCCTTTTTATTTTAAAATTAGCTGCTCTGATTTTGTTTCATATTGGATTATTATCCTTTGCTTACAACATTAACTATCTTAGTTTGTATTGTAACTGTGCATTTTCGTTAAGGCAATTCTTTGTTTCCTTATTTTTTCGTTGATATTAAATACATATTACATCATGGTTCATAAAAAAAAATAAAAAAATAAAAAATAAATAAAAAAAAAACTTTCGAAGTACCTATTGGTGCCCTATTGAGTTGACATGTTTTTCAAAGTACCTATTAGTGACCTATTTAATTTTTCTGATGTGAATTATTGATAGGTGTGGAGAAATAGAAAAAGAAGGGTATAGATTTGGGTCTACTACAGTGCAATGTGTCAGATTCAGTCATTGGGGGATTATGCCACAAAATTAAGATACAATGTAAGCTTGACTATTGATATCTCAGTTTAGATAAAAAGTTTTTTTTTTAATTTAGATAAAATGATTATTATTATTGCAGTATTGTAGATAAAGAAGCATGGTCAAAGACGAGTAATGCAATCTGTGATCAAGAAGCATGGTCAAGACGCTGCCAATGTTGGTGATGAGGGCAACCAAGATACTACCAATGTTGGTGCTTTCTAGCATGAGCTGTTACTGACACAGGTTGATACTGACCAGTAAATAAATTATATAAAATTAAAGGTAATGTCTTATTTTATCGTATTTAAAACAAAAACTTAAAAAATCATGAGTGTATTTTGGTCATTTTCGAAAGAAATTTTGCAAGCAGTAAAATTCCGGTGGTACGTACTGATCCAGAGAGAAAGAGCCTCCGTAGTGTCTAATTAAATTACGTGTTCGATGTATTAGGCATTCTAATTCTAAGACCAATGCAATTATCATTTCATTTCTTCGGTTTGCTGTTAATTTCTCTTGGTGAACGAGTGGTTGAACGTGTGTTGCTTTTCTTCTTTTGGGAATTAATGCTTCATCTCTCATTCTGTGTTATACTGTTGTATTGCAACTTAGGTTCATATGAAGTTTTTCTTATTAATAATTATCAAGGTTAAGAGGATAAAAAAAAAAAAAACGCAAGTTTAGAGACAAATTAGGTATGTTAGTCCCTGTTTGTTTTTTTGCCCCCTCATCTTTACAACGTATTACCTTGAAATATTTAATTCGGCCTTCTCCACCTCCTTTCCGGATTTCCTTCTCCACAAGGTTTTTTGTTTTCTTATTTCTTTCCAACTTTCATACGATGATTCAAAACTTATTTCAAATTATTGCTTGCATATATATGGTGGTAAAGAGAAATGCAATTTGAGTGAAAGTTCATAGATTCAAAACCCAAATGAAGGATCTTTTATGTGTACAATTAATTTAAAAAGTAATCCGGGAGACTTAGATCCATTATTTATCTTAAAAAAAGAAGTCAAAACCTTTATGGTTTATTTAAAACATAGTGCTCGCATCATATCATTATGAATTTATGATTTCTTCAATCCACCTCACAATAAAAGTATAATTTAAATCTCATACTGGACACTAGGAATTATTCAAAAGTAAACAAAAAAAAAAAAAGGAATTGAGAAGACAGATATAAACCTTGATACATTTGACCATATGTTGTAACAGATTATGAACCACTAATTAATTAATTTAAAATAAAAATTTAATTATTAAAAAAATTCAGAGACAATGCAGAAAATACAAAATTGGTAGAATATATTAGAATTATTCATTAATACTGGATAGACCCACTCTTACATAATATTCAGTACTTCATTTAAAGACACAATTCTTCAAGCTGGGTTGTTTTGCTCAGTGGTTTCGTTCTATTTCGCCAACTAAGTGGTGCTTGATTGGATTCACGGAGAGAACATTTATTTTTAAATTTCTTATTTCTTATAACAAAATTGTTGGCTTGAAACTAACATGAAAAAAAATGACACAATTCTTCCGGAGCACCTTGCTTTAATTTTACCGACATCCTGACTCGGGGCAACATGATTGCTTCACGCTGTTGCTCGGTGCATTGCACCCCCTAAAATTTAAAAGAAAATAGGCTTTATTTAGATATTTATGTTACTGCAATAATTATAAATAAAAAATTCGAAAAATATCATCAAAAACTATAATATAATTTTTACTGCCACTAAAGGACAAATTAGATTTATGCCGTCTCAATTTATAAAAACATTCCACGATGTTAAATATAACACTATAAAATATAATTAGAAATATAAAACTGTAAAATATTATAATTATAAATATGTGAACGTAAGAGAAATAGTTGATTTCATAAATAGCAATAAATTTAATTGAAGCAACGTGTTGATTGAAAAAAAAATACATATTCGATCACTTGAAATTAGAAAATCTCGAATTTAGAATTTGAAATTTTAAGATATATGAAATTTGAAAATTTCATAGTTTCAAATTCACCTCATAACTAGCAAGAATTTTCCTTACATATAATATATATAATTTTTGGTGTTGAATTAGAAATTGAAGTTGTAACAATTATACATTCAAGTTTTTTGCATGGAAGTATATATTCATCGATGATCAGTCTTTGTGAGTACTAGCTTTAAAATTAGAACTTACGCTCCGCCAGATGGTGCAGATGGTTTTCCACTCGAAGATGGTGTAAAGGAAGAAATCGGTGCAGCTGATGCAGGGCGGAGCAGGGAGCAGGCTAATATCAAAAGAATATAGAAAATGAAGGCAACTCTACGAGCCATTTTAATTACTCAAATCATTCACTCACTCTTGCTCTTGCTGCGATAGGCCACAGGCCAGGTCAGGTGGCATTTATATATATATGTAATCTATAATAATTAACAAGTGCATGTGGACAACTAGTGTCGTGTACGTCCACCTAATATCAGCGACTAGACTAGCGCGCCTTCTTTGACTTCTTTTGGTGCCTCTCTCCATTCCTTTCGTGATTGTTCCCAGCCGGAATATATTAAATTCAGATAAATAAATCGTGGTATAAATATTGTTTAGCATTTTACAATTGCGATATTTACGGGGTTGAATTTTTCTTTTATTATTGAGAACACTATAGTAAATACAATTTTCTCTTATGACTACAAATTAATTTTCATGTTTTTTAATTTTCTCTGTGTTGCATCAGTGCATATAAATTGTGCTCTTTATTACTTTATAGTTCTGATTTCTGAAGTCTTATTTGGGTCAAAATAGACTCTCTTAACCAATATCAGGCCTTCTAATTCGGCCCATTAGGCTGCAAATTGCTCAACCATCTTATTGATTAAAGTCGAGAATAATATATACATAGTATTATGTAATATTCATTTATTTAACAAATTGAATTATTTGATCTTTGTTCGGCAAAGCTTATACCAAACCTACCTGACTGTGACGGTTCCTTCTCTGTCTTTGAAGTTCTGTTTCTCCTACACATGATAGTTGACGTTAACTAAAGTTGTGGGAAACCGAATTTGAATACGATGTGAAAAGGTTTTAGATTAATGTAACAAATCCACACAAATTATTGTTGGCTTGTGGCGTCCTTTTCTTGTTTTCCTTTGTTCTAGAAGTGGAGAGTGTAATTTGAATTCCTCATTGGGGGGATAATAGGTGAGGTCTATCAAACAGCCCATGACAAACCTATATTGATTTCCAATAAAAGTAAAGCAATTGGAAGTGACTATATGTAGTTTTTCCGTTAATATGCTAGATTGGTTTCAACAAATATATTAAAAATAAATTGATTGGCAGGCGGTTGCTCTCAACAAATATATTAAAATTTAATTGATATGCTTAAGGTAAAAAATTAGAGAAGATATTAGAAATAGTGATAATATCTTATTAAAAGTAAAAAAAAAAATATTGTTCTTCTAAATTATAAATGATCATGTTTCACAACTTTAAAACATACGGTTTAATTTCTAACAATATTTGGCAAGCTCTTAATTGGTAAAGGTTTTAGACACAAAATGACTTGTGACTATGAAAAAAAAATTGAAATAAAAAATATGAAATTTAATGATCAATTCAAGCTCTAGACAGTTATTTAGGAACAAGAAAAATATTATTTTTTTCGGTAATGAAAAGATTATTAGTCAATACATCTCCATTTCAATTCTTTTCGTTTTCATTAGGAGAGCTATGACATCTCCAGAACTAGATTTGTTTTTCTTTATTTTGTAGTTCTTCATAAAAATATTCTACAATAATCAACATTCTGCAATTAAATTTACAGGATAGCTCACAAATTTCTTCAATCAATAAGAAGTCCTAATCCAAATAGAAGAAGACAAAAAATCTCTTTCAAAGGATCCCAGTCCAGAACGGTGAGAAATGAGCACTGAGACCGAGAGAGTCTGACAAGCTTCCAAAAGATCCAAAATGTATTCCATATTTTATGCGATTAAAACTTGGGATATCAAGAGAATCCGACGACAGCTAGTATTGAATTTAGAGAATTTGATATTAGTTAATACTATCTAGTATTGAATTTTCACTTGAAAATCCAATATTAGTTAATATCGGATTTTCCGAATCTGATTTTGTATTTGTGAGGTTATTTAAAACAATTCTATTATTTTTGAATTATTGTCAAAATTTAATATTATTTTAAAGTTGTTTATAAATCGGCATGTTTTATTCTTTTCTTACTAAAGAATGACCCACGCTGCCACGCAAAAAAAAACAAAAAAAAAATGAGGGCGATTAGCTCATTAGCCTCATTTTTTTTTTCCTTTGCAGTTAACCTCATTCTTTGATGAAACGATTAGATTACATATTCATTTCACTAAGTACCCTACCGGATTTTCCGCTATTCTGATGCCCTGCTGTATGATACATTGCTTAATTTTGCTTTGAACCCGAGTTATTTTCATCACCTTTATCTAACCAGAAGCATCTATCTTTATCTACCTCTCTCTCTTTCTCGCACACCCCCCGAACCCCCCCCCCCCCCCCCCCCCCCCCCCCCCCCCCCCCCGATAGATAGGCACATTTTTTGTGATGTTGGTCAAATTTCAGACAAGGTTAATTTTTACGCAATACATAGACTTGAGAATAACTCTACCTTGCTTAGAATTTATATAAGGTTAATTTTTGTCGCTTTTGTATTAAAACATAGAATGACTAAATTGACCTTAGTAAAAAGTTCTAGTTCCATAGTAAATTTCCAAATTCTTACCTTTACGGCTTTACGGCGGTTCACCGAGAAGAACAAAACTTGAGCACGTACCCAACGGGATGTTTTAAGTCCCCCCCCCCCACCCCAAAAAAAAAAAAGAAATCTACTCAGTGGACTTCCTTCCATCTGATCCGTCCGATTTAATCTTAACGGTTAAAGTTTTCCAGGCTTATCAATCTGGTACTATTCACGGGGCATTTATCATAGTTGAGATTAAATCTAACGGCTCAGATTCAAGAAAGTCCAGAGGATCTCGTTTGCCTGCCCCCCGGCCCCCCCTCCCCCCCACCCCCACCAAAAAAAAAAAAAAAAAACTTGAGCACGTGAAGATCTTTTCAAGGGCTATATTGGCAATTTCATGCTATAGTTTGCTTGCAGCCTTGTTAGCAAAACAGATCAAAGTACAGCAAGCACTGGAAAAGCATCACAAGGATAAAGGTGATTGTCAAAAGGGAAATAAATGGAAGCACCTCGGTAAATTGTCATTGAAGAAAAGAAAATTATAAGTTTAGATTGATTTTTGAGTAGAATTTATTGACATGACTTGTAAATGTGTCATGTAGCTTGCCTTAATTGTATTGTATTTTTCACAATTTTATTCTTTTCAGAAATTTTCCAGAACCCTTGCTTGTTTAGCATTCTGACTCGGTGACTCTCATGAGGAAACTTTTGTTAATCCTTGAATTTGTGCCCTTTCAACGTCATACGTGTACAGACATTTCATTTCGTACAGTTGATTTCAATTTTAATTTATCACTTTGTCTTCGTTTTATCAATTTATTATATATATATATATATTTTTTTTTATAAATGCGGTTCATAATTGGTTGGTAAAACATTTCTTGTGGCGATTCCTTTCGGTTTGGCATTTGCTCGATCAATTGGTGGGCTAGCGCTTGTTCAAAGGAATCAATCCGTGGCGTTGTTGCGTACTCTGCCTCGTCAGCTGCTGCCAAGTCATCATGAAATAACACGTGGGGTTTGCAATTTGAAGAAAGGGAGGGAGGGGGAGATTACTTATAAATCATAAAGGAGAGAAAATTTTAAAAGAAAATAGAATTAATTTTGGATGGCTGTGAGTAAAAAGTCATGTGCCAATGAACCGTTTGCTTAATTTATGGATAGAAATTATAGTCCTTTTTTCATTCATTTCAGAATTGAGTTTGAATGGCTGTGAGTAAAAGCCATGCGCCAATGCCTTAATTAGTTTATGAATAGAAACTATAGTACTTTTTTTATTCATTTCAGAATTATTGGATGGCTGTGAGTAAAAGCCATGCTCCAATGTAACTTGCTTAATTTATGAATAGAAATTATACAGTTCTTTTTTTTATTTTATTCATTTCTGTACCCATTCAAAACTGTGATTTTATATTGATTCACTTCGTTGAGCTCTTTTTCATATTTTAAAAAGAACTAGTGCTCCTTTTATTTCTTTTCATATGCTCCTGAATTTAACTTTCTTTTCTTTTTTCTACTTTTCCTCTATTTTTTTGTAAATCTTATAATTTTTTTTCAGGGCTGATAAGGATCATCCCCGATATTCATCATCCCATCATCCCCTGAGAATAATAGTCATTAATGAGGATAATACTTCATTAATGATAGAAAACGCATGAATCCCCATCCAGCGCTATTTACTCCCTCAATCCCTCTGTTTCCGTTTTTAGAAATCCAACGCTCAACCTATGTCCCTCTGTTTCCGTTTCCCGCCCTTCTGTTTCGCTCCGTTCAATAGTTACCATATTAACTTCAATAGTTATAATACTAAGTTCAACAGTTATAAATTAATTAACTTCAACAATTATATATTAACTTCAACATTTATATATATCAACTTCAACATTTATACATATTAACTTCAACAATTATACATATTAACTTCAATATTTATATATATTAACTTCAACAGTTATATATATTCATAGTTAATATATATTAACTTCAACAGTTAATACATATTAACTTCAACATTTATACATATTAACTCCAACAGTTATATATATTAACTTCAACATTTATATATATTAATTTTAAATTTTCTTTGAAAACGCGTGCAGGGATGTGGGATGATAGACAAAAATGGAAAACACGTTAATTATGTTGGATTTCATCACTGGATTTTATCATCCCCATGGGCTTCTATTAATGAAGACGCTGGATAATTAATGAAGATTCTAGGGGATGATGGGATGATAGAAATCATAGGGTTGATGGAAAGCAATTCCCATTTTTTTTAAGGCAGAAACGGTCCCATACCCCTCAAATCCTTAAAATTGGCCCCATACACTTTCATTCTTGATAAAATTAGAAATATCCCTCCTCACCAATTTTGTTGATTTCTAAATATAAAAAAAAAACTATTCTTTATATCTACTGTCGAAATTGCCCTTGTGCAACTCAACTCCTCTGCCATCCCTAAAGGCCTTTCATATTCCGCTAATTCTCTCTCCAAGCAATATATCTTTCCAATTCTGTCTAAATCTTTCTTAATCCTTAGTTTTTAGAAATATATTTCTAGTTTAACGTTTCATCTATTCGTTGTCTTCTCTAGATGAATAATCATGGATGAATACATGTTAATTATAAGCATCGGTACTTGTTTGTTAATCATGGATGAATACATGCTAACATTTGTTAATTATAGCATTTATATAAACAGATGTTTGTTTGAACTATAGATCTATGAATACATGTGACTATGATCTATGCTCGTATATCATACCTTTGATGTTTATGGGGTATGAAATTCAGTTTACTGGTACGGGCCTGAATTAGTATCTATATCTTGCAATGCGAGCAATTGATTACAAATTCACTTTAATGTTTCTTTTGTTCTCTACTTATGCGCTACATGTCTTTCATTTTAGCTCATGAAAAACCTGTACCAACATTGGTACCTGATAACTAGCACTTAATTAAATTCGCACAACTGCATATATGTATCAATCCAGAATTACATTTTCTAAGAAAAGCTTAAATAATTATGCAAATATAAGCAACTAAGACAATTGTTTCCTTGATTTCAATCCAAATGCAATATTACATCAAGCTTTCTTCATCCACTATGTTATTAACAACTAGAGGGACTAATCGAGCTTCGCTCGATATTTGAGTTCATAAGAACAAAAAAAAAAATCGTTTGTTAGAATTTTGTATTGACTGTTAAAAATTAGAGCAGAAAATGACTGTTAACATTCAAAGGACGGTAATATATAATATTTCACAACATTTCTGACCGTTAGAGCAATATTAAATGAAAATTAAGGCATAGAGCCACAATAATCATGCAATTTAATTCTGATTAAAAAGCAATGTTTTGCAGTTATGTGTGTAATGATAATAATTAATTAAACAAATAAATGCTATTATGATGATACTTTACGTTATCAGTCATTTTGAACACTACGAATAGATATATACTGGTTCAATAAGCTTATACATTTTCATATTTTATTATGATATATAAACACTAATATAATAAATATTAATTCCAACATTATGTACCCTATGTTTAATTTGAACAATCTCACAGGGAAATGTATTTATTTAATATTATGCACAAATATGTGAAGTTTACATTACAAATTTTTGTTATTTTATGACTGATATGAAATATAACAAAGTTGACTTATTTCCAAAATCATTGACTTTGATAATCATAAGGTGAAATAGTCATTTCTGTTTTGAAAAAATTATTTAAAAAATAAATTTAATTAGTTGGAAGATGTATGCACCTTTTCATACGTTTCATATCTGTGTAAATGGTGGAGATGGAAGGGGTTAGGGACTGGATGTGAGATAAGCGCAGGAGAAGTGAGAGGAAGGGGAGTTGGAAGGGATCTTTGCAATGGTCATTTTTTTTATCAGGAATGAAAAAAGGAACTGGATATTACGGATTGCGCAGCTTCTTTTCCGAGACCAAAACAAAATAAAAAAAAAAACAAAGGGACGAAATCCATACATATGTTGCTTTGCCAATTTTACTATGTGCTTTTTTGAAACGGGTCATACAATGGGCCATATTACCCGACAACACAATGCTATATACAATATCTTTTGCAAATGGTTTAAATTAATAACATCTCAAATCACCACTAAAAAAAATTAATTGCCGTGTCGATTGGTTATTTTAAAATTGTAAACCGATACCCACACTCATTTATTTATATTTTTGATGCATGGCTTTTATAACAGAATTAATAAACTGGCAGAGTCAAAAGGCAAATATCTTATTTATACAGTAGACATTAAATTAGAGAGATTGAAAAAAAAACGAAGGTTTGGTTCTCCTAAGCAAATTAGAAAGCGTTAAATTGATATATTGTGTTTCCATATTTTCTCCTCCAGAAGATATAAAAATTGGGGAAGATGAACGGTCTCTTAAAACTAGTTGAGGAGATGGGTTGGACAGGAGCAATTTCGTCAACATATATAAAAATTTGTTTTTGTATATTCAGACAGCAACAAAATTGGTGAAGAGTAGTGTTTTCCAAAATGACACGACACGAGCGTGTTGGTACGACACGTACGCATATTGACACGACACGTGCGTGTCAGCGTGTCGTGTCAAACTCGTATCGTGTTGGAGACTTCTAAACATTGACATGTCTTAACACGACACGAGTTGACGCTTGATACGACACGACACGACACGCCAAAACGAGTTGACATGACAAACATTAATATTATTTAGAATTTATTAAATAATTAATAAATTTGGATTTATAATCTTTTATTCAATCATTTATTTTTATTTTAATATATGAAATTTCAACAATATATTGTATTTTTCTATTTTAAAAATTATTTAAATATTTTTTAATGAATTTTTAGTGAATAAATTAAAAATAAATTATAATATGGCTTGACACGGTTAACACGTCGTGTCAACATGACACGACACGTCGTGTTAGACGTGTCGTGTCATTACGCGTGTCGTGTTTATCAATTCCTTCATTTGACACGACACGACATGTTGAAAATATTAACTCCTGTCAACACGACACGACACGAGCTCTAACACGCGCATGTTTGGCATGACATGGCACTACATGACACGTTTGCAATACACTAGTGAAGAGGGGATATTTCTAATTTTATCAAGAATAGAAGGGTATGAGATCAATTTTAAAGATTTGAGGGTAAATATGTAAATAACAAAGATTTGAGGGGTATGAGGCCGATTTTGCCTTTTTTTATTAATGAAATTTCCTGTCGGTGTTGTAATTCGCCACCGACCATCAAAAATAAATAAATAAATAAATAAAAGTATGATTGTATGCTGTCTCTGAGAGTGGAGAAATTCTATCATGGCCCTTCTTTTATTTTTTAACAGGGAACTATCGAATCCGCATCCTCAGCTAGCAGCGGACCAATTTTTGAACGTTGGATGCACTTTGACTGAAATGAACGGCTGGATGGATCAGCGGTCATTTTGTTCTCAAATAAAAAAAAAACCCATCTCGTCTCCTCCAAAAGAAGAAAAACCCATCTCCAATAAATTCTTCTTGGTCATTACTCCCATCTCCAACTCCAAGTCTCCAAATCCCCACTGGGCTCCAAATGAGGTGTCCAGACCTTTGCACATGCACAAAAGGAAAAACCAGCGACGATGAAGATGAGAAGAAGAAGCAAAGGATCAAGATACCTGGCACGGTTGTGCTGGTCAAGAAGAGTGTCTTGGATTTCAATGACTTTGTCCCGTCGATGCTTGACGGGGCCCATGAGCTCCTTCACGACCGTAAGTCAGTGTCGTTTCGCCTCATCTCCTCCACCACCACCTTTTGCGAGAACCTGTTCACACCCCTGTTCCCCTGTTCCCTTTCACACCCCTGTTCGCACCCTGTTCGCCTCTTACATTATTTAACCAAGCTTGTTTTGAATTCAATTAGGGCTCAGAATAAATAAAACTCATTTCAAGCAACCAAAATCGTGTTGGGATAAAGCTGATAAGTAATCTGGTTGCTATTAGATGGTGAAATAAGTTGGTTATAAAAAGGGAAAAGAATTATCAAAATTATGAAATGGTAACATAATCAAAATCTAACTAATTGGGTGGAAATATTTGGTGCGTTGTTATATGAAATGGTAACAAAATCAAATAATTTATCACCTTATTTTGCCTAGTATTTTATTTTTCTCATTAGAAATCACAGCATCTCACACCATGAGTTGAAGAGAGTAAACACAATACACAAGTAGAGGCCTTGGTGTTACAATCCCCCAGCATTATAATTCAAGCTGTACATAAATATTAACTAAGAACTTATAAAAATTGCGTGATAAAAAGTACATGCCTTGGTTATAAAAGTACAGACTTTGTTATAAAAGTACAGGCCTTGTTATAAAAGAGTACAGGCCTTGGTTTCAAGCGCAGCCAGGAGGAAGAAGAATTTATTGGAGGAGATGGGATTTTCTTCTTTTGGAGGAGACGAGATGGTTTTTTTTTTTTTTTTTTTTTTTTGAGAACAAAATGATTGTTGATCCATCCAGCCGTTCATTTCAGTCAAAGTGCATCCAACGTACAAAAATTGGTCCGCTGCTAGCTGCATTTTAGTTTCCGCTGCTGAGGATGCGAATTCCGCCTACGCCTACCGAGGATTAATTGCCAGTGGATAATTATACTATATATAATTACGATTATAAATTTTGTTGGTTTTTGGAATTATTTGATACGGCTACATACAGGATGTAATATTAATTATCTAGGTTATCTGG
Organism: Rhynchospora tenuis; assembly: GCA_027725995.1. Lineage (NCBI taxonomy): Eukaryota > Viridiplantae > Streptophyta > Magnoliopsida > Poales > Cyperaceae > Rhynchospora > Rhynchospora tenuis. The sequence goes on from CM050888.1 coordinate 80,455,090, forward strand.
TTCAACTTACATAAAGTATCACGATAATTTTATGATGAAAGCATTAATTTAGCTGAAGAGAGGCTGTTAGCAGTTGGAGACAATGTTGACCCAGTCAATATGAAGAGGTCAGTTAGAGCAGAAAGGGATTGACACTAACGGAGGATTAAAATCAGTGTTGGATGTGTGTGCTGCAGGTGGGTCCATGCCAGTGAATTAAAGATGAACGGAGTTAGGATCGTTAAGGGAGAGAGAAGCTTCGGGTGTGCTGACGTGGCAGTTGGGACCATTGTGCAGTTTGCTGGGAGGACAAAGGCTGAAGATTACTGAATTACTCATACTTAGTTAAATGTAATTTTTGTCTTTTACTATCAGATATTTCGTCCTAAATTATATATGAGGAGGACAGGCAAAATGAGGGTTATGCGTTGAATCTAAACCTGAACCAAAAACACTTCAGCATTTCATTTATGTTTCATTCGATCGATTGTATCTTTTATTTACTGCTGGCTTTATTGCCGATTTTATCAACATTATTATCGTTTCTTATTGTCCTTTTAGTTATTACTTTCAATTTGGATCGAATTGTATCAATTGAGTTTAATTTGGGATAAATCCTAGGTATTTCGTCTGACATATTTGTTTCAGTCTGAGCTACTGTAGTGATTCTGGTGATTTGAGTGAACAGGATCGTTACATAAAGTGTTGGATTATATTTTCCTTTTTCCTTTTTTTCAGAAACTTGACAGTGGCTGTCGAGAAAAGTGTAGAATTGTTACATATAGGGTGTGTTTGGAAAAGGTTGAATAAGCTCTTATTCCGAATAAGGTTTATTTGGGATGAAACCAAACGTGTTTTGAATAAGCCTTATTCCGAATAAGGGCTTATTCAATCCCTTATTCTAATTCGACCCATATGGTGGAATTAGATTCTTATTCGGAATAAGAGGAGAGAGGAGAGAGAAAAGCTTATTCCAACTCTTATTCGGAAGTTGCCAAACACACCCATAGTGTAACGAACAATTACATATGGGTAACGGATCATTACGCCGAGCAAATGCATCTTGATAACAGTAAATAATGCTCTGTGATTTCATGCTTTCTATCTCTCCTCTTATTTAGTTATTTATAATAATCCAGTATGTATATATTTATTCTTTGTTGTGATCAGTAACAGAAGACAAGTTTCTCTTTACACAATATAGTCCAGCATATTCACATTTATCCACAAGTTGTACCTGACATAATTGATGGTCTGACAGATTTTATTTTGTTTTAGTGTCAGGTGGCGCCGACAAATTTTATTTAAAAAAATTAATAAGTACAAGTGCATTAAAAGGAAAAGAAAAATGAAAGGGAAAAAACTATACAACAAACCAAAAAGGAAAAGAGAATAAAATAAAAAGTAAAAGTCGTAAGCAATGTTTTTAATATCCTACCGGTCATCACACAGGCATTGAGGGCGGTAAACGATTTTTCCGGTTTGTACCGGTTAGCAACCGTTTTAAAAGTTTAAATAAATAAGATGGCAGTAGTGACCAATAGGCCCAGTTGCTGTAGGCATAGTGGTTTGAGTAATCGCATCCAAGAGCGTCCATACCGGTGTATTTATTTTACGCTGGTTGCCTTGCTGTTTCGCACGTCAGTTGGTGTAGCTGGTTCAAACCGGCCGGTCCATACTGAAAAATTTATGTTTATCAAGTTTATTATTGGTTTTGTCCGGTTCATGGACAAGTTGATATTTAGGCCTTTTCATAACGTCTGGATCCGGTACCCGATAGGGTATTAAAAGTATTGATCCTATGCATGTTTATTCCTGGCGTCTACGTCAATATAGATGTTCTTGAGTAGAAGTTCCGCTGGGGTGCTCGTGCTCTTAAAATCCTTTTATTTTGAGGCGTCTACCTCAACAAAGATTTTTTTAATATTCTGGGGAGATCAAGGGCCGGGGGCAGGGGCAATGTCCCCCTATGCTCCATAAATTGTTCAAATTTTATATGTATTTTTTTTAAAAAAAAATGAAATATGATAATATCTTATCATTTGTCCCCCTAATTTAATATGAATAGCAAATTTGTCCCCACAGTAATTATTTTCTGGCTCCGCCCCTGGCCGGGGGTGCACGGTACCGGTGGTACGTACTGATCCAGAGAGAAAGAGCCTCCGTAGTGACTATTAAATTTACATGTTCGACATATTAGGCATTCTAATTCTAACACCAATGGAATTATCATTACATTTTTTTCGGTTTGCTGTTAAATTTATGTGTTGCTTTTCTTCTTTTGGGAATGCTTCATCTCTCATTCTGTGTTATCCTGTTATACTGCAACTTAGGTTCATATGAAGTTTCTTATTAATAATTATCAAGGTTAAGAGGGTAAAAAAAAAAAGGCAAAATTGATCACGTACCCTCAAATCTTTCTTAATTGAACATTTACCCCTCAAATTTTTGAAATTGATCACATACCCCTCAAATCTTAACAAATAGGAATATATACCCTTTTCAGTTATTTTAATAAATTTTTGAATATTAATACCTGATTTTTATTTCTTATGACAGAATTACCCCTACCCAAATTTCTCTCTTCTATCAACCTGAACGACCTTTCATCTTCCTGCTGTCCAAAGTGATATCAGGAAATAAAAATATTCTCCGATATATGCTCTTTCTCATTCTATTTTTTTCCTAAATGTTATTACCAAGAATATTTTGTTGCTCCTTGCATTGCCGCTTCGAGCCAAATTTAATTTAGTATAAACTTGTCTCGTACATGCTGGCATCAATATTTTAAGCTATCTCAGATTAATGCAGGAGAAAGAAACTTTTATTTGAAATTTTAACAAGTTGCAAATACTAATCTAATATGGACATTACAAGTACTAATCTGCATATATCTAGTGAAAGTTCAACCATGCACTGTCACAAAAGTTATGATTAAATAGGTGCAAAATTCAAGTCTAAGTTTCAAAATTGTTTTGGACATCATTTGTTATTCTTTCGTTTCGAATCTGGAGGCGATGCTTGAATATTTTAATTGGACCAAAGAAAAGAACTAATCAAGCCCTAACAAAATTTGAGCGAAATTTATTTTTTCTTTCATTTGACTTAGGTAATATACCATGTCTCTGTATTAATAGCAAGGAAAATAAACAAACAAATAGCAGCTGGAAGATGAAAGGTTTTAGGATTGGGTAGGGGTAATTCTGTCACAAGATAGAAAAATCAGATTTTAATATTAAAAAATTTATTAAAATAACTGAAAAGGGTATATATCCCTATTTAATAAGATTTGAGGGGTATGTGATCAATTTCAAAGATTTGAGGGGTAAATATTCAATTAAGAAAGATTCGAGGGGTACGTGATCAATTTTGCCAAAAAAAAACACGCAAGTTTAGAGACAAATTAGGGATGTTAGTCCCTGTATGTTTTCTTTCCTTCTCATCTTTACAACGTATTACCTTGAAAGATTTATTTTCGCCTTCTCCACCTCTTTTCCTTCTCCACCAAGGTTTTTTTTTTTTTTCTTATTTCTTTCCAACTTCATACGATTATTCAAAACTTATTTCAAATTATTGCGTGCATATATATGGTGGTAAAGGGCAATGTAATTTGAGTGAAAGTTTGTGATTCAAAACCCAAATGAAGGATCTTTTATGTACAATTAATTTAAAAGTAATTCGGGAGACTTAGATCCATTATTTATCTTACAAAAAAGCGAAAACCTGTATGATTTATTTAGAACATAGTGCTCGCATCATACCATTATGAATTTATGATTTCTTCAATTAATTCTCTGATAATAAGTTTTTTTTTCCTTTTTTTTTCTTTTTTTTTTTTTTGGGCCGTGATAGCTTGCTTTCCTCTATCACATTCAATCCACCTCACTATAGAAGTATAATTTAAATATCATACTGGACACTAGCAATTATTCAAAAGTAAACAAAATAAAGGAATTGTGAAGACAGATATAAACCATGATACATTTAACCATATGTTGTAGCAGATTATGAACCACTAATTCATTTTAAATAAAAAATTTCAGAGACAATACAGAAAATACAAAATTTGTAGAATATAATCAGATTTATTCATTAATACAGGATAGGCACACTTTGATTTATTCAGATTTATATAATGCTCAGTATTTCGTTTAAAGACACAATTCTTCCTGAGCACCTTAAGCTTGCTTTAATTTTACCGGCATCCTGACTCGGGGCAACATGATTGCCTCACGCTGTTTTTTTTTAGACAGCTTAGCAGCGGCTGCTAAGGAACAGAAAACAAAATAAAAAACAAGAAAAAAACCAGAACTACACAAACCAGCTGGCCAAGTAGAAAATCAGCACAATTGTAAACGTTGCTGTGTTATGCATTTCTAAAAACCAGCTTTGCCTCCCTCGCTGCCATCCCAGCCAAAACCATTAGAGTTATTATCTCAGCTCTGAAACATGGTTTAAAAACTCGGCCGAGTCCGAGTCGACTCGGCCGAGTCAGAACGGACTCGGCGCCTACCCAGCCGATTTTCCCGATCCAGAACGAAATAACAATTTTTCCTCTAAATCAGACTCAATCAATTGGAATTGGCCAATATTTAAATAGAATCGGTTGAAATCAGGCCAAATATGCCTCTTTTTGAACGAAATTGGTCGAAATTTTATGGTAATTTGAGATTTTTGGTCTGCTCTATCGCAGAATAGGGAGGGAGCCATGGAGAACGGGAAACAAAAAGAAGAAGAAAGGATGGGAAGGAACTGGACGCCTCCAGTTCGGAAGTTGTTTTATTTTTTTCTCGTTTAAATAAGATCTGACCGTCCATTTTATTTAAGAAGTGAAAAAAATTAAAAACTAAGTGATTCTTGATTTAAAAATCGATCCAAGAACATAAAAAATTGGAAACTTTATTCTCTACATTTCTAATTTATATATTAAGGCATTTAAACAGATGTATTGTCATTAAAAAATATTTTCCTAATTTTTTTTATTTTTTTCTGATTTTTAAGACATTAAAAATGATTATTTACGAAAATCCGAGTTTTCGATCCGAGTCACCCGAGTGTTCCCGAGTCATCCGATTCAACTCCTTTGATTAACGGTCCGAGTCCGAGTCCGAATCCGAGTTTCAGAACCATGCTCTGAAAATCCTTGCATTTCTTGCCCGCCAAATGATATGCAAAGCTGTAAAAAGAAAAGAAAGATCTCTGGAAGAACCTCCCACAAGTAGGGATTGCCTCACGCTGTTGCTCGGTGCATTGTACTTCCTAAAATTTAAAAGAAAGTCGGCTTATTTAGATATTTATGTTACTGCAATAATTATAATAAAAAATTTCGAAAAATAACACCAGTAACTATAAAATTATTTTTACCGCCATAAGGGACAAATTAGATTTATGCCGTCTCAATTCATAAAAACATTTCCACCATGTTGAATTTTACACTACACTATAAAATATTATAATTAGAAATATACAATTGTAAAATATGATAATTACAAATATGTGAACGGAAAAGAAATGGTTGATTTCATACTACTAAATAGCAATAAATTTAATTGACACGACGTGTTGATTGAATTATGTTAGCGTGAAATTTGAAAATCTCAAAATTTAGAATTTGAAATTTTAAGATATAAGAAATTTGATAATTTCATAGTTTCAAATTCACCTCATAACTAGCAAGAATTTTCCTTACATATAATATATATAATTTTGGGTGTTGAATTATAAATTTAAGTTGTAACAATTATACATTAAAGTTTTTTGCATGGAAGTATATATCCATGGATGATCAGTCTTTTTAAGTACTAGCTTTAAAATTAGAACTTACGCTCCGCCAGACGGTCCAGATGGTTTTCCACTAGAAGATGGTGTACGGGAAGGCATCTGTACAGCTGTTGCAGGGTGGAGCAGGGAGCAGGCCAATATCAAAAGAATATAGAATATGAAGGTAAGTACTCTACGAGCCTCCATTAATTACTCACTCACCCTTGCTTGCTGGCTGCTGCAATAGACCATTGGCCAGGCCTGGGGGCATTTATATATATGCAATTGATAATAGCAGGTGCATGTGGACAACTAGTGTCCTGTAGGTCCAACTAATAAGAGCATCTAGCAAGTTCAAGTGGATCGACAACTAGTGTCCTGTACCGCGTATGTCCACCTAATAGCTGTGACGAGGCCTGGGCGCAGTGTACCGTCAATATACGAAACCGTTCCGTTCCGTTCAAACGGAACGTATAACGGAATGAAATATGGTTTTGTTTCGCAAAGGGAACAGTAAAAAAATGTGTTTCTTGATCAAATATAACCATTCCATCACGTTCTGTTCCACGTTCTATCGGAACAGAACGAATAACGAATAGTTCCGGTTCAAACCATTACTAAAACGGAACAATTCATTCCATTTCTATTATCAACATTACCCACCCCTGGCGATGACTAGACTAGCGCGCCTTCTTTGACTGATTTTCTTTTGGTCCCTCTTAACTAATCCTGCATTCCTTTTCCCAGCCGGAATAGGAAGGTTCCCAGAGCATCCTCCATCTCAAGTACCAAATTTCTAATTTACACGGAATTCATGGTTCTGCACGCGTGAAGACCAGGAAGTATAAAGACCCATAATTGTAAAATAATCGTGTTATTGAGAAAACATACCCTGCAAATGTAACTTTTCAATAGTGAGATCAAACTCAAATTAATGAACCTGTAGCTAATACCATCGCAGCGTTAATGACTAGGAATATCAGCAGTCACAATTGATCCTCTTTAATACGTAGAATAATCACATAAAATAATTTTTGATTAATTTAATTAAGTTTTTTTTTTTATTTGCTCTATTCATCATACTTTGCCCTCAGACCTATAGTTTCTGGTTTTTTACACTTGACTCGTAAATTGCTTTGAGTTTATATAACAAAAAAAAAAAAAAAGAATATGAGAAAATTTTCCTAATCATTATTAGATATATGTGTTTATTTAAAAGACCAAAAACATAATCTCTGGCCCACATTCGCTGTTGCTATTAAATAGGGTAATAATGATTTATTTTCCAGATAATCCAAAGCTAATTAACAATATAAAATAAAGCTGGTAAAAAGAATTTAAATAATAATTTAATTTTTATTTGTTTTAATTTAACAAAAATACGTGTTGCGCAGGAAGGCGCCATGAATAATTTAGTTTAATTCAATATTCAGGATTTCAGGTAATTAAGTAATGAATGAACAAGGATAAAATTTTTAGTTATTCTGATCCGAACTGTGAATAGATTTATATGTTTGAAGACTTCTACCAACTCCTCAAATGGGGGAATTGCTTTCGTTAGTCGTTACCCTTCATTGAAACCGGCTCCGTCTAAATTCTATGATAATGACCATCCATATCATCTTCAAGTTTATTTTACTTTTCACGTGCAAAAATTGAAGTTGACGCATCTCTAATTAGAATTCGGAGGGTAACTGAAACGATTTTCATCCACTTTATCTTTAGCAAAGGATATATAATTTTCAACATAATTGACTACAAGACAACGACATCCCTAACTGCACTAATAATTGAGTTCTGAAAATTAGCACGCCCGGTCTAATGCCATGTGCTCTCAAAAGACTTGTTAGTCTTCGACGGATGCAATGCATGATTCTCTTGAGTCTTGAACTATGAAGAATTTTCAAACATTTCTCTTCCATAATTTAAAATAACACTACACTAACTTATATTTCAGTCCCTTTAATTTCAATATTTAGGGTCAGGCCTCTCTACAGACATCCTGTTACAATTAGCATCCTCAGTATTTGGCTAGAGCATAACAGATTTATTAGCTGATTTACACTGCAATTGGAATGAAAAAAAATAAATAAATACGGAATTTAGACATATATATATAGAGCAGCGTTCCGCTACTAACATTTATGCTGGCCCCAAATGTCACCAATTATCGGCCGTTAGATCAAAGTTTGATAAGCGGTTTTGATTCGATCTGTTGCCCTCTTACATAACCTTTAGCTTGGTACGAATTTTGACAGCTCATAAAAGTGAAAACAATTTTGTCATGGGATTGAATGAAGGTACTGCTGTTGAGGCGGAGTCTGAAAGTAATAGACTTGAAGCAAGCGACACAAATCATATTGATCAACATACTGGGGATTTGAAACTTTTTAAAGGCATGGTATTTACATCTCTAGAAGAAGCTGAGAAGATATATGATGAGTTCTTGCTTATACTAATTTTTACCTAAATCCTACCCAATTTTAATCGCAAGCGCACGATTTATCGTTGAGTAAGTCTAGGGTCGATCATCGGAGACGGAATATTCAATTTCTAAGTTATACAAATCAATCATAATTAAATCCTAGGTTTAAAAAAATATTTTTGAAGTAACAATTAATTAATTTAAAAGACAAAATAAAATCAGTTTAGAAATTCTAACTAAATAACTTTCTAATTAACAAAACGTGGAGAAAAACCAATTTAATAAAACTAGGAGTTTCTGGTTTCGAACAATTTCTCTAACTTGTTAAAAGTAAAACGGTCCGTTCCATGCCTGGCAACGGTCCGTTCTGGACTTCAGATGGAGTACTGGGACTGCCCGTTCTAGGTTAGAACGCCCCTTTCGGACGGTCCGTTCTAACCTTGGAACGACCCGTTCCAGAGGCCAATACTTGTCTTGTCATCTCTTTAAATAATTAATTAAGTGTTTTAAGTAGTTAAAAACGATTACTAAACCAATTAATTAGACTCTAACTTTCGTTCAGGTTAATTCTTTTGATTTAAAACGTTTAACTTCTAAACTCCTAAACTTCAACTTTCGTTCCTTGATTTAGGGGATTTAGTTTATCTTTTGTGTCTAGACAAATTTATTATCTTTCGATCTTTAAGTTAAAACGTTGATTACTCAAGTTTTGATTCAATCTTTCAATCTATTATCTACCTAAGTGTTTTATTGAAAAGCTTTGAGTTAATTCAATTGATTTTAAATTCCAAACTATCAAACGTGTACTTTGTTTGATGAGATAATCAATTTAAACAATTAAGACAAGCAAATCAACAAAGTAAGCAATCAAATCACAAAAGATAAACAATAAAACTTAACTTAACTAATTAATTAAAGATTCGACTCAACATATAACATAAAAGAAAAGGTTCTCAACCATAGCCCCTAAACTAAACTACTCTAGCAAACTCATACTAAATAACTCAGGTTTCATCAAATACATAGCAAAAGAAAAGAGAAAATAGAAGTTACAACAGAAAATTGCTAGAAACTCCACAATTCTGTGCTCTGGCCTGTCTGGGACGGTCCGTCGGAGATCTGGGGCGGTGCGCTCCAGTGAGGCTGGATCGTCCAAGCAGTTGTCTCCTTTGCTGAGTTGAGAAAGAGGCTAAAAACCTAGACTTCTGACTTGATTCTTGCTTCTGGAGACAGGCCATCGCTTTTATACTTGAAGAGGACGCGTTTCTAATTGTGGAGATCGTGGAATCGTGCTTCTGGAAGGTCCAAAATTGGAAGAACCGACAGGCAGAATTGGCTTTGTTATTTTGGGCAGTTCTGAAATTGCTGGAACGGTCTGCCTGGATGATGGGGTGACCCGTTCCAGTCTGGCCTTGGCTGATCCTACTGCATGGGCTGGCTGACTGGTCTGGACGATTTGTCTTGCTGGTTGGGCGGCCTATACTGGCTGGTCTCTGCTGCTCATGCCATGTTGTCTGCTCCTCTAAGTTGGGGCGGTCCGTCCTGCCGGTAGGGCGGTCCGTTCCAGTGCACAATTTCCTTTCCTTAGCTGAATTCTTCTGTTGTCGCGCCGCAAAATGTGATGAACCTGAAAATAAACTTGTCGGGCTACGGCTATCCTTTCTACAACCTAAAAATTAGCAAAATAAAGTAAAAACACTTGTATTTGGTATTAATTTAGGGCTTAAACCGGTTGGAAATCGAGAATGAAAACCGTACATCAAAATCTCCCAAGCTTGAATATTGCTTGTCCCCAAGCAAAACTCTAGACTTAGACCCCGACTTAGACCTAAATTAACTCCAAATATTTGTGCTTTTACAGGTTCTAAGGACTCTTTAACTTAATTTAAAAATTGTGACTTTGTTTCTAAGAGCAAATTGGTTAAAGGATTTTCAATAAATTCAAACCAATTTTGTTTCAATGACTTAACCCTTCTCAAATTAAACCTAGGGATTTTCGTTGCTACTTTGTCACAGAATTATTTCTCAAAGCATTAAATCAATTAATTTTTCCAAGTGTTTCATCATTTAAAAATCAAGTAGAAACGGGATCGAACCTCCTCAACTCAAATAATTTGGATTAATCCTAAGACGTAGTGCACAAGTTTATGAATTTTTAAACCACTTAAATTAAAATAAAATATTTATTTACAATTCCTGTGGCAAGGAAATTCCCGCGGCGGAGTGGTTAGCCAGAAATGAGTGGTTTAGACTTTTTGAGGTTTTCCTCGTCTATTTTGATCATGGAACTTTTTTTTATTTTATCCATTCGTATCCTATAGCTTTCCACAATGTCCATTTCAGAGCACCGCTTTTTAGTTCCCCTTTTTATTTATTTTTATATTTTCTGATTTTTTTCTCTTTTTTTTAACTTTAACGAATTAATTAAAAAAATAGTGGTTTAATATTTCAAAAACATGTGCAAAACTTCTTACAATTAATCTAATTTTTGAGTTGAAGAAATGATCTTAAGTGATTTTGAAATCACTCTTTGCCGGCTCTAATCGACCAAATTAATTAATACTTGTGAAATTAATCAACCTAATGATCCAAAAAACTATCTATTTACTTTTTCGCACTCAATCCCTAAGTTGTTTCAAGTCGGTTTTTTCAAATTCCTTTTCGAAAAATTTTCAATTAAGTTCAATTTTCATCAAATTACTCCTAAAAACTTAGTCACAATCCTTAAACCTAGTTAATTAATCCCTAAAACTTACCTAAATGCAACATTAAATGATTAAATGCAAGTCCTATATGATATATACAAAGTTCACCTGTCAGTCACACCTGGAACAGCCAGTCCTGATCTGGAATGACCCATTGGGGCGGTCCGTTCTGTGGTTGGGACGGTGCGTTCCAGGCACGATTTGCAGTTGAACTTGGGTGGTCTGCCTGGACTGGAACTGCCTGTTCAAAACTGGGGCGCCCCACTGGGATGACCCGTTCTGATCCTGGGACGGCCCGTTCCAATCCAGACAGAAACATGCAAAATGCGATGAAAATACAATTTTCCTAGATAAATGCGCAAATTTTTCGATCTCTCAACTAAGGGTAAAGACTCGATCTCTCGATGTCTTGGTCTCACCTCTCGGATTTCGACCTACCGGGTTCATTTGCTAATTGTGTTCAACAACAAGACAATAAGGTTTTAGTATCCTAACTACTAAACAGGCCCTGTCTAGCGGGATAACCCTTGTACTTAGCACCAAACACACAGCAATAATCAATAGAGTGCACAAGAGATAAATCATCAATCAAGTCAACTAATTACTCAATTAAACATAACAAATTCAACAACTAAAGTAGAGGTTTTTAGCCTCTTTCTCAACTCAGCAAAGGAGACAACTGCTTGGACGATGCAGCCTCACTAGAGCGCACCGCCTCAGATCTCAGACGGAGAGAATGTGCATGTTGAAGAGGAGGATGAGGATGATGAGGATAGCGGGCCCGAAGAATTGATTGATGAGGCCCCACCACGCCCCGCTCGCGTTGCTAGCATTGAATTGGAAGGAGTGGACATAAGCCTCAAGGGTAAAACGGCCAAATAAATTTTCTATCCTAACCCCCCCCCCCCAAAGCTTATCAACTGAACTGTCCCTAGTTCAAAATAGATACAAGAAAGAAAATAAAGGAGAGAAAAATTGAAAAACTTACAAACTTGGCTTCTTTTGGTCAATTGCTTGATGGGTTGCGTGAAGGCGGTGTGGGTGGCCCGAAAAGGTGATCGGCGATGTTTTGAAGCAGCTCATCATGTCGGGCATTCCTTTCGTCCTGCTGCTGCCTCCACCTCCTGTTTTCCTCCCTCTCTGCAGCGAGTTGAGCCTCGATGCGCTCATAATCGGCGGTGAGGTTCCATTGGGCAGTGTAGATGTCTTGAAGAAGGTCCATGTAGGCGGGGTCGTACCCGCCTTGCCACTGGCCCGGCTGCTCCACATGGGGGCCAAAGTAGTAGCCGGTTGGGGGGTCTTGCGGCTGCCCCATGGGTGGCTCATTTTCGGCTGCCCCTGCCTCGTGAGAAGGGCCCCCACCCGCTGCCCTTGCTGCTGCCTCCATCTCGGCTATGCGGCGCTCCATCTATTCTTGCTCATGGTTGATCAAGAGCCCATTTTTGTCGACCAAAATCCAAGTCCTTGGGTTCTTGAGATCAATCTTCTTGTTGAAAGGCAATGGGACACGATAGCGCTCATACTTGTACAAATAATCCTTGCCCACTTGCTCAATCATTTGCATGTCCACCAAGCTCTTCATTGTGACCCGATTGGGGCCACCACTTAGTTCCATTGGCCGGAGATTTACATCGCAATGGGCGATGAGGTGAGACACATAGCCCCCAAGAGTGATCTGCCCTTTACCGGCCCTTAGTTTGTTTGCTTGCTTCTCGAAATATCTCATCATAAAATAAGCAAGGTTCAACTTCTCATCGCCTTTGGGGTGGAAAATCTGATTAAGGATGGCTTGCTCGCCCTTAGTCACTTTAATGCCCGACTCACCCTTGGCAAAGATAGTGAGTGACAACATGTGTTGAATGAACCGGATTGTAGGGTGTTGGATGTGCGAGATACGCCGGTCATTTGGGGCTCGGCCATGCTCCATTGAAATCTCTTCCCACAAGTCCTTCTCAAAAATGTCATCTTCAATAGAACCATTCCCAAGCCCAAAAATCAACCCAAATTGCTCTTCATCACACTCGATTTTCTTTCCTCCAACCCGAAACTTCAATGTCCACAAACCGTTTTTAACATACAAATCCAGCGAGCATAGAAATTCCATTGTGAGTGCGGTGTAAGCGGGGCGTCTTATCTTCCAAAATTTCTTTTCAAACCCTATCTCCTTGGTTAAGCGATAAAAATCTTCTTTGATGCCTAACTTATCCAAAATCGAGAGATCAATGGAGCGAGTGTTTTCAAATTTCTTTTGGAGAAGATTTTTGTACCTTTGTTTGGCCGTTTTACCCTTGAGGCTTATGTCCACTCCTTCCAATTCAATGCTAGCAACACGAGCGGGACGTAGTGGGGCCTCATCAATCAATTCTTTGGGCCCGCTATCCTCATCATCCTCATCCTCCTCTTCAACATGCACATTCTCACCATCGTCCCCTCCATCTCCATCATCATTTCCTCCTTCTTCTCCACCATCTCCCCCTGTTTCTCCTCCATTTCCTCCTTCTTCTTCCTCAAACTGTTCCCAATTCACCTCATCTTGTTGGTTGGGGTTTGGCTCTTCACGAGGTGGGGTTGGGTCCCGTGGCGGAGAGGGACTCGGTTCAGGTGCCGGTGGTGGCTGGGACGACGAGCTGGTACCTTTAGTCTTTCTCTTCTTTTTCCCAGTGAGAAGATTCTTGAGCATGGAAGCAATGGTGGGAGACGGGGGCTCGATTGCAGGATTTGGGATTGGTTCAGGATCCATTGGGGCCGACCGTTTGGAGTCTGGGGCGGTGCGCCCTGAGTGGGACGGAGAGGTTTAGGTGCTGGGACGGGAGGGTTTTGGCTGAAGATTAGGCTGGGACGGGGCGTTCCAAAGGTGGGACGGCCCGTTCAGATGGGTTTGGGACTTAGAGAAATTTTTGGATTTTGGTTTTAGAAGGTTTGCTCTCTGGTTGCTCTCTGAAAATTTGGAAAAATTCTGGGAAATTTGGGACGGTCCGTTTGAACGTGGGGCGGACCGTTCCAATTGGGTTTTGGTGAGTGGATTGGTTAGGCTAAGGTCTGGGTTGGGCGGACCGTTCCAGAACGAGACGGTCCGTTCCAGGTGGGTCTTGGCGGAGAAACAGGGGCTGATACTAGGGTTTCGTCAAGTCTGGTGTTTGGTACCATTTCTAGGGTTGGTTGGGTTGGTTTTGTACCAGGAATGAGAGAGAGACTAGAAATGATAGAAAATTAACCGTGATTTTGCTCCAAACCGTGGGGAGGCGAGACGGTGGTGGTGGTGCCGCGAAATCCGTGAGAAATCGAGAAATCGGAGGCGAGAGTCGAGTTGAGAGCGTCGTGGAGAGTGGTGTTAAGAAGTGTTCAATTTCGATTTTTGAGCCAACCATTTAGCCATAAACTCAATTAAACACAAGAGATCTAAGTTTCAACATCATTCACAAGCATTTCAAGATGAGAGTAGGAGATTTATACCTCTCTTTGTGTAGTAACAAAGAGGCTCGAATCCATGGTATGGGAGTCGATGGGGTGCGTGCTCCACCACCTCCACCATCTATGGCGCCTCAAGCCCACCAAGGAGCTAACCACGAGCTCCTTGAAAGTGCTAGCTTTCAAGAGCTCATAGCTAATCCCCTCTATGAACCTCTTCATCCTATTAACTATTTTAATGGAGGAGAAGAAGGAATGGAGCTCAACACATGAGCAAGAGAGGAAGAGGAAGAGGAAGAAGGGGGCAGCTAGGAAGAGAGGAGAGAGAATGTAGATGGAGGCTAGGGCTTTCCCAAGAGGTGACCCCTTTATATAGCCAACAACTCTCATCCTCTCTTTGAACTATTTACAAGTATGCCACTAGGGCTCTAGCTGAAATTAATAGGGTCATTTTGGGCTACATCAAATGTTGCAATGGCCCAATAAGCCATCCCATTAATTACTACTTTATCCTTCCTCAAATCGGGCCTTTAATTAATTAAATAACTAGAAGCCCAAATAGCTCAAACTAATTAAAGTGTGTTGAACATAATTATTTATTAACTCATTAATAATTAACTTTGGATTAGCTAATGCATTAATTTGTTTCCATATGATCCTTTTGACTTAATTAATTATAACGGTTCATAACTGTATATAATTAATTAATCAACTTATCATATTTCGCAACACTCGCTGTTGTGAATAAACAAATAATGCACCGTGTGGTTAGAGTCCTATTTGTGCGACCCTATTGAGGATTTATGCCATGTTGGCCATGAAAATAAATCGTTATTTATTTCCAATAATCATAAGCGGTATCTAGCAACACGTTATGATTCCCAATTCGCATAAATAATGTACCGTTACAATATCTTAATCCTGCACAAGAAATATAAGTATTTCCTTGTCTGATTCTTATGTCACATGATATCATTGTATAATCCAAGATAGGAGTGTGTCATTCTTGCAAATTATACATTTCTTGATCTGGAGTTGATCGTCTAGTTTGCATGCATACGATCCAACTCCATCAAGGGGCCCAAACAGATATCATCACTCATTAAGTGTATTAATGAGGGACATACGGTTTTCTTGATGAACAACCTTTCCCCGCACAATTCAAGAGAGCATAAATAAAGTCCGTATAGCAGCCTTTATCAGGAATCAACGTTAGACGATATTTATTGAACCTATCCTCATGTGGAAAAGTCGAGCATCTCAAACTTAGAATCAAACTCGTATGAAATAAACAATGACACATAACACAATCCATATTTTTATTTCATTGGGTCAAGTCCTGTACTATGTTCCAATAACATACACATATGCAATTAAGTTGGTAACTCCTTACCTATGATTTGTAGAACTTAATCATCACTTAACTTGCATACTAATCTTTTATGATTATTAATGTTCCTTGTTAATTATCAAGATTATGGACGATTTAGATTTATTATTGTCATTCTAATAAATGATCCACAGAGATCTACAATTCAGATCCTCAACCTGAATGATCTGTCAATAATAAACTCTAGGAACAAATGATCAAATATCATCATTAACATAAACTAAGAAAATAAGTCATTAAATATTGACTTCTAGGACATAACTCAAACAATCTCCCACTTGGCCTAGAGTCAATCAATAGCGACTTCTAGCCAGTGAAGAATTTAGAAAAATATCATATATCCATATATATATACATGTCTCGAACCTCAAAAGATATAATACACTTAAAACAAGTTACTCATACGTCCATCACGCATGGATGCATAACTGCATCTCGTATACCGCTTAAGGTAGATGTTAAGTTAGAGTGTTCGCTGTGTCCGCGAACCTATCCAATTTTGTTTGACCCTATATACATATATACTCCTATATATGTGTTCTTGATCATCATCATGTGAGATCAAGTGTCATCGTCATAGATCTTAGTTGGACCACCAATTTAATATTGGGTTCTTCAAGTTTAAGCTATGGTTCGAGATGCATAGAACCATATTAGCTTGACTGAGAACTTCTCGATCCATACTACATTCTTTCATTGCTTCACAAGTTGCTATATATTTTGTTTTGGTGACGGAAACGGTTGTAATATCCCATTTAGAACACCTTCTAAATTTACAACGCCACATTTAAAATAAAATAAGTAGCTCAATTGTATTTATATCAATCTTTCGAAAACTAGCATCAATATAACAATTTATATGAGCTTTCTTTCATCTTATCAGATGAAAAATATATCATTCTTTCTCATAAGATACTCGAAGATATTCTCGATTATTGTCCAAACGTGTTTTTCTTTATATCCAGTTGACAACTGCTTGTCATACTCCTTGAGTACAACACTTAGGGGCATGTGCATAAGTATGGCGTACGTAATGAAACTCATAACAGGAGTCTATCTTCCGTGCACTCTTCCGTGCACTCTTATATCGTGCACTCTTCTCGAATTGAGTTGCAACACACCGATTAGAACTCAAGTGTATGCCATACAACGTGGTTAGACATCTTTACAGGAGTCTATCTTCCGTGTAACTAGAACACTTTGTCATTATATGCACATTTTGCTCAAACCTGACATCCATCATAATCTATCTCCATAGATTTTGTTTCCTTGGATTTAGGTGACTTGCCCAAGTTCTCAATTGAGAAAACATTCTCCAGTGAGATCTTGACAATATTCATTTTCTTAATGTTATTCCCAATTAATGTCTTGTATCTTGTACAATACATGTAACACAATCATGCTCCCACTGACTATCTTGTCTATACAAGATATCCTTTTTGACGAAGTTCAACTCCTTGACTTCCTTGTCAAAATGTTTATTCAAGTTTCCACAATACTTGCTTCAATCTATTAATGGATCCTTAAAGCATATATATGTGTTTCTAGCAATACAACAAATCCTCGGTTTGTGTCAAATACACAACAACTTCCTTCATTCAATCGAAGAAGGCGGTTTTGATGTATCTTTCCATATATCTATATATACGAAATATAACTATTGCTAGAATGATCTTTATTGACTTATACACAGCTACAAGCGAGAAGCCGTGCTTTGTACATGGTCAACTCGTTATCGACTTAGACATAGCAACAATCATGAACTTGTGCTTTGTACATAGTCGACTTGCTATCCATATCTATCTTTCCTTTAAAGATCTAAATGTTCTTGATGGATCGCTCCTTCATGAACATCAATCAAGGTCTATACCTTGTTGTTATATATATGGATTGCACTTAAAGGATCATATAGATTCAAACCATACTTGTGGAATCGGGTCTTTCCATCGCTTCTGTATTTATCAACGGATCCTCATATGTCAAGTACGAGGATGTTGTGAAGCCTATGTACCTTTCAATTTAGGCAGTTCACTCTCATTGATCTTTGTAGGATTGGTGCTTGAGGTCAATAAACTACTTCTACAACATCTTGTAGAGTAAATTCTTGATCCTAATATATTGCACGAGTTTCTCGAACATCATCCATTTGTGAGATGTTTGAGTACTCTTTAGAAGCAAGCGTGCTTATAAACTTCTTCATTTCACAACTACTTGTGAATAAAGTTCCGCTCAACTCCCACTAAGCACCATGTATGGAGTGACAAGTTTTCTATAAAGGTACTTCTTGTAGTGACGCATAAACTCCTTTAATGCTCACTTTACTCCCACTACTTTTTCTTGAGAATATTATTCTTCAAGATTACATTATGATGAGCAACAACTACTTTGTTCTTATCATGTTCGTTGAAGTAGTACCTTTCGGTTAGTTCAAGATATCCTACATAATATTAAGCGTCTTATTTGGGTCCAAGCTTATCGATCAATCGAACCTTGAAATAAGCTTCTCAACACCAAATCTTGAGAAACAATATACCTAGAGATCGAATCTCGTAAGATATCTTTCTCAATAGACTTCGATGGAATTTTTATTTAGTGTAAACAATATTGTCCTCAAACACAAATTCCTTACATGAGTCGAACAAGTCAATTTGATTTATTACCGATCGAACTATATCAAACAATGTTCGATACCTTCATCTTTGGATACATTTTTCAATGTTCCTCATGGAGCGAGTAGTGAAACGTATTTCATACTCTTTAGGTAATATATCAAACTATATGACTTAACTATTTACCATGATCTATCTTAAGACTTTTGCTTTTATTGAATAGTTTTTCAACTTTACTCTTGAAATTCTTTTGATCTTGTCAAAAGATTCATACTTATACCATATCAAATAGATACGTTAATATCTACAATGATCGTTGGTCAAGTGGTAAAGTGTCAACAACCTTTCAATTGCACAAGTACCTATAGGTCTATATACATCAATATGTATAAGTCTTAATAAAGTTACTTGTCCTTTAAACCTTCGTAGTTCAAAGACGCTTTTGTCTTTTAACAAACACGATTCGCATGAATTTCAATTGATTTGCAATCGAATTGATTTACGAGCTCTACGTTACGTAGACTCTCATAATGCGATTCTTGTTTATATTCGACTAAGCGACCATTTTACATAAAAGTCAAATACTTTATGTGAAGTCTTACACATTTGTCATTCAAAATTTGTTTATCTATTTCAAGCAAATTCAATCAAGATGCATGAAATCTTATACACAAATTCATAACAATAAGAGAACAACATTTCTCTATTACAAAACATGATCATCCATCATCAAATATGAAACGGAGATAAGGTTTTATGAGATGTTTGGAATAAGGTATACAACCTCAAATTCCTAAACAAACTCTTTATTTAGTAAAGATAACTCTACGTATTCAATGGTAGCGGCTTAAACGTATAAGCCATTTCCAAAACGGAGTTTACTTTACTTGTCTCGAACTTTCTCTTATTCATCATTGCCTACACATTTCATTAAATGCGAGCACATGAACTAGCACCTAATTACTAGTATGAATTAGAGATAGTGAGATAATTTGAACGACAAATATCTTAAGGTTTAGAACATCATGGTATTTCGGACAACCTTTCAAATGCCATCCATAAATGGCAAATGAAACATCTCATGTGACACACGGTCACAAGTGAGGGTCTCAAAGTTTCAACTCATATCTTGGTGAAGTATTCCTTTAATACTTAACCAATTACTTTTAGCACTAACAAGTGTGCGAACAATATATCCTTTATCCATAGAAAGAGATTTTATGACAATATCAACAATCCTTGATATTGGAGATCGTAATATCTCTAGTTGTCAATTAGCTACTCAAACCTTTCGGTTCGCAAGCTAATGAAATATTTATCTTCTTATAAAAAGAGTCTCTTGGTTAACTCACACTCCATTACTCGATCATAAATGATTGAGTCTATATTTACTTTCTCTAATAACGTCTTCTTGAGTAAGTGGATGAGAGTGTAGAAGTCTAGTCTAGTCCTTATGAATTCTCCAATTCAAAAGTCTAGAACTTCTAAAAGGATATAGGCATTCGTTTTATTGAATAATTTTTGTCGAAACTAATCAATCATTGCGAAGCTATGTTCAGGAAGTCGAGGAAAATTTTTGGGATTAAACTTGCTCAAGTTTCTCATTTCCAAGAACATGTCTTAGAAATCGACGTTACTTCTCCAAGTAAATACCTTAGAAACGAGCTTGTTGTTTTCAAAGATTGATCGCAACGAAATTAACATATTTAATATCTATAACAATTTCAATTTAAGGTCATTTAGTTTATGCAATGTTTTGTTTATGGAATGATAAACAAAACTCCCACTACATTTATTTAAAGTCCCTAATGTAGTCGGTTTCCAAGATCCTCATTTTCGTTAAAATAGGGGACAGCGTCGGCATGACACCTAAAACAACTAGATAAGGTAGGTTCTCCAACCAATCATATCTTGTCCATATGATTCTTGGTTTGTGAAATATCATAAGTATATCCACAAACTTCGTCCCAACGTCCAATCCGAGTGGGTCCGTTGTGAAGCAACCTCTCTCTATTTGCTCTTAATAAATTCGATTTACACCCCGACTACAATGATGGACTACGATGTCAGCGTCGGCAGGAATGCATCAATAGACAATCAATTGTATTGAAGGGGATAGAGAGAAGGAGGACGATTTGGCTAAATCAAGTTAATTTGGGACAAAAACAATTACGTGACTTTGTTTGGTGGTCGTGTAAGCATACACCCATACCTACCTATGACAATTCAAGGCATTCACAAACAATCACATAACATAAGCATCTCAAGCATTGTCGTGGGTTTGTATGGCTCCCGCTTGCATTAGTCTTCGTCGTATCTCCATGTAACGAAACTAATCTAATCAAACCCTCGCACTAATTACTAAGATCCTATCTAATAATTAAGGGAAATAAATACATGTGATAAAATCCTAAAACCCGCCTAGGCCTTAGGGGCATGCAAGCCTCACAAGTTACATCAAGAATTAATCAATTATTAATTATCAAGGCACCTTAGGCCACATTACAAGCAATCACATGCATTCACAACATTTTACAACACACAAGGCATTGACATCTTGAGCCATATCAAACCCACATCCTCCTACAAAAACAAGTTAGCACAATATATAAATATATGTCTAAGTTGTTCATAACTAGTGAGCTCTTAAGTATCTTTGCGTATTGTTCAAACAATTAATTGCTTAGACTCTTTGATAAAATCAACATTAAAAAAATCCAATAGATGACAGCAAGGAGAGTTCTAATCAACATATCAACTATTTGATTAATTAGAACAAACACCTTTAATTAACGGGACCCGAAAAAATCAAGAAATTTTTCGGTCTCCAAAAAATCCAGAAAAAATCATGAGAAATCCTTATCAAGAGACAAACTACCTGTTCAAATTTCAAGAGGATATCATTTACCAATTGGGAGAACCAAAATTATCAAACTTCAGGTTGTGTATTATAACACCGGTTTGAAGTTTCAGGTTTTGATCTCAATCTTTTGGACTGTTTGACCATCTTTCAAAAACTTTTAATGCAAAACAATTTTACAGTAAACAACCACACGTATAAGGCTAGTAAAAATGAAAGATTTTCAATTTTACTCATTCAAAATCATCAAGTTAAAGGGGGTTGAATACAAGTTCCCTGTTCTGGAACAGCACGTCGACGAAATTGATTTTGAGTGGTTGGGGTATCAAAACTAGTCAGATTGACATGAAATTAATTTTCATGGATTCAGGACTTCAAAAGGAAGTTTTATATTTAAACACTTTTTCTATAAAAAGTCTCAATCAATACCAGTTTTCAAAACAATCCAATCGGTACAGAAAATCAATCAGACCGTTCTTGTCTTTCATTGCTTCAAATAAATAGAAAGACTTCGATCCAAACCATCAAATTGGTATGGAAGGAAGTACTCCAAGTCTACTTAATTCCTAGCCAATAAAATTAGGGTCTCTTTATCAAGATAACTCAGATAATGTCCACAAACTCAGATCTGGTCGCACAGGAATCTGTCCTGCGCACCGTCACGAGAAAATTCACTAAAAATCCATAATAACTCGGATTAAAGTGAAACCAGTGGGGAAATGCTCACAATTTGTCCCTCTTTCAAATCCATCAAAAGGAAAAATCAAATCGAAAGCTCTGCTATGCGAAAAACACAGAAAACCTCGGAAAAAACAGAGTTCCAGATAGCAAACAAAGGCAGCAACTTAATTACTCCACTAATTATACATTTCTCATCTAATTAATGTGCAAAATGACTTAAAACCAACCTGGCTCTGATACCACTGTTAAGAAGTGTTCAATTTCGATTTTTGAGCCAGCCATTTAGCCATAAACTCAATTAAACACAAGAGATCTAGGTTTCAACATCATTCACAAGCATTTCAAGATGAGAGTAGGAGATTTATACCTCTCTTTGTGTAGTAACAAAGAGGCTCGAATCCATAGCATGGGAGTCGATGGGGTGCGTGCTCCACCACCTCCACCATCTATGGCGCCTTAAGCCCACCAAGGAGCTAACCACGAGCTCATAGCTAATCCCTTCTATGAACCTCTTCATCCTATTAACTATTTTAATGGAGGAGAAGAAGGAATGGAGCTCAACACACGAGCAAGAGAGGAAGAGGAAGAAGGGGGCAGCTAGGAAGAGAGGAGAGAGAATGTGGATGGAGGCTAGGGCTTTCCCAAGAGGTGACCCCTTTATATAGCCAACAACTCTCATCCTATCTTTGAACTATTTACAAGTATGCCACTAGGGCTCTAGCTGAAATTAATAGGGCCATTTTGGGCTACATCAAATGTTGCAATGGCCCAATAAGACATCCCATTAATTACTCCTTTATCCTTCCTCAAATCGAGCCTTTAATTAATTAAATAACTAGAAGCTCAAATAGCTCAAACTAATTAAAGTGTGTTGAACATAATTATTTATTAACTCATTAATAATTAACTTTGGATTAGCTAATGCATTAATTTGTTTCCATATGATCCTTTTGACTTAATTAATTATAACGGTTCACAACGGTATATAATTAATTAATCAACTTATCATATTTCGCAACACTCACTGTTGTGAATAAACAAATAATGCACCGTGTGGTTAGAGTCCTATTTGGGACTTTTTTCTTAAAGGGCCTAAATTCATCATCAAATATCTGAAGGGGCCGCGCACCGCAAATATTTTCCAAAAGGGCCTAACCGCTATTAGCTTTTGCGGTTATTGCGCTCAGACAACCAGCGCTATTGCGTTAAAGTCCATCGAGTGCATTGTGCATATTGTGTTTAACTTTGACAATTTTAAGCGGCAGGAAAGAAAAATGAAGGGTACATAAAATTTGTTAGCTTCAGTCATGGTGAACGCACCGACAGATTTCATGAAAGTTGCATGTCATGGTTATCTAAAAATTGTATCAATATAAAAATCACGTGAATATAAGTTCCTTTATTTCAGGAAACCTTTAGACTAGTGGGAATAACAATATTAGAAATTCATTTATTATAGACGAAAAGATAATAATTATGCTATCTTTGGTTGAATAACAAAACAAAAGCTCAATTAAAATTTCTGTAACCTACTTTCTCCATATGCTGCAAAATTTAGTACGTCTCAGATTAATATATACCCATACATTCTATAAAATATATCTTATTTTAGTAAAATACTGCTTTTAAAACCACAAACACTTTATATATCTTCTTTATGTCTCGCAATCATTTTATCTTCCTTTCAAACTAGCAAATTTTTTTTTGGTTCAGATGTCATCTTCCTTCAAAGACAACAAATTCCAAAAAAATTGAAGTAGGGCACTAAGTTTTTGTAGAAGCATCGAAGAGATCAAGGTTAGTATCACAGAGCTAAACTTTTTATTTACAAAGTATACTTGCAGGGGCGGAGGCAGTTTGGGGGGCTTGGACCCCCTAAGATTTTAGATTTGTATGAAGAGTTTTTCAATTATATACTAATTTTTTTTTTTTAATATAGAACATATTGCATCTCTTATAAAAGAGTTCAAGTATAATAAATATAGCTCAAATACAATCTAGTTAAGTTTATTGTTTGTTCAAACTAGTTTAATTATATTTTTTTTTCCTTTAAAGCAAATTTAGAAGACAGAAAATTACAAATAAAACATTGCTCAAATATGAAAAATCTTTACTTATAATATGAAATTATAAAGAATTCATTCATATAAATAGCATAATTGACAACTAATTTTTTTGCTATTAATTAAATAAAATTGTCATTGTCAGAGTTGCATTTTAAAAAAAACAATTTTTTTCTAGGAATTTACATATTATCACATGAAACTACACTGAAAATAAACAATTTAAAAAATTAATATGAATGAAGATGATATTAAAGGCGCTGGAAACTTATTATAGGAGGAATAGAATTAATTTCCCTAAAAATTAGCATTTATGGTGTGTCAAAAAAATGAGGACATCGACAGCTTTTTAATATATGTTTGATTCGAAATAGTTAATAATATTAATTAATTATTATTGCTAACTTAAATTAGTTTTTTTAATTTTAGGTAATAATTAAGATGTTTATTGTTAATGTTTTCACCGGAGGAAGTACTTTACATGGACCGATGGGGGTATATTACTCTCAAGCTCCCACCGGTAATTTCCCTGTAGATGGCAATATGACCCTAAATGAGTTGAAGGGCCAAATATACCATCTCTTGCAAATACCTCATGAAAGAAATGAACTAAAAATTCGAGTAAGGTATAATGGGCTCCTGCAGGGGCTTTTTTCTTTTACGAGCTCCAAATAATTGATGATATCACTTGGAACTTCGTGGTAGCAAATCTAGGACAGTGGGGTATGATAGAGTTGTATGTCGATGTCATAGCAACTGGTGGCTCTAATAATCCCGGTCCTAGCTCTAGCAGAAGGCCCCGAGAAAAAGAGCCAAAAACAAGAAGGCAACCGATTCAAGTTGACCTGACTGAAAGAGAAAATATAGCCCCAATAGAAGAGCAAGTCACCTTGGAGGATGACGAGATCGGTGAGGAAGCAAGGCTAGATGAAGTGGAAATGCAAGAATTCTATAATATTTTCTTGGATGATGAGGTGCATGCACATGATCGCGTCCGATCCATGGTAATGTCAGATGTAAAACCATTTGGAGAAATATCCGGTAATGATAATTTCTTAAATGATGAGGAATTTGTAGATACGTTACGAGATGATGATGACAATGACGACGATGACGATGACAATGATTATGATATTGATGAAGATGTAGAAAATGATAAGGGTGAAGATGTACCCGAGGCATACAATCGGGTGGCTGGGCAGCTAACCGGTCGATCAGACACCCACCCAGTCCCATCATTCAATGATATCGACGATATTGTTAGAATAATTGGTGATGGAGCATTTTTTGCTAACCAATCTTATGCGACCAATGATGGACTTGGAGAAGGAACACTTTATCGTTCAAAGGCTCATCTGAAGTGGGTAATTCATGATCATCATATAAAAATCAACAGCACTTTTAGAAAGAAGAAGTCGAATAAATCGACATACACCCTTATTTGCACCAACGAGACATGTAATTAGAGGTTGTATGCGGTTCGGAGGGCAGAGGATGGTGCATTTATTATCAAAACTCGAGAAGGGCCCCACACATGTATTTTATCGGAAGACCGACGTTATCATCCACACCTCACAGCTTCATTTATGGCTACCATCGTTCGAGAAAACATAAAAAAAAATCCACGGTATACAGTTACAGACGTCCAGGTGACCATTCAAGAAAGATATGGATTTAAAGTTAAGTATTTGCAATGTTGGCGTGCCAAAGAGATTGCAATAAGTCAATTATTTGGAGGATGGAATGAAGCTTACAAACTGCTTCCACCATTATTAAATGCAATCCAATATTTTAACTCTGGAACAAAAGTACAGTGGTTCAATGTTCCGAGTAGGGACTCAAATAGTTTGAATTTTCAAATGGTTATTTGGGCGTTCGGTCCAGCAATTAAGGCATTTCAGTATTGTCGACCGATCATTAGTATAGATGCTACATTTCTGACTGGAAGGTACAAGGGAGTACTAATGACTTGCTGTGGGTTTGATGCTGAAGGTCAATTGGTCCCGCTTGCATTCGCTTTGGCTGACAAAGAAAAGCATATAACATGGGAAAATTTTATGAGATTTGTTCGAGCACATGTAGTAGGTTCGAGGCATGTCTGTGTCATTTCCGATCGGCACGCCTCGATCTTACGAGTCTTCAAGGAGCCCAATCTAGGATGGAATGTCGAAGCAGGAGAAGCATCGCACAGGTACTGCTCTCGACATGTTATTCAAAATTTTAAATCACATTTCAAGGATAAAAAATTAATTCCACTAGTGAAGAACGTTTTTAGACAAAATCAAACAAACAAGTTTAATAGAGCAATGGATTTATTGGGCAATAAAAACACGGAGACAATGTGGTGGTTATATGTGATATCTCTTATATTCATTGATATTTTGACCGTACTTATCACTCAAATATTACCCAAACCATTATATTCACTGTGCTTTTGTGCTATATTTATCAAGAAATAGGTACTGCCGTGGCATTTGACTTGTTTTGTAGGAACTCGATGGATCACACACAATTATTGCATAAAATGGAGGATTTTGGAGAAGAAAATGGCTAGATGGAATTAATATCATTGTAGATCTCATCCCAAGCTTTCCAACGGTCTTTGAAACGCCTCAATAGGAGTCCGGATGAAGAAATTATGCTCGAAATACTATCAATACGAAATGCTGGACTCTCGGTTCGACCCGAACTGAGCCAGTTCGACCCGAACTGAGCCAGTTCGACCCGAACTGAGCCAGTTCGGTCCGAACTGAGTCAATTCGACCCCAACTGAGCCTATTTGACCCCAACCGAGCCTATTTGACCCCAACTAAGCTAGTTCGACCCGAACTGAGCCAGTCCAGTCCGAACTGAGAGCCGAATTGGCTGTTTTGGCAAGTTTTCGATGAAGGAAATTGCAGATTTGGCAATGTTTGGTGACCTGGATGCCCTAGCCTCCTTCCCAAGTCATCCTGGAACTTCTATAAGTGTCTCCCCCTGTCCTGGAGGCGGGGGAGGCCACCATCCACGAAATTCCACCTTCACACCACGTTTTGGCACCTTTTCACCACCGTTCTCGCGCCGAAAGGCGTGGAAATCCATCTCTCGCAGCAACGCACGACCATGGCAGCAACTTTGGATCGATTCTAGACGCGGCGGCGGCAGAACCGACCCAACCACGGCTCTGGACGTTCGGTATCTTGAGTTAGAGGCGATATTTGGTTTATTTCTTCTTTTCTCTTGATATTTGATCGAATGGAGTTTGTATCTTCTTTATTTGCATTTGTAGTTTGTTTTATTAGCATGTTAGGCTAGATTTGTTTTGTCTTAGGGTAAGGATGTAGTTTAGGGTTAGTTTGATGTTGTTGTGATGATATGCTTGATACTTGACATGCTATTTATCTATTTGGTATTATTTGATGCTTTGTTTATTGCTGTTGTTTAATTTATCTTACTTCTGAATCTACGGTCGGGTTTGGTTAAGTTACGAATTTAAATGAACAATAATAGTAAGTTAAGTGT
Source organism: Rhynchospora tenuis (assembly GCA_027725995.1). NCBI lineage: Eukaryota > Viridiplantae > Streptophyta > Magnoliopsida > Poales > Cyperaceae > Rhynchospora > Rhynchospora tenuis. Next base: position 80,482,471 of record CM050888.1, read on the forward strand.
TTAGGTTAAGCCACAGATCTGAAAGGATAGGTTAGTTATGCCGAAAGGTACAACTTCTGAACTGCTTGAAAGAGTGTTTAGATAACCAAGGAAAACAAATAGTTAAATTCTTGTAAACTTGTGCCTATACGAAAGTTTAGGCCTAGTGAACTTGAGCGAGTTTAGTAGAGTCCTGTGCTAGTTTCTGGCCCAAAAGGCGAAAGTTGAGGACTAGGGATTGTAGCTACAGCCAGTCTAAACTTGTGGCATTGTTAAAGTCAAGTATATTACTCAACAACTCTGTTCCACGCCCTCAGTTCGGATCGAACTGGTCTGGTTCGGACCGAACTGAGAGTAGGAATTCGAGGTTGTTAGTCTTTAACGCGACAGCGAGCGATTCTAACTATCTTGGAGCGAAACCTAAGTGAACCCTGAACCCTAAGATATTTGTTTGCATATTTTATAAACCCCCAAAACCCAAAAATCCTTTAGTTTCTCGCACTTTAGATAATAGTCTTTTTAATCTTCAAAACCCCACAAAAATTGTCTTGTCTAGCTTTCGTGAGGAAGTAAAGTCCGGTATTCATTAATCCGTCCCTTGGGTTCGACCCTAAAGCTTTACCGTAACGACTAGTGAGGTTAAGTTCTAGGTACAAATTTATTTGATACTTAGGGTTTAAATCCTTCATCAATATGGGATTGGGACTGATGATCCAATTGACAATGCATGTGAATTTCTTTGGTCGCCCGCACATGATGATGGCTCTCGATGGGGTATAATGACCACAAATGGACCAGAATCACTTAACAATGTCTTCAAAGAAGCACGCGCATTACCAGTCACAGCCTTAGTCGAGGTCACATTTTATAAAACCGTGAAATATTTCGCTGAGAGACGAAACCTAGCAAGTGAGGCCTACACAAATCAAGCCATGTTCTCACATAAGGTTGAGGCCCTATTAGAAAAGAGAAGACTGAAAGGAAATAAACACTCCGTACACCCATTCAGAATGCGAGAAAAATATGAGGTCATAACCTATCAACGTCTTGAGGGAACCACACGAAAAGGAGGCCATAAGCATGAAGTAAAATTTTCGGATGGAAAATCTTTTTGTTCGTGTCAGAAACCCCAACTTACAGGAATTCCATGTTCTCATGTCCTTGCAGTTTGTGGGGACCAAGGCATCAATAGCAATCAATACGTATCTGAATTTTACAGTGTTGCAGCATATTGCCAAACATTCGAGCACGATTTCAATATGTATGGAAGTCCAGACACATGGCCCCCACACTCAGGACCCAATCTAGTACCTGATCTGAATTTATACAAGATCAAGAAGGGTCGACGTCAAACAGTTAGGATTAAAAATGACATGGACACAATAAGTCAGCCATGAAATAAATACACTTGTCATCGCTGTGGTGGAAAAGGACATAGCCGAAGGACTTGCACTGCAACTATTGCAAACGACGAAGGTTATTCATATTATCTTTTTGGACATACATTATATTTTAATTATAATTTTTTTTTATTTATGTTTAACTAAAATTATATTATTTTTCTTGCAGAAAACTAAATCATGAACTCGATATTTGTGCTTTCAATTTTATAGGTCTTTGAATTTGTAATACGTTTTCAATAAACTCGTGTGCAATATTTTTTCTTGTAGTAGACTAAGTTGATGATCTTGTGTAAGTGTGAACTTGCAGTTTTATGGCTCCCGTTGCATTTAATATTTAATATTTGAACTTATAGTATTATTTAGTATTTTATTTTGATAAATTATTATTTAGTATTTAGTGAGCTTGTAATATGCCTCCTGTTGCATTTTTATGGACATCATGAGACAAAACTAATTAAATTACCATTTATGTCCATGAGATAGAACTAATTGAATTACCATTTATAGATATAATAAAGGATATGGATATATTGACAATGTATTACTTGAAATTTTTAAACGCAACCTATGAACTACAATAATTAATTGTACTAATACAGAGCACATGAAATTGACGAATATTTTATTGTTCTTCAAACAACTTCAAATGTATAACAATAGGTACTGCATGACTTTCGATCAAACACGCGTAACACCCATAACTATTTATTTCTATTGTCGGGTTATTTATCCTTTCATAATAGCAAAAAAATATGCGACTTTCATTTTGCGCACAAGCACAGCACCACAGTCAGTGTCCTTTTGGAAAATATTTGCGGTGCGCGGCCCCTTCAGATATTTGAAGATGAATTTAGGCCCTTTAAGAAAAAAGTCCCCTATTTGTGCGACCCTATTGAGGATTTATGCTATGTTGGCCATGAAAATAAATCATTATTTATTTCCAATAATCATAAGCGGTATCTAGCAACACGTTATGATTTCCAATTCGCATAAATAATGTACCGTTACAATATCTTAATCCTGCACAAGAAATATAAGTATTTCCTTGTCTAATTCTTATGTCACATGATATCATTGTATAATCCAAGATAGGAGTGTGTCATTCTTGCAGATTATACATTTCTTGATCTAGAGTTGATCGTCTAGTTTGCATGCATACGATCCAACTCCATCAAGGGGCCCAAACAGATATCATCACTCATTAAGTGTGTTAATGAGGGACATACGGTTTTCTTGATGAACAACTTTTCCCCACACAATTCAAGAGAGCATAAATAAAGTCCGTATAGCAGCCTTTATCAGGAATCAACGTTAGACGATATTTATTGAACCTATCCTCATGTGGAAAAGTCGAGCATCTCAAACTTAGAATCAAACTCGTATGGAATAAACAATGACACATAACACAATCCATATTTTTATTTCATTGGGTCAAGTCCTGTACTATGTTCCAATAACATATACATATGCAATTAAGTTGGTAACTTCTTACCTATGATTTGTAGAACTTAATCATCACTTAACTTGCATACTAATATTTAATGATTATTAATGTTCCTTGTTAATTATCAAGATTATGGACGATTTAGATTTATTATTGTCATTTTAATAAATGATCCATAGAGATCTACAATTCAGATCCTCAACCTGAATGATCTGTCAATAATAAACTATAGGAACAAATGATCAAATATCATCATTAACATAAACTAAGAAAATAAGTCATTAAATATTGACTTCTAGGACATAACTCCAACAAGTGGATCGGTGGTGGAAATGGCCGGAATGAACGAAGATCGCCGGAGTTTGGGTTTTGAGAGCAAGAGGGAAGAGAGAGAGTTGGAATTTTTGAGTTGTAACGGTAAAAGGTAAGGGTTTGGGCGGATGGGGAAGAAAAGTAGGGTTAACGGGTCGGGTCTGGGTGGTTTTGGTTAGTGAGTGATTATTGGGTTCGTCCTGGTCCCACTGTCAGATTAATTTGGGACGGACCGTTCCAGCGATGGGGCGGTCCGTTCCAGCGATGGGGTGGTTCGTTCCAGTCGATGTCTGACAGTTAATTCAGCTCCGTCCTGCCCTTGTCCTGGCCGTTCTGATGCCTTGGATGTGCCGTCCTGTCGATGGGGCGGTGCGTCCTGATCAGGTCCTCCCCCAAGCTTGCCTTGGATTGCAGCGTCTTGATAGCAAGGTTGCAATTTGGGGCGATCCGTTCGGCCGGTAGGGCGGTCCGTTCCAATCTTTCTGAAACCCTGAAATTTCACAATTAAACTCAAATTAAGCCAAGTATTTATCCTACTCCTAATTTTTTTTGTATTTTTTATTTTATCAACTTTTTTTGTATTTTTCTTTTTTTCAATTTTTTTTTGTATTTTTGATTTTTTTTGTAAAGAAAAGAAAAAGAAAGTCCTATTTTTCTTAAATCCTTGGGTTGCCTCCCAAGAAGCGTTTTTTTAAGGTCCTTAGCTTGATCCCGTATGGCTACGTCTCGGCGGTGGAGGGGTTGTCAAAGTAACAAATCTCTTCAACCCCTTCCCTTTCAATTCCTTTGATGTAGAGCTTGAGGCGTTGGCCATTGACTTTGAAGGTTTTCTCCGATCTTTCTTTCGAAATATCCACCGCTCCAAACGGGTAAACCCTTTTGACCACAAAAGGTCCAGACCATCGGGATTTCAATTTGCCTGGGAATAGCCTCAAGCGCGAGTTGAAAAGTAGCACCAAGTCGTCTTCCTTGAAATTTCTTCGTTGGATGTGCTTGTCATGTCATTTATTTGTTCTTTCCTTGTAGATTTTGGCATTGTCATAAGCATTGAGTCTAATCTCATCCAATTCTTGTAAGTCTAGAAATCATCTTCTCCTCCGCGACTTTGAGTGCTTTTGTAGCCCAATATGCTTTATGTTCTATCTCAACCGGCAAATGACATGCTTTCCCATATACCAACTTGAATGGACTCATCCCAATTGGCGTCTTAAAGGCGATGCGATATGCCCACAATGCATCATCTAACTTCAATGCCCAATCTTTTCTAGTGCTTCCCACAGTTTTTTGCAATATATTCTTGATCTCTCGATTGGACACCTCGACTTGGCCACTTGTTTGCGGGTGGTATGGTGTTGCCACCTTGTGTGTCACTCCATGTTTCTTCAAAAAGTTCTCAAATTGTCGATTTATGAAGTGTTTACCTCCGTCACTTATCACTACTCTTGGAATTCCAAATCGAGGGAAGATGGTCTTTGTGAACAACTTTTTTACCATCGCCGAATCGGCATGCTTGCTTGGAATGGCTTCTACCCACTTAGACACGTAGTCTACTGCCACTAGGATGTACTCATACCCACATGAAGAAGGGAAGGGTCCCATGAAATCAATTCCCCAAACATCAAAGATCTCTACCTCCAAGATTGGTTGTAGAGGCATCTCTTGTCGCTTTGAGATGTTCCCAACTCGTTGACATCGATCACAAGCCAAAACAAATTCCCTTGCATCCTTGAAGATCGTTGGCCAGTAGAATCCAGCTTGAAAGACTTTTGCTGCGGTTTTCGATATCGATGCATGGCCTCCATAGGCGGATGAGTGGCAATGAGCGAGTATTTGAGGCACTTCCTCCCTTGGTATACACCTCCTAAACACCCCGTCTACTCCAAGTTTCCATAAGAAGGGGTCCTCCCAATAATAGTACTTCGCATCTGCCAGAAACTTCTTCTTTTGTTGGAAGGAGATCTGGTAGTGCAAGACACCGCTTGTCAAGAAATTCGCAAAGTCAGCGTACCAGGGTGCAAGGTTGGTTGGGGCGGACCGTTTTGTCGGGCCGTTCTGCATCAGGCTGGGCCGTTCTGGACGCTGCACCTGGGAGATTTGGGTCGTCTGGATCTAGGGCGGCCAAGGTTGTGGCTTGCAGGCTCTGGGAAGGCCCGTCCCAAGGTAGGGCGGTCCGCTCCAGTCGTCCGTTCTAAGTCTGGCTGAGCCGTTCCATGTGCTGAGTCAGGTGGTCGATATGCGAAGTCATGGCTTGGGGCGGCCCGTTCCAGAATGGGACGGTCCGTACCAGCCATGACAGAAAGCAGTTGTTCGTCTGGAAATGAGTCGTTAATCGGTAAGGACCTGGCTCCTTTGTCTTCCACTCGCAGTCTGGACAGGTGGTCAGCTACGCTGGTCTCCGTACCCTTCTTGTCGCGTATATCGAGGTCGAATTCTTGCAGCAAGAGGATCCATCGAATTAGTCGTGGCTTGGCATACTTCTTTAAGAGGAGGTACTTAAGGGCCGAGTGATCGGTGTAGACTATGACCTTGGACCCGACCAAGTAAGATATGAACTTGTCCAAGGCATAGACCACAGCAAGAAGCTCATTTTCGGTTGTGGTGTAGTTGACTTGCGCATCATCCAACACCTTGCTCGCATAATAGATCGCATAAGGCTTATTGTCCTTGCGTTGGCCCAACATCGCTTCAACCGCGTAATCGCTTGCATCGCACATTAACTCGAAAGGTTCGTCCCAGTTAGGTGGTTGTAAGATAGGGGCCGATATAAGCGCTTCTTTCAACTTATTGAAAGCATCAACACAATTTTCATTAAAATCAAATTCAACATCTTTCATTGTTAAATTGGTTAATGGATTTGTAATTTTAGAAAAATCTTTAATAAAACGCCTATAGAAGCCCGCATGTCCAAGAAAGCTTCGAACGTACTTCACGCTTGTTGGTATGGGAAGCTTCTCGATCACCTCCACCTTTGCTTGATCCACCATGATTCCTTTTTCCGAGATGTTGTGGTCAAGAACAACTCCTTGTTGTACCATGAAGTGGCACTTCTCCCAATTCAAAACTAGGTTAACTTCTTCACATCGCTGCAAAATCTTTGACAAATTAGCTAAACAATGATCAAAAGATGTACCATAAACTGAAAAATCATCCATGAAAACTTCCATGTCTTTTCAATAAAATCGGAAAAAATTGCCATCATGGCTCTTTGAAAGGTTGCTGGTGCATTACATAAACCAAATGGCATTCTACAGTATGCATAGGTACCATATGGACATGTAAAAGTTATTTTCTTTTGGTCAAGTGGGTGCATAGGAATTTGGAAGAAACCGCAATAACCATCTAAATAACAAAAGAAAGAATGCTTAGCCAATCGTTCGAGTAGTTGGTCAACGAATGGTAGAGGGAAGTGATCCTTGCGTGTTGCGGAGTTCAACTTCCTATAATCCACACACATCCTCCATCTGGTGACGATCCTTGTTTGAATTAGTTGGCCTTCATCATTCTTTATGACGATTGTGCCTCCCTTTTTCGGTACAACATGAATGGGGCTAACCCATTTGCTATCCGAAATTGGGTAAATGATTCGTGCTTCCAAAAGCTTAAACACCTCCTTTCTCACTACCTCGCTCATGTTTGGATTGAGTCTCCTTTGGTGTTCAACTGAGGGCATGTGGTCGTCTTCAAGGAGAATTCGATGGGTGCAAATGGAGGGATCGATACCCTTGAGATCCTCGATGGAATAGCCTATTGCCTTGCGATGTGCCCTCAACACTTCTAATAATCGCTTGCTTTGATCTGCATCGAGGTTAGCATTGACAATAACAGGAAAGATTTGATCTAGGCCAAGAAATTCATACCTGAGGCTGTCGGGTAACGCTTTGAGCTCTGGCTTACCTTTCTCTGTCTGCCTATTGGGGCGGTGTTAAGGCTCAGAACTTGGCTGGCGTCGTCAGCAGACAGCAGCTGCAGGCTGAGACGGTCCGCCTGAATCTGGGGCGGTCCGTTCCGACAGTTTCTGGCAGATAGATATTCAACAGTTTGGATGATTTCGTTGAATATCAGGTCTGCTTCCTCCTCTTCAGGTGTGACCGAGAAGGACTGGTACGCGTGGACAATCCGGGACTTGAAAGTCTCATCAACTATGGCATCCAAAGACTCAACCATGCAAATAGAGTCAACATGGTCGGCCATCTTCATTGCTTTTTTGACGTCAAACTCGACTATCTCTTCCCCAACTTCCAATGTCATCTTGTCGGTTCTACAATTGATTAGAATGCCGGCTGTGGTGAGGAAAGGCCTTCCCAAGATGATGGGAATATCCGGGTCTTCCTCCATGTCAACAACTACGAAATCACAAGGGACAAAGGCTTCCCTGAGTTGAATTGGCACATCTTCCACGATCCCCAAGGGCAATCGGACCGATCGATCGGCCAACTGCAATGCCATGCGAGTTGGTTTGAGCTCCCCCATTCCTATTTGATTGTAGATTGTTTCGGGGATGAGACTCACACTTGCTCCAATATCCAACAACGCCGTTTTAAAACCCGCATCTCCAATCTTGCAAGGGATGGTGAACTTTCCGGGATCCTTCATCTTTTATGGCATCTTCTTTGTAATCAATGCACTACATTCACCGGTCAATGCCAAGGTACCGCACTCCTCTAAGCTTCTTTTATTGGTTAAAAGGTCTTTGAGAAATTTGGTATAGGATGGCATGCGTGGTAAGAGATCCGTGAATGGGATTGTTATTTTGAGTTGTCTTAGAATGTCCAGAAACCTCTCATAATCCCTATCTTTCCTGGCTTTGGCTAGTCTTTGTGGATAAGTTACTTCAATGGCACGGTCACTCGGCGATAACGGTGCAGCTCTGCTTTCTGTGGTTGGCACTACTGGGGCAGACCGTTTCAGAGGTCTGTTTTGGTCAAGGATGGGTCGTTCCAGCAGGGTCTGCGTCCTTGTCGGCTGGAGCGGTCCGTTACGATGTGGGGCGTTCCGTTCCAGGTTGTTCCGAGGACTGTTCATCTGGTATTTTCGGTCCGTTGTAGCTCGTTCCACTCCTCAATTTGTGCGTGACGCTTTTGCACTCCTCCTTTGGATTAGGTTCAGGCTAGCTTGGGAACATACCGGTCTTGGTAAGTGCCCCCGAGTTGACTTGAGCGTCTCCAAGGTTGAGTTTTTCTATGAGGAGTCCAAAATCCTCCCTCATCTTCTTGATCTCGTCATGGACCGAGTAATTGAATCTCCCTTGGTTTTGCATGAAATTCTCAATAACTCTATTATTAAGGTTACCTTGGGAGTTATTGTTGTTGATGGGGGGTTTTGGAGCTTGGCTAACTTGTTGTCCAGGATTGGCACACCCGTTAGCGTTTTCATAAGAAAGGCCCGGGTGGTTACGTTTGTCGCGGTAAGAATAGTTGTTGGAGCTTGGGAAGAAGGCGGGAGAAGCGATTAGTGCATTAACTTCTTCGACCGGCTCTTCCTTTGCGACCAAATGGCATGTCTTGGCCGTGTACCCTTCTTCCTCGCAAAATTGGCATTTGTTGACTTGCTCGGGCTTGGCATTCAAGTTCTTGATCATGGTTGTGAGGGCATCGAGTTGAGATTGTAGGTGGGTGGTCTTGTCAACCTCAATTATGCCTCCCTTCTTCTTGGCGCGCACCGACCAATTCGTTTGAGATCGAGCCATGCTTTCGATCAACACCTTTGCATCCCTACATCCCATATTGAGAAAAGATCCACCTACAGTTGAATCAATGTTTTGACGAGTTATATCATTCAATACATCATAAAAATTACAAATTAATCTATTGTCAGGTATGTCATGATAAGGACACATTCTTTGCAAGTCTTTGAAACGTTCCCATGCTTCAAACAAGTTTTCATCATCCTCTTGTTTAAAGGTTATCAATTCCCTAACTAACATGGTGGTTTTAACCCTAGGGTATAACTTATCCAAAAAGGCTTTGGTTAAATCGTCCCATGCTTCAAAAGGCTTGTCATTAAAACTATTTAACCAATCTTCAGCTCTATCCCTAAGAGAGAAAGGAAAGAGAGTTAGGCGAATAATGTCGGGATCCACGTCTTCGGGGACCAAAGTTGCACAATTGCGCAAAAAGTGTTGCAAGTGCTTATTGGCATCTTCAAGAGAAGTCCCTCCAAACATGTTTTGTTGAATCAAAGCCACGATACCTGGATTGTAGAAAAGATCGCGTGTTCGCTCGGCTTTGGGTGGCTTGACTCCAAGTCGAACATTATTGGCGGTTGGTGCACCGATTGTCCTCAAAGGTCGAGTAAGTTCGGCCTCCTTGGCGGCCTCAAGTGCTCGCCACAATGCTCGTTCGAGTTCCGTTTCTTCAGGGTTACCCCCAGCGTTGGCGGTGTTAACGTTGGCTGCCATGGAATCGGTCGAGGATGTCGGTGAATTGGGTTGTGAATCGCTTAGTTGTCTGTCTGAACCAGTTGAGGCGGTCCGTTCCGGGGTGAAACGGCCCGTTCCAATCGGTGTGGTAGGTGACTGCGCTCCAGACGAATTCCAGCTGCTTCGTTGATAAATTAGACGAAACGGCTGGACCGATGAGCTGTCAACCTGTCTCTCTGTTCGCTCTGCTGAGTCTGGGGCGGACCGTTCCAATATCGGGCGGTCCGTTCCAGATGAGGAAGAGCTGGGCAGAGAGGTGCTCTTCTCACGTCTCCTTGTTTTCCGAAGGTTGTAGGTGTGGTTGCTGGTGGTTCGCTTCTTCTTTCCAGCCAGCTCGTGCTCCTGCAAGATTCAAAAACAAGGATAATATGAGAAGAAAGGAAAAGAATCTAATTAATATTGAAATCGGCACCGTCCCCGGCAACGACGCCAAAAAGCTTGATGAGTTCTTGCTTATACTAATTTTTACCTAAATCCTACCCAATTTTAATCGCAAGCGCACGATTTATCGTTGAGTAAGCCTAGGGTCGATCCTCGGAGGCAGAATATTCAATTTCTAAGTTATACAAATCAATCTTAATTAAATCCTAGGTTTAAAAAAATATTTTTGAAGTAACAATTAATTAATTTAAAAGACAAAATAAAATCAGTTCAGAAATTCTAAGTAAATAACTTTCTAATTAACAAAACATGGAAAAAAAACCAATATAATAAAACTAGGGTTTTTGGTTTCGAACAATTTCTCTAACTTGTCAAAAGTAGAACGGTCCGTTCCATGCCTGGCAACGGTCCGTTTTGAACTTCAGATAGCGTACTGGGACTGCCCGTTCTAGGTTAGAACGCCCCCTTTCGGGTGGTCCGTTCTAACCTTGGAACGGTCCGTTTCATAGGCCAATACTTATCTTGTCATCTCTTTAAATAATTAATTAAGTGTTTTAAGTAGTTAAAAATGATTACTAAACCAATTAATTAGACTCTAACTTTCGTTCAGGTTAATTCTTTTGATTTAAAACGTTTAACTTCTAAACTCCTAAACTTCAACTTTCGTTCCTTGATTTAGGGGATTTAGTTTATCTTTTAGGTCTAGGAAAACTTATTATCTTTCGATCTTTAAGTTAAAACGTTGATTACTCAAGTTTTGATTCAATCTTTCGATCTATTATCTACCTAAGTGTTTTATTGAAAAGCTTTGAGTTAATTCAATTGATTTTAAATTCCAAACTATCAAACGTGTACTTTGTTTGATGAGATAATCAATTTAAACAATTAAGACAAGCAAATCAACAAAGTAAGCAATCAAATCACAAAAGATAATAATAAAACTTACTTAACTAATTAATTAAAGATTCGACTCAACAAATAACATAAAAGAAAAAGTTCTCAACCATAGCCCCTAAACTAAACTACTCTAGCACACTCATACTAAATAACTCAGGTTTCATCAAATACATAGCAAAAGAAAAGAGAAAATAGAAGTTACAACAGAAAACTGCTAGAAACTCCACAATTCTGTGCTCTGGCCTGTCTGGGACGGTCCGTCTGAGATCTGGGGTGGTGCGCTCCAGTGAGGCTGGATCGTCCAAGCAGTTGTCTCCTTTGCTGAGTTGAGAAAGAGGCTAAATCCCTAGACTTCTGACTTGATTCTTGAATCTGAAGACAGGCCATCACTCTTATACTTGAAGAAGACGCGTTTCTAATTGTGGAGATCGTGGAATCGTGCTTCTGGAAGGTCCAAAATTGGAAGAACCGACAGGCAGAATTGGCTTTGCTATTTTGGGCAGTTCTGAAATTACCGGAACGGTCCGCCTGGATGATGGGGCGACCCGTTCCAGTCTGGCCTTGGCTGATCCTGCTGAATGGGCTGGCTGACTGGTCTGGACGATCCATCCTGCTGGTTGGGCGGCCTATACTGGCTGGTCCTTGCTGCTCATGCCATGTTGTCTGCTCCTCTAAGTTGGGGCGGTTCGTCCTGCCGACAGGGCGGTCCGTTCCAGTGCACAATTTCCTTTCCTTAGCTGAATTCTTCTGTTGTCGCGCCGCAAAATGTGATGAACCTGAAAATAAATTTGCCGGGCTACGGTTGTACCTTTCTACAACCTAAAAATTAGCAAAATAAAGTAAAAACACTTGTATTTGGTATTAATTTAGGGCTTAAACCGGTTGGAAATCGAGTATGAAAGCCGTACATCAATATACAAAGCTTTTGCTAAGGCCAATGGATTCATTGTTCGGATACGAAATACTCGTCCCGGTTGGAGAGGAAGCATATCAAGTCGACAATTTGTGTGTTCTTGTGGAGGATTTTATGTAGAGAAGAAGGAAAAGGAGTTGTCAATTGCAAAGGAGAAGGATAGAAGAACACTAACTCGCAGATGTGGATGTGAAGCCATGTTAGTTGTCAAATGGGACAAGAAAAAAAAATGAATGGATTCCACACAAGTTTAGCAATGATCATAATCACAACATGGTAAGTCCTAAAAGTAAATGTTATCTTATACCCAGTAAGCGCATGCCAACAGTAGCGAAGAACCTTGTAGAAAAATTTAATGAGAGTGGTCTCCCAATTGGAAAGGTTCCTACAATCCTTGGTAACTTGGAAGGTGTGAATTTTAATCAAAGGGATTGTTATAACCACATGAGAGATGAAAGGAAGAAAGATCTAATTGGAGGTGATGCACAAGCTGTAGTAGAATATTGTAGAAGAAAGCAAACTGAGAATCCTAATTTCTTTTATGCAATAGATTGTGATAATGAGGACAGAATGATAAATTTCTTTTGGGTAGAAGCCAGGGGACGCCTTTATTATGAGAAATTTGGAGATGTGTTGGTTTTTGATACAACTTATCGAACCAACAAATATTAGATGCCATTTGCTAATTTTGTTGGAGTTAATAACCACTTGAAATCTATCTTTTTTGGTTGTGCATTACTTCAAGATGAGCAAGAGGAAAGTTTCATGTGGCTTTTTGAAACTTGGTTAGAGGCAATGCATGGAAAAGCACCAATTTCAATTCTCACTGATCAAGATAAAGCAATTGGAAATACTGTCAAAAGGGTCTTTACCAACATTACTCACCGTTTATGCTTGTGGCACATCACTGATAAGTTTCCAAAAAAAATTGGCATTTGCAAAAAGGGATCTGGATTTCAAAAAGATATTTCAAAATGTATTAGATAATCAATCACTCTAGAAGCATTTGAAAAAGATTAGCAAGCAATTATAGGGAGATACAAGTTGGAGAGTAATACATGGCTTAGTGGATTGTATGAGATACGACACTCATGGATTCCGGTTTATAATCAAACCATCTTTTTTGCAGGCATGAACACAACAGAAAGAAGTGAGAGCATGCACTCATTCTTTGATTCATTTGTCAACAGTGGCACCACATTGCGTGAGTTTGTGATCAAGTATGAGAATGCTCTAGAGTGTCGTTATTTTGATGAGAAAGATGAACATTATGTCTCCAAATATAAATTTCCAACAAAAGCTAAGTCATCATTAGAGCTTCATGGAGCTAAGGTCTAAACAAGAAAGGTTTTTAACTTATTCCAAATTGAGCTTACTGAAGGTAGTCATATGCGGACAAATGAAATTGGGAAAGATGACACCTACACTATTTATGAGGTGTCATGTTTTCAAAGGCCACAGAGAAAATGGGTTGTACACATCAAACTTGATTCATTCGAAGGCTGGTGCGAGTGTCATTTATTTGAATTTAAGGGTATTTTGTGTCGACATATCTTAGGACTGCTTCATAAGAGGGATGTCGAAGAAATCCCTGCTCATTTTGTTTTGCCTCGTTGGACAAAAGAAGTAATTTATGACATGAATATGGAAGTTTCACTTCACAGTAAAAGTGGAGAGTTGCCTTTGGTTTTGAGAAATATGGTATTCTACCGCATGGTAAACCTTCTGTCAACCTATTTAGACAAATTCAATAAAACCTACCACTTTATAGTGAATTCTTTAGAAGAAACATATAGCAAGCTGGTTAATATGGAAGGTCCCATTAGCATGACAAGTCTTGAAGAGTCTGTACAACAAGAGGTTAATGATCATTCTCCATTGCAAGATCCAGCTATCTCTCAAACAAAGGGTCGTAAAAAGGATGCAAAGATCTCACAGAATGGTCGGATCATGAGTGAGGTTGAGGTTTCAATGAAGAGAAGACGAAAGTGTAAATTTTGCAAAGAATGGGACCACGATGCTAGAACATGTGAGCAGCGCAATCAAGGTGTGAGTTCTTTTTGCCATCATTTTTATCATCAATTTATAATTGGCTTCATTGCAATGGTATACCCTTTGATTGAATTATATGCTATATTATTTACAGGTTGAAGGCTGAGAATTTGTGTTACTGTTAAGGGTAAAGTGAAAATACTCTTTTCTTAGTACAAAAATTATTAGTAGTCCTGTGTACAAATGTTGTGCCAGCTGATTAATATTTTGGTTTTTTGCTGAATTTTAGGTATTAATTAGTTGGTGGATATTTTGGTGTATGTGCAAATAGTCTATTTGGGTTGCGACATTTTAGTGGTTGAATGTACATTTTGTTTTTGCTAGCATTTATTGGTTGCTGGCTACTTTTGTGGATGCTATTACATTTTGATTGTTGGATGTAAATTTAGTTTCTAACTGGATGTAAATGTAACGACTTCATTTGAATATCAAGATGGTTCAGTTTATATCTAAATTAAATTACTTGATGTGCTTCTCAATCAGGTGGTACCAAGTGGCTGATCATATGCAAGTGGTACCACACACAGGTCCTCCAGGATAAAAAGAATCTCACTTGTCATCAAGTACAAACATAGTTATCAAGTGGACCGTACATTAAATTTAGTAGCATTTATAATGCATATTACTAGCCACAAAATAATTAACAAAAATTGAGTTCACAAAATTATGTGAAATATTCATTGCACATCAAATATTTATCACAGAAAACATTCAGTACACCCAAAAAAATACACTACATGATATTACAAAATTTAACTAGATTACTATTTACATAAGCCACTGAAGTATAACTAGATGATTCTTAGCATGTCTCTGGATGAAGAACAGACAAGATTTTCTTAATCTTGAATTTCATTTTTTTTTCCTGTCCTTTTCAAAACCACACTCATTTTCTTTGAAGAGTGCCAAGGTAGGATGCTTTTGCCTCTCTGTTGTGTGCTTCCTGAATGATAATTAAATTATGTAAGATTTATGATCAACTGATACTGACAATAGAAGTTAAAATATAGCCAATCTAATGAGTTTCTTTAATAAACTAATCTTTTTTTTTTTGCTTCAAGGGTGTTTTTAATAAAATAAGTGAAAAAAAAATGCATGCTGATTTCAAATAACGAAACCAATATGTAATACAGACATGGCAACTAGGATAAAAGAAAAAAGAAAACACAACCAAGTCAAAAGGTAAGAAAACAAACCTCTTTAAGTTTGTTTTGTTGCCACGCAGACCAGTTTGTCTAAATTCTACCTTTTTAACAAAAATAATAGAATAAAGTTAAGAAAAATGTTGCAATTTTGTCTATTACATACGAGTACCGCATTTGACTTAGTATCCATGAATATATGGAGGCCACTCAAAGAATTAATTGACCAGCAATTGATATATAATTGCTAAATTAGATTGTTATACTTCATGGTACCAATAACAAACACAAGGAAAATTCAATTATAAGAACTTGCCTAGAGTGATCGAATATCATAAGACAAAGTAGAGATTTCATTAAATTCTTTTACTTTCAGAAAGAAATCAAAGCATTAATCATCGCTAGTTGGATCCAGACAAACTTCTTAGCAAAAGAATTAGGAGATAGATAGAGAGCTTACCATCTATGTGTGTGTCGATGGTACAGGTGAGATTTAGGTTTGAAATCGCAGAAGGAGAAGAGCTTGAGCGACGACGACGACGGAGAGCGAAAAAGAGGAGGGCTAGCTAGAGCGACAGAAGGGAAATGAGAGTTCAAGTGACGGGAGGGAGAGAGCTCAAGCGACGGGCAGGAGAGGAGGTCTCGAGCAACGCGGAGGGAGAGGAAATCTCGAGCGACGGTAAAGGAGAGGAGACTTCGTCGATGGAGATGGAGACGAAGTGACAGAGAGGATAGCTCGACGGCGACTGAGATGAGTGCTCCATGGAGAGAGCTAGAGAGCAGAAGAAGATCCAAGGTTTTATGTTTCTTTTTCTCATTCAGCGATCCATTAAAATCAATTGTAATCTGGACCCTTTATCAGACTTCGATCCGACGACTCACGATGCGTGACAACTGAGGCATCAAAAAATTGGGGGCACCGGAACGGTCCTCAACATAAAATTGACATGTGCTATATTATATACCAACTACACAGGTTCAAGCAAGCAATACAAATATTAATTGAAGTCTCAACCAATACCAATTAGAATAAGCAGTAAGTTTGACACATTGGAACTAATTAATGTAGGTCACTAGGTTGTCTTCTTGTAGACTTGCTGACGCGCGCGCGCCGAATGAACAACCTGTCAATTTTGAAACAAGCCAATTCATTTCGGAATGGTGTTTGATGTGTTTGGATGTTGTTGAAATAGGGAATAAGAATAAAAAATTTCAGAATTCGTGTTTGTTCCTATTCCTTATTCTTATTGCTTAGTTTTGTTGGTATAGGAATAAGGCTCGGAATTGGCTCAAATTCCTTATTCCTATGTGTTTGGTTTGACACCAGAATAAGGAATAAGGAGCTTATTCCTATCCAAAGCCTTATTCTCATGCATCCAAACACATTAGAAATTAGAATATATCAAGCCTTATAGAAAAAACTCATAATTCAAGGACTGGAGCTGTGTATATATATGTGTGTATGAAAAACACAATTTGACTTTGACTTGAGTGCTTCATTATCTTTTAAATCAGGGGGTGAATATCATGCCAATACTGACTGACCCAATCAATAGGTCGTCATACCAAGTCAGCAATTTTTCGCTTTCATATTACTGCTTTCATTTCAACTAATTGATAATTTTTCTCTTTCAGATTACAGCTAGGACTACCTAAGCAGTCAGCAATGAAAATTTCAAGTTGATTGTCGTACAATCAACCAGATTTTCTCTACCAAATAATTATTAGGGTATCTTTGTTGATTGGTTGCATACCATATATGGCATAAGGTTAAAATAATTACTTGTGTTACTTTTAAGGGAAAGTTAGATATATGCCACCTTAAAATTGAAAAATTAGAAATTTGCCACTCTAAAATTAACTCTCTGAAAATTGCCAACCTAAATTAAGTTTACTTAGAAAATTGCCACTCTTCATTTCTAACTTAGAAATTTGTAATTATTCAATTTATTAGTAAAAGGCTGCTTGCCCCTGCTCTGTTGCTCCAACAAATAAAACCTGTTAATTTGATCAATGGTTAAATTTCATATTATTTTCTTCTTGTAATGCGAATAAGTTTGCTTTGTTTGGCTTTCTCTGTTGAGTAGCAAGGAATTGTTAGTAATAAATTTTTTTTTGAGGGTCAATCTTACTCGCATTTTATGTCTACTTTTTTTATTGCTTTCTTTAATAAATTGACTCGCTTATTTTTCCATGTTCTTGTGATTGTATAAAGGAAACTTGCAACCTGTGATGCACTACGGTTGTTACGAAGCCTCTCTTTATCCGGTTCAAATCCGGTGTGTTCCTATTCTCACTGTACCACTCTACGGCCATTTATTGAGCATCAATTCCACTTAGGGATGAAAATGAACCGGATTTTATCCGCTCCGATCCGTATCCGAATCCGAAAAATACGCGTAATATCCTAACCGTATCCGCATCCGAACATATCCGTATTCGTATCCGTATCCGCCGTAAAAATATGGATGCGGATATGGTTTTGACATTATCCGATACGTATCCGTATCCGACAAAAATATATGGATATTATCCGTATCCGGTAGATATTAATCCGTTTATCCGTATTTTAACGGCATAAGATGATTAATATAATTAGTTCTATATATTAGATAATACTTTTAATTAGATAATACTTAACTTTTATTAGATAAATTCTCTTACAATAATATTTTCATTTGGACTAGTAACATAAAATTATTTTTATTTTCTATTATTGAGACAATTATATATGATAACAACACTAAAATTAATTTTTCTCTAATCATGATGATATACATATTCGTACTAACATAGACACTGAGTATATTGAATATCATTATATTTTCATTAACTGCTATTGTAAATAAATAAAAAAAAATTAAAATGCAATCCGTATCCGACAAAATATATTCGTATTCGACTCCGTATTCGATAATATCCGAACCGTATCCGTGTCCGCTTAATATCCAAACCGTATTCGTATCCGAACGCATCCGTATTCGTATCCGTATCCGAAAAAAAATATGGATGCGGATATGGAAAGACCAACATCTGCTCCGTATCCGATCCGTTTTCATCCCTAATTCCACTGGAACATCATCTCCTTTATCATGGATTTAAGCATAGATGATTTTTCAACAAAGGGGACGGGAGGGAGAGAAAGTAAGAGGGTATAATTTAGCCAATAAGTAAAATTAGAAATGAAAAGTGGCAATTTTCTAAGTAAATTGAATTTAGGGTGGCAATTTTAAAAGAATTAATTTTGAAGTGGCAAATTTCTAATTTCTCAAGATATCTTGAGGTGTCAAATATCTAATTTTCCCTAATAATAATGATTAGGTTACATTTATTTTCTTCCTTAAATATTCAAATTGTTATGTGTTAAGTTATCATTTTTTTTTCCCATATTCTAAGGTTAGCCGATGCTGCCGCTAGCAACTTATCATGACAGACATTTTGATAGATAAGACTCTTTAAATATTGGTAGCAAATTAATTTGAGAAAACCTATGGTGCATTGCAATGCACGGAAGCTTCGGTGCATACTGATCCAAACTCTTTGATCTGCTTCGAAATGATCGATCCAAACCGTCCAATATGATCTCCCTAATGAAATTTCCTTGCCATCCAAACGTTACATTTTTTCGAAATTTTTAAGTATTTTTTTCGGATTTTTAAAAGCTGGTATTTTTGAACGGTTCAGAAAAAATTAGATTAGTGATTTTCTAAAATTCCGAAAAAATAGTAAAAAAATTCTAAAAAATATAAAATTTGATCAGCAAAGAGATTTCATTAGGGAGATCATATTGGACGGTTTGGATCGGTCATTTCAAAACTGATCAAAGAGTTTTGATCAGTATGCACTGAAGCTTCCGTGCATTGCAATGCACCATAGGTTTTCTCAATTAATTTCTATATTTATTTTTTCTAATTTTCAATTCTTTTTTTTCTTTCAAATATGTACAGTGGAAGTTCATGAATAAATTGAAATAGGCTTTTAGTAAAGTTGTAAGTTTTTCATGAATTTACTTATTTAGATGGAGGGATTAATCAAATGACTTTATAAGAGGAGCTTTTTGAACATTATGTGTGCACTTTCATACGTTAGTGACTTCCAAAAAACAACTGAATTTTTTTATCATAATTTCTTATGATATGACTGGTTATGGAATGTGATTCTAATAAGAGTTTGTTCTCAAGAGCCGATTTTTGATAATTATATTTTATGTTCTCTGGTATGCTACTAGGAGTTTTTTTTTTTAAAGAAGAAAAAACAAAGTTTTACCAGAGGATATAGAGTTTTGATAGAATTTCAAAACTCTTTTTGGCCGACACACAATCAAGCACTATATTCAGGTTAGTTTATATATAGCTTTCATATACAATGATGATCATATATATATATATATATACACACACTTTCTATTTTTTAATTTGTGTGAGTTATTAGAATTAGGAAAATAATAAAGGATATGTACGCTCCCAACTCCAACAGATGGAATGAAGAGTGCATTATTAGTTAACTGCCAATTGAATTGCTGCTTGGTAAAATGACAAAGTACGAGAATATATTAATTATGATTCTCAAACTCTATTGAATAATCATGTTATTGAATCAAATCGGTCCTCTGTTCCTTTATAAGCACTAACTTTGTATATTTATATTTTAATTTTCATCACATCTTTATGGCCACCTCAATACGAAGCCAATAAGATTTGCATACTCAAACTTGATGACTGGATTCGCTTAAAATTTGGGACAAGCGAAAATTTATAAGATCGATACTTTCAAATAAAAAGAAAAAAAATAAAAGAAGAAGCTAACTTTAGTTTAACTAAACATTTATCACGTAAAGTACAATACTATAGCTAATTGGGTTTTTATTTCTACCCAACGTACGTACACGTTGGGACTAAATACTTCTTTGTTGACGTAGTCGTTGACCGCCTAACTTTTATCTCATGCTGGGTAATTTTGTTTTGTTACTTGGACGATGTCAGGTTTTCTAGTTTATTGAAAAATTACTTCGAGAAATGCTGGGTGTGCTTCGCAATTTTTAGTTACTAGGGGTATTTGGAAAAATTATTATATGCCAGACGATATTATAGATTTAGACTACTACTCGCAGTTGTCACTATCATAAACCACCACTTGCGGCTTTTTTTTTTTGTTCTTTTGAGTCAAAAGATCCCCTGATGGTGTCCACACTATAATCAAAGCAAAGCTTCAAGAGCCAACCATTATTGACTCGTACAACTCTCGTACAAATCCAATAACAACTCAGCCATAGTTTTCCTTGGCCAATTGTATTTTATTTTCCACGAGGATGACAGATTCACTGGATAAATTAAAAGCAAGAAATGCTTATTCATAGCAAGCAAACCCACTATTGAGTATTGAGGAGTGCCTAGTCCTCTCTACACAATGCCTCCACTATACTCTGCGCCATTTAAATCACTTGTTCTTGCTTTATTTCTTTTTTTATTTCCTCAGTACATTTCCTCTGGCACCAATTCCCCAGATCGTAATACCCTTCTTCAATTCAAATCACAACTCACCGATCCGCAAGGAGCACTATCATCATGGAACAAAACATCACTCGACATCTGCAGGTGGTCTGGAGTTGTATGCAGCCAAGATCAAAATAACAACTCTCGTGTTATTGCTTTAGAGCTCGACTCTTTCGGCCTCTCTGGTTCACTGTCTCCATATGTTGCCAACCTCACTTTCCTTAACCGGTTAAACATTCCCAATAATTCACTCACTGGACAAATCCCCCCCGAGCTAGGCCGTCTTCAAAACCTCCAATACCTTAACCTAAGCACAAATTATTTTCAAGGCGAGATTCCATCCAGCTTATCTTCTTGTACAAATCTTGAGGTGCTTAGCTTATCAACCAATCAGCTTGGAGGGGTGATTCCGCCAAACCTGACGCAGTGCAAGAATCTCAAGAACATCTCACTAAGTGACAATGCAATTGAAGGGGAAATACCAGAAGGTTTTGGCGACCACCCCAATCTGAAATTAATATTCTTTGGAGGCAACAAGCTTACTGGTACAATTCCTTCCAAATTGGGTATAAGCTCCTCGCTCAGTGTTGTTAACCTTGCAAATAATGGCCTTACCGGTGGAATCCCACCATTTCTTGTCAATAGCTCTTCATTGCGTGTTCTAATTGTTTCTTTTAACAAACTTAGTGGAGAAATCCCTCCCACTCTCTTTAGCATGCCAAATATTTATTATATTGACCTTAGGCATAATGAGTTTTCCGGTAATATCCCACCAATCTTAATAAATACATCACAAATTAGTTCTCTCTCTCTGTCCGCAAACAATCTTACTGGTCCTATTCCATCCTCACTAGGAAAATTAACTATGCTTGATTCTCTCATTTTGGCTAACAATTTGTTGGAAGGGAGCATTCCCCAGGAATTACAACAAGTTCCAAGACTAAGAGTGTTGGATTTATCTTTAAACTACTTATCCGGACCAATTCCCAATTTTCTGTATAACATCTCGTCTCTGGCTTATTTGGGATTAGGAAACAACAACTTCTCTGGAAAACTACCACAAGAAATAGGTACCACACTTCCAAATCTTGAAGAATTAATCATGACATCAAACAGGCTAGAGGGCTCAATTCCTAGTTCAATAGCTAAAATTTCTGGACTTTTAGTTCTTGATCTTAGTGGTAATGCTTTTAGTGGAGTGGTGCCAGATTTAGGAACACTCATCGACCTTACCGAACTAAACATAGGATGGAATAAACTCGAAGGAAATGTCTCAACTTTGCTCGACTCCTTAACTAACTGTCCAAATTTGGTAAACTTGTATTTAGAGAATAACAATTTAGAAGGAAGCTTGCCACGATCCATAGGAAAGCTCTCCCAAAATCTTCAGTTGATGATGATAGGTGGAAACAAAATTTCTGGGACCATCCCCGTTGAGCTTGGAAATCTAACAAGCCTCAATACCCTTTTCATGGACAACAGTTTCCTTTCAAATAGCATTCCTCCTGCTTTAGGCAATCTGACGAATTTGGTCATTCTCAGCTTGTCAAATAATAATCTCTCAGGTCCTATTCCATCTACTCTGGGAAATTTGGATCAATTAAATGAGATATATTTGGATACAAATCAGCTGAATGGTAGTATTCCCAAAAGTTTAGGAAATTGCATCCGCCTATACAAGGCAAATTTCTCCTATAACAATCTTGAAGGTCAGTTACCAAAGGAACTTGTTAGTATTCCTTCATTCACACAAGCCTTAGATTTGTCACATAATTATTTAACAGGACCAATACCATCAGAAGTGGGGAAATTGAACAATGTTGGAGTTCTAAATATCTCTTATAATCATTTCAACGGTGATATCCCATCTAACCTTGGCAATTGCCTTCTTCTGGAGCATCTACGCATGGAAGGTAACTTCCTTGTAGGAACCATTCCAAACACATTTGCTGCCTTGAAAGGTCTTAAGGAAATTGATCTTTCTTTGAACAGTTTAACTGGCAAAATTCCCGAGTTTTTTGTTAAATTTGATTCCTTATACTATCTTAATCTCTCCTTCAATAATTTTGATGGGCCTATACCAACCGTTGGCATCTTTAGAAATAAAACTGAGGTGTTTATTCAAGGAAACAATAAGCTCTGTGCAAATGACCCAAATCTCTTTCAAGAAGTGTCACCATGTCCAGCGGCACACTCTACAAATAATTCACATTCTCATTTATTGATGATAGTGCTGATCATTGTTGGGATAATTGTTATTCTATCCTTGGTTGTTTCATCACTGCTCTTTTTCTGGAAGAAAACCCAAATAGCACAACTCTCTACAAATCAGGCAAAGGAGAAATTCAGGAAAGTCTCTTATGGTGATCTAGAAAGAGCAACAAATGGATTTTCCCAAGAAAACTTGGTAGGAAGTGGGCATTTCGGTTCAGTGTACAAAGGAAAGTTTGAGTTTGAAGATAATCTAATTGCTATTAAAGTTTTCAACCTTGACATCCGTGGAGGATTGAAAAGCTTCACTACCGAGTGTGATGCTCTGAGAAGCCTTCGGCATAGGAATCTTGTTCGAGTTGTTACCTCTTGTTCCACCATAAATCATCAAGGAGATGATTTTAGAGCAATCGTGTATGAGTACATGCCAAATGGGAGTCTAGAAGAGTGGCTGCATCCAAAATCTACTGGTAAGGTACTAAGCTTGGCTCAGAGGATATGCATAGCAAACGATGTGGCTTCCGCTCTAGAGTATCTTCATGATGGATGTGGGCATCCTATTGTCCATTGTGATATTAAACCAAGCAATGTTCTACTGGATCATGCCATGACTGCTCATGTGAGTGACTTCGGTATAGCTGAGTTTTTGGTTCGTGCCACTGCCAAGTCCAATAACTCTTTAAACCTATCTGGACTAAGAGGTTCAATTGGCTACATTGCACCTGGTGAGAACAATTTGTATTTCATTATAATTTATTCCCTTTTTGTATACATCAAATGAAAACTTGCATTAATTATTTAGATTTAGTTATAATTTAAATTTTGTATGCATCAACATAAAGCATTCATATCTTATATATTTCTTTTTTGTCCTTCGAATCTCATGTACCTGTTGATAATTACATTTTTTTTCTACTTTTTCTATGGTTTTGGGGAACTTATGGCAGAGTATGGAATGGGTGGCAAGGCTTCAACTGCTGGAGACATCTATAGCTTTGGAATATTATTACTAGAGATGTTTACCGGGAAAAGACCAACAGATGAGAATTTCAAGGATGGTCTAAGCCTGCCATTGTATGCTAATGAAGCATTTCCAGAAAGAGTCATCGAGATTGTGGATAGTGCTATATTGTGGAAGGAGAATGATGTAAACAGAGAGCTGCCAGATCAGAGGACTACAAGATGTGTGGTCCAGTTGATTCAAGTTGCGTTGTTGTGCACAACAGATTTACCAAACCATCGGATCAAGATGCAACAAGTAGCTGCCGAGATTGCTTCTATTTGGAAAGATTTTCAAATTGAGTTCTAGGGTATAACATTCAAAGAAAGAAGTAATAATATTTTCCTTTTTCTTTTGTTAGACAACAAATATAGTTACAATTTTTCAAAAAAAATTAAAAGCATGTAGGCAATAGAGTTTCAAATGAATGTAATTGTCAGGTAGTAAAGTCCTATTCTAAGAGTTGCACTTTAATTATAGTAACTTTCTAATAAGTTTGTCAAAATAATAGACAACTAGGCAATAATGTATGATTACTCATTACTCGTTACTCAAGCTCACGAGTTTTTTTTTTTTCCATGGGTTTGCTTTATAACAAAACGAATATTCGACAATTCAAATCAAGTCAAATAGCAAAATTAGTAAGAAACATATCTAATTTCATCGGATCTCGATGATTTTGATAGCTTTGATCTTCTCGATATCTAGAAGGCCTCAGCTACGTCATAATACGCGCCAAGGTCGGATGGAAGTATATACAATTCCAAAAACTTGAGCATAAGCATAGCGAATTCCAAAAAAACAAGACACACCTTTGGTGCACTTTGCCTAACAAGAAGTACTATCTCTCTTTCATCGATGGAGAAGTAGAAAGAAGGACTAGAGAAGTTGTTATCAACGCATATATGCAGTATAATCATAGATCTATATATCTTGTCCTCTGAGGACCAACTCCTTTATATAGAGAGTCAAGACATGAGAACTCTAAACTTGACCTCCAAACAATGTCATATTTGTCCATAAAAATAAAAAATATTTACTAATAATACCACCTGTAAAATGCATCACATCTACTGCACAAATATGCTATCAACGCATATATGCAGTACAATCGTGGATCTATCTTGTCCTCTGAGGACCAACCCCTTTATATAGAGAGTCAAGACATGAGAACTCTAAACTTGACCTCCAAACAATATCATATTTGTCCATAAAAATAAGAAATGTTTCCTAATAATACCATCTATATGTATCACATCTAGTGTACAAAAATATGATTTCCCTTCACTGCCACGTTTAAACAATAACCATAATATACAATATCATAAATATTAAGCAAAATCAGCCCACAATTGTTAGATTATTTCTTATTTCGTACCAGTCCTAGCCACTCAATCCTGGTTCAATCCCCTAGACCGCTGGGCGTAGGCTCGACGGCCTATATATGGTCAGAAATAATCTAACAATCTCTCACTTAGATTATTATGCTTAGTGTTATGTATTGTCTAACTAAATTAGCTCTTTTTATATGTGGTAAGAAATTTTGTTCCCTTAATTCCATCCATCACTCATAACAATAGAAAATCAAAGACACTTATGTCACATTATAAAGATGAAACAACTACTCTGCTATCATAAAGATGAACCCTATAGTTGACTTCATGTTATTTTGACATTCCGCAAAATAAAAAACAGAATATCTTATGACTTCCACTTTTCAAATGATCTCTAATACGTTAGTGCATAATCTTTGGTTCTCTGGAAATATCTCAAAACTTGGTTGGCTATCTTAATGTATTGTAAACATGGATTGTGCAATACATGTCTAGCATTCCTCTAATAAATTGAAGCAATATTCAAACGGGATAAAACAAAAAATCTCCAAAATACCTTAGAAATCGTTTATGAGAAATTGTTCGTGTAATTTATTCAGTTTTTGAGATTAAAAAACTATGCGAAATATTGGTCTAAAAAATTCGGAAAAAAAATCATATTGTGTTCACTAATGTCTCTAATTTCATGCCTTTCATTTTCATAACCCAACTCCAAATAGAGAAAAACAAAAAAAAAAATTATCAAAATACCTATGAAATAATTTTTTTTTTTTGAGAAACTGTTCGTGT
The DNA here is from genome assembly GCA_027725995.1 of Rhynchospora tenuis. Classification (NCBI taxonomy): domain Eukaryota; kingdom Viridiplantae; phylum Streptophyta; class Magnoliopsida; order Poales; family Cyperaceae; genus Rhynchospora; species Rhynchospora tenuis. Next base: position 80,508,238 of record CM050888.1, read on the forward strand.
AATGTTTTCAAATTTTTGAGATTTAAAAACTATGCGAAATATTGGTCTAAAAAATCACATTATATTCACTTACGTCTCTACTTTCATACCATCGATTTTCAGATGTTAACCATACACGAAAAAAACAGAGAATAGTCAAAGTACCTAAGATTTCTTTTCGAGAAACTATTTTTGTAATTTCTTGTAAGATGTTCGAAAACTATGCGAAATATTGGTCTAAAAATAAAAAAAAAAAAAAATTACATTATGTTAACTTGGGTCTCTACTTTCATATCTTCGATTTTCATAACCAAACTCCAAATAAGAAAAAACGAAAAATCGTTAAAGTACCTAAAAAATGTTTTTCGAGAAACTGTTCAAATTAAAAACATTAATAAATTTATTTTGTCTAAACAAATATTAATTAGTCAAACATAAGTAAATTTATTTTGTTAAAGACCATGCAATAGTATGCTAATACAATATTACTTTTTATGTTAATACATATTACTTATGTTAATACATATTACTTTTTATGTTAATACAATATATTAGAATTAATTTAAAATTGTTAAAAACAATCACAGCTGATTGCAGTCAGCTATTCCGCCATCGCATGCCATCCGAAGTCGGCGGGCTATACGCGTGCCATTGCCATCCGATGTCGCCATCCATGATCCAAATCCTGTGCCGCGCGGCACAGGATACAGCGCGCAAAAAGACAAAAAAGGTAGCCATTCCCTCCCCAGTGCTTTGGGCACGCATACAGTCAGATGGTGCATATTTGCTTGAGGGTTTGGATTCTGTGGTTTCAGTTACAAATGCATTAAAATTTGGTAATATCAAAGAAGCTTCCCTTTAAAAATGGTCTCTAAGCGGTTCCATAATGCTTCCAGGAATTTGGTGAAATGAATTATTCAACACAAAATATAATTCAATTTTAACCACAAATCAGATATATTCTACGGGGTCCAATGTTTAATTTCTTTTCCACTTTTTGCTCCATATATTTCACGCTATTAATTATACAGAAGCAAATAAAGAATTCAAACCCTTATGCAAATATGCACCATCTGACTTAGTACATTTGCACATCCTATTCGTACTTTAGAAATTTTACAAATGTATTTGTTGTAAGAAAAAAAGATTAACAAATCTACTGATTTTAGAAAGGCACATGATGTATTTTTATTGTTGAATTTATTTTAAATGGTGAATGATTATGTATGTACAAATTCTGAAAATATTATGTGATGTACAAGTTATATATTTTTAAAACGGTGTATGTTGTATTTTCATTATTGACTTTTATATATTCAATGGTGAATTGACTATGATGTGTACAAATTCTGAAAAATATCATGTGATGTGCAAGTGCATATTCGCCCCATATATGCGTGTCCAAAGCACTGGGGAAAGAGGTGCTATTTTTTTTGTCTTTTTGCGCGCTGCATCCTGTGCAGCGCGGCACAGGATTTGGATCCGTCAAATTGGGCCTGTCACCATTCACGCGTCAAAATGAGTCTGTCGCTAGCGCTGGCCGCTGGCTACTGCACATGTTTGAGCACGCGCATTTAAACACAGGATTTAAATGTTTGAGGCGCTAGAGAGGCCCAGCCGTATGACCAATGACAGGGCTTAATGTTTTACAAGATAAAAGTTTTTAAAGGATGAGTTTATAACATATCTTATTTCACGCCAAGATAAAATAATTAAATTGTGAAATTTTTCTGATAACAAATTGAATGATTTATATATGTTCAGTTAATAGCTCAAGAGATAAGATAATATAATGTACATTTTTTTACGCATGACACAATTAACTTCATCAAATACTGAATAATAAAGCAATCAGATATTCTATTGAATAAACAAGCTGAACACTTATAAAAAAAGGTATTTTTATTGGGTCAACTAACTGAAATTTAAAGGATTCAGATACTCTGTTGAATAAACAAACTGAACACTTACAAAAACAAGTATTTTTATTGGGTCCACTAACTTAGCATTTGCAGTAATTGAAGTGATCATTTAAAGCAATCAGATACTTCATTGAATAAGCAAACTGAACACTTATAAAAAAAGTTATTTTTATTTGGGTCAACTAATTGTATACTTGTAGTAATTCTGTAATTGAAATGAACATATAAAGCAATCAGATACTCCATTAAAAAAACAAACTTAAAACTTATAAAAAAAAATATTTTTTTTGTTGGGTCAACTAATTGAACACTAGTGATTAAGTGCTCTATTATAAAAAGATAATTGAACACTTGTAGTAATTAAGTGTTCTATTATCAGTTTTTTTATTAAAAATTAAGAACTCCAGAACTAACATGCAAGAAGTAAGCACTCTGTTAAATATTGAACACTCTGTTAAACAAACTCAACACTTACAAAAAAATACTTCAAGCAATAATATATTCCATTGAAGTGCATTGATGAAGGTTGACCGCGTAGCCTCCTAGTCGGTGATCTCACAATTCATTTCTGGTGAACAAGTTAGTCACAGATATTTCAGCTCCATTCCTGACTAGTACCTACAAACAGGCTTATAATTGTATTCCGCTAGTTCTGAGCCCTTAAAGAGAATCTAGCTTCATGCCAAATCAGCTCATGGAAGTGGAGGATACCAGTACGGGAAATCCTACCCCAATGAATGCTCTAGTTTGAAGATCACCGGGAAAATTTGAAGAGAAGCCAGAGAAGATTAATTGGAGATTGAAGGTTAATTGGATGGATTTGAAGAAGAATTCGCATTGTTGAATAAGCTATCGGAGAAGAGAGAATTAATTTCAAATTCGAAAGCTATAAACAGAATCTCACGTGAGACAAGGGGGAAGCAAATGGCGCACGATGGCATCTAGACAGATGAAAGCGAGTAATTCCCAAAAACAATCACTAAAATAATTGAAAACCATTAAATTCGATATTTGTTAATATTGATTTTTGAAAATCCGATATAAGCTTCATTTTTTCAAGCACCAATATTACAATAACATTTTCAAATTTCCGATTATTTTAATAATTAAAAAGAAATTTTATAATGTTTTATTATTATTATTTAAGTTTTCGGTTGCTTGTTCGATGGTAGGTGCTGCTGGGCCTTTATTTTTTTCGTTCGGCCTAGTTTATTTCCTGTTTGGGTTAAGCATGTTATTCCATCTGGAAACTTTTTCTTAGATGGCTGAAATATTTTCTACACAAAAATCGGTGCTCTCTAAAGCCCAAAAGAAAAAAAAAAAATGGACGTTGCCTGTGATTTTAGACTTCCAAAGTATGTTCTAAAGCTTTCTGCACATAATGGTGTCTCTGTTTGCCAATGACTTCATCAATAATTTTAGACTTTGGATGTATGTTTTAAGTTTTCAATAATAGCTTATTTTCTGGAGTTATAATGCTGTTTGTGTCCCCAACACATTCATTTATAAATCAAGAAGTAATTACTTTCAAACTCCCAAAAAGTTACGAACTTGCCGACTGCGTATAGTTCAACGCAGTATTCTTCATTCATAAGATGGTCAATCATTACTTTTGATGCAAAATAGGAAAACATATTACAAATCATAACTGCCAGAAATTAATTTCCTTGGAAACATATCTGTTTTATTTAGGAACCCGAAATGCTAACCCTGCTTACCTATTATATTTGTTGATGAGCCTGTTCTTCAGCACAAAAGTAAAATTTCAAACAAAAATGAGGTAGCATCCTTTCATGTTGACAAGGACATCAACAATATGTCACATGATTTCGTAGTGGACAAATTCAACCATAGTTTTTCTACCAATTACAATGAAAGCAAAATTTATTGGTATACATAATAACGAAGGGAAGATCACATGAAATTTTCAACACTTAGAACCATTAAGAAATTACCAAACTATATATTTAAAAAATCTAGTGAGCATTTGTCTTGCTGAAGTCGCTAGGTTTATTAAAAATAGTCTTATTTAAGAAGTCAAATTACAGTATTACTAAGAAGTAAAGAAAAAATAAGATAAAACATAAGATAATGTGATTGGCTTGGTGAAGTTTATGACACACGGGCGATCCCAGGGGCGGAGCTACATGGGGGGCTGAAGGGGGCATTGTCCCCCCTATGCCACAAAAATTATTAAATTTTTATGTGTATTTTTGTTTTGATTTTAGAAAGATCATGTAGTTTGCCCCCCTAATTAATTGGAAATAACAAATTTGTCCCCCCCTACAATTAATTTCTGGCTCCGCCCCTGGGCGATCGGGATCCAATATAATTTATAATCCATAATTTATGACGTTTATAATCCATAATTTATGACATCATGTCTGTTGTTTGGCTGCACGACAGCACTTTCAGGTTTCAATTAACCAGAGTATCTCTGTTTTGAGATCATTAAACGTCTCTATCTATATGAAAAGTAGCATCGTTATGTTTGTATTTCCCCCATTTCCTACCAACCGATAAAGAAATGTAATGAGATGAAACAAATTTCCTTTCGGGCACTGTGCTTCTGGAAAATGGTTTTAGTACCCCCAAATTATGAATTCTCTTATAGTTGATTGTTACATCAATTAAGTATTAAATGAAAAATTTGAACTGAGCAAAAATTAAAATTTAGATGAAAGAACATTCTAATATGGTATCTTTTGCACTATTTAAGGCTACCTTCTCACAGAAATTTTGCAGAGCTTCAAACTTTTCTCAAATACAAACACATCTGTTCTTTCATTAGTATTCAAGAATGGAGCAGTTTGTGCAATCACAAAGGTCTAAAGGTCTGGCCAATGTTCTTGCAATCGGCACGGCACTCCCGCCCGTTTGTGTTCCTCATGATACATATCCTGATATGTATTTTCGTCTTACCAACAGTGAGCATCTTACAGAGCTCAAGGACAAGATGACTAGGATATGTAAGTTCTCTTTTCCTAATTATCTGATTATCTGATCGATTTGATTATTTTATACATTATATCCTATTGGTAGATACTTGATACGCTAAAAAAAGGAACAAGAAATAATTTTGCAACCTGAACTAACATAGTCCAAATTACATTTTTATACTTTATGAAAAGGGTACTTATAAAGTCTTATATAATTTGAACAAAAATGGCAGAGAAGTTTTTTCATTAGTAATACTGAAACAACTGTGATTTGTTAGTTACCAGCAGTATTTATGCAAACTACAGAACTACACATAATCAATACAATCAGAACATTCTCCCAAGTTATTCACCCGCAAATAATTCGCTGACTGGCCTCAATTATATATACCAACCGAGACCTCGAATCCTGCATGTACCAACACTGAAAATCACCATTCAAAAAATGGAAAAAAAAAAGAAAAAAAAAAAGAACCAACACTGAAAAATCAAATACCTTAACATGCAAACACTGCCAGAAAAAGGAAAACTCATGACACATACAAATTTTTAACTAGTAACTGTAAGAACTTATTAATATATCATTTCATATTATTGAGTATTTCTTGATAATATATTTAACGAGATCTCTAAAAATTTATTTCGTTCAAGTTGTGCTAGTCCAAGTGTTGAAGGCTGAACCACACAAAATTAATGGCTACAACTTCAGAATAATTGACAATATTAATCATATGTTCATCAATTTTAGGTAAAAGTACAACTATTAAACAACGATACATGGGTATGATGGCTAATGACGGGGAGCTCTTAAAGAAGTATCCAAATATTGGTGACCATGATGCACCGTCCCTAGATGCCCGCTGGGAGATTGTAACAGAGGAAGTGCCAAAGCTTGCGAAGGAGGCAGCGATGGTGGCCATCAAGGAGTGGGGCCAGCCTGTATCGAAGATTACCCATCTCATCTTTTGCACAAATAGTGGCGCTGCATGCCCGGGTGCTGATGTCCGCCTAGTGCATCTACTCGGCCTTCCTACCACTGTTCGGAGAGTCATGCTTTACTACCAAGGATGTCATGGTGGAGCAACTTCACTACGTATAGCCAAAGACCTGGCTGAGAACAATCGCGGTGCACGTGTTCTTGTGGTGACCTCCGAATACATTATTCATGGGTTTCGCGGTCCTTCTGAAACCGACCCAGACGATCTTGTTTCTCAGGTTTTGTTTGGTGACGGTGCTGCTGCCGTGATTGTTGGTGCTGACCCTGATTTGGAAGTTGAGCGCCCACTTTATGAGCTAATCTCTACTAGGGAGACGATGATCTTAAATACTATGGATGCACTTGGAATGGTACCAAGAGAGGTTGGAAACCTTGTCACTTTGGCTCCCTCAATACCAATACATATCTCTGGAAACATCAGAGGTTGTGTTGAGGAAGCATTGAATCCCTTAGGCATTAAGGATTTAAATTCTTTGTTTTGGATTGTTCATCCAGGAGGTCCTAAAATTCTGAAGATGGTTGAGGAAAAATTAGAATTAGAGAAAGATAAGTTCAACATGACAAGAAAGGTTCTAACTGATGTTGGAAACTTGTCGAGTCCCACCGTACTTTTCATAATGAATGAGATGAGAAAGAAATCAGTAAATGAAGGCAAGGCTACTACCGGTGATGGCCTCGAATTCGGGGTGCTCCTTGGCTTTGGACCTGGACTTTCTATTGAAGCAGTTGTCCTCAGATCAGTTGCCATTTAATATGCTAACCAAACCTTCCTTCAAAACCACAATTATTTGTGCCCAAATAAATAAAAGTAGAGACATTGTCTCTTTCGAATGGACCGAAAAGAGGAATGATCATTTCTTAAGTTGTTAGAAAATAAACTGTCTTTGAACTTTGGATGGAAAACAACTGCATTCAAACCTTGAAAGCCACAGCTTAATTTCTTTACATTAGTAAATGCATGTAATTACAGTTCTCTTGTTTGTCTTATGTTGGATTACCTCAATTCGTTTGTGTTACATTTCGGAAGCTTTTTTATATAATCAAGGCAGCCTTTTCAACGGCGTCTGCTTAATTTAATTAACAGCATTTAATATTTTTAGTCCAACGTTGTTAAATTAAAAGAACGGCCTTTAACTTTTGCCAAACCCAGCACCACAAACATGATTATAGAAACTAGAGGGGCATATCGAGCTTCGCTCGATATAGATATCTATAATAAGAATATTTTTATTATGTTTCTATAGTTTAATTATGTTCATTTTTGGATATATTGTGAAGATAATTTATCTTTAGAAATATAGTTTAGTTATTGTACGTACTTTGATTTGATTAAATTTAAAGAGTTTGATCAATTTAAAGAAAACATTATATATGTGTAAATATAGTTATAGTTATATGGAATAATATGATTTATATTATGTTGATATTATTCACGAAATGTAATATGCTTATAAATGACTTAAATATATATATATATATATATAGAGAGAGAGAGAGAGAGAGTAGAAGATCTGATGTTTTTTCTATTTTTCATATGAATGAATTTGATTTATATTTTGTAAACCAAAATTTAATAAAGGTGATGAAGAGAAATTAAGGTGGAGAGAGACTAAGCAATACAAAAGAGAGATGAAGACATGATGAAAATGAAAATAGATAGGGTTCAAAAAATCAGAAACAAAACAATGTATTGTCAAATTATTGTCTGCTGGTGAATCGGGTCAGTTTTAGAAGCAATAATACCCGACACACAAATAGTTACATAGTATCACATTACGGAAATCATAAAAATGCTATCTCACAATTATTTCACAATGTTTGGAGTGTCGAATGACATTTAACTAAAAGATCTCGACACCCACATATCTTTATTTATAATATTGATGTTGGGTTGAGTTTCTCGTTTATTTGACAATCCATGTTTATTGACGATCTATATTTTTTGCATTGTAAGACATACTTTTTAATGCAAACGCCTATATTTTGTTTGCACCTTTTCAATTCCAGAAACTTTAGCTTTCAACCATAAGAATTAAACGAAAGTGCAAATGCAAACCCATTTCAGAAAAAAAAAAAAAAAAAAAGTATTAATCCAAAGATTTACCCAGTTTTTTCTTTAGTGCATTCAGTATCTTGGTCGACCACAGTAAATAATTGCATCACTTTAGTACATCATACTAGTCTTGATTGCCTGTTGCTACCAAGCAAAATTAACTTTCGAAACTTTTAAAATAATGTCGAGAAAAATATATCTACTAGAATTCGAGAAACAAGAGAAATCAGAATAAATGATGCATGAGCATGACGCTGTATTTATACAAAATAAAAACGAATAAATAACACTCGGGATAGTTTTTATTTGTCCTTTCGGTTTGGCATTTTCTCGAGCACTTGGCGGGCTCGCCCTTTTTCAAAGGAATCACGACAAGAAATGAAGAAATGGGAGAAGGAAAGTACCTTTAGAAGTTGGAAATAGCGGTGTCAATGCGTCTGCCTCGTCAGCTGCCGCCACGTCACCATGAAATAACAGGTGGGGGTTTCCAATTTGAAGAGAGGGAGGGAGGGAGAGTTTTCGATAAAAAAAAAAAAGAGAGAGAGAAAATCAGAGAACTTGAAAAGAAAACAGAATTAAGTTTGGATGGCTGTGAGTACAGGAATTGTTAGTATGGACGGCTGTGATTGAATGTTTGATATTATATCTATTCTGTGGCTCGTCATATTTTCGGCAAGCTTTAATTCTTTTAGAACAAGCTCTTTTTACACCTTTCGTAATGCTTGAATGAAAAACTAGAATTGTTGCGATTATTTGGGTTAAGATTTAATGCAAAAAATTTCAATTATATTCCCATTTTTTGAAAATATAATGCTACGTTATTTCGTGCATGGTTGTTGTATCGCTTTGCGTTTTGTTCCAAAAATCCGTTATTTAGTAATAACATTTTTATTTCAGTGAAATTTAAAAACTTGGTTAGAATAGTGTAACTGATCTATCTTTTTTCTTGACCTAGTGCAAATGTGCAGTTGATCCTTATTATTGCTTATTCAGTCATTCACCAGCATTTAAAAATATTTACAGTGTTTTAAAATTATTATTAGAGTTTTCAAAATTATTATTGAATAAGAAAATCGGACTATTCCACAAATTAATGAGCTGGTCCGTCCCACATGTTCTTAATATTTGAACATATTAATGCTTGATACCCCTTCAACTTCCTTATGAACAGTACCATTTTTTTCGGCTTGAATTACGGTTGAATTATAGAGTCAACGGATGGGGTCAGTTGGATTTGCAGATTGGAGGATGCAGTGGGCGTGGGAATGTGAATCGGTGGGTGCTATTTGTGTGTAAACATGGTGCATAAAATTTATTGAAGTACTTACGTTGCTATCTATTATATTTCCCTTGATCCACGGTATTAAATTACGAATCTGTTTTAGTCATATGGAGAAGCAATACTCATGGGAAATTTTTTAGACGGCTCCATCTTTCTCACCGAGAATAGTTGAGAAGGAAGACAGGAAAATCAACCCCTCCTCTCGCACCGCCTCATGCCCTCCTCGCCCCATCCGCCTCTCCCTTCTCCCCCTCAAGGGTTTGCGTGGCCACAACCCCTCTTCTCGCGCCGCCTCCTCCCTTGCGCTGGTCGGAGATGCGGGTGGAAAACCCAGCACTTGTCTTGACTGTGGCCCTCTTTCTTACAGTGGTCACAATGGGCGGATGCGGTGCTCCTCCCTCCTCCCTCTTCCCTCCTGCTGCAACAATTTTTTTTATTTCTTCACTGAATCCCGCCTACCACTCGCGGATCTTTTCATGGAGGTTGTGACGCTGTGGAACCACCGGCGGGTCGGTGTTTGGGAACGCGAGGCACGGTCGAAGCTAATCTGGATGTGCGTGCAGGTGGACTTGAGCCAGGGGAAGCAGCAGTGCCACATGGTCGGAGCTGATATGCGGCGTTAATGGCCTCTGACGAGGGGTCGTCAGGGGTGGGGCCTGGTTGAGAGAGATGAGAATTGAAGAAATTTTGAGTTTTGCTCCGTCAAATCAACTCATGTCGTTGCCGATCGCTCTTTCCCCTAATTCCACTAGGTAGCTCATTTTCATTTATTTTCGTCTCCAATCCATCTACCTGTTGTTTCGATTTCTCACACACTCTCTCTTTCTTCACCGTAAAGCTGTTTCAATTTCTCTTGCTCTGTTGTAGTATATTTTTGGCAGAGAGGACGGCGGCACAGCCCTCCTGCGCGCTCTCGGCACTGCCTCTACCTCGAGTGCTCTCGAGCTCTCCTCTATCTCTCAGCCAAAAGGAGACTTACTCAAAATTGCTCACAATTAGGTTAGCTCCTTTGTATATTGCTCGAAATTACAGGGTTCTTTTTCTTCTTTTTTTTTGCTTTAGATGCTTTACTATCATTTTCTTATACTCTATGCTTCTTCTCTGTGATTCTTTCTTTTTAAAGTATGTCATAGTATTTTACCATAATAATTGATTTAATTGGCTAACTTTCTTGTAACTGGTCAATTTCAACACATTTTTTCCTTTTAAAATGTCCATCTTTTTAGTATTTGGTTTAGATATTTTGTTCATTTGAGAAAGTATTTAGGTCTTAACTGTGAATATTGTACTGATCGGACTAGATAGCAAGATCCTTGGGTTCAATTTTATTAATTAGTGCTTTTTGACTGGGACAAGGAGTTCATTTGTATGAATACAGGACTTGATTCCAAATTGTATTTTGATTTTCTTATTTTTCAGAAGTATGATTTTTACAACATTAATAGTTTTTGGGCAATTAAAAAGCTGATGGCAATAAATTGCTTGCCACTAATTTTAAGCTTGATCTGCACTGGATCTAATTAGGTTGGTTAAATATAAGCAAGTTGTGCATTTTAATTTGGTAGCATAATTATACTACTGTTGATTTCATATGAAAATTAAAGAACACAGAAAAAAGAATATTAAAAAATCTACAATAAAGGGGAGAGAGGTTGGACAGCTTAGTTGAGAAGAGCTCTCGCTTAGGTGTTGCTTTATAGGTCTAATATGTGCGCAAGGTTGCTAATGCAAATAAACTTCATTGAGCATGCATAGCAGTGATATTGGATGAAAAGAATAAGCATTTCTTCTTTATTTTTTATTTTAATTCGCTGTATATTACTAATTAGGAGGAATTAAGTTTTAGAGAATGAATTATGCTCTATTAGTTATTTTGGAATTTCAGATTTTTGAATTTTTTGCTTCAATAGTGTTTTACAGTATAGTCTAATATTTTTGTGATTAAAACACCTTAAAATAATGTGGTCGGCACCAATTAGTGAAAGTTCAAGAGAATGTGCTTGAACAATGACATTAATTTTTTCTGTGGATCTTACATTGTGGGTTGTCAATACCATATCAGTTGAGCAACAATCAGTAATGACCTACATAACTTAGAGCAACTTTTGTGTAGTGATAAATATTCTTTACCATCGAGCATGAATCTCTTTAGATATTTTATTTGCATAATTGTTTGTTATTATCTCATTTAATTAGTGTGAAATAGTTACTCGCCTGATATAGTACTTCTGGTGCAGTCATATAAAGGGCCTTTTTGGTATTTGTCAGAATAAATAGTAATTAATCTTTTGTGCTTCTGATTTTTATGACCAGTGTGGATATTATCAAAGGGCAGCATGGATACTGTCATTCCATGCAGGATGGCATATCATAAATAATTTTTATTTTTTAGTAGCATCTTAACCGATCATCTTGCTACAGCCATCATCGATGGTGTGTTTATGTAATCTTCAATACCTTTCCTTCCTTTTTGTCTTACATTCTTTGTTGGTTCCAATTTCTTCTCACCTGACTTCCCTCTCAATAATGGTTGTGGTTGTTTTCTTTCGTTTCATACAGTAACAGTTTGAGAGAAGGATAAGGTTAGAGGTGGCAAGTAGCAGTGATGGGATCTTTGAATGACACTGTTTTCTTGGTGTAAAATGTAAAAAATATAAGAAAGTTGTAAAGAGTTTTATACATATAGCAGAGTTTGCTGATAGATATACTGACGATGCCAGTTTGCTTTCTTGAAGTTGTATACCTATAAGATAGAAGAGCTATGAGACGCTTTGATGGGATACAGCTTGGCTCACAGTGGCAATTTCAATTTGTATTGTTCATGGTTCAATCCACAGGTTAGCTTTTGATGGTTTATGTTGCTTCTTTTTTTGCATTACTTAAATCAGAGTTGAATTTAGTATTTAGGACTGGTGTATTTAGAGTTCAGAAAAAAGACAATAAAAATTCACTTGAATAATTGCTCATTCATTAGTTTTGGAAATGGTGCCATTTACTGAACTCTTCTCTTTTCTCATATTATAGCATCTCTTTTATACTTTGTCAGGGTGTATATTTATAGCAAAATTGTGAACACTCACACTAAAATAGTGAATTTACTAATTTGTTCTGTAGATCCAGATGATAACTCTATGAGTTGAATTTCAGGTTATGTTTTTGTTTTTAGAAAAATTGACAGTGATTGTCAATTGCAATTTCAGGTTATGTTAGGTTGTGAAGTTTCGATTTTGGGTTTCTTTACATGCCCTGTTAGTTTATCATAGATTAATCAAATGCTTTCAGGTTGTTAATAAGCTAATGGCAGCTCTTTTGGTCTTAACATATGTCGAGGGTAGGACCTGAGGCCAAAGACACTAAGGGTGGAAGAATGATAGGATTAAGATATAAGGTGATTGTTCAAAGAAATAGGTTGTGGTGGTTTGCTTATTTTCATTCCTAACTACTGCTGGTAAAGTATGAACAACCCTCTACGTTTTATTTTTAAATTTTAATTGATGAAGTAGCGAGAAAGATGAATTAGGATAATATCTTTAAATGACAAGGGTAAATTGGGAATAAAACATGTAGAACGGTAGAAACTAGCTATACCGTTACTAGGAATGCAACAAGCAGAACAAGCCATCCAAGAAAATGAAGAACTTACTCAGTTACAGCAGTTGCACTCAACCAAAAAAAAGGTACAAAAATATATACAATTCCATTATGTTGTTTGTTTATTATGGCCTTTCATATGTAAGCGACGAACATGATACCCTATTAATTGTGCTGCAATCTGACCATCTACAGCAGGCACCATCAGCTGATCAGCACCAGGACCTTATACACCACCACTAATTGCATCTGATGCTGCACCCGCTTCTGCAAAGGATATCATCTCCATTGATGAAACAAGGTCTTTTCTCTTTTTTCTCAACTCAATATGATCGGAATTTAACCACAATGTTTATTGCTTCCTTGGAATAGAGATTGTTATCTGATGAGGAATTTGATTATGGTAAAACAAAAAAAAAAAAATTTCTAGCACAGCTCAACAGATTGCAATTTCAGTGTCCACAAATGTCGAAATTACTATTCCACCACTATTCTTAGTGCAGCTATTCTTATCACAATCTCCTGTCTATTATGCAGAAGGAATCTACTATGCAACTACCAGCTTCTCGAACAGCTAGCATCGCCAAGCAAAGGGCTCTTGTAGACACCGCACCATCGGTGTACGATGCTATTGTTCATATAATGTTGCAAATCTGACGTTTGTAGTTTACAAATGCATGTGCATTATGCCATCGTTTTATTAAAATATGACTCAATTATCTTGGTATAAATAATTATGTGCAGTTATAGAACTAAATGCTTAAATTAATGCTGATACTATAATTTGTGATGCTCTTGAAAGTTGTTGGCTTTGCAGTATGCAGCAATATTTTCAGCATCTTAATGCTATTTTTATAGGTTTTTGTTAGATAATTTTTATTTGTACAAACAAATTACTCTCGGGCTCCTACACTCATCGTGACATAAGTGTATTTGAAACAATTTCTTCCCTCCTCGGATCGAATTTGAATCACGATTTTAAAGCGATCTCTATTTTTTTACTTCTTTCGGTATTTCGTTCGAATACTTGATTTCAGCTTGTATTTTTTTCAATTTCCAAGAAAAACGAATAGTTTTAGATGGGGCCTTATCATATCTGTACTATTTTACCCTTGATGTTTCCACTTTCTCTTGCTTTGTTTGCATCACCTTGGTACTAATTTTCTATTATTCGAATTTCCTGTTATTATATATTACGAAATGGTGGTTAGAAATTTATGCCGAAGCCATCTTGATATGCCTAGCCTCTAACTGGTGTTGAAGATGTTAGCCTGGCATGTACTTGGGTTTAGGAAAATTTAATTGTAAATACTCCTTTGTTTTGTTTGACCTGCAGTGGTGAACTTATTTTTCGCTTTTCAGGACTGGTACCAGTTGAGTACCTGCTTTAGTTCATTGTTAACTTGAAGTGTTTCCATATATTGTTAACAAATTTGTCTGCCTGTTGCACCTGCAATTAAGAATCAAAGTCAAGAAGAGGTAGAAGGGGAGCAATATGTAGACAAAGAAGAGAGAAGTGTGTGAAGCACAACACCAGCTGTCCTTACAGACTAAGATGTTTTCTATTTCTCAACATTTCTATTTTATTTTTATTTGACGAGATATTCTTTATTCAAGGTGTACTATGTATCAGTATAATTGCAAAGACTTACTTTTTGAGTATATTTTTTGGGTACTCCACTTCGCAGGTGGGACAATTCTGGCACAAATAAATTAATATTGTATCAACAATGCACTTAGTGTTTGTATTTCTCAAGCATGTGAGTTTGTTTAAAAAAGGCATCTACTTAGTTGCATTTTCCAAAGTCTGAGAGCCATGATACTGAGGCAATAAAAGGATCAGTCATTGACATCAATGAGGTGAATCGGTTTCTATGTAAAGATGAATGTTTATCCTAAATGTATGAGTTCAGACTGAGTGTCATTAGTCACTACAAAGATAAGCTAATACATGTTTACTCTTTTGTTTGGCTCTGGTGCAGTAGTTATATAGTTATATGCCCACATCACAAATGTGAGCAAGTATCCAAAACTAGAAACTCACAATTTTAATTTACTTTAATATGTATCGCTCATTTATAAGGTATTGATAAACACGGTATGCTCTCTCTGTAGAAAAACGATTCAAAGAGAGAAGGCTTCACCGAGTGTAGTTCTGAAAAAGGAGAGAAATTTCAAGAAAATTATGAAATGGCTGTGTGCGAAAATTAGGTGCATTCAGATTTTTAAACAATTTTTTTATAAGTAATATTCAATTTATATAAGTACAATTACTGACGTAACCCCTTGTATTTATTACAAAGTTGCCTCTGCAGAGAGCAGCCACGGTTAAACAACAAGTTGCTTCATGATTAGTGTAAACTCAACTAGCCAATACAACTTTGACCAACACGATTTAATGTCGACATATATAACTGTTTCAATGAAGAATAAATTTACCATTTTGTCCCTGTTAATTGATGATCCTGGATTTACAATTGTGCAGGGTCCTTACTGATATCACAGCTGACACTGGCATATGAACGTTCCAAACAAAATAATACGATGGGAAAAAAAATCACATGAACAGTCGTTACAAGAATGATTTCTTACCTACTTGGTCGATTTTGCGTTTTTACTATGTTTGGAGTTAATTTGGAAAAATCACAGATCTCTTTTCTACAGTCGTCCGTCTACACAATTGTATTTTTTCTGAATTTTTCGAAATATTTTTTCGGGTAGTTTTTCATACCCGAAAACAGAAGAAATCATATGAACTGTCGTTACAGAAATGATTTCTTATCTACTTTGTCGATTTTGCGTTTTTATTCTATTTGGAGTTAATTTAGAAAAATCACAAATCCCTTTTCTACAATAATCCGTCTATACAACTGTATTTTTTCTGAATTATTCGGAATATTTTTTCGGGTAGTTTTTCATATCCCGAAAACAGAAAAAATCACATTAACGGTCGTCATAAAAATGATTTCTTATCTACTTTGTTGATTTTGCATTTTTATTATGTTTGGAGTTAATTTGGAGAAATCACAGATCTCTTTCCTACAGTCGTCCGTCTACACAACTGTATTTTTTTTTATTTTTTAGAATATTTTTTCGGGTAGTTTTTCATACCAAAAAATAGAAGAAATCACATGAACGGTCGTTACAGAAAAGATTTCTTATCGATTTTGTCGATTTTGCATTTTTATTATGTTAGGAGTTAACTTGGGAAAATCATAGATCTCTTTCCTACAGTCGTCCGTCTACACAATTGTAATTTTTCTAAATTTTTCAGAATATTTTTTCGGGTAGTTTTTCATACCCGAAAACAGAAGAAATCACATGAACAGTCGTTACAGAAATGATTTCTTATCTAATTTGTCGATTTTGCGTTTTTATTCTTTTTGGAGTTAATTTGTGAAAATCACAGATCTCTTTTCTACAGTCATCCATCTACACAACTGTATTTTTTCTGAATTTTTTAGAATATTTTTTCAAGTAGTTTTTCACACCAAAACAGAATAAATCAAATGAACGGTCGTTAGAGAAATGATTTCTTATCTATTTTGTTGATTTTGCATTTTTATTATGTTTGGAGTTAATTTGGAAAAATCACAGATCTCTTCCCTACAGTCGCCCGTCTACACAACTGTATTTTTTTTTATTTTTCGAAATATTTTTTGGGTAGTTTTGTTGGAGTTATGTCCTAGAAGTCAATATTTAATGACTTATTTACTTAGTTTATGTTAATGATGATATTTAATCATTTGTTCCTAGAGTTTATTATTGACAGATCATTCAGGTTGATAATCTGAATTGTAGATCTCTGTGGATCATTCATTCGAATGACAATAATAAATCTAAATCGTCCATAATCTTGATAATTAACAAGGAACATTAATTATCGGATAAGATTAGTATGCAAGTTAAAGTGATGATTAAGTTCTACAAATCATAGGTAAGGAATTACCAACTTAATTGCATATGTGTATATTATTGGAACATAGTACAGGACTTGACCCAATGAAATAAACATATGGATTGTGTTATGTGTCATTGTTTATTTCATATGAGTTTGATTTTAAGTTTGAGATGTTCAACTTTTCCACATGAGGATAGGTTCAATAAATATCGTCTAACGTTGATTCCTGATAAAGGCTGCTATACGGACTTTATTTAGGTTCTTTTGAATTGTGTGGGGAAAAGTTGTTCATCAAGAAAATCGTATGTCCCTCATTAATACACTTAATGAGTGATGATATCTATTTGAGCCCCTTGATGGAGTTGGATCGTATGCATGCAAACTAGACAATCAACTCTAGCTCAAGAAATGTATAATCTGCAAGAATGACACATTCCTATCTTGGATTATACAATGATATCATGTGACATAAGAATCATACAAGGAAATACTTATATTTCTTGTGCAGGATTAAGATATTGTAACGGTACATTATTTATGCGAATTGGGAATCATAACGTGTTGCTAGATATCGCTTATGATTATTGGAAATAAATAACGATTTATTTTCATGGCCAACATAGCATAAATCCTCAATAAGGTCGCACAAATAGGACTCTAACCACACGGTGCATTATTTGTTTATTCGCAACAGTTAGTATTGTGAAATATGATAAGTTGATTAATTAATTATATACCGTTATGAACCGTTATAATTAATTAAGTCAAAAGGATCATATGGAAACAAATTAATGCATTAGCTAATCCAAAGTTAATTATTAATGAGTTAATAATTAATTATGTTTAACACACTTTAATTAGTTTGAGCTATTTGGGCTTCTAGTTATTTAATTAATTAAAGGCCTGATTTGAGGAATGATGAAGGAGTAATTAATGGGATGGTTTATTGGGCCATTGCAATATTTGATGTAGCCCAAAATGGCCCTATTAATTTCAGCTAGAGCCCTAGTGGCATACTTGTAAATAGTTCAAATAGAGGATGAGAGTTGTTGGCTATATAAAGGGATCACCTCTTGGGAAAGCCCTAGCCTCCATCCACATTTTCTCTCCTCTCTTCCTAGCTGCCCCCTTCTTACTCTTCCTCTCTTGCTCATGTGTTGAGCTCCATTCCTTCTTCTCCTCCATTAAAATAGTTAATAGGAAGAAGAGGTTCATAGAGGGTATTAGCTAAGAGCTCTTGAAAGCTAGCACTTTCATGGAGCTCGTGGTTAGCTCCTTGATGGGCTTGAGGCTCCATAGATGGTGGAGGTGGTGGAGCACGCACCCCATCGACTCCCATGCCATGGATTCGAGCCTCTTTGTTGCTACACAAAGAGAGGTATAAATCTCCTACTCTCATCTTGAAATGCTTGTGAATGATGTTGAAACCTAGATCTCTTGTGTTTAGTTGTGATTTCTTGCTATTTTATGGCACAAAAATAGAATTAAACACTTCCTAACAGTGGTATCAGAGCACATGGTCGGTTTTAAGTCATTTTGCATATTAATTAGATGAGAAATGTGTAATTAGTGGAGTAATTAAGTTGCTGCCTTTGTTTGCTATCTGAAACTCTGTTTTTTCTGAGGTTTTCTGTATTTTTCGCATAGCAGTGCTTTCTTTTTGATTTTTCCTTTTGATGGATTTGAAAGAGAGACAAATTGTGAGCATTTTCCCACTGGTTTCACTTTAATCCAAGTTGTTATGGATTTTTAGTGAATTTTCTCGTGACGGTGCGCAGGACAGGTTCTTGAGCGACCAGATCTGAGTTTGTGGGCATTATCTGAGTTATCTTGATAAAGAGACTCTAATTTTATTGGCTAGGAATTAAGTAGACTTGGAGTACTTCCTTCCATACCAATTTAATGATTTGGATCGAAGTCTTTCTATTTTTTTGAAGCAATGAAAGACAAGAACGGTCTGATTGGTTTTCTATACCGATTGGATTGTTTTGAAAACTGGTACTTCCTTTTGAAGTCCTGAATCCATGAAAATTAATTTCATGTCAATCGGACCAGTTTTGGTATCCCAACCACTCAAAATCAATTTCGTCGACGTGCTGTTCCAGAACAGGGGACTTGTATTCAACCCCCTTAAACTTGATGATTTTGAATGAGTAAAATTGGAAATCATTCATGGTTAGTAGCCTTGTACTTTTGATTGTTTACTTTAAAATTGTTTTGCATTAAAAGTTTTTGGAAGATAGTCAAATAGTCCAAAAGGTTCAGACCAAAACCTAAAACTTTAAACCGGTGTTTTAATACACAACCTGAAGTTTGATAATTTTGGTTCTTCCGATTGGTAAATGATTTCTTCCTGAACTTTGAACAGGTAGTTTGTCTCTTAATAAGGATTGCTCATGATTTTTTCTGGATTTTTTGGAGACCGAAAATTTTTTTGATTTTTTCAGGTCCCGTTGAATGAAAGGTGTTTGTTCTAATTAATCAAATAGTTGATAAGTTGATTGGAACTCTCCTTGCTGTCATCCATTGGATTTTTTGAATGTTGATTTTATCAAAGGGTTTAAGCAATTAGTTGTTTGAATGTTAAACTCTCTTTGCATGGAAAAATATAAATTAGCAAACAATACGTAAAAGATACTTAAGAGTACACTAGTTATGAACAACTTAGACATATATTTGTATATTGTGCTAACTTGTTTTTGTAGGAGGATGTGGGTTTGATATGGCTCAAGATTTCAATGCCTTGTGTGTTGTAAAATGTTGTGAATGCATGTGATTGGTTGTAATGTGGCCTAAGGTGCCTTGATAATTAATAATTGATTAATTCTTGATGTAACTTGTGAGGCTTGCATGCCCCTAAGGCCTAGGCGGGTTTTAGGATTTTATCACATGTATTTATTTCCCTTAATTATTAGATAGGATCTTAGTAATTAGTGGGAGGGTTTGATTAGATTAGTTTCGTTACATGGAGATGCGACGAAGACTAATGCAAGCGGGAGCCATACAAACCTACGACAATGCTTGAGATGCTTATGTTATGTGATTGTTTGTGAATGCCTTGAATTGTCATAGGTAAGTATGGGTGTATGCTTACATGATCAGCAAACAAGAGTCACATAATTATTTTGTCCCAAATACGATTAAGTCAAATCGTCCTCCTTCTCTCTATCCCCCTCATGTCAATTGTCAATCATGACGCGGTCCGCCATAGCGGACGTCATGGTTGTCAAGCTTGATAGTCGGGGTACAAATGCAAAGATTTGTTAGGAGCAAATAGAGAGAAGTTGCTTATCGATGGACCCAACAAGTTTTCTTGGACATCGGGGTGAAGTTTGTAAATATACTTAGATATTCACGAACCAAGAGTCGTATGGTTGATATGATTGGTTGGAGAACCTACCTTGTCTAGTTAAGTAGGGTGTCGTGCCATAGCAGGCTCTACTTGATGAAAACGGGGATCTTGGAAAACCAACTACATTGGGACATTAAATAAATGTAGTGAGAGTTTTGTTTATCATTATAAATAAAACATTGCATAAACTAAATGACCTTAAATTGAAATTATTATAGATATTAAATATGTTAATTTCGTTGCGATCAATCTTTGAAAACAACAAGCTCGTTTCTAAGGTATTTACTTGGAGAAGTAACATCGATTTCTAAGACATGTTCTTGGAAAGGAGAAACTTGAGCATGTTTAATCCCAAAAACGTTCCTCGACTTCCCGAACATAGCTTCGCAATGATTGATTAGTTTCGACGAAAATTATTCAATAAAGCGAATACTTATATCCTTTTAGAAGTTCTAGACCTTTGAATTGGAGAATTCATAAGGACTAGACTAAATTTCTACACTCTCATCCATTTACTCAAGAAGACGTTCTTAGAGAAAGTAAAGATAGACACAATCATTTATGATCGAGTAATCGAGTGTGAGTTAACCAAGAGACTCTTCTTATAAGAAGATACATATTTAATTAGCTTGCGAACCGAAAGGTTTGAGTAGTTAATTGATAACTAGAGATATTAAGATTTTCAATATCAAGGATTGTTGATATTGTCATGCAATCTCTTTCTAGGGACAAAGGATATATTGTTCGCACAATTGTTAGTGCTAAAAGTGATTGTTTAAGTATCAAAGGAATACTTCACCAAAATATGAGTTGAGACTTCGAGACCCTCACTAGTGACTGTGTGTCACATGAGATATTTCATTTGCCATTTATGGGAGGCATTTGAAAGGTTGTCCGAAATACCATGATGTTCTAAACCTTAAGATATTTGTCGTTCAAATTATCTCACTATCTCTAATTCACACTAGTAATTAGGTGCTAGTTCATGTGCTCGCATTTAACGAAATGTGTAGGCAATGATGAATAAGAGAAAGTTCGAGATAAGTAAACTTCGTTTTGGAAATAGCTTATACGTCTAAGCCGCTACCATTGAATACGTAGAGTTATCTTTTAAAGAGTTTGTTTAGGAATTTGAGGTTGTATACCTTATTCCAAACATCTCATAAAACCTTATCTCCGTTTCATATTTGATGATGGATGATCATGTTTTGTAATAGAGAAATGTTGTTCTCTTATTGTTATGAATTTGTGTATAAGATTTCATGCATCTTGATTGAATTTGCTTGAAATAGATAAACAAATTTTGAATGACAAATGTGTAAGACTTCACATAAAGTATTTGACTTTTATGTAAAATAGTCGCTTAGTCGAATATAAACAAGAATCGCATTACGAGAGTCTACGTAACGTGGAGCTCGTAAATCAATTCGATTGCAAATCAATTGAAATTCATGCGAATCGTGTTTGTTAAAAGACAAAAGCGCCTTTGAACTACGAAGGTTTAAAGGACAAGTAACTTTATTAAGACTTATACATATTGATGTATATAGACCTATAGGACTTGTGCAATTGAAAGGTTGTTGACACTTTACCACTTGACCAACGATCATTGTAGATATTAACGTATCTATTTGATATGGTATAAGTATGAATCTTTTGACAAGATCAAAATGATTTCAAGAGTAAAGTTGAAAAACTATTCAATAAAAGCAAAAGTCTTAAGATGGATCATGGTAAATAGTTAAGTCATATAGTTTGATATATTACCTAAAGAGTATGAAAAACGTTTCACTACTCGCTCCATGAGAAACATTGAAAAATGTATCCAAGGATGAAGGTATCGAACATTGTTTGATATAGTTCGATCGGTAATAAATCAAATTGACTTGTTCGACTCATGTAAGGGATTTGTGTTTGAGGACAATATTGTTTTACACTGAATAAAAATTCCATCGAAGTCTATTGAGAAGGATATCTTACGAGATTCGATCTCTAGGTGTATTATTTCTCAAGATTTGGTGTTGATAAGCTTATTTTAAGGTTCGATTGATTGATAAGCTTGAACCCAAATAAGACGTTTAATATTTTGTAGGATATCTTGAATTAACCGAAAGGTACTACTTCTACGAAGGTGATAAGAACAAAGTAGTTGTTGCTAATCATAATCTTAAGGAATAACATTCTCAAGAAGGAATAACATTCTCAAGAAGAAGTAGTGGGAGTAAAGTGAACATTAAAGGAGTTTATACGTCACTACAAGAAGTACCTTTATAGAAAACTTGTCACTCCATACATGGTGCTTAGTGGGAGTTGAGCGAAACTTCATTCACAACCAGTTGTAAAAGGAAAAGTTTATAAGCTCGCTCGCTTCTAGAGAGTACTCAAACATCTCGCGATTAGATGATGTTCGAGAAACTCATGGAATATATTAGGATCAAGAACTTATTCTACAAGTTGTTGTAGAAGTAGTTTATGGACCTCAAGCACCAATCCTACAAAGATCAACGAGAGTGAATTGCCTAAACTGAAAAGTACATAGGCTTCACAACATCCTCGTACTTGACATATGAGGATCCATTGATAAATAAAGAAGCGATGGAAACACCAGATTCCACAAGTATGATTTAAATCTGTATGATCTTTAAGTGCAATCCATATACATAACAACAAGGTATAGACTTTGATTGATGTTCAAAAAGGAGCGATCCATCTAGAACATTTGGATCTTTAAAGGAAAGATAGATATGGATAGCAAGTCAACTATATACAAAGCACAATTTCATGATTGATGCTATGTCTAAGTCGATAACGAGTTGACCATGTATAAAGCACGGCTTCTCGCTTGTAGCTATGTATAAGTCAATAAAGATCATTCTAGCAATAGTTATATTTTGTATATATAGATATATGGAAAGATACATCAAAACCGCCTTCTTCGATTGAATGAAGGAAGTTGTTATGTATTTGACACAAACCGAGGATTTGTTGTATTGTTAGAAACATATATATGCTTCAATGATCCATTAATGGATTGAAGCAAGTATTGTGAAAATTGGAATAAACATTTTGACAAGGAAGACAAGGAGTTGCACTTCGTCAAAAGTATCTTATATAGACAAGATATTCAGTGGGAGCATGATTGTGTTACATGTATTGTACAAGATACAAGACATTAATTGGGAATAACATTAAGGAAATGAATATTGTCAAGATCTCATTGGAGAATGTTTTTTTTTTCTCAATAGAGAATTTGGGCAAGTCACCTAAATCCAAGGAAACAAAATCTATGGAGATAGATTATGATGGATGTCAGGTTTGAGCAAAATATGCATATAATGACAAAGTGTTCTAGTTACACGAAAAGATAGACTCCTGTAAAGGATGTCTAACCACGTTGTATGACATACACTTGAGTTCGACTCGGTGTGTTCCAACTCAATTCGAGAAGAGTGCACGATACAATTTGAGCATCTTTCTGTTATGAGTTTCATTACGTACGCCATACTTATGCACATGCCCTATGTGTTGTACCCAAGGAGTATGACAAGCAATTGTCAACTGGATACAAAGAAAAACACGTTTGGACAATAATCGAGAATATCTTTCGAGTATCTTATGAGAAAGAATGATATATTTCATCTGATAAGATGAAAGAAAGCTCATGTAAATTGTTATATTGATGCTAGTTTTCGAAAGATTGATATAAATACAATTGAGCTACGTATTTTGTTTAAATGTGAAGCAATGAAAGAAGGTAGTATGGATCGAGAAGTTCTCAATCAAGCTAATATGGTTCTGTGCATCTCGAACCATAGCTTAAACTTGAAGAATCCAATATTAAATTGGTGATCCAACTAAGATCTATGACGATGTCACTTGATCTCACATGATGATGATCAAGAACACAAACACATATATAGGAGTATATATGTATGTAGGGTCAAACAAAATTGGATAGGTTCGCGGACACAGCGAACACTCTAACTTAACCTCTACCTTAAGCGGTATACGAGATGCAATTGTGCATCCATGCGTAATGGACGTATGAGTAACTTGTTTTAAGTGTATTATATCTTTTGAGGTTCGAGACATGTATATATATGGATATATGACATTGTTCCAAATTCTTCACTGGCTAGAAGTCACTATTGATTGACTCTAGGCCAAGTGGGAGATTGTTGGAGTTATGTCCTAGAAGTCAATATTTAATGACTTATTTACTTAGTTTATGTTAATGATGATATTTAATCATTTGTTCCTAGAGTTTATTATTGACAGATCATTCAGGTTGATGATCTGAATTGTAGATCTCTGTGGATCATTCATTCGAATGACAATAATAAATCTAAATCGTCCATAATCTTGATAATTAACAAGGAACATTAATTATCGGATAAGATTAGTATGCAAGTTAAGTGATGATTAAGTTCTACAAATCATAGGTAAGGAATTACCAACTTAATTGCATATGTGTATGTTATTGGAACATAGTACAGGACTTGACCCAATGAAATAAACATATGGATTGTGTTATGTGTCATTGTTTATTTCATATGAGTTTGATTCTAAGTTTGAGATGTTCAACTTTTCCACATGAGGATAGGTTCAATAAATATCGTCTAACGTTGATTCCTGATAAAGGCTGCTATACGGACTTTATTTAGGTTCTCTTGAATTGTGCGGGGAAAAATTGTTCATCAAGAAAACCGTATGTCCCTCATTAATACACTTAATGAGTGATGATATCTGTTTGGGCCCCTTGATGGAGTTGGATCGTATGCATGCAAACTAGACAATCAACTCTAGATCAAGAAATGTATAATCTGCAAGAATGACACATTCCTATCTTGGATTATACAATGATATCATGTGATGTGACATAAGAATCAGACAAGGAAATAGTTATATTTCTTGTGCAGGATTAAGATATTGTAACGGTACATTATTTATGCGAATTGGGAATCATAACGTGTTGCTAGATACCGCTTATGATTATTGAAAATAAATAACGATTTATTTTCATGGCCAACATAGCATAAATCCTCAATAGGATCGCACAAATAGGACTCTAACCACACGGTGCATTATTTATTTATTCGCAACAGTTAGTATTGTGAAATATGATAAGTTGATTAATTAATTATATACCGTTATGAACCGTTATAATTAATTAAGTCAAAAGGATCATATGGAAACAAACTAATGCATTAGCTAATCCAAAGTTAATTATTAATGAGTTAATAATTAATTATGTTTAACACACTTTAATTAGTTTGAGCTATTTGGGCTTCTAGTTATTTAATTAATTAAAGGCCCGATTTGAGGAAGGATGAAGGAGTAATTAATGGGATGGTTTATTGGGCCATTGCAACATTTGATGTAGCCCAAAATGGCCCTATTAATTTCAGCTAGAGCCCTAGTGGCATACTTGTAAATAGTTCAAAGAGAGGATAAGAGTTGTTGGCTATATAAAGGGGTCACCTCTTGGGAAAGCCCTAGCCTCCATCCACATTCTCTCTCCTCTCTTCCTAGCTGCCCCCTTCTTCCTCTTCCTCTTTTGCTCATGTGTTGAGCTCCATTCCTTCTTCTCCTCCATTAAAATAGTTAATAGGAAGAAGAGGTTCATAGAGGGGATTAGCTAAGAGCTCTTGAAAGCTAGTACTTTCATGGAGCTCGTGGTTAGTTCCTTGGTGGGCTTGAGGCGCCATAGATGGTGGAGGTGGTGGAGCACGCACCCCATCGACTCACATGCCATGGATTCGAGCCTCTTTGTTGCTACACAAAGAGAGGTATAAATCTCCTACTCTCATCTTGAAATGCTTGTGAATGATGTTGAAACCTAGATATCTTGTGTTTAGTTGTGATTTCTTGCTATTTGATGGCACAAAAATGGAATTGAACACTTTCTAACAAGTTTTTCATACCCGAAAACAGAAGAAATCATATTAACGGTCGCTACAGAAATGATTTCTTATCTACTTTGTCGATTTTGTATTTTTATTCTATTTGGAGTGAATTTGGAAAAATCACAGATCTCTTTCCTACAGTCGTCCGTCTATACAACTGTATTTTTGCTGAATTTTTCAAAAATATTTTTTCGGGTAGTTTTTCATACCCGAAACCAGAAGAAATCACATGAACGGCCGTTACATAAATGATTTCTTATCTACTTTGTGGATTTTGCGTTTCTATTCTGTTTGGACTTAATTTAGAAAATTCACATATCTCTTTCCTACAGTCGTCCGTCTACACAATTGTATTTTTCTGAATTTTTTGGAATATTTTTTCGGGTAATTTTTCATACCCGAAAACAGAAAAAATCACATGAACGATTGTTACAAAAATGATTTCTTATCTAATTTGTCGATTTTGCATTTTTATTCATTTTGGAGTTAATTTGGAAAATTCACAGATCTCTTTTCTACAGTCATCTGTCTAAACAACTGGTTTTTTTTTTGAATTTTTCAGAATATTTTTTCGGATAGTTATTCACATCCGAAAATAGAATATACCACATGAACGGTCGTTACAGAAATGATTTCTTATCTACTTTGTTGATTTTGCGTTTTTATTATGTTTGAAGTTAATTTGAGAAAATCACAGATCTCTTTCCTACAGTCGTCCGTCTACACAACTGTATTTTTTCTGAATTTTGCAGAATATTTTTTCGGGTAGTTTTTCATACCCGAAAACAGAAGAATCACATGAACGGCCGTTACAGAAATGATTTCTTATCTAATTTGTCGATATTGTGTTTTTATTCTGTTTGGAGTTAATTTGAAGAAATCACAGATCTCTTTTCTATAGTCGTCCGTATACACAACTGTATTTTTTCTGAACTTTTCAGAATATTTTTTCGGATAGTTTTTCATACCCGAAAACAAAAGAAATCACATGAACGGTTCTTACAGAAATGATTTCTTATCTATTTTGTCCTTTTTGCTTTTTTATTCTATTATGAGTTAATTTGAAAAAATCACAGATCTATTTCCTACAGTCGTCCGTCTACACAAATTTATTTCTTCTGGATTTTTCAGAATACTTTTCGGATAGTTTTTCAAACCCGAAAACAGAAGAAATCACATGAACGGTCATTAGAGAAATGATTTCTTATCTAATTTGTCGATTTTGTGTTTTTATTATGTTTGGAGTTAATTTGGAAAAATAATAGATCTCTTTCCTACAGTCATCCGTCTACACAATTGTATTTTTTTAAAATTTTTCGGATAGTTTTTTATACCCGAAACAGAAGAAATCACATGAACGGCCGTTACAGAAATGATTTCTTATCAACTTTGTCGATTTTACGTTTTTTTTCTGTTTGGAGTTAATTTAGTAAAATCACAGATCTCTTTCTACAGTCGTCCGTCTATACAACTATATTTTTTCTGAATTTTTCGAGTAGTTTTTCATACCCGAAACCAGAAGAAATCACATGAACGGTCGTTACAGAAATGATTTCTTATATACTTTGTCAATTTTGCGTCTTTATCCTGTTTTGAGTTAATTCAGGAAAATCACAGATCTCTATCATACAGTCATCCGTCTACACAACTGTATTTTTTATGAATTTTTCGGAATATTTTTTCCAATAGTTTTTCATACCCGAAAATAGAAGAAATCACATGAACGGTCGTTACAGAAATGATTTATTATCTACTTCGTCGATTTTTCGTTTTTGTTATGTTTGGAGTTAATTTGGGAAAATCACAGATCTCTTTCCTACAGTCGTCCGTCTACACAACTGTATTTTTTCTGAATTTTTCGGAATATTTTTTCGAGTAGTTTTTAATATCCGAAAACAGAAGAAACCACACGAACGGTCGTTACAGAAATGATTTCTCATATACTTTGTCGATTTTGTGTTTTTATTCTGTTTGGAGTTAATTTGAGAAAATCATAGATCTCTTTCCTACCGTCTCTTTCCTACAGTCGTCCGTCTACACAACTGTATTTTTTCTGAATTTTTCGGAATATATACAGCCAAATGTAATATAAAGTAATAGTACTTTACCAGTACCATATGTACATGAATGCCCGTAGCACCTTTTTGTTTCCCATTCCTCTACACCCCTCATACGTGTAATGCATGTACATTTGTGCTTTTTTGCTTTTTGGATATAACACTCATATACACCTCCTTACATATTTACCTTCCCACCTTGCATAATATCAGGAAAGTTCTTGCTTGTACAAAAAAAAATCTGCATTTCAATGCATTTACTGCACAAATACGGCCAAATTTACAAAGCTTCATTCATTGTTCATAACTATTTCACGATTTTCCTGCATAAATAAAGGTTCCTCACGTCTTCTCCAGCATTTTATTTCAATAATTCATACGAACAGAAAGAAAATTTCACTTTACTTGATAAAATACAACAAGCCATGCATGCCAAAATTTTTGCAAAAAAAAAATAAATTAAGTGGTCCATTGCAGGAACAGATGCGCTGCCATCTAAATTCAACGTTTGTCACACATCCAGAATTAAAAAAACTCTCGCAAACACTTCACTTCATTAATTAATACAAAAATTTATAAGTCAACAGTTAGCAGACAAATACCTCTAAAATATAAAAGGCAATTTCTCTATGATAATATATTTTTGTTATGCTTTCGTTTGTATACATTTCTCTGATAATAAGTTATTGTTGTGCTTTCATTTCTGTTGTTAGTTTGTATGAATAGAAATATGCCTGATTCTTTAAAAACTGCCTTCATTTCTTGTCCAAGTATCTCAGATTTCTTCTTACATCGTCGCTTTCTCCTCGGATGGTTATGCCTCTTTCTTTAATCCCATTTTTATAATTTATAAAATAGTTATTTTTTTTTGAACAATCGACAGTTCTGAAAATTGTAATTTCTATTAACATATCTTACAAAAATCAAACCAAACTACTTGCCTATTTCGGCAATAACATTTCACACACAAAAATCTATCAGCTGATACAAAACCTAGGGGTTGGTCGCGGCGAAGCCGCGACGACAAAGCCACTAGTTGAAATATATTTATAAACAAATATATTGACAAGTGAAAATAACAACACTAAATACGAGCCAATATTATCCATCCATCCATCCATCTATAAAATTAATGACTTCAATGGCCGCGGAGCCACGTGGGGTGTAGAAAGAGGACGATTGTCGGAACGAGATCCTCTGGTCGGTTTTGCATTTGGATCGTCTGATTTAATCTCAATGGCTAATAATGACTCGTGCATAATATCAAAATTGATTGGCCCGAAAAAACTAACCATTGAGATTAAATCGGACGGCCCAAAAACAAAACAGACCAAAGAATTCTCTGGGCAGCCGACCAGAGGATCCGGTTCGGGCAATTGTCCCCCTATGCTCCAAAAAATACTTGTTTTTATGTGTATTTTCTTTTATTTCTTGAAAAAATTTATAATTGGTCCCCTAATTAAATATAAATAATTAATTTGTCCCTGATGAATAATTCAAGGCTCCGCCACTGACGACTTCAAGGCTCCGCCACTGACGACTCATGTCAGTTTCTAAAATTGTATGACATATACGATATCTATGCATAATCATTTGTCCACAAAAAAACTGTCAACATGGAATGAATGCGAGTATAATAATTAATTAGTTCTTCAGAAATCAGAAACAAGAGAGATTATTTTTAATAAGTCAATTCGCCACAGTATTTCTCAATTAATTTTCAGCTATGCCGCACAGCTCAAAAGCATCCAGAAATCTTATTCTCTGAATGTTAACTTCGTTGCAAGTGAACCTATTTTATTTTCTATTTTTTTTTCTAGGCATTATATTTTTTTTTTAAAAAATGAAGGGAGTTTCACTTGGTAGGATCGTAAAAACTCTCTTCACAGGCATTTCATCAAACAGGTCGGGTGCGTGCATGGACCCGTTAAAAATCACTTCGTGGCTTATAAGCCACCACATGGTCCACATCAGGCATGAACCCCGTTAAAAATCCACTACTACTTAAAAGTTCAGACAACAAAATTTATAAAACCAAAGGATCGATTTGTAAATACCTATTAGGCTTATCTTGTTCACTCCTCGTCTCCCTCCTTTTTCCCTCCAAGTTTCTCTCAGAAAATAGAAAAAGGGAAAACACAAACAATTTATTACATCTTTCTAAAAAGGCCTCACAAAATAGTACCCTTCTTACCTCAATTTGAAGCCAGTAATGGCAGCTACAGCCTCACTTCCCACCTCCATTTCCAAGCCCCCTTCGTTAACCCATCAAAGATTTCTCTTCTCCCAACCAAAATTCATCACAAAATCTGAACTGGGTGGCAATTTTTTCTCGAAGAAGTCGCAGAAGTTGAAAAATTTTTCATCTAGAAGGCGTAATAAAGGGATTGTAAGAGCTAACTTAGGCGGATTGATTGGTGGTCTCTTTAAAGGCACTGACACTGGAGAAGGAACCAGGAAGAAGTATGAAGAAACAGTTAAATTGATAAATAGGATGGAATCAGAAATTTCTAATCTCTCAGATTCAGAACTTAGAGAAAGAACAACTGTGTTGAAGGAGAGAGCTCGAAATAATGAGTCGCTAGATTCACTCCTACCTGTGAGTTTCAATTGTTGTTTTTGTTTTCCTTTTATTACTGTCCCTAACCTTTCCCATATTCCAATTTTGTGGTGCAAAGTATATGTTACACATTTTTTTTTTGTGTGAAGGAAGCATTTGCTGTAGTAAGAGAGGCTTCTAAGAGAGTATTAGGTCTTCGGCCTTTCGATGTTCAATTAATTGGTACAAGTTTCTCTCTATCTGTTGTACATTTTGCCATTTAGAACTAAACTTTTACGATATTTACAGTCTGCACCAGAATTTTTTTTTTTTTTTATTTTTTTTTTGGTTTAATTGAGAATAGCACACTGAATTGTTGAAATAATGGTGAAGTCTATTGAAACTATTTAAACTGCTGAGGGGCATTTTAGCTTGATCTTCTTCTTCTTCTTCTTTTTTTTTTTTCTTTTTGTAAAGTAAGAAAGAAAAAAAAAAAGGTTTTGTTAGTTGAATTCAGTTTAGAGAGAAATTACTCATTGAGCATAAAAGGACTATGACAGTATATCTTTTCAGAGTGTCATGGCCATGTCTTATTTGTAAGTAATTTGAATAACATGTTGAATACCGGTTGCACATATTAGGAATTGCAAGCATTGTTGGAAGAAAAAACTATTATACAATAAGTAAAGTAAAATATTTTTAAAATGTTGCTCTTTTTGCATTTGCAGGTGGGATGGTGCTTCACAAAGGGGAAATAGCAGAAATGAAAACAGGAGAAGGGAAAACCTTAGTTGCGATTTTACCGGCATATTTGAATGCACTTGCAGGAAAAGGAGTGCATATTGTAACGGTAAATGATTATTTGGCGAGACGTGACTGTGAGTGGGTAGGCCAGGTGCCTAGATTTCTGGGCCTCCAGGTTGGTCTCATCCAACGTATGTATGTCACAGCCTTACTCATAAATTTTGGGCCCGGTTTGGTTCTAATTATGAGTTGCTAATATTCATGGTATTTGTTTATAACAAACAGAGAATATGACAAGCGAGCAGAGGAGAGAGAACTATGCATGTGATATTACATATGTCACAAATAGTGAGCTTGGTTTTGATTTTTTAAGGGACAACCTGGCAATGGTAAGTTGCGGATTGGCCTAATCAATATCTCATTCTTGTATAGAACATCGTTTATCTAAAATTTGTTTATTGATCAATAAATTTATCTACTTGTTTTTTGTCCAGACTGTTGATGACCTAGTTCTCAGGGATTTCAATTACTGTGTGATAGATGAAGTAGATTCCATTCTGATAGATGAAGCCAGAACGCCTCTTATAATATCTGGGCTTGCTGAGAAGCCGAGTGATAAGTACTACAAGGCGGCCAAGATTGCATCAGCTTTTGAAAGAGATATCCATTACACTGTACAATACCAAGATGCACTTATTTCTTACTAACTAAACCCCGGGCCTTCTTATAAATTAAACTAATGTTTTGCAATATTTCAGCTATACCAAAATTCCTGTATTTTTCAATAATGCCCAGCATTTTTGGGGTTTTGAAAACTCAAACCCACCATTTTTTGGTTTATTTACGAATTGTGATAAAATTGATCTCAATTAAGCAAATTGACCAGAGGTCCTTTGCTGTAATAACTCCACCATGCTTTGATATCTAGTAGTCTTGAGGCTCAACCTTACTGTAATAACTTGACTATGCTCCACGATTCAGCTGATTAATCTGTTTTCAGATCTCCTGATATTAAAATTCTGTAAAGACATCCTGCCAATAAAATACGATTAAACAATAATTAGAACGTCAAATGTTTACTCACTATGAGTTCATAAACCCTGCTATCCTCTGACAGCTTATCATGCATATTTCAGGTGGATGAGAAGCAAAAGACGATACTTCTGACAGAGCAGGGATATGAAGATGCAGAAGAAATACTGGACATTAAGGACTTGTATGACCCGAGAGAGCAGTGGGCCTCTTTCGTCTTAAATGCAATAAAAGCCAAGGAGCTTTTTTTGAGGGATGTTAACTACATTGTCAGGGGTAAGGAGGTGCTGATTGTCGATGAGTTCACTGGTCGTGTCATGCAGGGGAGACGGTGGAGTGATGGCCTCCACCAGGCTGTTGAGGCCAAGGAGAACCTTCCCATCCAAAATGAGACTATCACCCTAGCCTCAATTAGTTACCAGAACTTCTTCCTGCAGTTTCCAAAACTGTGTGGGATGACAGGCACAGCTGCTACCGAGAGCACTGAGTTTGAGAGCATTTATAAGCTTAAGGTCACAGTGGTCCCCACTAACAAGCCCATGATCCGTAAGGTACAACTTTTTTTTTAAGTAATTATCTTTTAAACTTATTGTGCAGTAATTCTTAATTTTGCTGCTCTTCTGCAACTATAAATTTTTAGTTATTATTTAGAACTCTTGAATTTTCAGAAACGCAAGGGGCAACATTTTATAATTTTGTGAAAACTAGATTCACAAGAATATATGACTAAAATGTCCCAAAATCTAAGCATTCGTCAGAATAAATCGAAAATTTTTCCATAGATTGGAACTTAATAATAAGGCTGCCAATTGTTGAAATTTGTACTTACTCTTCTGTTTACATGGAAAAATCACAGCCACGATCATATCCATATGGGTAAGAATCAGAAACAACCTTTTAAATTATTCAAATATAATCCAACACATTTTCTTTTTATAACCATAAATCACCGAAATGTGTAGTCCACTGTCCACCAGAACAGTATTTATGTAGTTCTTATTTTCCTTAAGGGGCTGGAGAAATTTGGTTGAATGATGCTAAATTGCATAATTTTTGTGGGGTTATTTTCAGATTTGTTGATGCACACACTCATCTTGTGTTTAGTCCTTGCCTCGTTTTATATCCATGTCACTTGGAAAGTTAATGTATTGAAGTGACAACATGATTCAACCTTCCAAATTAGTGGTCTCTATGTTTGAATATGTGATGCTGCAGGATTTTTAGGTAAAGGTGGTTTGTATTTCTTCCTTGACAGGATGAGTCTGATGTGGTTTTCAGAGCAACAAATGGGAAATGGCGTGCAGCGGTTGTAGAAATTGCTAGAATGAACAAAGTGGGTCGACCTGTGCTTGTTGGCACGACGAGTGTTGAACAGAGTGAAGCCTTGTCAGAACAATTGCTTGAAGCTGGAATTCCCCATGAGGTGACCATTTTTTCAATATTTTTCTTTTCCTCAAGTTAGATATCATCTGTTTCTTTTTTTTTATTTCCCCTTCCATTTTTACTTCATTTATTGGTGCCTGTTGGCTCTCAATAGCTCATCAAAATGTAATAAAATTTAAGGTGCTAAATGCAAAACCTGAGAATGTGGAGAGGGAAGCTGAAATAGTGGCTCAAAGTGGGCGTGTGGGTGCAGTGACAATAGCAACAAATATGGCAGGTCGTGGTACAGATATTATACTCGGTGGCAATGCTGAGTTCATGGCGAGACTAAAGCTTCGAGAGATGCTGATGCCTAGGTGCTGTCTCTTTCAGTTAAAATATTGAACCAGATAAAAACCCGCAAGTTTTGTAAAAGTTGGTTATTTACAAACACATCCCTGCACTTAAGAAATTAGAAAGGTCCTGTCCATTATTTGAAAAATAGAATCATATAATGAGGTTAGAATAATAGCCTGTGATTATTAGTTGGATAATTTGAGATTTTTTTAATTCAGCTGTGGGGTTGAATACAAAAACATAGTTTCTGATATACAAATGAGGTAGTCTTATTCTTGTAATTTTCCAATGCACCATTTTTAGCAATCATATGCTTAATTTCCTATGACTTACATGTTACATCATTATCTTTTAATTGGTTACCTTTGAATTAATGACTGAAATTTGATGACGATTAGAGGATTTGGGTTTGTATATTTTCTTCCAAAAGTATCAAGATCTAAGCGATGCACAACTGATATTGATATATGCTGCTTTGTACTTACGCAAAAAACAATTTTAAACATATTAATACAGAGTGGTGAAGCCTTTTGACGGGGCAGTTGTCAGCCCTAATAAACTTTCTGAAAGAAAGTCTTGGAAGGTATATTTACCTCAGATTTTATTTCATAATAAGAGCTTTTTTGTAAGAATGAAATTTCATTTTTACAGTCTTGTATGTTTCATGTGTCATTTTTCTAGGTGAATGAGAGCCTATTCCCATGTGATCTTTCAAAAGATACTTTGTTGATAGCTAAAGATGCAGTAGAAATAGCTGTGAAATCATGGGGTAAGGCATCTTTAACTGAGCTTGAAGCAGAAGAGCGCCTCTCTTATTCTTGTGAGAAGGTATAGATCACACCCTATTTGGACTATTCTTTGCACCTGGAAATAACAAAATGTAAATTTGTGAAACAATTGTATGATCCCTACTAATTAATTGTGACAAATACCTTCTGAAGCATGGAAATATTAACTCTCCTTCCCACAAACACTTGAAAATGTTGATATTTGTTAATGTTCAGAAGATGATCTTGAAAGTAATAGTAGGTTTGATATGACTTTTCTTATATAGGGGCCCACACGAGATGAGGTGGTTGCGAAGCTGAGAGATGCCTTCACAAAAATTGTGGAAGAGTACAAAGTATATACTGAAGAGGAGAAAAAGAAGGTAATAATTCCATTTGACCATCCTTCTAAAGTTGTATCTTTTCCTTCATCTAGAGAAGTTAATTTTATTTTTTTTCTCTTTTTTCTTTTTACAAGGTAATTGAGGCAGGTGGGCTCCATGTAGTTGGAACAGAGCGGCATGAGTCACGCCGGATTGATAATCAGGTAGCAGTCCAGAGGATAAAAGCAGATAAATATAATTATAATCTGATTTCTAGTAATATTCCATTAAGAGTTTGTTTTTGGCTTGTTGTGCAAAAGCTTCGAGGTAGAAGCGGCAGGCAAGGAGACCCTGGAAGCTCTCGATTTTTCCTTAGCCTTGAGGATAACATCTTTCGCATCTTTGGGGGTGACCGTATTCAGGTTTGTCTCCCTCTCCTTTATTTATTTGCGTACGTGTTTGTAAAATTTAGACTCAGAGCAAATTCTGGTAATGACTTCGCGTGGCTGTTTAATGATGTCCTGTTGGGTTTTTAGTCCTGGAAGTGTAATTGATCTGCTGGTATGTTGTGTATGGTCCTTCCTGACCACATCAGCACTTCATTGTATCTTCTTCCAATGTTTTAACTAAATCAATGAGGAAAAGCAACAAGATTCAGATGCTTGCCAAGTTGACAATGTGGACCCATCAAAACTAACCAGAACTGACCCAATAAATTAAATGTTTGACTTGCCCCATTATGTTGAAACTCAGGTCAAAAGTTCTTTATCTTGTGATTTGTTGGGTTAGACCCTGCCTGGTTTTATTAAAATTTTACAACCTGACCAGACTGGTTGCCACCCCTACTGCAGCTTCAGCAAATGTACTACCACTTTATTACTATTGATATAGTCAGTAGTATATAATCTATATTAGTTGCTGATCATCATGAGAAGTAATATCGAGTATTAGAGCAAAGTCGTACATGCAGACATACAAACAGAAGAGGAAGGTAAATAATATTAAATTATGAATTATGTAGGGTCTCATGCGTGCTTTTAGAGTAGAAGATCTGCCAATAGAATCACAAATGCTGACAAAAGCACTTGATGAAGCTCAGAGAAAAGTCGAAAATTACTTCTTTGACATCAGAAAGCAGCTATTCGAATATGATGAGGTTTTGAACAGTCAGAGGGATCGAGTCTATGCTGAACGCAGGCGGGCCCTTGTCTCTGACAACCTGCAATCTCTTATAGTTGAATATGCTGAGCTTACCATGGATGACATTCTACAGGTAAATAATACGGAAAATGCCATGTATCCAGAATAAATTGTAGGCAGCATCCTTGGTAAACATATAAAGCTTTAAAAATGTAGAGTTTGTCTTAAACTACATAATCAAGCAGACCTCCTTTTATGCAAATAACTGAAAGGGAAGGGCTTTCTGCAATGTCTTTCTAACATGAGAGATTTGTTTATTAATTTTGAAATATCTGAATTTAAGAATATGGAACAAAGATATTTGTGGTTTTGTAATGAGGATGGTGGAGGAATTCAACTCTTGAATGACTGATAGGCTTTTTAGTCTCTCAAGTTGCCGAATTTCTTTTGGTTGATGTTGGTGGTAAGGATTTCTACAAGTGTACAGCGGTCCCCCCCCCCCCCCTCCTGTATTTTTAACTTGTGTGTTTCAGCAAGTACAATTCTCGCTTAAAATACTGCCTTCTTTCTTTCAAGCCAGGCAAATATCGGTATTGATACACCTAAAGAAAGCTGGGATCTAGAGAAGCTGATTGCAAAACTTCAACAGTAAGTTACATTCTTTTATATTTTGTTAAGTCTAATTGTCAAAATTAGAAAGCTAGCAGAAAGGAACAAATTTAGAACCTAATGAGTAAGAATAAGGTAATGGAATTGCTAGAGAAATTCATAATTGCTAACTGTCATGCCATTGTGGAATTCCAAAATAGTAACTGCCAACAATAGGGATTTACTTTCTTTCATTAAAGCAGCCACAGAAGATCCAAAGAGGAGTCAAAATGTTATCATGATCTTTCGACTCTTACTTTGTAATATGCATACTAGCTGGACTTAATTTAATTTGACTCCATTTTTTTTTCATTTGAGAAAGTGAAATTTGTAAACACATTAATATTAATAGTTTGTGTAGTGCAGTTAGGCAGATTTCTCACACAGTTATCCTTGGCTAGCTTTTTTTTTATTTGCTTTTTCCAGTCCAGTCCTCTGTGTAACTTTTTTTCTTCCCCAGTATGAAACCACCTTTGTTTTTTTTCCGAATCTTTGTGATATTTTATATAGGGAACTTCTCTAGAATGAAGCAAAATAGAAATAGTCCAGATGGCAACAGGAAATTCTATGACTAATTTTCTTTGTGCTTTGTACATGAAGATAGAGAACAACAACCCTTAACATTGGCAACAATTCTGCTCTTGTAAAAACAAAATGAAAACCTTACCAGTTCCTTAGTTTTGGTTGTGAGGTTTATATATAAAAAAAGGACTGCTCACAATTATTCATTCATTTTATTATCTTGGAAAGTTACTTAGATAAATGAATATTATGTTTTAAGGTATTGCTATCTATTAAATGATCTGACGCCTGAGTTGCTCGCATCTAAGTGCTCAACATATGAGGAGTTACAAGAGTATCTTCGCCTCAGAGGTCGTGAAGCATACTTTCAGAAAACTGTAAGTTCTGAACTGTAACTCAAGGGTTTTTTTGAAAACACCTTTCTCCTTGCCAACCTAAACAGGTATTTATAATTTTTCTTTTCAGGAGATCGTTGAGAAGCAGGCTCCTGGTTTAATGAGAGAGGCTGAGAGGTTCTTGATTTTGAGCAACATTGATAGGTTGTGGAAAGAACACTTACAAGCTTTGAAATTTGTACAACAAGCTGTTGGTTTGAGAGGCTATGCACAGCGGGACCCACTCATTGAGTACAAGCTTGAAGGGTATAACCTATTTTTAGATATGATGGCGCAGATCCGGAGAAATGTTATTTATGCTGTATACCAGGTATTATTTGATGCAAGCATTTTTTTTTCCTGTTTTATAAACTAATAGCACTGGTCTGAGATGATGGTATTGTATGGGACAAAGTCCTAAGCTTGGGAGATACGCCTCTTAGTATAGACAGTTCAAGCTTAAATATTATATTTGGATTTCTCATGTTTTGGGGTTCAATTGCAATGTCGACAAACTGAATATTGGCTGGTACTGACATGTACTTGCAGCTAGTGGTATTGTGATCAGTACTGAAATGGACCTGTGTGAAGTTGTTTGATAATGCTTGCAATTTGTCTTTGTTGTACAAATGGAACAAAGACAGCACCTCATGAATTAAGTTATTCACCTTTACATGTACAATGGTTAAATTCCCCTAGTCCAAATTAACATAAAAAAAAGAACAACTAGGTATTAAATTTATTGTTCTTAATCTTTTGTAGTTCCAACCATTAATGGTGAAGAAGCAAGAGGATGATAAGAAGCCCAGAAAAAAGGGATCAAAAGACAAGGAGGCAGCACAAGCAACATAACAAATTCTAGCAGACACGTGCCAAAATAAACCTTTTCAAAGTAGTGCACTTGGGCAACAAAGAATTTATGTTCTTACAAAGCTTGGGAACGAGCAAAATTCTCCTGAGGTGTACCTTGAGAGCATTGCGCAAATGTACATTTTAAATTTCTCAAGGGCAATTGTTCTTTTTTGAATGTAAAGAGTGTCTTTTCTATTTTTTTTATTTTTGTTATTTCTATTCTGAGGTTCTTTAATCTCACCAAAAGTGTATACCGGTTCAAGGGTCCCCGGCTTGAAAGTGATAACAGTAAATAGTTAGTACATAATACTCAGAACTCAGAAGTCAAAATGTGAAGAACAGTTGTCGGTACAAAGGCTGTGTGCCTCCATTTAGTTTGATCTTCAATGAGGTGACAAAAAGGTCCAAAGTAGACAGCTCTGGGGTTGGTTAATCTCAACTAAGAACTGATGCACACAATCTAGTGCGATAATATCAGAAAGATACATGCAACGAAGAGGGAAGAACGGGGGGTTATAGTAGGTGCTATTATGCGTGCAATGTAACCTATTTAAGCTTAAAGGTCCTCAAGATGATCTATAATTAAATTTCAAATTTGTCCAATCAGCTCTTGACAATGAATTTAAATTATATGAATTGATATGTTTTAGAATTAATGCATCCTGTAACAAATGTATTCCTGTTATGTTATTCAACATAAAGTCAAGTGTCCAAAAATAAATTCTGGAAATTTATATTAATGCGATTAATATTTTTAGTTTTTTTTTTTTAACTTCTTAGATTCCTTGTTTGCAACTTTCGTGCTAAATCAAAATGGAGTCTTTAGTACCGGTGTTTAAATTTTGAATTTGCGACTATAGCATTAATTGCTACTGCAATGATAAGACATCAGCCAAACTCCCAACCAAAATGTATTCAACGTCGTACGATTGCAGTTATGTCTCCTTTTTTAGTGCCTAAAAATGGAATATGAAAAAGAAGGGTATGAAATTTGAGTTACGATTCATTAAAGCCAATACAATTGATGATTTTAACAGTATTTTTAAAT
This sequence comes from Rhynchospora tenuis, assembly GCA_027725995.1. Classification (NCBI taxonomy): domain Eukaryota; kingdom Viridiplantae; phylum Streptophyta; class Magnoliopsida; order Poales; family Cyperaceae; genus Rhynchospora; species Rhynchospora tenuis. The sequence goes on from CM050888.1 coordinate 80,547,925, forward strand.
AAAGCTATTTTTTCCAAATTAGAAAGAGTTATTTTATGAATGTGATGTATATGACTGTCATTTAATATATTTCATCAAAGAATTTATAATTCCATCATTTTTATCATGTGAAAGATGTTAGTATAATTTTCAAACTTTAAAATTAAAATTAATTTTAACATTTGCCAAAATCATCAAGCTAATTTATTGTTAAACGACCCAAGATTGTCAAAATTATTCATTGCCACATTAAAAAAAAATTGTTAATCAAGTTCAAGTTAAAAGTTTACATTTCATGCATAGGTCAACTATCAACATAACTTGATTCATTGTTTAATTATTTATATCAAATATAAAATGTCAATGTTCAGAATTACCTTTACTTGAATTATTGGGAAAAATCAAATTATATTCAATTAATCTACAACATATCCAGAGACGATTATTTTTATTTTCTAACTAACATTTTTCTCGTCACAAGCAAACACCTATTCTACTCGCAAACATAAAAAATCCAATTTCATTGCAGTTATAGTTGATCTTTAAACATCTACTTTAAAGACTATCATTATCAGTCGCAACTTCACTACTATTTGTTTATTCTTTTTAACTAATTTGAGATATACTGTCAAAAAAATTATCTAATAATAATAATTCCGGCTTAACGTTCTCAAAGGATCATCCGGAAAAAAAAAAAAAGCTCATATATATACTCAGACAAGAAGAAGCTCTGCAATTGACTACTAAATCACACCATGGGATTCATAATCTACAACCTACATCCATGGGGATTGCTATCATGAAATAAGAGGACCCAATAACCCCAAACTTAATTCGAAACACTAAAGTAACCAAAAAAAGAAAAAAAAAAAAGTAATAAAATAAATCTGGACTACTTCTGCTGTGTGATATTTTTGGATTTGTCAAGAATGGACCACATTACTCGCACATCTTCATATCCACATGCCATCACTTCTTCTTCTAGTGCCATTCCTCTTTTCTCATCCTCCCTATTCCCTGCCATTAATATCAATTAATTAGTACTCTTAGTAATAAATTGGTATCGTCACAACATTAAAAAGAATACAGAGTCCTTGTTTACAAGTTTACCAATTCCTTAGAAATGTTGTTGCATTACTCTAGATTGATTTGTGGATGTAATACATTAACTATACTTTAGATTAATGGAGTAAAATTATTATTATTATTTTTTTTTTGTAGTCTTACTTGATATTCCCAAATTCCAAAAAAAAACGCTCAACAACTAAAAAGGAAATAAAAATGGTACATTTTTTAAAATTTTGTGGTAAAATAAATGGGCAGTCGCTAGCTCTCTGAACTTGAAATTTCAATGACAAAGAAGAACCTTATTAGAGTTACTTCAGGAAAACTAAAAAGATTCAAGAAAGAAGTTAAAAGCAAGTACCTTTTTGGGTTTCCTTATTATCTCTCGGAGATTTGATAATGGTGCGAGCCCTTTTGAAAGGAGAAGTTATGGTGTTCACCCATGAACCCATTTTTGTCTCTTGATATTTTTTCTGAGTGTTTCTAGTCGTACAATAGATATTGGGTAGAGAGAGAAGGTGACCTTTTGACCTTTATATAATGATAGAATAAGAGAGAAGGAAAGAGATATTGCAACCCACAGGCCACAGTGCTAGTTCTCTTTGGAGAAAGAAGGAATTATACCATGCTCTGATCCGCCTGACAGTGAGCACATGCTGTTTACCTTACCGAAGTGATGCATATCCATGTTTGATTAAAGTGCTACACTGCCACGAGCTCTTTTAAAAGAAATTAATTAATTTAGTAAATCGGTACAACGACCTTTCTAATCATAATGACTTCAACTGTATTATAAATTAAGGACTTAAACACGCTTTATTTTTTTTTTTTGAAAATGGACATTTCTTCATATGAACTTTCTCTATGTTTCTCCATTTTTTTTTAGATATGCTTGACTGTGGCAGTCAAAAACCTATGTTTCTCTTGTTAATGTGTACAACGTTTATATTGTGTCATTGGTCTTACTTTATTGGAATGTTCGTGGTAAAAATGTCGGTCTAATAGTGAAGTTTGTTGCGATGATGAAATAAATTTTTTATTATTTCTGAGCTTGGCTTTACAGTAGAGGTACAAGTTGGTTTATATACATGTTGATCATAACGATTTCTAACGTATACTTTCTATACAACGGTTACTTTCTAAAAATAGAAAAAGTAGAAGATCAATTTCTGGAAAGGAAATTTGGTCTCCTTTTTCTAAAATTAGCTAATGAGAAAAAACAATCTGAAGCTAATTAGTCCCTAATTCCTTCTTATTTTCATCACTCCTCTCAAGCTAGGATTTCAAATAATCCTAGCTTGCAATTGATGTCTTCAAATCTTCCGATGGTTAAGCCCTTTGTAAAAATATCCGCTAGTTGATCTTTGCTTCTTACGAACGGAGTTTCAATTTCTTTGGATTGAACCCTTTCTCTTATGAAGTGACAATCTACTTCAATATGCTTGGTACGCTCGTGAAATACCGGATTAGCCGCAATATGTCTAGCCGCTTGATTATCACAAAACATCTTCATTGGTTCCGTAACGTTCACATTTAGATCGGCTAGCAATTATTTGATTCAAGTTAGCTCACTTGCGGTGGATGCCATGGCTCGATACTCCGCTTCCGCGCTTGATCGTGCCATAACACTTTGCTTCTTGCTTTTCCATGTGACCAAATTTCCGCCTACAAATATGCAAAAACCGGTAGTAGATTTCCTATCAAAGCTTCCGGCCCAATCTGCATCGGAATAGCCACATGGTATGTTAGTTCTATTTCGCTTCATCCATATTCCCTTACCGGGACAACCTTTTAAGTACCTTAAAATCCTATGTATAGCTTCTAAATGTGTGGTCCTTGGTTCATGCATAAATTTGCTTACTAAGCTTACCGCAAAGGATAGATCCGGTCTAGTTACCGTTAAATAAATTAATTTACCTACTAATCTTTGGTATTGGTTAATGTCACTCAATGGCTTGTCATCCTCACTATTAAGTTTAACATTCACATCAATAGGTGTCTTGGCCGGCTTACATCCTAGCTTACCCGTTTCCTTAAGCAAGTCAAGCACATACTTCCTTTGGCATATAAATAGCCCTTTCGAAGAATGAGCTATTTCTATCCCAAAAAAGTATTTTAGTTTACGAAGATCTTTAATATCAAATTTTTCTTTGAGATCCATTTTTACTTTATTAATTGCTAAAGGATCATTTTCCGAAATTATTATGTCATCTACATAGACCAAAACAACAACAATAATGTTATTTGAAATTTTTGTAAATAAGGAAGTATCGGATGTACTAACCTTGAAATTGCATGAAATAAAAAATTGACTAAGCTTACCATACCAAGCCCTTGGTGATTGTTTTAGGCCATAAATTGATTTCTTCAACCTACACACAATATTAGGTACATTTTCCATTTTGTGACCGGGTGGAATTTTCATGAAGACCTCTTCTTCAAGCGTTCCTTGAAGAAACACATTTTTCACATCCATTTGTTGCAAGTCCCAATTATTATTTACCGCAATAGACAAAAGTACTCTAACGGTTTTCATTTTTACAACCGGTGCGAAGGTCTCATGATAATCAATTCCTTGAGTTTGGGTATACCTTTTGGCCACTAATCTTGCTTTATATCTTTCAATTGTACCATCACATTTATATTTAATTTTGTACACCCATTTACATCCTACGGGTTTTTTTCCTTTGGGTAATTTACATAATTCCCAAGTTTCATTTTTTTCCAAAGCCATCAATTCCTCTTTCATGGCCGTACACCAATTTGGATCCCTTTTTGCATCTTCAAAAAAGATTGGTTCTTCATTTTTTGACAAATTGGTTAAGAAGGCATAATGATTACTAGAAACATTATCATAAGATAAATAATCTTGAATAGGATATTTTACCGAATAAGTTACATAATCTCGAAGTCGTGTAGATGGTTGTCGTTGGCGACTTGAGCGCCTTGGTTGATCGTCTTCTTCATTGCTTTCTTCAATATGCTCCAAATTATCTTCTTCATCATTAATTGTCTCCTGTGGTGCTTCACCTACATCATTACTTGATCCCTCTTGGATCTCTTTTGTTTCAAGATTAGTAACATAAGGAAATACAAAATCATTTAATGAATTAGTTTCTAGATTTTCTACTTGGTTTTCCTTATAAAAAGGTTCATTTTCCAAAAAAAACAACATCCCTTGAAATATAAAGTTTCCTATTTTTAGGATCATAACATTTGTACCCCTTTTTTTGAAAGGAATATCCTAGAAAAATAGCTTTAATTGAAGTAGAATCAAATTTATTTAATCGGTTTTTGTGAACAAAACAAGTACACCCGAAAATTTTTAAATGGTCAAAATTAATTTTCCTACCAAGAAGAATTTGTAGAGGACTTTTGAAATCTAAATTGGCACTAGGCAATTTATTGATCAAATAGGTTGCCGTGAGAACGGCTTCGAACCAAAAAATTTTGGAAACATTGTTTTGAAATAAAAGAGCTCGAGTGACTTCAAGAAGATGGCGGTTTTTTCTTTCCGACACGCCATTTTGTTGTGGAGTATAAATACAAGAAGTTTGATGTAAAATCCCTTTTTCTTTTAAGAAATTTGAAAAAACTTCATTAACAAATTTCTTACCATTATCGGTCCTTAAAATTTAAATTTTTTTGTTAAATTGGTTTTCAACAAAATTTATAAAATTTTGAAAATGAGAAAAAACTTCACTTTTGTTTTTCATCAAATACATCCAAGTATTTTTTGAGAAGTCATCAATAAAAATAACAAAATACTTATAACCATTGTAAGAAGTAATGGGGGCGGGTCCTCATACATCGGAATGAATAAGCTCAAGAATTCCATTAATCTTAGAATTTGAATTACAAAAAGGAGTTCTAGTTTGTTTGGCAAACTTGCAAGTCTCGCAACTACTACAATCAAATTTTGGTAAATCAAATAAGGAATTTAAAATCCTATCCGACGGATGGCCAATTCTCTTATGCCAAAAATCACCTAAGTCCTCATTTCTTCTCACATTCAAAATCGGTTTGTTACTACTCAAAAGATAAAGCCCATTTTCTAGAAAACCTTCACCAATCTTCTCTTTGGTGAGAGAGTCCTAAAAAATAACATTATTTGATTTAAAAACTACTTCGCAATTTAAATCTTTTGAAAGCTTGCTAATAGAAAGTAAATTAACATTACTATTTTCTACAAGGAAAACGTCTTGAAGAAAACCTTTTTCAAAAAGACTAGTAATACCCCAACCCTTAATTCGAATTTTCTCGTTATTGGCTACGGTAAAGTAATGGTTACCATTAATTGGTTTAAAATTTCTAATTAAATTGGAATCACCCGTCATATGGTCGGTAGCACCGGAATCAAGTATCCACTTAAAACAATTGTTAGAACCATTTTTGGTACTAAATCCTATGGTTAGACATTTATTTTCATTAATGCAGTCTGGTCTAATCTGATTTTCTAAATTATTTGAATCAGATTTTTGTTGGGCTGAAAATTAACATTTGAGTGTTTAATTGAACCTGTTTGGCCCAATTTTTGGCCCAGCAGCGAGGCGAGTTGGGAGATTTGATTTTCGATTCGATCAAGTCGAGACGAGTCTTCGCGATTCGGAGCCAGAGTTTGAGTCGGCCCACTCGATCCTACTACTTCATCTCCTTTTTCTCCCTTCGCCACGAAGCTCTTCTGTTCTTCGCCTCTCTGATCTAGGGTTTTACCCATTCTCTTGGCCACCTCTCCCTAGTTGCGATTTCCTCCATCTTCTCGCCATTTTGGCTTTAGATGGGGGTGTATCACCCAACAAGTCTCGTTGGTGTGCCCAATTTTTTTACAGTGAGAGAATTTTTCATTCTCTCTGTTCCGACTTCTCCCTCTGTCTGCCGTGACAGCGAATGCTTGGTTCTCTGCCACTGGTCGAGCCTCCTCTGAGTTCATGGCGCTCCTCCTGGCATCCTCCCTTTGAACCATGGCTACAAAAGAGACTGTCATATCCCGCAACCAGACGTGACAGCTCCCGTCACGAAAGTACAAATAATTGTACTCTCGTAAGGCTTAAACTAAAAACTGAATCTAAAACTGGCAATAAATTTTTTTTTCTGATAATATAAATCGAATATTATCAAGTTAAGAGTATAAACAAAATAAAACACAAAACAACTTATATCGACAAACAGTCGATCGCAAACACATACTTATCAATATGTAACTGACCTAACAGTATATCCCATCACATCATGAAAATATGGTCACTAGCTTTTTGTACAAAAAGTCAAAGATTTCGAATTCGAGTCAATTTTTATGTTACTTTTGATTTAATTCTCAATAAAATATTAAAATTATGATTTATGTTATAAATAAAATTGCTTAACTGCTTGATTAATTAACCTAATCGATTTTTATTTGGTTTAATCTTCCCACTATGTTACACAACGGCCGAGAAAGGTGGAAGTTCCGAGCCGAGGAGGATCTGGGAGCAGATGGCGTCATAGCTCGAGTCGAGGCCGCCTAGGTAGATGTAGACCTTTTCATGCTCTTGCCTCTTCATGATCTCAGCAGGATCGGTGGTGGGGGGAAGATATTCATCGAGCTCATGAATTTGGCAGTCAGCTCGATCAGATAGTCTGTGTGGCTCCTGGAATTTTTTCTGGCATGATAAATATCTTGTTTAAGCTGATAAATGTAGCTATAATTATTTCTTTGCCCATAAACTGCCTCTATTTTATCCCATAATTCCTTTGCTGTCTTGCTGTACAGGAACATCTTAGACAGCTTTGGTTCGATTGATGCCAGAATCTAGGAGATAACTGAGTGGTCAGCCATTTGCCACTCCTCGATTTTCTGTTTCTCCTCATCTGTGGGCTCAGCAGGCTTCGCTGCCACTGGTTTGAGTTTGGTGCCAGTGACATGACCTAGCTTCCCCCTGCCACTGAGAGCAAATGTCACCGATTTGGCCCAGGACATGTAATTTCTTTCATTGAGCAATTCTGAGGTAAGTTTGTTGTTTTCTTGGCTCATTTTGGCTCTTGAGAGATTTGATTTTAGCTAAAAGCGCTTGAGAAAGATTTATGCTGGTATTTTGAAGAGAAATTTTTGTTGGATTTAAAAAAAAGGAGTCTTGATTTTGGATTCTGTGAACTTTGAGGGAAACCAGATTTGGAAGGATTTTTTTCGTTGAGAAGGATTGCCTTTTGTAGGCTGAGAATTTGATAGATTTGTTGGTTGATTTTTCTTGCGGTTTAACCTGGCTCTGATACCATGTTGCGATGATGAAATAAACTTTTTATTATTTCTGAGCTTGGCTTTACAGTAGAGGTACAAGTTGGTTTATATACATATTGATCCTAACGGTTTCTAACGTATACTTTCTATACAACGGTTACTTTCTAAAAATAGAAAAAGTAGAAGATCAATTTCTGGAAAGGAAATTTGGTCTCCTTTTTCTAAGATTATCTAATGAGGAAAAACAATCTGAAGCTAATTATTTTATGCTTTTCAAGAAGCAAAATATGTATACTATGATCCAAGCCCTACTTTATAAATAATTGACCAAAAGGATTATATTGCATAAGGTCAACTATAAATGGATCCTGATCCTATCGCGGGGCACGTATGGAGCGCACCTCACGAGCCGTTCGATTTTGATCGGGCGGTTTATATTTCGGGCCTATCATTCTGGTTACATGCAGGGAGCTCTTATATCCATCAGATTCAGATCAGACGGCCCACAACCCGCACTACATGCTGTGCTGCGCGACAGCAGATCCGAATTCCATTTATAATAGCTAATATTCATTAGGGTACAAGTACTAGTCCGTTGTAGCGATCGTGTAACTCGTGCTTGCATTTTTTTTTTTTTTTTTTTTTTTTTTTTTTTTTTTTTTGGTGTTTGGATACTTTGGCAGTTGAGGTATATATATAATGTAGTTATAAACTAGTTATCAAAACACCGTGTTATCATAAAAAATAATAATAATAATAATAATTATATGTGGATTTACCGATAGCCGTCGTGAGGGCATCTATTTTCATTTTTTTTTTAAAATCAGTCGGTGATTATTAACGGACGAATTCCGAATTAAAATAAATTATTTATCGAAACTAGAAAAGCAAATAATAAATTAAAGTTTACAAACTCCCCTCACATCCTCATTTTGCTAACAATAATCCAACTACTATATTGCATGATTCATCTACAATGAATCTGCTTCCCGAACAAAAGTTGAGATATGTTTCTCTTCACTTGAATAAGCATTGCGGTTTCTTTCTTTCATAATTTTGAAACCCCAAAAACCAGATTTGGTCTCACTTTCGAGCCGTTTTTAGGACATTAACATGGGAAAGATAAAGTTTATATTAAAGTACAGCACAAGAGCTATCCAAAATCTTTTGTTTATGTAGAAATCTAAAATAAATTATTGACTCTTTTCAAGTGGGTTTACATAAAGCACCGAATTAACAACTTGAGAAGCAATCGAACAGAATCTGATAGTTTGCACAAAGCCCCCTCTAAAAGTTCTGACGGTTCATGACTGCGATAGAATCTGCATATCAACCCAAAAAGAATTCGTAATTTTGGACGGTGCTATATTTTTTCTGTAAGCATTTTTTTGAAAGGATTAATCAATGTTTTGAATGCCGTACTGGCACCCTACCGGTCTCTTGATCGAAATACAGTATTTTCTGATATTTTCCAAGTATTTTGTCTCTTTTTATCGAATACTGTTGTTCCACCTACTATGCCGGTTTTTGGTTTTAGAGGAATTCAACTGAAACGGTACAGTATTGAAAACACTGGATTAATTGATCCTCTACTTTGTCATAATAAATTAGACACTTTGGGGAAAAAGAATTTTCGCATATATTTTGTTTTCAATAAAAAAAATTTCCTTCATGTTGAGAAATATTTATATGAACGAAGTCGCGAGTAAAGCGTCACGTAGAGAACTCGAAATGTTTCTCTTCTGGAGACGAATGATTAGGTCCTAATTTGTTGCATAGAACTTCAAACCAAATTATATTTGATAATTAGAAATTCATAACCATAAGAAGTAAAACTTTGTTTTGATCCCCGAAATCTAACAATCCAAGATCCCATTATTTGTAAAATTAAGAGCAATGATCGACACATCAATTATAGATTTGCCAGATTTTTGTGCAATTGTTTGCCTCCAAATTGCATGAGAATGTTTCCAGTTTCTCCACACTAAACTTACAAAAAGATTATAAATATTGGTCCCCTTCATTATCGCCCAAGGGACAAGCTTATAAGATTACATGTGATAAATTCCAACTGTTGCTACTCATCTGAAATAACGAAATAATTGGTCTTAGAATTAGGCCAAGATCTACCAACCCACCTAAACTTTGTTAAATGTCTCCCACTTCCTGTTCTTCAGGCATGTGCCCCACATGCACGTCCCATGCATCCATTTCTTCCACGTGCTCTTATGCGCACCTCTCTCTCTCTATCTTCATCTCTCTCCTTCTCCCTCCAATAATTTAACAAAGGAAGCCAAAAGGAAACGACGAGTACAAACAATTTCAGGTTGGGGGTAACGAGGGTAGTTAAAGAAAGTACTTCATGTAAGAAAGTACCTCGTCAGGATTTTGCTTTCTAGCTTTGAACTTAAAAAAGAGTTAAGATTTATCATACAGGATAGTAAAACAAAGAAATGAATGCATAGGTAATTACTGTACGTACTTATTTGCTAAAAGTTCAGAAAGTTTAATTGCTTGCTCTTGCAACCTGCCGCATTTTTTTTTTTTTTTTTTGGCATTACAGATCTGCCACTTCAATTTAAACCTGAAATACAAAATCATAGAACCTATCGAACTTTATTAGGATTCTATATTTCTATGAATGCCAAATGTGTTTTTTCTTTTATTAAAAAAATCTTCTTTTGTGGGATTTTCATTCTTCCTATTTGTCTTGTAAATTGTTTTCCTTAAAAAAAAAACGTCGCGTCTTTTGTACCTAACTCGGCCCAATCTGGCCCAGACCAAAAATTTGAGGTAGGGAAAGAGGTTCATGAAATCCAACCATACTGTCCGGTGCAGAGAAAAGGGGACAGCAAGTATTCGATTGAGGTTTTGTTGAGACAATAAAAACGGTGCAATGTACTAGGTCTTCTGTTTTATTTATATGCTAGTGGATTCTGTTTGTACAGAGGTGTTTGACTTAATGCCGGACTGATTGTTTTGTTGGTTCTTTTATTTTGGGCGGGGTTTTTTAGTGTGTGTGTGGTTCTCACAACTTATTTGTAACAACGGAAAAAGAATGATTCAATTTCCAGTTTTCATGCCTAATAAAAGCGAAACATTACTGTCATGCTCTTGCACCTCGGTCCTAAATTGTGGCAAAAAAACAGGGAAACGAGTTACAAGGTTCTGTGCTTTATTGCACAAAGAGAAATGTGTTTTGCCTGAAATTGAGTTGGACTGAAGAGGCTGAGCAATTAAAAAATATTATGTATGTTTAAATTAATGGATATCAAACCGAAAACTGGGTGTCATGGTCCGTAGGGATGATGTATGGAATATATAGAAAACAAATCCTCGCGCCTGACCTAGTAGGGAATATATATTAAAATAAAATTAGCTTAAAGCATATATTTGTCGAAGTCACAGTCAAAGTCCAGAGATAGGCATGATATAGGGACCCAGTGAGTCAGTAACTAATATTTTATGTTTTCTCCTACCTTAGAAGTGATGCTTGTGTCAGTTTAGCTTTGGTTGAACATACGTTCTTGTCAAGAGATAATGCAATATGTAAAAAATAAGAGTGTTTATTTGTTTAGTCCATCTGTTGTGCTTCCAATAGAATATCAGAAAGTGCTACCAGGAAATACTTCCTATATATGCAGCATAAAAAAGTAAAGACAGAAAAATATAAAGCCCATCTCTGGTTTTCTTTGCTCAATCTCTACCCCTTTTTTGGAGCAACATGACTTCTTCTTGCGAAATTTACTATATTTACACCTAGTCAGGAAACATATATTTGCAATTTTCTTTCTCTAGTATTGTTTCTCTTCCTCATTTTCTAAATAATTTTAACTGATTTGTGTACATCCTTTTCTTTTAATGTCAAACAGAGACTGAGTGTACCGAGGAATATTGCAGATTAGAGGTCATGGAGTCCAATAGAGGCAATTAAGCCTTAATTTCATAATTGAAAGTTGATTGTGCAGGTCAATCAAGAGGCAAGAATTCAGTTTTGAACTGAACCAAGTTGCATTTCAGTGAGTAATTTGGCAAAGTGGATTTGCATGCCTTAAAAAGAAACATGATATTCAGTTATTGCAATCTACACCAAGCTGCACTAAGTTCTTCATTACTTGCATTCGGGTGTTCTAACATAATGCCGATGTTCCTAAAATTGGGTGCTAATCAATGCACAACAGCTACAGCAAACTAAAGTTTGCATATCAATATGGTCTTGAAGAGAGATGTATTTTTTGTATTTAAAAATTCTCAACACTAATAAGAAAAGGACCAGCACACAATTTCAGCCATAAATAGTCAAACCTGTGGAACCCAACGTGCCATCAATCTCATTCCATATTGATTCTATCAGATAAAAATATTTCCTCAACAAGAACTCTTAATTCAAATTCTAAAAGTAAATTCCCCCAACAAGTCAAAAGTCAAAGACCGTTGGATAGCCAACATATTTGTCCCCTTGGCTTGATCGATACAAGGTGCGTGCTAATTCATAGACACATTTGTTTCTGATTTTGGTATTCTTTACAAATAAAGCTTCAAAGATTACCAAAGTTAGATCATTTTGAAATAAGACAAAATATTGCTGTGTTTTAAACGACATATCCTAGTCTGGACAGAAGTAAGAAAATATACCTCAGGTATTACTCCTTCATTACACAGTTTTAATAGTTCTTCTATGTTACACCTACAGAACAATTAATTTATGCTGACAAGCTTTAGACCTCTTATTATGAAGATCAAATTCAAAAACAGATTTTCTATGATAATATACTCCAATGTTAATTGAACGAGCAAGTGGTTTTTTGACCATAATGCAGGTGCACGGGAGCTTTTTCAGAAAAAGCTGAAAAAGCTCCCAAGACCAATTGGCAGCCATGGAGAGAGGAAGCACATCAAAGAGGAGACCAAATTTTGACTATATAAGCAGCATGCCTGATCCAATACTCCAACGCATCCTCTCCTTGTTAGAGACACGTGAGGCAGTCCAGACAAGCGTCCTATCAAAGCGATGGATTACCGTCTGGACCTCTGTGTCCTCTCTCTCCTTTGTTTTTCCTTTCACAAGAAGTGAGCCCTTTTCCAAAAGACACGGTGACAAGTCGGATGATGTAGTATTCGAACGCTTTGTGAGTATGGTGCTGCACCGGCGCGAGCCATCTGATCTTCACAGATTTCACCTGAACACTAGAGATGCATGGAGTATAGATGACAATCTTATCATGGAGTGGATTCATTATGCTCTTAGGCACAATGTACGTCAACTCCATTTCAGTACCAGTACATTCCAATCATTGCCCATCTTTGATTGCTCATCATTGGAGGAGCTCCAACTTGGATTTCGTTTTGGGTCGTCAGGAGATGAGGTCATTAATCTCCCAAACCTCAAAGAACTGAATCTCACTGAATTCGTACTGGATGCCAGCTTTTCAAAGCAGCTCTTATTGGGCTGCCCTGCGCTTGAATATCTCAGTTTGGAGGATTGCCCTTTTGAGAATTGTCACCTGTCATCCAACAAGCTAAAACGCCTGAAAATTAATTTCATTTCCAGTATAGATGATTTTGGATTTGTTGCCACAGAGAATTTTGGTGTGAGGATTACTGCACCTAATCTCACTTTTCTTTGTTTCGATGGAGAACCAGAGGTCTTCCAGCATACAATTTTTGAGCACACATTTTTACTACTCCATTTGCACATAAACTTTGGTAATTTTTGTTATGCTGACAATAACCCATGGAGATCATTTTTTGCAATTTCTTCAGTTAAGGACCTTGAGATAAGAGACAGCTGTTGTAAGGTATGCCTCATTTTATAAAACTTGCAATTACTTTTAATCCTTATTTGTATTATACAAGTGAAAATTTCCCATTGTATGTGCAATATTTGAAAGACATGTTTTGCCAGCACCTGAAGTTATCTACGATAGCTATTGTTTTGTTCTTAAGTCCACTTGGACCATTTAATTACCTTTAAACTTGCAACGTTTCGTTTGAACTGCAGGACTTCTTGGAAGAACACTCCACCAAAAAGTCAGTGTTTACAAACCTTGAAAGTTTGTCAATCGGTGGGTTTTGTTTTGCTTGCCACTTTTATACGCTGGCCAGAATATTAGAGCATTCACCAAACCTAAAGAAACTCACTGTCAAGCACGATGGACGAAACTGTCAGGTATGCAATTTGTATAACTGTAAAGTGAAATATCCATTTACTTTGAGTTTTAAGATTTTGATCGGATGCAGATGCATCTGCACACCAAGAAAGTATCTAGGAGTATTGATGGAGGTTCAAGCCACTGCTCCTGCAGCGAAGATAAAGCTCCACGCAACAGCTCGAGGAATCAGTCATTAATTAATTGCAAGAACCTCGGTGAGATTGAGGTGAAGTACTATAGCAATGATGGATCAGTGAAGCTATTGCTTGATTCTTTGGTCGATATTACAATGGAACTAACAAATATCAAGATTGTTTTGTCTATGAATCCTTTTATAAATAGTTAGAGTCTTTTGTGCCCTTTTGTGTGAGAGATAGAGAGAGAGGGAGATGTGAGGTCTCTTCTCTGAGTTGATTCTTTGTTTTTTGTGCATGGTTGGAACTGGCACTGGCTAGTGCTGTGGTCATTTATTTTTACTATAAATAAACTTCTTTGTGGCTTGTAATTTGTAAAATACTTCTGCTTCCGCTTTGATACATACATACTAGCTAGGCACCGTGTTTGAGGTAAATACAAGCAAACCGGTGCTCATATATACTAAACCACCTGATACATTTACCAGTACAAACCAACATGACAAAGCAAGCAAGCTGTTCAGAGAACCCAAAAATTGAAAATGACCATAATGGCCCTCTGATTTGCTGCATTTTTTTTTTTTTTGAGGGACGGGTGGCAAAGTTGCTGCATTATCGTACATTGAATTACTTTTTTTTTTAAATAAGAATCTGGTATGAAAATCAGCAGATCCAACCATCAATTGATATAAACAGTTAAACACTATGTGCATTGTCATACACTATTGTCACGGTACAATACAAAACTTTATTTATAACACTCCGTTCAGCAGTTAGACTAGATAGCTATGAGCATTTTTAGATTAATTGTCATAATACCTAGTGGTTGTCAGAAATATAAATTCATCTTTACAACTTCATACCAAAATGGTACTGTATAACCTAATTTCTTATTACTTATCGAAATCTCCCTGGAATAGAGGAGGGAAAAAAATTATAGCCTGAAAAATGGAGAAGCACAAAAACAGTACATCACTGCTAATCATACATTATAATTATCCTTAAGTTATCAGCATCAGCCAAAAGTTATTTACCGGACAGGCATTTTTTAACTAATTTGATATAGTCTAAACAAATTTGTACTGAATTTTGTAAATTTATATAATTTGATGATTAAACAGCCATAATCGCCTTAGGAAGGAATAGATAAGGCATTGATATAGGCTTTTGGTATGAGAAAGACATGGCCATTTCTCTTTTTTCTTAATACCATTTTTTCACACTTTTATATTCAACCTAGACATTAGAAACAATATAGCAGCACCCATGGATGATACTGACCTTGAGACATACACCAATATAATAGTACATAATTACACTCAGTTGTGAGAAGCAAACTAATATGCCAGAATTCATTTAACAATTTTACTACATCAAACTAAATTTGAAAAAAATTGAAAATTTCTATTAACCTGAGTTTAGTTAACTCCAAAATCTCGAGGTCGGATCTTATTTGTACGAGAGAATCGGAGAGAGATGTGAGTTTTCCTTTGATTTGCCACAGAGAGTGATGCGAGTGCTGGAAAGAAAATTCAAGCGGTAATATGTATTTCTCATTTTCTCTTTGAGTATGCGACTTTACGGGTGGAGTAATATAATGGGCAGAAAATCCGATAAGCTTTTTATCCGCCCGATTAACTCCTTAGGCGATTAACGGGTTTATTAGGTCGAACCTTTAATCAAGCGAGGGGTTGAGTTTCGACTTTAGAGACAAATTGAGTAATCCAAATACTCGATTTGGGTTGGAAATACAAAATGGGCCGATTTACCAGAACTGAACGCATGTCCTGCTTTATCTTGTCTTGTTAATTTCTGTGTGTGTGTGTGTGTGTGTATCTTTTGTAAGACTTGTCATGTTCAACAAAATTACTCTTAACTCCTTTGTTCCTTGATCATGATCTCTCTATTGTGAGAATCAAATTGTGTTTTTCTTGAGACATGTGAGACCCATCACTATCTGTTAATCTGTGTCAAATGTCAATCTTATAGTTCTGTTCACACGTATATATCAACTAAATTTTGTATTAATTGTCATGTTGTACCTTATCTCATGTGAGTTATGTAATCATTTTTTTAATGTATAACTCAATTTTTTCTAATTTGGATTAATTGTGGTCATAATAAATTAATAATAAGTAAAAGCTAAATCCTCTATGGCTTGAATTCAATAAACATATAGGGCTGGCAAAAAAGATCGTGGCTCACTCGAGGTCGATTCAACTTTTATTCGAAATTGACTCGATTTGTTTGGGCTCGAAACTAATTCGGCTCGCTCGAATTTAACTCGAAATTAGCTCGATATAAAATTTTATTAACTAATTTATAATGTTTTCTACATAATTTGATATATAATAATTTATTTCTTAATTAGAAATACTAATTGTCTTTAAATTCTTATTACAAAATGAATAAAATATTAGTTTATAAATAAAAATAGAATAAAAACTAATAAATATTAACTAATTTGTATATTACGTGCTTAAAATATGTGTATAAATTGCTAAAAATTCAGCTCGATAAGTTCGTTAAGAAATTCGAAACTAGCTCGATTCGATTCGAATTAATTTCAAAATAAACTTGAGCTAAGGTCACTTCGCTCGAATTCGATTCGTTGCCAGCCCTATAAACATAGTACCAAAATTCAGAACTTTAATTATGTTCAATAATTATACAATTACACGAACATTTGCATCAATTTTATCAACACATACTTTAGATCCTCTCTTTCTATATTGATTAAAAGAACGGTTGAATCTTTTCTAATAGAGAACAATTGACCAATAAGGAACCTGTAATTACTTTTAATTGGCACTAACTAAATACTATCTATTAATCACATTTTTGTTGTATTATTCACTGGCATAACCTATAGTAAGAAAAATTATCTGCATGTCTCATCAAATGACAATATGGTGGCATGTATTGTCACAGGGATATGGGCAATCTATCGCCTTCACCTCTGCTCGATCAAAATACCAGTCACCAACTGATTTTGCTATTGCCTGTACAAAGTAGCAGGAAAGAAATATAGTTACTAGCTTTTTCTAGGCTTAGAATATAAATTAGTCAAATTTGAGCTGTATTTGTTATTTAATTTTCAAGTGGGGAAGGCTCAGATGTCTCAATTTTATTATATTATATTATTTTTTATTATTATTAATTTTTTGAGAGAACTTGCAACTGGAAAATGTTCTGGTCAATATGCTGATTTTCTATTGATACTTTTGTGGTGAAGCTACAGTAAGTTCGGTCTTTGTTTGGAAAAGTATACATGGTAGCAAAAATGTGTTATATATTCATACCTTATTTCCAAGAGTAGGAGAATTATTAGAAAACCATGTTTCTTGCAACCCTGATTGGCAATGCGCGAAGCACGAATTTAAAAACACACCATTCTTTGATCCCGAAACACCTTGTACCACATTTACCATTTTGTTTCTGAATCCTGCATATTTCAAAGTGATATTAGTCTGGTATGAAAATTCCAAGTTAATTTTTTTTTTCTTTTTTCCTCCTAGGCTGTGTGAATGGACATATTTACCTTGCAAAAATTGGATCTGGCCAGGAGTACAAGTAGTATAATTCAACCTACAATATTTCCAAGCACCGCTTGGGTCTGCTTTCCCAGGCGCTAGACTCTCCTGTATCTGTAAAAAAATAAACCAAATTTGGGTGACAAAACCAATTTGAGTCTTTTAATGAGTTTATACTTCTTTTGCGCACCATTCCTTATCATGGTATAATAGCCTGGAATGAAACACCATCAGGTTGCTAATTTCGTGTATAATTGAATTAATTTGATCAAATGACATTGCAAAATTTTCCTCTTTTATACGTGATATCATACCTGCCATACATCATAGGCCGCATTTAGGAGAAAAATTGGAGTCTGGATATTGCCAACCAAATTCTCAGGGAAAAAACACTGTATTAATCCAAATATAGAAATGGAAAAAGTTAATTTTACCCTTGGTATATTCCTTATCAGTTTTAACTTAAGAGAAAACTTTACCGAAGTTGCATCCATGCGGCTAGTACATGTCCCCGGCAAATTCTTAGCAACTCCCTGCATATAAATAAAGTCTGAAAATGATACATATTTATGATAAGACATAACTTCAAACTTTGCTTTGAAGAATGTAAAATACACTAGAATTTATCAAAAACTTACGAGCATATCCACAACACCCTGAAAGAAAGATCGGATTGTCTGACCACCTGACACATCAGTTCTGCAAAATTGAACAATTTAAAATAAAATAAAACATATTAAGAGAGACATGCATAAGTGGTAACTGGTAAGAAAAGCAGTTTGAGCCAATGGACAAGAGTTTGACACCAAAAAAGGTATTTACTGGACTTTTAGATGCCCTGAAGGGTACAAAAATAATTGAGAGATACATACGCATCAAGAAACAAGCCGGCATCTGCTAAGCACTTTACTTTTGTGTTTCCAGCAAACAATGATCGAAATTGGTCGCAGTGTAATATTGTTGCAAGACCGCCTGCTGAGCAGCCAGATAGGAGGACCTACATGCAAATAAAATATGACAAAAAGATTCAATCCCAATTTAGATGATACTTTTGTAAATCGATATTCTTTCTTTTTCATTTCTCATAGATAATCTCGAGTGGAGATCATATTCATACAAAATTTCACAACAAACAAAGGAAAGGTAAATTATGTGGATTTATGTTGATTCTACATAGCATTGGTACAATTGTTGGTACAAATGCTGGTTTAGATTTTATACCTGGTTGGCAGAGCGCATTCCTTTAGACATCATTTCTTCCATCGCAGCAGACCAGATTCGCTGTCCCCTAAAATATAGTCCTGAGGCCTGTATGTAAAAAAATTTATTTTATAAGCTTTAATTATTGTCCATTTGTATATGAATAATTGTTAGCATCCTTAGTTTTAATATACAAAAATGAACATTAAAACCCAAGTGTAATGAAAAAAAAAAAGTGAAAATAAGCATGATCATTGTTTGGAGGAACAAAACATGTCATGTGCTTGTTTTAGATGCCACCAAACTCAACTTTTAATGCAAAGGCTGTACATTATTGGTTTTGCTTTACTTAATTATCATGCTTAAAGTTTAACTACCATATTAACCAACCTGATCGTATCCTTCACTAGCAAACGAAGCCCCATCACAGTACCTAATTCTTGCTCTGTTCCAATTATAGAAATCTAAAAATTATTATAATGAAAACAAGTTAGCAATCTGTAATCAAGTCAACATGCACTTCTGGAATTGGACTATCTACCAACAAAGAACTAAATTCCAAGTTCCTTTGTACCAGTACATGTTCTGGCAACTACTGTAAGCTGTGATGTGCTTTCATTGTTAACACATTATAAAAGTATAAACTAAAAAATGAAAAGTGATACATGAGTATGTTTCCCTTCTTACAATACCAGTGATTAGCCATGAGCAATTTGACATTAATTGGTATATGCGTAGAATTTTTGTAACGGTAAGGTCGAGATAATAATCATAATATAGATACATACCAGGGTTTTCCTCAGGTTTGTTACTTAAGATTCCGTTAAAGGGAATTTGCCTCTCCATATATTTAGATGACCCATGACGAGTAGTTTTGCGAAAATCACATGTTCTTTTGTTATTGCACCATCCTCCTCCCTGTACACACAGATGCAATTAGATGCCTGTTGTAGCATAAACAAGAGCACCAAAATGACACATTAATAGAATTAATAAAGCCTTTTGAGAATTAACTAGTTGTACTGTCAGTTCTGGTATAACTGCATACCGGACGGTTGGTACATCATTTGTGAAAACTGACCTCTAGGTCTATAATCCAATTGTTGATGCCTGATCCATATCCAGGAGAGAAGTGATATGCTGGTGCGCTTCCATCCAAGCAAACTACATTTATGCATAATAGTAATTAGTTTTGTTACTTATCATAGAGAATTCAGAATCCCAGCAAATGTTGAAGAAAAAAATAGTTATAAGTTAATGTTGAAGAAAAAATATTCTCACAAAAGACAAGAGTGATACTTATCCAAGAGAATTAAAGAAAAAGAAGGATTGTACAAGGAATTAAAATTATATTGTAGCTAAAGCAAATTATAGCAGGGACTTTGAATCTTATTTTCATACATTGCACAATGCTAATGTTGAAGAAAAGTTAGTTTTAACTTAAAATCTTCCCAATATTTTGTATGGTTCATATTTGAAATAACAAAATAGCAAAACTAAAGAAAGTTGATGACTATACAAATTGCAAACGTATTTTGGAGTAAAATAGAATATAAAGGTAAAAGCACTGCGTACCAGCTCCTTTAGAAGGGGCAGACTGGATAATGGTAAGAGGTACCATGAGAGGATTTCCATCTCCATGAACCCATCTCACAAGACCCAATAACCCAACAAGGCCGAAAATCCAAAATGTCTTGGTACTTCTCATTCTCTCTGCCTCTCTATCTCTCTCCCTCTCTGGATCTTTACTAAGAATAATTTGCTAACATATGGTGCTCAAATTGGGTATATAACAGGGCAAGGGAAGGGAACGGACAGCTCATGACCCAATGAGACTGTTTCAGGAAGCAAACAAATGATGGTGCAACGAATTTGAACTTTAGTGCTAAAGAGATGAGATAGCGACAGAACTATGCGCAGATAAGTCATCGAATGTTACTAAATGAATCATAAATGCTATGTAAGCAGTATGGTAGTGTCGTTACAAAGAATTCAACAATAAGAGATTCATATTTCGTTGTTTAATCTTATTTGTAAGACAATTTAGTAAGAAACAGATATTTGCCTTTATGCCTTCAGAAAAGAAACCGCAATTTTTTTTTATTTTTTTATTTTAAATAATGAAGGTTCATGGAATGAATAATTTCTTTCTATCTTGGGTTTCTTCAATTTTTCTCTGTAGGGTTACAAACACCCGTAGGCTGGTCCCTTCAACCACATATCACATATGTAATATATGATTTATCAAGGGTTTGGATTGTAAAAGAAACGAATGCCAGTTGCCAATTTCGCATTGCGGTATCCAGTGCTTATCGTTACATCACAAATTTAAAAATTTTGTGGGTCCGTTAGATCTAAAGGTGTCGAAGTATGAAACGACGCCATGCAAATTGCGCTTTAATGCCTGATTTATTCTTTCTTCAAGCGATGAGATATGCGCTTCCTTGGAATTTTGCTTTACTTTTGTCTTTCTAGGATCCATTGCACCTCTCAAGAGATTTTTTTTTTTTTTTTCAAGAGATTTTTTTTTTTTTTTTAAGAAAGAGGGAGGTTTTTGCCGTCCAACTTTTTCTGAAATTAAAAGTGCATGCAGAATTTGAACCCTTGACCTCTTGGAGGCCAGTCTAGTGCTCTTACCACTGAGCCACTAGGCCACATGCACCTCTCAAGAGATTTACTACTCTCCATTTAAATATATTCATACTTGAGTTGAGATTGAGTAATTAGTAACTTAAATTGGGTGTTGTTATATCATGGCGCCTCAAGAGTTTCATTTGGTTTCTAAAGTAAATACTTTGAATTCTGAAATGTAAATTGGTACATCAATAATAATCTTTTTCACTGTCAACCGTTATACCATTAATTTATTATTTATCCTCTCAACAAACACTTACTAAATGTATAAAATTGAATAAAAAACGAAGCAGTTATTAGCATATATATTATTAAAGCCTTGAAATGGAAAGTATTATTGTATGTACAAGTGTTGGACGTGCAATTTAGTGGAATGATAAAAAGCGCTATTTGTATAGGGAAAAGATTTAAAGCTAAAAGCTTTTTGATATGATAAAATATCACAACAACATTTTTTTTTTTTGTTTTATATACTAAATTTTAAAATTCAAATAATGTACTTAAGATCTTGCTTATTTCAAGAGATATGTGTCCATATAAGTTTTATGAATTTTGAAGCTCATTTTCTAATTTATTAAGATGTCAAAATATTAATGTATTAAAATCAATTTATTATAGTTAACTAGATTTATGTTCATATTTTGACAATTTAATCTAGTATAAATTGAAAAAAAATCACAGCTTTTATGTTAGTCCATTCAACATCTTTTAATATTCAGTTTTTTTATTTCTTTTTGAGAAAGCAAATTCAGTTTTTAAAAATGAAGAATAATATTTTTATCAAAGTTAGCTATTGCTAGCTACAATCTTTAATGGGGGCCAAGAAATACTCACATGAAACTCGGTTATTTTGTTTTACGCTAGTCCATTCAACATAATTTAATTTTACTTTTAAATTTCTGCAATATTTTGTTTGAATTAACAGTAAAATTGTCGGCCAACTTAGTATTGTTCTCTGCACGCAACAGAGATGAGTGGGTTCGGCCTTTCATATATTTCTAGTTCCAATCGTTTTCACCTTTTCTTTATCAAAGATTTAGCCACAAAGAATGAAATATGTCCCTCTATCTCATCTGAATCTGAGCACCGAAAGAGAATTTTATAAACAAGGTGGTTTCACTATTCTGACCGATTTGTAATGTATAAAAATGAAAAATTCATTGGCAATAAATTTAACAGAAGTTTCATAGAATATATAATAATATAAAACAATTCTGTTATCTTTTGATTCTTCACAGTACAGAGGATTACATATGCGTTTTATATGTGTCCTTACCTATCGCCATTCTTTATTTCTATATTAGATCCAAGTGGTCTCACATGATTCAACTTTATTTGACCACAAGCTTCCAATTGCATACCATCGGATAAATTCAGATCCAATTTGAAGTGTGAAAAATAAATTATACTTCCAAATCAACAATGAGTTGATGACATGAATCATTACAAAAGGTGGTAGACTACTACTACACAATTTACTACACTACCGTGCGCCTAAGGAGATCTGCTCCCAATGATTGAGGCATGAACACCGGAATCTGCCATTTCTGTGTTCCTGTCCTTTTTACATGTTACTGATATTCTGATGCCTAATATCAGTGGGCTTGTTTGGATGGGTTGGGAATAGTGGGAATAGTGTGGAAAAGTGGGAAGAGTAGGAAGAGTGGGAAGAGTGGGAAGAGTGCTATTCCTAGGTCGTTTGGATGGTGAGTTTAGGAATAGCGTTGGGAAGTGTGAAAAAGTAGAGAGAAAAGTGTTGTTGGGAAGAGTGTTGTTGGGAAGAGTGGGAAGAGTGGGAAGAGTGACTATTCCCACTATTCCCAAAGAACCAAACAAGCCCGTAAAAATAAAATATATGCTGAAATTGCTTGTTGGTTTGTGTGTCTGTATGTCTTTAGCAACCTCTTAACTCTGAAAAGAAAGTGCAAAAGTTTTTTTCCTAATTCCATCTAAAAGTTCTTTAATAATGTCTTTATAATTGGCTTTAAAATTTGGGTCTACTTAAATTCAATGCATGCATGGAGTTGGTCGTGAGTTTCAATCAAATTAGTTTTTAGATCATAGCAGATCTATCTTTTCAGGGAAGGCCTTCAATTTGGATTGATAATAGATTGCATGATTGAAGCAGAAAGAGAATGAGAATGTAGACAAGGGTCAATCTGACAATGACCCCTTTCAACGGTTTTCTTTAATATTTTTCTTGAAGGGTTTCTAGCAGGGTCCATAGTGGAAAAGTGCCGCCTACCTACCATGTGAGCCTGTCACATCCCTGACACATTGGATGCAACAATCCCGCCACGAATACACAATTTCTGTATATCCGCAAGGCGTTTTTTTTTTTTTGCCTTTTTTTTTTTCTTTTAAAGGTACAAGTTCAAGCTTACCATGATTTACCATGCTAGATCCTATGACTCAACGAGTCATCATGGCAAGATAGTTGGCTTACTCTTCGCTTGACTTGATCGAGCCCATCTCTGTAACCTGGAACCCACATCCATTGTGGAAACATGCAAAAGCACGGAATGAGAAATAAATTCTCAGTGCGGGTTTTAGTTCCAGACGTGGATTTCTAGTTGAAATCTTAGCCCGAAAGTAACACCCGTAAAAATCAACATGAATATTAAAACTTAAATTGAATAAATAAACCATCAATAAATATAACCAAAATACTTTAAAACAGTACAATGCAATCTTAATCATATTGTACTCAATGCAGCATAGCGGAAATGAAATTCAGTTAAGTCTCATGAACTTTCACATGCATATAAACAATCATGAATAATTATAAAACAGAAACTTATCCCAGAACATATCACAGATAAGCATCACATTCCAAATTCTCATTCTTTCAACCATTCCCTAACCCAGGGCAGGCATGAGGGACGTGTCCCTAACCCTGGGCAGGCATGAGGGAATTCCAGTACACGCTTCAAATACTCACTCAGGTTCCCTTACCCAACCGGTTGGGTGGCAAGAGGGTAACCCCTCCCTTACCTAGCCGGCAAGAGGGCATAGCCCTTGGTCTAGGTGGCAAGAGGGAGTTCACTATCCGTATAGCGCTATCGAACAGGCCGAAGCCGGGGATCAGCCGACTTCGGGGAGTGGTGATTTGATATCCGTATCATATCATATCCATATCACATATCACAAATTTCTTTCCACATTCATTCATGTATCATCACATTCCATATTTCAGGCTATCAAGCAAGAATAGAATGAACTGGTACAATTCAGTTCATCATAACCAAATGAATATGCAAACTTGCTTGATCTCATATAACAAATTAAACAAAGGAGATGAATCAGCATGAGTTGTAATATATGTTCCTATAACCTAATATGATCAATTCACAATGCATTCAAGAAATTTATCAACATGCAATGCATATAATTTAAAGTTACCGAGACCGGATTTCTATAAAAATCCACGTATCCGCACCTGAACAGCGAGCTTAACGTCTCCTTGATATCACGTGATGATTCATATGCTCGACGATCATCTTATCCGGTTTCTCCTGCTTGACGATCCTCAGGCTCAATAATCTCGTGTTAACGATCCTAGAAGAGAGTAATTAACTTAATAACCGTTTAATAGTGACGTAGGATACTTAAATTAAAACCTAAATAATATATTTTTAGGCTGTTCTTGGGTTACCATACTGACAGATTTGGTTAACCAGACTGGTTTAGATTTGGATGATTAAATCTAGATTCTTGATTAAGTGGATTCTATTTTGAAATATCTTATTAAATAACTAAATAAAAAAATTCTAAGGTCCTATTTGAAATATGTTCATTCTTATCCATTTGATATTATATAATATTCATTTGATCTTATCCATTTGAGTTTCTTTTACTTTATTTTTATTCTTTTCTACCGTAATTGGATAATATCCTATAATATTATCCATTGTAAAAAAAAAAAAAAAAAATGGTCGTCAGACAGGTTAAGCCTTACGAGAGTACAATTACTTGTACTTTCGTGGCGGGAGTTGTCATATCCAGTTGCGGGATGTGACAGTCTCTTGTGGTGGTAATGTAACATCCCTGAATTTTAGGACCTGTTTGCAATACTTTAAATTCTAAGGTCCTATTTGAAGAAAATGTTTATTTTATTCACTTGATCTTATCCATTCGAAAATATCTATTTGATCTTATCCATTTGATATTATATAATATTCATTTGATCTTATCCATTTGAAAATATCTATTTGATCTTATCCACATGAAAATATCCTATTAGAAATATTTACTTTCTTAGCCACTAAGTCAAAAATATTTTCCAAAATAGCCACAACTATCTTCAAAAATATCCCCTAAGCCATAAATATTTACTTTCTTAGTGACTAAGTAATATAATATTTACAATTTCAGCCGTGACCTCCACTATAAATAGCCACTAGCCTTATTCATTTCATTTCGTCAATTCTCTCTCCCACTATTTCTCTCTCCACCTAATTTTGAATACCGTCTTGATCTTGAATAGTCGGCCATTTGGAATTCGAGTACTACGTCGCAATCCTGTTGGATAGTCCGTTCCGATTTGCTTATTCTTGTGGATCGCTCAGTCAGGTAACCGGACTTCTCTATATTTAGTTTCGTATTGCTTGATTTGATTATTGCTTGGCTTTGATTGCATGTGTATGATCGTTTGTGGTATGTTTTGCGGGATATCGGGTTTAGAAACTGGATTACTGAATTTGTATGTGCATGTGGATTTTGTGCCCTGATCCCCGAGACAGGGGAGGGGAAATTGCATGTGAATTTGAGCCCTGATCCCCAAGACAGGGGAGGGGAAACTGGTTCTGATCCCTCAGGGACCGGGGAGGAACCTTATGCCTGACTGATATGACTGATCTAGACCCGTTTATCTCCGTAGAATATATGTTTGTTATGTGGATTAATCCGATCCTGATTGATGTTGCTATCTTAACTAATATAGAGAAGCTGCGTCGTTAAATAACCGGTTACTGAGCTTTGTAGCTGACATCCGTTTGTTTTCTTGTGTTTGCGACGTAGGTTGACGGGCCGACGGATGGATGCAGATGATACCGCCCCACCCTCGCGCGCCCGCGACCCGTCGGTGCGGGGCGTGACAGATGGTATCAGAGCATTCGTTCCTCGGACTGTGTGTTTGGGTTCATTATCGTTTCGTTTGGATTTGATATATTTGTATTGACTTGTTACCGTCCTTTTGAAATTTCGTGGAAGAAATTTCCTTTTTAAGGGGGGTGGAATGTAACATCCCTGAATTTTAGGACCTGTTTGCAATACTTTAAATTCTAAGGTCCTATTTGAAGAAAATGTTTATTTTATTCACTTGATCTTATCCATTCGAAAATATCTATTTGATCTTATCCATTTGATATTATATAATATTCATTTGATCTTATCCATTTGAAAATATCTATTTGATCTTATCCACATGAAAATATCCTATTAGAAATATTTACTTTCTTAGCCACTAAGTCAAGAATATTTTCCAAAATAGCCACAACTATCTTCAAAAATATCCCCTAAGCCATAAATATTTACTTTCTTAGTGACTAAGTAATATAATATTTACAATTTCAGCCGTGACCTCCACTATAAATAGCCACTAGCCTTATTCATTTCATTTCGTCAATTCTCTCTCCCACTATTTCTCTCTCCACCTAATTTTGAATACCGTCTTGATCTTGAATAGTCGGCCGTTTGGAATTCGAGTACTACGTCGCAATCCTGTTGGATAGTCCGTTCTGATTTGCTTATTCTTGTGGATCGCTCAGTCAGGTAACCGGACTTCTCTATATTTAGTTTCGTATTGCTTGATTTGATTATTGCTTGGCTTTGATTGCATGTGTATGATCGTTTGTGGTATGTTTTGCGGGATATCGGGTTTAGAAACTGGATTACTGAATTTGTATGTGCATGTGGATTTTGTGCCCTGATCCCCGAGACAGGGGAGGGGAAATTGCATGTGAATTTGAGCCCTGATCCCCAAGACAGGGGAGGGGAAACTGGTTCTGATCCCTCAGGGACCGGGGAGGAACCTTATGCCTGACTGATATGACTGATCTAGACCCGTTTATCTCCGTAGAATATATGTTTGTTATGTGGATTAATCCGATCCTGATTGATGTTGCTATCTTAACTAATATAGAGAAGCTGCGTCGTTAAATAACCGGTTACTGAGCTTTGTAGCTGACATCCGTTTGTTTTCTTGTGTTTGCGACGTAGGTTGACGGGCCGACGGATGGATGCAGATGATACCGCCCCACCCTCGCGCGCCCGCGACCCGTCGGTGCGGGGCGTGACAGAGCCCCACCCATGAGAGTAGTTTATTAGGTTGTTAAAAAGAGATAAAAGTTGAAACGAAACAACAATACAAAGGGTTTTTTTTTTATATAAACAACAATACAAAGGTCAGATCATTAAGGACTATATTGTCAGAACCTGCTACAAATAGGAGCTACTTGAGATATAAGAATATTAGACGTTGAAAATTTTAACGCCGAAACAAAATTATATATATAAAAAAATAAAAGGAACATTATTAGTGACCCAAATTTCAAGCCCTGCCTACATGTTAGAAAACTTGAGTCCGTAACTTTAGAATTTGGAAAGCCTAAAAGAAAATAAAGTTGAACAAAAGTAGATGGGATTGGGATCATGGGACACACCATTAGAGATTAAAATGTACAACCCTTCTTACAATCCCAAGACAAAATTAAGATAACAAAATTTTAGACTGGACAAAACATGAGCGCTAAAACGTCAAACCCTTCTTACACTTTAGAGAACGTAGAAATTGGAAGTTGGAAAGCCCAAAACAAATGGTGTTCAAATCAATACGGTATCTAAAAAGCCCAAAAGAAAACTAAGATGGACCAACGTGGCGTAAATGGGGTATTGGGACCGAAAAAATTATAACTAACTTTAATTAATTACGAAATTATAAAATAATCCGATTTTAATCAAAAATTTAAAAATGACTTCGCAGTTTCGGAATCTGAGATTCCGAAACAATTTCTGGTTAGTTTCGGAATCTCAGATTACGAAACTAGCAAGTTTCGTAATCTCAGATTCCGAAACTAGCTAGTTTCGGAATCTGAGATTCCGAAACTAACAATCCAATTTTAATCGGCAAAAGTTTTGTTCTGACACATATTAGCTGCTGTCGGGTAGCATTTTATTCCTTGTTTTATTAAATTGTTTGTATTCATGGTACTTTATTTGACTATGTTCTTTTGTTGTTATTGTGGCAGAGTAATCTTAAAATAATATATAGCATAAAAGTAATACCATCATCACCTTTTTTTTTGTTTACTTTGACAAACGCCTCATAATAGTATATGGATTTTTCTACTCAAGTGTTTAATAATTTTTTTTTGGGCTCACTGGTTTAAACAATTATTGTCTGGCCGGTCCTTGTTTTTTAGCACAAAGTAATTTGTACGGATAAATTAGTTGTCATTTAAATTGCTTAACTTACAAAGGTCAAAAATCATTTTAATCTTATCAAAAATTAGAAAAAAGTAAACCCTGTCACCGGATTTATAAAGTAATCATGAGTTCACCCGTCCTTTATAAACATGTTTAAATTTAAAGTATTTGAAGTAAATAATATTTGTTTTAATAAATAATATTTGTTAATATTTAAAGTATTTGAAAAATTAATAATAGTTGTTTTAATAAATAATATTTGTTAATATTTAAAGTATTTGAAAAATTAATAATAGTTGTTTTAATAAATATTATTTGTTAATATTTAAAGTATTTGAAAAATTAATAATAGTTGTTTTATTAAATAATTTATGTTATTATTTTCAAATTTTTTAAAAATATTATAAGTAAAAGTAGTAAAATAAAAGTAATAAAGTAAAATAATATGGTAAAGTATAATAAAAATAAGGTACAGTAATAAAATAGGGGTAAAATGTAAAGTTTCTGGCGTTTGAGCGGGAATCTAGCTAGTTTCGCAATCTTAAATTCCGAAACTAGCTAGTTTCGGATTTCCAGATTCCGAAACTAGCTAGTTTCGGAAGTTGAGATTCCGAAACTAGCTAGTTTCCCGCCCAAAACAGTATTTTGTCAGAATTTGATTGTTAGATGGATTATTTGATACGAAATTACAGTGTTTTGATAGAATTTCACTATTAGATCGATTATTTGATACGAAATTACAGTGTTTTAACAGAATTTCATTGTTTAAACAGTGTTTCATCAATTATTTACAACACGAGTGCTTCGGAAGATGAATGGCGTTATGTACAACACGAGTGCTTCGGAACAAGACGACTACAGGGACTTGAGCTGCACGTTGATTTGCTTCCAACAAGACGGCTACACGAGTGCTTACTAGAAGGACATCTGCTCTACAACACTGCAAACACAAAAAATTAACTAACCAACTAAACCACACAAAATGTCAGCCAGATTAAAATTAAACAAACAGTTAACAAAATACATATAAAGATCACATATGTTAACAAGATGCATACTTAAACAACATAATAGTTTTTCCACAAATAAAGAGAACGTTAAGGCATTCAATCATCTTCAGGAGTGTTAACACTCGGTTCTTCTTTCGGAGTGTTAACACTCGGTTCTTCTTTCGGACTGTCTTTCATCTTTTTGGCAGGACTGTCTTTCATCTTTTTTTGTAATTACACCATCTTCATCGTCACTCAAAATTGAATTCAACTGCTCCTCGTTTTTTAGTGTTGGAGTAATGTCAACTTTTGCATCAACCTTCGCTTTTTCCTTCTCCATATCTCTCAAAGTTGAATTCAACTGCTCTTCTTGTAAGATATTTTATGTACATTTTAAAAAAATAATATCAACCTAAACGAATTATCCAATTTAAGTATTAATTTTTCTAATTTTTAAAATATTTCTAAATTATTATAATCTGTCAAAACAATTTTACAATATTTTTTTTACATATTATTTATAATATCTTTTAACATTTTTACAATATTTTAAAATTATATTATTATTATTATACATAACAAATAATAGAATTTTTTCTAATTTTTTCAATATTTTTTCTATTTTTTCTAATATTGACCTAATTTATTATGCAATTTTCTATTATTATATCATGTAAAAAAATCAAAAATTATATTATTATTATACATAATATATAAAGTAATTTTTTCTGATTTTTTCAAAATTTTCCAATATTTTAACAATATTTTTTGTATTTTTTTAATATTAACCTAATTTTTAATGCAATTTTCTATTATTATATCACGTTAAAAATTCAAAAATTATATTATTACTATGCATAACAAATAATAAAAAAATTTCAGATTTTTTCAAAATTTTCAAATATTTTCTCTATTTTTTCTAATATTAACATATTTTATCTAAATAAAGTAATATATAATTTATTAAGTATTATAAAATAATAAAATAATAATAAAAGGTTAATAAATATCGAAAAAATCGCCCATGCTAGTTTCGGAATCTCAGATTCCGAAACTAGCTAAAAGTTGAATAAAATAATAATTAAAGTTTGATGAATGTGGGAAAAAAGGCCTCATGCTAGTTTCGGAATCTCAAATTCCGAAACTAGCTAGTTTCGGAATCTGTTTAGTCCAACAATAACGGAATAAATTGTTTAGTCCAACAATAATGTTTTCTATTTCAAATAATATGATATTAGTTTTTTAAGATTAGAAGTGAAAGTTATTTTCTTCACATCGTGAAATTAGAATCTTCAATAATTTTTTTAACGATGAAACATCCCTGGCGGCAAACTAATATTAAATAGTTACCCCTATTTTATTACTGTAACTTATTTTAATTATACTTTACCATATTACTTTACTTTATTACTTTTATTTTACTACTTTTACTATAATATTTTTTGAAAAATTGAAAATAATAACATAAATTATTTAATAAAACAACTATTATTAATTTTTCAAATACTTTCAAATAATAACAAATATTATTTTTAAAATAACTATTATTAATTTTTCAAATACTTTAAATATTAACAAATATTATTTATTAAAACAACTATTATTAATTTTTCAAATACTTTAAATATTAACAAATATTATTTATTAAAACAAATATTATTTACTTCAAATACTTTAAATTTAAACCTGTTTATAAAGGACGGGTGAACTCATGATTACTTTATAAATCCGGTGACAGGGTTTACTTTTTTCTAATTTTTGATAAGATTAAAATGATTTTTGACCTTTGTAAGTTAAGCAATTTAAATGACAACTAATTTATCCGTACAAATTACTTTGTGCTAAAAAACAAGGACCGGCCAGACAATAATTGTTTAAACCAGTGAGCCCAAAAAAAAATTATTAAACACTTGAGTAGAAAAATCCATATACTATTATGAGGCGTTTGTCAAAGTAAACAAAAAAAAAGGTGATGATGGTATTACTTTTATGCTATATATTATTTTAAGATTACTCTGCCACAATAACAACAAAAGAACATAGTCAAATAAAGTACCATGAATACAAACAATTTAATAAAACAAGGAATAAAATGCTACCCGATAGCAGCTAATATGTGTCAGAAATGTGTCAGAACAAAACTTTTGCCGATTAAAATTGGATTGTTAGTTTCGGAATCTCAGATTCCGAAACTAGCTAGTTTCGGAATCTGAGATTCCGAAACTAGCTAGTTTCGGAATCTGAGATTCCGAAACTTGCTAGTTTCATAATCTGAGATTCCGAAACTAACCAGAAATTGTTTCGGAATCTCAGATTCCGAAACTGCGAAGTCATTTTTAAATTTTTGATTAAAATCGGATTATTTTATAATTTCGTAATTAATTAAAGTTAGTTATAATTTTTTCGGGTATTGGGATGTAGCATTAGAGATTTCAAATTTAAAACCCTTCTTACAATCCCAAAACTATGAAGAAGGGACAGTACATTATCGGTAGGATTCGAAACCCTTTATACAATTCAGAGAAACTTTTTTTTTTTTTTTTGAAAGGCCTGGTATATAATGGCTAGTTGGCTACACAATTCAGAGAAACTCGAGGGTAAAAATTGGGAGTTAGAATATCAAAACAAAATTAAGTTCCACAAAATATGAAAGGGACAGATCATAAGACTCAATTTTAAAGCGCAAAACAAAATTTAAGTTCTAACAACTATAGAAGGGACAGATCAGAAGGGTCAAATTTAAATCTCTTCCTACAATTCTGAGTAACATGGCGAATTAATTTGATGTCGTAACTAAAACAAACTTAAAATTTATAAAATATGTGTAATGTGTGGCTGCTGGGATTCGAGCCCAGGTCTTCACGGCCACAACGTGAAATTCTTACCACTAAACTACAGCCACTTTTGTGATTGGTTTTCTTTCCTTTCCTATTAATTAGTTAGAAAGATAGTTTCCTTAACATTGTCATTTCCTCTGCTTATTTCTTAATACGTGCCATTGGAAAGTTCTATTTTTTTCCAATTGGATATTGTTGTCTTATGGGAAAACACTAATAAATTGTTTAATGGAGTTCTGAGTGAAGGAAGAGGAGTGATGGTCTTGTTCACTCACAAATACGACCGAGTACCTTTATGGATTCCTTGAGAAAAATCTCAATATCAAGATATTACCATTCGTCCTGCATCGTATAACATTTTAACCGAATGTAAACGTATTTAAGAAACAAAAAACAATTATTAATCTAGTAAGACAAAAGTTTTCCGTTAAATATTATGCACCATTGACCAACATAAATTTGTCCAAGTTGTCAATTTCATGTTATATTAAAGTAAATCCATATTAAGAGCTTCAATTAGTCATTTACGCTTCAATTATCGAATGAAAAAAAATATATATATAATATTAATAGCGGTCTAGCCTAGCCCTTCAACGACAACAGACTAAAAGTTTGGAGACTCTTGAATAGAGCTTTACAATTTTTACATTGATGAGCGCTCCATTTAGTTTCATACAAAGAAAATGTTTTCCATGGATCAGTTTTTCAAGACTAATTTAAGTTTGTATCCATTATAATCATTCATTATTCTGAATAAATGATCTAATTCTTAGCTCATATAAAAAAAAAACTCATTCGTAGCATAAATAATGTAGAATAAATACTCAAAGGATTTTATTCATTTATTTAATCGAGATAAAATTAATTATTGCGCAAATCAAAATAAAAAAGTGATAATTTTGGAGAGCAGACGCAAAACCTACTTAGAATTTAGTACAATACAAATAAACTCAATTTGAATTAGGATTTACAACTAGACATCTTTCTTTTATATTTTTCTAAAATAGCATTCTAATCGTGGTGTATACTACCCCTTTCATCAATTGGACTGCAAAAATATATTTAAAATCGATATAAGTAAAGCGTTAACGGAGTAACATTTTTTCAAAGACCCAAATTTAGCATTTTTTTTTAAAAAAAAAAAATACTTAAAACAGAGTAACACAAATAACTTCTGGTCTCAGTAACAAAATAAATCAGATAAAAGAAAAAACTTGAAGAGACCGAACTATTAACTTGTTTCAAAGAAACCTCAATATTTTTTTCATACAAGAAGATGAATTTATTGTTCTACCAATTATAGTTGTAAATGTCCAATGTTGAAAAAAGACAAAAAATTTCAAAGAAAATAGATTTTGCAATTAGCCAATTAGTATCAGCGAACATCTTTTATTATGTTCTTTTCATTCAATCCAAAGAAGAGAAAAAAAATAGAGAACAAATGTAAATTCTATGTTCTTTTTGAAGAGATGTGCTATAATTTCATTTGATTTGCAATGAATCAATAAGGAGCCTGAGATTATGTCTATGTCTATTCACCCTATTAAAAATATATATATCCTGATAAAGATTATGAAATTTATAGTGTAAAACAAATATTTTGTTTTCCGCCTAATATACGTCAAAAATAATAAAAGTATACAATTTTTTTCTTATTTGTTCGAGTCATATATATGTCAGTTTTCTCCATCATCTAATTTTTTATATCCGACGTTATTTATTTATACTTGTTACACTTTTCCCATCGAGGCTTATTTGAATACGCAATCCATTTCCATCAATTTGTGAGCTATTTATACACTTGGTTTGAAAGGGATGTCTTAAGAGGTGCCAAATGAATGAATGGATTCTTTCTGCCTAGTAAGTTTTACGTCGAAGTAATTCACGGCGACAACAAATAAAATTATAAAATACTTATATTTAGATGTTGTTTAAAAATTTAAAAATCTTTACTACTTGTAAATGCACGCATACGAAGGGCGTAAACAATTCATATAAAAGAAGTAAACATATCATATAAAAGGGTGTTAAACAATTCTTATATCAGTTATGGACCATTGATTTGTGTAATTTGATTTGATCAGTGATCTAGATTAAGGTCAGGTTTTTTATAGAAAAAATTAAGTTACTACCAAATTAGCTATTTATTTAAAAGGAAAGACTAAATTATTGATTTTACTGTATCTTTATTGTCTAACATGTAAAGTTTTATATGAAACAAAAATAATATCAAAATTTTATTTTTTTTTTATTTGCCCAAATATTGAGGACATCTTTTGCTAGTTGAATAAAAGTCGCTTAGTTAGATGTCACAATATCAGCTTAATACTATAATAACATAAATTGTACCCAGCAATTTTATTGGTGAACTAGTTTTGAATTCTAACCTGAGTAGATATCGGCCCTAATTAAAATCACTTTCTTTTTTAACACGGGATTCCATTGCATTCATATCATTAGAAATTTGATGTCATTTGATTGGTAGTATGTTATTAGATCCAATGAACTCCTGAGAAATCAATTTTTATGAAATGAAATCTGCATAAAAATTATTTTGATAAAAGCCATCAATTTGCATGTGTGATGTTATTGACATGTTGACACCCAACAATATGAAGGTTGAAACTAGTAGACCCTTTCACAGCCGGCTTATCTATTTTCAAGCATGACTAACATTTAAAAGTATTCAAAATAAAACAAAAGGGAAATATTTTAACGCCTTAGGAGCAATTTTTGCCACCCTCGGAAAACACCAGTCTGATAATCGTTTGGTCAATTTTAGTTTCACCCTAGCAATAGAAATTAATTGCATAGAGAAAAAATGCGAATGTATCAGGTACTTCTGCTCTTGCAACAGTAAAGTAAATGCCACCAAATTTGTTTACCACTTGCTCAAAATCAATACAAAAATTTCTGTTATCTCTTTATTAGGATTTCTAACACTATCAAAAAAAATAAGAAACAAAAGAATAAAAAATCATTCACCTCTTGAGGGAAAAACTTATTTCTTACTAACAATCCTAGAAGACAGCTTTCTTGAAAATAAGCTGCCGTTTGTGATTCCTATTGCATTATTGCATACTCTTAAAAAATTAAATGAAATACAGGTGGGCTCTTAAAACCAAAATCATCTTCCCTAAATGGCACCTGACAAGGCTTCCTCACTTTCCTCACCAAATTTGTAATCTCTATAAACATCAAATAACAGATCTCTGCATGGCACAACCGCACCTAGCTTAATGCATGCCAGAAAAGCACCAGACAGCTTACGATGCAGGCTGTATGCCTCATCAGGAGGTGGGGTTAGGCGATGCCGCAACATTGTGGCACCTAAGTTGGAGACACTTTGCGTAATATTGTTGGCACGGAAGTCATACCCACCTGGTTTTGAGAAGGGAAGGCCAACTATAAATGCAGCTTGTACATGCGCGTCTAGCATAATCTCTGACTCCTCTCCAGTTATGAAACCAAGACGGCGTGACATTTCTATAACTGAGTCTCTGTCACTGTTTGCACATGCTACGACCTATTATATTAACAACAACAGGTTTGAGTAGTATTGTTACCAGTATATAACTTTTGGTATTATTCGGGTAGAAGTAAGACTTTTACACACTATTTTGGCCTCAATGAACAGTTTTTTAATACATTTGCAAAGGCAGGCCCACATGTATCCATTTTGATCTAAAACCATTTACTATCAGGTCTGTTCTGGAACTAAACAACTTGTATTGGAATCCTGGCTCTACAAAAGTATTATAGAGTTTACAAAAGAACACAAGATCTATTCAAATTAACAATTTTGGGATGCATAAGATGATAATGATTTTGAACAAGGAGATTGAGAAAGATAATACCATTTGGAGATAATCATCAACAAAGCTTTTTGGGTAATCACGAGCTGCACCAAAATCTATTAAATTGAAGGTTTGTGTAGATTCATCATATAGGAAATTGCTCCAATTGGGGTCTGTCTGAAATTTGAAGTTCAGAAAAAGGATAGAAAAACAGTCAGTGTGACATGAAAATGATTTTTTTTCTTTTATTTATGGCAGTTTACCCATCAATCTATCAGAGTATCAGTATACAAGTCATGTCTAGTATCACTTGGTACCTTATTGAAAAATATTCAAACAGAAAACTGAAACATAATCTTTATTATAGTTAAATTCTTTCCTTTTCTAGATTTTAGAACTTAAAATTTCTCTGATTTTCTTTTCTAAAAGCAAAGGCAAAAAAGTAAATAAATAAATAAATAAAATTAAAGCATGCCTGCATAAAGCGGAAGACAAATAATTCCTTAAGGGTAAGCTCAAGAAGCTTTCTTCCAACATAGTTACGTGTCTCTTGATCAAGCTTTGCAACTTGGTCTACGGGAATCCCTGTTATATATATGACAAACATTATATAAGAAATATTTTGATAATGTATTTAGTATCAGGATTATTATGTAAGAATATTTCGTTTATCTTGTTTCTTAAGCAACTAAAAATCCAAAGATTTGGACAGTTCATGAGTGAATATCATACCTGTAGGTGAGAAAATTTTACATAAAAGTACCTTTAACCAGCTCACTGGTCAACACTTTTGGGCTAGAAATTTCATCAATCACCTTTGGGACATAGAAACCTTCACTATTAGACACTAGTTCTCTGAATCTTTTCTGACTTTGGGCTTCTAATATATAATCACATTCTCTTGCCAACTCTTCTTTTGCAACCTACACAGTAAGAATTTGGAAAAAAGGACCAAATTAAGTGTTTTCATTTTGCCTCAGTCAATTTAGAACCACCATGTGTTGGTTTTTGTTATTGGGTAGTTAAATATGCTTAAAGAAAGAGGTGATATTTTTTGGAAAAAAAAAAAAAAGAAAAGAAGAAGCCACAGTAAGCAAATATAGGAGATACCTTGATAGCACGGTCAAGGAAAAGGCCTTTAGGTATGAGATTAGTATAGTTTAACAACAACTTCACATTTTCTATATCGCTTTCTATGCTATCAGCCACACCTGGGTATTGTATTTTCATTGCGACCTGCATTCCATCTTTCAGCACTGCTCTATGCACCTTATATCAAATACAAAAAAGGAAAAATAAGATAAGAGCATTTACCAATGAGATTGTGCAGTCGCATTACAAAAAAGAAATGAACTATACCAACCTGGCCGATGCTAGCAGCTGCTAACGGTTCATAGTCAAAGCTCTTCAATTTAGAAGACCAGTCTGTGCCTAATTCAGCATCTAGCACTGAGTTAAGTTGCTTTCTTGGCATCACATCGGCACCTTGTCGCACAATTTCCAATGCTGTCAGTATCTGATTTTGAATTCAGAATACAATTAAAAAATAAAAAAATGACACTAATTACTGTAACTCTTGATTATCACAATAAGCAGCACCAAATTATAGTTGATACTTAATGAGCGGATAATAAATTTTGTGCTCTAGTACAGATCTCTCAAATTATCAATTATTCCCAGGGGAGTGAGATGCAGTTAGGGGGCAATCATATACCATACCTGTTAGATTAGTGGGTCGATTCTTGTCTACTAGGAAATATAAGGAACTAAAAGAGGTACAGTCAATTTGATGCATGACTCAAGAGGGCCAAAATGCAGGTCAGGTCCTCTCCATCCTGATGGGAAATCGGATAGGATCCAACTGGTTTAGGAAATTAACACAGCATCCGGGCCAGAAATTTTTATACCTCTAGCCTCAATAATCCAATTTCATCTTCACAATGCAGCTGACAATTAATTTATATATACAAAAAGGAACTTAATTGTAGAATACACATCCAACAAGTGTTCAATAAAACCCAATTCATAATAAATTTTTGCCTGATATCATGGGAAAGGATGAAAGATGGCCAAGACTCGTATGGATTGTGATGTAGAATATTAAGAAAATGAACTTACAGGAGGTGGAACAAGAGATTCATCTTGTATACTAAGCATCTGGCCAATTTTCAAAGCTGCACCACGCATTCGGCAGAGAGCCAGTGCTAACCGTTCTGCATTCTGATCTGACAAGAAAGGGGAGAGTGCTGATTGTTGTTTCCCATTAGCCTCAGCTGGGGCCCCATACATTATCCTCTTAGCTGATTCCTGTATAGTGCCCCATGCCAGACCAGCTCCAAGCCCTGCAAACCTGATAGCTCATCATTTCAGTATTTTTTAAATCATTAGACATGTACCAAAAAAATTTGCAAAAAAGCCTTGCATTTCCAGTGGTTGCAAACGACCCATGCAATGTTGAAGAATTAAAAAAATAATTCATACTGTTGGTTTGGCATTAGACAGTAGTATTATGCATTAACAACATGCTATAGAACTATTAGCTAGATAAGTGTAACCATTAATTCTTATGAAGAAATTAATGTAATAATCAGTGCTGTTTCATGGAATCTTTTAAAATAGTTTACTCTGTATAATACAATATAACATCCTTAATATTTGTTTTAGGAACAATGATAACATATAATATAACTATGATATTTTATGTCATTGTATTGTTTGTAATCACTTTGTTAATGGATAAGACCATCAATGCCAAATGATAACTAATATTAAGAATGCTACTTTTGAATTATTTCAACTAGAGGAACTTTTGTACAAGTGCTTATAATATAGCAGCTCCTTTCCAATTTTTGAACAACGTGGGGTCATTGCAAATTCTCATTACAAGTGGTACCAAAAAAATAGACCAGTGAAAAAACAATTTACTAGACACTAACCCAAGAGCTCTGGTGAAAGGTGTGGATGGGACCCGCCTTTCACGGGGCTGTCTTCTTTTTACTGCACGAACTGGACTTGACACACTTTTCTGTTCTTCTCCACTTGTACCAGCACCAGTCTTTAGTTCATCTTTATTCTCCAATTTACCATTGCTCTCAACACTCCCCTTATTTAATTTATCCAAATTTTCTTTTAACATCTCAGTTTCCGTGGTTTTATCATCTGGCATTGAAAATGTAGGCTCAGTCTTAATTGATGTTGTTGTCTCTGATGCTGCATGAAGTTTAGATGGGAGCTTTTCTACAAACAAGAAAAAAAAAACATCAACTAAGGCTGAAAACTAG
Source organism: Rhynchospora tenuis (assembly GCA_027725995.1). Lineage (NCBI taxonomy): Eukaryota > Viridiplantae > Streptophyta > Magnoliopsida > Poales > Cyperaceae > Rhynchospora > Rhynchospora tenuis. The sequence continues at coordinate 80,587,165 of CM050888.1, forward strand.
TTGTATAACAAATTCAATTATACTATCAAAATGGGGCATAATTTTTCAGTCATTCAAATGTTTTGCATGATTCAAAACATGATCTACTTTGGTTTGTCAAGAACAATTAGCTGTTCATAATTTGACATACCGTACACTTGAAATAATCCTAAATTACTGATGATCTAAGATGAATTTCAGGTAATTCCATTGTGTTCAATACAATAATGTTTGATAGGCGAAGTTAGAAATTAAAAAAAATATATATATATGTTCCATATCCATATCCAGCGCACTCCAACTCCAAAATCAAATGCTTTAATGCCATTATGCACACTAGCACCTATTAATCATCTCATAATCAAAGAAGGATAACTTGTTGATCCTCTTACCTTCCTCAACGGAATACGATCGAGGTGGCTGTGATTCCTCAGAAAAATAAACGACAGAGGATTCTTTCGTGGTGGGAGGAGAGACTTGACGAACGGTGCCGCTAGTGAGCCCGACGAGGTCGGTGGCAGCGAGAATCGCGGCCTTGAGAGTTTCCGCGAGGTCGCCAGACGTGGCGGCCTCTACAGCCTTCGACCTCTTCGCCGCCTCTCTGGCGACCATGGAGGCGCCGTTCGCCAGCCGACGAAGATCATTGATTCTAGCCATTTCGTTTCATATGAGAAAAGAGAGAGAGAGAGACCGTGGGAAATGTATTACAGAAGAAGTGACGGAGGAGGGATTCGTGGAGGTTTGTGGTTCACGAATGTTTTGTCTGTGCTCCTAATGCAGCGAAGGTACACGAGTATTGGGTCCTGTAGTGGGACCTACCTGTCATTGAGTGTACAAGGGAGTTCATCTGCGTTGAGCTGAGGTGAGGTGATCTGACGGCCAATGTTCATTCTGTGTTTTTACTTTCTTTTTAGTTTTCTAAGAATAGGTTCTAGTTTCCGCAGTTGATAATGAGAGGTTGACCCAGAAGGTTTGACCTGAGAGGTGGGAGGCAGGGTCCCTGTAATTTGTTTGAAGATAAAATATGATTTAAATTTTGAATATCATCTTCAGTCTAATTATAAATTTATAATTTTATTTAAAAAATATTATCTGTAATACCCGGGTTAAAGTTAGTTCTCAGACTGAATATTTGTTATTATATGTAATAACTTCGGATTCCTTTGAGAACATTTAATGAATAATAGTACATAGTAGCATTGTTTGGAAAATAAAAATAGTGTTAAAATAATATTATTCTTGCATATTTGGTAGTCTGACGCTATTAACTTTATTTCAGTACGTTTGCTATTCCATCAAAACAGTAGACTATCAAAAGAATCTATTTTTCAAAAACTACCCTAGGCAAGTGCCTGGGATAGCTACCATTTGGATCCGCCACTGAAAAGAATCTATTTTTTATACAATTTTGACATTTCATATTGTATTTAGCGCGAATTTAACACTCAAAAAGTTACCAGAATAATCATTCATCAATAGCATTTTACGCAGTCATAAAGAAAGAATCATGACAGAGTGACATTTTATAAATAAGCATCAACATGTTATTAAAATATAAGGACGTGAACAATTTTTAAACGCTGATTTTTGAATCATTAGATCTTATTAAAACAAAGTAAAAATAAAACTTTTTCCTGTAGACATATGAAAAGTTATATAAATCGAACCAGCACTTGGCCACAGAGAAACCCGGAACTGATCAGCGCAGTTCGCTACTACCTGTGCACCAGACCCCTTAATTGTGGGTCCCATAATTATTTTCCCGAGTATATCGGGTTAATAATCATTCGGTAAAACACAAAAATAGGAAAACTGCAGGGTATATCTGCAAATTCGCCAAATAGTGAAAGAATACTCGACACTCACACTCTGATTGTCATTGTCGTTTGGGTTGCTAATTTTCCCGCCAAGTGCTCCACTAAATCTTTCACTCTCGCAATTTCTCCGTTTTATGGGTAAGCATCGCTAATTTTATGATTTCTCTTACGAAATTAGGGAAGCTTTACTTCTTGAGCTAATCTGATAGTCGATTTTACAGGGAATATAGATCCACTGATCGATTGCAACAACGACAGATGCTTGATTCAAATTCTCGGGGTTGCATGTGCTCTTTTTTATTCTTTTCGTCTCTTTTTGTTTCATAAGATTCTAGTTTATTACTATAAATGCTTCGAATGATTGAATCTTGATCTTAATTTACTCAAGAAGATAAATCTTGTTGTATGAATTCAGAGAGAAATAGCTCATCGGTTTTTCTAGTTTATTACTATACATTCTGAGAGAGCAAGAAAAAAAGGGTGAGATTTGACAATTTTGTTTCCTTTATCTTGTTCTACCTTGATAGACAACTGCGAAGTGCTTACCTCTCCTTCCCTCCTACAATTTCCAAAATAAGACAAGAATAAGAAAGAAGCGGTTTTCCTTCTGGTTTTACAAGAAATTCATGTCGCAAACCATGTAATTTGATCTTATTTTGAATTGGTTAAGGAACATGTATACTTTAAATGGTAATTTGGTTCAATTGTTATCAAGACAGTTCAGTGGATAAAATTGCATACTTATCGCATTTATTTGTCCAGCTTCAGAGCAGCAAAGTGCAACAATGCATGTGACTCGTGACCCGCCTGTTATGGAACGGGTTGACGATCCAGCTCCAAATCAAAACCCAACTGTGCCTGAAGAGGTCAGTTATCAAGCTCCAAATTTAACGCCGACTGTCCCAGAAGAAGGCCATGCTTTAGCTACGGAACAGACATCATTCAATGGCCAGGTCAGTAATCTAGTTTCAGACAAAGCCAGCTTTTGATTAGTTGATCCTTACTCTAATAGCAACTGTAAACTGATCTGCACAGGAAAAGTTTGACACAGCAGCTCTAAATCCAGGCCAATCCAATGTACAGACCTGTTGCAATCAAAGCCCCAGGAGTGATTGCATGACTGGTGTCACCTCTTGTGCAGGCTGGTGCAACTCTGCTTCTGTTTTCCCGGCAACTGCGAGCACTGCAAGATGCAGTTCTCCTTCTAATGGTCAGTTATTAAACTACTACTGATGTAGCTGGTAGTCTGGTACAATACACTATTTCCATACACTATGCCAATATTGATTGAATCTGCAGACTAAGCCGATATTGGTTGAATCTGAAGACTAGAATTTACTTTTTGACTACTTGTGTCTCTACTTATGTTTGAATGTGTTGGCTTATCCACTTTTTTACATTACGCAACAAAACCCTGACAGTGATGTCATGTCCAGCGACACTGGTACTGACTTCAATATAATCTTTTTCTTTGGGTTGTTTTTTTTTTTTTCCTTTTTCTATTTTGCAACCTGATCGAAGTTGACTTCAATATAACACTTTGTTCTCATGCCCCAACCTTAGATAGTTATCTAAAATGATCAGCAAATTGTTGAGCTTTTGATCTGATATGTGTTATTTGCAGGATCTGCTGTCACATTCACAACGTCAGAGTTTCTTGGTCCTTATTACTTGCAAACTATCAATCCAGAAGTACTTACACCAGTGTCTTGGGGCCACATCGTTGCCTTTGATCCTTACTTGCAAACTATTAATCCAGAAGTACTAACACCAGTGTCTTGGGGCCACATCATTGCCTTTGATCCAGAGGTATTGCCATCACTGTCTGGGGACCACATCATTGCCTTAAACACATCTGTTGGGCCTCCGCCATCTTCTGTTGGGCTCCATCATCAGTTGGCTTCCCATCAAATTGGCTCCAGATTAAATTCTGAGCCGGCAACTCCTACTTGGCCCAGATCATCTTCCATTGAACCAACACCTCTTCTAGGACTTGCCGCATCTTCTCATGGGCTTATGTCATCTTCTATTGGGCCAAGTGCATCTCTGTTCAGGCCTGCAACAAGTACTGGTACCAGATCATCTCCCATTGGGCCCACACCTCTGCTTAGACCTGCAGAATCTTTATCTGGGGTCACATCATCTTCGTTTGGACCAAGGGCATCTCTGTTCATGCCCCTGGCAAATACTAGTAGGCCCAGACCATCTTCTGTGGAGCCCACATCTCAGCTTGGAGTCACGGCATCTTTATCCAAGCACACATCATCTCTATTTGGACCAAGGGCGTCTCTGTTCAGGCGTGTGACAACCCCTACTGGACCCAGAACATCATGCGTTGGGCCCACATCTCTGCTTGGACACACAACATCTTCATCTGGGGTCACTTCATCAACATCCCTGTCATCTGGTAAGGCTGATTTTGGAGTTTCACCAGCGCAGTTCGGGTTGGAACCATATTGCATTACTCCTGAAGGGGACATCATTGTGTCAATCAGTGCTATGCCAGTATATAACAACATGAGCCATGAGGAGCTCAGATGGCTATACTATACTCAAGGTAATAATATGCTTTTAGCTTGTACAACTTTTTCCTTGGTGTCATAGTGTGAACATCAGAAAGCATAATGTGATGTCCGATTACCAAATTAGAATGGTCAATTGGTCAATATTCAAAATAAGATGCACTTGGAAGAGAGAAGAATAGACGCAAAAGTCATGCATGGCCTGTGCATATTAGTAGCTAAATCTGATATTATATGTCCATTAAGCTTTATGTTCATTCACTATTTGTATAAAATTATCAGTAATGTCCAAAACCTTCAACGGATAGGAATAGTTTCCAGACTCAAAAGTCCAAGAATTGCGTCTGACCATACAGGTACTTATGTTGAGAGAAACACATGTACCTCTTAATGATGTGTCTGTGGAAGATATTTAAATATATCATTGCTGGTATTGTTGTTACTCCTGCTAATAGTGCTGTTGCTTGGTTTTAATAATACTGGTACTGTTATTGTTGAATGTTGATTATGTTTTTATTAGATCCTTGTAAACATTGGCAGGCTGTACTAATCATTTCACAGTTAGGTCTGCTTCATTCTTATTTGTACAAAAAAAATTGCATCATCATGATTATAATTATTGTCACTTACTAGTATTTTCATCTCAATAAGATCATGTTAAACATTTAATTCATATTTGTTAATTTTGAGTGGTTTTTTTTCCTTCAGAGTAAGTTTCTTGTGGAAATTTGATCCTAACGTGTACGAAAAGAAAGGAAAGTGTACTTTTTTTGCAAATAGCCGCTTTTTATCTTTTTAATAAATATGTGCTTGTCTACTTTTATGTACTAAACAGGTCATGGAAATGGCTTGGCAAGTGGGAACCACTCTCAGCAGCAGAACAATTGTCTATCCTCGATGACTGAAACTAGTAAGAAGTGATTTATATACACATAGGTTTTTTTTTTCCCAACAAATGTATCCGTCATGAGCCCATGACCATTACCTAAGCTCTGTACTCTGGATTTTCTAATAATTTATTAATACTGTTTTCTAATAATTTATTCATATTGATTCACCATGAATAGGCTTAGGTGGAATGAACCACTCAATAGGTGCTTGCACTGGGACTATTGATCCAGGTAATACTTGGTCAATAAATACAACATTTTCCGGATCTTATGCAAAAAGAAATGTAATTGTTATACTGTTGTTGTCATAGTTTCTCCTTACTGTATGGTTCACTTTCTTTGGTTACTTTCTGCTAACTGTATATGCTTGTTGTCAGCAGTTATATGTCATGAGGCGGATGCCGCAAGTGGGACCTACATTGAGGGTCAAAGTGGCAGCATTACACCAAATCATATCTCCATCAATATCCAAATCCCTGTTCAGCTTGCCTCTCAACTACTCGACTCGATGAACTCCTTATGCAGGAACTTCTCTTCAACATATCCTGTACTGTCCCATGTCAATGCTCCCACTGGACCTGCCTCAAACTCATTACCAATGGGTTTTGGCACCACTAGTGTGGGTTTCAGAACAAGTTCTTCATTTGCTAATGCTCCACAGTCGAGTGGACTCTTTTATTCCTCCACTCCAGCTTTTGGTCAAACTGTTACTTCATCCAGTCAGAGTAGGTTTCATCAGCAGACTGGTCTGGGTTCTGGGGCTTTTGGTGGGTCGAAACCTCCCACTTATCCTTGAGACATGTTCCTAATGCTTTTAGCGGTCTAATGGAATGGCTTTGTTCTTCTAAGTCCTGTGATTTTGTTTTTTATATCACAGAGCTTTCTCTGATAGTATTTTGTCAAGGAAAAATTGTGTATAACGCGTCTCCAAGATGTAACTATTTTTCAAGGTTTCTTTGTCAGTTGCAAAAAGATCTGTAGAATTCACTTAAGGTTCCTTATGTAGCTTTATAACGACTTCAGCACCTTAATGATAGGTTTGAGTACTTTCCCTTTTGAGTACTGTTCCTAAGTATAATGTTTTCAAGATTTGGGATTCTGAATCTTATTGATAAGTTAGGATCCAAATAGGACAAGTAATATACTATAGGACATCTTAATAGATATTAAAGAGCGCTACTTCTACAAACATAAACAAGATAACCGGCCTTAATCTAAATGAAATCCATTTAGTTTCTGAAGTAAAATAGTTTTCTTCTTTAACATTCAAATAAAAATGAATTTATATAAAAATATAAACATAACTTTAGAAACATTTGGAGTATTAGGAACAGTACCTAATTTATATCTAAGTTTATCCTAGAAAGCATGCGAACATAAAATGAAACACTCAAAACAGAATTCAAGCAAATCACTAATGTACCTAAAATTTGAAGGACTCTAAAAGATAAAAATGCTAGGCGTGACAATTTAGGTCCATAAATTTAAAATAGTAATTTATTAAATTGACAAATATATGTCAATAATGTACCAAATTCTCTGAAATTAAATGTGAAGATTGAGAGTATATTATTGATAATTTAAATATAGTTGGAAATTCTTATCTCCTTGTGCCTCATATCGAGTGGCTCTTCAAATATTAAATAATTAATACCCTTACGATTTTCTCTCTGATTGCAACTGTCTTTTTTTAGAAAGTTTGACAGGGCAGCCAAGTTGATAACTGTCATTAACGATTAACCACTATATTAGTCCTATATATAAAGCATTCTGTTGGCTGAGTGTGGTAGAAACAATATGTTTTCAGATATTATATATTCTCTACTCTTTACATTAAGTTTTTCCCATGCCCGACAAAAAGAAGGGAGAAAAACAGTGTAGTTTTTCATCAATCTGCATTAATACCACTATATACACTGCTAGCTAGTCTGCTACAAATGAAACGCACAAGCACAACAGCACCTATCATCTTTGCTCTTCTTTTGTTTCTGTGGCAAATCCATTTTATTCCATCTCATGCATTTGACTCCATATTTAGCTTCGGTGATTCGTACGCCGACACTGGTAACATCAATGTGTTGGCTAAGAAGTTCTCTCTGATAGTATACAATGAAAAGTTGCCTTATGGACTGACTTCCTTCCACCGCCCCTCTCACCGGTATACTGATGGAAGATTGATCGTAGATTTTCTCGGTATTAATTGTGACAAATCTTTTGTTTGCCATTATTTTAGTACATTTTACTAACACTTTTGAGAGTACCTTTTTCCATCATTTTCTTTTTACCACTTTTAGTTTCGGTACATTGACGACACTAACTTTGACAGTACATATCTTATATATGATGAAACAACCTCAACTCAATAAAAGTTGTCATTACCTTTGTCAATTATACTAAAAGAAATTTTTTTTTTAAGAAAATAATTGCATGAAAATTTATATTGAAATATCATAGCAAACACATGTTTCTAAAATCTCATAAAGACCAAATTTTAATATATTTTTGTAAATATTTTACTATTTTTTCAAATTGTTTCAAACATACCATTTATTTTTTAAAAAAGTAATAGATTTCAAAGATTCGAAAAAAAGGCAAACAATTCAAGTTAACAATAAAAATTTTCTTTGCTTATAGATTCAATATTTTGATCGAATTGATAAAAATACATTTATCATTTATTTTTTTTTATTTCGAAATATATTCTCGTCATGCACAAAAGGGTCTATGCATCTCCACCATGGCTGTATGTTCCATGCGTATCATTTAGCATCTTTTTCTTCAATTTGTGCTCTATTAATTTGCATAAAAATATCAAAAAAATTTGTAAAAATATATCATGTAACATAAAATGTATTTTCTAGAAGGATTTCAAAATGTACATGGACTTAATTACTTAAATTAGATATATCTTTTTAAAATAAATAGTGTGCAAGTACATAACGCTTGCCCACAAAAATAAGTACACATAATGCATACAAAAATTCTGTACATAATGATTTCAAAGTTATCACATATTTACACATGTACAAAGTTACAATTATTTTCTCTTATACAGCGGAGGAGTTTGGCTTGCCGTATCTTAAACCTTACTTGGGCAAAAATGGAAGCTTTCAAGTTTCAACAAGGAGCAAACTTTGCTGTAGACGGTGCAACAGCATTTGACCCAACATTCTTCAAGAAAAACAATATAACATCTGATGTAAGTCCATTAAGCACTTCCTTGTCGACTCAACTACAATGGTTCAAGGAGTTGAAACCTTCCCTATGCAAAACAACGAAGGGTTTGTAACCTCTATTTCTCTCTAACTACACAGAAAGTTCAAGTCAAATACTGAATGTCTGAATCAATACATTCTTGAATGTAAAAATAACCACATTGACTGGCAACGTCGTTGTACTGCAGAATGCAGAGATTATTTTCGCAGATCTCTCTTCATTGTTGGATTAATTGAAGGGAGAGACTACATAACAATGTTTGCTGGACATTTGCCTATGGAACAAATCATGTCTTATGCTGCAACAATTATTCAGATTACTACGGGAACAATCAAGGTTCTTATAGACAGCATGGTTCTTATAGACAACAAAAAATTGACAAAAATGTGTAAAGAACATTTATTTTCTCAAATAATAAATGTACAAATATCTGTTATGAGCTTATTGGGATAAATATATTAACTTGTATACACATAATAGGAACTTCTTGATCAAGGTGCACGGACTGTGGTGATACCAGGAAATATTCCTATGGGTTGCCTTCCGGTGATTTTGACAATCTATAAAAGTGATGATAACTCTTCGTATGATCATACCACTGGATGCATTGAAAGATTTAACATACTATCTAGATATCATAACTCCCTTCTACTTAAGGCAGTAAAAGAACTTCGGGTCAAGTACCCTCATGCAAATATTGTTTATGCAGATATTTACAGACCTGTTTTGAATTTTGTGAGATCTCCACAACTCTATGGTAAGCTTAAAAATCAATCAAAAATTATTTCTAATAAAAGAGGAAACATTAAATTGTAACTGAGAGAGATAAATTATTTCCTGCTTTGAGAAATATCCTATATTCCAAAAGAAAAGAAAAGTTAGGACTCTCCGGGTCTCATGTATTAATTTCAGCTCGGTGTTATTTTTGGATTTACATGTGCATATTTCTGGTCTTAAAGAAAGTTCATAATTTATTATTTCAGGATTTATATCTAAACCACTCGTTGTTTGTTGCGGAAAAGGTGGTGAGTACAATTGGAACCCGTTTCATCTGTGTGGCTTGCCACATGTTACTGTTTGTCAGAATCCATCAACATATTTGAATTGGGATGGTGCGCGCTTAACCGAGGCATCTTATCGCCATATTGCCAATAGCTGGCTGAAAGGTCCTTACGCAGATCCACCGATCCACCAATAGTTGATGCTCATACAAACTAAGGCTCTTATTGGAATGGTGGTGTGGTGAGAGTTGATTTCAATTCAATAGAAAAGAATTGATTGGAGATGATTTCTAATTGAAAAGTTGTGATCGGAATAAGAGTTGACAAGAATTGAAGTTTCATGATAGGAAACTACATGAAAATAGATAGGAAATGATTTGACACTTTGAAATTGACTATTATACCCTCATATCTATCTCTTTAGAACTTGCTACTTTGCTGGAACAGACGAGCTCCAATATTTGAATTGGTGTACTCAATTATATACCCTCAACTACACACTAGTAAAGACCTCAGGTTAGCTCACCGTGTACCACATTTCACTTAGAATTGTTTACCAGTATGCATTAGATATAGCACTTAGAACTGTATACCATAAACAAGAGATCATACCTTTGATTACCAGTACCATTACATGATTTCTCATAAAACTAGTCCAGCTAATCATAATGCAATAAACTATTGATTCAACCCACTCATAACAATTAGCATTTTTCATTTTGGAAATAAAATCATTAGTATCAGTTGCCAAAAAGCATGGAACTTCCACTAAATTTCCATCTCCCAGAACAAGAATAGCAAACCAAAGCCCATCTACTAATGTATTAGATTCATCATTCTTTGGAGCACTTTATTAGCATAAAAGCTTTCTACAATAAAATGAATTCAATCTAGCACTGCAGCAAACGAAAGTACTAGAATGATTTGAATAAAAAGGTACCTTCTTGCCTCTCTCTCAGTGGAGAACGAGATGTTGCAATTGAAGAGAGCAACTATCTGCGCGAGAGAGGAGAGAGAGATTTATACCATATCTTACCCAAATAGGACAAGAATTCGGAAGGGCAATTTGGTCTATTCAATCTAGCTTTGTACTCTTAATTTTCTTATAATTTATTCATATTGATTCACCATGAATAGGTTTAGGTGAAATGAACCAGTCCATAGGTGCTCGCACTGGGACTATTGATAATATACTTGGTCAATAAACACAATACTTTTCTTATTATTGTATGGTTCACTTTCTTTGGTTATTTTCTGCTCATTGTACGTATATGCTTGTTGTCAGCAGTTATATGTTTGCGGCAGATGCTGCAAGTGGGACCACATTGAGGGTCAAAGTGGCAGCAGTACACCAAATCATATCTCCATCCATGTTCAAATCCCTGTTCAGCTTGCCTCTGAACTACTCGACTCAATGAATTCCTTATGCAGGAACTTCTCTTCAACATATCCTGTACTGTCGATCCCATGTCAGTGCTCCCACTGGACTTGCCTCAAACTTATTACCAACAGGTTTTGGTACCACTAGTGTAGGTTTGAGGACAACTGCTTCATTTGCTAATGCTCCACAGTCGACTGGACTGTTCTATTCCTTTAAACCTGCTTTTGGTCAAATTGTTACTCCATCCGGTCAGCTGTTGCCCGAGACCAGGTTTCAGCAGCAGACCAGTCTGGGTTCTGGGTCGTGAGTCTCGTGACCACCACTTATCCTTGAGATACTCTCCTAAAGTTATAAGCAGTCTGATGGCTTTGTTCTTCTAAGTCCTATTATATTATTTTTTACATCATATAGCTTTCTCTGATAGAATTTGGCAATGTATAATTGTGTATAAGTTATAACACGTCTCCAAGGTATTAGATGTAAATAATTTTTTAGGAGGGTTCTAGTATCCACATTTTTTGTATCCTTAAATGTCCATATTTTCACTATTTCATGATTTATCGAAATTTAAAATGTAAACGTCAAATCTAAACCGTTGATGTTATTCAATTTAATGAGCGATGCATTTTCATATAGGTTTTGTGAATTTTGGAGTTCGTTTGATACTCAATCAAAGACCAAAACGTGAACGTATTAAAATTAATCTATCATAGTTAATAAGATTCATTCATTTTTCTACTTCTCGATAGAATATTATATAAATTCAAAAATTGACAAAACCTATATGAAAATACATCGCTCCAGTGGTTTGAATTTGACGTTTACATTTTAAATTTTGAACAAGTTATGAAATAGTGAAATGTGGATATTTAGGGGCACAAAATATGTAGGCACTAGAACACTCCTCATAATTTTTACGGTACCTTTCTTGCTTGGACGTACTTATTAATTGCAAAAAGATCTATAGAATTCAGTTAAGGTTCCTGATGTATACTTTATTACATGAACTTACACCTTAATGATAGTTTTGAGTACTTCTCCCTTTTGAATTTGGATGAATTTGGGAGGAGGTTAGGGTTTTCCAATATGGAGAGTTCTATTTTGGGCTGCCAAAGGGTTATTTTTATAAGTTTAAGTATAAAGAGATATTTTGAATAACTAATATCTGAATTTTATTCTAGACCATTTATAGAGATTAAATATCAATGTTGTGATCAAATGACTTCTAATGAATCCATTATCGATTCAAATGCTCAACGAATGCTAAGAGTAAACATCATTTGCACTTTATATCTATATTTTTTTATGTTTAAGTCAATATCTTGAAAAACTAAGTTTTGAATTATATTCTGGACCATATAAAAAGTTTAAATATAAATTATTATGAATAAATTACTTTGAATGAATCTAGAATCACTTAAAAAACTCAAATGAGCATAGAATGATCTTTGTATGCACTTTATATGCATACCTCCTTGATATAATAGAATTTTTAAATAAGTAATATCTGAATTATATGGTAGACCATATAAAAAACTTAAAAAAAGATTATTGTGATCAAATAACTTACAATTATTGCAGAACCGTTTGAAATCCTCAAATGATGCTCACAGTATGCATTATTTGCACATCATATGCATAATTACTATTTATAATCTAATTTTTTTTAATAAGTAAGATGTACATCATATTCTAGACCATATAGAGAGCTTAAATATAGATTGTTGTGATCAAATAACTTAGAATGAATTGGAAACCGCTTGAAATGCTTGAATGATGCTCACAAAATGCATTACTTGCATATTATATGCATAATTACTATGTATAATCTAATATTTTAATAATAAAGATCTAAAACATATTTTAAACAGTACAAAGAGCTTAAATATAGATTATTGTGATCAAATGACTTCGAATGAATAAGGAATCGCTTGAAATGCTCAAATATTGCACACACAATGCATTATTTGTGCATTACATGCATAATTACTATGTATAACCCAATATTTTTAAGTAAGATGTTAATCATATTCTAGACCATAAAGATTAAATATGATTATTATGATCAAATGACTTAGAATAAATGCGAAATTGCTTGAAATACTCGAATGATGCTCACAATATGCATTATTTGCATATCATATGCATAATTACTATGTATAATCCAATATTTTTTAATAAATACAATCTTAATAATATTCTAGACTGCATAGAGAGCAAAACATAGATAATTGTGATCAAATGGCTTAGGTTGAATGCAAAATCGCTTAAAATACTCAAATGACACTCAGAATATGCATTATTTGCACATTATGCGTAATTATTATGTATAGTCCTATATTATTTAATAAGTAAGATCTGAATCATATTAGAGCTTATAGAGAGAGTAAATATAGATTATCGTAATCAAATGACTTAGAATGCTCAATTGACGCATAGAATATCCATTATTTGCTCATTATATGTGTAATTACTATGTATAATCCAATATTTTTTAATAAGTAAGATCCGAATCATATTCTAGACCATATAGAGAGCTTAAAATACATTATAGTGATCAAATGACTTAGAATGATTGCATAATCACTTGAAATGCTCAAATGATTCTCACAATATGCATTATTTGCATATTATATGCATAATTACTATGTAAAATACAATGTTTTTAGATAAGTAAGATGCATATCATATTCTAGACCGTATAGAAAGCTTAAATATAGATTATTGCGATCAAATGAATTAGATAGAATGCAGAATGCTTAAAATACTCGATGATCAAAATATGCGTTATTTGCACATTATATGTGAAATTAGTAGGTATAATCCAATATTTTCTAATAAGTAAGATCCGAATCATATTATAGACCTTATACAGAGCGTAAATATAGATTATTGTGATCAAATGACATAAAGAAACTTGGTGTGGCTGTGCGGACTCACTCTAACTACTTTCTCTTTTTACCTAAATGCTACCAGTGGTGCATCTTGGGCTAATTTTTTACCCACCGATCCGTTCACAAAATTGTTGAATCGCATCAAATGTTCAAATAATCATCAGAATATGCATTATTTGCACATTATAGGCATAATTACTATGTATAATCTAATATTTTTAATATGTAAGATCTGAATCATATTCTAAACCGTATAAAGAGCTTAAATATAGATTATTGTGAACAAGTAACTTGGAATGGATGTAGAATCGCTTCAAATGCTCCAATGATGCTCATAATATACATTATTTGCACAATATATGCGTAATTACTTTGTATAATCTATTTTTTTTTAAATAAGTAAGATCTGAATAATATTCTAGATCATATAGAGAGCTTAAATATGGATTATTATGATCAAATTAGTAGAAACGAATCCAGATAAGCATTAATTTGCAATTTATATGCGTATTTTCGAAGCATAATGTAAAATTTTAAATAAATAATATCTGAATTATATTGTAGACAATATACATAGTTCAAATATAGATTATTATAATGAAATGACTTAGAATGATTGCAGAATCGCTTGAAATACTCAAATGATGTTCAAAATATGCATTATTTGCACATTACATGCAAAGTTACTGTCTAATCAAATATTTTTAATAAGTAAGATCAGAATCATATTATAGACCTATAAAGAACATAAATATAGATTACTGTAATCAAATGAATTAGAATAAATGCAGAATCACTTGAAATGTTCAGATATGCTCAAAATTTGCATTATTTGCACATTATATGGATAATTACTATATATAATTCTATATTTTTTAACAAGTAAGATATGAATAACATGGATCAAACGTAGAATTTTCTATATCTAGAGAAAAGATGTTCAATGGCAGAAAAACCTCTTTCAAATTGTCAAAAAAATCAAACCAATTGTCAAAATAGGTAGGGAAAAAATATTTATTTAATAAATAATTATAGATCGTATAGAGAGCTTAAATATAGATTATTGTAATCAAATAAGTTCAAACGGATCCATAATGCCTTGAAATTCCCTAATGATACACACAATAAGCTTTATTTGCAATTTATATGCGTATGTTTGGTGCTTAATGCAAAATCTTGAATAAATAATAATCTAATTTTACTCTAGACTATATAAAGAGCTTAAACATAGATTATTCCATTAAAATAACTTAGAATAAATGCAGAATCGCTTGAAATGCTCAAATGATGCTCAAAATATGCAATATTTGCAAATTTTATGCGTAACCCAATATTATTTAATAAGTAAGATCCGAATCACATTCTAAACCTTATGAAGAGGATAATTATAGATTATTGTGATTAAATAACTTACAATAAATATGGAATCATTTCAAATGCTCAAATGATGCTCACGATATGCATTATTTGAATATTATATGCACAACTACTGTGCATAATTCGATATTTTTTAATACGTAAGATGTTAATAATATTCCTAACCATATGGAGAGCTTAAATATATATTATAAAAAACAAATGACATAGAATGAATACGAAATCGCTTGAAATGCTTGAATGATGCTCACAATATGAATTATTTGCACATTATATGCGTAATTACTATGAATTATCCAATATTGAATCATATTCTAGACTGTATAGTGAGCTTAAATATAGATTATTGTGATCAAAGACTTAGAATGAATGCATAATCGCTTGAAATGCTTGAATGATGCTCACACCATACGCATTATTTGCACATTATATGAGTTATTACTATGTGTTATCCAATATTTTTTAATAAGTAATATCTGAATCATATTCTAGACTGTCCAAAGAGCTTAAATATAGATTATTGTGGTCAAATGACTTAGAATGAATGTGAAATCATTTGAAATGCTCAAATAAGGCTCAAATTATGAATTATTTGCACATTATATGCATAATTACTATGTATAATCCGATATTTTTTAATAATTAAGATGTAAATCATATTCCAGACAGTATAGAGATTATTGTGTTCAAATGACTTAAAATGGTGCGGAATTGCTTGAAATCCTCGAATTATGCTCGTAATATGCATTATTTGCTTTATTATATGCGTAATTATTATATATAATCCAATATTTTTAAATAAATAAGATCTGAATCATATTTTAGACCATCATATAAAGAACTTAAATATAGATTGTTATGCTCAAATAACTTAGAACAAAAATCAGAATCGTTTAAAATGTTCAAATGATGCTCAGAATATGCATTATTTGTTCATTATATGCGTAATTACTATGTATAATCCAATAGTTTTTTATAATTAAGATCTGAATCCTGTTTTAGACCGTATAAAGAGCTCAAATATGGATTATTGTGATCAAATAATAAGAATGGATGCAGAATCGCATCAAATGGTTAATTGATGCTCAGAATATGCATTATTTGCACATTATATGTGTAATTACTGTGTATAATCCAATATTTTTTAATAAATAAGATCTAAATTATATTGTAGACCGTATAGTGAGCTTAAATATAGATTTTTGAGACCAAATGACTTTAAATGAATTGCGGAATAGCTAGAAATGCTAGAATGATCACATTATATGCTCAAAATATGCATTATTTGCATATTATATGCATAATTATTATGTATAATCCAATTATTTTTATTAAGTAAGAACTAAATCATGTTTTAAACCGTATAAAGAGAACTTAAATATAGATTATTGTGATCAAATAACTTAGAATGAATGCTGACTCGCATCAAATGCTCAAATGATCCTCAGAATAAACATTATTTGCACATTATATTCATAATTACTTCGTATAATCCAACATTTTTTATTATGTAAGATCTGAATAATATTCTAGATCGTATAGATAACTTAAATATAAATTATTGTGATCAAATGTGTTAAAATGAATCCAGAATCGTTTGAAATTTCCCAATCTTTGTTTGCTCATTATATGCGTAATTACCATATGTAATGTAATATTTTTCAATATGTAAGATCTGAATCATACTCAAGATTGTATAAAGAAATTGAATATTTAATTATTGTGATCCAATGATTTAGAATAAATGTAGAATCGCTTGAAATGCTCAAAAGATACTGACAATATGCATTATTTGCAAATTATATGCGTAATTACTATGATAATCAATTATTTTGTAATATGTAAGATCTGAATTGATGTCACGTATTTATATATGGTTTTAGGCCGGACTTTAACCCAAATCATAACTCAAAGCCCTTGATTTTATTTGCTTTTACTTGTTTCCTATTTATATTTGTAGAAATTTGGTACTGCTTGGGTTTATTTCGATTTGTAGGACAATGAGTCAATTCACAACGAAAACGACATGATTCGGCACGAATCGGCGCATGAAGCGTGGCTCAGAAGACCCTGTGCGACCGCACAGGCCCATATTGGGCTTGGATGGTGCGCACGTGACTCAATTATGGACCGACGACTTTGGTGCGACCGCACGGGCCTTTTATGCGACCGCGCGGAGCTCCAAACCCTACCCCGACCCCTATATAAGGCGCCCAAAGCGCTGAAATTAGGACATCTTTCATTCCGCCTTCTTCCTTGGCGGCGCCGCACCCCGAAACCAACCCGATCCACCTCCAGTGGCCCCTGTGCGACTGCACAGGGGTCCCCTGCGACCGCACCACCCCTCTGTCGCCTTGGAAAGCACCATTTCGACCTCCTTCGCCTCATCCTTCCACCCAAGTGACCTCCCGACGAATCCAGAAGATAAAAGAGGCTTGAATAGGGGCTCTGGCCTTCCTCTTCCCTTTTTGGTTTCCATGGAGATTGTATCATTTACTTTCCTTATTTTTGCTTGTTTATGCATCATGTTAGGCTAAATTTAGTTATTTTCTAAGGCTAGTTGAAACTGAGGTTAGGTTTGTTGATTTGACTTGATACTTGGTTTCTATTGTGTACTACTTGTTTGATTTCTATATGACTATGCTTGTTTGTGTTTGATTACTTGATCGAACCTCCTATTAGGTGAACGACCGCATCTAATAGGCAAAGGGTGTAGATTATTTAGTTGAACTAAATAAGTACTCAAGGTAGGTTAGGACCCGAGAGGTGACCAATTTAAGCTCGAGAGGGACGAATTTCTGCTTAGGCGAGAGTCTAGTGGATGCCTTAGAGAATCAACAAGTGGACTTAGGTAATTAAGCCAACATTACGAGAGTTGAGGGTTAATTAACCTAATGGGGGCTTTAGACTAGGTTCCATACCAGGTTTTGTGACCAACATTACGAGAGTTGAGGTTCAGGAGATTAGGTATGGCTAGATCTATCCCACACAAGTCAGAAACCATGTTATCGTGTCAATTCGGCATTAACCAAGGGCCGTGCGGTCGCATGGGAACCCTGTGCGGTCGCACAGGATCTTCAGGCATGCACGAGTCAACGATGCGGCGCGAGAGCGACGCACGTTGACAGCCCGAAGCCTAACCAAGGTGGAAACTGAACCCCTAGGACATTTTTATAACATATTTTACCTCCAAAAACACCAAAACTTGCTACTGTTCTATTTACCTTTGGTTGATTGTTTTTGTTATTTGTTGATTAAGCCCAAATCTTTCATTTTACCGTCTAGATTTTGTGAATAAGTAAGGTTTCGTACTCATCTTACCGTCCCTGTGGATTCGACCCCGACTGTACCAACGAATTTACCATACGCTCGCACATCATGAATCATAATCTGGACCGTATAGAGTGCTTAAATATAGATTTTTTGTGATCAAAAGATTTAGAATGAGTGCAGATTTGCTTGAATTGCCCAAATGATGCTCAGGATATGAATTATTCAGACATTATATGGGTAATTACTATGTATCATTAACTATTTGTTAATAAGTAAGATTTGAATTATATTCAAGACATTATTTAGAGTTTAAATATAGATTATTGTGATCAAATGACTTAGAATGAATGCAGAACCGTTTGAATTGCTCAAATGATGCTCAGAATATGCATTATTTGCACATATATGCGTAATTATTATGTAGAATCCAATATTTTTTATTAACTAAGAACTGAATCATGTTTTTACAGTACAAAGAGAGCTTAAGTATATTTTATTGTGATCAAATAACTTAGAATGGATGCAGAATCGCTTCAAATGCTCAAATGATGCTCAGAATATAGATTATTAGCACATTATATGCGTAAGTACAATGTATACTCTAATATTTTTTAATAAATAAGATCTGAATCATATTCTAGACCATATGAAGAGCTTAAATATAGATTGTTGTGATCAATAACTTAGAATGAATGCAGAATCGATTAAAATGCTCAAATGATGTATATGCATTATTTGCAGATTATTTGTGTAATTACCATGTACAATTCCATATTTTTACTAAGTAAGATCTTAATCATGTTTTAGACCGTATAAATAGCTTCAATATAGATTATTGTGATCAAATAACTTAGAATGGATGCAGCATCGCATCAAATGCTCAAATGATGCTCAGAATATGCATTATTAGCACTTTATATGTGCAATTACTATGTATAATCTAATATTTTTTAATAAGTAAGATCTGAATAATATTATAGATCGTATAAAGAGTTTAAATATATATTATTGTATAAAAATTAGTTAAAAAAAATCCATCATAGCTTGAAATTCCCATATGACACACACAAAAACCTTTATTTGCACATTATATAGTAATTATCATATATAATGTAATATTTTAATAAGTAATATCTGAATCATATTCTAGACCATATAAAGATCTTATATATTAGATTATTGTGATCCAATTACTTAGAATGAATGCAGAGTCGCTTGAAATGCTCATTATATGATTTTTTTGCGCATTATATGCGTAATTTCTTTGAATAATCCAATATTTTGTAATAAAAAAATCTGAATCATATCCTAGAACGTATAGAGTGCTTAAATATAAATTTTTGCGATCAAATGATTTAGAATGAATGCAGAATCGTTGGAAATACTCAAATGATGCGCCAAATATTCATTATTTGTGTATTTTATGGGTAATTACTATGTATATACTAACATTTTTTTAATAAATAAGATGTTAATCATATTCTATACCATATTGAGAGCTTAAATATAGATTATTTGATCAACTGACTTAAAATGAATGCAGAATCGTTTGAAATGCTCAAATGATGCTCACAATATGCATAATTATCAAATTATATGCATAATTACTATGTAATCTAATATTTTTTAGTAAGTAAGATGTAAATCATACTCTAGACTGTATAGAGAGCTTAAAATAGATTATTGTGATCAAATAACTTAAAATGATGCGAAAATCGCTTAAAATGCTTGAATGATGCTCACAATATGCATTATTTGCACATTATATGTGTAATTTGTAAGTGCTACAACAATTCTAGAATGCGGAAATAACCCAGAATCGTAAAATACCTCGTGCCATCGCTAATCGAAATTGAGTGTTGAGCGGATGAAATTGAAACCCGCAAACCAAGCGTGTCTCCTTCATCACTGATCTTCTCCATATCTTGTGTCTTCCTGCAGCGAGATCTTGACGAGAGGGCACTACAGAAACCGATGTAACTTCCCTATACTCGATGGTGTATCCAAGGGAATAGTCGGTTCTGACTTGTCTCCCATCTCTTTCCTTATATTCTCTCTTACTTGCTATCTATATAATAGATGAACTGAAAGAATGGCAAAACCTCATGTATTCCATCATTACAGAGGCTTATATAGGGGTGCACATCACTCAGAAGGCACCACAAGTGAGTCAGAATGAAAGGGTGCAAGATCAGACCACTTTGTCCAGATGCTCTGTATCTGACAATATGGACGAAATACTACATTCTCCCACTTGAGCTTGCATCCTTTACATTTATTGCAATAATGCTTTCTGTTTTCCTCTACGTGAAATGAAAGAAACATTATGCACGAACCATGACAGTAAGTCATCTTATCGTTACTAGTGCTTAAAGCAACTAATAAATGCGAATATTACTATCCATGATTACAATGCACAATGAAACTTTTAAATCAACCTTTTTATGTGATTAGCATACAACTTTATGAATAAACCCGACGTCTATTCCAAGTCAATCTTTATGATGTATTTCTTAACCTTATGATCAAAATATATATACCATATATGTGCGCACAATCAACACAAGAAAACATCTACACTTTTATGAAGAGTTTATACACAATCGTACGATTATTATTAACCATAGGATCAATTCCTATATATGCCCGCTACATGATCTTTGAATTCCTTTAGCTGCAGTATTTATTCAAAGAATCGGTCAGCTTCTATTCTGTATGAACACCTTTATTAACCACTTAATTCTTCTTAATGCGCTCTTTCAAAGTCAAATACTTAATGTCGATACCTCGACCTTTATCTTTATTGTTCTTGACTAAAAAGACTGCGACAGAATTATCATACAAAATCCTTAATGACTTAGATATAAAACCAATGACTCTAAGTCTCACAATAAAACTCTTCAAACACCATCGAGGGTAATCTCAAAACACACAACAAACTATACTTTATGTTGAACTAACGAATAATGTCAGTTAGACATTTCTTTATAACACAATTTCACTAGTAACATGTATCCTTAATTCGATTTACTAGAATCGACACAACCAGTTTGTGTACCAAAATAACTTCAACTTATTAATCTGTTGAGATATAAGCACACTTTCTTAAGTACCTGAAGATATATCATTACTTTCTTAGCAATTTAATTGTGGTCTATCCCCTAATTATTATGATATCAGTCCAAATATTTAAATGGCAAAAGCTATGTCAGTTCTTGTGCACAAACCTGATCATACTTTATGCTTTCAAATTGCCTAAATACTTGAAGTATTTACTATGTGTTTCCTTTCTGAGTTATACTGAGGATACTGATTTAGAATGAATCTATCACCTATATTAATAGGTACTGGACGCGGTGAATATCATTCCTTCTGGAATCTTTCTAAAATCTTATTGATATATGCTTGTTGAGATAGATCAAGAATATCTTGATTCCTATCTACATGGGCTTTTATTTCTATCACAAACAAAACTTCACCCATATCCTTCATATCAATATTTTAGAAAGAAATTATTCACCTTATATAATCATCTTTTATCTTTAGTTACAAGTAGAACATTATCTATATATAAAACAAATAGATAAAATCAACTCCCACTAATCTCCTGATATATGCAATAGTTCATCATATATTTCTTCAAAACGTATGAAGAAATAACCTTATGAAACTATTAATATCATTAGTGAAATACTTGTTTTAATTCTTATATAGAATACTTTAACTTGTTAACTAAATACCTATTTCCTCTAAAGAAGAAACTTTTATAGTTATTTAATATAACCTTCTCCTCTAGATCACCATTAAGAATTGCAACATTTATATCCATTTAATGTAACTCCAAACCAGAATGAGCTACTAATGCCATAATCATGTTAAGTGAATCTTCTTTAATACATGTGAGAAAACCTTCATGTAATTCACTACTTCTTCTAAATGAACCAATTGGTGACAAGACTAATTTGGTATTACTTTATGTTTACTTATGAATCCTTTTGGTTTTAAGAAATCCATTACAACCAATAGGTTTAAACCATAAGTAACTTAACCAAATTTCAGACTTCATTGCACACCATTGACTCTTACCGATTTTACTTGGCATAATACTATACTATGGACTCATTGCAATTCATTATCTTAGAAAATATCAGAATCTTATTCAACAATAATACTTTTATAAGAGTCTCGTAGATAAACTACATATTATTACTAGGATAACCGACCTATTGCTTTATTAGATCACCTTGATATTGAATATTAAATATTCAACTTGATCTATTATTGTATTATATATCGATTAACGAATGTCAATAATTGGATTATCAATATTTGTTGATCCTTAATAATATATCCAATTATGAATTAGAGGGAGTTTTTGTACGACCTAAAACTGATCACTCCCACTAATCTGAACATTCTCTAGAACTTAATATTTCTAGATTCATATCCTAGTCATATTTCATATTTCTAATCTCTTTACCATTTTCTGATCTCACAATCTTTATTTGCTTATCGTATTGTTTCTCTACTTCCACCTTAAAACTTTACAGGTATGTAGAAATACATATATTGTGAATAAACATCAAATAAAGAGATAAATGCAGCTATACACTTGATGCCAACTAGTCATTTTCTTACTTGTTAATCATATATCAACCATATGAACACTCTCAACTTTATCCATAATATGTCTATTCTCCTATTAAACACATATGGTCAAAAACACCAAACTGGTCATTTATCTTTATATGTGTTATAACCTTATAGGAAATCTTGATAAGACTATATTAAACTGGACAAGTATTCAAAATAAAATATACAAGTAATGACTCAGAAATATGATATAGACTCTTTTGTTGACAACTATATTCCTCATTATGTGCTCTCGCACCTATAATGGTAATAAGCCTAAAAGATAAACTTTTATGATGAGTATTATTACATTAGCCTTAACCTAAGAGGCCAACTACTCATCTAATGTCTTATATAAGAACTTTACATTAATATGCACATCAACCAAATCACTTTACATTGAAAGAACTTATTCTTTATAAAAATGAAACATAAGCAGTTAAACTGCTCCCACTATTCATTATAACTTATGTTCATAAGTTCAACCTCAAAAGTGGATCCTACTGGTTGATAAATTTAATATCCTTACAACTTAAATGAAGGAGAACAGTATCCTTCTAGACCTTATAACTATTATCCTCAACCCAGGAACTTTGACACTTATCATTTCTAAAGGGAATCTGCTATCCTTATGAAAGTAGATACATGCTTATCTTTATATCGAGACTTAACTTTATACTTTAATTTACCAATGCAAACTAAGTGATGTATCTTTATGAGTCAATTCTTGCATAATATTACCTGTGGGCTAAATATCATGCTATAACTCTTTATGTAATTAAACATTACAACTATATGAATCAATTTCTCACCCAGTCTAAATACTATGATTTGATTCTTCATATTTTATGATATAACTAGTTAATTATATTCCTATCCTTAATCCCTGTGGGCAAATTAAGTATTCATAATTTAACTATTATATCCTAATATATTAAGTTAACTATGTCAATAGTCCTGTGGGACGATACTAACTTCGTTAACTTAATCTATTACAATCTTGTATCTGTTTAATCCAAATGCGATTTTATAAACTTTATATATACATAACTTTAATCCAACTAAGGATGCTGTGGCTACTCCTTAATATATTAATATATATATTCATCACTAGACACAAGCTATGTCCTTTCTTAATAATGTGATTTATAGATACACTATATAATATATATAACTTAATGTAATTGAAGATGTTGTGGCTACTCTTCAACTAATTAACATATATTAATCAACTAGACATAATATATTATAGTTAGATAACTAATATATATGTATATGCTCAATAACTAGCATAGTTATCTAACTTTCTTGATTAATTGATCCTTAATCAATTTATTTGTCTAATTAATCTAACAATAATATCAGACAAAACTTTATTCAAACTTTTCCAGACAATCCATTCCAGAACCTGACGGTTTGTCCCAGTTTGAATCTATCAATACCCAGACGTATCCTCATGCAACTTCATTCAGAACTGTTCGTTCTAAAACTAGACTATTTGTTCCAATGTGCTGAGTAATGCAAACAGAAACTTTATGCAAATTTAATCTGGAACGGTACGTTCTAAGCCCAGAATCCATTTCAATTTGCATCTGAAACCCTAATTCACTGGTATTTAGATTATATAACAGTTAGGGTTTACGAAACTTTCATAGATCATCTAACTATAATTATCTATATCTACATAATTATCATATGCACAATTACTGTCATATCCTTTATAAATACAATTTGTGTATTACTATACCACACGTATAGTTCTTCAAGTTTGTTTAATCAATATAATGCTTGTAATGCCAATACTAATGAATACCAGATAGTATGATGGTCTGTGGACTACATCAATACTTTATTACTATAGTATATTCAAGCATATCATTACTGACTAACCAATCTTAACCAAAAATGCCAACCATCTTTACAAATTTAGTATTTATGACAAACTGTGACTATTCTATAGAATTCCATAGTAGTTAAGTAATCTACAAGCTTTAATTAACAATGGAGAACCATCATATGTCTGATTATACCTTAATTTTCATCTTAAAATTTATTTCTGGACCAAACTCTATTGGAATGGGTCGTTCCAACTCCAAACGGATCGCCCCATACGAAAGGGTGCGTCCAAAGTTCATCCAGAAACTTTCTGACAGTCTGAACACTTTCTGGTAAACTGACAATAACTTTCTCTATACTTATTTGTTTTCTGTGTTCTTGGTCATTATAGAAACTAGATTCAAAGATCTTTCTTATGACGTAAGTTTCATCAAAAACAATTTTACAGATCAAAAGCTATGTCCTTCGAAAGACAGACTATCACAGACGAAACCCGACAAACTGTCAGAATGACCTATCTTGTAGATAGCATATCTCACTCATACTTTATCAGAATTTTGCAAATTTACACTCTATGGAAAGATATCTGAAATATCTACATCCCAGTAAAATTTCATGTAAAACCGAATTATCAATTGAGAGAAATCTGGCCCGTAATACTGAAAGATCAGAAAATTGAGAACCCTGACTGTCTGGACTCTACTGGTTGCGACTTGATTATCTCACTGGATACCCGCTTAATTTTCAAGATGTTGGTCTCGTTGGAAAGTAGACTCAGAGATCTTTCCAATCCCGAAAACCCCACTCAAATTGGACAAACAGATCTTGAGATAATACTCCCCGAATTCAGAAAATTAATAAAATCAGACAAAACTCAATCCACTCAACACTTACAACAGAATTTCTTACAAACCGTTATGAAATTCCATTTCAATAAAGGCAATCCAGCGGCATAACCCGCTCTGATACCAACTGTAAGTGCTACAACAATTCTAGAATGCGGAAATAACCCAGAATCGTAAAATACCTCGTGCCATCGCTAATCGAAATTGAGTGTTGAGCGGATGAAATTGAAACCCGCAAACCAAGCGTGTCTCCTTCATCACTGATCTTCTCCATATCTTGTGTCTTCCTGCAGCGAGATCTTGACGAGAGGGCACTACAGAAACCGATGTAACTTCCCTATACTCGATGGTGTATCCAAGGGAATAGTCGGTTCTGACTTGTCTCCCATCTCTTTCCTTATATTCTCTCTTACTTGCTATCTATATAATAGATGAACTGAAAGAATGGCAAAACCTCATGTATTCCATCATTACAGAGGCTTATATAGGGGTGCACATCACTCAGAAGGCACCACAAGTGAGTCAGAATGAAAGGGTGCAAGATCAGACCACTTTGTCCAGATGCTCTGTATCTGACAATATGGACGAAATACTACATAATTGTTACGTATAATCCAATATTTTTCATAGTCTCTAGTGCTTAAATGTAGATTATTATGATCAAATGACTTAGAATGAATACAGAATCGTTTAAAAATACTTAAAATAAGCTCACAATATGCATTATTTGCACATAATATGCGGGATTACTATGTATAATGTAATATTTTTTAATAAGTAATACCTTAATCATATTCTAGACTGTATAGAAAGCTTAAATATAGTTTTGCTGTGATCCAATGACTTATAATGAATATAGAATCGCTTGATATACTCAAATGATGCTCAGAATATGCATTTTTACTATGTATAATCCAATATTTTCAAATAAGTAATGTCTGAATAATGTTCTAAAACATGCAGAGAGCTAGATTATTGTGATCAAATGACCTAGAATGAATGCAGAATCGTGTAAAATACTCAGATGATGCTCACAATATGCATTATTTGCACATTATATGCGTAATTACTATATACAATCCAATATTTTTTAATAAGTAAGATGTAAATCAATTACTAGATAGAATAGAGTTTTTATATATAGATAATTGTCATCAATATTTTTGAAATGCTCTAATGATTCTCACAATATGCGCTATTTGTACAATATTGTGTAATTACTATGTATAATCTAATAATTCGTAATAAGTAAGATCATAATCATATTCTAAATATTATAGAGAGTCTAAATATAGATTATTGTGATAAATTAACCTAGAATGAACGCAGAACCGTTTAAAATGCTCGAATAATGCTCACAATATGCTTTATTTGCACATTATATTCACAATTACTATGTATAATCCAATATTTTTAAATAAGTAAGATGTAAATCATATTCTAAACCGTATAAAGAGCTTAAATATATATTATTATTGTGACAAATAACTTAGAATGAATGCCGATCGTTTGAAATCCTCGAATTTTTCTCAGAATTTGCATTATTAGCACATTATGTTTACTACGTATAATCCAATATTATATTAATAAGTAAGATCTGAATCATATTCTAGACCATATAAAGAGCTTAAAAATAAATTTTTGTGATCAAATGACTTAGAATAAAGGTAGAGTCACTTGAAATGCACAAATGATACTCTAAACATGCATTATTTGCACATTATATGCGTAATTATTATGTACAATCCAATATTTTTTTTTTTCTTTTGGAGAACTTGGTAGTGGCTACCAAGAGAAAGAAAAAAGAAAAGAAAAGAAAATTACACAGCCTGAGCTAACAAAAACAGTTAACAGTGTTTGACAAACAAATCAGAATCATATTTTTTAATAAATGATATCAGAATCATATTTTAGACCGTGGAAAGAGTATAAATATAGATTTATGTGATCAAATGAATTGGAATGATTACGGAATCGTTTGAAATGCTCAAATGCTGCTCACAACATGCATTATTTACACATTACATGCGTAATTATAATGTATAATTCAATACTTTTTTTTGAAAAGTAAGTTGTAAATAAAATGACTTAGAATGAATGTGTAATCACTTAAAATGCTCAAAAGATCCGCACAGAATATGCGTAATTACTATGTATAATCCCATATTTTTAATAAATAAAATCTGAATCATATTCTAGAACATATAAAGAGCTTAAATATAGATTTTGGTAATCAAATAACTTAGAATGAATGAAAAATCGCTTAAAATACTCAAATGATACTCAGGATATGCATTATTTGTATATTATATGCATAATTACCATGTATAATCCAATTTATTTTAATAAGTAAGATCTGAATCTTCTTTTAGACCATAAAAAGAGCTTAAATATGAATTATTGAGATCAAATAATTTAGATTGAACGCAGGATCACTTGAAATCCTCGAATCATGCTCACAATATGCATTATTTGCACATTATATGTGGGACTACTATGTATAACCCAATATTTTTTAATAAGTATGATCTGAATCATATTCTCAAATGAATATGATTACAATATAGAATTTTGGGATCAAATGTAGAATATCAGTAGAATCACTTGATATTCTCAAATGATGCTCAGAACATACATACATTATGTGCACATTATATGCATAATTACTATTTATAATCCAATATTTTTTAATAAATAATATGTAAATCATATTCTAGACCATATAGAGAGCTTAAATATATATTATTGTGATCAAATGACTTAAAATGAATGGGAAACCGCTTGCAATGCTCAAATGATGCTCACAATATGCATTACTTGCATATTATATGCATAATTACTATGTATAATCCAATATTTTTTAATAAATAAGATTTTAATCATATTCAAGACATTATATAGAGTTTAAAATAGATTATTGTGATCAAATGACTTAGAATGAATGCAGAACCATTAGAAATGCTCAAATGATGCTTAGAATATGCATTATTTGCACATTATGCGTAATTATTGTGTATAATCCAATATTTTTTATTAAGTAAGAATGAATCATGTTTCAACCGTGTAAAGAGAGCTTAATATAGATTATTGTGATCAAATAACTTAGAATGGATGCAGAATCACTTCAAATGCTCAAATGATGCTCAGAATATGGATTATTAGCACATTATATGCGTAAGTACATTGTATACTCCAATATTTTTTATTAAATAAGATCTGAATCATATTCTAGACCATACGAAGAGCTTAAATACAGAATATTGTGATCAAATAATTTGGAATGAATGCAGAATCGCTTGAATCCTAGAATTATGCTCACAATGTGCATAATTTGCGCATTATATGCGTAATTTTTATGTATAATCTAGTATTTTGTAATTAGTAAGATCTGAATCATATCATAAACCATACATAGTGCTTAAATACATTTTTTTTTTATCAAATGATTTAGAATGAATGCAGAATCTCTTGAAATGCTGAAATGATGCTCAGAATATGCATTATTTGCACATTATATGCGTAATTACTATGTATCATAAATATTTTTTAATAAGTAAGATCGGAATCATATTATAGACTATATAAGAGCTTAAATATAGTTTGTTGTGATGAAGCTTCTTTGTTTGTTCCAAACTCACCGCTTAATAGTGAGAACTGAAAGCAGTAAAGCAAACTTAGAATGAATGCATAATCTACTAAAATGCTCAAATGATGTTCAGAATATGCATTATTTGTACATTATATGCATAATTACCATTTATAATTCAATATTTTTAATAAGTAAGATCTGAATCATGATTCCAACCGCACAAAGTTTTTAAATATAGATTATTGTTATCAAATAACTTAGAATGGATGCAGAATTGCTTAAAATGCTGAAATGATGTTCATAATATGTATTATTAGCACATTATATGCCTAATTACTATGTATAATCCAATACTTTTTCATAAGTAATATCTTAATAATATTCTAGATCGTATAATGAGCTTAAATATATATTATTGTGATCAAATTAGTTAAAACAAATCCAAAATCGCTTGAAATATTTTTTGAACATTATATGAGTAATTACCATGTATAATGCAATAGTTTTTAATAAGTAAGTTCTGAATCATATTCGAGACCGTATAAAGAACTTAAATATTAGATTATTATGATCCAATGATTTATAATGAATGCAGAATCGATTGAAATGCTTAAATGATGCTGACAATACGCATTATTTGCGCATTATATGAGTAATTTTTATGTATATCTAATTTTTGTAATATGTAAGATCTGAATCACATACCTGACAATATAGAGTGCTTAAATATAGATTTTTATGATCAAATGATTTAGAATAAATGTAGGATCTCCTGAAATGCTCAAATGATGCTCGGAATATGCATTATATGCACATGATATGGGTAATTTCTATGTATCATCTAATATTTTTTGGTAAGTAAGATCTGAATCATATTTTAGAAATTATGAAGAGTTTAAATATAGATTGTTGCGATCAAATGACTTAGAACGAATGCAGAACCGTTTGGAATGCTCAAATGATGCTCACAATATGCATAATTTGCACATTATATGCATTATTACAATGTATAGTCTAGTATTTTTTAATAAGTAAAAGATGTAAATCATACTCTAGACTGTATAGAGATATTTAATGTAGATTATTTTGATCAAACGACTTATAATAAATGCGGACATCGCCTGAAATGTTTCGAATGATGCTTACAATATTTTCAATAAGTAATATTTATATTATGTTTTAGACCATATAAAAAGTTTAAATATAGATTATTATGATAAAATGACTTAATTTAAAAAAAACTGAGGGCCGCTCAAATCAATTTTATTTAGAAACGTCTTTTATAATTTAATTATATTAAACATCGGATAAATAACCTTGTGTGTCGAACTACTTAATTGGTCTCTGCGACACATCATCTCTGGCTTTTATAATGTTTTTGATGTATGGTCTGATTCATACATCTAGCTCCAGGATTGTCTATGGCTTTTATAATGTTTATTTGTAGAAGTTTTTCTTAAAAAAAAAATAGTTAAGACCCATAATATTATCATTAATTTGTTCTTCAACAACTTTTTAGTTTGCTTATTTATTTACATTTAGTCTATGTAATTATTGAAATTTATTCCATTCATAGCCAAAAATATACATAAATTAATGTATCTTCAATAATTATACTATTTTTTCTCTCTCTTCTTATATTTAATTTGTGACATTTTTGTTTTATTTTAAGGAAATACATAATTATTCTTGAGAGCCCATTTATTTATATGATATAACAATATACTTTTATCTCTTAATATTCTATTAAATAAATATATATACAAGAATAAAACAAAAGAATAATTTTTTTCGATTATTTTCAGTTTTGTAATGGATCGTACCAAGCGTGATTTTTTTTCTAGTATTTAAAAATGTCTGTATCGCGAACATTTGTGGTTGTGGTCATGTGGTGGCATGATGTCACTATTATAGATAACTAGAGGGGCTCATCGAGTTTTGCTTGATACATGATTTTATTTTGTTCTTATAATTAAGTTATATATAAAATAAAAATAATTAAATTTAATATGGTGTGGCTAGACTGACGAAAAAAGAAGCGCATGAGAATTAGACAGCGCTATCGAAAGAGGAGGATAAGAAAAGAAAGGTGGAGAGAGACTCCGAGCAATACAAAAGAGATAGAAATAGGACGAAAATGAAAATAGGAAGGGGTCACAAAAATCAGAAATAAAAAAATGCGTTGTCAAATTATTGTTTACCAATGAATCGAGTCAGTTTTATGAGCAATAATACTCGGCACACAAATAGTTATATAGTATCACGTTATAGAAATTGAAAAAAAATGTTATTTCACAATGCTTGAAGTGTCGGACTATATTTAACTAAATGATCCCGACACTCGCACATCTTTATTTATAATTAGGGGCTAACTCGATCGAGTTTCGCTTGAAATTTGACATATTAATATAAATGTAAAATGTTATTATTTAATAATGGTTGATTATGAATTGATTGTTATGTTTGCAACACAAAAAGAGAGACGAAGACGAGACGAAAATGAGAAATAAAACAATATGTTGCCAAATTATTGTATGCCGGTTAATCGGGTCAGTTTTATGAGCCATAATAGCCGACACACAAATAAATACAGAATATCACGTTACAAATAATGCTTGGAATGTCAAACTACATTTATAATTTTGATTGTGATGTAAAAAACGTGTTACTGAAATAACATTGCTTTACGTGTTCGAGTGATTACAGAAGATAATTAGAAACCCAACTGAGCCAGCTGGCTTATTCAAAACACAATTAATTTAATTTGTGTGGGGTCCTATATACACCCAACATGTTCAACCAGGTCTGTCAGTATTTTTAACGACAGGTCATCATTCTAAGTTTAAAATTATAAATCAACAAACCCCCCCCCCCCCCCCCCCCCACCAAAAAAAAAAAACAAAAACAAAAAAAAAACAAAAAAAAAACAAAAAAAAAACAAAAGAAAACAAAAAAAGGAAAATAATAAATAATGTACTCTTGTTACATCTTTCTACCATGTCACATTTTTTTTTTTTTACTTTTTACGAATAACCCCATTACATCCTTTAATTTGATAATCATAGACGCACCTATACTTCTGTGACTTTTGTAAACTAAGCACTTCTCTTTTTCTTTTTCAAATGGTAGACCTAAATTGTAAAAATATCTTTTTTAATTAGAGGGGCCTGTATATTCTTTAACATCCCTCGAAAATTTCATGACGTGTCAATGCCCCAAAATTGGATAATTAACTACAGAATGGTCCAGAAGGGACAGTTCGTGTGCGTTTGTTAATTATAAGCCAGTGAGTTTTTTTTTTTCCTCATTTCTTCTTGATTGTATATGATGTTTGGTTTTATCCATTCAATGATAAGATCAAAATCCAAGATATTTATGAATCAACCATTTGTAATCGTTCGGCCCTCTTTTGTGGATTCATCTTACAGCGGATGGAATCGCATAGAGGAAGGTTCCAGTTTATTATTATTATTTTTTTCTGGTCTTTCCGTTGCAAAAATTATGAAAATGTATGAAATTGTAAATATAATCACTAGATGTACAATGACATCTACTTTTCTTTATAATAAGATGAAAGTAAACTTATTTGATAATTTGTTTTAACTATTTTCTTATATAAAATTGTTAGAAAAAAAAAATATGTGGAACTATTCTAGGGAACCACTTGCCAGATAAGCGGACCGCCACTACTGAGCAGACGAGCGGATCGTTTTTGTGGCAGGCGGACGACTTCATGTATTTGTTAGATCGCTCCATCTAAAATACCATGTCCATAAATTGTTCTCTTATGAAACTTATTTTCTGAGTCCACCAGCAGAAAAATAGAGAGATAGATCTAGGTTTTGAGAGGGAGGATACCATTCGATTGCTTGGAGTAGTCGGAAAATACGTGCTCAAGTCAATCGGTTTTTGAAATCGTTAATAGTGATGCTAAGTTCTAATCTGAGCTTGTAGTTCTAACCTGAGCTTCGTTTTTGAGAAATATCCAAATTATTCAATCAACTTTCATTGTAGTATACTGTATACCGGGTGTGTTTGGATGGGAGTAGAAAATAAGTCCCTTATTTCTTATTCGGGTGAAAATCAAACAACACAAGAATAAAGAATTTGGACTTATTCGGGTCCTTATTCATATTCTAACAAAACCTTAGTATTAGAATAAAGAATAAGAAATACACCCATCCCTATTCAAATTCTCTATTCTCCTCCTATCCAAACAATCCTATTTATGATTTATAGGAATATATATGATATTAACTAGAACCTTCCATAATAATCGATAAGTGATAGATAACGTCTTTAATATAACGAGTAAAAATGATAGTTTTTTTACAAAAAATAGTTAAAATAATTAATATTTGAATAATAATAAATATAATGATAAATAAAATGATAAATAAATTACACAAGAACTAATATTAAGAAAAAAAAATCGAAATTCATAAAACCTATTATAGTACCACATATTTTTATAGTTTTAATAAAAAACTGTGACTGCTATTTTTATAATTAAATTTATTTTTGTATTTTCTATAATTAAAAATAGTTTTTTGTTTAAATATATTAAAAATAATCATACCAATCATTATTTAATTTAAAAATTAAATATATTTAGAAATCTAAGGTAACTCATGGTGAATTTTGTCATTTAAAAAAAACATAGCGCAGCGAACCTGCGACTGCCCTGTATAGTATATTTTACTACTAGAAGACATGATATACTAATTAATTAAAGTCAGTATGAATAAAACAAAGTACGAAAAACCGATGAGAATGTCGATATTTTCTAATATGTGTGATGATAAATTGAGTAAGTTCTATTGTCAAATACTTTGAATTCCGATAGTTTTCCTCAATTGATTTTTTCATATGTAACCGGAATTTGTAAGTATGTAAAGAAAAAAAATATAATAATTGTGAATTCATCCAAAACCCCCCCCCCAAAAAAAAAAAAAAAAAAGGAAAGATGCAGTAAAATTTAGCCAATTTCTGAAGGACACACAAGTATTAAGTTATATCGTAAATGACAAACATTGACAAACACCAACCAATTCTTTCATTTTATTTTAAATAATTATAACTCATAATCCAAATGAAGGAAAGAAAAAAAGTAAAAAAATAATAGCGGTTGAGGGAACCTATAAATAAACAGCCCAAAAAAATTATTCTTTTCCTCAGCACCTAAGCCTACCTGTTAATCTTGTGGGACCCACCGGACAGACCAATCTTCTCCTTCTTCCTTTCATTAACGAAACATAATTGACGCTACCCCCAAATCTCTCTCTCTTCCGATCATGAATCACATCCACCTTTGCCTTTGAAGAATTGTTTAAACATCTGGCGAATCAATCAGTCACAATTAGAAGAATCGGCGTAAGTATCAGGTTCACCTCCGTCTTAACTCAACGATTCAAGCTTTTATTTGGTTTGAAAATTCGCTTAATAATTGGATCAGATCATGGGTTACGGTTAGATTTTTTTTAGTTGGTTTCCAAACAATGGATTATTGCTTCTTGTGGTAGAAGGTCATAAATTTGAGATAAGGCACTTAGCAAATAAACAATGGTTGGGGTTCTTTTTTAATTTTTTTTGAGGCGTTTGGGAATTCCTCTCCTTCTCTCTTTCATCTTCCTTTGGAATATTACTGCATAATGACAACTTTTGTCTGTTCATTTCTGGAATATACATAGAAGAATTTATGAACCACACAAAATACATCAAATTTTAGCCTAATTATGTAATCCAATAAAATAGCTACAGTTTTGGGGGTAACATGCATGATCCCATCGTTCAGCAAGCAATTCATACTGTTGGACACAATTAGACAATAATGCTCTATGCTTTGTGGTTAGCCTTTTGGTTCTAATTCAGTCTGCATTTCTTGTTTTTTGCTTGGATGGAAATTCTTTTCATAATGAAACCTTTTTTACTTGGTTCTCTTATTATATTTCATCATTTTTTTAATTGTAGAATTTGATTTAAGTAGCCCAATTTATGTTTGGGCAAATGGGTAGCGGTGTTGCTAACCCGTTCGGAAGCTCAAATGCCAACCCATTTGGAGGCACATCCACATCTGCAAGTATGTTTAGTTAAACTATTATGCCAAACTTCAGCACCTTTCGTTTCTCGTTCTTTTAATTGTTTGTAATCAGAGGTTGTGACTTTTTCAAATAATATCGCAAATTTGCTACATTTGGCCAGCATATTACTGGTATCTTACTTGGTTAGGTATAAATTTGCTGTTGGTTTGATATCAAACCTTATGGCCGTTTCTTGGTTTCCTATATTGATCTTCATGAACATTCCTGTACTAATTTTCTTTTGATTAATAAATTTTATGCAACTCTTTACAGATTCTTTTGGGCAGACAACGGGGTCATTTGGTGGATTTGGGTCACCATTTAATCAACTAAACCCATTTACTGGCACTGGTTCTGCATTTGGCTTTTCCAATTCTCCTGCATTCGGCTCTTCAAGTGGATTTTCCTTTGGCACCTCCAGTTCTCCAGCACCAGGTGCTTCTGGTAGCTTTTTATTTAGTGCATCTAGTGCCCCTGCATTTGGCACATCAAGCAGTTCAGCATTTGTTTTTGGGTCGACATCTACCTTCAGCAGTTCATTTTCCTTTGGGGTTCAGGCAGAGCAACAAGGTGGGAGTAAAAATGAGGCATACAAATGGACTGCACGTGGTGAACAAAGTGCTGCTAAGGTGGAACCCGCTGGCGTCATGCCTGTTTTTAAAGACCCCAGCCATCAGGAGTGGAGATGGCCCGACTACCAGCGTAGTGACAAAGGTTAATCTTTTCACTTGCTTTTACTGTCAGGGCTCATAGCAAAATATACTACCAGCTTTACAAATTTAACAAAAATTATTCCAAATTGGACAAGGTATCAAGAAATGAGCAAAAAGTCAAAAACAAAGGAACTAAGTAGAAAGTAGTACACAATCAATCTGATTAATCTGCCCAACCTGACATAATCTGACAAACTGTACTGAACTTTTTTTG
The DNA here is from genome assembly GCA_027725995.1 of Rhynchospora tenuis. Lineage (NCBI taxonomy): Eukaryota > Viridiplantae > Streptophyta > Magnoliopsida > Poales > Cyperaceae > Rhynchospora > Rhynchospora tenuis. The sequence goes on from CM050888.1 coordinate 80,623,424, forward strand.
GTTAGCTACCTTATTGAATTTGGTTAGCCTGATACATACATTGAAACATACTTTACATTTATGATCTGGGGTTCTCTAGATGGATAAAACTTGACCTGACCGAATAACCACCAGTCATCTTTTTTATGTTGTTATCTTGTATTTCCCTCCTTTCTCTTCATATATTTCCAAAAGTCCTATTATCTTTCTCTCCTCCTGTTGGGAGCATAGAGCTACAAAAGTTTGCTATGTTCTTCCTTTGAAAGAACTGATATATATTGAATTATTGATTAAGGACAGTGCAAATGCCCTTCGTTTTTTTTTTCTGAAAAACTGAATAATTAAAGACGGAAAATTTAAGATGTAAAAAATAAATAGAAAGATACGTTTCATATAAGAATGATAGCAGACCCTTTTAAGCAGATTTGTGCTGCCGCCAAAACATCTTCGTTGGCTCCATGTCATATTAGCTACAGAAATTGAATGGACAAAATAGAGCAAATTTAGGTTTACGGTAGGATTCGCATATGTAAGATAATTTTTCTCATGTAGGGAGCCTCCACGACTTAAGTTCTATTTGGGTCCTCTAGGAAATCTTATAGGATGCATGCATAATATCAAAATGCGAGCCAAATGTTTTTCTCGTCGTGTCCCATTTGTATGACTTAGGTGGATGTATGATAGACTGAAATTTCAGGTTTATTTGTTCAAAAGAATCAAGAGGCTTGTAAAAGACATAATAGTTGCAGATGTTTTCTGTATTTTGTGTTTTGTTCTTTTGATGCCCATCAAACAACACCCAAACGTTGCATCATTAAGGTAGGCAAATATTTCATATAGTTGTTAATTTTGGTAGCTATTTAAACCTTCAACCTGCTTAGTCCGACCTTCTAGGAAACTATTGATTGGAAACTCATAAGCTTGGTAGTGATTTTTTGTGAAGGAAAATTGCTTTCCAACCCAGCTTATCAAATGGAGCCTGAGCAGCTCAACCCCTACTATAAAGTGGATTAAAATAGTTATTGGCATTATGGGAATAGTAGTACTGAATCCAGTAGTCTTTATATGTCTAACTTTTAGCTATAGTATGGTATTATTATTTACGTTTCCTTTGCATTGTCTGTAGATGAGCCAAATGCAACATGTAAGTCTGTTTTTCTGAAGACAACCCCCTCAAGCCCATTTGGTCAGACTGCGTCTAACCCTAACCCTTTCTCTTTCACATCACAGTCAACCCCAAATACAAGCCCCTTCTCTTCTATTTCCCAATCAAATGCAGACCCTTGCTCTTCTGGTACAGAATCAAATCCTAAACCTTTCTCTTCAATGAAACAATCAAATGCCCCCAGTTTCTGTTTCACCTCTCAATTGAACCAGAACCAAAACCAAAAGCAGAATCCAAACAGGTACTCTTTCTCCTCCACCTCTCAGTCAAAGGAAAACCAATATGGGAGTTCTTTTTCTTTTACTTCTCAACCAAAACAAAACCAAAGCCAAAATGCTTTCTCTTTCTTCCCTCAATCAAACCCAAATTCAGATGCAAACTCTTTTTCTTTAACCTCCCAATCAAACCAAAATGAAAGCCATTTATCTCCTTTTGCAAAAGACTTGAACCATAACCTATTCTCCAGCCCATTTGCACCAACCCCTTCTCCAATCTTCAGTTCAAGCTCGACCTCATCCTCTAACATGTCAGTTTTTGGGTCTGTTACAACACAAGCAATGTGTTCTCCTGTGGCTGGCAGCAATGCAAAAAATACTACCCAAGTAACTGGACTCACTCAGTGCACTACTCCTGCTTTTGGGCAACAGTCGTCGAACGGATCTCAGTCCGGCTCACCATCATTTGGTCAATCCATAACTCCACCACCAACAACAGTAGGTTCCTTCTGACCCCTTTTATATATATCTTAGTGTTCAGTTATTACTAAAGTAAATATAAGCGATGTCCTTCTATTTAATACTTTCTCTTATTTGTAGGCTGCTGCTTTTGTTCCCACAGCTTCATCATTTCAAGCAATGACAACCGGCCAGATATCAAATGTGTTTTCTTTTGGGAATAACAGTGATGCTCAGACTTCACAAGGTACTGTATTATTGACCTCTTTAAGTCCATTGTACTTCTTTTTACCAACAAGGGCACCTTTCCTTCTATACCTCTTAAATGACTAACTATTCCCTTTACATGTAATTTTCTTTGTTCAGGTGGCACTGGAGCCAATGGTTCCAATCAACCGTAAGTTTCGCTTTTTCTTTCTCTATTCAACTGTCTTGTTGTATTTTTTTTTCCTATCACAACTTATATATTTGATCAAGTTGTGTTTGTAATTATCATTGTCTTCTTAATTTTCATGTCTGACATAATTTTTATCAAAATTGCTGTATTAGGGTTGCTAGCCAGACTGTTATGACCACACAAGCTACCCCATCAGTCAACCTGTTTGGTGGACTGCCTTCAGCTCCTCAATTGTCAGTAGGGCTTTCTTGCACTATTTCTTCAGTTCAATATGGTATTTCAAGCTTGCCGGTATGTTACATACTCTTCAGATCAATCTTTTTTACTATATTTTTTGTATGTATGTGTATTCTTTTTCTAAGTGTTTTTTGTTTGCTTTTTTGCTAAGATTGGTGACAAATCTGCATCATCAAGGGGAGCTTCAGTTCCAAGACACCTCTCACAGAGAAGAGTGAGGCTTCCGCTGAGGAGATACCATACAAAAACTGATGCTTCCAAGGTAAAACAGAAGTTTCTTCTCTTTGCTGCTTTTCCTTATAATAAAGTAAATGCTGGGAAGCAATAACATAAGTTGTGGAAATTTTCTTTTCCTCATTAAATTATTCTCTTTTGCAGGTTGCATTTTATGCTCCAAGGCAAGAGGCATTGTATGCTCCCAAACTTGATCCATCTGTGATACCTAGACTGAACCCAAGGAAAGTTACAGTTACTGACCCTGCAATTGTAAATAATGACGATTGGCTGGGAGATGAAGTATGTGATGAATTGCCCAATCACTTGGAGGATCACTTACCTGTACCCAATTCACCTACTATTCAAAATGGTATATAGTTACAAACCAGTCATATGAACCTTGTGCACATAAGCATTCTATTTATTGAGTTTTTATATTTATCGGATGCACCTGTATTTCTCGTCAGATGATTTGACATCATCAGAAGTGCAGTCAGACTCAACTGTCAGCCCCTCTATTGAACAGGAGGAAGATCTAGATGGTTGGTGCCTTATTATGACCTTACTGGTTTTTCTTGTAATTATTTATTGATATTATTGTCTACTACTACTATTTATGCATATAGTAACTCAGAAGTTTGTGCAGATTGTGATCTGAACCTAGATGAAAATGACGAGAACGCTCCGCCTGTGTCTACCGTGGACTGTAATCATAGCACCCAGAAGGGACTGCAGGCAGCGATAGTGTATGAGCATGGTGCAGAAATTGAAGCACTGATGCCGAAGCTGCGACATGCCGACTTCTATACTGAGCCACGCATACAGGATTTGGCAGCCAGAGAGCGTGCCGACCCAGGGTTCTGTTCACGGGTGCCAGGTTTCGTGGTGGGGCGAACCGGGTATGGCTGCATAAAATTCTTGGGTGAAACGGATGTTAGAAAGCTGGATTTGGAAGCAATAGTGCAGTTTGGCAACAGGGAGGTGGTGGTGTACAGGGACGAGAAGAAGAAACCAGTGATGGGACAGGGTCTCAATAAACCGGCTGAGGTGGCACTGCTTAATGTTAAATGCATAAACAAGAAAACAGGTGAGCGATACTTGTCAGGTCCCAAGGTGGAGAGGTACAAGGAGATGTTAGCTAAAAAAACAGCAGAGCAAGGGGGAGAGTTCCTTTCATATGACCCTGTCAAGGCGGAGTGGCGCTTTAAGGTGATGCACTTTAGCCGATATGGCCTTTTATTACCACCCCGTTGATACCTAAGGATGTGTATAGGGAGTATACCCAATTTTTCATGTGCGTCTATGCATGCATATGCTGTTTTGTTCTTTCTGTGTTATTACCTTTTTGTGGCAATTTTGTATTGGTTATAGGGGGCCATGGGTTGTAGCTTCAATTTTTTTTTTTTTCTTTTTCCATTTTTGAGAGTTCAATTGCTTTGCTAATTCATAGCAAGGTGGTTCAGTTTCTTTCTCTTCTTTTTCCTTCTCGTTGCTTTTCATTTTTGTGCTTTTGAATAAAAGCAACGATGTGTATGTTTTTCACCCTTTTTCTTATTTTTTGTACTTCTTTTTTTTGTTTATTTGACAAAAGAATGTTAATAGGTTTCTTTTTCTTGTATAAGTTGCAAAGTGGTGCTGATGGTCATACTAAAAAACAATTCTTAAATATAAATATTGTATTTTGTTTATTCTTTTTGTTGTCAAGGGTACAAGAACCGTCTATGTTGTGATATTCCCTTATCACTAAATTCAGTACTAACTTTGTTAAGCTTTTATGCATAAATGAGCAACCAAATCTTGTCTTGTATGTTGGTCAGAGGTCTTTAGAGTAGCTGGCAGCATCGCCTAGTCAATAATGATTGTTTATTTATAACCTAGTTACTTCTCTTTACTTGATTAGGTTGTGTTTGGATGCAAGAGCATAAACATGAGAATAGGAAATTGATGAGAATTGTGTGAATTGAACTTGACGAAGAATAATTTCTATTTGCAGTTAAAGGAATGTTATTTTAGATGGTTTGAGAATAGAATCTATTCGCTAGAGGTTATTAATCTATTTATAAGATATAGTAGGATAGGAATAGAAAAATAGAGCTCTATTTTTAAACGAGGTGTGTTTGGATGTGAGTCTAGGGTGGGTAAAAAAAATCGTAACTCATGAATTACTCGAACTCGTCTCGAAAAAAAACTCGCATATAACTCAAGTTAGCATAAATCGAATTAGCACAACTCAAGTTAGGACCAACTCAAAATGAAGCGACGTTATTTTGAGTTAGGCCCAACTAGTGGGTCATCATTTCGACTTAGTGTACTAGTGTACAGTGTACTAACTAGTGTTAGTAATATCTAGAGCTAAGCTTAGTTTTGGACCTTTTATGATGAATAATAAGCACTGTGTCAGTGTATTACACAGTGCTATATTAGTTTTGCATAATAGCTAAATTCAATTGAGAGTAGAAAAGTCGAGTCACGAGTTGATTTCGAGTAAGTCAAGTCAACTCGGAAGTGTCTCACGACTGAAACATGAGTTAACTCGAAATTTCGCGAGTTGATCTCGAGTTGATACTAACTCAATCGTAACTCGACTCGAAATCACCCTAGATGTGACTGGAATAGAGAATTTTAATTCACTATTTAAAATAAAGCCTTAAACTAGCATGATTTAAAGTATTATTTCTAAATGGTTTATAATTTAAAATAAATTTATAATTTGAGTTTGTTTGGATTATTTTTTATTATGAATTAAGAGTTAATCTAGAATTACCTCTTATTATTGTGTATCGAAACACGTTCTATAAATTTAAACTTGCACAAAATTCATACATGATGGAATAAATTTGTCTATAGATAACGTTTGCTAAATTCTATAATATTTTTTATATAAATGCGCAGGGTTGGTACATACGTGATAAAATAGAATTATGTACCTTTTGTTAAACTCAATATGAACCTTGTACGTTTCTTTAATTTTATGGTGTTCACTCTTGTGAGGGCATTAATTTTTGGAAAAAAAAAATAGGGAGAGAGCGAGTCTTTTTTTTTTTTTTTGGGTACTAGTTGTTCGTATGGAACAGGTCACTAGGTTGTCAGCATAGAGAAGAGGTCACTAGAGAGAGGAGAAATAGATTTTAGTTTTATTGTGTTCTTTGATCACGAAGAGAAAAAGTCGTGCTGTCAAATTAGAAATTGAAAAGTAGAATTTGATACCCAAAGAGATAGAAGCTTTAGCATACATCCAATTTCTTCTTAAATTTTTAAGGTACTTCTGTCGTTATGAAAATAAACCTGATTCTAACAGTCATTAATTTTGGAAAATACTAACAAGAAAATCTTGTTACTTGCCGGTTCTATCTGCAACCAGTTAAGACGACAGCTAGTAGGCTTTTGCAATTGATGGTGACGTTACAACATACGCTCTCCAACAAGCAGTGACAAATATTACTGCCAAAATATGAAGAAACAGAGACGATGATTAACCTCCCACTTGTTAAAAAAAATAATAGAGTAATAGTTGTAATCAAATTATTACTATAATAAAAATCAAAACATATAATATAATAGTATAAATTAATTCAGCAGCAACGATATATTGCTACTAATATGTTATATTAGAGCCAATGTGAATATAAGCTCACTAAACGTGTCTATGGGTTCAATTTGAGATGTTGTCTGATTTGTTTCGAACAAGGAATTTACACTGTTGACCAGAATATGTTTCACGAATCAAGTATCTCTATTTTAAATTTTCACTTTTTTTTTCAAGTTCATTTTGATTAATAGAAGAGGTCGAAATAATTGTTTATACACATGAACTTGAAAAATAAAGAAGTTATAACATACATATTAAGCCCTTGAAGTAAATTGAAATCAATAATTTAAATTCATTGTTTCAAGTCCACTAAAATATTTTTAAAATAAAAAATTCATAAACTTAATTGACGAGCTTAATATCATTCTAGCTATAGTTGTCTGTTGCATTCAAGTGGTTAGGACATATGGAGATCAATGTCCTCGTCTTTTATTTAATTTATGTGCACATGCGATTTTTTATGTTTTACATGTAATTTTTCTATGAATCTCATGTGTATCAGAGAGTTGGGGGGGGGACAAAGTCAAGTACAAACTGGGGTCTAATAACAGAATTAGCTGGTGATTATGTAGAAGCCCACTTCAACTACTTTTAGCCCCTATACTTAAAAAGGATCAATTCTTTAATAATATATACCAAACCTCCATGTTAAGAAAAATAGTGTACAGTCTATCAACAGCTCATTAAACAAGATCTGAAGCATCTGTCACACTAAGTAGTTTCCTCCTCTAGTGACAACCAATTCTTGGTGATTATTATTGTTATGTACCAATATCAAACCATACTGATTTGAAAATGTTGTATAAAACTAACAAAAAATATGGTCGAACCTCATGTTCGTTATGCCTAAAACACAAGTACGCTTGACTTGCTGAAAAATTTATCACTAGCTACGTCAAAAATTACTATTGATTATTGTTCTTTCCAATAAAGAGAATATAAAGAAAATAACAATATTATTATTATGTATGGAGATCCTTTGACTATCTTCAAAATCATAAAAAATAATTTAACCTTTCATGGAATAAAAGATGATATTTAATTATTTAAATTACGTAAAATTTAAATATAACTAATCTAGCTATAATATGTCTATTGAGTATTTTAAAAAATATTGTATTAAATGTCAAGTTAACTATTATGAATGATTCCCACCCTTTTATTACCATTATTAAGTTGATGCGCTAATTCAAGATTGTGACTCAAAAAGTAATACTTCGACACGTATATAGTGATTATCACCAAAAAAAATAAAAATAAATAATAATCTAATCATTGCTCCTCAATAGACGGAGTTAGTTTAAATGAATGCACAAACATAACGTGTCATACTAGAACACTAGATCATATAATTAATATAAAAAATGAAATCAAATATAGATATTATTCAGTTGATTAGTTCCATTGCTAAATTAGATAACTAGAGGAGATACTTTTGGTGAGAAGGGTTTCAAGTACAATTTGTCATCTCTTTAACATATGACTCGAAATGTACAACTTAATGACGAACAGAAAAAAGATCAAATAATTGCTCATCAATGGAGAGAATTAATTTAAATTATATATATACAATCATAACATATCTTACTAGATCATTAGATCATTTAATTTACAAAAGTATGGTTGGTTTCATTGCTCGAATGTAGTTTTCCTAATAATTCGGCAACAGACCACGGTCGGTTCTTTTGCAAAATTGATTTGTTTGGATCATGAATTAGGTTAACAAGATTAACATGCTAAATCGAATTTTTGTTAATCAATCACTAACTCAATTTTAATTGAAAAAGCAGAACTACATGATTAGTGACTATGAATCCGATTGTAACCTACTTTTTGATTAAAGAAGGGTTTTCAAGTACGTTTAATCTATTTGTACTCTTTATGTTATTCCTTTTTGTTGTTAGTGGTGTTTCTTTGCAATCCATGTATCCAATTCGTGCCTCCCGAACCTCTTGTACCATCCATCATGTGCTTCATCAGGTATAATTAAAACCAGTTGGGACTTGGGAGGAGGAATATAAACAGTGCACAGCTCAATTTTCCTGTAGTCCCAACTTGTACTAGATATCTTAGTTGCACAAGTGCGACTCGCTTGTTAACTTGAAACAATTGCTGGCCATGTTACATTTTTTTCCCCACAGACGACAAAAAACATCTGTAGGTGCATCAATATTGAATTGTAGCATGTTTAGCATATATAGTTATAATAATTCTAGCATGCATTCAATTTTTATGGTACTTTATTTGATTGTTACAAAAATAATCTTATTGAAATTGAAAACGAAAAAATGTTACCCGTTTGATCTATATTTTTATAAAATAAATGTTTTTTTTAATTTTTAAATAATATTTTATCAAATTAACCCATCCGTTTCGTACTATAGATGGAACAGGAACCACCTGCAAAATGCATTTTTGGACATTATGATAACTGTCATGGTTTGGAGAAAATTTGTAAGGCCACGTACGTGTACTGTCGTACATACATATATATTTAATTTTCGCTCAAATCTTACTTTTCCCCCTTAAGCACCAAATAGGTATGAACAGACTAATCTAATTAGAATAAAATACAAAATTCTAACCGTGTAAAATATTAGTTTTGTATCTGCTTTGAATAGCAAGTGATAATCCAATCTGAGTAAAACGTCCACCTTGGACATGTAATTTTAATACAATACAATGTGTGAATTTTTATATTTAAGTATTTAAAAATTACTAATAAACTTTGCAGAATGAGATAATTATTTGTGAATTTTTTGTAGAAATTCTGGACTGTGTTGTCCCTTTTGGCTCAATACTTCAATTGCTTTCCAGCCATTAAAATAAGTCAATTCGGTATAAGATATAAAATCGACGTTTAATTATGACTCGATGGAGGTAATAATAAAACATTAAAAGGATTTTACCTGTAAACTTTAAAGTGAATATTATTTGTTGCGATTTAATGCATCGGGTGTCCTTTCTTGGGTGCTTTCTTTCAATGGAAAAAAAAAAAAAAATTACACGTTGTTTTCATTTTGATGCAATTCTATGGCACCACATTAAACAGTTTATTATTATTATTTTTTGAATAATACTTCAAGAGGCTGAAATACTAAAATTTTGTAACTATTTCTTTAATAATATGCCGCTCTTCCCCAGAAAGGGTGACAAGCTTTTTTTATTTTTTATTATTATTATTATTTTTTTTTTACCTCGTCACCCGTATTTTTAATGTTTATTTGTTTACTAGTTTACAGTTTAATACCATAATAATTGCAATTAAATTGAAAGGATATTCGTATTTTGTTTATAAAAATATGCCAATAAGAATATAACAGATTTGCCGCATACGACTCTAAATTACTTTCATTTATATCGATGGCCTTTTTTTTTAATAAGTGCAAAAATCCGTATACACGAATGTAACTACATCGCAACTGCATTATTTGTAACATTTTGTGAACTGTATTTTTTTTTTGTGTGAACTGTATTTAATATAAAATATTCATGAATGTCCCACCAAGTTTAGAATTTTCAACTTTCATCTTGTGTTGTCCTTTGTCATTAAATTAAATTAATTGTTGTCCTTATTTTATTAGATTAAAATAAGTTTCAATTATCAATTATATTCTTAGCTTAAGAATAAACATGTTGCACTTTTTTTTTCATCTTATTGTGATTGCTAGTAAGGACTCAAAATAGTTGGCTGCATAACAACGGAAATTTGACAAAAAAAAAAAAACGTTACAAATTGTAAAAAGAAAAATAAAGACTTATTTGGATACGCCCTTTTAGAAAAAAAAAATTGTTTCCGAAGTGCTGATGCCGAATAATTTATGATATGCTACGCAATAAGGGAAGTTTCAGGGGGCATTTTGTGTATATACACCATCTTTCAATGGTCTGTCGGCAGCTTAGTAATAGTGTCAGTCGGCCTTTCATATTTTCTTGTATTTATTTTATTTTTCAATCAATATCACAGTCGGCTTTTAATTATAAAAGAAATCAATGTAGAATAAGAAAAATAATAAATACAAAAATTAATGACACCCACGTACCGCTTTAAACTAGGAAAATACCGGGAAATCCGCCTTTTCCAAAAAATATCAAAGAGAGAGAAAAAGGAAAAAGGGAAAGAAAATTAAGAGAGAATAAAGAGACTTTCTCTCACTATACCCAACTTCCTACTATACTACTAGGTGATAGAAGAGAAGCGCACACTGTGTGCTGGTGGGATGGGTGAGAATGGAGACAAGTACCATGGGTTGTTGGTGGATTCAGAATTGGAGGCATCCAAGAGGAAGAATCAACAAGGGAGGAGGTCAAATTTTGTAGAAGATGAAGAATTTGCGATGTTGTCTAATTCTTTTGGTCTGGATCCTATTAAGATCGAGCTCAATCGCCTTACCAATCAAATAAAGGGTATTTCCATTTTGGGTCTTTTTTTTCCTTCACAATTTCATGATATTACATTGCTGTTGCTCATAACAAAAACGCAATTCAGTCAGTTTTGATTATTTTAGATTCAATGTAAAGGGAAAGATTATTTGAGATGTTTTCGAGATTGTTTTTGGTAAGGGAGAATTTTAGTTTATTTTGTTAGTGGTGATGGCATCTCTTGATTGAATTGAATTTTGATTCTCTGATGCTCTGAATTATGAATTATCGCAATGCCATCAGTTGTTCCCAACAAAAGGAGAAATAATATAGATGTGAACTAATTATTGGAACTATTTTACTTTGAATTTAACCCAGAGAAGGATCGGGAACTAGAAGAAGCCCAAAATGAGATAAAGAGCTTGCGCCTGACGGAGCGAGCCAAAGATAAAGCTCTTTCGGAGGTATCTTTTAATCCCCTTTTTCTGAGCTTCCTCATCTAAGCATACCAGAAATAGCAATTGCAAATTTGCCATGCAATTTAATCATTTGAGCTGTATTAGGTTACAGAGGAGCTCAGTAAGTTACGTGGAAAATTGGAGGCATCAGAAGCTACTATTGAAAACAAGGTTCACATAGTTGCATTTCAATTTACCATATCTTTTTTTTTTAAATTTTAACACCACCTGCATTATACCCACTAAATTAACCAGTTACTCCTAAATTAAAAGCTTAAGAAAGAGTTTTAATAATGTTGTAATGTAGAACCTAGAAATAAGGAGAATAAGTGAAGAGAAGAAAGAAACAGTTGCAGCGCAGCTTGCTGCAGAGGCAACTTTGAGGCGGGTACATGCTGCTCAAAAGGATGACGACATCCCTCCCCTTGAGGAAATTCTTTTACCTCTTGAAGCTGAGATCAAGTTTCTCAGACAAGAGGTACATTGTTTTATGCTTTCATTGTTTTCTATCTGCGTAAGCTGCTGTTAGTCACTTTGGATCATCACTGTTTATTTTCCTGTTATGTGATTTCCCCCTTGCAGGTAGTGAAGTTGCAAGAAGATAATAGAGCATTAGAGAGGCTAACAAAATCCAAAGAAGATGCTTTACTGGAAGCAGAAAGGGAGGTGCAAGTTGCAAAAACAAAAGCGGCAATTGTTGATGAATTGCAAAACAAGCATCAGCAGCTGATAAAGCAGAATGACATTTGCCAGGAAGAATACAGAATTTTAGATAAAATGCACCGAAAAAAGGTGGCTGAGGTAGAGAAATTGAGCAAGAATGTTCGTGACCTAGAGGAGTCTCTTCTCTCTGGTGCTGCAACAGCTAATGTTGTTCGTGACTACCAACGGCAGCTCTCCCAAATTAAGGTCTCTAACCATTTGTTTTTCTATATTATTATTTTTTTTGAAGAAAAGGCTAATCCCTGCGATACAAATGCCGAAATCTCTTTAAACAACATTACTTATCTCAAAATTAAATTTTTACAAGTCTGAAAACCAATTTTTGAGAATTTTTGTAGGATGGGAAAATTTAGGTCATCCTTGTCTATTTTCTCTGATACAACCTCTGGAAGGAAAAAGTAGACGGTTATTTCAGTCTGTCCTAATACCTGTGAATGGATAACATATATTGTCCCTATTATAACCTACTTTTTTTGAATATTAAAGTTTCATACCACTTGTCTTTTTTCTTACAGGGATGGGGAAATATTATGTCCCCATATTTTGGGATGGAGTAAAATCCTCCATCCTAATTATTTTTTGGCTGCTGGGAGTTTCAGAGATAAAAAATGACACTGACAAAAACATGTCCATCCTGCATAGTTCTCAAACATAGCTTTGGATTTCCTAAAGTTTTAATTTTAAACTCAATAATTATTGATTTAAAAAATTTCTCTCTTAATGCCCATTTTGTGTCCTTTTGTTTTCTTTTACTTTTTAATCTATGGTGCCTTTGTGAGAATTTATCTAACCTAATGTGTATAAGGTTGGTTGGGGTTGCTATATTACACCATTTTAAGCAACTCTGTCTTAAAATTTGTGGTCCTGATGGTTTTATTGTAGGATGAGAACAGGAAACTCGAGAGAACACTCTCACGAGTGAAGGCCACAGAAAATCGAGCCGCTGTGGTTATTGCGAATGAGTGGAAGGAGCAGAATGATAAGGTCATCTCTGTCAAACAATGGCTCGAAGAACGCCGCGTTCTTGAGGTAATTTTTCTACTGAACTTTTTTCATTTCAAATTTCTTTTGCAAACTTTTCTTTCTCCCATCCAAGAATACTGGAATTGTTTTGCTAAATTATAATAGCTTACTCTCAGGGAGAAATTCAACAACTTCGTGACAAGCTCTCTGTGACAGAACGTGCTGCTAAGGCTGAGGCTCAACTCAAAGTATACTGTTCATCTCTATTCTAGTATATGTACCATTCACTAATACACCCATAATGGTTTATTAGAAGCAAGTTGTTTGTTTTCAACTTGGTTTAATTTGTTATGAGTATTTGTCAATTTTTTAACTCTGATCTCTCTAGACTAAAATAATTTGTGGAACTTCGTTTGAAAATGTAGGAAAAATTTCAACTAAGATTAAAGGTGGTAGAAGATGGTCTGAAATCATCGCTGCAAATGGGGGTGCCACAACAGGAGATACGAACTAAACCTAATGGGTTATCCAGAAGCCGATCAATAAATGGATCTGATTCTCTGTTAAGTCCTCGTCAAAACAAGAATCAAAACCAAAGACCATCTCTCCCTAGCCCAAGAGCACCAAGTGTAATCTTGAGAAAAGCAAAGTGTGCCTCTAAGTCTTTTGATGGTGCTATCTCAATAGTTGAAAATCCCCCGAATTCTAAGGCAAATTCTGATTGTGATAGTACTAATGATTCTATTGGAGAAGAGATTGATTCAAAAGACGAGATACCGGTGACAGAAAAAGTTTCAGACAATGAGGTTGTTTCTGTTGTTTTTTATGACTTTCTGCAAAAGGAGGTGATATCTATGAGAAAAGCATTCCTTGAGAAGGAACAGTGCTTGAGGGATAAAGATGCTTCTATTGAGGTAACTATTTCAAAATGAGATTTTAAATTTTTTTTTTTAATTTGAAGTTTGGTTTATGAACAAATTTCCTGTTTGTCTTAGATGCTATCAAAGAAAATTGATACATTGACAAAAGCAATGGAGGTGGAAACTAAAAAACTGCGCAGAGAGAAAGGCATGCTGGAGAAGGAGGTAATTGCACTGAGAATGGAGAGAGAACAAGACATTAAACCAAGGCGCATCAGGGGCCAATAGTTAATGCTGCATGCATTTATGCATGCATTCCAACCTTATCCATCTTATATCTATTATATGACATGCCTGGTACAGTTATGAAATATAGCACTGTATGTAAATTGGGTGTTGTGAATTATAAATACTGTATGTTCTTTTCAGAAACAGAGCTTTGGTCACTGTAATAAGAAAACAAAGGCCTAGCTCTCCGTATTGTATAGATATGTCACTCTTAAGTCTTAACTGTTTTTTGATTGCTCCAAGAATAACTTCATTGTATCTACACAGTATTTATCTTTGCATTTTTGTAAGATCAATTTGTAATCTCTTACAATTTACCAAACTTATGGACAGAAACAAAAGAGGAAGAAAGGAGCCCAGTAGGCTTTGCGGTTTTTCACTCACTTATATGGACTTGCTACTTCAAAGGATGTTCTTTTGATTTATGGGCTATTCTGAGATCTAAAATATATACTAATATTAGCCCATGAGAAGTTCATCTTTAATCAGGCCCAAATTAACTTTTTTTCTTTTGAGTTGGTCTTTACTCTCCAGTCTCCACAATTAACTTTTCCTATAATAATTTTCTCTCTTTGAGTGTTTAATTGCAGAAAAATAAGAAACATAGAATACAAACTAAAATAAGAGATAATAGAATAAGATATAACTCAATGAGTAAATAATTTTATATCATATCTTTTATACTGACAAAACATGGTACAAAAAGTATGATATAGATAAATTAGATTTTGAGTATACACTTATACTTGATTTGGTTGTCTTATATCTTACTTTTTATTTCCTATTACGTATACTTTGCACAATGAAACACACTCTTAAATTTAAAAAATAATAAATAACCTATCTCACCTTATGAAATAATAACTTGGTCCCTACTCTCAAGTCTCAACTCTCTGGTGGTGCCTGAATTCAACACGGAACAAGAGAAACTTGGTCCCTACTCAGAACGGACTCGGAACACAACACAAGCCCATTGTTTTATCTTTTTACTAGCAGCAGTGCCCACCCAAATGTGTGGGCAGATATCTACGATATCATATGCGAAAGAAAAGTCTCATTTGATACGATATGTTGTCTACTTTCAATATTCTTCGAGGAACTTTAATGTTGTTTTGATCGACGCTGAATGTAGCAGTAATATCGAACGGTTTAAATAAATAAACAATAAAGGCAGACATGTGAACAGTTAAAGAAATAATTCATTGAAAAAATATTATTTCTTAATAATATCTCCGGATCAAAAAATAAAATACAATATGACAATACGTTGAAGCTCTCCTACTCCCCAATTGTAATGAACATTGATGACGGAAACTTGTTTTATAAAAAATAATAATTATTATTAACATTTAATAAATAAATAATAAAAAAATTAAGATAGTTTTATAAATTGAGTGCATGTGTGAGTGTGATATTAGAGAAATAATATTTTTTAAATGAATCGGACCTTCACCGTGATTTCGTTCTTTCTGGTAATTTCCATATTCTCTAGTGTTTCATGTATTAGTATTAGTACAATTAATTAAATTTCTAAAAAATGCTGAACCACATTTTCCTTTTTATGGCTGATACACATACTATAACTATATGGAGAGTGTACATTCAAATTTCTAAAAAATGCTGAACCACGTTTTAGGTTGTACATTCAAATTTAATTATTTTTTTTAAAAAATAATATTTTATGACTGTAGATTCTTTGCTCCTTTTATATCATAAAGTGGACATAAACTCAAAAACTACTCATATTTAGAATTGTTAGGAAATGCTCATATTTTAATTTTAGATTAATTACAACTAATTAATCACCATTAACAACAAGCAAATCAAGAGATCTAGTGCTAAAGCAATCACACGTCAAATCAAGAGAGAAAGTAGGAGAAAGTTATACCTCTCATGAAATCGCATTCATGAGGCTCGAATCCATGGCATGGGAGTCGATGGGGTGCGTGCTCCACCACCTCCACCATCTAAGGCGCCTCTAGCCCACCAAGGACCCACCACCAAGCTCAAAGAGAATGCTAGTTCTCTTGAACCTCTTGCTAATCACCTTGCTTCTCTTAATTAACTATTTAATGGAGAGGAAGAGAGGTGGGATGCTCAACACATGAGCTAAGAGAGGAAGGGAAGAGCCATGGAGAAGAGAGAAAAATCTCTCTTCTAGGTGGAGGCGCAAGGGAGGGGAGAGGAAGAGAGATGACGGCTAGGGTTTTCTCCCAAAGAGACCCCTTTATATAGCCAACCACTCTCATCCAACCTTCATACTATTTACAAGTATGCCATCCACCCTAAGAGGCCACCTAATGGGCTCTCTTGGGCCTTCTTAATAAAAGGCCTTTATTCATTAATTCACCAATTAATGAATCTCCTTTAATTGTCTCTTCATTCTTCCTTAAATCGGGCCTTTAATTAACCAATTAAATAGAAGCCCAATTAGCTCAAACTAATTAAAGTAAGTTGAACATAATTAATTATTAACTCATTAATAATTAATCTATGATTAGCTAATGCATTATATTGTTTCCATATGATCCTTTTAATTTAATTAATTATAACGGTTCATAACGGTATATAATTAATTAATTAACTTATCACATTTCACAATACACATTATTGTGAATAAACAATAAATGCACCAAGTGGTTAGAATCCTATTTGTGCGACCCTATTTGAGGATTTATACTATGTTGGCCATGGAAATAAATCGTTATTTATTTCCAATAATCATAAGCGGTATCTAGCAACACGTTATGACTCCCAATTCGTATAAATAATGTACCGTTACAATATCTCAATCCTGCATAAGAAATAAAAGTATTTCTTTGTTTGATTCTTATGTCACACGATATCTTTGTATAATCCAAGATAGGAATGTGTCATTCTTGCAGATTATACATTTCTTGATCTAGAGTTGATCGTCTAGTTTGCATGCATACGATCCAACTCCATCAAGGGGCCCAAACAGATATCATCACTCACTAGGTATACTAATGAGGGACATACGGTTTTCTTGATGAACAACTTTTCCCCGCACAATTCAAGAGAACATAAATAAAGTCCTTATAGCAGCCTTTATCAGGAATCAACGTTAGACGATATTTATTGAACCTATCCTCATGTGGAAAAGGTGAACATCTCAAACTTAGAATCAAACTCATATGAAATAAACAATGACACATAACACAATCCATATGTTTATTTCATTGGGTCAAGTCCTGTACTATGTTCCAATAACATACACATATGCAATTAAGTTGGTAACTCCTTACCTATGATTTGTAGAACTTAATCATCACTTAACTTGCATACTAATCTTTTATGATAATTAATGTTCCTTGTTAATTATCAAGATTATGGACGATTTAGATTTATTATTGTCATTCTAATGAATGATCCACAGAGATCTACAATTCAGATCCTCAACCTGAATGATCTGTCAATAATAAACTCTAGGAACAAATGATCAAATATCATCATTAACATAAACTAAGAAAATGAGTCATTAAATATTGACTTCTAGGACATAACTCCAACAATCTCCCACTTGGCCTAGAATCAATCAATAGTGACTTCTAGCCAGTAAAGAACTTAGAACAATGTCATATATCTATATATATACATGTCTCGAACCTCAAAAGATGTAATACACTTAAAGCAAGTTACTCATACGTCCATCACGCATGGATGCACAATTGCATCTCGTATACCGCTTAAGGTAGAGGTTAAGTTAGAGTGTTCGCTGTGTCCGCGAACCTATCCAATTTTGTTTGACCCTATATACATATATACTCCTATATATGTGTTCTTGATCATCATCATGTGAGATCAAGTGACATCGTCATAGATCTTAGTTGGATCACCAATTTAATATTGGGTTCTTCAAGTTTAAGCTATGGTTCGAGATGCATAGAACCATATTAGCTTGACTGAGAACTTCACGATCCATACTACATTCTTTCATTGCTTTACAAGTTGCTATATATTTTGTTTTTGTGACGGAAACGGTTGTAATATCACATTTAGAACACCTTCTAAATTTACAACACCACATTTAAACAAAATATGTAGCTCAATTGTATTTATATCAATCTTTCGAAAACTAGCATCAATATAACAATTTATATGAGCTTTCTTTCATCTTACCAGATGAAAAATATATCATTCTTTCTCATAAGATACTCAAAGATATTCTCGATTATTGTCCAAATGTGTTTTTCTTTGTATCCAGTTGACAACTGCTTGTCATACTCCTTGGGTACAACACATAGGGGCATGTGCATAAGTATGGCGTCCGTTATGAAACTCATGACAGAAGGATGCTCGAATTGTATCGTGCACTCTTCTCGAATTGAGTTGCAATACACCGAGTAGAACTCAAGTGTATGCCATACAACATGGTTAGACATCCTTTCTAGGAGTCTATCTTTTCGTGTAACTATAACACTTTGTCATTATATGCACATTTTCTCAAACCTGACATCTATCATAATCTATCTCCATAGATTTTGTTTCCTTGGATTTAGGTGACTTACCCAAGTTCTCAATTGAGAAAACATTCTCCAATGAGATCTTGACCATATTCCTTTCTTTAATTTTATTCCCAATTAATGTCTTGTATCTTGTACAATACATGTGACATAATAATGCTCCCACTGAATATCTTGTCTATACAAGATACTTTTGACGAAGTTCAACTCCTTGACTTACTTGTCAAAATGTTTATTCCAATTTCCACAATACTTGCTTCAATCCATTAATGGATCATTGAAGCATATATATGTTTCTAACAATACAACAAATCCTCGGTTTGTGTCAAATACACTACAACTTCCTTCATTCAATCGAAGAAAACGGTTTTGATGTATCTTTCCATATATCTATATATACGAAATATAACTATTGTTAGAATGATCTTTATTGACTTATACACAGCTACAAGCGAGAAGCCGTGCTTTGTACATGGTCAACTTGTTATCGACTTAGACATAGCATCAATCATGAAATTGTGCTTTGTACATAGTCGACTGGTTATCGACTTAGACATAGCATCAATCATGAAATTGTGCTTTGTACATAGTCGACTTGTTATCGACTTAGACATAGCATCAATCATGAAATTGTGCTTTGTACAAAGTCGACTTGTTATCCATATCTATCTTTCCTTTTAAAGATCTAAATGTTCTAGATGGATCGCTCCTTCTTGAACATCAATCAAGGTCTATACCTTGTTGTTATATATATGGATTGTACTTAAAGATCATATAGATTCAAACCATACTTGTGGAATCGGGTCTTTCCATCGCTTCTTTATTTATCAACGGATCCTCATATGTCAAGTACGAGGATGTTGTGAAACCTATGTACCTTTCAGTTTAGGCAATTCATTCTCGTTGATCTTTGTAGGATTGGTGCTTGAGGTCAGTAAACTACTTCTACAACAACTTGTAGAATAAGTTCTTGATCCTAATATATTGCACGAGTTTCTCGAACATCATCCATTTGTGAGATGTTTGAGCACTCTTTAGAAGTGAGCGTGTTTATAAACTTCTTCCTTTCACAACTACTTGTGAATAAAGTTCTGCTCAACTCCCACTAAGCACCATGTATGGAGTGACAAGTTTCCTATAAATGTACTTCTTGTAGTGACGCATAAACTCCTTCAATGCTCACTTTACTCCCACTACTTCTTCTTGAGAATATCATTCTTCAAGAATACGTTATGATGAGCAACAACTACTTTGTTCTTATCATGTTCGTTGAAGTAGTACCTTTCGGTTAGTTCAAGATATCCTACATCATATTAAGCGTCTTATTTGGGTCCAAGCTTATCAATCAATCTAACTTTGAAATAAGCTTCTCAATACCAAATCTTGAGAAACAATATACCTAGAGATCGAATCTCGTAAGATATCTTTCTCAATAGACTTCGATGGAATTTTTTATTCAGTGTAAACAATATTGTCCTCAAACACAAATCCCTTACATGAGTCGAACAAGTCAATTTGATTTATTACCGATCGAACTATATCAAACTATGTTCGATACCTTCATCCTTGGATACATTTTTTTCAATGTTCCTCATGAAGCGAGTAGTGAAACGTATTTCATACTCTTTAGGTAATACATCAAACTATATGACTGAACTATTTACCATGATCCATCTTAAGACTTTTGCTTTTATTGAATAGTTTTTTTTTCAACTTTACTCTTGAAATCCTTTTGATCTTGTCAAAAGATTCATACTTATACCATGTCAAATAGATACGTTAATATCTACAATGATTGTTGGTCAAGTGGTAAAGTTTCAACAACCTTTCAATTGCACAAGTCCTATAAGTCTATATACATCAATATGTATAAGTCTTAATAAGGTTACTTGTCCTTTAAACCTTCGTAGTTCAAAGGCGCTTTTGTCATTTAACAAACACGATTCGCATGAATTTCAATTGATTTTGCAATCAAATTGATTTACGAGCTCCACATTACGTAGACTCTCATAATGCGATTCTTGTTTATATTCGACTAAGCGACTATCTTACATAAAAGTCAAATACTTTATGTGAAGTCTTACATATTTGTCATTCGAAATTTGTTTATCTATTTCAAGCAAATTCAATCAAGATGCGTGAAATCTTATACACAAATTCATAACAATAAGAGAACGACATTTCTCTATTACAAAACATGATCATCCATCATCAAATATGAAATGGAGATAAGGTTTTATAAGATGTTTGGAATAAAGTATATAACCTCAAATTCCTAAACAAATTCTTTATTTAGTAAAGATAACTCTACGTATTCAATGGTAGCGGCCTAGACGTATAAGCCATTTCCAAAACGGAGTTTACTTTACTTATCTCGAACTTTCTCTTATTCATCATTGTCTACACATTTCGTTAAATGCGAACACATGAACTAACACCTAATTACTAGTGTGAATTAGAGATAGTGAGATAATTTGAACGACAAATATCTTAAGGTTTAGAACATCATGGTATTTCGGACAACCTTTCAAATGCCTCCCATAAATGGCAAATGAAACATCTCATGTGACACACGGTCACTAGTGAGGGTCTCAAATATTCAACTCATATCTTGGCGAAGTATTCCTTTAATACTTAACCAATTACTTTTAGTACTAACAAGTGTGCGAACAATATATCCTTTATCCATAGAAAGAGATTGTATGACAATATCAACAATCCTTGATATTGGAGATCTTAATATCTCTAGTTGTCAATTAGCTACTCAAATCTTTCGGTTCGCAAGCTAATGAAACATTTATCTTCTTATAAGAAGAGTCTCTTGGTTAATTCATACTCCATTACTCGATCATAAATGATTGAGTCTATCTTTTACTTTCTCTAAGAACGTCTTCTTGAGTAAGTGGATGAGAGTATAGAAGTCTAGTCTAGTCCTTATGAATTCTCCAATTCAAAAGTCTAGAACTTCTAAAAGGATATAAGCATTCGCTTTATTGAATAATTTTCGTCAAAACTAATCAATCATTGCGAAGCTATGTTCGGGAAGTCGAGGAACGTTTTTGGGATTAAATTTGCTCAAGTTTCTCATTTCCAAGAACATGTCTTAGAAATCGGTATTTCTTCTCCAAGTAAATACCTTATAAACGAGCTTGTCGTTTTCCAAAGATTGACCGCAACGAAATTAACATATTTAACATCTATAACAATTTCAATTTAAGGTCATTTAGTTTATGCAATGTTTTGTTTATGAAATGATAAACAAAACTCCCACTACATTTAATTAATGTCCCTAAATGTAATGGATTCCAAGATCCCCGTTTTCATCAAGTAGAGCCTGCTATGGCACGACACCCTACTTAACTAGACAAGGTAGGTTCTCCAACCAATCATATCAACCATACGACTCTTGGTTTGTGAATATCTAAGTATATTTACAAACTTCGCCCCGATGTCCAAGAAAACTTGTTGGGTCCATCGATAAGCAACCTCTCTCTATTTGCTCCTAACAAATCTTTTCATTTGTACCCCGACTATCAAGGTTGACAACCATGACGTCCGCTATGGCGGACCGCGCCATGATTGGCTATTGACGTGAAGGGGATAGAGAGAAGGAAGGCGGTCGACTTAATCAATTTAGTTTGGGACAAAATAAGTGACTCTTGTTTGGTGGTCGTGTAAGCATACACCCATACCTACCTATGACAATTCAAGGCATTCACAAACAATCACATAACATAAGCATCTCAAGCATTGCCGTGGGTTTGTATGGCTCCCGCTTGCATTAATCTTCGTCGCATCTCCATGTAACGAGACTAATCTAATCAAGCCCTCCCACTAATTACTAAGATCCTATCTAATAATTAAGGGAAATAAATATATGTGATAAAATTCCTAAAACCCCGCCTAGGCCTTAGGGGCATGCAAGCCTCACAAGTTACATAAAAAATTAACCACTTAATTATCAAGGCACCTTAGGCCACTTTACAAGCAATCACATGCATTCACAACATTTTACAACACACAAGGCATTGACACCTTGAGCCATATCAAACCCACATCCTCCTACAAAACAAAGTTAGCACATATACAATATACATGATTCACTTGTTCTTAATTAATTTCATTAATTAGAATCTTTGTGCATACTTGTTGCTCAAGTTTTTCGAATGCAAAGAAGGCTTAACCTTAACAACCAATTGTTTAAGCCCTTTTAAATTAAATCCAACTATCAAAACAGAAAGGAGGGTATTTAAGGAGTCTTCTAATTAACATTTCAATAAATTGATTAATTAGAAACTATTTTAACTAATTAAAATACGAAATTCGGGACCCGAAAAAATTCAAAATAATTCGGTCTCCAAAAAATCTGAAATAAATCCAGAGAACTCCTTACAAATATTGTGATTACCTGTAAAAATCTCAAGGAGAGATCAATTACCATCAGGGAGAACCAAAAAAGACAAATCCTCAGATTGTGCGCGAAGCACCGTTAGAGAAAATTCTGTTATGGGTCTCAACCTTTTGATCTGTATGATCATCCCCTTGATATTTTTCCAGCAAACAATTTACATAGAAAAATACTACATACAATAGGCTATCATTCCATGAAAAGAAAATCCACAAGTTATATTCAAGATCAACGAGATAACAAGCATTTAAGCAAGGTATCCTGTTCTGGAACAGACCGTCGACCAAAAAAGTTTCACTCGGTTGAGGTATCAAATCTCAATGAAAATCTATAAAATTAATTTTCATAGATTCCAGACTTAAAGGAGAACATTTCCATTCAGACACTTTTCCATAAAAGTTTCTCAATAAGTATAGTTTTTCAAAACAATCGGTTTGTTTGAAAAAACAGATCTGACAACTTCATCACTTTTCATCCTTGAACGCCCACATAATATCCGAAATATGCAACAAAATTTACATATCCAGAAAGAGCATCAAGTTTAGAATAATCCTATCTAAAAGTTACAGGTACTTTGTATACAAACTTATTTGTTACCAACCACAACAACAGAACTGTGCAGCAGAATAACAGATCTGCGCACCGTTACCGTTTAAATCACTAAAAATTCATTTTACATCGAATTTCAATGATTCCAGTGGGAAAACAACCACAACTCAAAGGGCTACAACCTCCAATAAGAAGGAAAAAATTTCAGAGAGCTTTACACTACGAAAAACAAGCAACAAGACAGAAAACAGCCTTTCCAGGGCCAGCAAGCATGCACATCACTAATTAACTTAATTAATTACGAATTCTCACTTAATTAAGTGTGAAAAACCTTAAGCACGATCATAGCTCTGATACCACTGTTAGGAAATGCTCATATTTTAATTTTAGATTAATTACAACTAATTAATCACCATTAACAACAAGCAAATCAAGAGATCTAGTGCTAAAGCAATCGCATGTCAAATCAAGAGAGAAAGTAGGAGAAAGTTATACCTCTCATGAAATCGCATTCATGAGGCTCGAATCCATGGCATGGGAGTCGATGGGGTGCGTGCTCCACCACCTCCACCATCTAAGGCGCCTCTAGCCCACCAAGGACCCACCACCAAGCTCAAAGAGAATGCTAGTTCTCTTGAACCTCTTGCTAATCACCTTGCTTCTCTTAATTAACTATTTAATGGAGAGGAAGAGAGGTGGGATGCTCAACACATGAGCTAAGAGAGGAAGGGAAGAGCCATGGAGAAGAGAGAAAAATCTCTCTTCTAGGTGGAGGCGCAAGGGAGGGGAGAGGAAGAGAGATGACGGCTAGGGTTTTCTCCCAAAGAGACCCCTTTATATAGCCAACCACTCTCATCCAACCTTCATACTATTTACAAGTATGCCATCCACCCTAAGAGGCCACCTAATGGGCTCTCTTGGGCCTTCTTAATAAAAGGCCTTTATTCATTAATTCACCAATTAATGAATCTCCTTTAATTGTCTCTTCATTCTTCCTTAAATCGGGCCTTTAATTAACCAATTAAATAGAAGCCCAATTAGCTCAAACTAATTAAAGTAAGTTGAACATAATTAATTATTAACTCATTAATAATTAATCTATGATTAGCTAATGCATTATATTGTTTCCATATGATCCTTTTAATTTAATTAATTATAACGGTTCATAACGGTATATAATTAATTAATTAACTTATCACATTTCACAATACACATTATTGTGAATAAACAATAAATGCACCAAGTGGTTAGAATCCTATTTGTGCGACCCTATTTGAGGATTTATACTATGTTGGCCATGGAAATAAATTGTTATTTATTTCCAATAATCATAAGCGGTATCTAGCAACACGTTATGACTCCCAATTCGTATAAATAATGTACCGTTACAATATCTCAATCCTGCATAAGAAATAAAAGTATTTCTTTGTTTGATTCTTATGTCACACGATATCTTTGTATAATCCAAGATAGGAATGTGTCATTCTTGCAGATTATACATTTCTTGATCTAGAGTTGATCGTCTAGTTTGCATGCATACGATCCAACTCCATCAAGGGGCCCAAACAGATATCATCACTCACTAGGTATACTAATGAGGGACATACGGTTTTCTTGATGAACAACTTTTCCCCGCACAATTCAAGAGAACATAAATAAAGTCCTTATAGCAGCCTTTATCAGGAATCAACGTTAGACGATATTTATTGAACCTATCCTCATGTGGAAAAGGTGAACATCTCAAACTTAGAATCAAACTCATATGAAATAAACAATGACACATAACACAATCCATATGTTTATTTCATTGGGTCAAGTCCTGTACTATGTTCCAATAACATACACATATGCAATTAAGTTGGTAACTCCTTACCTATGATTTGTAGAACTTAATCATCACTTAACTTGCATACTAATCTTTTATGATAATTAATGTTCCTTGTTAATTATCAAGATTATGGACGATTTAGATTTATTATTGTCATTCTAATGAATGATCCACAGAGATCTACAATTCAGATCCTCAACCTGAATGATCTGTCAATAATAAACTCTAGGAACAAATGATCAAATATCATCATTAACATAAACTAAGAAAATGAGTCATTAAATATTGACTTCTAGGACATAACTCCAACAAGAATATAGATTAGAAAAGAAGCAAGCCACTTTCCGCAAGTGCACTGAAATTGCAAAATCTGGCAAACGAATTATAAATATACCACTACCTGGTCTGTATCATCTATATCCTTCTACTATATTTAACAAACGATATAATAATAGAGGAGCGTTCCGGTGCCCCAAAATTTTCAATGCCCCCAATGTCACAACTTACCAGCCGTCCGATCAAAAATAGATGAGCGGTCAAGATTGAAATTACTTAAACAATCCTATCGTTATGTAAGAAAGAGAAAGGAAGAAAGAAAAGGCAGCGATAAATCAAAACCCTCGACGGCCACCGCGCCCTCGTCACCCTCTTACTCCTCCAGCAACTTGACATCTCCTCAGTACTTCCCTCTTTGGCTCTCTCCTTCCTCGTCGCTAGAGCTTTAATCTCTGCCTTTCCAGTCCATCGCTCGAGCTCTCCTCTGTTTTCTTCTAACCTACTACTTCCTATACTAATATGTACCGAAATCCAGTTTAAAAAATCTGATAATCCATGATAATATGCATTTATTACACAATAAAGACTTCTAAATAAAATTTATAGCCAAGAATTAAAGCAAAAAACTGTGCACCAACGAATCAACAATTTTTTACTGTCAGTATCAACTATCATAATTTCATAACCTAGCACACAAGCTAATTAGTATGCTTGCCAGTAAACATCTCGCCTTCTAAATTACTTTTGATCCCACCTTCAATGTTGTCCAAAGAATAAATATGGTATGTTTTCTTCTAAACACTCAAACTCTTCCATCTTGGAACCAAATAAGTATGCGCACAAGGTCTGCGTGTGCCGATAGTAGAGGCGAGAGTTTGTGTTTGAATCGCAAGAGGGAAGCTCAAGCGACCAGGAGGGACAGATGCGAGAGGGGAGCTCAAACGACGGGAAGGCAGAGATTAAAGCTCTAGCGACGAGGACAGAGAGAGCTAAAGAGAGAAGAGTCGAGCAGAGGTCAAGTTGCCGGAGGAAGGGGCGACGCGGGAGCCATGGCCGTCGAGGTTTTTGTTTTATTGCTACCTTCCCTTTTCTTCTCTCTCTTTTTACAGAACGATGGGACATTTTTAATCGATTTCGATCTTGACCGCTCATCCATTTTTTATCCGACGGCTGATAAGTTGTGACATCGGGGGCATTGAAAATTTGAGGCACCGGAACGCTCCTCATAATAATAATGCTAGTCTCCTCTGTCATTATTAATTTGTATCGCTAATTATTATATCTAGACTATAAATGAAAATTGTACATATCATTTCTGTTAATATGAAATGAAAAAAGGTATGAAATATACGCTTAAGACACCTTTTATACTATATTTTAATATATATTTAATGATATTGTTCTATAATACGCTCCATAAGTATTTAATGACACGCATTAGTAAAATCCCGTATAATATTTTATGGAATAAAAGCTAACAAAAAACAATCGATATGTACGTTTGATTTTGCCATCTGATACAATCTGCATCAAAGCAGTAGCTAAGGTAGATTGTTTTTTTTTCCCATATTAACAATAATTATCAGTTTATTGCTTTGGACAATTATTGAAACCTATTTGGAATAACAAAATTATTATGATGATGAGTTGGATTAATGAACTAAAGGAGCTACTTATGAACTGGCATACAAATTACTGGGCACAATTTGCAATATGAAAGAAAAAGAACTTGCCAAGGAGCGTGATCCAAAGAAAAACAAAAAAGAGGTATGCCATAATCCCCCCCCCCCCCCCCCCCCCCACAAAAAAAAGGAAAAAGAACAAATAAAAAAGACATTCACGTTTGCAGCAAGGAAGGGAAAAGGAATTCGAAGGACTAAGACAGGCAATTTTAAGTATACCATAATCTGCCTAGCAAAAATAGCTAAGTCTCATTTTTGCGGGTTTCGATAAATCTGCTAGTAATCCTGTATACCAAAGAAAATATATATCTTATAAAATTTGATATCCTTTTAATTTATATGATGACGACAATATGATGAAAGTTAATATAAACCAAGTATAAAGTGAAATGTTTTGTATATCTACTTTTAAAGACTTGTTTGACAGGTATGGTGGCATGTGAATCATGTGCTCCGTCTAACATGTCTGCTTCTGTTTGATGCTTTCCTTTATCCTTTTCTTTGTGTTGTTTATCAACCGCCATGGATGCTTCAACTATTCCACAGATAAAGAGGAAAACATAAAGATTATAGTGATTTAATGAGCCATCCGCAGTTTCACAGTCTGAAAACAGAAGAAATTACATGAACGGTCGCTATCAAAATGATTTCTTACCTACTTTGTCGATTTTGCGTTTTTATCCTGTTTGGAGTTAATTTGTGAAAATCACAAATCTCTTTCCTAATATGTGAAAATCACAAATCTCTTTCCTAATGTCTTAATCTTAATTGAAACTAGGGCTGATGCATGCTTATTTGTGTGTAATGCGTTTAATTATTTGTCGATTGAAGATACATGTTTATCTCTATCTCTATATATACACACACTTCCAAATAGAGTTTCTTCATATATATATATATATATATATTTTCAAGGTTTATAATATGGTCACAATATCATAGTATCTTTACTGATATTAGCAATGGATTTGGCTACAAAATGAAAGTGTGTTAAGCTAATAGAAAAATGATTAGATTTCATAATGAAAACTTTCCATTTACGTTCAGTAGTAAATAAAACCATACCTATAAAATAAAACGTATATCCAACAAAAAATAGAAAGTGATAAATGTGATAGATCAACCTCTCAATCTAATCATAAATATCATTTCCTAAAAATATATTTTTGAAATAATTATCATTAAGATACAATTGATTGAAATACTAAAATAATGCAGTGCGGAGGGCCAAATGTGGAATTTTCATTGTGATTGATCGAATTTTTTTTTTTCTAAAATCCCCTTAAAATATCTATCGCTGATGAAGGAAAGAGACATTTCCACTATAAATTTCTAATAATTCCATGTTGGTAAATAATGACATTTCCACTTTAAATTCCCAATAACTCCATATTGATGTTGTTTTCAAGCTACCCCTGCTTCTCTCTTCTTGACTTGATTATATATGCTCCTTTTAAGAATTATTTTGCATTCTATTAAAAGATTTGTTCAATCAGCTTCGTTATCATTTTAAAAAAAAAAATCAAATCAATATTTATATGTAACTCCCGTCCATTTCCTCAAAAGTCTGATTACTTTGTCAAAATAATTCACAACCTCAAAATTACAAACGTTACCCTTACCCATCTCCCTCTTGATATTAGTAATGATATAAATCAAAATGGTTCTAACTTGAACAACAAAGCTACTTATTAATATCATGTTTTCAAACATAAAAGCCAAGTCTCAAATGAAGCAGCCATAAACACCAGCCTGACAGCAACGACAATTTACAGACAAGTAGACAATCTCCACTACCACGATAAATCATTAAGCTACTTTTACTAAAAATTCTCCTTCAGTCTTCATTCTTATTTTCTTTATGAGATGCAACCTCATCTTCTTTGTCAGATGACCCCCTTCACCTAAAATAAAAAGAATAAAATAGCATATTATACTTTCTGTGAAACATTTAAGCAATTAAATGATAAGTGACTTCTTTGTCCTTTTTTTGCAAAATCAAAGGCAGCAAATAGAAGATCATTTTCAGAGTATCCAAATTTTGAACTATGCCATTTTATTTACTTGCCATAATTAATCCATCAGAAATATAAATAAATTACAATAAGCAACCATCAATGGAATAAAACAATTCTGACGTGATGATATTTTACCTATCGGGAAAAGAAAAACCAACAGAACTTAAATGCAGGATTTCTCCATCAACAGTCAACACACATGCCAACTGTGAAATTATTTTTTTTTGTGCAGACTGCAAAAAAGATATTAACATCACGAAATTAACCCTCTTAATTTGAATTTTTGTCTTAAAAAATTAATAAGTCGAAAATAGTAATATCTACATTCCCACCCGAATCTAGAAAAAAATATTTCATAACTATATAAACAATGTAAAAAAAATATAAAGTATACATATTTCACTGCTTAAAGTGAAAGACGTAAGATTAAAAAAAAAAAAAAGTAAAAGAACAAACCTTGAGGCAACACTTCTAGTTTCTGTCGTTCCAGTAGATCTTCTACATGTCATATTTAGAATTTGCATTCTCGGTACAAAATTTGCTGGGCTGTGCTGACATCATATTGCAATAGCAGTACTAACATCAAACAACTCTTGCATTTTCACATTAGAATACTACAGAATCATAGCAAACACAAGGATTAGCAGATCTAAACATGATGCGCCTATTTAGTGTCATAACATTCAGGCCTTTCTACTGATACCAGTATTATGTTAACTGACAATTTAGACGTAACACTAAATTATTTTAGTAATATAGTGCTGAAAATGAATGAAATGGGCTCTCGTTTATACCTGGTATTGTTAAGAACAGTAAGGTTGTAAATAAGAAGACACCTTTCAAGCCAGTTAGCTTTTAATTATCAAAGGAAAATTACAAACACAACAAGTGTAATTGTCCACTAAGATTGCAAGAGATTAAGATTGCAATAGATTAGAGAGATGTAATATTTTTCTTACAATAATTTCTTATACAGAGGAACACAAGAATAACATCTCAGGCCAGTAATTTCTTGTTACCGTCTTGTCACAGTGTAAAACAGGAAGCACAACCCAGCAACACCGACACTCTATTTGTAAAAGATATATTATTTTTAAGAAGCAAATTGAAAATATGTATGCAATGGATTAAATGGTATGATGTGCATGCAAAAAAAGAGAAATAAGATCAAACTCAACTTGCATACCTCCCAATCCAAGAGCAGTGTCGGAATTCTTCTCATCTTCTTCGTGTTCTCACCAATTCATACAAATTGCACATTGATTTATCATTTTATTGCTAAATTAAACTACTCTGAGCTCACGCCATCTCCAATCATTTGTGACTGTGATTTTCACTGATTTGCCTGCTCCCTTCTCCTCAGTTTTCACATTTAAGATGCCGTTGGCATCAATTTCGAAGGTGACTTCAATTTGAGGTGTACCCCTGTCTAAAACATGATGGAAGTTTTTTATTATGTGTGATTTAGAGACTATGCCATATAAACAACACATTAAATGCTATTTACCAAAAAATAAAAACGTTTGAAAGAATTGGGGTTGCAGAATTAACTGGGTTCTCGACGGCACCGGCAGCGGCTTTTTGTGCACCATGTGAGATTAAAAAAAAACACCAAATTAAACAATAAACTAATTATTGGGTAGTGAGAGCAATCAAAACTATTGAAAGATGGAGAAACTATTTAAATTTGCTCCGATCAGTGTTAAAAGATGGAAAAGTGAAGAACTACCAAATGCCAGATATCGAGAGGCCTACCTGAGTTGCAAATGTTAGTTTGCGCTGAAAGAAGGAGGAGGAGCGACGTGGAGGACTGATCAGAGGTGTGGCGAAGGAGCGGCGGCCATAACCCTAGAATTGCCGAGCGGGGCCACCAGGGCCGGAGAAGGTGTCGATCAAAGTATTCATCTCCGCCTCCAAAGCCTCTCTTTGATTCATCAACGATTTCGTCAAACCAAGATCCGATTTAAATAGGAAGATACGACGACCTTCTATTTTCGGATTATTAGGGCACACCCGAAGGAGGGGGACCACATCGCCACCATACACTTTCCTTTTCTGAGAATTCGGGAGAAGGGAGGGAAAGCTTCCGTGAAACTTTGAGGGAGCGGTGGGAAAAAAAATTTCTCGGTAGGTTAGGCGCAGGAAAAAGAAATGGGGCGCAGGAGAAAAGAATGGGATTTCGGAGAATCGAACTCGATTTAGTTAGCTACGTAAATTTCTTACAAACCATCAGCGCCCTGACCCTTTGTTGTCAAAGGGTCTGACTCTTACCTTTAAATACAGATCTAAACCGTAGATTACACAGATCAATGGTTTATAATTGACGTTAACAATTGTTTGAACCCCTTTGGTGATTTTTGTTGCGACCTTTCTCTACGTGCATTTATAAGCAGTAGAGATTATTTAATAACAATATAAAGCCTCCCAAAACCCTAACACCACCACTTCGGAAAAAAAAAAACAAAAGGAAAGCAAAAGTTGTCTCTAGTGTAAAATTGCGACGAATGGAGGCAGTGACGACATTAGCCTTCTCCGCCGATACTCCGCCACTCTCAGTCATCGCCGCCGCTAAGGTCGCCGGAGTTAACATCTCTGTCGACGCCGGCGTTCTCCCTTCTGGCTCTCCCCCTGAGCTTCGCTTCTCTTCTGGGTTTGTTTTCTATCCATTTCGCTGTGTCTATCTTATGTTGTATATTAGATCTGTTTCGGTTCAATTATTTAGTGGTGGTAATTACGTTGTAATCATTATTTTTGTTGGTTTGTATTAATTTTGAGGATGATTTGCAGATTGAGTTTGCATGGAGTGAATACACTTCTGCGGTATATTGGTCGGGTTTCATCTCTTCCCAATTTGTATGGGGCTGATGCTGTCCAATCTGGCCAGGTTCTTCCATTTCTATCCAATTTTTTCTGTAATTTAAACACCACTGGTCTGATCCATTCATGTGACTGATCAATTAATTAAGTAATTAATGTCAACTGTTGTAGATTGACGAATGGCTCGACTATGCACCTATATTCTCAATAGGTTCTGAATTTGAGAATGCATGCACCTATGTCAATGAGTACCTCACTCACCGTACCTTTCTCGTTGGATTCAATTTCTCAATTGCTGATGTTGCTATTTGGAGTGCTCTTGCTGGTACCTGATTTTTTCCTTGAGCATGATTACGCTGCTTACTCTGTATTACTGACAATTTCAAAGATGTCTTAATGATGTGTTATGTTACTTGCATTCTTTTTACGCCAGGTATTGGTCAGAGATGGGAGAGCCTTAGGAAGTCAACCAAGTACCAAAATCTGGTGCGATGGTTCAATTCCATATCAGCAGAGCACACTACCTTGAATGAAGCTGTATCTGCATTTGTAGGCAAAAGGGGCATTGGAAAATCCCCTGCACCGAGCCTTAAATCAAAAGAGCATCCCCCAAAACAGTTAATGGACACGAACAACTCTAATAGCAGTTCATCCTTCGAGGTCGATCTACCTGGTGCAGAAGTTGGGAAAGTTTGTGTGCGTTTTGCTCCCGAGCCGAGTGGCTACCTCCATATAGGCCATTCCAAAGCTGCACTTCTAAATAAGTATTTTGCTGAGCGGTATAATGGCCGATTGATTGTGCGGTTTGACGACACCAACCCTTCCAAAGAGAGTGAGGAGTTTGTGGACAATCTTTTGAAAGATATAGAAACCTTAGGGATCAAGTATGATAGAGTGACCTACACATCAGACTACTTTGATGTGCTAATGGCCATGGTAGAAAAAATGATTAAGCAAGGGAAAGCTTATGTTGATGACACACCAAGGGAGCAGATGCAGAAGGAGAGAATGGAGGGTATCGAGTCAGCTTGTAGAAGTAACACAGTAGAACAAAACCTTGCAATGTGGAATGAGATGTTACAAGGGACTGAGAGGGGCAAGCAATGCTGCGTCAGGGGCAAGCTGGACATGCAAGACCCAAACAAGTCATTGCGTGACCCAGTTTATTACAGGTATAATGCTGACCCACATCACCGGGTTGGGTCCAAGTACAAGGTGTACCCAACGTACGACTTTGCATGCCCATTCGTGGATGCGACTGAGGGGATAACTCATGCGCTGAGGTCGAGTGAGTACCATGACAGGAATGCACAATACTACAGAATTTTAGATGATATGGAGCTGAGGAAGGTGCAGATATATGAGTTTAGCCGGCTGAACATGGTGTACACACTCCTCAGCAAGCGTAAACTTCTCTGGTTTGTGCAAAATGGCAAGGTTGATGGTTGGGATGACCCCCGTTTCCCCACTGTACAAGGTATTGTCAGGAGGGGACTCAAAATTGAGGCACTGATCCAGTTCATCCTTCAGCAGGTCAGATTCACCTCTTCTGTTTGTTTCAGAAATTTGCTAATAGGCGTATGTTTTAAGAATAGGAAAGAAGCGCACGGAGAAATTTAAGCTCTGTGCTTTATTGGTCTTACCAAATGAAAATAATATTATAATGTATTTTGCTTTTTAGCAAACTTGTTAATACCTAACAAACTTGCATGCTAATGATTACTGTATCTTGTCAAACACCAGATAGGATTTGTACCTCACTGCAAAGGAAAATGTGTCTAATTTGCTTGCTTAGCAAAACATCCTCACATAAGAATTATCTAGCGAGACACTTTGAGGAACTTGTGCATAATCAGAATTGACATCAGTCTTAAATTATAGAAATTTCTGGTGCCTTGTTTTGCTTCTTTCTTAAGATTAAGGGACCTTTCTAGCAATTTCTTATGTAAGGCTTGTTTTGCAACTTTGAAACCTATGGAGAGGCTTAACTTTGATGTGGTTATTCTTGTAATTTGCTTAATCCAGTACATAGTGACCTTTGTTGGTAATTTCAGGGTGCTTCTAAAAATCTGAATTTGATGGAATGGGATAAGCTGTGGACTATAAACAAGAAAATAATAGACCCAGTCTGTGCCCGTCACACTGCTGTGATTGAGCAAGACCGGGTTTTACTGACCCTCACAAATGGTCCTGACAAGCCATTCGTACGTATCATACTAAGGCACAAGAAGTATGAGCCTGCTGGCAAAAAAGCAACGACCTTCACAAATAAAATATGGCTGGAGTATACAGATGCGGCAAGCATTTCTCAAGGAGAGGAGGTTACTTTAATGGATTGGGGCAATGCAATTGTGAAGGAAATAAAGAAGGATAGCAATAATAAAATTGTTGGTCTGATTGGAGAATTGCACCTGGAGGGTTCCGTAAAGAGTACCAAGTTGAAGCTGACATGGCTCCCTGATACTGATGAGCTGGTGCACCTTTCTTTGGTTGAGTTTGACTACTTAATCAAGAAGAAGAAGGTACCTTTCATTTTTACAGTCCTAACTTATTTGTTTATAAATCATATGCAGCAGTTTACAGTATTTGCAGATTGCACTCAAAATCTCCCATGTTTGCAATTTTTAAATTTATGATAACTTGTCATGTTAACATCTGAATCGGTTTAATAATTTGTTTGTGTATATTTCTCAACTTGTGAATCCAATCTGCTAGATTATATTTTGTTTTATACTTGACCTTTGAAAAAATGTTTTGTTTAGTAATTCTGATCAAAGAACTCAAATACAGTTAGTTTCAGATTTGCTACTGTTTTGCAAATGTTTCTGAACTGCAAACTAATCCTCCAGTCATAGCCATAATTATTTTTTTTAAAGATGGTTGATTTGGAAAAAAAAAAATGAGAAATTCAAATTTTTGGTGTATTCAAGTGCAACATAGTAACTTTTTGTTTGTCAAAAAAAAAAAAAAAGAGAAAAAGAGAAAAAAAATCATTTTTGTAATTCTTTGCTATCTATGACTAGAATTGATTTTTTTAATTGATAACAGCTGGAGGAAGGGGAAGATTTCTTGGATAATCTAAACCCAGTGACACGCAAGGAGACCGTTGCATTGGGGGATTCCAACATGCGAAACCTCAAGCAAGGAGAGGTTATCCAACTAGAGAGGAAAGGTTACTACCGTTGCGACTCCCCTTTTCTCCGCAATTCCAAGCCCATTGTACTCTTTTCAATTCCGGATGGTAGGATGCAAACTTCTCTTAACAACTAATCAGATTGGCCAACTCTACTCATAATTTTGTTTGCTTCCAATGTTGTTCATGATCTTTGTGTCTATTTTATGTTATTTTTATAATTTAATTATTTAGTGGAATTCTGGATTAGAAATTTCAGTTTTGTATGAGGTATAATTTTGCTGAGACCTTGCATGATGATCCACTTTTGAAGTTATTTGCAGGCTGCTCTTTGTTGTTGAAAAACCATCTGAGATAAGTTTATATACTGTCCTATAATGATCATAATGCTTTTCAACAAAAGTACAAAATTAATACATAGGTGTATTTTTTTTCCCCCCTATAATTTTATAATGATTGTACCTAAAGTCAGTGTTGGGTGAAATACTGAATGCTGTTAAGCAGCACAAGAATTGTTCGAGCAGTGGAAAATTGAAAACTGAGTTTTACGGGCGGTGCTATTGGTGTACTAAGCAAGCTGTTAAGGAAACTTGTATCAGTGCTAGAAAATATTATTGTTGATTACTGTTGTCTTCAATTTCGCGTTCCCATTTCTTTTAATCAAATTGTACCCAAAAATTATTATCGGGCTTAAATTTCAAAAATTTTTATAGACAATGACACGAAAGCATTCTATATGGGCTTTATCATCAATAGAGAGTATATGCTGGAATATATAAAATTTCCAAACATTGCTCAAGGACTTCCAAAATTAAAAAAAAAATGAAGTTGCAGTTCCAGAATAAATTTTAATTTGAATAAATTATCTGTGTCTGTAAGACTGACTCATTTTAATACGCCTTATTTAACGTTTTTAATTTTGGAAATGAAGTTGCAGTTCTATTAAAAAATAAAAAAAACTTTCCATTATGTTTGTTTTAGTCATGTATGCTTCAAAATAGAGAGGTTTGAAGCGGTGGTGATTTTGAGGCTAGAAAAGTTGAACAAAAAGCCAGAATAATGACTTTCATTTTTCGACTGTATTTAATGGCTTTGGCAGTGCAAAGAGGAGATCTAATCTTCTCTCTCTCTCAAAAAAAAAAAAAAAAAAGGTTATCCAAAAGTAAACAGAGCATATAGTCAAGTGACCAGTTCAAGATGAAAGCAGTGTCAAATTTACTAATGGTTCGCTGTTACCTATATAAAATGCTTTTTATTTTTCGTATTACTTATTAGTGAAGAAACATGATTGTTAAGAAGAATATTGAAAATTCCAGGAATGTTCTATAGTCATCAAATTAATTACATGGATTAAGTTCATGTACTATTCCAAGTGCCATGTGGCTCAAGGACAAATTTCTTTTCTGGAGCACCTCTTACCTCAGTAACCTGTTGTGAATTAACAGTACACAAAAAAACTTGACCGTAGAACATCCACATACTTTTGCTCAGGGCGATGGAATCCTACCATCAGAGATGAAAGCACGGTAAGTCATGCTGGCAGTGTAAGCTCCATGGTTGCAAGGATGCATCAGCAAATGATCCTGGAAAGTGACCAGTACAGGAAAAAGTTTTAGATGATAGAAACAGGCTTCCATAATGGGATGCAAGGTTTCGGTACCATAGGCCGGGACTCGGATTATTTCTTATCTAATAGAGTTTTGTTCCAAAAAAGCAAAAAAAAAAAAAAAAAAAAAAAAAAAAAAAGAAGGCATAATTATAACAAATTTTCAAATTGAACTTCACTAAAATACCTAGTTAAACGATGAGTTTGCTCGATGTAACAAAATAAAATCCTAAAAATAAATAAAATAATATATCATTTAGCTGTAAAGAGCTTCCCATGACAATTGATGCCGATTTAGTTAAAACAAAAGGCAAAACTTTTATTAAGTGATGCAATCAATAAAATTTACAGATTAAGTAGTCATTTCAGTTTTGTACCAAATAGTACTAGTAGTTATAATTTTTTTTATATATAAATTGAGATAAATGTGTCACATAGCTCTATGTTCATGTTTACTTAATTCATATTGTCAATGGAGATTCTTTTAATCAATTCACCATGTAAATCACGTGAAATATAAATAAAAGGACGCTGCCTGATGCACATTTATTGGAAGTTTAGAACATAATTGAGGTAGATCCATAACAATAATATATGCATCAATAGGTACTATAGAAGTCATATTTATTTTATTTATCTGTGTATAAACACTAAACACGATGTTATGAATGTCATTCTTTTAGACAGGGTCAGTTGTCGGTGGTGATTTCGAGATTAAAAAAAGAAGAACAGCAGGACATAATGGAACTGAAGGAGTGAAGGAGATAAACTCTTTTCAATATCCAGACAAGCTACAAGTTACAATTGATTTATAATCCTTACATTACTAATCATCCAGATTAAACAAGTTGCTCAACTTAAATAACTAATAAAATTTTTAAAAGATTTTACCTAAATTGAAGATCTTCCCATAATATTTCTTAAGACATTATTGGGCACAGAGCACAACGCAGAAAACTGCGGTCAAAATAATAACTGGCATCCAATGAAGTCTTTTTCCCCCTTCACCCGCGTTGGTCATGCCAATAGACGAAAAAAAAGTGAAAATTGAAGAAAATACAAGAACTAGGAAGCGAAGATTAAGAAAAACCCTCGTTAATATGTCGAAATATGTCACTGATATGATCACCTTTGGGGAAAAAGAAATTGGTAAGGGAGTTTATTTTTTTAAAAAAAATTGCATCATTAGTCCCGCCAACCAAGCAATTGAACTGTGGAAAAGATTTTGTTCCATTCTATCACAGTAAGGTGAAATATCTTTGGAGAGGGAGCATTGTTGATTGATATATTCAGGTGTTGTTCGTAATTCATTCTTTGTTGGGAGTTAGGGCATGCAAAATAATCGATCATTAAAATTAATCTGCATTTAATTAAGATTTCATACTCCAAGAAAATTTATAAAATAATTATCAAATTAAGATAATTCATGATTGGTGGTTAAATATCTAAAAACAGCAAATTTGATGGATATGTACTCAAATCAATGATATTATTTGGTACCTGACAATACAGATTAAAAAAGAGTAAAAGACTCTTGATTGATGTTGAACGTGTCGAGATATGATAACTACACAAGATATTTACAGAAAGATAATGTAACATGTTTGTCGATTGTAAATTTCTCCCGTCAGACCAAAATGGGTTTATTTAAAAAGAGAGTAATCCAACTGTTCTGTTTATAGTTATACACATATTCTCCGCCGGCACGAAGTCACCGAACTCGCAATCACTAAGTTTGAGATTTAAGGCGTCTGAATATGAGGTACTACAGACATTATTACATTAATTATCAAAGTTGAATCTCACAAACTTAGGACCCACAAACTTGTATCGACTGATAGACTTTCTTTGCCTTGATTCCAAGAAGCAATCTTTACCATTAATAGAAGTTGATTTTTTTTTTTTGAAAAAAAGATCTTAATTATGTCATGTTGACAATATAGAAGCAAACTTGTACAAACAATAGTAGTACAGGCTATCAATATTATAAATAAAGATGTGTGGGTGTCGGGATTCTTTAGTTAAATATCATCCGACACTCCAAGTATTGTGAAATAGTTGTGCAATAGTATTTTTCTGATTTCTGTAATGTGATACTTTGTAACTAATTGTGTGTCGGGTGTTATTGCTCATAAAACTAACTCGGTTCAACATCAGATAATAATTTGGCAACACATTTTTTATTTCTGATTTTTGTGACCCCTTCCTATTTTTATTTTCATCATGTCTCCATCTCTTTTGTGTTATTTAGAGTCCCTCTTCACCTTAATTTATCTTCATCACCATTTTTAATTTC
This sequence comes from Rhynchospora tenuis, assembly GCA_027725995.1. NCBI lineage: Eukaryota > Viridiplantae > Streptophyta > Magnoliopsida > Poales > Cyperaceae > Rhynchospora > Rhynchospora tenuis. The sequence goes on from CM050888.1 coordinate 80,662,432, forward strand.
GGTTTACAAAATATAAATTAAATTCATTCAATTGAAAATAGAAAAAAAAAAACATCAAATCTTTTACGATATATATTTTTTTATTTAAGTCATTTATAAATATATTACATTTCATGAATAATATCAACATAATATAAATCAGATTAATCATATTATTTCAGATAACTATAACTATATTTACACACATATTATTTTTTCTTTAAATTGATCAAACTCTTTAATTTTAATCAAATAAAATTACCTACAATAACGAAACTATATTTCTAAAGATAAATATATCTTAATCATATATCAAAAAATGAACATAATTGAACTTAGAAACATAATAAAAATATTCTTATTATAGATATCTACATCGAGCGAAGCTCGATATTCCCCTCTAGTAACAATAAAACAAATGTAGACAACGATGTATGCAAATGGGGGGTACGACCTTGGAAAAGCGGCAAGTTTTGACATCACCAAAGTTTTGTCAAATTTATGTATACGTGTCAAATTTAATCCTTTTCGAATATTTGACTTTTGAATTATTATTATTATATATATATATGTAGGGAACAAGGTGGTTACCATACGCTTTAATAATATAATTGATCAACTCCCTAATTGAAACTGGGATTCTGATAAGCTGGGCCAACCAATGAATCAATTTCCGGATATTCCTAAAAATCTTATATTGTTCTCGAAGATCAATTTGTTGGATAGGTGGAATTTATTAATCAATTATTAAATTTTCATGTGATTTGGACAAACAAAAGTACGAATTATAGTATAGGTAGGCAACCGAGTATGATACTAGCTAGCTGGGATAACTTTACTTCCATTACTATAAAACTTTAATTTATTTGTCCTTTATCCACAAAAAAATAATTATTTGTCCTTCTAAAGTATTTATCATTGTTGACACATCTGGGCTGTTAATTTTCCCCCATCAATAATTAAGCCTCTTCATGTATTATAGCTGTTCTCATTTTTTTTTTCTCAACAAATTTGACTTCATGTAAGAACCCCAATTTTGATATCTTTATTTCAAGATTGTTTTGAAGTAATTATACAGAAGATAAATTGTGGCAACTAAGGCATCAAAGAACTGTTGTGTGTACATCTCTTTCTTATTCGAATGTGCCCGAGGAATATTTAGAAGTTTCTCATTGTTTTCAGATAAAATAATTTATAAAAAACAAATAAGTAACTACAAAAATATAAATTAAACTTCAATTTACCCAAATAAATCATTTATCTAAATGATAGAAGAAATTAATTTGTGCCTTTTAGCTTTCTAAGAGATGGACATATATGGGAGACGGAATTCATATTATTTTAAAGAAACTTTCTCCGTGCGGCAAGCAAGAGAGTTTCAGACAACTCTCTGTTTTCTTTTTAATAAAAAAAAAAAATTCATATCTTCTCACATTGACAATTGGACGGATTCAAATATGGTATAGAGTAATACATTATGCATTCAAAGACGTGATTTTTAGTGAGAAAAATTTTCATTTTATATAAAATGAGTGCGCAATATTGACCTAATTTATAAGTTGAGCAGAAAACCGCCTTCAAGGCTTCGAGTACATGGTGGGGGGGGGGGGGGGGGGGGGGGGGGGGGGGGGGGGGGGGGGGGGCAGGGGGTTTGAGATTTAAAGTATCATTTATCTGGGTAGATATTGTATCATAGTTGACAAGCGATGTTGAATTTAATAATTTGGGCAATAAAAGAAATATTTAGGGTTATATGATTGACCAAACTTGGCAAATTAATTAAGGACGTGTCCATAGAATGAAAAAAAAAAAGTGGTGACTAAGCAAGGAGAGATTGACGAGAATGACATTATCCAAATAGGGTGAGTATGGACCAAAATTCTTAGGTTCCTCTAGTATATATTGCCATGTTTGGCAACTCACAAATATATTTCTTTTAACTAGTAGTAGGATTGTTTTATTTTTCTAATGAGAATAGATAATGTTGCTATATAATTTCGAGATTTTACAAGCAATTAATCATAATTATATATTACAGTTTCTTTGCAAAATATTCAAGGAAATCATAAAAGATGCTATGGTTCTTAATAGAAAAAATCGAATTTGATAAATTGTGATGTAGTTTGGATGGTTTCAAATTGGTTCGTATATCTTATCTTATCATAAAAAAAAATCCTTGAAAAAATAGTTCATCGATGGCCAATTAGGGTAAGTCAACGACACTATAATATCTACCAGAGCTGCTTATCCGCATATGGAAACAATCCTGGATGAGGAGAAATGGAAATTTGGACATGTATTTTTGCCCAGGTTCATTGTTTCTCTCTCTTTTGTAATAAATATATGGTAATCAACAAATAGATAACTAAATCCATGCTGGATCCTTATCATAATCTAATAGTATCATATTCCTGGTATTCTAATAATTTCTTAGCTTTTACATGTCAGCATACTGTCATGCAAACGACCTTAACTATCAGCAGCTAATAAATACATTATATTAATTTTCTTTTTTCTCCAATTTCAAAATGAAAAACTTACATTTCATTAATTTAACTTTCTCTTTTATTACTTGCTGGCAGATCGTACAAATTCATTACCTAACACGCCAGCTTTTTTTTTTTTGAAAAAAAAAATTAAATACTATAGGAGAAAATTAATTGAGATTAAATTTCATTAATACACCAGAGAGAAGGACAAAAACAATAAAATGGAACCCCTATTCACATAGCCATGACGCTTGCCTGGTAACTAATAAATCTATTGTATACGTATGAAGTTGAAGTTGCCTATGATTTTTGTAATTAAATCTATTATATTAGGTAACCACTTCAATGGTGATACATTCCATATTGAGCTTTGTTCGTTTATTGAGAACCTAACTTGCTCGATTCTCTGATTATTAATATTATTTTTCTTAAGCACTAGAAGTTATCTAGATTTAGTACCATGTATATTGCATTTATGACTTCAGCTTAATTAAGCTTGAAATTCTCAATTTAATCGTTCTCTCTGCTAAAATCTAAAATTGAGAAATCTAAATTGCTTTTGTACTAACAAGAAAATTAATCAATATAAGAAGCTTCGCCTGATAGAATCTAAAAATGAAGATGAAAAATCTAAATTGCTGATTTTCTGTAATCTATCTAGCTAGTTGATACGGATTCTCTGAATTGAACTTATTGGTTGATTGGCAAGTAATCTATAAACTAAGCTACCTGCTCATATCTCTTCTGGTTTCCGAAAATGATGAGATTAATTTCCCAAAGAGATGTGTATACCCTAAACCCTAAACCTCCGCCACTACGTATATGGATATTTATCCTCTGCTCATAAATATAAGTTGATAGCAACACTACTACTACTACTAAATCGCAATACATATATTCACAACATATGCCAGACTCTGTGCATACATAGCTATTGCAAAATGAGAGACGTGCAATTTCAGTTGATTTACATCATAGTTTATTTCATTTTACGGCTCGAGACCTTTGTTTTCTTAATTTAGTTCATGAATCCCTTCAATTAATTATATACGGTCTAAAATTTTTCAAATCTGTCAAGAAATTCCCTAGTCCAAGATTCGACTAGCAATGGTTAATAAATGCAAATTTGAAAATATGCACGACACAATTGTAAATCAAGTGTGATTATTTAATAACTAATTAATTGACATCGTAAGGTACCTGAAAATTTATAATAATGAGCGTTTGAAAAGTAAGTTCATGGATAGGTGGTATTAATTAATTAGTTCCGTATTCTTGTGCAGCTTTAACTTTTCATACATCATGTAAAATTAGATGTTTATAACAAAATTTTTAAATGTTTATAGTGTGTAGTCATGTTATTTAGTAATTTTAACTCTAGATAGGAAGTAGGATGAAGGTTGTTCGGCGTTTATCTCTATTCCTTGTAAACACACGGATCCAAGAGGTGTTACATATTAAATCTAGCATATAAATGTGTGTTTCTTATGTTCGATCGATTTAATATGTAGTTGAATGTCAATCGCAAAACGAATTAACAAAATATATTGGTTTTCCATCTAATAAAGAAACAAATTAAACAATATATCTAACTGTATTGAGCAACATATTTTTTTTGTATTGGAGCTAAAATCTTAGCTGGGTGACTAAAATAGATGTGCAAACCTTAGATGGGTGATTTAGTATCGGAATCTTTTCTATTTGATTATTATGTAATTTTTGTTACGAGTCACTGTTGTATTTTCAACCCGGATCAAGTGTGGATTTTGTTCCTACGACACGTACATCAATTATTGTAGTTTAAACTTGGATATTTTAAGTTTTATTTCCTTGTATATGTATGCCAGCAAACACATCCATCTAATGAGTGGGTAAATGAGTGAATAAATTAGAGATCAGAAAATTATATATATATATATATATATATATATACTTACTTTATTTTCAAAATAAAAAAATAATTTATTATTTTAATAAATTTTTTATATGTGTTATGTTCTCTTTCCAAACAAAGCGCACAATCAATCCAGCGACAAATTTCTTTCTTTTGATGAGTGCACAACCAATTCAGCAATACATATCTTTCTATTAAAAGTGAAAAGCCAGTAAACTTATATCCATTGCTAAAATTCAACCATTGATTTATATGATCAATAGTTAATAGTACATATAGTAAACATTTATTTACATTTTTCGCCTAATTATTTTAGCACTTAAATACGTAATTTTATTAGTAGTATAGGGATAGGGATATACTAGGGATATACGTTTGTGCATAACAAATTTACCTTAAAGTTTGGATCTGTTGGTGAAAAATAAATTTAAATAAGTTTATTTAAAATTTCATTTCTGGAATATGATACAAAAGATAAACAATTTGATATATTTATCATTTTATTAAATAATTTTGGATCATATATTTTTTATGTTCCTGCTGTTTATTTAATTTTTTTCATTCTTTTAGTAACCCTTAATTAGCTAGGCGTTATGCTAGGATATATCATTGATGAAAAAAGAAATTCAGATCAATGAATTATAATTTATTTTAAATGCAGGATCGATATTCTAATTAATTTTATTTAGTACCATGTCCTAAAGAATATATAAAAGAATAAATGGAAATAGACGGAGGTGATAATGTTTTGATATCATATCAGTAATAAGAGAAACAAAATATGATAGTCAAAGCATTGATCTTCTTCGAGTTTTTTTTTTTAATTGATTGAGTTTAGGTACAATGGATGAATAGTTTGGGACAAGTCCATGTCGGTCATGTGAACGGGCATAAGATGATATAAGACTAAATCCTTTGTTTTTCCAGATACCATTCTAAAAATTGTTTCTTCTACAGATCCATCATAATAGTTTTTTTGTAATAAGTCCATACAATAATTGGGATTTGCACATATTTGCCATGTTAGGTATGCTGGAGGCAGGGGCGTTTGGAAGCACAGAGCAACCAAGCGTTCAGGAGGATGTCAAAATCATATTTAAAGTGTGTACCATAGAGATAGGTACACTTTATATAAGTTTGATTGATTTACCACTTCTAATAAATTTAGTTTGTTTATTAATCTGTAATCTAAGTACTTTAAAACTTAACAAATCAAATATTAACACTTAGATAAATTTATACATGACACTTAACACTAAACTAAAAGTGTGCCTTTATATGTATCTAAAAGTAAATATAGGAAATAATTACCACTTAATTTCTCCCTTTCCGAGATAATGTATCTGTGTAACAACATGTAGGTTTTCTCCCAAATACCACCCGATCCATTAAATAATATATACCGCGAACATATATACGTCGTTATGGCAAAAAGCACTGTAGCAGTAAAGCACTAGCGACCTATTATAGAAAAGTAGTATTGAGTATTGACTTCCATTGCATTTTCCCACATCAGAAACAGGTAAATATTAAGATCAGATCATCAATTTTAGATCAAACGGTTTGAATTTCAATAGCATGTAGCTGAGAATAGCAAATTAGCCAACTAGTGTTGGTTATATTCGGCTAATTTTCCAACTTGGGGACTTGGCGCATGCCTCCAAAATTAAATCTACTTAAGACTACTCAAGACCCATTTTACATGTCATCATCACATGTAAAATGAATTTATAAGAGCCTTAGTTTGTTTGACCGTGAAAGCAAAAGAAAATAGAACTTTCATAGAAAATTAGATACCTCAATATGCAATTAAATACTCAATTATTGCTGAGTAATTTAATGCGTTTACAAATAGACCAGCTAGGCTAGCCGTTACATTTTTATATGTTATCATAAATATAATACGTGGCATTTCCCTGATTATATTTACCAACTAACTTTTGGATAAAGCAGTCCACATATATATGATATTCAAAACGCATTTCAAACACCATAGTACAATATCCAACCTTTTTTTTTATATTTTTGACAATTTCAACTATCAATTAACAAGTGTTCTTATCATTTTTTTCCCCTCACTAATACAGATACAGAGAATGGAGTGTAGAGTATAAATAGAGGTCCCGTGGTCCAAAACACGATCATCAATTCATCAGTAACACTTCTTCTCCCCCGTCCCCAACACATTTTCTCTCTAAATATATGCCTACCAAGTAGAATATACTTGGAAGTCTCTCCAGACAAAACAAACATTTGATTAATAAACCATTAAAGGATCATAGGAACAGTGAAATGGCAACGAGTGCAGTGTCAACAAGCACGAAATGCCAACCAGCAATGAAGACGACGTCACAGGGAGCATGGCAGGGAGACGACCCGCTCCACTTTGCGTTGCCTCTTCTGATCCTTCAGATTTGCCTCGTAGTTGTTGTCACTCGCTCGCTGGCCTTTGTTCTCAAGCCCTTGAGACAACCTCGTGTCATTGCTGAGATCATTGTATGTTCTGTATCCCTTCCAATATATCCAGTATATGTGCAATTTTCATGTTATGTTGATTGGTTAAGTTAGTTGAAGGAATTCTCGAATATTCATTTCAAAAGCATGCATACTCATATGTGCAACAATGAAATCTTATGGTTCACCTATTTTTTTTCTCTAGAAAGTTCAAATTTGTAAGGACATCGTTCTCATGGGGTACCTGTCTACCTGATACCATGTACATCGTTAGCTGCTGCTCAAACACATAAGAGACTTGATCTGTGCCTAAATTAATCTTCCCAAAAAGTTTAAAACTAACCAATTAAGTTTGTTTTGAAAGGAAGGTTAGCAACAACAATATGTATTAACATTAAACAATGTAAAAGGTTTTTCGCTGCCAAGAAAGAAAAGGAATACAATTAGGTAACAGAATAAAGAATAATTAGCATGAATGCCTACTTCAATAATAAATAATTTAATGCATTTATGCGCACTACAGGAAAATGATAGCTTAATTGACCAAAGATTTCAAGGTCATTTGTTCTATGGACCAATGTTCATGATTAACGTACTTAGTTTTTGTTGGTTAATTACATCGTTCAATTTCTAGGTAAAATGGCATTTCAAGTTAGTATAAGAGCTCCACATTTGAAGACTAATAAACGAAGATGTCTAACACCACCCCCCCCCCCCCCCCCCCCCCCCCCCCCCGCCCCCCCAAAAAAAAAAAAAAAAAAAAAAAATGGAGACGGATCATTTTTATTGAAGTACACGTGCTGTTGGTTCAATAGATTGAAACATAATAGATTAATTTAACCTCTCTAGTTGTGCACCACAAGTAACCTATTTATCCATTGATTTAGAAAACGAATATATATATATATATATATATATATATATATATATGGAGAAAAAATAAGGTAAAACCTAAAAGATGCTTCTTAGGATGACATTAATTGTAAAATTCTTTTAATTATAATTATTTTAATATAGTCATGTAAATTTTTTTAGTAAAATACTCTAATTGCACAATAATTTAAAGTGGATCGAGAGCGACTTCATGAGTTTTAACTGGTCAATGGTGACAAATCCTTATATAGGTAGTATTATTAGAAGATACCAAGCTAGGTTCATTTCGTGTACAATGAAGGTGTCGTAGGTTGAACATATCTCGTAGTTTACTTGCTTAGTTGCTTACACGACTGCGACTGAAGAAAAGTATGCACGGTGCCTTTTCATTGAAATAACCTACCTACCACATCCCCTGATAGCGAAAGGAGTTTACTCTTTCCTGGAATATCCCCTAGTGGAAAATGGGGTTCTGGTCAAAGAAATCAACTTCCTAAATTTGCTAAAAAGAAAATGTTTGATAAAAAACAGCTTCCATTTCCCTTATCATGACATTTGTTTTAAAATGGACAATGAACTGCTAACAAATATTTTGGTCTCAAGTTAGCCTCATCTTGAATTCTTAAATTAAGGGCACACCTTAATTATTCAAGAACAAAAAAATAAAGATTTTTTTCCGTCATTTTTAGTTAACAGACGATGAACTAATAACAATATTGTTTGGGACTCAGTTAATCTCATCCTAAATTCATAAAGTAAGGACACACCATTTGCACTGATAGATAAAGGAATCTAAATATTATTTCACTATTAGTTCCTGCATTCCGTGCTTTTTTTAATGTGAGGCACTCAACTAACTTGTTATTGAATTAAAATGTACTTTTATTACCAAAATGCAGGGTGGGATTCTGCTAGGGCCATCAGCACTAGGCCGAAACAGCAAATTCCTAAACACAGTATTTCCAAAACAAAGCTTGACAGTGCTAGACACCGTCGCCAACATAGGCCTTCTCTTCTTTCTCTTCCTTGTTGGCCTCGAGCTCGACCTACGTTCTATTCGCCGTACTGGTAACAAAGCCCTGGCAATCGCTGTTGCCGGAATCTCCCTTCCTTTTGTTCTTGGCATTGGCACCTCTTATGTTCTCCGTTCAACCGTTATCAAAGGAGGACGGCAGGGCCCTCTCCTTGTTTTCATGGGTGTAGCACTCTCCATCACAGCCTTTCCAGTCCTAGCTCGCATCTTGGCTGAACTCAAATTGCTCACAACTGAGCTTGGTCGGTTAGCCATGTCAGCAGCTGCAGTCAATGATGTGGCTGCCTGGATCCTACTTGCCCTTGCCATTGCACTGTCAGGCTCAGGGTCTCCAATTGTCTCACTGTGGGTCCTGCTTTCAGCTACTGCCTTTATTGTCTTCCTAGCAATTGCAGTTCGTCCAATTCTTGCCTGGATGGTGCGAATGTCCCCAGAGGGAGAACCTGTCAGGGAAGTATACATTTGCACCACACTTGTCATTGTCCTTGCTGCTGGATTTGTAACCGACACCATTGGCATTCATGCTTTATTTGGTGCCTTTGTTGTAGGCATTATGGTGCCTAAGGATGGTCCTTTTGCTGGAGTTCTAATTGAAAAGGTGGAGGATCTGGTCTCCAGTCTCTTTCTTCCCCTCTACTTCGTCTCAAGTGGACTCAAGACCAATGTGGCCTCCATTAGCGGTGCAAAATCATGGGGTCTTCTTGTCCTTGTCATTACCAATGCATGTGTGGGAAAGATTTTTGGTACCATAATTGTCTCTCTCCTGGTACGGGTCCCAACCCGGGAGGCTGTTGCCCTGGGTTTCTTGATGAACACAAAGGGTCTAGTTGAGCTCATCGTATTGAACATTGGAAAGGATCGCAAAGTCCTAAATGATGAGGCATTCGCCATATTAGTGCTTATGGCACTCTTCACAACCTTCATTACCACCCCAATTGTCATGGCTGTCTACAAGCCAGCCCGTCCAGTGGCTCCCTACAAGCACCACACCATCGAGCGTGCAACTGAAACTGACAGTGAGTTACGTGTCATGGCGTGCTTCCATACAAGCCGAAATATTCCAACATTGATCAATTTAATTGAGTCATCACGCGGAACAAGACGGCGTCGCTTGACAGTTTACACAATGCACCTAGTTGAGTTGTCAGAACGATCATCTGCTATTTCCATGGTCCACAGGGCAAGGCGTAATGGGCTGCCCTTCTGGAACAAGAATGGCAAGGCTGTTGCTACTGGTGGAGAGATGGTTGAGGTGGCTTTTGAAGCATACCAGCAGCTGAGCTCAGTGTCAATCCGCTCAATGACTGCTATCTCCGACCTCAGCACAATTCATGATGACATAATCACCTGTGCACTTGACAAGCGAGTGCAACTCCTAATTCTACCTTTCCATAGGATGCTCCAGCTTGACGGCACATTTGAGTCAATCGGCCATGCATACCATCTTGTTAACCAGAAGGTCCTACACCATGCCCCCTGCTCCGTTGCAATCCTGGTTGACCGAGGATTTGGAGGGGCTGCTCAGGTTTCTGCTAAAGATGTTGAGTATTCCATTTGTGTGCTGTTTTTCGGAGGTCGTGATGACCGTGAGGCACTTGCATATGCTTCCCGTATGGCAGAACATCCCGGTATCTCCTTAACAGTGACCCGTTTCATATCCACTAATTCTCTCAATGTACCTCTAGTCAGTGAAGACAACACGGCAGATCAAATGGCAATTGAGGCATGCAAGGTCAAGTCAGAAGAACGAAACATAAACTATCAGGAAAGGGTTGTAAACGATCATTCTGAGGTAGCAGTAGCAATTAGAGAGATAGGAAAGGGTATCAACCTAATCTTGGTAGGTCGATCACCACCAGTGCCAGAACCGCTATTGGAAAGGCAAGAATGCCCAGAATTGGGTCCAGTGGGAGGTTACCTGGCCTCGAGAGAATTCACAGCTATGGCATCAGTGCTGGTAGTCCAGTGTTATAACCCAGAGAGGGACATATACTTAAAACAGTACACCGTGGAGGGAGAGACATCTGTAGCCCCATCTACAATTGATCGAGATATTGAGGCTGAATTAGACTAAGACCGCAATGTACAAAATCACACATTAGAATCAGCTTCTCTGCTGTATCTAGTTGCAAGGGAAAAGGTCTTTGGCATGGGACCTACTAGTTGTTTAATAAGATATTTCCCTCTGGCCTCATGACAGCAGAGAGCTTGGGACAATAATAGCTAAAAAGTCTTATATACAATCATGTTTATTATACCATCGACTGAATATATAATTTAGAGAATGCCAGTAATTGTTCATTTTTAGTATTATGGTGTTCCTATCAGATGTAATTGTTTTACATGCATAGCAAGGTTTGCAAGTTAATTCTTTTTGGTGAAGGTTTGCTCAGTTATAGATTAATTAATAGATAGATTTTTTTGATTTTATCAAATTAGCTGAACAAGGCATAGTATCAAATTCGAAGTCCCCCAATCTTTCTACAGAAACAAAAAAAAGGGAAATTTTTTTTAAAAAAAAAAGATGAAGAGAATTGATTTTGTGATTTGTTTCCAACAGGTTTTAGCTGGTATAATTGACAGAAGGTTCCGCAGACTGTCCTGGTACAGTTCCCTACTTACCTTAATCAAAAAAGGTTTAGGGGACATTGTTGATCTCACTGATCTAGGTATTCAGTCCACCCATTCTCCCAGGCATTCCCCCCACCACAAAAGTACCCACAACTTGGAGGTGACTCGCTGTGAATCTTTGACCTTCGCTGATTCAAAATTTTGGCTCCTGATGCTACCTCTCTTAATTGATCATGGCATAAGTTTAATTTCATACAGGCATCAGTCCACAAAGGTTAATAAAATCAAATCAGATGCATTGGATCATCTCTGATTCAAATAAAACCAGAAGGATTTTGGGTCAGCCCAAATAACTGCAACGAATTGTGCTGATCGATACCATTTAATTAGAAATGTCCAGTCCAATACCAGTTAATAGGGATAAGAATCAAAACAATAATTTAAGTTGAACATTATTTAGATACGCAGAAGTAAATATTCAACCCCTATTTCTATGGAAAATATTTGTGTGAACCTTAATTAATTAATACCAATGCAAGTCATAATGCAATTCTCTTCAATATTTCATTGGGTGCTCTGTGAGAAAAACAATGAACACCTCCAATACATTCATAAACCAATAAACTAAAAGAAATAACTTGAAACCTATGCCAATGAATTTGCCAGAGACTGTTGACGACGTCACCATCTTTGAAAATCTCCTCAATTGTGACCCTCTGGGCATGGCGTCCAAGCCGTCAACATATTACAGGTAGAACTTCAGCTAATGGCACAGCGGGATGGTCCCAGTATCTTGCATGTGCCCCAACTCCGGCACCATCAGTTTCATGTCTCTTACATTCCTATAATCCAACTGTGTCACATCATACTTGTCAAACTTCAAATGAACCCCAGTTTAGAAATTTCTCAGCTTACTCTATTCCTAATAAGCTTCATCAGTCTTACATTGGTCACCTCCATTGCTCTGGCACTGGATGTTTCCAGTTTATCAGTGTCTTTTACATACATGTAAAAGACTATATAATCAACGCTATAATAAAATGGAAGTAACACCCAATCAGAAAATTGGAAAATTCTAATAAAATATAAAGAGAAAAATGCGCATTAAGAGATTTGTATCAGTGTAGCATAAGGCAATTCTGCTTGTCTTACTCACAATTGGGATGAACAATTCTTGTTTAGAACCCTCGAAATTGATTTAGCAAAATAGAAATTAACATGAGAGAGAGCTAGAAAGCAAAAAGAGCTTACCACTCTTGACGGTGGTGTATGAGCGCCGAGCCACCACGATTCCTACATCCGAAAAGGGTTTTGAGCTTAAAGAGGCAAGCTTTACGAGAAACTATGGACGTAGGGGCACTTGTACTGTTGTACATTTGGTGGTGGAGTAAGTGTAGAGTAAAATTTACCATCATAAGAGTAAAATTTGTGGAGTAACGCTGATTAAAGTGTTTTGTAATAATTTTCTCATTCTCAACTGAAAAATGGTGGGTAATCCAACTTTAAAAAAATAATAAAATGCTGAATAAAGAGGACTATACCATAATAATTTAAGGCACTATTTTAGGCGGAGTAAGTTATTCCACATGTCGTAAGTCAATAACTATTGCACATGGACGGAAAATGAAATTGGAGACGGAAGAGAAACATGACGGAAAATTTTAGAAATGTCATCAAGCGCCTTCATCGCAGCACGAATCTTGACATGAACGAAGGAGCAAGTGCACCCTCATCACAGCACGAATCTTGACATGAATGAAGGGGCTAGTGCAGGCCTGCAGGGTGCCAACTTTCTATCCGGACCATCCGATCTAATTTGACGGTTTAATTTTTTCGGACCTATCAATTTGACATTATTCACATGCATCCAGCGTTGATCAAACATCGGGTGGAAGGTCGGCACCTTGATTCGTGACTGCGTCTCTGTACGGGACGTTAGCATTTCTCATAGAATTTAGACTATAATTTTTTGTATGCCTAAAAATGAATTCTGTTACTTCCAAAATTTATGAAGACCATGGACTTTTCCGGGCTTAACTGGGCTGGATCGGTACTACTTTGAAAATGCTTGTTTGATTCTCTCATTTGGAAGGAAATAACTCGATAAATATATTGAACGTTTCTTTTAGGCTCTGATCGGAATCACAAACAAACGGAAAAGAAAAGAAAAAAGAAGAAAAGAATTCTGATGCAAAATCGTTTCCGGCGATCGGCGGAGGTCGGAGGAAATCGCGAAAATTTGATCGGCCATTGGAGGAGGAGAAGATCTGACGGCCCAAACGAATTCTCGCCAAATTTCATGGTTTTTCACAGGAATTCATCAGCTGAAAATTTTCCGGTCAAATCTCGATGATTGAAATCAATTCTTCATATTTGCTCCATTCCGATCAGAGGAATCGTTAAAAAGGAATTCTGTTTCCAATTCTTGCGTTAATTTTTTTGGTTCCGATCAGAGCCTAGTGTGTTTAGGATGAATTAACATTTTGTAAGTTTTTTGTTAGGTGTAATGAATGAGAAAGACATTAAATAAATAGTAAAAAAAGGAGTAGGAATTGAGTTTGGTAAAAAAAAAAAAAGAAAGGAGTCTATTTGTGAGTAGAGAATGTTATTTAAGAAGTACATTGAAGAGATTTCGAAAAAAAAGAAGTACATTGAAGATAGCGAGAAGGAGAAAATTATCATATTTTTTTCTGAGAGAGAGAGCTGATTCGAGCGTGGACCGACAATTGAGAATGAAGACAAATTAACTTTATTTACAATCAATGATCGTTTGGATGATTGGATGAGAACTTATTCGCAAGTCGCAATAACCTATCTATTCACATTATATGTTATTCTCCGTACCATTAAAACACATTCTTAATCGAAAAATTGAAAGTGTGAACATTGATTTATGTATTATGTATTAGATAGATATAGACACTTTTTTGTGGAGACATTGCATTTTGTTGGTCCATTTAATAGCGCCGCCTGCTTGATGAATTTTTATTAAAAAAAAATCTGACACAAAATCTGAGAAGGATCTAAAAAATGAGATGAATTTAACGGATTTACGTATGAATTGATTTGAAAAAAAAATTTCAACCTAAGAAGACAAATATGAGTTTAAATTTAATTAAAATAATATTCATCGACCCGTTTGTTATAAATTTTTAAATCCGACTGTTGCGCATTTGAAGAGCAATCATTTCATAATTCCCTGTTTGATGCGAGCTGTCAGCAATCATTTCATGTTTGATGCATGTTTGATGCGAGGTTAGCAATTGTGTTCTCCAAATCTTTATGAATCTTGCTCGTGATTTGATTCATTATTGATTTATTAATTTATTCATTAATTTTACGCCAAAATAAGGTCCTCCACTATGTAAAGGAGCAAATGTGTCCTCCACCAGGCCACTGTGAAAGTTTATGTTGCATTACCGCAAAATGCAAGAGCATCTAGAAACCCCTTTAAACATTTTCTAAAAGCAAAATTACTACAATCGTTGAATTTGGCAACAAAAGGCAACTACAAATGATTCCACTATCATTCAGGATATGATATATGGAAAGACTGATGCAGTCTGCGTAAATTCACTTGGACAGTCAATCTCAAATGGGAATAGATGATTGGTGCTACCATGAAGGTCAACCATTTGGCAGTTGAAACATCAGCATGTGAACTAATAGACAGATGATACATCAGCAGTTACAGATCACATATTCAAATTCAATTTCTTTGATCAACTGAAAAATGCTAGCTACATAAATTGAATGAATCTAAAGTTTTTTAAAAGTGCTACTGCGCATCTCAATATTTATTGTGCATTCTTCTTAATAAAATCTAACTAAAATTTTACACTTAACATTTAATAACTTTTTCATTTTAACAGCGGCGTAGTTTTTGACTTTTTGGTACACTTTGGTAGAGTATATATATAGGACTATCAAGAAAAACCCATAGCTCGTTAGAAATTTATTCCGCATTAATTCGAGTTTGATTCTTTAAAATTGAGCCCCCGGTAAGCGGTAAGTTCAAGATCGAAATCGTTCTAGCCATGCTCATTTGGGTCGATTAAATAATTTGATATATAATTAAGTTATCTTATTTATACGAAATAGTACTTGATTTAATATAATGTAGTAAGTATAAATAATAAAGGATCATTCAAAATTTATTATGAAATCAATAAAATATCAGTAAGTAAATAAATGTAACCTAAAAAAATTAATATTATTAGCTTCACTTAGTACTTTTTAAATAATAGGAAATAAATATAAAAAAATATATAATAATACGAGCTTGTATATAATTCGAGTTTGATTCATATATTAGAAGTAGCTTGAGCTTGATAGCTCGATTGAAGTTTAACTTGAGTTCAAAATCGCACAATTTAAATTCACAACAAACTAATTGAAGCCAATGTTAGCAGCATATAGAAGCCTGCAAAAATTAATTGTTAATAAATCAGTTTCTGTTATTAGTATATTAACTTTTACATTTCTGAATTCTGATCTGTTCAGGTCAACGGTTTTTCAAATTCCAAATTGGACATTAATGTTTTGAGTTAACGATTTCTTTTTTTAAAAGATAAATTGGGTCAAGCTTCACAACTTATTTTTAAATAAGTTCACGATATCTTTGAAAGACTATATCTATTTGTTTTTATTTTTGAGGTATATATGACTTTCAAATCATACTAAAAAAAATTCTTTCGATAATTTTATAATCTTTCTGAGCACAAATTGTCCGTTAAACCTACTGAATGTATGAGTTCAAAGAAATATGCAGAGTCCTGTCAAAGAATTACAAGCCTGCTGGAAATGAATTCATTTTTTTTTATGCATGGAATTACGGAAACTGAGTAGTACCAGTACCAGGTGCATGTGTACCACACCCACAATAAGAAATGAATGGGATTTCCAAACTTTTTAGGCATTTACGCTTAATTACTCGGGCAATTAGATAAAAAAACAAATATTTGAACTACTAGAACTTTCTTGAGCCACGTACGCTTCTCCCTCTGCTGAGTCCGGTTTGTGTGTGTGTGTGTGTTGGGGGGAGTTTATAAGGCGCGCAGAGATAGACTCCTATCGGCTATCGTGCATGTGGGACTCGGTTGACTTTTGGCTCTGCAATTATCCATGGTCAAGAAATAGTACCCACGCCTCCTAATAAAATGTTAAGCCGATATTAGAGATCGACTAGACATCAATTTGGATGTTGTCGATAATGTCAACGTAGATGGAAGAAAGAATTTTCAACTATCAAAATTATTATTCAGACAAATATACTTGTTTCATGTCTTTCTGAATATATACCTGGATCATTTTAAAAATGCAGGATTTTGATCGAAAATGAACTATTAAATTTTTTATTTAAATATGTAAAAATAAATTAATTATTTAAAATAGAATAGGGTCCTACATGAATGTTTATAATTAGTTTCCATTACTAGAAGTTTAAGGACACTGTAATTGCGTTATTTTTTTTTTACAAACCAAGTAAAAAAAGATTGAAAATTAAAAACAAATTTATAGATATTGTTTGACACATAGATAAATAGAGTGGCGCCAAAATAGTTTCATATAATTTGAGCACCGTACGGTGATGTTCGAATAGTTGTTAGTGTCAAACTATTGAAAAATCTATATATTTTGTTTTTTATTAATGGCAAAATATGCATCAACTTAGTATTTTTTTTAAAACTTTTTTGCAGGTATGATTTTCATTACTATATAGATCATGACTATAATTTTGGATTAAATATAAAATTTATTTTTGATGATTGTTATAATTATCAAAATAAATAAATCAAGTGATCCCTCTTAAGTATACATACAAATAACGGTTGGAAGTAGCTAACAATGAATTTAGTTGATTAAATTTTCTCAACTGTCGAAAAGAATGGTTTAATTTGTTTATTTTTTCAATTGTTGAAAGCAACATGCAAATTATCTTTTGTGATAGAGCAGACAAAGGATATAACTTTAAATACGTATTATAAATCCATCAAAAACCTAGTTCTGGTCGAACTAAACAATTAATCACTTGATTGGTAGGGCCTCTCCTCAGTTGTTCCAAATAAAACAGTTCGACTATAAATAGATGTCCCGTGCACAAAACTTAGGCCAAACACACCCCCTCTTCACAACATATTTTTCACATTTTATTTCTAGCTATAAGCATGCTTGCATGTCTCTTGATGTTCAAGTGAAGTTTCTCTAAACAACACAAAATAATTCAAGAGATAATAATATATAGGAAGAGCACCATGGTGACACGATCGTTATTATCAAACACGACATGCCCAGAAGCGATGAAGACGACATCAGAGGGAGTGTGGCAGGGAGACAATCCGCTCCATTTCGCGCTACCGCTTCTGATACTTCAGATTTGCCTCGTCGTTGTTGTTACTCGCTCGCTCGCTTTCGTGCTTAAGCCCCTCCGGCAACCTCGTGTCATCGCCGAGATCATTGTATGTTCTCACAATCACCTATCATACATTAGTTTTGTGTGTCCGTGTTTAATATTCACGTTATGTCATGTTAATGAGTTTTTTTTTTCCCTAGGAATCTAGTTATACCATCTTCTGAAAAGCATGCATATATATTTTTTGTGCGTCATGATCTTTTATTCTTTTTATTCTCTAGGTTGGAACAAACTAGGTAAACTGTTCTCCGGATAACTCTTACAGTCTTACCAGATATGGGAAAACGAATACACTTTTGAGTACAGTAAAAGTAAAATAATATATATGTTAGAATGTCCAATTACTTATTTTAGTAAAGCTCAAAAACCCAAAAACATTCTCTTCCTTTTTATCCTTTTAGCTAGATCATAGATTCTCTTTTTTACTAATTTCTTTTATTTTGCTATTATGTATTTATTTATTTATTATTATTATTATTATATTATTTTATTATTATTATTTCTGTGTGTGAGGAGGGGGGCGGGGTGAAGGGTGCTGTTACTCCGAAGATAATTGGTTTCTTATATATGTTGTTTAATAATGATATAGAGTGTGAGTTTCAATTCAAAGCCTGTTTTAACGACACATCGTGCTTCACATGCCAAACCTCCACAGACGAACAGGGCTGGAAATTAAAGTGACTTAATTCAACAAAATGTCATAGAACTAAGTTTGTATCTTCTCATAAAATTAAAGTGGACGATCCAACTTTTTGCATGGCAAATATTTAAGAACCAAGTTCATTACAAATACCTTGGAAGTAAGCTTGTACTCATAAAACCAAGAGATGTACGTCCTTATTTAATTTACTGTTTTTTTTTATCAAGTAAATTTTGGTTGTCAAATTGGCCCGCTAATTTTACGCGGAATTAAGAGCTAATGCATGACATTTTATTGGTCAATACTTACAATCCATTCGTTAAATAATTCATAGCAATCAAGCAATGTTCATTTTTTGGTTGAATGAAGCGCTTCTTTTTGCGTTATTCACAATTACAATAATAGGGTGCATGATCTATCAAAGTAACGATCTAAAGTGTATGATAAATAATTAATTAGTTAGTAAATAAATAACTTCTTATGTATTTCTGTTTACTAATTTTACTCAACATTTATGTATTATGTTAATGAAAATGTTTATTTATACTTCTCTCCGAAAAAAGTAATAGAATTAACCAAAAAAGGAAAGAAACAAAGAAAAACTTTGTATCCTTCCTTTTAATTCGACATGGACCCCATGGTACAGGTACATATGACAGATATCAATATTATAAATAAATTTGTGTGGGTGTCGAAATCTTTTAGTTAAATGTCATTCGACACTCAAAATATTGTGAAATAGTTGTGAGAGAGTATTTTTCTGATTTCTGTAATATGATACTATGTAACTATTTGTGTGTCGGGTATTATTGATTATAAAACTGACCCGGTCCACCCGCAGACAATAATTTGGCAACACATTGTTTTATTTCTGTTTTTTGTGACCCCTTCCTATTTTCATTTTCATCATGTGTTCATGTCTCTTTTGTGTTGCTCTCCACCTTAATTCCTCTTCATCGTCATTCTTAATTTTGGTTTACAAAATATAAATCAAATTCATTCAATTGAAAATAGAAAAAACATCATATCTTTTACGATATATATATTTTTATTTAAGTCATTTATAAACATATTGTGTTTCATGAATAATATCACCATAATATAAATCATATTATTTCAGATAACTATAACTATATTTACACACATATAATTTTTTCTTTAAATTGATCAAACTCTTTAAATTTAATTAAATCAAAGTACGTACAATAACTAAACTATATTTCTAAAGATAAATTATCTTCACAATATATCCAAAAATGAACATAATTAAACTATAGAAACATAATAAAAATATTCTTATTATAGATATCTATATCGAGCGAAGCTCGATATGCCCTTCTAGTGTATATATATGGTCCTTAATCACATAAGCCAACCTACTTATAAGACTGTGACTGAAACCACCAAGCCAAAGAAAAATGATAAATGCCCTGCAGGTTGCCCTGGTTGGCCAGTTGGGCAAGGAAAGAAAATGATACATTTCCTTGCATTGACGCATTCTTCTGGTTCTGGTCAAACAAATTAATAAACTTCTTTTTAAAATTAATCCGAAAATGAAAATGTTCTATTATTTTTTTTTAGTGACCTAAATTTGTTCACTTCGTAAAACGATGAACTACCGTCAATTATAATATGTCACGTTTGGTTTAACCTCAAGTCATCATTCTAATTAAGTTCAAGCGTGCAATCAGTATATATATGTATTATTTGATTATGAATTCCTATATAACCGTGCTTGTGAACTCCTCAGGCAGCTAATCAATTTGTTATTGAATGAAAATATAACTTTCTATCCAATAATTAATGCAGGGTGGTGTCCTTCTGGGGCCATCGGCACTAGGTCGAAGCAGCACATTCCTCGAGTCAGTTTTCCCCAGTCGGAGCTTGACCATGCTTGATACAATTGCCAACATTGGTCTCCTCTTCTTCCTTTTCCTGATGGGCCTTGAGATCGACATACGTGCCATCCGACGTACTGGTAAAAGTGCCCTGGTGATCGCCTTTGCTGGCATCCAGGTTCCTTTCATACTCAGCATTGGCACCTCTCTTGTTCTCCGTTCGACCATTATCAAAGGTGCACGGCAGGGCCCTCTCGATGTTTTCATTGGGGTTGCACTCTCCATCACTGCCTTTCCTGTCCTAGCTCGCATCTTGGCCGAGCTAAAGCTTCTTACGACTGAGCTCGGTCGGCTGGCCATGTCAGCGGCTGCACTCAATGATGTGGTAGCCTGGATTTTGCTGGCCCTTGCCATTGCACTGTCAGGCTCGGGGTCACCACTTGTTTCAGTTTGGGTCCTGCTTTCAGCTGCTGCTTTTATTGCTTTTCTAGCTATTGCCATTCGCCCGATTCTTGCCTGGATAGTTCGAATGTCGCCTGAAGGGGAACCTGTCAGAGAAATCTATGTTTGTGGCATACTCCTCATAGTCCTTGTTGCTGGATTTGTCACTGATGCGATTGGCATTCATGCTTTGTTTGGTGCCTTTATGGTAGGCATCATGGTGCCAAAGGAAGGTTCTTTTGCGAGACTTTTAACTGAGAAAGTGGAGGATCTTGTCTCCAGTCTCTTCCTGCCGCTCTATTTTGTCTCGAGCGGCCTCAAGACCAATGTGTCCACCATTAGTGGTGCCAAATCTTGGGCGCTCCTCGTCCTTGTCATCATAAATGCATGTGTGGGGAAGATCGTTGGTACTGTACTTGTATCACTTCTAGTACGAATACCGGTCCGTGAGGCTGTCGCCATGGGTTTCCTCATGAATACAAAGGGTCTAGTCGAGCTCATTGTATTGAACATTGGAAGAGACCGCAAGGTGCTGAATGATGAGGCGTTTGCAATATTAGTGCTGATGGCACTTTTCACCACTTTCATCACCTCTCCAGTTGTCATGGCCGTGTACAAACCAGCTCGTCCTATGGCTCCCTACAAGCACCACACTGTTGAGTGTGCAACGGGAATGGACAGCGAGTTTCGTGTCATGGCATGTTTTTACACAAACCGAAGTATTCCTTCAGTGATCAACCTAATTGAGTCATCACGGGGAACAAAACTTCATCGACTAACAGTCTATGCTATGCACCTAGTTGAGTTGTCCGAGAGACCATCTTCAATTTCAATGGTCCAGACAGCAAGGTTTAATTGGTTGTCCTTCTGGAGAAGGCGTGGAGGAAAGATGGTAGAAGTGGCTTTCAAGGCTTACCAGAAACTGAGCCCTGTATCACTCCGGCCAATTACTGCCATCTCCCATTCAAGCTCAATGCATGATGACATCATTACCTGTGCATTCAACAAGCGAGTGGCACTCATAATCTTACCTTCCCATAGAATGCTTCAGTTTGATGGCTCGTTGGAGTACACCGGCCATGCTTACCATGTTATTAACGAGCGGATCCTACGCAACGCTCCCTGCTCAGTTGCAATCTTGGTTGACTGCGGATTCGGTGGCCCTGCTCAAGTTTCTGCCAAAGATGTCAATTATTCTATCTGTGTGCTATACTTTGGAGGCCGCGATGACCGTGAGGCACTTGCATATGCTTCCCACATGGCTGAACATCCTGGCATCTCCTTAACAGTAACCCGCTTCATGGCTGCCAATTCTCTAAATGTATCACAATCCAGTGAAGATAAAACAGCAGATGAAATGGCAATTGAGACATTCAAGGCCAAGAAAGAAGAAAAGACCATAAACTACCAGGAAAGGGTTGTCGAGGATCATGCTGAAGTGGCAGCTGCAATCAAAGACATGGGGAGGTGCACCGACCTATTCTTGGTAGGTTGGTCATCATCCGTGCCACCACCACTGTTGGAAAATCAAGACAGCCCAGAATTGGGTCCAGTGGGGGGATACCTGGCATCGGAAGAATTCTCGACAAGGGCATCCACTCTTGTCATCAAGTGCTATGATCCAGACTGTGACCCATACTCAAAACAGTACTGTCTGGAGGGAGGGCTATCTGTTATACCAGCTACACCTGATAAGGACATTGAGGCTGAATTAGACTGAGAC
The DNA here is from genome assembly GCA_027725995.1 of Rhynchospora tenuis. Lineage (NCBI taxonomy): Eukaryota > Viridiplantae > Streptophyta > Magnoliopsida > Poales > Cyperaceae > Rhynchospora > Rhynchospora tenuis. The sequence goes on from CM050888.1 coordinate 80,684,779, forward strand.
AACAAATTAAAATCTTACAACCAGCTTGACTTGTACATAATATAAGTGCAGAAATAAAATGGTCCCCGGTAGGGGCATTTTAATTTTCAATAAGATAATATTTTTATCACGGTTCACGGACAAAGGAGAGGTCTAGATAAAAACCAATGAGGCTGACATATAATTATGTTTAGAGCATCAGCTAAATATTAATGGGAAAAGCTAATAAGGCATTTATGTGACCTTTTTTTCTTAATAATTTTATATCCGTTGTAAATATAATAGTTTGGCATTTTCGGCCAGATTTAAAATATTTAGTATGAGCATAGATGCTTTTATGTTTCATCAACTTGACTAAAAGGGTATCATATGGAAAAAATAAAATAAAAATAAAAAAATAAGAAAAAAAAAAACGAGCATCAAAAGAGTTTGGTCTTCCCCGGTCGATTTACATTAGTCAAAAAAATAAAAATAAATAATTAATTAATTAGAAGGGGAAAAAAGGGGGAAAAATACAAAGAAATGAAAAACTAATTCTTAGTAATCTTTTTTCTGATACTTGAAGGATAAAATTGCACATGAATTGGCGCACGTCCAATTGTAGGTCGATCAGGACTCAGGAGAAAGCAGATCTCCAGTGATTATTAGCAGCCCTCTATGTAGAATAACCACAATCAACGTTATTGTTCAATGAAACTATCAAATAGCTATTGTATTATCCTTTCCACGTATAAACAAGGATTGGCGATCCATGTACAGTTGAAGTTTGCTTCATTGTGCACTGATTGCAGATAAAAACTCCTTTCTCTTCTCAAAACAGTGCCACGGAAAAAGCAATCAGAACTAATAGGCCATCAACAAGAGAAGCTACATTTTTGCACAATGATGGGCTGATAACCAAAGACTAAAAGAAAAGTCGCAACCAATTAAATGTTTTACAATTTCCTGACATTATGACCTTTTCTTTTCTCCATCTAATATAGAAATCCCTTTCAAATGGTACAATTTACACCCTCCCGCAAGTAAAAATTTTATTAGTTCCTCCATCAATAAAATTGGAAGGGCTCAATAAATGCGGCCTCGACAAGAGGGAGATCCACAAAGGCAAGGCTGTCCAACCCCATCTTTTTCCTTGCATCGGTAGTCAAATACCAACTCTTCCCCCACCTCAATCTATAAAGGCCAGAATATAGCTCCACATTACACAAGGTACAAACATGATCATTGAATTTGTAAATTTTCATTCAGTATTTCTACTAGTTTCAACTTCAGTTGAAAGTGCCAGAAAAGAAGCTTCAAGTATGCTACGAATAATGGTTGAAAGGTTCATAAATTTACCAATTTTTTTTTTTAAAAAAAAGAAAAGAAAAGCTCATACATCTCGTTTAGCAAACAAACCAACATGAGCAAGCTGGCAGTCCATGCTCTCCACCAAAACCAGGTAACTGGCCAGATTTGGAGAACAGCTGTAAATAGTAAATTAATAACAGATGCAAAAAATGTCAGGACCACAATTAGAGCAGGAAATATCTGACAACACCCTGGAAACCCAAGGGACCAAACAAGACTAACATTTTTTATAATAAGCCAGAGATCAAAAATCAACTATACTATTCTTTAGCTCCAACATTTCCCAAACCCAACTGAACAAAAACCTAACAGACCCATAAGCTGAAACGCCATCAGCAAATGCAAATTGATACCAGAAGAAGAACAAAATTTGTCCCAGATTGCCAACTCGTCACCAGAGACCAATCTTAACCAAATCTTCAAAAACCTAACTAAAGATCCAAAACAACCCTTAACATTAAAATGACCCAACCAAGAAATTGAAAAAAAAAAAAAAAAAAAAAAAAAAAACAACTGACACCAGACCTAACTAAGCCGAATCCAAGCTGACAAAACTCAATAATGACTCTAGACATGAAAGACCAATTCAGGACTGACCTGAGCCCAATTAGAGGCACAACTTTGATACAACAGCTAACTTTCTCTAATTACAACTAAACAATAAACCAACTAAATAAACAATTAAACAAACAAAATATGATTTCACTAAACAAAAGGTTTTGTATAGCCATGATGGATTGGCATCAATTGTTCTTTATTTTTAAATGTTCTGGTTTGTGATATTTACTAGCGTGTAAGTTAGAGGTTCAAAGGGCAAAAAAAAATACCTGTGATTAATGAAGCGAGCAATGTTTCCATATTTGCTGGAATCAATTGCACATGACATAGGCTCTTCACAGTTACCCCCAGCATGACCCATATGCCCCTCAATCTCACACAAATAGTTGTGCCCATCCTGGCATTGCCTGTAAATCAATAACCAATCATAAAGACTTTGTATGCAAAGTCACAACTGTGCAGGGAAAATGGTGTAAATAATTTAGTTACAATCCCGACCTCTCCCTTCTTTCACTGGCCTGCTCACCGTTGACAACTTCTCCAATATACTCACATACAAAGGTGCCACCAGGGATCATTTCTACAGCCCTAACTCCCCAACCCTACAGAATGAAGGACAAAATGTCAGATTTTTAGTGTAGGTTTAGCAATTTGGAGAACAGCAGTTGGTTGCTTCTTAATGGGATAAAGTCTGACCATGTTTCCTTCATACCTTACATTTGGTCCTGAAAACTTCTAGCTTGAGATTGATGCCCTTCTGGAGAACTCTGTTCTGACAAGATGCATCACATTTGCATGATGAATTGCACTCATACACAGGATACCCTTCCTACACAATTCAATTTATTTTTTGACAAAATTAAGTTTGTGAATCATTAATTCTGCATCGCAACAGAGGATGCAGAAATTTTCCAGCACAGGACCTCTCTATAATATCTCATTTGAACCCCCACAAACCAATTCTCTATAAAATCCCAAATAAACTCAAAAACGGAAAATGAATAACAATTACAATGAAATAATTTAAGAATAAAAGAAAAATGGAAAGGCACTGAAACAAAACTTGCCAGGTGAGCAGATTACTGTAACATAAGGAGAAGTATATCAAGTTTACACTACCTCGAGAACAATAAGACCTCTTTCGTCATATGTAAACTTCTCAAGCATAGGTTTTCCCCATTTATCCATAGCATTCTCAAAGTCATTGTCAAAGAGGTAAACATGATCACAGCTCTCTTGGCTACATCTCTCCTTCACACATCTACAACCCAACTCTTTATCCTACAGAGAAATATACTTGTGAACTCTTGTTTCCTGGATATTATTCAACTTGTCAACAAATGTTTCTGTTTATATTTTTTATTATCCTTTTCTCTTTTTAAGTACAAGTACAGAAATTTATCTCGAGAAAATGTGAGAAAAAAAGAAAGCAGATTATACAGGGATAGACAATTTATGGCATATACCTTTCTAGAGTCACTAAGGGATGGGTCAACAACCCGCTGAGTTACATAAGTAAATTCCTTCCAGGGCATGGACGTACCATTTGCTAGACTCTCTTCAAGACCTTGAAGAGAATCCTTAATTTCTTCATCTATAACACAAGGTATAGGACCCTTCTCCTTGCCAAAACTCACATCACTGCAGAGCAAAACAACACCATCCCTCTTAAGACTCCAACCAAAATGCTTGGTATTAAGCACCGCGTGGTATTCATCCTCCTCAAAATCTACCACTGGTGCAAGAAGCTCCCTGGTAGGGCTTAATGGACACGAAGCTGGTTTTTCCACGATAGTTTTACATCCCTTGGGACATATAAATCCTTCTTGATGCCACTCAATTCGTGTGTCCGTCTCGCTACAGAGCTTGGCAGCTTTAAGATAGATATTATCAGGTAACGACCCAAATTTGGCTTCTAACTCAGCAATCAAGTTTATTTTACAACAGGTCGAACGAGCAATTGACAATATATCCAAGATGCTAGGATGCACTCTTGATTTATGGACCTCGGAAAATAGAGCCTGAGCCACTTTAGAACACTCCTCATCTGTTAGCTGTCGGAGACCAGTTGCTTCCGTCTCAACCAATTCTGGCACTGAATTCTGGTTTGAAATCGTCAATTTAATGGAGTTTCTAACTCCAGTTTGGTTCTTCTTGAATTTGGAGTGTTGTTGGTTCAACAGATGCCGGGTGCGATTGAGCTGGTATTTCCCTCTTCGATGTGTGAAGGAAGCAGAACTAGCACTTGCTGTGTTGTCCATGTGGGCTACTTGGTGGTGCCGACCAAGATCCGGCAATAAATCAAACTTCAACCCACAAACCTTACAGGTGAACTTCTGTGAGCCGTCATCAGAAATTTGGTTGATAGGTGTTGCTACTGCATTTGTATGCCTGGCCTCAGTGGCAGTGGCAGTGAACTCCGAGACGTGAGAGGAAAGGACATGCTGCCACAACTGATCAGGACTAGGAAAATGGCAGTTGCAAGCCATGCAACGAAAGAGCGTTGATTGTTGCAATGCTGGTGCAGACTGGTGCTTCTCTTGCACATGTGATTCCAGCACCTTCCTATTGGTGAACCCCTCCATACACACTGCACATGCATAGCCTCTGAACAACCACCGTGCCTCTCTCTTATGCACATGCGTCCAGTGCAACCCTAATTTTTTATCATCAGAAAACTCTTGGGAACAAAGTTTGCACTTCAGTCCACCGACATTCTGATTTATCCCCTCGCCTCCAATGTTAATATTACCAGATTTCCCAGGAATCGGATTAAGATCAATGCCCAAGCCCCATATGGAAGCCAGTTTCTCTTTCTCGATCATAATCAATTTTAGTAAGTATTGACCGACCTCTGGGTCATTAGACACCATGTTTAAAATCAGGTCAGTCTGGTCAGTGGTGTCCAGTCGCGAGCGCCGTATCAACAGCTTGCTCTTTAGAAATGAATATAATAGCTCACAAGCACGGTGCACAAGCAGCTTTTCTTGCCTTGATGCACAGCTTTTGAAAAGCTTTATAATCACTTCCTTAGTGATAGGCCGGCTGCGACCATCCCTAGCCCGTTTCAGAAATTTCGGTATGTGATTCTGGCAATAAAGATCAAACTTCTTAGCAGATTCCTGACATTCAGTGAATGCTTCATGGGGATTGGCACGCTCACCAACGCACTTTGAAACAGAAATTAAACTACTGGAGCTTGCCACAAGGGCAGAGGAAGAGTTACAGGCTAGGGTAAAAGCATGAGATGCAGTAGGGATAGGGGTGGCAATGGTAGGTTTAGGGGTAGGACTAGTCATATTGATAGGGTTAGGTATTAAATTATTATAACTATCTGGTTTCTTTTCAATCGGAGTAGTGGTCAGTCTGAACACTGGAGATACCATGGTGGGGGTTGATGGCCCAGCAGTGCTCTGGGACATCTGACTTTGCGGTCTATTTGCACTATTTGCGCTATCGTGAAGCTTATTACTAAATGAGATGATGTCAGATGATGGCACAATATTAATCTGAGTGTTTGCCGAGTCGCTACCAGTCTGGAACCGGTGTTTTTTGCAGAAAATAGATCCAGGTTTGGCGCGGTGCTTGCAATTTGTACCATTGGTGGTTGTACCACGGCACAATGGAGCATCGACCGGAGCCCTCCTGTCATATGCATCAACACGCACGTTGAGATGAACGCAACAATAGATATCTCCATCATTTGCCCACCTTTCGCACTGCCTTCCCTTTGCTTCTATGAAAGCAGCACACTGCCTATATGTGTAACCCTTCGGAGTTGCAGTACTGGCACTTCCCGGGTCTGATGGTTTGACAACCTCAACCTGTTTCTCACTATTTATTGGTGTAGTGGCAGTTACATCCTTCTCTGCATGTGGGGCAGACAAAGTACCAGCTCGACGTATTTCAAGTTTGGGGCGCTTTCGGCTTATTTGGGGCTCTGGACCTACAGGCCCATTATCAATTGGGCGTTTGGTGTCTTCATGAGACAGAGTAAACCATTTTGTGACATCTTGTTTTATGGTTTTCCACTCAGGAGCAAGCTCCGGTTGCATGAAACCCTCATACAGTTTACTCATCTCTTTCCACAACACATTTTGTACCAATTCCTGACAAAAGTAACAATAAAGTAAAAGAATTTCAATCATTAGTAATAGCATTCGCTTCCATTGGGAAAAGGTAATACTTGCGATACAACAAGGAAAAAAAGTTAAAATAAATAAGGTACCTCCATAAGAGTTTCAAAAAACTTGACACTTATTGCAGAGCGGCACCTCTGAACCCATGAATCGAATGACTGTTTCAGCCAATTGCCACTAATGTAATCTGGGAGTATCATCTACGAGTAAATGTCGGTAAAACAATTAAAATGATCAGATCAAATATTTTTACAATCTTGTTCCCAGCATCAAACTTAAAAAGGTAAAACCTACATTGCAGAACTTCACAAGCATCTCCCCAAGATCAGCATAACTTTTGCAGCATGAAGCCTCCATAGCAAATTTCTTCCATGTTTCTGTCTTGCGTGCATCTTCAATCACAGCCTAACCAAACAGATAGAAATTCAAGTTCAAATCGCCCAAAAGAGCCAAATAAAAAGCACCCATTACTTTGTAATAAGAATATTGAAAAAAAATGTATATACCTGGGAGTGCAAACTGTCAATGAGATTGAGCATGGCCAGAGCAAGCTTCTGCATAGCATGAGACCGGGGGATGTTCAAGTCACGAACCATCTTCCTCCACTTGTTGTGGGTCCCATTAACAAGGGGCATGGGGGAGTCACTGATGGGGCGAACAAGAAGGGTGTCAACCCAGGAGTAGGCCTTGCTGCGTGGGAAAAACACAGCAATGTACGTCTTTCTATCGTGTGTTGGTTTCGCACTCAAGGTCAGCGAAGGGCAGTCCCCTCTTGGGCATCTTATCCCTGTCTGCCACTTCCCTCTCCACTACACACCAAACAACTAAGATCCCTTAATTACCGTAAAAGAAGTGTTTTATTTTGTTCATGAAAACTCTATATGAGAAGGAAGACCAAAAAAGCTGAAAATAACAGGAGAGGGGCACCTTGCAATTCAAGGAGAGAGCAGAATCACCTTTGAATTATCCTAACTACAGCTATCAAAAGGCAGTGCAGAGGCAATGGATGTGTTGGTGCGTGCATGTACAGGGTAATATAGAAGGTAATAAGAGTGGCCATTGTTTTTAGGGCTTCTTTTGTACTTCTTTCATACTAATCTAGATATGGGCCTATATTTTATCGCTTTGGCCCAGGTTTTGTATGTAAATCATAATGGAATGTTATTCTGCTTTTGTAAGCTACAATTGTAATGAAAAGAAACAAAAAATGTACCAAATCTCAATTTCAGAATATGTGCAAACCTTAAATTAATGTGTTTATTTCATTCCAGAGAAATGGTGCATCTTCAGCAACCATTCCAATTCAGAATCTAATTATCCCCACCAACATACAGCATACTAAAGGCTGTATGGTAATGTGGATCCTAAACCATGTTTCTGATAAATAAGAGATGAGGAAAACTTATAGTTTTTACACATTACAAGGGTTAAGTTAGCAAATACACAAAGACATACGGTGCTTTTCTACAACCATTGATAATATAGAGACCTATTGGCATGTTTCTGAGATAAAACAGTTGAAAAGAGGTCGAGACAACGAGGAAATAAAATGCCTGCATGTACCTTGACCCAAAGTGGAAGGGCAAAATCGTCAACACCTTCAGAGGGGCTGTGGCTGTCTTGTACATCTTTACTAACAATAAGGTTATTTTTAGCAGCCTCATGCACAACAACATGCCCGTCATTTCCATTACGCTCAAGTTGGCATGCCAGCTCCGAGAGATGTTGAAGTGTAAACTGTTGGCTGTCAACGTCTTCTTCTTCATCTTCTTCAGTACTTTCAGATGGCGAGGATACACAATTGTTTGTTGTCGCTGCCATTTCATCTCCTCCATAATCATCCTCCTGCTGAGAGGTATCATTATTGTCATCAATTGGAGTAGCAGATACAGGTTGACAGCTAGATTGCTCCTTCACTTTCTCTTGATTACAGTGTGCCATTGCATAGCAAATGGCCAAATATAGCTACACAAAGCAAAAGCACAACTCCTACATCAGTTTTGCATATAGCATCACTTTCTCTTGCTTGATTGTTGTATTCGTTTCAACAATTTTGGACTTAGAATTCAATATTGTTTTCTCAGGAAGCAATGAATTTGAAAAGTTAATCAGCAGGGATTTTCTTTTAGAATTGAACTACGATATGCCACACTGAAAGGTCATATAAATTCCAACTTATTTAACATTTATATTCATGATCAATTTTTAATTTTTTAAAGTTTCCAATTAATTAATTTCAGCTTTATTAGTATATTATTCAAATTGTCTCTGGTTTATGTATATAAATGGTTTCCTTAATTTGCAGTTTCTTCAAATGCATATTACTATACTACATCTATCCATTACTCTTTTTTCATTTTTCTTTGCAATAAGGATCAAATAGATGACAATAAAGTATGTAATAGGAAACAGTAGTAAAATACAAAGGGAGGATGAAAGATGAATAATTAGGGGAAGAATTCAATTAATTCTAAAAGAACAATAGACTAATAATATTGATTGAATAATCGCAAGTAAATTTATTCCATGATGATTGCAGAAATCAAGTGAAATTTTCTTATTGAACTGTTCAAATCTATAAAAAAAAAAAATTTGTCTTGAAAAAATATTTCAAAATTTTCAAAATAATAATTCTTAAAAATAAAATCAGAATCAGATCAGTATAAGACACTGTTGGTTCTAAACAAAAAGGGTCTTAAATAGTATCATATTTAAATAAAGTTCCACCAGAAGCAATGCATGGGCAGAGAGAACTAGTATACACCTGCCCATCCTGACAACCCTATACCCCTACTGGTATATTTCACCGGTCAGGTTTAGTCATGGCAGAAACTTGTACATAGATATGTGATCCCTGACAAAAGACTTGTCAGACAACCCAAACATAAAACCCTCTACACATGTACACCAATCAACCTGACAATTGTACACAAATTTGGTTCGCATCAACAGTTGAATCCATAATTAGTGCGTAAATATTAGGAGAGAAAGAGGGAAGAGAAAGAGAGAGGGAGAGAGAGAGAGAGAGAGAGGGAGGGAAGGGAGGTTGACTAACCTGTAAATCAAGAGAATGGGGAAGGGGTTAGAGGGTTAGAATGGCGAGGTTAGAAAAGCGTGACAGGCCGAATCGAATCTGCGTATTTACTTTACCTCTACCAATGTTGCACATCTACAACAACAAGGGAATTAGGAGCGATGATATGTGTATAGGTTATTAGTAAGAGAGAAAGGAAGGGAAGAGGTGTGTTGTGTGTCGTCTCGTAAATCTATCGTGCCTGTGCGGAGAGAGAGAGAGAGAGGAGATGGATTTAGGAAACGAGAATGTGGTGAGGGAAGAAATGGGGAACGTGACAGCTGCGCCTGCGACCAGGCAACAATAACAACAACGATCGGACTTGGCTAGGGTTCGCTCCTGGTTTTGGTTCGTGCCAGTCGTTGTTCGGTTTGGTTTAGTGGGTCGGACCGGGCTGAACCGGATTGGACCGGATCCGATTGGGTTGTGGAGGGGAGAGATGCTTTGTGGGGGTGCGTTTGCGTCGAGTCTGTTTCGGTTTTAGGGGTGTGCACCGACAGGAATAGGCGTGGTGCATGAGAGGGAGAGAATTGGGGAAATTGGTTCATGGAAACCTGTGGGCTGTATCATTTTTTTGTTGTTCACATGATTAGTGCCGTGCAAGTTGTGTTGACGTTATTTACTATGTACGTTTGTATTTAGTAAAACTATGTTTAACGTGACAATAAATAAAATAATAAATTATTTGTTTATTGTCACTTTCGTATGAGATAGAAATATTTTTTTCATTTCTTCGCTTTGTTTTTTTTAATAAAGTGAATTAATAAGGGAATATTTCTTATTTCTATATAACAGTGATTTTGATAAAGGCTATTATTTTAAAAAAAGGCTGGTTGTTTATCTATTTTATTACAAACCAGAGTTTTATTAATCTAAATAAATTATTTTATTACAAACCATAGTTTTAATTAATCTACAGAAATATAGTTATGATAATAGTTATAAATGGATATAACATTAATTCTTTTTTTTATATGGAAGTGATGATAATAGTTAGCTTTTATTTTTCCAATTATTGACGTACGAAATGAAGATTAAAAATATGTTCGATATGAATCGTGGAATAAAGTTATCTATACATCTCTATAGAAAACAAAAATTATTTTTTTAGTTCAACATAGTGTTCGGCACCAGACAATAGGAGGTGGAACTAGATTTTTTTTCCCCCTAAATAAAAGAGAGAACCGTGATAGAAATAAAATCCTTCCACTCTTTTTGCAATGATGAGGTGCATCTCTCTTGGAATATTCAACTCTTAGGATTGACTAAGACAAAAGAAAAATATTTAATTAACTTTTTGCATCTATTAATTTTGTTAACTTAAAAAAAATCGGAATTAAAATTTATTTACTAAATTTATTCAATCAACACTCTAACTTTGCATTTTTATCTAAGCTCTTCTATTTCTAGTTGACGTAAAGGGAACAGTTCAAGTTATCTAATGTTTAAAATGCTATTGTATTCACTAGATAGCCATTTATCTAAGAATGTCTAAAAAAAGAAGATCTTAGTGCTATTATTCATTGCTTTTGTTCTAAAACACAAGTAGTTGTCTTATTTTAGATTTTTTTATTATCGAAATCTATATCTATAGTATTTAATTATTAAAAGTCGTGACCGCTATTTGAGTTATTAAAAAAAATTTCTATAATTAAAAATAATTTTCTCTTTTTGTTTAAATATATTAAAATAATCATACCAAAAATTATTTAGTTTAATAATTAAATATATTTGAAAATTTAAGTAATTCATGCTGAATCATTGTCATCTAAAAATACATAGTGCAGCGAAGCACGACTGTCATGCCTAGTCTTAATAACCGAACATACGATGAATAGGCAATGCTTTGCTTGTTTGAAATTTGACTTATCCTGCACCCCAAAATAATATCCCCTCATTTGATTGGAGATTGATAATCGATAGTTCACGATATTTATTATTTGGCGCAACTCTTGTCAAAAAGTTCTTTTAGACAAGATAGTGTCTATGTATATGTTGTATCCAAAAAAAAAAAAAAAAGAAAAAAAAGAAAAATAAAAGAAAAAGAAAAGAAAAATGAACTCTGGTCAAGAGTTGACATAAGGAGCTTCCAGCATAAAAAAATATAAAACGATAAAAAATTAATTACTTCGACAAATATTTAATATATACTTGAGTAAAACTAACACAGACTTAGATTCAATAACGAGGTTCACGAGATTAAAATAAAAAATTTATCAAATCAAATTCAACTAAACTCATTTGATCTTTTTCTTTTTTTTTAAATAAAAATTTCGAGTTCATATGTGTAAGTCCGATAAGTTTAAAACTAGCCCAGCTTATTATGTTCATTTTGCAACAATTTCCGACCTTTTACATATAATAAATAAATCCGAAGAAAAATAAATTGTAAATATAAGCTTATCAAATAAATTAAGATCAACAGTTTGCATATTATGTATATAACTTATTCTTTCTATATAATCTAAACAGGTACATTAAAAAAAAAAAAAAAAGGCTTAAGAAACGTCTTATCTTTGGACCATGTGTATCACCGTGAAGCAACAAATTTCGTACATACAGCAAAGAGAATGGGATGTATACAACTTCTCTTTTTGGCACATTATCTGATTACCAATGTCAAAAGACAATCTAATTTTCTGTGTGATCTTCATAGATGTATTTTCATTATAATTGAAAAACATGCAAAATAATACTTATTTCATGTATCAGTTTAACACGAAATACTCCGAACTCATGAATATTTTTATAGAGAAAGTTTTATTACTTTCATGTCCATTATTTACTTGATCGCTATCGATGGATCCGCTCTCATCTTCTCTCTGAAATTGTGTTTGATTTGTAAATATATTGAATTGATCTGGCTCAAATCAAACTATAATTTAAAACTTATAAGATGGCTTGAGTTCGATTTATCAAAAAGTCCAGTTAGTTTTGTTCAATTTGATCTGACTTGATTTTATTGATAGAATAAGCATTAAATAATTAAATCAGACACAGATTCGAGCTGACTTGAATTGTTGGACTTTTCAACAATTGAGGTTAAATAAAAAAACAAAATTTAATATGTATATTTTACATATTAAAAAAATAAATATTTTATATTCACCTAATTTGTGAAATATTAGATTTAAAAATTTATAAACTGCACGTATACGTATCAAGTTGACTCAACTTTGTGAAATATTTTGAACGAGCCGAGTCTAGTTTGAATCTTGGTTTGTGAATGTTTAAAGCTCAATAGCTGAATCGTTAAAAACTAAAAATTTAATTCAATAATTTGATTATAAATTATTATCAAATTGAATATAAGGAAATCACCAGCAACAAACTTATCTACGAACTCTACGACACGGTCCATGAATATTCACCAAAACGTAAATCTCAGATAAAAAAAGAGAAACTAATTTCAGTTAAGGCCTTTAGAGCTAATCTGAATAAATGGTATGCCCTTACTTGTCAAGTCTGCGAGTACGGCCTGCAAGTCACTGCTGACATGTCGAGTCCCATTGTTCATAAAAAAAAAAAAAAAGTCCCATTGGAAAGCATCAGCCAGAGCGGGTCCCAAAGGTGTTATTTTCTCTGGATTTTCTGCGGTACCATTTTGTTTGAAAAAGCAGAACATACTACTTTCATTTCAACCCATAGCGGCACCTTAATTCGACCAAAGTACAATCATTCATGAAGTCTCTGCCAAGGAAAAGGGAAAATATCTAAAGAAAATTCAAAAGAAAATTTTTAAAAATAATTGGACAGGAGGTAAGATGGGATCGCACTGGTGTATTTAATAACGGAATGGACAATCTAGAAACGGACATGTGTTTCCCCCATAATTATTTTGTTTGTAGATGTTTAATTGATTGTTACGAGGAATCCAATTAGGAGAGTATTATGAGTCATTTTTTGTTTAAGTTTATGAAACCCAATTAGAAGTGATCATTAAGTTGCCCCACCATTCCTGCTCGAATTTTAATGGCACACCGTTTGGTCTGCTTTTAACTCTGTAACATAATGTGCTAATAGAGACATTTGTAAACTATTATTTATTTATAAGTTTCTTTGAAACAAGGACAATTGTAAACTATAAAGTAGAAAAATTGTGAGGACGTTACAGGGATATTCTCGTTGACATTATTATCGAATCATCGGTACATTAAATAAATTATTATATAGTTAATTACATTTTATTATACACCTTATTTGAATAGCGAAGAAGTCAAAACTCGAAAACATTTAATAATGATACTATTAAACCAAACCAGTCAATATAAATAAATATTAAAGCTGTCGACCTGCATAAACCTTTTTTTTACATGTGGTATCGCACGTGTCATGTCCGTGACGTCTTAGACACCCGTATCCGTTCCATGCTATAAGTCCAGTATAGAGAGCATTGTACATTGAGGTTGGTGCGATAATTTAATATTGTTGTCATTTTATATTAAAAAAGCCTGGCCCACACATTGGTCTGGTACTCTGGTTTCCTACCAGTCTAGCTTAATTTGCATAACGAACGAATACCATTAAAGAAACACTTAGAATTAGAAGGATGATGGATGACTAGATGACCATTGATTTCAACTTTTGATACCAAGATAAAGCCATCACATTTGAAAAAACATTACAATATTACAATATTGAAACATTAAAGAAGTAACAGAACTTAAAAGAGTAACCTGTACCAGGTGACTACACAATTTAATCTGATTTCAACTCAATAGGGAAAGACCAGGATCTGCCTACGCTAGTTAATGGACCTATCAAAAAATTTGTTACTCGTTTCAGACTACCAATGATTTTAAATCATGAACACTCAAACAACTTTCTGTTGGTTCTCTTCTGCTATTTTCTCAAGCTCCTTCTGTCCAGTAGCTATCAACCCCTTTACAACATCAAATGACGTCAACTTAATGCTGTTAAAAGAGAGGCAAAATTTAGCACAAAAACATATTCAGAGAAAAGTCTTCAAAGCAGCAAATAAAATGATGAGAGAGAGAGAGCGAGAGAGAGACAGATAGAGAGAGACCTGCTATTCGGAAGGTTTTTCAATGCATTTGGCACAAAACCTCTGTATAACCCAATTAATCCATCACGCTCGATGATGCCTGCATTCCATAATCCAAAAGTTAGCTTATTGACCATCATATAAAGTATAATTTGCATATTTGGTCAAAATAGTCAAGAATGTGCAAAAATGCCATTTCTAATCAACTCAGATATAAACTAGAAAATGAGTTTATCTCAAATTAAAAAGTTCCAAGGGTCCAAGACAAATTTAACCTCCCCCCTCTTTGGTTCCAACTCAATGGACTGTAACATAAATAAGTATACAATTCAGAAAAATAAAGAACTGTATTACAACTATTTTGGCAAGTTTTAGAAAATACAGCAGTAAAAATATGATATTTGGACAGCTCTTCTCATTTCTAGAGTGCATATAGCATGGGCTTGAAATTCAAGTGTAATATATGTACCTGGGAAGGCATCTAGAACAGTTTCATAAGGAGAGCCTTTCATTTGCATCTGTCTCCTCACAGTGTCAAGTGGATAGCACATCAAAGTTGCAAGTGTTGCTGAGACAAGAGCAGTCACCAGAGAGGTCTCTGGTCTCTTCTTATACTTCTCTGGCACCGATTTCTTCATTCTTTTCATGACAATATTCGAAGACCCAAATTAGTACATTATGCAATTGCAATCGTCAATAGTCACAATTCTGATCTGTCCACAGGACTAACTAAAAATCAACCTTTTTAAATTCAAAGTTGAAGGATATGAGGGGCAAACACAGAATTTGGCCATTTGAGTTTTCCAGAAAACTATTTACAGTATCCTAAGTAAATTTTTTACCTATGAAACCAAATTCATAGCACTTGTTCTATCCAAAGATAAAAATGGTTATGCAAGTCACAAAGAAACGAAATTTACTGTTTAAATTGGTTAATTGCTAGAATACATGAGTGCTAAGTGCCAACTAAATGAGATAGCAAAAAAAAAAAAAAAAATTAATAAATAAGAAACTCACAAGTCAAAAATACAAAAATTAACAGCAATATAGGGGGCAATCCCAAGAAGAGATGGACCCAGCCCACCGTAAAATGCTCCCAACCCTTCTTCTCTCAGCATGGTCAGTGCCACCTTCAAAGTACAGTCAGTCAGTTAATTTGAAAGAAGACACCAGACAAGTATATGTAAAATATAATCATACGTCAAGAAGGCTTTCACAACCTGAGACATGGTTCTGCTTCCTGGTTCAACTGCTAATCTTAAACGAAGCACATCCAATGGGTAAGTAACCTGTCCATTTCATATATATTATATAGTCAATAATAACACACATCTTACAATAGTTACTCCTCCAAGGATATTAATATAGCATATTGGCACCATAGTTGTCAGGATTGTGCTGGTCTAATTAAATTTTCTTAATATTTGCAAATAGTATGTTTTGGGGGCTAAAGGAAGGCTCAACTAGCAAATTTCGATCAAAATCTCTGTCAAAATGATTGCAAAGGCTAGTACAAACTATCTGGCACCATTAAGAAGCTCATATGTGAATTAAATGCCTGTGTCCAAGGTAGACCTCACAAACTAAAACTTAAAAAATGGGACTCCCCCACTCCCCAACCACCAACAACAACAGAATTTAAAAATAAAAAATAAAACGTAAAAAAAAGAAAGAAACAAGAGCTTGTGCAAAAGCTCACAAGAGTAGAAGTCATGCCAGCACAGGCTCCAGCAACCAACCTCCCCAATACAGATAGGTCTCCATCTTTTTTCCTGAATAGTTTCTGAAATTAAATACACAATTGCACTGTCAATTAAAAAAAAAAAGAAAAAAAGAACTATAAAATAATTTTTAGTGGAAACAAAAGCAAGATCACAACCTTATAAACTTCATAGGAGAAAAGCTGGACCGCACTATAAGGAATTATCCGGATAACCTGCAATAATTCAACTTTAAGCACAAACTAATTTCATAATTTCATAACAAAAATAAAAGGAAAAAACATAATTAAAAACACACCTGAGGAAGATTCCCCTTCCAATACCCCCTGATTCCTTCCTCCTTTCCTATGTTTGATATAGCCTCAAGAAAGCCGACCGCTTTACCAGCCGAACCCGGGCCAGCTCGGATACTATGCGTTTGCATGAGCAACTTCACCCGGTCTAACGGAGCCGTTACAGTCTTCGCCACGGCACCGGCTAATGCTCCAGCCGAGAAGAGAGCCACACTGTTCGGTATCAGCGCGAGTATCGCCAACGGATGCCTAACCAGCTGCTCCCCAGTAATCGACTGTACTTTCCAATCCCCATCTCCCTTGTCGCCATCTCCTCCTTCGCTCCTCACCGGAGCAGCGCTCGAAGTAGAGACAGAGGCGAAGGAAGGAGGCGATGACGAAGGGATAAGGGAGATGGAGCGCCATGTCACCACTGCCTCTCTCTCCCTCATCTCTCAATTTCCCAATCTCAGTGCTCTTTCGTAGGGTTTATGGAGACGATGATGTAGAGGTGTGTTTATGTAGAATTGAGGTTCGGGATTATCGCTTCGGATATATAGAGGTCGATTGTGTTTTGCTATTGCTTCACCCTTTCACCTTTGCTCCTTTACCTTTGCCTTCCCCAGCTTCCCACCGTTTCGCCCAAATCTTGGAACTGACACGATTTAATACCAGCAATCGGATGAGGTTGGCGGGTTATCGGATCCGGGTTGAGATATCAAAATAACCCGTTAATCCCATACAACTTTGGGCTATAATTGGGCCTATAAAATATCCAGCCCATAATTATTCTAAGAGTTTAAACCCCCCTTCGGTTTCAGATTTCTCTTTGTTTGAGGTTTTTGATGGGGATGGAGCGGAGCAGTGTGGTGGTGCTAGACAACGGAGGCGGACTATTGAAGGCGGGTTTCGGAGGCGAAACCGACCCGGTAGCGGTCGTTCCGAACTGCGTCGGCCGACCTCCTTCCTCGAAGAAATGGCTTGTTGCCGATCAGCTCCAGGCTGACGACGCTGACGTCACGGGGGTGTCTCTGCGCCGTCCGATCGACAGAGGCTACCTCATCAATCCCGAGGTACAGAGAGAAGTGTGGGACCGCGTGTTTCGTTCCCTGCTCAAACTAGAAGACCTGTCACAGTCTTCTCTTTTGTTAGTGGAGCCTCTCTTCAACCCTCCTTCACTCCAGCGCTCGGCTGACGAGCTTGTATTTGAGGAGTTCGGTTTTGGGTCGCTTTGTGTTGCTGATTCGCCGTCGTTGGTGCATCTCTATGAGGCAAGCCGGCCTCAGGGACCGGCGGTCGCTAGCCTTGTGGTTGATTGTGGGTTCTCGTTTACTCATGCTGCTCCGGTGATGCAGAATTTGACGCTGAATTATGGGGTGAAGCGCATGGATCTTGGTGGGAAGGCGTTGACGAATTACCTCAAGGAGCTGGTGTCGTACCGGTCTCTTAATGTCATGGATGAGACCTTGCTCATTGACCATGCCAAGGAGCAGCTCTGCTTCGTCTCACTCGACCTCCAGCGCGACCTCCGTCTCTCCAGGTATCATGCATTTCCTGTCATTTGAGTAAATTGCATAAGTTGTTCCTGAAATATGGTTTCATGCATTTCCTGTCCTCATAATGGAACTTGGAAATTTATGGAGAAATGTACCATTATGGTGACTAAGCAAGCAAGCACAGTTCACCAGTTTTAATTTTTTTTTTTTTTAAAAAAAATTTGGAAGACACATTGATTTGGAATGAGCTATTATGGTGGGCTGTGAGTCAATTAAGCTTCCCATTTGTAATTTGGAATAATTTTGTGAATAATTAATAGGAAGTCAGGAAAGGAGAATATATTGAAGTGCACGTATGTTCTTCCTGATGGAGTCACGCATACTAAAGGTTTTGTTAAGGATTTGAATGAAGCTCGGCGGTACCAATCTCTACCTGATGGAACTTCAAACTATACATCTGAATTGGATAGTAAGATGGAGGTGACTGGTGGACAGGGTGATACAGATAAAGCTGATGATAGGAGGAAAGTTGATTTGACTCAAAATGTAACACCTTAGTTCTCACCAAAAGAATAAAAAGGGTATTCCTTTACATTTGTACTGATCTTTTACCCCAAATCTTTTCTGGTGCAGGAGTTTGTCTTAACCAATGAGCGCTTCCTCGTGCCTGAGATGCTCTTTCAACCTGTTGACTTGGGTCAGTCTATTATTCAATATTACTATTGCTCCCTTTATAATGTTGAAATAATAATCCCTTGTAAAACTATAGGCACGAGAAAATGCAAGTTGATCACATCCAATTTAACTATTTTTTCTGTCCATTTACAGGCATGAATCAAGCCGGACTGGCTGAATGCATTGTACGAGCAGTCAATTCCTGTCATCCTTATCTTCATCCAGTACTTTTTGAAAAGTACTTTTTCTTTCTATTGTGGTCTTTTCTTGGCAAATTTGTTATAATGAATCAAATTTGTTTGGCATTTAAATGTGGTTTGAGTTTGGACTTGTTTGTTGCTTGCAGCATTATTTTGACTGGAGGAAGCACATTGTTCCCCCGCTTTGCTCAAAGATTGTAAGCTGATTTTGGATATTATCTACTTATAAATATGCAATCAGTGAAAAATGACTACCTTGTTTGGTAATGATACATCCCTTTTCTATATTTCCAGAGAAAGAGAGCTTCGACCTCTCGTTCTTGATGCTTATGATGTGAAGATTACATGCCAAGAAAAGTAATTACTTAATTTTTTTTTACCCCTATCTTTCTCTTTTGTACTCCCTATGGAGGCATGGAGCTGAACTGATCTCTATTTATTTATTTATCGGGCAGCCCTATACTCGGTGTCTGGAAGGGTGGGTCACTTCTGGCATCAAGCCCCGAATTTGAATCAATGTGCATCACGAAAGCAGAATATGAAGAGATTGGATCTGCCCGATGCCGGCGCCGATTTTTCCACTGAGATTTAACTTCTGTAACATCACCTTCCCTGCTACATGTTTCTTGAGATGCCAGAGTTCAGGTTATTGGCAGAGGCAATATATGCTTTAACTTACGCCATTAGAGAATATGGTTAGATTGCCCTGCTGTCTCCTCATGTTTTTTCATGATATATGTTTCAAGAGTCTTAATGATCCTACAAGAAACTATCGTGAATGAATGGTTGAGTCAATTGACAGAAGATAGCCAGAGCCTGCTAGGGTAAAGTTTTTTGTAGTTTCTAACCAGTACTGATCTAATTTGCAGCCGCAGTGCTGAAAGCACCCCTCAGTTGAGCCTCTTCTTCTTCTTTTTTTTTTTTTTTTTTTTTTTTTTTATTTCATCCTTTCCTCCTTTTATTTTAAAAGGTTCACAGCTTGAACCTAGAATCTGTATTTGGATACATTAGGTAGTAGGCATGTATTGTAATTAGTAAGGCTTGATATTAGAGTAGTCAGCAGGTTCATAAACTAATTATTGTGTATTTGTGTAAAAGCTGAATTATCAGAATATCATGCAGCTTTTTTTTGAGATACAAGCAGCAACCAACCAGAGCACTTGGATAATCTAATGTTGTTGGTTGGCTTTGCTTTTGGTCTATAGCATCCCTCATTTATCATTTTCTGGAAATCTCTATTCATGTAACTTGTTTCTGTTCTACATTCTTGTTGACATGATGGGGTTGTATTAGCAGTGGTTTACAAATATGTCTTTGCCTCTTTATTTTATCGCAAAAGAATGTACTTTCACTGGGAGTTTTTTTTTTTTTTTTTTTCCTCTGATGAGATTGTTTGTGATGTAGCTCTGCCTTTCATGTGCTATTTGCTGTTCGACTTATTATGGAGAAATTGGTGCAATTATTGTTGTATGCATTGTTTGTTACGGTGATCTTATGTAGCCACTTAAACTACTATGGAAAACAGCGTATATGGCCTTGTTAAATGTTTTCAGTGCCACACAGAATACAATTTTTCTTTTGCATGAATATAATTGTGGAGGTCTGGTTCAGTTAATTGTCACGGTCTTTTTTGACATAATTCTTCAAATATAAAATTAAACGAGTCTAAAAAGATATTAATGTTCTTTATGTGTGACCGGCTTCCAACAGTCCTATAAGTTTGCTCAATTTGTAAGAAAACGGACTATGATGGTGCTCTCTTTTTATATGGCGAGACGTATGTTTATTTTTGTAAAAGACACCTTAAGTGAAATAGATGTCTGAATAATGATGTACTTTTGTTATTCGGATTACCTTTGTACTAACTGATTAACAAGGCATCGCCTCTGATTTGTGCTGGTGCAACCATCGCGGATTAAATGTTATCTACTTATCTATCTTTTTTATAAAGCACAATTAGTAATAGTAAACCTATCGTTTCTTTCGTTTAATATGAGTTATTTGGGCCCATTCTATGCCTTAGGCTTAGGTTAAACTCAACTGTTGTAGATATTTTGGGCCTAAGAAGCTCTACAATTGTCCTCAAATATCTCAGGTTGTTCCAACAGATCTGGTCCGTTAGTTCAGATTCAACGGTTCAATTTCACCTACCCTCTAAACAAACTCAATTTTAATCAATCACAACCACCGAACAAAAATCAAACAGTCCATCTCTTTCAAGACCAACCACGACCTTACGCAACCTCGATAAGTCCGCTATCCAGTGGCATTATCGAAAAATCAACCTCAATCTTGTCTACTTAACAACCTCCCATTTTGGCGGCTTACTGACCTCAGCTTAACCCTCATTGAAAAGCCAATAACCTTTTGTTCCGCTCAAAGGCTAAACTGTTCAATTTACTAAAAAGCCCCTCTCTTCTTCTACCCCGATCCATCTCACCTCACAACCTCTCTAAATTCTTCTCTTTTAAACCTCCAAAACTAAATCTTTGGGAATTTACGGAAGTATCCCAATGGAGGCAGCGAGTGTATCTCGGATCGGGTTAGCGGGTTTGGCTGTCATGGGCCAAAACCTGGCTCTCAACATAGCGGAGAAAGGGTTCCCCATCTCGGTGTACAACCGCACAGCGTCTAAGACTGAGGAGACCGTGCGCCGGGCTCAGGCGGAGGGTGGGTTGCCTTTAACGGGTCACGCTACACCGAAGGATTTCGTGTTGTCTATTAAGCGACCCCGTGCCATTGTGATGCTCGTCAAAGCTGGAGCTCCCGTTGATTCTCTCATTTCCTCCCTCGTTCCCTTTCTCGAACCTGGCGATGCTATTATTGACGGAGGCAATGAATGGTATTTATATTTATGTTGTCAATTGATTAGTTGTTTGGTAAATATGTTGGGTTATGGTTTACAATATATTTGGAAACAATTCATGTACTTGGGTATTCCTGTACTTTAGTTAATTGATTATAGTTATTTGGTTATCTATTAGGATAGACTGCTACAGTATACCATATTTTTCAAAACAATCACTCTTGGTGCAAGGATGGGGTTTATGGGATTTAAGTTAGTCTCAACCCAGAAATGATAGAAATGTAATTGACAGGTATGAGAACACTGAGAGGCGGCTGGAAGATGCGGCTTCAAAAGGGTTACTGTACCTCGGGATGGGGGTTTCAGGCGGTGAGGAAGGGGCCCGCAATGGCCCATCCCTCATGCCTGGCGGCCACAAAGAGGCGTATACGAATGTCGAGTCTATCCTCTCCAAGATAGCTGCCCAGGTGGACGACGGCCCATGTGTCACCTATGTGGGACCTGGTGGTGCTGGAAACTTTGTGAAGATGGTTCACAATGGGATTGAATATGGTGATATGCAGCTGATTTCTGAGGCTTATGATATATTAAAGCATGTAGGACATCTCTCCAATGCTGAACTTGCTCGAGTTTTCGATGATTGGAATCATGGCGAGCTGGAGAGTTTCCTTGTTGAGATTACGGCTGACATTTTTAGGGTACCCGATGATTTCAATGGCTCGGGCTCGGGGGACCAACACCTTGTTGATAAGATTTTAGACAAGACTGGGATGAAAGGTACTGGTAAATGGACAGTACAGCAGGCAGCTGAGCTGGCCATAGCGGCCCCCACCATTGCTGCCTCCTTGGATAGCCGTTACATTTCAGGGTTGAAGGATGAACGTGTTGCTGCAGAGTCTGCACTGGAGCGGGCTGGTCTTAAGCCTGGCCTAAGGGCCGCCTGGGCTCCAAAAAGACGACTCATTGATGATGTACGTCAGGCACTGTATGCCTCCAAGATTTGTAGCTATGCGCAAGGTATGAACTTGATTCGTGCCAAAAGCAATGAAAAGGGTTGGGATTTGAATCTTGGTGAGCTAGCAAGAATTTGGAAGGGTGGGTGCATAATACGGGCACGGTTCTTGGACCGAATTAAAAAGGCCTATGAAAGGAATCCTAATTTGGCGAACTTGATAGTGGATGAGGAGTTTGCAAGAGAGATGGTGCAGAGACAGGCTGCATGGAGGCGGGTGGTGGGGCTTGCCGTGGGGTCAGGTGTAGGTGCCCCTGGTATGAGCGCCAGCTTGGCATATTTTGATGCATACAGACGGTCAAGACTGCCTGCAAATCTGGTCCAAGCGCAGAGGGATTACTTCGGAGCCCATACTTATGAGAGGGTTGATAGGCCAGGGTCGTTCCACACAGAGTGGGCACGTGCTGCCAGAGAGAAAAAGAGTGCTGGCGTGCCTAATTAAAGAATGTTCTGCCAGTCATTTCCATTTCTCATTTGCTTGCACCAGTTAGGTCTTCTATGGTTGTTTTTGTTTGTAGTTTTTTCATTTTAAGTCCAGATTGTGGATTATGCTTTTCTTAAATAATTTTGGCGCCTTAGTTCATTGGAGTTGTGTTGTATGCATGAGGAAACAATTTATTATTGATGGAGCTATGCCTTTGCAGATCATATTTCTATCAGTTCCTTCTTTAAAGTACTCGGAAGCAAGCTTTTTGAAGCAGGCAGGCACGAATCCGCATCCTCTGGACTGCGGTTTGGGTGGTCTTCGGTGGTCTTCCTTAAATCAGAGCCGTCTGATTTAATCTCAACGGTTATAAGGGAGCCCCGTGAATAGTACCAGATTGATAGGCCCGAAAAAATTCAACCGTTCTGATCAAATCGGACGGCTCGGATCAAAGAAGACCACTGGACTTCTTCTAAAGAAGTCCAGAGGATTCGGTTCCGGCAGGCACACCCCCCCCCCCCCCCCCCCCCCCCCCACACACACACACACACAAAGAAAAAGATAAAATCTATTCTTTGTTAGCAAAGTCAAATGTATTTTATATTTTTAGTTGAATTTTCAGTCCTTGCATGTAAGTTTATCAACGAGTACTCAGGCTAATCTAATTATGTAAGAAGTGTCGAAATTTTGTTTTATAATATAATTGGGGATTGATGTATTTAAAGAACCACCTTTCCTCTTCTCGAAATTATAGTTGCACTATTAGGGTTGAGTTTACGTGACCTTCCATCTAAATGAGCCAAATCCTCTTGTTGTAAATATCCATAGAAAGATATATTTTTATAGAATTTATATGGTTTGCAGGCTGTTTTTGAAAATACTTTGTAATGTATTAATTCTGACAGATGGCGTTTTGCGTTTTGATCTCTTTTTTGTGAACTAGTGTGTAATTTGCATTTTGCTAGGTTAATTGGTAACGTCTTCATGCTTTGCCATCCAGTATCAAGTGATATGTGGAAAAGCTGCAGCATAGAAAGTCTGTTCGGTGTCTGAAAAGAAAAACAAAAATATGGGAAGTCTCTCCGAAGTGCGAACAAGTGTCTGGAGTGCTCAAATTAACTAACTCGTCAGCTGCAACGTGTTCAAGGACTTACATAATAACTGTAATGAAGTTCTGCAATCCTACTGAACAGTTGATTTACCATTGTATGTAATTAATATCAACTGATCAGTACTAATAATCATTTATCAATACTAATAATTTCATTTGAGACAAACATTAGCTTGTTTTTTGAAGAAATGAGACAGGATATAGGACCAGCCGTCATTTAGTTATATTAACATATAAAAAGATAAAAAAATAATTGTTACATAACATAATGTAAAAATAGCCAGAAAATTGTTCGACTTATAAGCAAATTATGAACGAAAAATCTATTAAAAGAGAAAATAAACTACAAAAATATTCATACAAAAAAACCTCAGCCAATCTAAATTATGCAAGTTACCGGAAACCCTTGACATCGACATCTGATTACCAGTCTGTAAAATTGTAATGACACTAATAAGGAGCTTGACTCGAGCAATACAGAGACGGCAATGTTAGAAAATAACCTTTGGAAATATCAAAGTACAACAAACCACAGTGCAAAACAGAAAGATGAAGAAGAGAGTTCTTGTGGTGCGAAATACTGCTGCACCTTTTCTGGGATTTTCTTCTCTTTTATTCCATTGCAAAAAGAAAATACATAGTAAGAAAATATCTAATACAATCTTAACTAAAACGGCGTGTGGTTTCTTATTTTCCACTCGCCTAAAAAGAAAAAAATAAAATCAAAACTATAACAAATTTTTCGGAATCTCTAAAAACAAGGAAACAATAAAACTTAACAAAAAACAACTTTCTATGTCGGTATTCCATTGCATTAGCAGATCCGTGTCAATATATCGACACTACTAGCTTACCATAACATTCACTTCCCTAAGCTAGTTGTATCTCCTTTCACATTTCGTAAACGCTGACATGCTGCTGATGCTGCCGCAATGCACTCTGCTTTACACGAGGATGATGCAGCCACCATTGAGCACACGAGTTGCACAAGATTGAGGTTCAAAACATACAATCGGTTCTTTGTTCTAATCCCTTGAATCTCCAACTCTCCCTTGCGATCAAACACACGTAGATAGCCACCTTCTAACATGACTTTGCATCCTCGCTCCTCAAGTTGACCCAAACTAATGATATTGCTTGTTAACTTGGGAATATAATATTCATCAGTTAGTGCCTTGTGCTCACTGGTGCTGCCCTTGATTAGCATAGTTCCACGGCCTCCAATGGACACTGTTGAACCATCACCAAATTTTATTGTGCCTCCAATGGATGTGTTTAGTCTGGTGAAATACTTTCTACAACCCGTCATGTGATTACTGGCACCCGTGTCAAGATACCAAACCTTTCCATCATTCTTCTCATCCACTCCTAAATGAAAGTGAGAGTTCTCCTCCACAACTGAAACATACTGTACATTACCATTTATCTCTTCCAGTTTAGCAGCTTTTGGTTCATCTTCTACCACATAACCTGCAACTTCCCTCTTTCGCAATTCAAAACCATCAGCCCTTGTCTGTCGTGAGGGATACACACCATCAGTAGGTTGAAATTCCTCAAGTGATGTATCAAATTCTGAACCTGAACCCGAAACTGAACTTGTATTCAGATCCAAATCCTGGTTCTTATATCCATCCTCACTTTCATCAGTACCTTCAGAAACATTATTGTGTTCATTATTTTTGGCTAAAACCAGATCACCTTCCTTCACTTTTATGTCAACACCTTCTACTGTGAACTCAGACACTACATCGCTGATGGTAGCAACTAAATCAATAATTGGGGTTTGAGCCCATGTAGTCTTGGTCCCACCAAATACTCTATTCTTTTGGTTGAAGACTGTAACATGCACCTGTTGCTGTCTAACCTCCTCTAATAGAGTATCATGTACTAGTACAAAACTCTCAAACCTCTTCTTCTTGTTCCTGTTCGAATAATCACCCATCTCTGGTATGTTCTCCCACTCTTGTGGTGTTGCATCTGTTTCCCCCTCCTTTCCCATTAACTCCCATGCTTCCAGCATCAACAGAGCCGGCTCATCCTCCTCCTCTTCTGCCACATATGCTTTCTCCTTCTTAGGTTGGTCGCATTCAGATGCAAAGTGACCATATTCTGAACAATTGAAACACCTTATTTTTGACTTATCAAATCTTCTATATGACCTTTTTCCTTTATCGTTTCCATGCCCGTCACCTTGACTGTAACCTCGCCTGCTGCCAGAATCTTCACTATCCTTTTTTTCTTTGAAGGAAAGTGCTTCCCATTGTGCACGTGTGAGCAATAATTGTTGTTCTTCTTCTTCTCTCTGATGTCGCCTCCCCTTTAGGCTTTCCTCAAACACCCTCAAGCGCCCAATAGCCTCTGTAACTGACATCGTTGACATATCTCCCCATTGTTCTATTGTACCAATGATGGGGAGAAATCTATCAGGAACAACACCAAATAATTTCTCAACAACAGTACTGTCCTTTAATTCTACTCCAAGAGAACGAATTTCACTCACCGTGGTGGTAAGTTTCCGAGAGAATTCAAGGATATTTTCAGAATCATCCATGACAATTCGATCAAATTGTCGCTTCAGGACTTGTGCCCTTGCTTTCTTGACATGATCCTCACCTACACTCATCTCCTTGAGTGCATCCCACGCCTCCTTTGCTGATTCCTTATCAGCAATCGCCATCATCACATCATCTGGCACGGCTTGGAAAATCGCAGCCATGGCGCCATGATCCATCTCGGTTTTTACTACCGAGCTACCCTCTACTGCTTCCCATACACACAGGGATCGCATGATGATCTTCATCTTTATAGCCCACAGGCTATAATTCTCATCGTTCAACATGGGGTACTGGATTGGCACACCACCTCCTCTCACCAGTACTCTCGGTGGTGGAGTCTTGGTCTCGTCGTCGCTTCCCATAATACTGCGCTCTGATACCAATTGTTAGAAAATAACCTTTGGAAATATCAAAGTACAGCAAACCACAGTGCAAAACAGAAAGATGAAGAAGAGAGTTCTTGTGGTGCGAAATACTGCTGCACCTTTTCTGGGGTTTTCTTCTCTTTTATTCCATTGCAAAAAGAAAATACATAGTAAGCAAATATCTAATACAATCTTAACTAAAACGGCGTGTGGTTTCTTATTTTCCACTCGCCTAAAAAGAAAGAAATAAAATCAAAACTATAACAGATTTTTCGGAATCTCTAAAAACAAGGAAACAATAAAACTTAACAAAAAACAACTTTCTATGTCGGTATTCCATTGCATTAGCAGATCCGTGTCAATATATCGACACTACTAGCTTACCATAACAGGCAATTGCATACTCTTAGTTCAATTTTCTTCCTTCTCTGGCCGGCTGGAGTGGTTGGCCTGATTCTCTTTAAAAACCTCCTAAATAGTTTGATGCATCAAGAGGCTTGAAATATTAAGCAGACGGCATTGCCAAGAAAACATAAAGGGCACTTACAACAGCAAGGTAAAATATTAAACAAAGTACAGAGATTAGTACATCTTTATCATCTTCCTCTTTGTTTGCAGAACAATATGCACAACTGGTGCAGAAATTTGTCATCTCTGATAACAAGAAAATCATGAATGTTTTTTATTTCCCAAATCACTTGATTTAAAGAAAAACAGAGAAAAATAACATCAGAAGATGAAATACCTTTTCGTCAGACAGTTGAAACAACAGCTAAGCTTTTCTCACCTTCCCTAACCAACAAAACAACAACCACCTGCAATTATATTGCAAACTGCTTATTAGTGGCAAGTAAGATAACCTCAAAATACAATTTTATTTCCAAATTGAATGGAACTTACCCCAAGACATCTAAATGGGTCATAGTGTGTGTCAACGAGATGTTTATGAATTTGTGTCTTCATTTGAAACGTAAGCACAAAAGGTAAATTATGAAAAAGTTTAAGTTAAGATAGTAATTATATCTCATGTTTGAGGAAAATCCACAAACATATTAGGTCTCCATCTGATACTCATTTTTGGAAGAATGTAATAGAAGTAACATACTTTAGAAACAGAAAGCAATTTTATTTAATTTTCGGGGGTGTGGGGGGGGGGGGGGGGGGGGGGGGGGGTGGGGCGGGGTTAGGGATGCCCCCATTCCTACCATTACTTCCGCACCTGGTTACGAAGGTAGACAGCAAGTGTGAACTTCTCTTAGTTGACTATTCTTCCTTCTCTCATGCTGCCACTCCTGCCATCTAGATAAACGTCCAAAGATTTACATTGTGCCCAAACTATCAAGTACCAAGCAATCCTCAACTGCACAAGCAATTCTTGAATAAATTATCTAGCAGACTTCCAATCATATCAGTTTAGAATTACTAAGCCTTCAATGAAATTAAGAATCAGTTTTTAAAAAAATTTGTTCGCTATGTAAAATTCTAATTTTACCTGTAATCCTACATTTTAATCACTTAATTAATTAAAGTTCTGAAGACCAGCCGTTGTAATGAAAATAAAATTATACATTTTTGTAAAAGAAATACTTAGAAGAAATTGAAAACTATATTTATAAGATACAGATGCCTAAGAACAATAGAAAAGCCCCTACCAGAAATTTAAAGAATACAAAATGAAAATGAATTTTAAGCCTGGACTAGAGATGACACTACCAGAAGAACTTCACTATTTTTACCAAGCAGCACACTGGCTTGACCAATTGCTATTTTTTTGCACTACACGACCAAATTATTGCAATTTTTCATAAGGATGTGATTATACATCTTATAAGCTTAGATTTAGACTCACTGATTTGCACACCTGATAACATACTAATCTCCGATGGCAAGTCGTAGTAGTCTCTTAATCCTTGAGAGAACCACTTTATTTGAAGCCCAAAATAATTTCGAGAAATTATATAATCTGAACTGAAATCAAAGAAAAAAAAATGAAGAATTTCAATATTCATGCAATTTGGGAAGATACCACCAGTTTACCAGCAGTAGTATACTGATTATGATAAAATTGTATAGTTCATTGCAGTACACCAGGTAGCCCAGTATGCAAATGTCTTCACAATATTGTGTATTTACAGTCAATTGATTCTCAATTTTAGGCCATTGTGAGGCAGTACACTATCAATTTGTGAAATGGTCTCTTCTTATTTAAGGAACGTGAATTTTAACAAACTGAAACTACAATTTACAAAAATATAGGAGCAACTGAGCGGAATATAAGTAGAGAGAGAATACCTAGATTTAATTCGTAGAGAGAAGAATATAGGTGGCTGGAGAGAGTGGGAATAGACTATAGGGATGGCAGGAAATAAGACTTAGGAGTGAGAAGTCAGAGAACTGATGGTTTCTATGCGGTTGTGCCACTTGTCTATAGGGATGGTACAACAATTGAGGAATAGAGGGGCTGTTTCAAGAGGTGGGGGGAGAAGAAGAAAAACTAGGTGAGAGATGGAGCCACCTTGCGTGATCTCTCTCTTAAATTCAGAAGGCTGACAGGTCGAACCCACCTTGGAATATTAAAAGATGAAATTAAATTCAGAAGAAAATAATAGTTTAAGTGTTTAGATAATAGGAAATAATATCAAATTGAGGTATCGACGAACTCTTATAAGAGGAAAAAGAAAGGCTTCACGGGTCTCCATATACTCGATATTCTATATATATTGCAAATTTCAACTAACAAAGCATTGTTGCTATCTTTCTGTTGAGACCTGACATCTAGGGGTGTCGAACGTTGAAAACGGCAACGGAATGGCTCATTTCGTTTGCCGTTCCGTTTCGACAACGGTATGTACCGGAACGATTCATTAGCCATTCTGTTTGGACGGAATGTGGCGGAATGACTCAATTTCTACTATATTCCACACAAACGTATGACGAAATGCGTTCCGTTTACGGCTCCATTTCGGAAACGAAATGAAAACTTCTAACCGTTCTGTGTTCCGTCGGAACGGAACGTGCACGACACACGGTAAACGGTATACCGCTTGCACCCCTACTGACATCATCATTAAGGTATTAAATTATATTAGGAAAAATATATGTATATAAGAGAAATTAATGAAAACTGGGATACTACAAGAAAAGAAAGGAACACAGAGACGAGGAATTACCAATTGCAGGAAGGAAATAAGCATTGGAGGGCACAGAGATCGGCATAATTACTCAGTTAATAAACCTACACGCTGTATGTGTTGGATCTTGTGCCAAAGTAATTACTCAAGCAATCTGACAAAGATCCATCATATATACAACAAAATTCAATGTAAAGAACGTGCAAATTAAAGGGTAATAGTAATTACTTTGCTATAGTTTTGCATCTAAAAATAAAGTCCATCCTTTGTTGATGGCATTGCCACCAAGCACTCCATACATCAATTGGGAATTCGGGGACACCATCCTCTGCCGCACGTTCAATGATTTTGTGTTTTTCTCCACAATTTTGTTCTGGATCTGTTTTTTTTTTAAACTTTGTACTTCATTATGAAACGTATTTTTTAACTCTAATTCTATGTACATACCATCAGATGACCAAGAATAGTCTACCATTGTGCCCTGATTGTCATTCAATTGTAGCTCATTCTCGCATACAAAAATCAAACACGGGCAATTACTAACTCTAAACTCGGTAAGGTAAGGACATAATTGATGAAAATTTGGGGCCAAACCTTGGAGTCCACTACAATTATAAAACTTGAGATATTTTATATTTTTGAGAAATGAACCTTCTAGCAACCATGATGGACATCTTGGGCCCCCAAACCCTTCAATTGAAAGATCTTCCAGACCTTCTGTCGGTTGTAGCGCCTCAATAACTTCTGAATCGAAGTCATTTTCAGATGACTGGGCCCAGACCAGCTCCAGCCCTTTTAATTTGGGTTTCTCAAAAAGCCTTGCCTCAATGGCTTCGTCCTTTTGTTTAACATTCTCTAGGTTTACAATTCTTAGAGACCCAGCAATCTCTCTCAAACTTCCCAATTGCCACAACTCATATCCTTTCTCTTTTCTTACATGAAATTCACCCAAATTTTGGAGTGAAATTAATTTTCCTAGGTAAGGCACCGGTGGTAAGGTATTGAGAAGACTAAAATTAAGGTCATCAGTGTGTGAACCTATACTTCGGAGCTTGATTAGGTCGCTCAACTTTGTCGGAAGAGTCTTTATAGACGTGGGTAATGTTGGATTTGCTTTAAAGACAAAGGATTGACAGTTCTAACAGATCAAGTAATAAGCAACCCATTAAATCAAACAAAAGACTCGCTGAACCAACAGTTGGGGCGGGCCGTCCCAGAAGTGGGGTGGACCGTTCCAATACACCGATAAAACAATATAAAGCGGAAGCGTACCTAAACTGGCCATTGGAGCTGTCTGCACTGGTTGCTCGCGTCTCCTGTGCACTATAGCACCTGGGTTGTCCTCCTGCATGTGCCAAAGGTGGGAGATAGGCCTTCCAAAGAATCAGATCGTGCCTTAGTACCCTAATGTCTAAACTAGGGCACCTACCCTTACTATTTGATGGAAGAATAGAGAGAGAAGCAGAGATGGCTGTTATCGACACACGTATATAGCACAAAATCTTGGATGATCTGTCCCTTGGGGACCAACCAGTATTTATAGGCCAAAGGCTTCTTGGCCACCAAACAATTCCATATCGGTCCATCATCAATATAGGATTTGTTTCCAACTATAATCACGTACAATTAGGCAACACATTTATGCACAATATCTAGCAATTAATTACAGCCACGTTTAGCTATTACCATTTCTGAATTGACTTGGAAACCAAGCAGAATCTGCCCACACCAAATATATTATTTCCTAATCTGGCGCTGATCCTGGGACGGTCCGTTCTAGACATGGAACGGTCCGTTTTACATGAGTCCAGGATGGTCGCCCAGTCGTGGGACGGACCTGTCAGCCCTGATCTGGAACGCACCGTTCCATACATTGGACTGACCGTTCCAGCGCCAGTTTTGGCCAAATAATCTTACAGGTAATACGAGAAATTGAAGATGGTAGAGCCGTGACAACGAATCAGGCAACTCTTCTACCGAACTAAGACTGACATTTAAAAACCACAAGTTCCTCATATCTCCTACAACATTTGGTAATTTTTTATAGCCCAATGATCGTTCATCTAATATCCTCAAATTCTTAAAATTTATAGATACCATGGTGAGGAATTCATTTACATCGTCTTCACTACTAAATATGTCATTTAGGATGAGGGCACGCAAATTTCTTAAATTACAGATGCTCGAAAGATTCTTTTTCAAATCGTCATTATTGATATCGATATGTGCATATAGTGCAGTTGAGGGGATTTCTTTTTCAAAATTTGTTAGCCTGAAACAATCTCCTGCTGAAAGCTTTTCTGCTAGATCACGAAATAGATCATGCATGAAATACTTTCCATCCACTAGTTGAAAAATAGAGTTTGCTACCATCATATTGAAATATTCAATACCAATATCTTCGACATTTCTATTACCATCTAAGAGCTGGATAAAATCAAGTGCTACCCAATACATCGATATGTAACCAGCCATATAATACGTACCTTTGGGGAATACGCTACAAAATAAGAAGCACTGCTGTAGCTGCGCATCGAAATGCTGATAACTCCATAACAGAACCTCCCTCGTGCTATTTAAAATGTCAATTTTTAGAGTGTCCTGCCAAAAAACTCTTTTCTGGCCGTTTTCGCAGCTGGTTACCAACAACTTTGGCTGCCAAAGGAGATCGAATCATTTTTGCAGCAATCTCATCTCCAATTTCGCACAAATCACTCTTCAAACAAGGATCATTGAGTTCCAAACCATCCAGTGCATAAAACCTAAATAGTGATTTGAAGTCATCATGTGCCAGCTCACTCAACTTAATAGTTATAAGTTCACCACGTGATAATGCATTAGGAAACAATGCTTTGCAACTAGTTACCACGATTTTACATCTTCCTCCTATGGAAGCAAATGGTGCTAAGAGGTTATCCCATTGTTCCTCTGTTTTCTGATCATACCAAACATCATCAAGTACGAGTAAAATGCTTTTGAATTTAGACAAGGATTCAACGAGCTTGGTTTGTAGATTATTTAAACTGAGTAGATTTGGGCTTTCCTGTCCGGTGACCCCCTCAATTATCATCCTTGTACACTCTTTCACGTCCTTATTTTCAGATAAGGAGAGCCATATCGTTTTAATATTATTCTTTACCCTTTCATTATTATAAACGTACTGAGCAAGA
Organism: Rhynchospora tenuis; assembly: GCA_027725995.1. Classification (NCBI taxonomy): domain Eukaryota; kingdom Viridiplantae; phylum Streptophyta; class Magnoliopsida; order Poales; family Cyperaceae; genus Rhynchospora; species Rhynchospora tenuis. The sequence goes on from CM050888.1 coordinate 80,717,821, forward strand.
GTAGTCTTGCCAGCACCACCAATACCAGTTATGGCAAAAACTGAGTAACTCTTTGTTGAACTACTGGCCGCTTGCTCATCCAATAGAAATTTAGTTATCTGGTCACGAATTTCATCACGACCAAAAACCTTGTGGCTAAGGAGTGAGCTAGTGTCAGAAGTTCTGTTACCAGCTGATGCACCATATTCACGTCCAGACTGTGTTCTGAGTAATTCACGGAAATCCTTGGCTTCAGCTGCAATTTTCTTGAGCTTGTTCAGGTGATTCCACAACTTCATCTTTTGAGGGGATAACATGGAAATCTTTTGGCTCATCTTTTTGGTGGTCTTTCTAAGAGGTCTGATTACAGGAGAAGTTTTTCTATTCAGCTTGCTGGTGACCTTTGCAAGAGGTTTGACAATGGGATGAGAGGAGAGTCGCACCTGTAGTTGTTTCTTGCTGTCACCTTTGACCTGACATTTGAGGCCCTCATATTCCAGCTCGTGGAGGATAGCTTCCGCATCGTAGTAAGCATTCTTCAAATGGTCCAGCCACTTGGCCAGTTTGGCCAGCTTGTCCTTGTCTTTGCTGTTTTGGGCCGCCTCAATGGTGAGCTGGAACTGTGGAATATGAATGGTCTCCAAATCTTCAAGGCCCTCTGCTATGTCGCCACCCAGATAGGAGATGGCCTTGCTGACGAGATCCTTAACAACCGGCGATGCTACCCACCCGAGTGCGGCCAGTCCAAAAGCTTCTAGAGCTGCCATGATGAACAATTAAATTAATTATTTTTTTTCGATATCAGATGATTAGGAATAGAGAAAGAGGTTGCAGTTTGAATGAGAAAGGCGAACACTCAGAGTCTCAGATGAAGTTGAAAGGGTCATATGCAGCTCAATTATTGAAAACTCGAAATGCATACGCTACTGGACCCGTTTCTTTTCTGAACCCTGTGGTTGACCCACTATTTCAGTCATAGTAACTGTGTGTATTTCTATGCTTAGCATAGTTTTCAATTGTTCATTAATGTACTTGAGGATAAGCACAAATAAGACTGTCCCATCTTCTAGTTGGCAACTACTTGACTATTTGTCTTCTCTAAAAAAAACTACTTGACTATTTGACATTATTAAGTCCTACCATTTAATTCGAAAAATGACATTACAACTGCCTAAGGGCTTCCTCTGTAAAATAATAATAATAATAATAATAATTTGGTGCTGCATAAATAAAGAGCCTGACATATCATTTACGATATTAAAGGAAATAAATATTGGATTTTTGAGGCTTCCAAATGAGGTTCAGATGGTGTGAGAGCATATCTGTCAAAAAAACATTAAGAGAATGCCCCTGGCGTGCCCAAAGCACCCGCCGTCCCGTTGTATAGGAATCGTAGCGTAATTTGGGAATTGGGATTAACTAATTCGACTATTTTACTTTTTATTAATCAGGATGCGCAGTTATCTTAAGCCTGTTAAAACAACTTCGAATAAACTTCGTTCCATTAATTTTAATTTTTTATTTGATTTTTTATTTTTTAGTTTTTTTCTTAGTTATGAATTAAAATTTTCAAGATAAAAGGATTTTGAAAACCTAGTTGCAATATTATCGACTGAACTGGTCCATCATAAACCATTCAAATAGACTGAATTGGAAAGTCATTAGCTAAACTGGTAATTAAATGGTGATATTATTGATTCAAATTGGTCAAATTAGCTAAACTAAAAGTCCTTGGATCGAATCATAATTTTGTTCTTTAAGTACTTAAAAGGATGTGTATTGCTTGATTTGGTAAGTACCTGTTCAACACTTCTTTCTATTAAATGTTTCGTTTTTTATTCCTTCGCTTTTATGTTTTTTAGTTCGACACTAATTACAGTACAAATAAGGTAAATAATGAAGTCTTAAAATGAATAACAACACTCAACTAAATAATAGTGATTAGTGATTATATCGATAAGAAAACAGAATAAAAATATTAAATCAAGATTTAAAACCCTCATAACAAAGGAAAAAAAAAAACTATATATAAAAACTCTACCATGCTTACACAAAACTCCAATCTAACCAAGTAAGTCCATAATTTTATTTCCGGTCCTTGAATTCCAATTGCACTAATAGGTAGCTTGATGCGAGTATCACAGAAAAGGGGCTGGAGGCAAGGATAATAGCTTTGGGAGGCACTAGGACGGCGAAATCTGAAAAAAAAAAAAGGACAGATTATGTGATGAAATTATGTGATGAATTTAAGGAAAAAAGTTCAAAATTTGAATGATTAAAAAAATCTGCTAATATTAAAAATACTACTTACTAATCAGGAAAATTAAACATTTTTTTGTAAGCAACTTTTTGCACATGGACTAGACCAAATACGACAACAGGATGGTATTTTTCTTCAAAATAAAAATAACAAGCTAAAATTTTCATTTTTCATCAAATGCATACATAATTGTATAAACTAGTGATAATTTTTTATAGCACACTTATTACAGGTAAGCAAGTATTCCCAGAAATATGATTAAAAGAATAACTGTAAGCAACCAAATACCGTACACATTAGTAAGAGGGGTTCTACGGAAACATGAAATTTGGTGTCAGCACTGTGAAGCAAAACCATGACGAAATGTCTTTGCCTACATAAAGTAAAATAACTAATTCAATTTAATTATACCCGCTAAAAAAGGTAAAATAAATAATTATATCAACTTAATCTGCACAAAAACTTAATGATAATATAGGTATATACGAAATATTATGAATGTCAGCTGAGTTAAAGCAAAACAGAGAAAATAAACATCAGTCATCAGAGAACGATATACCTTTTGTCAGAAAGCTCAGATAACAACTAAGGTGTTCCCACTTCACTAACCAACAAAACAAAAATCACCTGCGATTATATTGCAAACTGTTTATTAGTGACAAAGAAGATAAGGTCTCAAAATACAATTTTATTCCAAAATTGAATGGAACATAGTCAGCATACCCCAAGACATCTAGATGGATCATACTGCGTGTCAAAGATATGTTCAAGCATTTGTGTGTTTCATTTGAAACCTATAGCACAAAAGGTAAATTATGGAAAATTTAATTTAAGATAGTAAGACTATCTCATGTTCGAAGAAAATCCACAAACATATTAGGCTTCCATCTGATTGGAAACAGTATCTTTGGTCGCATGAGTCAGACTTTTTCAAAGCCTTGAGTAGTATATGCGGTAATAATTTTCTTTTTGTTTATTTATTTATTTTTGTGGGGGAGGGGGGCATGGTACTTAATATTAATCATAGTTAATCACAAATCAAAATTACTTAACCTCAAAACCTTATGTCTGTGTGTGTGTCTTGGGTTGGGTGGTAGCCTTCCACCATCCCCATTACATGCGCACCTGGTCACAAAGATAGCCGACAATTGTAAACTTCTCTTAGTTGACTATTGTTCCTTCTCTCATATGGCTAGAAGCCATATCATGACCTGTTTTCCAATAATTTACAATGTGCCCAAATTATCCCCAAGTACCAAAGCCAGTAATGCTGAACTGCACAAGCAAGTCTCGAATAACTTTGTGACCAGATGGAAAAATCTAATGATACCTGTAGTCCTGCATTTTAGTCTCTTAATTAAGTTCTGAAGGATGGTCGTTGTGATAAAATAAGGATATCCATTTCTGTAAAACAAATGAACTAAATAAAATTGAATGCCATATTTATAAGATACAAATCCCTGAGAATAGAAATGCCCCTACCAGAAAATGAAAGAACACAATAATAAAATACATTTGATGCCTGGACTAGATATGGCACTACTAGAAGAACTTCACTATTTTACCAGAAATAAACTGGCTAGACCAATTGGCATTATTTTGCACTACACTATCCAAATTATTGCAATTTTTTCACAAGAATGTGATTATACATCTTATAAGCATAGATTTAGACTCAATTATTGCACACCTGAAAACATAATTGGTTAATCTCCCGTCTCAAGTTGTGGTAGTCTCTTAATCCTTGAGCAAATTACTTTATTTGCAAGGGCAAAGTAATTTCGAGAAATTATATTACATGAACTGAAATCAAAGAACAAAAATGAAGAATTTCAGTATTCATGCAATTTGGTAAAACATCAACAGTTTACCCGTAGAAGTATGCTGATTGTGATCAAATTGTATAGTTCATTGCAGTATACCAGGTAGCCCAGTATGCAAATGTCTTCACAATATTGTGTATTTACAGTCAATTGATTCTTAATTTCAGCCCATTTTTGATTCTCAATTTCTACGAATTAAACCTAGGCAATACACTTATCAATTTTTGATTCTCTCTACTTATTCTATGCGGTTGTGCCACGTGTCCAGCCGATGGCTCAACAGTCGGGTGAGAGATGGGAACCGCCTTACGCAATCTCTCTCTCTTAATTGAGAGAGAAAAACGGAGAGAGAAGGAAAACAAAAAAGGAGTCTGAAGGTCGGACCCACCACAGCATGAAAAGATGAAGTTAAATTCCGAACAGATGTATAAACTGTATGATACTGATAGTTGTAGTGTTTATAAAATAGGAAATAAGATGAAATTGAGGTGTCGCCAAATCTTGGATAAGAGGGGAAAAAAAAGGTACAACGAGTCCCCATAAACTCATTATTATTTTTTTTTTGTCAGCAATTCATTATTCTATATTACAACAACCGAAGCCATCGTTGCTCTCTTCTGTTGAGATCAGCAGTATGGTATTAAGTCGTATTAGGAAAAATGGATATGTATAAGAGAAATTAACGAAAATTTGGGGGAAAAAAAAGATAAAGGAATACAGAGAAAATAGACGAGGATTTGAGGAATTACCAATTGCAGGGAGGGAACGAGCATGGGAGCCACAAAGAGCGGCATAAATCATTTAATGAGCTTATGCTGTATGTGTTGGATCTTGTGCCACTCCGAACCATTTGGTTGACATGTTTTCTTCAATTCTGGGCAATTTTCTATTTCAATTTGTTGTACCGATTTTGGCAATTCCGACAAACTTGATATTCTTGAGCATTTAGAGAACCAGATTGTCTCGAGGTTACAAAAGTCGCTCAAAGTTGATAGAATGTGCTTTAGCTCACAATTTTCAAATCCAAGTGTCTTGATAGATTGAAGGTGATTGGATTTGTCAAATGATATCATATCTTCATCGCACCGTACTATAATCAAAGTTTGAATAGCATCAAAATATTCTGGTAATTGAAGCTCATTCAAAATTGCTGAGCAACTAATATGCAGGTTTCTACAACCTTTCCAAGTATTCAAAACAGATTTTACATCAAGATTTGGGAGTTGCAATAGAGAAAGAGTATCAATGAAAGAAGGTGGTGCTGAGCTCTGAATGTGGTGAAGTCTAGGGCAGTTGAAGAGATCGAAATATTTAAGTGAGGTTAGATTGCTGAATGATAGGTCCATTAAGCTCGAGGAATTATTAATTTCAATAAGCTCGAGGAATTGGAGATTGTCTAACAAAAGAGCTTGAGAAACTTCACATGTGTCAATGATGATGGACTGTAGGGTTAGGGGTAACTCAGTATGATCACTTTTCATTTTCAAACTCCGACACGTATGTATAATAATTTTTTCCAAATTAGAAAGTGCATGCAGACCGCCGAGTGACCTTAGGCACCAACAATTTTTTATAGTTAAAACTTTGAGGTTCTGAAGGTGCTTCAATACTTCCACTGGTGGAAGTGTTCTTATTGTCATGATTCCCTCTAAGTACAGTTCCTTGAGAGTGGTCATACCTATTAAGCAATCTGACAAGGCTCCATCAGATATACAACAAAAGCCGATAAAAAGAATATGCAGCTTAGACGGCAATATTATTTTTTTTGCTTCAGTTTTCCATCTAAAAATAAAGTTCATCCTTTGTTGATGGCATTGACACCAAGCTTCCAGTGCATCAATTACAAATTCAGGGTGGACATCCTCTGCAGCACGTTCAATAATTTTGAGTTTTTCTCCACAGTTTTGTTCTGGATCTGTTTTCTTAAAACTTTGGACTTCATGATTAAACACATTTTTCAACTCTAATTCGTTGTACCAAGTTACATCATCTAACCAAGAATAGTCTACCATTGTGCCATTGTTATCTTTCAATTGTAGCTCATTCTCACATACAAAAATCAAACATGGGCATGCACTAACTCTTAACTCGATAAGGCAAGGACATAATTGATGGAAATTTAAGGGAAAATATGCGACTGCACTACAATTATAAAACTTGAGATATTTTATATTTTTGAGAAACGAACCTTCCAAGAACCAAGATGGATAACTTGAGCCCTTGTACCCTTCAATTGAAAGATTTTCCAGACCTTCCGCTGGACGTAGGGCCTCAATAACTTCTGAATCGAAGCTATTTTCATATGATTGAGCCCACACTAACTCCAGCCCTTTTAATTTCGATTTCTCAAATAGCTTTGCTTCAATGACTTCATCCTTTTGTCTAACGTTCTCAAGATTTGTAATTCTTAGAGAACCAGCAATCTCATTTAAAGTTCCTAGTTGAGACAGCTCGTATCCTTCCTCTTTTCTCACATGGAATTCACTCAAACTTCGGAGTGAAGTTAATTTGCCTAGGTAAGGTACTGGAGGTAAGGTATTGAGAAGATCAAAATTTTCGTCATAAATACCAATAATTCGCAGCTTAACTAGGTTGCTCAATTTTTTCGGAAGAGTTTTTATGGATGTAGGTAATATTAGAAATTGAAGATGGTAGAGCCGTGACACTGAATCTGGCAACTCCTCTATTGAACTATTGAAGACACTTAAAAACCTCAGGTTTCTTAGATCTCCTACAACACTTGGCAGTACTTTAAAGCCTTGTGACCATACATCTAATAATCTCAAATTTCTAAAATTTGAGGATACCATGGTAAAGACTTCAATTACATCTTCATCACTGTTAAACGGGACATTTAGGTTAAGGGCTCGCAAATTTCTTGAATTACAGATGATAGATATATTATTTTTCAAATTTTCAACATTAATTTGAAGAAATGCATACAATGTAGTTGAGGGGATTTCTTTCTCAAAATTTGTTATTCTGAAGCAATCTCCAATAGAAAGTTTTTCTCCTAAATCATGAAAAAGATCATGCATAAAATACTTTCCATCCACCAATTGTAAAATAGAGTTTGCTACCATCATATTAAAATATTGAAAACCAATATCTTCGACATTTCTATTATCATCTAAGGAATGGATAAAGTCAAGTGCTATCCAATACATTTCTATGTAACCAGGTATACAATACGAACCTTTGGGATATAAGGCACAAAATAAGAAGCACTGTTGTAGTTGCACATTGAAGTGCTGATAACTCCATAGCAAAGCCTCCCTAATGCTGCTCAAATTGTCATAATCTTGTGTGGCTTGCCAAAAGCACTTTGTTGGTTGTTTTCGCAATTGGTTACCGACAACTTTTGCTGCCAATGGAGATTTATTCATTTTTGTAGCGATCTTATCCCCAATATCGCACAATTCATTTTTCAATTGTGGATCATTAAATTTCAAACCATCAATTGCATAGTACCTAAAAAGTGATTTGAAGTCATCAGTTGCTAGTTCATTCAACTTAATAAGCTTTCCAGGTTCTAATGCATTAGGAAACAATGTATTGCGACTAGTTACCATAATTTTACAACTTCCTCCAATGAAAGCAAAAGGTGCTAAGAGGTCATCCCATTGTTTCTCTGTCTTTGTATCATACCAAACATCATCTAGTACGAGCAAGATGCTTTTGGATTTAGGCAAGGATTCTATGAGCTTGTTTTGTAGAATAGTTAAATTAAGTAGATTAGGACATTTCTTTTCAGAGGCACATTCAATCATCTCCCTTGTGCGCACTTTCACTTCCTTGTTTTCAGATAAGCAGAGCCACATCCTAAAAAATGTTTTCTCTATCTTCTCATCATTATAAACATACTGTGCAAGAGTTGTCTTGCCAGCACCCCCAATGCCAGTTATGGCAACAACAGAGTAACTTCTTGTTGAACTGCTCACTTCATCCTCACCCAACAAAAACTTAATTATCTGATCACGAACTTCATCGCGACCAAAAACCTTGTGGATGAGGAACGCTGTATTACCAGAGGTCGTGGATAGTACTCCAATTTCATTTCTGTCTTCTTTTCCCAATAAGTCACGGAATTCCTTTGCTTCCGTAGCAATTTTTTTGAGCTTGTTTAGCTGATCCAACAATCTTTTCTTTTGAGCGGACAACAAAGAAACCTTTTGACTCAGTTTTCTAGTGAAGTTTGCAAGGGGTTTGATAATGGGGTGAGAGGAGATGTGCACCCCTGGTTTCTTCCCGCCACCTTTGGCCCTGCGTTTGAGGCCTTCATACTCCAGATCATGGAGGATAGCTTCGGCATCGTAGTAAGCATTCTTCAAACGAGCTATCCACTTGGCCAATTTGGCCAGCTTGTCCTTGCTGGTGCTGTTCTGGGCCGCCTGAATGGTGAGCTGAAACTGTGGAAGAAGAGTCGCCTCCAAATCTTCAAGGCCCTCTGCTATGTCGCTACCCAGATAGGAGATGCCCTTGCTGACGAGATCTTTTACGACTGGTGACACCACCCATCCAAGCGCAGCCAGTCCAGCAGCTGCTTCTGGACCCGCCATGATTGAACAATTTTGTTAAATTGGTTTTTTGATATGGTCAGATGATTAGGAATAGAGAAAGAAGATGCACTTGATAGGAGAGAGGCGAAGACTCAGATGCAATTTAAATTCTGATAATCTTATTATTCTATAAATGTTGATAAACTGGATGTGCACACGCTATTGAACCAGTTTAACTTTTGTAACCATGTGCACCCACCATATTAGTCTCTGTAACTGTGTGTATTTCTTATTTTCTATGTTCGTACTGTAGATAACTAGGTGCGCGATAATTTTATGCTAGTCAATTCCCAAAGCCATTACGTTAGGCAAGCACAAATATGATTTTTTTTTTTTTAGGGTCACGTGGCAATCACCACGCGACAATAATTTTATTAAAAAAATAGATATTTACAAAATAGCGGAAAAAAAATAAAAGAGTAAAAAGAAAAATTAAGAGCTAAAAAAACCTAAAAAAATAAAAAACCTAAAAGACTAAGAATGTTTAATCCACGTATTAATATCCTCACAAATTGTCTTGAACAACAGCTCCGGTGGAGTAGATATATTTGAGAAGATTCTATTGTTGCGTGTCTTCCATAAGTTCCAAGAGGTTGCAGCCCAAATGATGTCCCATTTTGTATTAAGTAGACCCCTATTTGAAAGCCAAAAGTTGCAGCGGTCCAAGGTGAAGTCGAGCGTTGGTATCCTGAATCGGATTTGTATCTGAGACCAAACAGAAATTGCTTGGTGGCAATGCACAAAAAGATGATTTGAAGATTCAAGAGTGCTTGTATTGCAACTCGGACAGGATGTGGATGATGGCCAACCTTTCTTGATGAGATTTTCTTGAGTTAGCAATCGATCAAGAATCAAAAGCCAGAGAAAGATTTTCACTTTGGGTGGGGTCTTAATTTTCCAAAGGAATGGATAGAACCAGGAGCGGACACCTGTATTTGAGAGTGTGTGATAAGCACTAGAAGAGGTGAAGGTGTCATTCTGCGTCCATCTCCAGACCACCTGATCGTGAGAAGCAACAGAGGAATTGAAGAAAGGTATGAGTTGGGGAATGTCAGCAAGGCCATAAGAAACATCACATGAACTCAAGATGGTGTTGTCTAAGGAACCATACAGTAGGTGTACGGTAGATGTCCAAACAGAGGCTGTATCCTGATGAAGTTTCCAAAGCCATTTCATAAGGAGTGCTTGATTTTTGACGATATAAATCGATAATACCCAAACCACCATTTGATTTGGGAAGACAACAAGTGGCCCAGTTAACGACGCAGTGACCTCCAAGACATTTAGCCTTTCCTTTCCAAAAAAATCTTCGCCCGATGCCTTCGAGTTGCTTTAGAATCCAACGTGGTAATTTGAGCACCTGCATGTAATGTAGCGGAAGAGCTGTAAGAACCGACTTGATTAGTGTCAGGCGACCTCCTAAAGAGAGAAAATTGGCTTTCCAACAGTCTAATTTTCGCTGAAAAGCGTTGATTAAAGGCTGGAAATTAATCTTCTTTGGCCTACGAATTGAGAGAGGCAAGCCCAAGTAAGTTATAGGAAGTTCTTTCGGATCACAGCGGAGAATAGAGGAGATGCGAGGGAGAGCCGAAGCAGGAATTGAAAAAGGAACAAAGATACATTTTGCATCATTAATGCGAAGACCTGTTAACGATGCAAAGTTCGAAAGTATTTCGGAGACCACAAGAAAAGATTTTTGACTAGCTTCCAAGAGGATGATTGTGTCGTCTGCATACTGAAGGGCTCGAGGGGGTATGATAATAGGACCAGATGTAAGGGAAGAGGGATTGGAGAAGAAGGTTTGTAAGGCATCTGTGACTAGAATGAAAAGTAAAGGAGACAAAGGATCACCCTGTCTTAAACCCCTTTTATGAGAGAAGTTAGTAGAAAGTTCACCATTAACTTTCACAGCTGAAGTAGAGGAGCGAAGAATCATCAAATCCTAGGAAATGAAAGAAGGAGGGAACCCTCTCTCTATCAGTAGGTTCGTGAGAAAGGTCCAAGAAACTGTATCAAAAACCTTGGCAAAGTCAACTTTGTAGAGAATGGTTGGGATCTTACGCTTGTGATAGAAAGAAATGAATTCTCTTGTGACCATAAACAATTCCATGATTGATCGTCCTTTTGTAAAAGCAGTTTGCATCTGACTGACAAGATCATTCATGAAAGTCTGCAGACGGTTTGCCAATAACTTTGTGATAATTTTGGCAAAAGAATTGATGACACTTATAGGTTTGTAGTCTGAGACATGAGAGCAGTTTTGTTGTTTGTTATATTGCTAGAGACCAGTGGCGAAGCTAGGATTTTGCGCCAGCAGGGCTCATAAAATTTTTTTGCTGAAAAAATATATTGCACGATGATGACATAATTTTAAACCAAGCTTTTAAAAACTATTTTATCCATTGTATCAAGATTTTCGTTTATATCGCACGACAGTTTTATCTGTTTTTTCACCGTTATATCATTATACAACTGTTTTATCGTCGTTTTATCATCGATAAATGCTAAATCACTTTCCAACGGCTAAACCACACAGATTAAATTTTAAAAACTTGCATCTAATATAGACATAGTATAATAATAATTTTTAAATAAACAACTCTAAAATAATTTCACATAAATAAACATGAAAAAGCAAACATCTATTATAATAATAACATAAGATCTAAAAAAAATATATCCAATAAATAAAATAATAATTCAAGAGTCAATGATCATTCACCCAAGAATTCCCTATTTTATTATAAGTTTTATATTAATAAGATTCATTGCGGAGGAGGAAGACGATTCATTAGGACGAATACGACATGGGTCCATATGCGATATTTTAGGAGTTGTTACACAATTCAAATCAAACATGTCATGTTCAGCTGGGTCCTTCAAATTTTTTAGATGGGTCCCTAACTTATTTTATATATATTTTTTTACAAATCATATTAACTTTCATGTAAATTCTTAATTTTCAGGTGGGTCCCTGGACCCACCAACATTAACGTGGCTTCGCCACTGCTAGAGACGTATGTATGCTTCAAGAATCTATTAATGGATTGAAGCAAGTTTTGTAGAAACTGGAATAAACATTTTGACAAGGAAGTCAAGGAGTTGAACTTCGTCAAAAAGGTATCTTGTATAGATAAGATATTCAGTGGGAGCATGATTGTGTTACATGTATTGTACAAGATACAAGACATTAATTGGGAATAACATTAAGAAATGAATATTGTCAAGATCTCATTAGAGAATGATTTTCTCAATAGAGAACTTGGACAAGTCACCTAAATTCAAGGAAACAAAATCTATGGAGATAAATTATGATGAATGTTAGGTTTGAGCAAATGTACATATAATGACAATGTGTTCTAGTAACACGAAAGATAGACTCAAAGAAAAGATGTCTAACCACGTCATATGGCATACACTTGAGTTCGACTCGGTGCGTTGCAACTCAATTCGATAAGAGTGCACGAATTAATTCAAGCATCCTTTGGTTATGAGTTCATTATGTAAGCCATATTTATGCACATGCTCCAATGTGTTGTACCCAAGGAGTATGACAAACAGTTGTCAACTAGATACAAAGAAAAACACTAGACAATAGTCGAGAATATCATCGAGTATCTTATGAGAAAGAATGATATGTTTTGCATCTGGTAAGATGAAAGAGAGCTAAATTGTTATACTGATGCTAGTTTTTCGAAAGATTGATATAATTACAGTTAAACTGCATGTTTTGTTTAGAAGTGGTGTTGTAAGTTTAGAAGGTGTTCTAAATGGGATATTACAACCGTTTCCGTCACAAAACAAAATATATAGCAACTTGTGAAGCAATGAAAGAATGTAGTATGGATCGAGAAGTTCTCAGTCAAGCTAATATGGTTCTATGCATCTCGAACCATAGCTCAATCTTGAAGAACCCAATATTAAATTGGTGATCCAACTAAGATCTATTACGATATCACTTGATCTCACATGATGATGATCAAGAACACATATATAGGAGTATATATATGTGTATATAGGGTCGAACAAAATTGGATAGGTTTGCGGACATAGCGAACACTCTAACTTAACCTCTACCTTAAGCAGTATACGAGATGCAATTGTGCATCCATGCGTAATAGACGTATGAGTAACTTGCTTTAAGTGTATTATATCTTTTGAGGTACGAGGCATTTATATATATAGATATATGACAATGTTCTCAATTTCTTCACTGGCTAGAAGTCACTACTGATTGACTCTAGGCCAAGTGGGAGATTGTTAGAGTTATGTCCTAGAAGTCAATATTTAATGACTTAATTTCTTAGTTTATGTTAATGATGATATTTAATCATTTGTTCCTAGAATTTATTATTGACAGATCATTCAGGTTGAGGATCTGAATTGTAGATCTCTGTGGATCATTCATTAGAATGACAATAATAAATCTAAATCGTCCATAATCTTGATAATTAACAAGGAATATTAATTATCGGATAAGATTAGTATGCAAGTTAAGTGATGATTAAGTTCTATAAATCATAGGTAAGGAGTTACCAACTTAATTGCATATGTGTATGTTATTAGAGCATAGTACAGGACTTGACCTAATGAAATAAACATATGGATTATGTTATGTGTCATTGTTTATTTCATATGAGTTTGATTCTAAGTTTGAGATGTTCAACTTTTCCACATGAGGAAACTATTTTAAGTTTGTAGCAGTACATTATTTATGCGAATTGGGAATCATAACGTATTGCTAGATACTGCTTATGATTATTGAAAATAAATAGTGATTTATTCTCCATGGCCAACATAGCATAAATCCTCAAAGGGTCACACAAATAGAACTTTGACCACACAATGCATTATCTATTTATTCGCAATACTGAGTATAGCGGAAATATGATAAGTTGATTAATTAATTATATATCGTTATTAACCGTTATAATTAATTAAGTCAAAGAGATCATATAGAAATAGATTAATGCATTATCTAATCCCAAAATAATTATTAATGAGTTAATAATTAATTTTAGATCAACACATTTTAATATAAATGGTTATATTTGATGTCATCATTATTTGTTGGTATTTGTACCATACTTGGCACTCAAATCATACTCAAACCTTTAAATTGCTTGACAATTTGCCTTGTTTTTCAAGGATTCGGCTATGCCGTCGTTTCTTCTCTCTTCTTTACAGGTTTTGGTGACTTTTGGCGATATCTGGGCTAGTAGATGGATTTCCAGCACTTGCAGCACGCTAGACGACTCATTCCTAGCATTGGAGGCTCACTTCGGACCTCACCTCGGACCAAACTGCCACCAGTTCGGACCGAGCTCTCTCCATTTCGGACCGAAGTGCTACGACAGTGACCAGCCTCGACCCTCTCTCTAGTTCGGACCGAACTCTCCCGGCTTCGGACCGAACTAGGCGCCGACTCAGCCATTTTGGAAGGTTTTCATGCATGGAAACTCATGGATTTGGTGGATTTCTTTCCCAGGCGCCCAAACCTCTTCTGCAAGTATCTAGCCACGTTATATATAGCCCCTCTCTGCTACAGGAAATGCTCTCTTTGGAATCCTAGCCTCCATACACTTTTCCTAGCACATCTCTCACGCCTAAATAATCTTTAACCTAATTCTTGAAGCGACGGCAGCAAGAAGGAAGTTAGCACCACGCCTTGCAAAACCCCACTGCCTAGGAGTTCGAAGACAAAGTACAAAAGGAGCATTCGGTTTATTCTCCTTATGTTTTTATCTTTTCTCATGGGCTTGTATCTTTATTTTATTGTTATGATACTTGTTGTTTGTTCTATTACTATGTTAGGCTAAATTTATGTTGTCTTAGGAGTAAGGTAGTAATTTAAGTTTGGATGTTGTGACATGACTTGATATGCTATGGTATATTTTATGACTTGTTGTTGAGATTAATTGTTATTGCTTGATTTGATCTGTTTGTTTCATTCCTATTAACTTTTAGTTGTACGGCAGCATCTAGTTAAGTCTAAAGTAGGATAAACAATTAAAGAGAAAGTTAAGGGCTTGCGATAAATTGCAGACTCGAGAGAGTAGATTAGTTGACACAAAAGTGTAGCTTTTAGATAGTTCAAAAGACATCTAAATATCCCTAAGAAACACGACAACGGTTGTAGGTAGGTTAGATCCTTTACCAAAAGTTAAGGTCTAGTCTACCTATTATAGCGAAAGCTGAGGTCCTATCTCTTAGGTCTAAGCCAGCAAACCCTAGCATAGAGTTTAGATTAGCATAGAAAGTTTGTTCACGCTCCTTTGCTCACTGTCCGGGTCGAAGTCAGTGTACTTCGGACCGAACTGGACACAGTTCGGACCGAAGTGAGTCTGGTTCGGATCGGACAGAGGGGCAGTTGTTTTGAAAACTTAAGTCTATGCACGGAAGTGTCTTGTCTAGGTTTTTGAATTCCAAACCGAGGTGAAACCTGAGTCCTGAGACACCTTTTATCTTGTTAGAAAACCTCAAAATCATCTTTTAAGTTTACTTTATTATTTTAGTC
This sequence comes from Rhynchospora tenuis, assembly GCA_027725995.1. Lineage (NCBI taxonomy): Eukaryota > Viridiplantae > Streptophyta > Magnoliopsida > Poales > Cyperaceae > Rhynchospora > Rhynchospora tenuis. Next base: position 80,732,959 of record CM050888.1, read on the forward strand.
ACTTAATTCACCAAAAATACCCAAAAATATCTACTTTGTTGCGTTTAGTTTTGTTTAAAGTTTGGTTATTCGATTCACTTTGATTTAATTGTCTAGATTTTGAGAAATGGTAAGTCCGGTACTCATAATCCGTCCTTTGGGTTCGACCCTAAAGTTTCTCCCCCTAACGACTTGTGAGGTTGAGTCTTAGGCATAAATTTATTTGACCTAGGGTTTAATTCCTTCATCAAATTGATGCCGTTGCCGGGGACGGTGTTGATATTGGGTCCTCATTCTAGTATCAAGAGACTAGACCTTTTTTGTTTTTTGACTCACCCTTGTTCCTTCTTAATTTTTAGGTCTGGCAGGTAAGAAACAAAGCAAACGATCCAACTCCCAACCTCCAGTGAGAAAGTATTTCTGATATCATTATTATTTGTAGGTATTTGGACCGTACTTGACAATCAAATGAAACTCAAACCATGAAATTATTTAATAAATTGCTATGATTTTCTAGGAATTGGCTCTACCGTCGTCTTTTCTCTTGTTTTCAGGTTTCTTGATGATTTTTGGTGGATTCTCACATCTTAGATGGATTCTCGACACTTCTGCACGCTAGACGACTCATTCCTAGCATGGGGCATGGCTAGACGACTCATTCCTAGCACTTAGAAGCACTGTCCAGGCCACTGTTCGGACCGAATGACTCATGCTCGGACCGAACGGGGCTCTGCTCGGACTTGGCATGATACAGGGCCACAACCACCACTTTTCTCTGAGCGTTCGGTCCGAACGCACCCTTTGTTCGGTCCGAACGCACCCCTTGCTCGACCCGAACGCACCCCTTGCTCGACCCGAACGCACCCCTTGCTCGACCCGAACGCACCCCTTGCTCGACCCGAACGCACCCTCTGCTCGACCCGAATGCTCCACATGATCGACCCCAACAGTGCTGAAGTTGGCATATCTCTCTCCTGGTTAGCGCTCGGACCGAATGAACCCTTTACTCGGGTCGAGCAGAGAGCCGACATAGCTGTTTTGGCAAGATTTTATACATGGAAACTCATTATTTTGGTAATCTTTCTTGCCCTGGACGCCCTAACTTGCTCCCCAAGTGCCTGAGATGATTATAAAAGGCAGCTTCTTCTACAGAGGCTGCATCTTTGGTTACCCTAGCCTCCATCTTGGAGGAGGAGGCCTCTATGGCCTCCTTCCTCCTTTCTAGCGCTATTTCCACCAAATTCATCGAAGCAAACCCGAATCTTGAAGCGACGGCAGCAAGAGGATGGTTGGAGTCACGCCTTGCAACACCCCATGGCCCTAGAAGACGATTAGAAGCATAAGGGAGTATTCGATTTATTCTATTATGTTTTCTTCTCTATTTTCCATGGGCTTGTATCTTGTTATTTCTATATCTTTTGTTATTGTTTGTAATAGTATGTTAGGCTAAGTTTATGTAGTTTTAGGAGTAGGAAGTAATGGATGTTTGGATGCTATGACTTGAATTGCTTGTTATGATATTACTTGAGATTTGTTTTGTTGAGTATTATATTTTGTTGCTTGTTTGAATTGCTTGATATAACCTGACTAACTTCTAGATGGTGGCCACGTTTAGTTAAGTTCCAAAGTTAGGTTAGTTGAGTTAATTTAGATAAGTATTTGGGATAAATCGTAGATCCGAAAGGGGAGATTAGCTAACACCAAAAGTGTAGTTTTTAGATAAGTCCAAAAGACATCTAAATATCCTTAAGAAATCCAACAAACAAGTTTAGATTAGTTAACACCTATACCAAAAGTTGTGGTCTAATTAATCTCATTAGGTTAGGTTGTGATTAAACCAGTTTCTAGTCCAACAAGCGACAGCTGAGGTTTAGTAAATCTAGGTTTAGCCAACAAACCCTGGCTCAAGTTGTAAAATACCAAAGTCAACCAAGTTAGAACACCTTTACTCTCTGTTCGGATCGAGTAAGGTCTTTGCTCGGACCGAGCAGAGAGTAATTGCTTAGAGCTTTGCTAATTGATTCATCAAAAGTGATAGATTAGTGGTTCTAAGTCCAAACTGAAGTGAAACCCGAATCCTAAGACGCCCTTAATATTGTTAAAAACCCCAAAACCTTTACATTGTTTTCTAGATTATTTTAGATAATTAAAATACCCAAAAACATCTATTTTATTGCATCTTTAGATTTCTCTTAACCCAAAATCACTAAAAATCGCTCGTCTAGATTTTGAGAACGAATAAGTCCGGTATTCATAATCCGTCCCTTGGGTTCGACCCTAAAGCTTTACCGATAACGACTAGTGAGGTTAAGTCTTAGGTACAAATTTATTTGATATCTAGGTTTTACGCCTTCATCAAATTGGCGCCGTTGCCGGGGACGGTGTTGATATTGGATCCTTATTTAAGTATCGAGAGACTAGACATTGTATCTTTTATTTTATTTATTCATTGGTTTTTTTCTTTTAATTTTAAAATATAAAAAAATTAGTGTTTAATTTGGAGTTTTGTGTTTGTTTGTTTTGTAGGATCACAACAATGTCAAGTGCAACTCGTGCTAGAGCACCAAGGGTTAGAAGACTTGAGAGACCCCCGCACGACCTCATACGGGTTGCATAACAGATCTAGAAGACAATTGGAGCCATCCTAGACATCGAGAAGATTAAATAGGATCAAATCAACACGATGCAAAGCAAAAATTGGCTAAGCTCTCTTTTCCTTCCTATTTACTTTTCTATTTGATTGAGTGCATTGAGGACAATGCTTGATTTAAGTTTGGGGGAAGGGAAATAGGAGGAAAAATTGAATTTTTCAACTCATGTCGCCAATTTTTTATTTGAGAAATTTGTTGATTGTGCCTAGATTCTCTCGATTTGGATTTGAATGACAATCTCACACTGTTTTGAAAAGGTTTTAAGCGAATCAAGAGTTTTCTCAAGTGCTTTAGAATGTTTAGACATCTCTAGTTGATCTTTATGCACCAATGGACCGAAGTGAAATTGTTTTGAAAGGATAGAACTCGATTTTTGGATGTTTGAAATTGTTAAATCACTTTAAGTCAACTCTCACAAGTTTTTGCCGAGTGAACTGATTTGTGGCTTGCAAACTTTTGTTAAAAAGAATTTTTATCAATTTTGGAACGTATAAAATGAATTTTGACTTGGTCTTAATCGCTTGAATCACCAACAAGCAAACTTAAATTGGATAAAATCTAAATAGTTGCGAAAATGAGGGTGCGAAGAGACTCAAAAATCAAACAAACAAAAATCCACAAATATTGGAGGGTGGTCGCGGTAAGGCGTAATTGATCCACAAGTGGACCGTAGCGGTAAGGCATAAAAACCGGTTCGACCTCCCCGGTGCGTCATGTGCCGGTAGCTCAATCCAAGTCTCAATAGCGTAAAACCCTAAGTGATGTAAATCACCGCGACTCGACTTGCACAAATAAATTGGTGAAAACTAAAGAATTCGGTTGAGTTATATTCATTATAAATTTTCCAACTTTGATAAAACTTCTTTACAAATTTTTGTGAGACACGAAAAAGAACGGGTAATTGAAATTGAGATTGCATGTGAATTGATAAAGTGAAGCTAGAGTTCTTGAATTAAGAAAAATTTCATTAGGACCAAGAGAGGCATAGATTAACTAGTAGAAATCTAAACTTAGTACTTGAAAATAATTTTGATTTAGCTCTATTTGTTGAAGTGTGAAAAACTTTAGACATAAGCAATTGGTTTCACCGCATTTCTTGGTTCGGGATTCGACTCGATTTTTAAGTCTAAGTACATTCCAAAATTCTAAGCTTAGGGCGTTGCTTGAGGACAAGCAAAGTTTAAGTTTGGGGGGATTTGATATCATTATTATTTGTAGGTATTTGGACCGTACTTGACAATCAAATGAAACTCAAACCATGAAATTATTTAATAAATTGCTATGATTTTCTAGGAATTGGCTCTACCGTCGTCTTTTCTCTTGTTTTCAGGTTTCTTGATGATTTTTGGTGGATTCTCACATCTTAGATGGATTCTCGACACTTCTGCACGCTAGACGACTCATTCCTAGCATGGGGCATGGCTAGACGACTCATTCCTAGCACTTAGAAGCACTGTCCAGGCCACTGTTCGGACCGAATGACTCATGCTCGGACCGAACGGGGCTCTGCTCGGACTTGGCATGATACAGGGCCACAACCACCACTTTTCTCTGAGCGTTCGGTCCGAACGCACCCTTTGTTCGGTCCGAACGCACCCCTTGCTCGACCCGAACGCACCCCTTGCTCGACCCGAACGCACCCCTTGCTCGACCCGAACGCACCCCTTGCTCGACCCGAACGCACCCTCTGCTCGACCCGAATGCTCCACATGATCGACCCCAACAGTGCTGAAGTTGGCATATCTCTCTCCTGGTTAGCGCTCGGACCGAATGAACCCTTTACTCGGGTCGAGCAGAGAGCCGACATAGCTGTTTTGGCAAGATTTTATACATGGAAACTCATTATTTTGGTAATCTTTCTTGCCCTGGACGCCCTAACTTGCTCCCCAAGTGCCTGAGATGATTATAAAAGGCAGCTTCTTCTACAGAGGCTGCATCTTTGGTTACCCTAGCCTCCATCTTGGAGGAGGAGGCCTCTATGGCCTCCTTCCTCCTTTCTAGCGCTATTTCCACCAAATTCATCGAAGCAAACCCGAATCTTGAAGCGACGGCAGCAAGAGGATGGTTGGAGTCACGCCTTGCAACACCCCATGGCCCTAGAAGACGATTAGAAGCATAAGGGAGTATTCGATTTATTCTATTATGTTTTCTTCTCTATTTTCCATGGGCTTGTATCTTGTTATTTCTATATCTTTTGTTATTGTTTGTAATAGTATGTTAGGCTAAGTTTATGTAGTTTTAGGAGTAGGAAGTAATGGATGTTTGGATGCTATGACTTGAATTGCTTGTTATGATATTACTTGAGATTTGTTTTGTTGAGTATTATATTTTGTTGCTTGTTTGAATTGCTTGATATAACCTGACTAACTTCTAGATGGTGGCCACGTTTAGTTAAGTTCCAAAGTTAGGTTAGTTGAGTTAATTTAGATAAGTATTTGGGATAAATCGTAGATCCGAAAGGGGAGATTAGCTAACACCAAAAGTGTAGTTTTTAGATAAGTCCAAAAGACATCTAAATATCCTTAAGAAATCCAACAAACAAGTTTAGATTAGTTAACACCTATACCAAAAGTTGTGGTCTAATTAATCTCATTAGGTTAGGTTGTGATTAAACCAGTTTCTAGTCCAACAAGCGACAGCTGAGGTTTAGTAAATCTAGGTTTAGCCAACAAACCCTGGCTCAAGTTGTAAAATACCAAAGTCAACCAAGTTAGAACACCTTTACTCTCTGTTCGGATCGAGTAAGGTCTTTGCTCGGACCGAGCAGAGAGTAATTGCTTAGAGCTTTGCTAATTGATTCATCAAAAGTGATAGATTAGTGGTTCTAAGTCCAAACTGAAGTGAAACCCGAATCCTAAGACGCCCTTAATATTGTTAAAAACCCCAAAACCTTTACATTGTTTTCTAGATTATTTTAGATAATTAAAATACCCAAAAACATCTATTTTATTGCATCTTTAGATTTCTCTTAACCCAAAATCACTAAAAATCGCTCGTCTAGATTTTGAGAACGAATAAGTCCGGTATTCATAATCCGTCCCTTGGGTTCGACCCTAAAGCTTTACCGATAACGACTAGTGAGGTTAAGTCTTAGGTACAAATTTATTTGATATCTAGGTTTTACGCCTTCATCAATTTCCTCAGGGGACTGGATAGCGACCCAGAGTAGCCTCCAGCCACCACTTCGACCCACTCTTCGGTCCAAACAGAGCATCGAGCAGGGAGGAACACGGACACCAATGGCCGCTAACATCGACCTCGAAGCATAAACTCGCCGATTGGAGCAGCTCAGGCTCCAGCTCGAGCAAAAGCAGGCCAGAATTGAGCAAGAGAAGGCGCGTGTTGATCGTGAAAAGCAAGAATTTGAAGATGAGCGCCGCAAGTGGAATCCCGAGGATGAAAGCATCGGCAACAACTCAGAAGGGGAAGAGGATAACAACCCGAACAAGTCTCTCATGGAGTTCGGGGCCCCTAAAACCAAGGATGTGGCAGGGCCGGTTGTGGTTCCAGGGATTGACGCCAAGAACATGCAGATCGCGCCCGCCCACGTCACCCTAGTTCAGCAAAACCCGTTCTATGGAAACGAGCACGAGGACCCCCATTCTCATCTTCAAGCTTTTACTGACTGCACTAGATTGATTAAGATTAATGGGGTTCCCCAACAAGTAGTTAGGCTTTTGTTGTTTAGGTTTACCCTAAAAGACTGGGCCAACAAATGGTACAAAACTTTGAAAAAGGGTTCTATAAGGAGTTAGGACGTTATGGCACAAACTTTCTTGGATAGGTACTTCTCTAGTGATAGGGCTGACACAATTAGGAGGGAAATCCATAACTTCCAACAAAAGGATGATGAGTGGTTAGTCCTTAACAGCCTGTTTGGTTTTCGGTAAACGGATGGAAAAGCGCCGAAGGGAAGGAAAAGTTTTAATCGACGGAAACTTATTTCCTTCGCTTATTTTCCGTCCTATTCTAAAATCTCCCCCCCGATTCAGGGTGTAACGAGAAGAGAAAGAAAATCGCAAGATTTCGCTGGACAAGGATGCCCCTGCGATTCCTTCTTTTTGGCGCGCGTCCATCCTCTATTTGGCTCGATTTCGCGCGATTTCAGACAAAATTTTCATCAAGCCTTCCTAATAGCGCACGATTTCTCCCCGCGCAAGAAACTCCCATCGATTGTTCTATATAAACACGCCTTTCTGCCATTCCTTACATCTAGGTTTTGCTTTGCTCTGGTAATTTTTATTTTTCAATTTGTTTCTATTTGAATTTTGGAGAAGAAACATCTATCATTTCCGTTTCTTTTTTAGAGGTTTTCTGATTATTTATGTTTGAATTTTTTAGAAGAAACATCTATCAGTTCAAAGGATAAAGATTTTGGCTGTTTGCAGGTATACTCTTTTTTATTCGTGAGATCTTATTTGTTCTGATTATTATATTTGTGATGAAACAGCTAGGGTTTTCTGATTTAAGCTATCTTCCCTTGTGCGTCGAATTGATTTTTGCTTTGAAAAACACAAGATTTTATTTAATATGTATCCAACTATTTCTCAACATCAGATCAAAAAAGTATGAAAAAAACTACATACTGGTATAGCACCCAATGCTACTGGTACAATATTAAATGAACTTGTTTAGTATGCTACCAGTACAACACCCACGTTTCTTTACAACACAGCTACTGGTACAATATTAAACCAGGTACAACACCGACGTTTCTTTATTTGAAAAAAAAAACATGAACAAATTATTTAACCTTTTCTTTATGCTTCATTGTAATTAATTCAGCATGTTTCTATTCTTTCAAGCTTCTATTATTCTTTGATGATACAAACTTTAAGCAACAATTATTATTAAATTGAAAGAGATATGGCACCTGGTGCCCGTTTTTTATTTTTCTATTAATTTTTATGAATTAGACATTATAAGATGATGTTCTTTCTTTAATTAATGGCCAAATGGCAACGTTTGAAAAAAAAAATCAAAACAAAGATAAAAAGGCTAACTTGGCAGTGGTTTAATGTTTTTCTTATGGTTTCTTTATTGAAACAGGCAGTGCTTGGTGACAAAGAGAGCAATACAACTGATTGAGATACAAAGCAGGTATGTTTCACATATGCTAGATTAGATCTCTTCTATTATGAAATGAATTGCTAGAATAAAACTTTCATTGTTTTAAATGATTGTGGTGATTAATTATTGCAAAGAATGAGGGAGAAAACTTTAATAAATATAGTTATGGGGAGTCTAGAGTTGTTGTTATTATTGAATTAAATAAATTCCAGACCAAGAGAACTCTCATCTCTTGATGTCTGTGTCTGTGTCTGTGTGCCAGTTTGATTGTGTGTGAAATTGAATACTGTCGTATATTTATTTTTGTGTGAAGTGTCTCCTTAAAAGTGGTAAAGTTTAATTGTTGGTCCTCAAGTATGTCTACTTATAAGTTGTGAAAGGTTTAATTAGCAATATAATTGAGGCTCTGATGAAATTAGCAGAGCTATATAATTAGCAATTTAATTAGCAGTATGCTACCAGTACAACACCCATGTTCTTTATAACACAGATACTAGTCCTATCATAAATGCTTATGTAAATAATCAATATACTGTATTTGAGAAGTATTTATATATATAAATTTTTTTGCATTGTCGCAAACTATAGGTATTTTGAAATGAGATCTTCAAAAGCACTTGAAAAGAGACGCTTGCGCTTCCTCATACATCATTTGCATTTAATGGCTTTAGTGCAAGTATATTGTTTATTAGTATATTGGTTTATGCTAGAACTAAGTACTGATAATCAAATTTCTCGTGAAGTACGAAAACATAGAGCAGTAGTGCGTCAAGAATTATTGTATCAAATTCTGACTAGTCGTAGAACACGTGAAGTCATTAGAATGGGTCCTAGGCTTTTCTAGATTTATGTAAGAAATTAGAAACTGAAGGGGGGCTTAGACCGACTCGACAAGCTTCAATTGAGGAGCAAGTTGCTAAGTTCCTCCATATTTTGGGTCATAATGTTAGAAATCGTCCCATATGTTTTTTCTTTCGTCGATCTGGAGAGACCAATTGCCGACACTTTCACAAGGTTTTAAAATCAGTAATTATGTTGGGAGGATCTTACTTTCACCAACCCGATGGTTCTCAAGTTCCTATCCAAGTTTCATCAGATCACAGATATTTTCCTTATTTCAAGGTAATAGTCAAAATCTGAACTTAGTCAATTACGTAAGCTATATATAGATCAACTAGATTGTGATTTTAAGTAAATATAATAATAATAGGATTGTCTTGGCGCTATTGATGGAACACATATACGAGCAAAAGTATCTCCATTAGATGCACCTAGATATCGTGGAAGGAAAGAATACCCAACACAAAATGTACTTGCAGCTTGTACTTTTGACCTGAAATTTACATATGTGTTGCCTGGTTGGGAGGGGACAGCATCTGATTCAAAAATTATCAAAAGTGCATTAAATCGACCGTGTCCACTCATCATTCCACAAGGTAAAACACCAGGCTGAACCAATTAAATTTTATAACTAGTTAGCAAATATATATTTCTTTTCAAAATTAATCAATTAAAGATATATTTTTAGGAAAATATTATCTTGTTGATGCGGGGTTCATGACAACGACTTCTTTGCTTACACCATATAGAGCAACACGATATCATCTCAAAGAATATTCAGGAAATCCACCCCGAAATTCTCGTGAGTTGTACAATCTCCGTCATTCATCTCTACGCAATGCCATTGAGAGAGCCTTTGGAGTTCTTAAGAAGAGGTTTCCTATAATAGGAAGTTCTAACCAATCATATTACAGTGTAGAGGTACAAAAAAAGATAATTATGGCATGTTGTGTGCTGCACAACTATTTAATAGATAAGGACCCAGATAGACGACTAATGGCTCAAGTAGATGCAGAACTTGCAAACCGATCTGACCAACAGAGAGAAACTAATGCAAGAGAAGACTCTCAAGAGATAACTAGAGGCGACCAATTGAGAGATGAGATAGCAGCTGCTATGTGGAGGAATTATAATAATAATCGTCGTGTTTAGAGAATTTATATGTATTAGTATTAGTATATGTTATTAGATGTTGTTTTAGGTTATTTATGATATGATGTTTTATGCAAGAATAATAAAGGTTTATAGTATACTGGAAGGTCATGATAGGATGTTTTATGATATGATATGATAGACTATTTATGATATGATGTTTTATGTAATTGCTGTCTTTTTTCATGCTAGCATCATGTATGTACTTTGTGTTGGAGTTATGTCCTAGAAGTCAATATTTAATGACTTATTTTCTTAGTTTATGTTAATGATGATATTTGATCATTTGTTCCTAGAGTTTATTATTGACAGATCATTCAGGTTGAGGATCTGAATTGTAGATCTCTGTGGATCATTCATTAGAATGACAATAATAAATCTAAATCGTCCATAATCTTGATAATTAACAAGGAACATTAATTATCATAAAAGACTAGTATGCAAGTTAAGTGATAATTAAGTTCTACAAACCATAGGTAAGGAGTTACTAACTTAATTGCATATGTGTATGTTATTGGAACATAGTACAGGACTTGACCCAATGAAATAAACATATGGATTGTGTTATGTGTCATTGTTTATTTCATATGAGTTTGATTCTAAGTTTGAGATGTTCACCTTTTCACATGAGGATAGGTTCAATAAATATCGTCTAACGTTGATTCCTGATAAAGGCTGCTATAAGGACTTTATTTATGTTCTCTTGAATTGTGCGGGGAAAATTTGTTCATCAAGAAAACCGTATGTCCCTCATTAGTATACCTAGTGAGTGATGATATCTGTTTGGGCCCCTTGATGGAGTTGGATCGTATGCATGCAAACTAGACGATCAACTCTAGATCAAGAAATGTATAATCTGCAAGAATGACACACTCATATCTTGGTTTATACAATGATATCATGTGACATAAGAATCAGACAAGGAAATACTTATATTTCTTGTGCAGGATTAAGATATTGTAACGGTACATTATTTATGCGAATTGGGAATCATAACGTGTTGCTAGATACCGCTTATGATTATTGGAAATAAATAACGATTTATTTTCATGGCCAACATAGCATAAATCCTCAATAGGGTCGCACAAATAGGACTCTAACCACACGGTGCATTAATTGTTTATTCGCAACAGTTAGTATTGTGAAATATGATAAGTTGATTAATTAATTATATACCGTTATGAACCGTTATAATTAATTAAGTCAAAAGGATCATATGGAAACAATTTAATGCATTAGCTAATCCTAAATTAATTATTAATGAGTTAATAATTAATTATGTTCAACACACTTTAAATAGTTTGAGTTATTTGGGCTTCTAGTTATTTAATTAATTAAAGGCCCGATTTGAGGAAGGATGAAGGAGTAATTAATGGGATGGTTTATTGGGCCATTGCAACATTTGATGTAGCCCAAAATGGCCCTATTAATTTCAGCTAGAGCCCTAGTGGCATACTTGTAAATAGTTCAAAGAGAGGATGAGAGTTGTTGGCTATATAAAGGGGTCACCTCTTGGGAAAGCCCTAGCCTCCATCCACATTCTCTCTCCTCTCTTCCTAGCTGCCCCCTTCTTCCTCTTCCTCTCTTGCTCATGTGTTGAGCACCATTCCTTCTTCTCCTACATTAAAATAGTTAATAGGATGAAGAAGTTCATAGAGGGGATTAGCTAGGAGCTCTTGAAAGCTAGCACTTTCTTGGAGCTCGTGGTTAGCTCCTTGGTGGGCTTGAGGCGCCATAGATGGTGGAGGTGGTGGAGCACGCACCCCATCGACTCCCATGCCATGGATTCGAGCCTCATGAATGCGATTTCATGAGAGGTATAACTTTCTCCTACTTGTTCTCATTGTTTTGATGTGTGAATGCTTCTAGCACTAGATCTATGGTGTTTAGTTGTGATTTCTTGCTATTTGATGGCACAAAAATAGAATTAAACACTTCTTAACAGTGGTATCAGAGCACAAGGTCGTGCTTAAGCTATTTTGCACATTAATTAGATGAGAAATGTGTAATTAGTTGAGTAATTAAGTTGCTGCCTTTGTTTGCACTCTGGAACTCTATTTTTTCCGAGATTTTCTGTGTTTTTCGCATAGCAAAGATTTTATTTCAATTTTTCCTTTTGATGGATTTGAAAGAGGGATGAATTGTGAGCATTTCCCCACTGGTTTCATTTTAATCCGAGTTACTATGGATTTTTAATGAATTTTTCCGTGACGGTGCGCAGGACTGGTTCCTGTGCGACCAGATCTGGTTTTGTGGGCATTATCTTAGTTATCTTGATAAAGAGACCCTAATTTTATTGGCTAGGAATGAAGTAGACTTGGTGTACTTCCTTCCATACCAATTTGATGGTATGGATCGAAGTATTTCTATTTTTTTGAATCGATGAAAGACAAGAACGGTCCTGTTGGTTTTCTGTACCGATTGGATTGTTTTGAAAACTGGTATTGATTGAGACTTTTTGTAGAAAAAGTGTTTAAATAGAAAACTTCCTTTTGAAGTTCTGAATCCATGAAAATTGATTTCATGTAAATCGGACCAGTTTTGGTACCTCAAACACTCAAAATCAATTTCGTCGACGTGCTGTTCCAGAACAGGGGACTTGTATTCAAACTCCTTAAACTTGATGATTTTGAATGAGTAAAATTGTAAATCTTTCATGGTTACTAGCCTTGTACTTGTGATTGTTTACTGTAAAATTGTTTTGCATTAAAAATTTTTGGAAGATGGTCAAACAGTCCAAAAGGTTGAGGCCAAAACCTGAAACTTCAAACCGGTGTTTTAATACACAACCTGAAGTTTGATAATTTTGGTTCTCCCGATTGGTAAAAGATTTCTTCCTGAAATTTGAACAGGTAGTTTGTCTCTTGATAAGGATTGCTCATAATTTTTTCTGGAATTTTTGGAGACCGAAAAATTTCTTAATTTTTTCGGGTCCCGTTGAATTAAAGGTGTTTGTTCTAATTAATCAAATAGTTGATATGTTAATTAGAACTCTCCTTGCTGTCATCCATTGGATTTTTTGAATGTTGATTTTATCAAAGAGTTTAAGCAATTAGTTGTTTGAATGTTAAACTCTCTTTGCTTGGAAAAACACAAATTAGCAAACAATACGCAAAGATACTTAATAGCTCACTAGTTATGAACAACTTAGACATATATTTGTATATTGTGCTAACTTGTTTTTGTAGGAGGATGTGGGTTTGATATGGCTCAAGATTTCAATGCCTTGTGTGTTGTAAAATGTTGTGAATGCATGTGATTGGTTGTAATGTGGCCTAAGGTGCCTTGATAATTAATAATTGATTAATTCTTGATGTAACTTGTGAGGCTTGCGTGCCCCTAAGACCTAGGCGGGTTTTAGGATTTTATCACATGTATTTATTTCCCTTAATTATTAGATAGGATCTTAGTAATTAGTGGGAGGGTTTGATTAGATTAGTTTCGTTACATGGAGATGCGACGAAGACTAATGCAAGCGGGAGCCATACAAACCCACGACAATGCTTGAGATGCTTATGTTATGTGATTGTTTGTGAATGCCTTGAATTGTCATAGGTAGGTATGGGTGTATGCTTACACGACCACCAAACAAGAGTCACATTTTTTGTCCCAAACTAAATTGATTAAGTCGACCGCCCTCCTTCTCTCTATCCCCCTCACGTCAATTGCCAATCATGGCGCGGTCCGCCATAGCGGACGTCATGGTTGTCAAGCTTGATAGTCGGGGTACAAATGAAAAGATTTGTTAGGAGCAAATAGAGAGAGGTTGCTTATCGATGGACCCAACAAGTTTTCTTGGACATCGGGGCGAAGTTTGTAAATATACTTAGATATTCACAAACCAAGAGTCGTATGGTTGATATGATTGGTTGGAGAACCTACCTTGTCTAGTTAAGTAGGGTGTCGTGCCATAGCAGGCTCTACTTGATGAAAACGGGGATCTTGGAAAACCAACTACATTGGGACATTAAATAAATGTAGTGGGAGTTTTTGTTTATCATTCCATAAACAAAACATTGCATAAACTAAATGACCTTAAATTGAAATTGTTATAGATATTAAATATGTTAATTTCGTTGCGATCAATCTTTGGAAAACGACAAGCTCGTTTCTAAGGTATTTACTTGGAGAAGTAATACCGATTCCTAAGACATGTTCTTGGAAATGAGAAACTTGAGCAAGTTTAATCCCAAAAACGTTCCTCGACTTCCCGAACATAACTTCGCAATGATTGATTAGTTTCGACGAAAATTATTCAATAAAGCGAATGCCTATATCCTTTTAGAAGTTCTAGACTTTTGAATTGGAGAATTCATAAGGACTAGACTAGACTTCTACACTCTCATCCACTTACTCAAGAAGACGTTCTTAGAGAAATTAAATATAGACTCAATCATTTATGATCGAGAAATGGAGTGTGAGTTAACCAAGAGACTCTTCTTATAAGAAGATAAATATTTTATTAGCTTGCGAACCGAAAGGTTTGAGTAGCTAATTGACACCTAGAGATATTAAGATCTCCAATATCAAGGATTGTTGATATTGTCATACAATCTCTTTCTGTGGATAAAGGATATATTGTTCGCACACTTGTTAGTGCTAAAAGTAATTGGTTAAGTATTAAAGGAATACTTCACCAAGATATGAGTTGAAACTTTGAGACCCTCACTAGTGACCGTGTGTCACATGAGATGTTTCATTTGCCATTTATGAGAGGCATTTGAAAGGTTGTCCGAAATACCATGATGTTATAAACCTTAAGATATTTGTCGTTCAAATTATCTCACTATCTCTAATTCACACTAGTAATTAGGTACTAGTTCATGTGCTCGCATTTAACGAAATGTGTAGGCAATGATGAATAAGAGAAAGTCGAGACAAGTAAAGTAAACTCTTTTTGGATATGGCTTATACGTCTAAGCCGCTGCCATTGAATACGTAGAGTTATCTTTACTAAATAAAGAGTTTGTTTAGGAATTTGAGGTTGTATACCTTGTTCCAAACATCTCATAAAACCTTATCTCCGTTTCATATTTGATGATGGATGATCAAGTTTTGTAATAGAGAAATGTTGTTCTCTTATTGTTATGAATTTGTGTATAAGATTTCATGCATCTTGATTGAATTTGCTTGAAATAGATAAACAAATTTTGAATGACAAATGTGTAAGACTTCACATAAAGTATTTGACTTTTATGTAAAATAGTCGCTTAGTCGAATATAAACAAGAATCGCATTATGGGAGTCTACGTAACGTGGAGCTCGTAAATCAATTTGATTGCAAATCAAATGAAATTCATGTGAATCGTGTTTGTTAAATGACAAAAGCGCCTTTGAACTACGAAGGTTTAAAGGACAAGTAACTTTATTAAGACTTATACATATTGATGTATATAGACCTATAGGACTCGTGCAATTGAAAGGTTGTTGACACTTTACCACTTGACCAACGATCATTGTAGATATTAACGTATCTATTTGATATGGTATAAGTATGAATCTTTTGACAAGATCAAAAGGATTTCAAGAGTAAAGTTGAAAAACTATTCAATAAAAGCAAAAGTCTTAAGATGGATCATGGTAAATAGTTAAGTCATATAGTTTGATATATTACCTAAAGAGTATGAAGGACGTTTCACTACTCGCTCCATGAGAACATTGAAAAATGTATCCAAGGATGAAGGTATCGAACATTGTTTGATATAGTTCGATCGGTAATAAATCAAATTGACTTGTTCGACTCATGTAAGGGATTTGTGTTTGAGGACAATATTGTTTACACTGAATAAAAATTCCATCGAAGTCTATTGAGAAAGATATCTTACGAGATTCGATCTCTAGGTATATTGTTTCTCAAGATTTGGTGTTGAAAAGCTTATTTCAAGGTTCGATTGATTGATAAGCTTGGACCCAAATAAGACACTTAATATTATGTAGGATATCTTGAACTAACCGAAAGGTACTACTTCGACGAATATGATAAGAACAAAGTAGTTGTTGCTCATCATAACGTAATCTTGAAGAATGATATTCTCAAGAAGAAGTAGTGGGAGTAAAGTGAGCATTAAAGGAGTTTATGCGTCACTACAAGAAGTACCTTTATTGAAAACTTGTCACTCCATACATGGTGCTTAGTGGGAGTTGAGCGGAACTTAATTCACAAGCAATTGTGAAAGGAAGAAGTTTATAAGCACGCTCGCTTCTAAAGAGTACTCAAACATCTCACAAATGGATGATGTTCGAGAAACTCGTGCAATATATTAGGATCAAGAACTTATTCTACAAGTTGTTGTAGAAGTAGTTCATAGACCTCAAGCACCAATCCTACAAAGAACAACGAGAGTGAATTGCCTAAACTGAAAAGTACATAGGTTTCACAACATCCTCGTACTTGACATATGAGGATCCGTTGATAAATAAAGAAGCGATGGAAGACCCGATTCCACAAGTATGATTTGAATCTATATGATCTTTAAGTGCAATCCATATATATAATAACAAGGTATAGACCTTGATTGATGTTCAAGAAGAAGCGATCCATCTAGAACATTTAGATCTTTAAAAGGAAAGATAGATATGGATAGCAAGTCGACTATGTACAAAGCACAATTTCATGATTGATGCTATGTCTAAGTCGATAACAAGTTGACCATGTACAAAGCACGGCTTCTCGCTTGTAGCTGTGTATAAGTCAATAAAGATCATTCTAACAATAGTTATATTTTGTATATATATAGATATATGGAAAGATACATCAAAACCGTCTTCTTCGATTGAATGAAGGAAGTTGTAGTGTATTTGACACAAACCGAGGATTTGTTGTATTGTTAGAAACATATATATGCTTCAATGATCCATTAATGGATTGAAGCAAGTATTGTGGAAATTGGAATAAACATTTTGACAAGAAAGTCAAGGAGTTGAACTTCGTCAAAAGTATCTTGTATAGACAAGATATTCAGTGGGAGCATTAATATGTTACATGTATTGTACAAGATACAAGACATTAATTGGGAATAAAATTAAGGAAATGATTATTGTCAAGATCTCATTAGAGAATGTTTTTCTCAATAGAGAATTTGGGCAAGTCACCTAACCCAAGGAAACAAAATCTATGGAGATAGATTATGATGGATGTTAGGTTTGAGCAAAATGTGCATATAATGACAAGGTGTTATAGTTATACGAAAAGATAGACTCCTAAAAAGGATGTCTAACCATGTTGTATGGCATACACTTGAGTTCGACTCGGTGTGTTGCAACTCAATTCGAGAAGAGTGCACGATACAATTGGAACATCCTTCTGTTATGAGTTTCATTACGTACGCCATACTTATGCACATGCCCCTATGTGTTGTACCCAAGGAGTATGACAAGCAGTTGTCAACTGGATACAAAGAAAAAACACGTTTGGACAATAATCGAGAATACCTTCGAGTATCTTATGAGAAAGAATGATATATTTCATCTGATAAAATGAAAGAAAGCTCATGTTGATGCTAGTTTTCGAAAGATTGATCTAAATACAATTGAGCTACGTATTTTGTTTAAATGTGGTGTTGTAAATTTAGAAGGTGTTCTAAATGGGATATTACAACCGTTTCCGTCACCAAAACAAAATATTTAGCAACTTGTGAAGCAATGAAAGAATGTAGTATGGATCGAGAAGTTCTCAGTCAAGCTAATATGGTTCTATGCATCTCGAACCATAGCTTAAACTTGAAGAACCCAATATTAAATTGGTGATCCAACTAAGATCTATGACGATGGCATTTGATCTCACATGATGATGATCAAGAACACATATATAGGAGTATATATGTATATAGGGTCAAACAAAATTGGATAGGTTCGCGGACACAGCGAACACTCTAACTTAACCTCTACCTTAAGCAATATACGAGATGCAATTGTGCATCCATGCGTGATGGACGTATGAGTAACTTGCTTTAAGTGTATTATATCTTTTGAGGTTCGAGACATGTATATATATGGATATATGACATTGTTCTAAATTCTTCACTGGCTAGAAGTCACTATTGATTGACTCTAGGCCAAGTGGGAGATTGTTGGAGTTATGTCCTAGAAGTCAATATTTAATGACTTATTTTCTTAGTTTATGTTAATGATGATATTTGATCATTTGTTCCTAGAGTTTATTATTGACAGATCATTCAGGTTGAGGATCTGAATTGTAGATCTCTGTGGATCATTCATTAGAATGACAATAATAAATCTAAATCGTCCATAATCTTGATAATTAACAAGGAACATTAATTATCATAAAAGACTAGTATGCAAGTTAAGTGATAATTAAGTTCTACAAATCATAGGTAAGGAGTTACTAACTTAATTGCATATGTGTATGTTATTGGAACATAGTACAGGACTTGACCCAATGAAATAAACATATGGATTGTGTTATGTGTCATTGTTTATTTCATATGAGTTTGATTCTAAGTTTGAGATGTTCACCTTTTCACATGAGGATAGGTTCAATAAATATCGTCTAACGTTGATTCCTGATAAAGGCTGCTATAAGGACTTTATTTATGTTCTCTTGAATTGTGCGGGGAAAATTTGTTCATCAAGAAAACCGTATGTCCCTCATTAGTATACCTAGTGAGTGATGATATCTGTTTGGGCCCCTTGATGGAGTTGGATCGTATGCATGCAAACTAGACGATCAACTCTAGATCAAGAAATGTATAATCTGCAAGAATGACACACTCATATCTTGGTTTATACAATGATATCATGTGACATAAGAATCAGACAAGGAAATACTTATATTTCTTGTGCAGGATTAAGATATTGTAACGGTACATTATTTATGCGAATTGGGAATCATAACGTGTTGCTAGATACCGCTTATGATTATTGGAAATAAATAACGATTTATTTTCATGGCCAACATAGCATAAATCCTCAATAGGGTCGCACAAATAGGACTCTAACCACACGGTGCATTAATTGTTTATTCGCAACAGTTAGTATTGTGAAATATGATAAGTTGATTAATTAATTATATACCGTTATGAACCGTTATAATTAATTAAGTCAAAAGGATCATATGGAAACAATTTAATGCATTAGCTAATCCTAAATTAATTATTAATGAGTTAATAATTAATTATGTTCAACACACTTTAAATAGTTTGAGTTATTTGGGCTTCTAGTTATTTAATTAATTAAAGGCCCGATTTGAGGAAGGATGAAGGAGTAATTAATGGGATGGTTTATTGGGCCATTGCAACATTTGATGTAGCCCAAAATGGCCCTATTAATTTCAGCTAGAGCCCTAGTGGCATACTTGTAAATAGTTCAAAGAGAGGATGAGAGTTGTTGGCTATATAAAGGGGTCACCTCTTGGGAAAGCCCTAGCCTCCATCCACATTCTCTCTCCTCTCTTCCTAGCTGCCCCCTTCTTCCTCTTCCTCTCTTGCTCATGTGTTGAGCACCATTCCTTCTTCTCCTACATTAAAATAGTTAATAGGATGAAGAAGTTCATAGAGGGGATTAGCTAGGAGCTCTTGAAAGCTAGCACTTTCTTGGAGCTCGTGGTTAGCTCCTTGGTGGGCTTGAGGCGCCATAGATGGTGGAGGTGGTGGAGCACGCACCCCATCGACTCCCATGCCATGGATTCGAGCCTCATGAATGCGATTTCATGAGAGGTATAACTTTCTCCTACTTGTTCTCATTGTTTTGATGTGTGAATGCTTCTAGCACTAGATCTATGGTGTTTAGTTGTGATTTCTTGCTATTTGATGGCACAAAAATAGAATTAAACACTTCCTAACACTTTGGATATTATATAGTTCTGACTACACTGGATGTTTACTTTTTTCATACTATTTATGATATGATGTTTATTTTTTACATAGCTTTCAGATGGGAAAGACAAAAAGAGATTCAAACTCAAGTCCAAATGCTACTAATGGGGGTAAGGGAGAGTCCCTAGTGTGGAGCCAAAAAATGGATGAAGCCTTAGTTGATGCATTTGTGCATCAACATGAGCTCAAAAATCGTAATGGAGGCACTTTCACATCTCATGCTTATGACCAGATTGTGAAAGAACTAAAAGAAACATTTCCAGATAAACCAATAGATAAAGAAAAAGTGAAAAACCGTATGAAATATATCAAGAGGGGCTTTGGAGCTTGTTATGACCTCTTTAAAAATATTAGTGGATTTGGGTGGAATTCCAGCACACACATGTTGGAAGTTGATTCGGATGTCTGGGATCGCATGATTAAGGTATGAATTTGAAAACTGTTACGACTTTGTTTATTATATCAGGTCTCAACTTAATTTAACTAATAAAACCTCAAAGTACAGGAACCATCTATTCTGGTCGAAAATGTGTTAATTTACATATGTGAGAACTGTCATGACTTTGTTTGTTTATTATATCATGTCTCAACTTGTTTTAATTAATGAAACCTCAATGTAGAGGAACCATCTGTTCTGGTTGCAAATCTGAAAATGATAGTAGATGTTTAACTTATGACTTTGTTTGTTTATTTTATTTAAAAATTTGTGCTCACCAATGGTTCATCATCAGGATCATCCAGAAGCAGTTGACTGGAAGAACAAACCTATTCTCCACTATGACAAACTGAAGAGACTCTATGGAAAGGATAGGGCTAATGGGGACATTTCTGAATCACCAGAAGAAATGAGGCAGCGACTTGCAGAAGAGGAAAACCAAGTAGAGGGTGAGGTGTTATCGGAGATTGATCGCTTAATATCAAGGAATGAAGCAGCACTTGGAGACCTTGATGGTGACACCTTGAATCCTCGAGAAGGAAGAAAGAAGCACAAAGCCACAAAGGAAGAAATCCAAGCAGAAATATTGAAAGGAATTCAAGGAGTAGGTGAGTATATCATGAAGTCAACAGAGGCACCTGCGAAGGCACATAATTCACAACTTGCAGTGCCTGCAACAGAAATTTGGGATCTGGTTCTTGCTTTAAATCTTGATTCTGAGGTGGAAATGGTTGCGTATCGTTTCTTAATTAAAAATTCTGTTGAGGTTGAAGCATTGATAGGGTGTCCTGAGGAAAAAAGAAGGGAATATCTCATCAGCATTCTACCTAGGTAATTACACATGATTTATACAATTCTACTACATTTTTGAATAATCAATTAGTGAATACTAATGTACTGTTTGTTTACTAATTGTTAGGTCCTAAAGAGATTGGCAATGTGGATTGGAAAGATTGGCAATGTGGATTGGAACCTGGGAAGATGCATGTTTACAAAGATTTTTATCAGATTTAGTTTAATGTGATGGGTTGTTTGCAAAGATTTTTATCAGATTTAGTTTTAATGTGATGCTTGTTAGACGATAATAAAGATTCAGTAGTTAAATTATAAAGGTTTAGTAGTTCAGTTCTTCTTCTTATTATTTTGCATTTTTTAGAGGGCCTTTTTGCTTAAGGTTCAGTTGTTCTTCTTATTATTAAGCAGGCATTGGGCAGTATATAGAATCAGATGTAGCATGGGCTTGTTGTGCATGAATAATTAGCTTATATGTTTTCATATGTTTCTGGTACAGAGGCAGGTATAGAGAAAATGGTATTGAGCAATATATGTTCCGTAATTTAGTAGAGGAAGGTTGGATGGGGTTACAACGATTGTGGGAGAAAGGTTTTGGAGGGAGAGATGGTGAGAGAAATCAAGGAATGGGATGATGTGGCCTTGTGCAGGGAATGGTATGAGGAGGATATGCGGTGGTTGCCGATGTTTTCCCATTGCTACTGCCTAGTTGGCTTTGATGATGGCTAGTGTTTAGTAGTGATTACTGGTAAATTGGTATGATCAACTTAATGCTTTGAAAAGCAAACTAGTCGTCTTTATTTATTAATTATTTTAGCAGTTTTATTTATTGTGCTCAGATCTGAAATGCTTGTGCTCCAAACTCGCCTGACTTGAGGGGCCAAATTTAAAAAAAAAGATCTAATTCTAAGGTAGAAGACGTGAAAACTAAAATTACGGAACAAATATATAATACCTGCTTTCTATAATTTGCAGCTTGTGTTTTTTTTGTGTTTTTGTGCTTCTTGATTACGTGCTTTTAGTTATAAGTTACAATGCATAGTCTTTTTTTTTTTAGTACCACTGCTCGATACTATTCCTTGATAACAAGGTCAAAGTTGTCATTTATAATTAATTATTCATACTATTACCTCCTTTTAATTTAATTATCCAAACAGGAGAAAACAGAGAAAGGTAATTATTTTTCTTTCCTTCCAATAATTATCCAAACAAACTGATGTAATTAATTTTCCATTCCCTCTTTTTCCATCCCCTTCCTTTTTAAAATTTTCCTTCCTTTCCATCCTTTTACCCAAAAACAAACAGGCTGTAAGTGTTTTTACAATGGTCTTTATGACAATATCAAGATTAATCTTGATTCTCTTTCAGGTGGGAGTTTCAAAAAGTTGAGCGCCGCACAAGCAAGGGACGTGGTCGACAATTGTGCAAGGCAATATACTTGGTACCCCGTTGTGAACACACGCCGCTCGGGGCACAAACAACAAGTGCACGAGATCTCCACGCGTGATGCAAGGATTGCCCAACTCGAAGCGGAATTGGCCACCTTTCAATCCTCTCAAGGGTCTTATCTCCACTCAACCCAATGCGGAGCTTGCGGTGAAGAGGGGCATAAATCACCCGACTGCCCACTTGCTCAAAACCACTCCGGGGCCCAAGTCCACTCCATCAACAACGGGCTCTCATATTTTCCAAGAAACCACTTCACCCGTAGCTATTCGCTACAAGAGGGACAGCAAAAAGATTGGGAACTCATGAACAATCCTGAATTTAAAGACAACATTCAAAATGCTACCTTTAGTAGGCCCTTTGTCCCAAAGTACCAATACAAGAACAATAACCAGCCAAACATGTTTAAAAACGCCCAATTCAATGACAATAATCAGGAACAACCCAAAAAGTCTATTTATAATAGGGATGGTATTCCAATTGTTGTCCAGAATTTCATGCATGAGCAAGGAAAGTTTAACCAAGATATGGGTGAGAGTTTGGATCAAGGCTAATGCAGGTACCTTGGAGAGATTGGAGCATATGATGGAAGTGCACTTCTCACGACAACAAGGAAAGCTACCCAGCCAGCCTGAAGTGAACCCAAATGCAGAGTGCAAGGCCCTGCACGTGCTGAGGAGTGGCACGGAGTATGCAGACCCACCCATGCCTGCAAACGAAGATGCACCGCTCTCTGTCCGGTCCGAATCAACACCAGTTCGGTCCGAAGTGACTCACCCTGGGTCCGAACCAGGGGTCACCCTTGAAGATAAGCCCGTGCTAGAGCAGATCATCCCATACCCTCCACTCCAGCGACCCAAGGGTGTATCAGAGACGCCACATGAGACAGAGAAAGGCAGTGTGTAGACCCCAACATGCCCAGTTCGGTCCGAATCACCCCTGGTTCGGTCCGGACAGAAGACAAGCCAAGCACCAGTGAAGGCAAACGCCAAGAAAAAGGGGAAGGAATCGCCTCAAGACTAGACCTATCGAACCCCTGTCCCTTTCCCCCAGAGGCTTGTCAAGTCCAAGGAAGATGCCCAGTTCAGAATCTTCTAGGAGATTCTCAAGGACCTAAAGATAACAATTCCGTTTACGGATGCTGTAGTACATGTCCCGATATATGCCAAGTTTTTGAAAGAGCTGTGCACAGGAAAGAGGTCCATGGAAGAGCTCAAAACAGTGGCCCTAACTCACCAATGCAGTGAGGCTTTGATGAGCAAGATGCCCCCAAAATTAGAAGATCCGGGTAGGTTTGTTCTTCCTTGCATAATTAGAAATGCCATAATTTTAAGCAAGCCCTGTGTGATATGGGTGCGAGCGTTAGCCTCATGCCGAAATCGGTGTTTGAGAATGTCGGGTTTGGAGACCTTTTGCCCACAAGTATGACGTTGAGACTTGCAAACTCCTCTGTTCGGTTACCAGTGGGCATGTTCAAGAATGTACCCGTTCAAGTAGGTAAGTTTTTTGTACCGGCAGATTTTGTGATTGTGGATATGGAAGAAGACAAGGAGGTGCCCATCATTTTGGGGCGCCCCTTCCTTAGAACCGCCGGTGCCATGATAGATGTCCGAGACGGGACAATTTTGGTCAGAGTAGGGGGGAGCAGCTCATGTTTTCAATTGACCATGCCATGAAGTGCCCCTCTGCATCCAACACTTGTTTTATGATCGAGGGTTTGCCCGAGATTGAAGATTCACTTGAAGAGCAGTATCAAGCTGCCTTTGAGACATACCAGTCCTTCCTCTGGGACATGCAAGAGTCAATTGGGGTACTGGAGACCCTAGAAGATGTGGCAGAGGAAGAAGACAACGAAGCAGAGGGCTCTTCGACCCCCAGTTCGGTCCGAAATGGAGTCCGAATTGAAGAAATCGAAGAAGTGCAGACCATCGTACCTTTGTTCGATCCGAACCAGCCCAGTTCGGACCGGACAGAGCCCCAAAAATCGAACTCAAGCCCCTTCCAGCGACCCTCAGGTATGAGTTACTCGGCCCAGATCAAACTTTTTCCGTTATTATTAACTCTGAGCTAGATGCAGGTCAAACGGAAAGGCTTTTGACGGTTTTGAAGACACATAAAGGTGCAATTGGGTACTCTATTGACGACTTGAAAGTATCAATCCCGCCATTTGCACGCATAGGATCTTGCTGGTGGATGACCACAAGCCCTCGAGAGAGACGCAGCGGAGACTCAACCCCAATCTCAAGGAAGTAGTGCGGAAAGAGGTGCAGAAACTTCACGATGCGGGCATCGTTTACTCGATTTTCTATAGCAAATGGGTGAGCTCGATGCACGTGGTCCCAAAGAAGGGTGTCACAACGGTGATCAAGAATGAAAAGGACGAGCTAATTCAAACAAGGATGGTGACTGGTGGCGAATGTGCATCGATTACCGCAAGCTTAATGCGGCGACTCGAAAGGATCACTTTCCTCTCCCTTTCGTTGACCAATTACTTGAGAGACTTGCGAATCATACTTATTTTTGTTATTTAGATGGTTATTTCGATTTCTTTTAAATACCAATCCATCCAAATGACCAAGATAAGACCACCTTTACCTGCCCCTGGGGTACTTTTGCCTATAGACGTATGCCTTTGGGTTTGTGTAATGCACCAGCAACCTTCCAACGAGCCATGATGGATGATTTTTCCGTATATGGTACTTGTTTTGATTCATGTCTTGCTAACCTTGCCAAAGTTTTGCAGTGTTGCGAAGAGGTTAACTTGGTGTTGAATTGGGAGAAGTGTCACTTTATGGTGCAAGAGGGCCTGGTGCTTGGCCATGTGGTGACATCTCGTGGGATTGAAGTTGACAAGGCAAAGGTGGAAGTCATCGAGAAGCTTGGAGTGCCTCAGAATGTCAAGGATGTGCAGAGCTTCCTAGGACATGCCGGATTCTACCGCTGATTCATTAAAGATTTTTCAAAAATTGCTAAACCTTTGAGTAATCTTCTTGTTAAGGATAATGATTTTATTATTGACGAGGATTGTTTGAATGCCTTTGACAGGTTGAAAGAAGCTCTCATCTCCGCACCAATATTACAACCGCCGGATTGGTCACAACCGTTTGAGCTCATGTGCGATGCAAGTGATTATGCGGTTGGGACAGTGCTAGGGCAGTGCAAGGATAAAAAGCCGGTAGCCATCTACTATGCGAGCAAAGTCCTTGACCCCGCCCAAGCTAACTACACAACCACCGAGAAGGAGCTCCTTGCCATTGTCTTTGCACTCGACAAATTCAGATCTTACTTGGTGGGCTCAAAGGTGATCTTCTACACCGACCATGCAGCAATAAGATATCTTTTGAGCAAGAAGGATGCCAAGCCACGTCGCCTTAGATGGGTCCTTCTCCTTTAAGAATTCGACCTCGAGATCAAGGACAAGAAAGGCACAGAGAATTCAGTGGCTAACCACCTATCTCGCCTGCACTGGAAGGAAGAAGGTGACAAAATTCCCATAGATGACTCGTTTCCAGACGAGAAGCTGATGAGAATTGACCTCTGTCCGAACTGAACTGGTCCCAATTCGGACCAAAGTGACGACCTGGAGGACCACTGGACGCGCCTGGCCATGCAACTCTTGTCGATTGAAGCTGATTTGCACCGAAGCAACACCAATTCGGACCGAAGCAAAACCCATTCGGACTGAAATGGAGCAGAATGGGGGGAAGCAGACTTGGTGTCCGAATGGGTTTTGCTTCGATCCGAATTGGTGTTGCTTCGGTCCAAATCAGCTTCAATTCGAACCTCCTGTCGATTGAAGCTGATTTGGACCGAAGAAACACTAATTCGGACCTCCTGTCGATTGAAGCTGATTTGGACCGAAGCAACACCAATTCGGACCGAAGCAAAACCCATTCGGACAGCAGACTGAAAGTCTTCAAGATTGGGATAGATAACATCTTTAGGCGTTGTGTGCCTTTTGAGGAGATCCGGTCAATTCTTGCTAGTTGCCACTCCTCTGCCTATGGTGGCCATGCATCCACATCAAAGACTGCTACTAAGGTACTCCAATCTGGGCTCTTTTGGCCCACTCTCTTTAAAGATACTCGCGAGTTTGTGATGTCATGCGATCAATGCCAAAGAACGGGTAACATCTCAAAAAGGAACGAGATGCCCCAAAATCCCATATTAGAGGTTGAGTTGTTTGATGTTTGGGGTGTCGATTACATGGGCCCGTTTCCTAGCTCTCATGGTTGAGTCAATCCCATGTAAGGCAGCAAATTCGAGCTCGGTTATTAGGCTTTTCTCTAAGGTAATCTTCCCCCGGTTTGGTGTTCCACGAGCTGTGATAAGTGATGGGGGGGAAGCACTTCATAAACTGGTACTTTGATGGGCTCTTAAAGAAACATGGAGTGACTCACAAGGTCGCAACCGCTTACCATCCTCAAACAAGCGGGCAAGTTGAGGTCTCAAATAGGGAGATTAAAAGCATTTTGGAGAAGACGGTGGCTAGAATTTGCAAGGATTGCACCAACAAGCTTGATGATGCACTTTGGGCCTACCGAACCGCCTTCAAGACCCCTATTGGGATGAGTCCTTTCAAGCTTGTTTATGGAAATTCGTGCCACCTCCCGGTTGAAATCGAGCACAAGGCATATTGGGCGACTCGCGTAATCAACATGGACTTACTCAAGGCCGGTGAAAAGCGCATCCTCGACTTGCACGAATTTGAGGAGGTACGCCTAACTTCTTATGAAAATGCTAAACTTTATAAAGAGAAAATAAAACTTGTGCATGACAGGTTTATATCAAGAAGAGAATTCAAGGAAGACGACTTGGTGCTTCTGTTCAACTTGGGACTGAAGCTCTTCCCGGGCAAGTTGAAGTCTAGATAGTCGGGGCTATTTCGAGTGGTGAAGGTGTATCCATTTGGCATCGTTGATATATGTGACAAGGGCCAGGAGCCGTTCAAGGTCCACGGGCAGCGCTTGAAACGCTACATCGCTAATGAGAGGATAGAGAAAGTGCTCGAGATCTCACTTCTTGAGCCCGATTCAAGTACGGACTAGACAAAAGGTGGTCAAGCTAGTGACCTAAAAAAAGCGTTTCTTGGGAGGCAACCCAAGGGTTTCTTTTTCTTACTTCATTTTATTTTTGTTGTATTTTGTTGTTATGCTTTTCAAAAATAAAAAAATTAGGTTAAAAATAAAAGTAATTATTGACTTGGTTTTATGAATAGGGTCACATGGACGATAGATGCAAGCAGTGCTAGAGCACCATGGGTCACTCGACCCCCGTTCGACCTCATATGGATTGCATTAATGACCTAGGGAAAGATTTGAGCCGACCTGGAAGGCTGGAAGTCGAGAGATAGACTAAGGCATGAAGATCAAGCATTTCGACCCTCTGTCTGGTCCGAAGTGACCATGATTCGGTCCGAAGTGGAGGATCAACAGTAGATCGTCTGTTGCTGGTTCAGTCCAAAGCGATGGGCGCTGCTTCGAGGTGGGACAGTGCTAAGTTCGGTCCGAAGTGTATCTGGTTTGGTCTGAAGTGGAAGGTAATGGGCCGGATTCCATTCTATTTATTTTGGGCTGACTTTATTTTAATTACAGGGGCCCACCTTCATTTAAATGGATGCCTCCATTTCAGAGCCAACCTATCCCCTCCATTAATCGCGCCCCTTCCTCCTTTCTCTCCCCATCCGACGCCTCCTCCCTCTCTCTCTCTCGTTCCTTTCTTCTCCAAGCCGAACCAAAAGCCCCAAAACCATCCTCTCTCATTTCTCCACCATTCCCACAAATCTGACCACCGATCTGCTCTCCTTTCTGCTCTCTTGCACGCGCTGCCCTTGGAATTTCAAGCAAAGCTCTCTCTGCGACGGGTTTTTCTCGACACGTCTCACGAGGTTTGAGTTGAACTTCTCGGTTTCTCCATCTCTCTCTACTTAGAGCACTCTAAGGGGTTCTTCATTGCCCTTTAGAGTGTTTTAAAGAGTTTCTTCGAGATTTGGTGAGTGTGGACCCGTTTCTCTCTACCCGCCGTCGGCTCACACCAAGGGAGGCCCTCATTGCCTCCCCTTGCTTCCTCACCGCCTCCAGTGCTTGTTCTTCGACTCAAGACCACTCCATCACCAAGAAGAGCACTCCCTAGGCGCTGCCCTACACTCTCCCTTCAAGTTCGCGGCTCTTTGAGGTTTCCAAAGGTCCCCCTTCCCTTTTCTCTCTCAAATTCAATTAGTTATCGCTTACTTTTGCTTGAGAATGCCTTTTAGAAGGTTGTACCAGTCATTTGAGGTGTGTACCAGTGATTTGAGGCAAAACCGTACCAGTACAGGGTCTGTTTACCAGCACAAGCCCTCTGTCCGGTCCGAAGTGGGTCTGCTTTGGTCCGAAGTGCACTGTGTACCAGTGAAAACCTCACCCCCTCGCTCCAGTTCGGTCCGAACTGCCGTCAGTTCGACCCGGACAGACCTTGTTTGATTGCCAAAACCTCGTCTCCTCAATCCAGTTCGGTCCGAATTGAGCTCAGTTCGACCCGGACAAACCCTTGGCAGAACGACAACCCTTCAAATTGACCTAACTCCATGCACACTGGTCGCACCACCCGTGCACAGGCCAAGGCAGTCGCTGCCTCCTCCTCTCAGGCAGCTCAAGCTGAGCAAGCACCAGCCAATGCGCCAGCAAATGAGCCACCGGTTGATCTGGACTTTGTCTATGACCCCGCGGCTGCCAAGTATGAGTAGAAAGCCCACTTCGACATGCCTTGGAGCTACATGTTCCAAAACTACCTAAAGATTGGTAAAAGGGAATTCCAGCACACAAGGTTCATGGATGCGATAACGCTGGAAAGACTAGGGTGGCGGAGCAATTCTTTGAGCTTTCCGGAAAGGTTGGGCTCACTCCTCAATTCTGGAACTTAAGAGAGGTGGCGTACCAAGGCCTCACGAAAGAATTTCTCTCCTCTTTGAAAGTATCGGAAGCAAATGGGCGGGATTACATCATGTTTCGCCTAGGGAATCAAACTCACAAGGCATGGTTGGACGAGGTAGCACAAGTCTATGAATTGACTTATGAGGAGATTGAGGATTTCACGTGGACGAGGCTCCCTGGTCCCCACATGAATAAAGATAATGTGTGGAATCTCTTGTGTGGAAAAGGGAAGAAGTATCAATCCCGGAATGTGCAACACCCGACCCTAAGGATCCTTCTCCGTGGAATGGGTTTTCTGTGGAATCGATGGCGAAACGGTGAACATTGCTAGTGAGAAAGAGATTGGGTTCATGTGGCACATGCTCCAACCTGAACTAGAAAAGGTGAACGTCATGAAATTAATGGTGAATAATTGGATTTATCAAAGGGATTTGCCCAATGCGACGGGTGCCATTACCATGGGGTCTTTTGTGACTCTCCTCGTCATGCGCATGCCCACTCGTATCCCCAGAGAAATTCTTTGCAAGGGATACACTTATTATGATGATGTGCAATTCTAGCAAGCCCAATTTATCAAGATTTGCCACACCGGTGCCGATCTTTTTGAGAAGTATCGTTGGGAGCGAGAGGACGACACTTGTTTTTATCTCCCATACCCGCACAAGATTGATGTCACAGACCCAACCACTTGGTTAGTCCCCAAGGACTATGTGACTCCTGGAGCACCACAACAGCGATTGGGGTCCACTACGGCGGGCCCAATCCCAGTAGAGGCGACCATAGCTGGCCTAATCCCAGTGGAGACATATGTGCCGGGCCCAACCCCCATGGAGATGGATATGGCGGGTCCATCCGAACCCCGCCCCTCTTATCACTTTGGAGATGCATCCGACGACCCTCAATGGGCCAAGGATTTAATGGGGATGATGGCGACCTTACTAAGCTCACCATGGATACGAGGGATGAAGTGAGGAAGAGTGTGGAGCGGCAAGACGAGCACGGCGTGCATATCAGTCGCCTCTCCAACGAGTTCATGCAATTCGGCCAACGCCTTGATGATGTGGCCAATATGACTTATGACAACAACTTCTTTCTCCACAATGGGTATTGGCCCGGCGGCGACGATGACCCCAACTTGCACTCACCGGCCCACTCCTCTGGCAGCCGTGCACAAGTTGGGCCCCATCCTTGGCAAGAGCACCCACCACCGCAGTAACCCGCCAACTCGAACCCCGCCTTCTATCCTTACCTCGCCAATTAGTTCGTGGTCCAGTAGCCACAACCCGGGCCAGATGCATACTTCGATCTCTTCCCCTCCTACGACTAGCAGTTCTACCAAGGAGGCTCCTCCGGGAGTTTCAACACTTCTCAATGATAAGGTAAGTTCCCTTTTTCTCCTATTTATGATTTCTGTGAATGAATGCCTTGGGGACAATGCCTAATTCAAGTTTAGGGGGCACAAAGGAGAAAAAGCGACATTTGGGGGGGAGTTGGATGAATTTTTTGATTTTGCACGCTCTCTTTCCGCTCCGAAGTGACCTAGTTTGGACCGAAGTGACTGTTATCATGAACTTAGAACACTCAATGCCTTACTTCAGACCGAACTGGATCCACTTCGGACTGAAGTGGACAGCTGGAACGAATCTATCACGCAACACCTTAGTTCGGTCCGAACTGGATCAGTTCGGACCGGACAAAGGCTCTCAGGTGCTGGATTTTGAGCTGTTCCACTTGATCTTTGTTGAAAATTGATTGTTTATGCCTAGATCACTTCTTTCCTGTTCTCTTATCTTCAAATCCACACTAATTGAAATGTTTTTAAGCTGGCTAAAATTTTCTCAAGGTACTTTAGAATGTTTAGACATCGATTAGTTGAATTTTGCTCCAATGGACTGAATTGGAGTTGTTTTCAAAAGATAGGACTCGATAGGGTAAGTCAGTTCTCATAAGTTTTCATCGAGTGAACAAATTTGTATTTTGCAAACTTTTGTTAAAAAGAACTTTTATCAAACTTGGAAATCATAAGATGAATCTTGACTTGGGGAAATTGTTTTTAACCGCTTGAATCACCAACGAGAAATCTTTAATTGGATAAAACTTAAATAGTTGCGAAAATGAGGGTGCGAAGGGACTTCAATAAATCCAAATTAAGAAATGATAACAGGTGTCACTAGGAGCCCTGGCCCAAGTGTACCGTGGCCTTGGTCGTGTGATAACCTGTTTGATCTTCCACAAATAATTGGAGAAAGGATTACGAAAACTGCTGGGAGCCCTGGTCCAAGTGTACCGTGGCCTTGGTCGTGCATTTATCTATTTTATATCCCCAGTATGTCACGTGCTGGTAGCTCAGATTAAGTCCCAATAGCGTAAAACCCTAAGTGATGTAAGTCACCGCGACTCGACTTGCACAATCAAATTTGTGAAAATGAAAGGGGAATCGTCTTAAGTTAGATTCATTTTAAAAATTTCCGGCTTTGATAAAATTTTCTTTACAAATTTTTGAAGAATATGGAAACGAACGGGTGATTGAAATTGAGTCTGCTTTGGTTTGATAAGAGAGGAACTAGAGTCCTTGATTTAGAAAACACTTCACTAAGACCAAGAGAAGCATAATTTGACTACTTGAACACTAGACTTAGTCCTTGGGATTGAATTTAGCTAGCTTGTTTGTTGATGGTGTGTAAAGAAGTTAAGGCATGAATGATTGGTTTTCAACGCTTTCTTTTGAGGTGCAATTAAGTCTAAGTACAGTCCTAAATTCTAAACCTAGGGCGTTGCTTGAGGACAAGCAAAGTATAAGTTTGGGGGGATTTGATGTCATCATTATTTGTTAGTAGTTGGACCGTACTTGACACTCAAATCATACTCAAACCTTTAAATTGCCTGACAATTTGCCTTGTTTTTCCAAGATTTGGCTATGCCGTCATTTCTTCTCTCTTCTTTACAGGTTTTGGTGACTTTTGACGATATCTGGGCTAGTAGATGGATTTCCAGCACTTACAGCACGAAGGAAGTTAGCACCACGCCTTGCAACACCCCACTGCCTAGGAGTTCGAAGACAAAGTACAAAAGGAGCATTCGGTTTATTCTCCTTATGTTTTTATCTTTTCTCATGGGCTTGTATCTTTATTTTATTGTTATGATACTCGTTGTTTGTTCTATTACTATGTTAGGCTAAATTTATGTTGTCTTAGGAGTAAGGTAGTAATTTAGGTTTGGATGTTGTGACATGACTTGATATGCTATGGTATATTTTATGACTTG
This sequence comes from Rhynchospora tenuis, assembly GCA_027725995.1. Lineage (NCBI taxonomy): Eukaryota > Viridiplantae > Streptophyta > Magnoliopsida > Poales > Cyperaceae > Rhynchospora > Rhynchospora tenuis. The sequence goes on from CM050888.1 coordinate 80,765,333, forward strand.
TTGTTGAGATTAATTGTTATTGCTTGATTTGATCTATTTGTTTCATTCCTATTAACTTCTAGTTGTACCGCCGCATCTAGTTAAGTCTAAAGTAGGATAAACAATTAAAGAGAAAGTTAAGTACTTGGGATAAATTGCAGACTCGAGAGAGTAGATTAGTTGACACCAAAAGTGTAGCTTTTAGATAGTTCAAAAGACATCTAAATATCCCTAAGAAACACGACAACGGTTGTTGGTAGGTTAGATCCTTTACCAAAAGTTAAGGTCTAGTCTACCTATTTTAGGTTCTGTCTCTTAGGTCTAAGCCAGCAAACCCTAGCATAGAGTTTAGATTAGCATAGAAAGTCTATTAACGCTCCTTTGCTCACTGTCCGGATCGAAGTCAGTATACTTCGGACCGAACTGGACACAGTTCAGACCGAAGTGAGTCTGGTTCGAATCGGACAGAGGGGCAGTTGTTTTGAAAACTTAAGTCTGTGCACGGAAGTGTCTTGTCTAGGTTTTTGAAATCCAAACCGAGGTGAAACTTGAGTCCTGAGACGTCTTTTATCTTGTTAGAAAACCCCAAAAATCATCTTTTAAGTTTACTTTATTATTTTAGTCACTTAATTCACCAAAAATACCCAAAAATATCTACTTTGTTACGTTTAGTTTTGTTTAAAGTTTGGTTATTCGATTCACTTGGATTTAATTGTCTAGATTTTGAGAAAAGGTAAGTCCGGTACTCATAATCCGTCCTTTGGGTTCGACCCTAAAGCTTTACCCCTAACGACTAGTGAAGTTGAGTCTTAGGTATAAAATTATTTGACCTAGGGTTTAATTCCTTCATCAATATTGATTAATTGGACTGTTATTTAATAGAAAAATATATAGCCCAATTTTAGAGCAAACTAATGGGACATTAATTATATGAATTAATGACCCAAATGAGTGTAAGAAGTGGCCCAACAAGGGCCCAATTCGTGGCTGCCCATAGGGTGGCAAGAGGTGTAATTTTGGAGAAGTTTTTCCTAGGGTTTGAGCTCTATAAAAGGACCCCTTTGGAGGCTCCAAGACCTAGCTTTCTCTCTCCACTCTTTCTTCCCTTTGTGGCTACCACAAACCACCTCTTTTCTCCCTCTTTTGCTCACGTGTTGAGCTCTCTTCTCCATTTAAATGAAAGATTTAATTGCTATAAGAGAGAAAGCTAATGAGATTAGGCTTGTTCTTGGGTGTGCTAGCACATACCTTGAGAACGTGGTTAATCTCCATGGTAGACTCGAGGCCGGCGGCGCAACCATGGTGGTGGTGGTGGAGAAGGCACGCCATCGACTCTCAAGCCATGGATTCGTGCCTCATGAATACTATTTCGTGAGAGGTATAATTTCTCCTATCTGTTTCTCATGAATTGCGTGTGAATGGCCTTAAGCCTAGATTCTATGTGCTTAATTATGTGTTTATTGCTAATTGTTGGCTCTAAAATGAAAATTGAGCACTTTCTAACATTAGGTTCTTCAGATCTCCTATAACACTTGGCAGTTCTTTTAGATCCCATGACCAAATCTCTAATATCCGTAAGTTTTTAAACTTTGCGCATACCATGGGAAGGAGTTTATTTAGATTTTTAGATGATTATGTCGGGTATCTAGCACGAGGGCTCTCGAATTTCTTGAATTACATATGCTCGATAAATTATTTTCCCAGCTTTCATTGTTGACTTCGATAAATGCATATAATGCACTTGAGGGGATTTCTTTCTCAAAATTTGTTACCCTGAAACAATCTTCAACAGAAAGTTTTTCTACTAGATCACGAAAGAGATTATGCATGTAATACTTTCCATCTACCAATTGTAACATGGAGTTTGCTACCATCGTATTAAAATATTGAAAACCAGTATCTAAGGATAGGATAAAATCAAGCGCCATCCAGTAATCCACCAACATATTACCTCTTTGAACACAAGTTCCTTTGTGAAATACACTCCAAAACAAGAAGCACCGTTGTAATTGCACATCTAAGTGCTAAAATCTCCATAGCAAAACCTCCCTAATGCTACTTAAAATGTCGCTTTCTAGAGTATCTCACCAAAAACTCTTTTCTAGACATTTCTGCAGCTGGTTACCAACGACTTGTGCTGCCAAAGGAGATTTAACTATTTTTGTAGCAATCTCATCCCCGATTTCACACAAATCATTCTTCAAATGAGGATCATTGACTTCCAAACCATCCATTGCATAGTATCTAAAAAGCGACTTGAAGTCATCATGTGCCAGCTCACTCAACTTAATAGTTATTGATTTACGACGTGATAATGTATTAGGAAACAATGTTTCGCGACTAGTTACCACAATTTTACATCGTCCTCCCGTGGAAGCAAATGGTGCTAAGAGGTTGTGCCATTGTTCCTCTGTTTTCTGATCATACCAAACATCATCAAGTACGAGTAAAATGCTTTTGAATTTAGACAAGGATTCAACGAACTTGGTTTGTAGATTATTTAAACTGAGTAGATTTGGGCTTTCCTGTCCAGTGACCCCCTCAATCATCATCCTTGTACACTCTTTCCCGTCCTTATTTTCAGATAAGGAGAGCCATATCGTCTTAAAATTATTCTTTACCCTTTCATTATTATAAACGTACTGAGCAAGAGTAGTCTTGTCAGCACCCCCCATTCCAATTATGGCAACAACTGAGTTGCTTTGGGCAGTATTTTTAATACCGTACCGGATACCAAAAAATTTTGGTAATATGGAGATTCGGAATAATGACTGAAACAGATGTGAGACAAAATACTGGAAAATTTCAGAAAATACCGAAAAATACCAAATGTCAGCCACCTGGCCGGTAGAGATGGCCTGTATGATTTTCTTGGGTTGATCTACTATTTGCTTGCTCATCCAGTAGAATGTTTATTATTTGATCACGAACTTCGTCACGACAAAAAACCTTGTGGTTAAGGAGTGAAGTCTTTTCAAAATTTCTATTACAGCTGGATGATGCATCATTTACATTTTTTGAATTTATATTTAGTAGTTCACGGAAGACCTTTGCTTCGTCTGCAATTTTCTTGAGGTTGTGCAGATTGTTAGGAAGATTTCATACTAAGGTTTTGATTCAAATTGGCTCTAATTTACTGTTAATTTTATGTGTTTCTAACTTAATTTCTGCATATAATTGTTAGATATAGGTACTGCTATGCTCTTTTAAGTTTTTGTAGGATTTATTTTGGATCTGGAAGTTTTTACACTATTTTTGGAGCATTTGAGCGACTCAGCTTGCCATTTGAGCGGACAGACAGAAGGGGACAGTTGAGGACACATCTGCTGACAGCCAGGCGGGCAGCTGGAAGTCTAAGCAGACCGCGAGCATGGAATTTGGTAGTTTCCAATCCGAGCAGTTATTCTCAACCTTACTTCCTCTCATGCGCTTATTGGACAAAAACCGCAACAACTGGCACGATCTTCGTATCTGGAGGTTACAAGGCAACATTATAAAAGGACCATAAGGCGAAGAAGGATGGGAGTTCTAGAGAGAGAGAGAAAACACCACTAAAGAGATCCAGGGCTACAACTTCTGAGCCTTCAGGCGATCGCTTAGCCTCCAGGTTGGCCGTTTGATGCCCGAGGCAGATAAGAAAGCTGAAGGAAACTGAGTTTATTTGTTAATCTCTTCTTTTCCTTCACTATTCCAGATCTGATGTTTGATACCTGTGTTTTAATGATGATCTGTAAAAAGCTAAATACAGTGAGGGGCATAGTTGTGAACCTATGATTTAGTTTAATTTAGTATGTTTAAATTAGTTTATATTTGATCTTTTATGTTATTGATCTTTGTTATTTATCCTTAATTGCTGTTCTGAATTGTTCTCGAGTAGATTTGGTATTTTCCTGTTGAGTTTAGGCCAAACTCAAGTCTAGGAGTTTAAACCCAACCAAGATAGGGATAATTCTGTATCAACATATCCTTAGATGGCAACTAATCGAAAGATGAAAGCTTAGATCAAGAATCAGAAATGATGAAGTCTAATCTCAATAAACGAAAGTTGAGAGATATTATAAGACCCAAAGATCATAACTGTCGACCCTTAGTTAAGAAGCGAAAGTTGACACTTAGGGTAGATAGGGAGTTAGTCATAACTTTAGTCGAACCCGAAAGTAGGATTAAGTATGGTTAATAGTTACCTATCTCACATAAAAGACCAAATAGGCTAGTTAAACTACTGAGTTATCGGTTTGGAATATGAGTTATACTTGGACTATTCGATTGTTGTTTGTACAAACTTAGAAACAGGTAGACCGACTGAGTTCAGTCGACCTCCATCGATTCGAGTAGGCCGCTACGAAAGTAGATGGGTCGCTCGTATCCGGAACTAAATCAGAAAATGAGCAACTCGATCCCCTAGTTTACAATTTCATCAGGTTTTTATCTCGATTTTCGCGAATTCATTATTTAGCAAGTTGAAATAGTTTTAGTTTAATCTCACAATTGTCTGAATCCTATTATCCAACTTGTTATCCTAGTTTCATTTAGCTTAGATTTTAGAGCAAACTCTCTGTGTAATTGAACAGTCCGTCCCTGAGTTCCAGAACACGTCTATACTAATTAAGTTAATTTTGTGGCTGAATTGAGTATAAATCGGTTTCTTTTATTTTCGGTAAGCCTTCTCAAACAACGATATAGTAAGGCCTCATCAGAAATTTGGCGCCGTTGCCGGGGACGGTGATGATTACCAAGTTTTTGCTTCTTTTATATAAGTGGAGTGAAATTCCTATCTTCATATTTTCTCGAATTTACTTTTGCTACACAGGTGATAGCACTGGCAGGAAGGCGACCCAAGAACCAACCTGCTGGTGGACCTAGTTCTAGTACAAGAAAGCCGAGACCTTGTGAAGAAACACCACCTCAACGCCAAAGGAAGTTATTCCAAGCGACCCGATAACAACCAAATCTGACCGATAAGAAGACTATCCAAGTGCGAGGAGAGACCGCAGCTCACTCACCAAGTCAGCCCATCTTCGAGAAATCCTCGAGTGAGGAAGGCTGCTCGACTGAGGACAAGCAGCAGTCAGAAACTGACAGAGCAACCCGTTTGTCTAACAACCGAACCGCTCACATCGAGTTCGAGGAAACTACGTACTCGAAATCTGAAGACGACCAAGATCTTTCCGATACTGAATCAATGGGAGACGACGCCAATGGAGGCGAAGCTGTTGTTAATGAAGCCTGCAAAGGGCTGTTGAAGCTGAACTCGCAGCAAGAGAAGCAGCAACAAGGAATCGACCCTTGTGTGAATTTGGGGCACCTGCTGCCACCAATGTCGGGCTTGGCGTTAACCCGCCTAACCCACTAAGAGCCCGGAATTTCTTATTTACTCCTGGACTGATCCAACTACTTCAACAAAACATGTTTGGGGGAGATCCTTTTGAGGATGCCAACCAACATTTAGAAGAATTTTTGCAATGTTGCACCACTCAGAGCTTTGATCAAGTCAACCAAGACACTATTCGTCTTACCCTTTACTCTTTTACACTAAGGAACAGAGCCAAAACTTGGTTAGCTGGTTACAAGACCAAATCATTTGGTATTTGGGATGAGTTAGCCAAGGCCTTTTTAGACAAGTTTTATCGTAGGGAGAAAATTGTCCAAATAGTTAGGCAGATTAACACTTTTAAGCAAGAATTAGATGAAAGCCTTAGTGAAGCTTAGGAACAATATAGAGACCTACAAAGAAATGTGTCCACATCATGGACTTGATGATAGTAAGTTGAGTAGCTGTTTTTATGATGGTTTAACTCATCTAACTCGTCAAAGTGTTGACAATACTGCAGGAGGATCACTCTTAGACCTTGGTTGTGAAGCAGCCAAAAATTTGATTGACAAATTAGCCCTAGCGCAAACCAACTGGACCGGCCGATCTAGGCAGAAGGGCGTGTTGGAGGTCGACAAGACTACTCATCTTCAAGCTCAGCTTGATTCATTGACGACCATGATGAAGAAGCTGTATGAGAAGGCTGCTGCACCGCCTACTCAAGTTTTTAAATATGTGTGAAGAAGAAGGGCACTTGGCACCCAACTGCCCTAGACTCCCCACAGTCGAGTCGACAGATGTCGATGTGAATGCCTTAAACAATGGCCTAAGCTATTTCCCTCCAGGCTCCAGCAGACACAACCATGCGGGTTTCTCATACTCAAACCCAGATGGTGCAGCGAACCCATGGAATTATGGGAATAGGAATAACAATAATGAGAGATTCAATCAACCTTCTAATGCTCAGTATAGATTAGTGGTTGATACTTTCATGAAAGATCAGGGAATTTGGAATAATAAAGTGTTTCAAGAGATGAAAAAGATGCGTGAGACAATGGACAGCATCTTTGCTCAGCTCAACTCTATAGTCACCCCGCCTGGAAATGGTGTGATGACAAAGACAGGAATGTTCCCTAGCCAGCCAGAGCCCAATCCTAAGACAGATGTCAATGCAATCACACTTTACAGTGGAACTAATTATGATGCACCGCCCATGCCTAATGATCACATCATAGATAGGGCGACCCATCGAGCTCCCAAGCCGACCGCTCAACATTCTGATTCGACAGACCAGGCAGAACAACAAACAGACAGCTCAGACCGTTTAACCAGCCTAGTCGATGAGCGACCCGCTCAAGACCCAGCAAGTGCTAACTTGAAGAAAGGCATAGTACCCATTGTTTCCACTCATGTTCCAGATGTACCTTTTTCACAGAGGTTAGCTGAAGCAAAGGAAGATAAGGAGTTTGGTAGGTTCATGGAGGTTCTCAAGTAACTATCCATCACCATTTCCTTCACCGATGCACTCACACACATGCCTAGTTATACAAAATTTCTCAAGGATATTCTTTCCAAAAAGCACAAGATTGATGAACATCACACTGTAGCCCTAACTGAGGAGTGCAGCGCTCTATTACAGAACCAGCTACCCCCTAAGTTGAACCAGGGAAATTCTCGATCACATGCCGGATTGGAAGAACATCTATCAAAAAGGCATTATGTGATTTAGGTGCAGGAGTGAGTCTCATGCCCAAAATAATTTTTGATAAAAGTTGGAGTAGGAGAACTAAAGGACACATGAATGACACTTCAATTGGCTGACCGCACATTGAGGCTACCCCTGGGAAATGTTGAAGATGTACCACTTCAAGTCGGCAACCTCTTTGTTCCCTGTGACTTTGTAGTTGTAGAAATGGAAGAAGACATGGAGGTGCCAATTATCCTAGGAAGGTCATTCCTAGCCACTGCAGGGGCACTCATTGATGTGAAGCAAGGAAAGCTATCTCTGGAAATTGATGGAGAGAAGGTTGAATTTCAGATTGAAAAAGCCATGAAGATGCCTCCGCAATATGATTCTATCTTCATGGTGGAAGAGTTAGATCTCATGGTGGAGGATGTCAACTTCACCAAAATTGTCAAAGCATATGAGTCTTTCTCTGACTTCCTTGAAGAAGAAGAAAGTGATTATATATTCAATGAGATCATGCAAGCATTGGACCCAACTGACATTCTCAGTTTTGTTTCGGGCGGACCGTTTACAGACCAAACGGTAAGACAGTCAGCACTGGTTCAATTCAAGAGCCAACCAGACCATGTGCTGACCCTCGATTCTGTGGAGACCCGCTCGAACGTCAAGCGGACAGCTCAACACCCGAACCAGAGGCAATCAAAGTGGAACTTAAACCACTTCCAAAGGCTCTTCGATACGAGTTTCTTGGCCGAGATGAAACATTTCCAGTTATCATAAATGCTCAACTCGACCAAGAACAGACAAACAAACTTCTCAAGGAATTGAGAGCCCGAAAGAAGACTATCGGGTACTCAATAGACGATCTCAAGGGACTAGACCCGTCCGTCTGCATGCATCGTATTCTACTTGAGGAAGGCTACAAACCCTCAATAGAACATCAAAGGAAGTTGAATCCCAACCTAAAAGAGGACGTTAGAAAGGAAGTTTTGAAGCTGTTAAATGCGGGTATCATCTACCCGATTTCCGATAGTGAATGGGTTAGCCCAGTTCATGTTATACCTAAAAAAGGTGGCACAACTGTGCTGAAGAATGACAAGAATGAATTGATTCAGACTAGAGTAGTGACTGGGTGGAGGATGTGTATCGACTACCCAAGCTCAACACTGCCACTCGCAAGGATCATTTTCCCTTACCCTTTGTGGATCAACTTTTGGAGAGGCTAGCCACTCGTTCATTCTTTTGCTACTTAGATGGATACTCTCGTTTCTTCCAGATCCCTATCCACCCAAGTGACCAGGAGAAGACTACTTTCACCTGTCCCTATGGAACCTATGCATATAGGAGAATGCCATTTGGATTGTGCAATGCGCCTGCTACATTCCAGATGGCAATGATGACTATATTTTCAGACTTTATTGAAAAAGACATGAAGGTCTTCATGGATGACTTTTCAGTTCATGGAAATACTTTTGATCATTGTCTGTCTAATCTTTCAAAGATTCTGCAGCAATGTGAAGAAGTAAATCTTGTTCTCAATTGGGAGAAATGTCATTTCATGGTGCAAGAAGGAGTAGTATTGGGACATGTGATATCGAAAAAAGGAATGATGGTCGACCCGGCTAAAGTTGAAGTCATTGCCAAGCTAGGACAGCCAACATGTGTTAGAGACATAAGAAGTTTTCTCGGCCATGCTGGTTTTTATAGGCGTTTTATAAAAGATTTTTCTAAGATTGCAAAACCTTTGACTAATCTCACTCTCGAAGATGCTGAATTTGACTTTAATAATGCGTGTGAGAATGATTTTTGTAGGTTGAAGGATGCACTCATATCAGCGCCTATATTGCAACCACCAGACTGGAATCTACCATTTGAATTGATGTGTGATGCTAGTGACTATGCAGTAGGAGCAGTTTTGGGACAAAGGAAGAACAAACTACCCTATGTCATATACTATGCAAGCAAGGTGCTTGACGAAGCTCAAGTGAACTATACCACAACTGAAAAGGAACTCCTTGCAGTAGTATTTGCTCTTGACAAGTTCTGATCATACTTAATTAGGTCTAAGGTCATTGTTTTCACTGACCATTCAGCTTTTAAGTACCTCTTGAACAAGAAAGATGCCAAACCGTGTCTCATCAGGTGGATCCTACTCCTCCAAGAATTTGATTTAGAAATCAAGGACAAGAAAGGAGTAGAAAACACTATTGCAGACCACCTATCTAGGTTGAAGTGGGAAGAAGATAACAGCCTGCCTATTGATGATAGCTTTCCAAATGAACATCTTCTTTCTATCGACCAGCATCAGTCGGCTAGGATTGACGACAGTCGACCCGCTCAATTCGATCAGACGGATCAATCACCAAGCGATTTGCAACTCATAGCTGCCGCAAGCAGCGACCACCAGTCGACCCGACCAGACCAGCCAGTCAACGGATTGCAAGCAACTCCTCGAGGTTAATCAACAGCAAGCGGATCGCTCATTTCAGAAGCGTCCCGCCAAGCCAATTCAGAAACCATGGTTTGCTGACTTTGCTAACTATCTGGCCAATGGTATCCTTCCTCATGATATTTAATATCAACAGAAGAAGTTCTTGGCTGATGTTAAGCACTATTTTTGGGAGGATCCATTTCTATGGAAGCTCAGAGTCGATGGTTTGTTTAGACGGTGTATTACAAGTGATGAAATTTCACAGATTCTCTTTGAGTGTCATGCATCTGCATATGGAGGGCATGCCTCAGCATCTAAGACAACAGCTAAAGTCTTACAATCTGGTTTTTATTGGCCATCTCTGTTTAAAGATGCAAGGATATTTGTTCTTGGTTGTGACCAATGTCAAAGGATGGGAAATGTCTCAAGTCACCATGAAATGCCCTTGAATCCAATCCTAGAAGTTGAAGTATTTGATGTCTGGGGCATTGATTTTATGGGACCATTCTCTCCTTTATGTGGATTCTATTATATTCTTGTGGCAGTTGATTATGTTTTAAAATGGGTGGAAGCCATACCAAGTAAGAAGGCAGATTCTGAAACAGTTAGAAATTTGTTCAAGAAGATAATTTTCCCTAGATTTGGTGTTCCAAAAGTGGTTATCAGTGATGGGGAAAAGCATTTTATTAATCAACCGTTTGACAACCTTCTTGCCAAGTATGGAGTCAGACACAAAGTTGCCACACCATATCACCCACAGACAAGTGGCCAGGTGGAGATTTCCAACCGAGAGATCAAGAACATCTTGCAAAAGACAGTTGGAAGATCAAGGAAAGATTGGGTACTTAAACTAGATGATGCACTATGGGCCTATCGGACCGCTTACAAAACTCCCATTGGCATGAGTCCCTTCAAGCTAATTTATGGGAAAGCGTGTCATCTACCGGTGGAAATAGAACACAAGGCATATTGGACAACACGAGCTGTCAATTTGGATTACTTGGCAGCAGGAGAAAGGAGAATACTTGACCTTCATGAGTTAGATGAAATCCGGTTGAATGCATATGACAATGCTAGGATGTACAAGGAGCGCACTAAGAAGTGGCATGACAAGAAAATCCTAAGGAGAGATTTCAAAGAAGGAGATTTAGTTCTCCTTTTCAACTCAAGGCTCAAGTTCTTTCCAGAAAAATTGAGAACAAGATGGTCAGGTCCTTTTGAAGTGAAGAAGGTCTATCCCTTTGGAACTATTGAAATTTGGTGAGTAGATTGTGGAACATTCAAGGTCAATGGTCAATGCCTCAAGCACTATGTGAAAGATTGGCCAAGCGAGGGCACAGAAGAAGTTCTCATGCTCTCAGACCCCACACCCGTCAAGACGTAATCCATCATTCGTCAAGCTAATGACGTTAAACGAGCGCTGCTCGGGAGGCAACCCAAGATTTTTAAATTTTAAATTTTCTTTCCTTTTATTTAAAACCCTAGAAAAATACAAAAAAATAGAAAAATACAAACAAAAGTAAGAAAACTGAAAACACAAAAAAAATTAGGTTTAATGCGAAGAACTTGTCTTTATTTGCAGGAATATCATTTCTCAGACGACTCGACAAGACAGATGAAATCGACTTAAGCAGAAAGTGTCCAAGTGGCCAGATATAACATCAGTCTACCCGATAACTCAAATCAAGTTTGGGGGGGACTGAGCGACCAATTTTCCTGCTAAGCTGCCTACTAGACAAAATTAATAAGAGTAGAAAATTAACCGTCGGAACGGGTCGTGGGTCGAAAACTGACTCGACCCACTACGCGTAACCGACAATTTTCGAACTTAAAAGACAGAGAGAGGGAGAGTCTACTTCTCCCACAAACACTCTCGCTCTTTAAACACTCTCATCTGTCTCGAAGCGACCGCCAGCGCAATCTTGTGACCATCGCCGGCGATCCTCTGCTCCGATCAACCATCTGAGACCACCGATCGACTCATTTCAGTCCCCTCCACCTTTTCCTGCTCTCTGATCTCCAGATCGCTACCCCAAGTTGCTTCGTGGGTCAAACCTCTTCACACCCAGGTTTTCGGTACCCTCTTTTCTCATTTCTCTATGGATAAAAGATATCCATTTAAGGTCTAGAACCAGTAGGCCATCTTCGGTTCCCCTAGATCCACAAAGGGAGGAAACTCCCATAATGGTTGACACATCTTCTTCTTCAGAAGAAGATGAACTTGTATACCGCTCCGTCAGACCAAAGACGGCGGTAAAGAAGAGGTACCGCACAAAAGAACCTTCTCCCTTCTCTCCTGTTGAGACAGCTGATCAGCCACCACCAGCAAGAGAACCAGGAACCGAGGGGGAAGACGAATTCCACACTCCTCAGTACAGTGAGCAATCTAAATCTGTAACTGAAGAAGAAGTAGAGATGGGAACCTCGAGAATGAGCACCAAGAAGAAGAAAACTATTACTGCTGGTGAGGAACTAAGAGATGAAGTTCTACAGTTTGATGACCTGGAAGAACAGGCCCAATATGAGAGGCTATGCATGAAGAAATTTCTTCAAACCAAATGCATCCATCCCCTTGTGCTCGACCAGCTCGACATTACTGAGGATTTCTATGCCCTCACTGAGAAAGCGGGGATCAAACTCAAATTTTGGGAAATTGATGACTTGGCGTATACTCGCCCGACCATTGAGTTCTTGAGCACTCTCAAATTGGATAAATCCAAAGAATCATGGTCAATTTCATTCAGGCTTTTTGGAGACGAGTATGTCAAAACAAAAACTCGTCTTTCTGATTTGTTCTTTCTGCGGGAAGGGGGCCGCATGGACCATGATTATGGTCCTGATTTTTGGCAATCAATCACTGGAAAGACGGAGAGAGACAAGAAGATCGCTCTCATCCAACACCCCGTCATTCGCTTCATTGCACGAGTTCTCTCTCTCACTCTCCTAGCTAGAGGAGGGGCAGGATCAAGGATAACTCAAGAAGAGTTATCCATTCTCTCTCACATGCTGCGACCTACACCATCCACAGGTCAAAATTTGACCCGTCGAATGATGCAGCATTGGTATGATGTGGTAACTAACAAGAAAGTTGGACGGGGACAAGTCACTTTAGGTGGCATTGTCACCCGATTGGTCAGAGATTGTGGCCGAAGGCTGAACCTCCTCTCATTGAAACCCAGCAGAGGCAACAAAGCCATCGATCTTGCTCTTTTGGCTGACATGGGACATGTCCATACAGACGACAAAACTTACTGGGTTATTGGCAAATGCACTATGCCTCTACCCATCCACGAGCGGATCGACCTCACCAAGCCTAACTCTTTCATATTTGTGAGGAATGGATCATTTGTGCGTCGTTTCCCACATGATGATGCTGCCACACCACCACTTGTAGATCAAGTGTCGCCGGATAGGGCGGGACCATCTGATGCCCATGGCACCGGGGCACAGTCGAGAGAGAACCCCAGACTACCCACCAGAAAAGGGAATGGGAGCCTCAACTGGCTTAGGCCATTTACAATCTCCTTGGAGATATGAGAGAAACTCAGATGGAGATGCAACAGGAGATTGAGGCCGCAAGAGACAAAATCCTGACAATGGAGATACAACTCTCCCAAGAGAGAGCTGAAGCCCACCACTTCCGTCAGGAGATGCGTGCATACATCCTCCGGATGGATGCATTCATGTTAAGAATGCGCCAGCAGCTCCTTGGAAGGGACCCACCACCACCTCCATCACCCCCTGCCAACTAAATTTAGACAAGTTTGTAAGTTTTAATTTTTCTCCCTTTTATTTTCTTTCCTTCTGTTGTGACATGCACTGAGGACAGTGCATTGAGTAAGTTTGGGGGGGGGGTAAAGCTAAAAAAATTAAAATTTTTGCAATTGTATCTTAGGAAACCATGTAGATTTGCATATTAATTAACTTAGGAATGTGCATATTAGTTTCTTGTCTCAGTTTTAAGTTGTCCGCTTAGTACTAGGCGACCCGCTTGAACTGTGATAACTTTGTTAAAATTCTGAGAAATTTTTGCTTTTGTCTCGAGTTGTCGACCCGATTGAAGTTTAGTCGACCTGATCAGATTTTAATCGACTCGACTGATTTGAGACAGAAAGTCCATTTTTTTCAGGAATTTTTGCATTTGTAGTATAATTCATGTAGTTTTGCATTTAGGTAAGTTTAAAAATAAGTCGATTAGAACTTAGTCAAAGACCTAAATCAAACTCAGAAGGGACTTAATTGAAGATAACATGAAATTTTTAGGAATTGACATGTATTTGACAAACTTAGACAACAGTTAATTTTGAAGATGAATCTGACATGTCTAGTAAACGTCTTGCTGAGGCTGAGTTAGGTAGTTTAAGTAGATTAGGTACTTGATTTGGGTAATAAAAAGGTAATTAGAGGCACCACCTTTAGAATTTCCTAATTTGCCTAAGAAATTAACTTCACCACATCAAAATTGTGTCAATCAAGAGAAGGATAGCTTAACCTAGAGCCGAATAACCACTTAGTTTTTCAAGTTTACTAAAAGCCGAAGATGTAAATATACATAATAATAAAAAAAAAGGGAAAACAAACAAAAAAGGGGAACTAAAAAGCGGTGCTCTGATGATGGTCATTGCGGGAGGCTATAGGTTTGTGTGGATAAAAAACTGGATCCATCAAAACAAAAATGAGGAAAATCTCAAAATAAAACCACACTCATCTGGCCGACCTTTGTCGCGCAACCTACCATTGCCCCGTGGAAAATAAAACAAAAATTGTAAATACAAGTCTAATTAATCAACCCAAAAATCTTGGAATAGGATGGGTAGGGAGTTGTACCCTTTTTATTGCCCTACTTTATTCTGATGTCCATTGAAGTTTTCAAAATTGCTGAGTGGTTAAGTAACCTAAGATTTTAGCCTGGAAATCTAAGTCATTAACACACTGTTTGGTCTGGTAGAGTTGGTTCCTTCTTATTTCCCAAATCAATTGCTCTAATCTAAGTAAACTATTTAATATAGGGTTTAGCAAGGCGTCTTATCAGTCATGCCAGAGTTTAAATTCAAAATAAAGTGTTAGTTTGAGTTAAGGTCAGTTTGAACAACTTGAAATTTTTGAACAAGAATCAGAAAATGATTTTGTAAGTTGTTTGGATGAGTTTGAACTTAGATCAGTGATTAGGTTTTTGATTGACTAATTTATAAACTTTTGCATAGCATAATTTTGACCTTAAATTAGGCCCCAATTTACATTTCCACAGCTTATACTATTGCTTGAGGACAAGCAAAGTGTAAGTATGGGGGAATTTGTTAGGAAGATATCATACTAAGGTTTTGACCCAAATTGTCCCTAATTTACTGTTAATTTTATGTGTTTCTAACTTAATTTCTGCATATAATTGTTAGATATAGGTACTGCTATGCCTTTTTAAGTTTTTATAGGATTTATTTTGGATCTGGAAGTTTTTACACGATTTTTGGAGCATTTGAGCTACTCAGCTTGCCATTTGAGCGGACAGACAGAAGGGGACAGTTGAGGACACATCTGCTGACAACCAGACGGGCAGCTTGAAGTCTAAGCGGACCGCGAGCATGGAATTTGGCAGTTTTCAATCCGAGCAGTTATTCTGAACCTTACTTCCTTTCATGCGCTTACTAGACAAAAACCGCAACAACTGGCATGATCTTCATATCTGGAGGTTACAAGGCAACATTATAAAAGGACCAGAAGGCGAAGAAGGATGAGAGTTCTAGAGAGAGAGAGAGAAAACACCACTAAAGAGATCCAGGGCTACAACTTCTGAGCCTTCAGGCGATTGCTTAGCCTCCAGGTTGGCCACTTGATGCTCGAGGCAGATAAGAAAGCTGAAGGATACCGAGTTTATTTGTTAATCTCTTCTTTTCCTTCACTATTCCAGATCTGGTATTTGATACCTGTGTTTTAATGATGATCTGTAAAAGCTAAATACAGTGAGGGGCATAGTTGTGAACCTATGATTTAGTTTAATTTAGTATGTATAAATTAGTTTATATTTGATATTTTATGTTATTGATCTTTGTGATTTATCCTTAATTGTTGTTCTGAATTGTTCTCGAGTAGATTTGGTATTTTTCTGTTGAGTTTAGGCCAAACTCAAGTCTAGGAGTTTAAACCCAACCAAGCTAGGGACAATTCTGTATCAACATATCCTTAGATGGCAACTAATCGAAAGATGAAAGCCTAGATCAAGAATCAGAAATGATGAAGTCTAATCTCAATAAACGAAAGTTGAGAGATATTATAAGACCCAAAGATCATAACTGTCGACCCTTAGTTAAGAAGCGAAAGTTGACACTTAGGGTAGATAGGGAGTTAGTCATAACTTTAGTCGAACCTTGACCTTGACGAAAGTAGGATTAAGTATGGTTAATAGTTACCTATCTCACATAAAAGACCAAATAGGCTAGTTAAACTACTGAGTTATCGGTTTGGAATAGGAGTTATACTTGGACTATTCGATTGTTGTTTGTACAAACTTAGAACAAGTAGACCGACTGAGTTCAGTCGACCTCCATCGATTCGAGTAGGCCGCTAAGAAAGTAGATGGGTTGCTCGTATCCGGAACTAAATCAGAAAATGAGCAACTCGATCCCCTAATTTACAATTTCATCAGGTTTTTATCTCGATTTTCACGAATTCCTATTTTAGCAAGTTCAAATAGTTTTAGTTTAATTTCACAATTATCTGAATCCTATTATCCAACTTGTTATCCTAGTTTCATTTAGCTTAGATTTTACAGCAAACTCTCTGTGTAATTGAACAGTCCGTCCCTGAGTTCGACAACCCGTCTATACTAATTAAGTTAATTTAGTGGCCGAATTGAGTATAAATCGATTTTTTTTTATTTTCGGTAAGGCTTCTCAAATAACGATAGAGTAAGGCCTCATCACAAATTACCCAACGACTTTTTTCTTGCGAAGCTTTTTCATTCACCATGCTCGTGACCTTTGCAAGAGATACCAACGGCATCGTAGTAAGCATTCTTTAAACGGGCTAGCCACTTGGTCAGCTTGTTCAGGTTGTCCTTGTCGGGGCTGTTCTGGGCGGCCTGAATGGTGAGCTGGAATTGTGGAAGAAGAGTCGTCTCCAAATCTTCAAGACCCTTATGTCACTACCTAGATAGGAGATGCCCTTGTTGACAAATTTGTTTATGACCGGCGACACCACCCACCCGAGTGCGGCCAGTCCGGCAGCTTCTGCGCCCATCATGGTTGAACAATTAATAAAAATATCAGAGGATTAGGAATAGAGAAAGATGATGCACTTTGGAGCAGAAAGGCAAACACTGAGATGCAGTTGACTCCTCAAAAGGGTCATACGGGATACGCAGCTCAATTATTGAAAACTGGAAATGCATACGATACTGCACCCGTTTCTTATGTGAACCCTGTGGTCGACCCACTTGTCGGTCATAGTAACTGTGTGTATTTCTATGCTCGCTTTGTAGGCGAAGCCCGGTCAGTGGTCATTAAATTACTCGGAGGGTACGGACAAATAAGACACACCCAGCTTCTAGGTGCCACTCGTACGTTATCTATTATTTAGTGATGCCAACTAATTCAAATATAGAGATTACAACTTCCTACGGGTTTCCTCTGTTCAGAAAACAAAACATTACACTATTAGGAATGAAGAAAATGAATGCACACGAATATATTTCTTTGTTAAAATAATCTTTAGCTCAAAAATTTTAAAAATAGTACGCTTTCGGCCTGCTAATTCAAATGAATATGTAAATAAATTTAGAACAAAAGTTTATATCAAAAATATTTATATAATATATAAAAATTGTCGATTTATCAATTGTGGAACAAAGAAAAAATATATAAGTCCTGATTAGAATTATTTTTTTCACGCAGGATTTGATTCTATTTGAATTTTTTTATAAAAATAAACAGATTTAATTTCATTTGACCGGAATTTCCATGTTATTAGGCTCAAAGTAGTCAATTCTAATGAAATGAAATCAAATCACTACACCACATAACATCTTTAGAAGTTGTTTTTTAAGTGTTTTTAGAGACGGTTTGGCACAGTTAGTAAAAATAGGTGGTGTTAAAAATACTAATAAACCGTCTCTAAAAATGGCGTGGCTAAAAATAAGCCAGATTCGAAAAAAATTTTCTATATCTTTAGAGGCGGTTTTTAATAAATAACAGCCTCAAAAAATGCATTTTTAGAGGCTATTATTTATTAAAAACCGCATCTAAAGATATAGAAATTTTTTTCGAAATGGTGTATCTTTAGAGGCGGTTTTTTATAAATAACAGCCTCTAAAGATGCATCAAATCCAACCGTCCACTTTTTGTTGAAGGACAAAATCGGTCTATTACCCGGATAAATACTGCTAGTAAGAATAAGTGGGTATAAACATCTTTAGAGGCTGTTATTTATAAAAAACCGCCTCTAAAGATATAGAAACTTTATTTCGAAATGGTGTATCTTTAGAGGAGGTTTTTAATAAATAACAGCTGCTGTTATTTATTAAAAACCGCCTCTAAAAATACACCATAACAATTTTAAGAAATAAATTTTATATATCTTTAGAGGCTGTTTTTTAGTAATAACAGTCTCTAAAGATGCATCTTTAGAGGCTGTTATTGAGCAAAAAACCGTCTCTAATAATACAACTGAATTAAAAAATATATATATTTTTTAATTTTGGGGCTAGCCTCATTTTTTGCTAGCTAGAAATAGTACCAATTGGTACCAGCAGAAAAAAGGTGTCTTTAATTGTTAGTCCGCACATGGCGTGGAAGATCTACTTTTGTTAATGAAAGAAGCAAATAAGTTACGGGAGAAAACAAACTTGGTCTGGAGATTCAATAAGACCAATCCCACCCCCAAAAGAATTATCTAACAGTTGGAACTTTTGATATGCCAAATGTTACAGTGCAATGTGTATACAACAATGTAGGAAAAAAAAAGTCATAAAAAAATGCTCTCGTTCTTATTTGAAAAAAATAATAAATTTTATTTCATGAAATGAAGTACAATCACAAAAGGGGGGAAAAATGCTGGTCATACTGGCAACTGCTATTGGGACACGCCATATTTGACTCTTCAGTGGTAATCCAGCCTTTTCAACCACAAGTAAGAATTAGAACTGGTCATCTGAAATAAAGTCTTATTTCAGGTTTGATCGCAAAGAGCCTTATTTCCATGTTAGAAAATGTAACATCTCACCTGTGAGTGTAGAAACAAGTTCTTTTCATTTTTTTTTTCTTTTTATATATATAGATATAACTTTTTTTGTTATTTGGAGTGTAACTAAATATTTGCTGTTTTTTAACACAACCATAAAATTTTCTAACATATATGAAGAAAGGCCGATATTTGTTGGTTGCAGATGATACTCACCGAAAAGATGAATTCCATTACAGCACTGTTTAAAGATTAACTTCCACTGAACATAGATTGAACTAGGATTGACCTAACAACAAACAGATTGAGCTAAGGTCTCTGAGGGTCTAACAAACAAGTCATTGGCCAAATTTACATCTTTAGGGCATTATGGTCAGTTTTTACAGTTTTGTTAAAAATTTCAGGCATTGGATGCAAATAATCCATAAAGATGTAACAATTTGTTGCCAACACAAGAAATTTTATGTGATTTATGGCACTGGCTATGACAAACATTATCTTCAAAAAACAGTTCCAGATAAACAGTTTAAAAAAGCAGTACCTGCGATAACCTACTGCCCATAAGAACAACAGGAGAGACATCGCTGGCGGCACCAACACCTTCACCCATAGCAATTCCAACATCTGATGAAGCCAATGCAGCAGCATCATTAATGCCATCCCCTACCATAGCTACCACTTTATTTTGTTTCTGAAGCTCTGATATGAACTTCTTTTTCTCATGTGGTTTAACTCCTGCTATCACCTAACCCCATAGTGACAACTTGTTAATGTTAGGTATGCTTTGCTTCGACTAAACAGTAAAGCTGAAGAGAAAACAAGTGAGTCAGCACCCACCAAAACAGGAAATATTATAAACACCGAAATGTAATCTAGTTCATCCAGGAGAAACAATACCGACTTCTAGGAATGACATGACCAATGATAGCATGTCATTCTTAGATTACAGTACTGTGTCAGTTAAGGAACTTTTCATAAGTTCATTTTTATTTCTTGTCAACTTCAATCTGTCCTTATTTCTTACCTGAGGCTCCATTGATTTACAAGATTTAAATATGACCAAAATAACTGGAAAAAAGTCATAAACCATAGAAGTGAAATAACATAGTTCTCGTTTCTCCTAATGGAGCCTCAGCTAAGAAATAAAAAGGACAGTTCGAAGAAGAAAACAAAAATAGTTAATTACTAAGGACAAGGTCCTCAGCTGAACAGTACTGTAATCTAAGAGTGACATGCTCAACAATAGCCAATGCCTTTGTTAGAAGGAATTTAATCAATCAGTTTGTTACCTTATCTTTTGGGATACCAACTATTGAGGCCACATGTTCTGCTGTGCTCCTGTTGTCTCCTGATAAAATGTAAGTGCTGATTCCTTGCTTAGACAAAGTGTCTATCACTTGGCGTGCATCTTCCCTTGGTTTGTCCTCAAAACAAACATGTCCAGCGAATACCCCATCAACTCCTACATACACGACGGACTGACTATTAACCTCCGCAACTGGAGACAGATTACCCAGTTGGAGACAGATTACCCATGCCAGAAATTAATATTAGCTACTGCATCATGCTAGTGTCGGTTGCCTATAATAAAAAATAAATATGAAAAATAGTATCATTTGATGTCATTATATTTTCATGATCCTACATGTAAATCTACAGAAAAATTGTTGGGGGCAATTTACTATTCAGAACTTTCATTTAAAACAAAAAAATAGGAACAATGCACCTGCAGGCAACGTATTCACCTGTAATTTTAGTTTCCGTTCTATTATCTTCTATGCTATACGATATTGTAAACATCTTCATGAAATCATTTCGATGACCAAATTGGTGAAGCAATAATAGAGCAGGTTGAGAAAGAACAAACGAAGAGAGATTAAATCATTACCTGTGGAGGGGTTGTCGGCAGTGGAGTCGGAGAGGAGAGGAGGAGGCGGCGAGAGCGGGAGAGGCGAGGGTTTCGGTGGAATGGAGGAGAAAGGCGGAGGCGGCGAGAGAGGGGTTCCGGTGAGAGAGAGGGTTTCTTTGCAGTGAGAGAGAGAGATCGAGAGAGGTGTGAGTGAACGAGAGAGAGGGGATAGCAAGTACAAATATTTCTCATTCCGGTTTTCTTTCGGCTTTAAAAAAAACCGGACCTTATCTATCTTTAGAGGCTGTTTTTAACAAGGAAACCGCCTCTAAAAATAAGATCTGGTTTTTTTTCGACTTTTTCTGTTTTAAAAAAAAAAATCGGACCCGTATTATTAGAGGCTGTTTTTGGCTTCAAAACAGCCTCTAAAGATCAATCCGAACTTCTTTTTTGTTTCTTTTTGTTTTTAAAGTTTTTTTCTAACATAATTTATTGAACATAATTTATATAGTTTTTTTTCTATTCTCCTAAAAAAATGTACATCATTTGAAAAACTATATATATAGTCAAATATGTTCAATCCGAATTTTAAATTTTTTTTACTTTCTGTTTTTTTTATTAGTTAAATATTTTTTAACATCAAATATTTTTAGTATTTTTAATAGTTAAATATTTTTAACATTGAATATTTTTTAAAAATCGGAATTGATCTTTAGAGGTTATTTTTGGCTTATAAACCACCTCTAAAGATCAATCCGAATTTTAAGTTTTTTTTTCTTTCTGTTTTTAATAGTTAAATATTTTATTTTTTAGTATTTTTAATAGTTAAATATTTTTTAACATCAAATTTTTTGGTATTTTTAATAGTTAAATATTTTATCTTTTTGTAATTTGAATTATTATTTTCCAAGTGTGGATATATATGCAAATGCTAATTTGTCTTGCATCTGTAAGCACTACATTAATTATATCATTTGTCCAAGTTGCAACAACCTATTTAGGCTAGGCTCAGTACCCGCCCACTTCATCGAGGTTTTAAAATCTGATTTGCACGATTTGAACAGTTGGGTGGTGATTTAGCGTTTATTGGTGATAAAACGATAATAAAATAAAAATGGAGTGATGAAACGACGATGAGACAACTAAAACGGTTATGTGGCATGAATGAAAATCTAGAGATAAAATGAAAAAAATTTAATTTTTTAAAAGCTTGCTTTTCATTAATATTTGTTATGAAGTAAATTTACAAATCTTGAAAATATGCAGATTACCGTTGGATAATTTAAATTTCTCATAGTTTTGGGAAATCTTTTTCTGTTATTTTGAAAAAAATTTAATGAAGTAATAGAGAGAAAATATTCTTTTTAGTATTTATAATAGTTAAATATTTTAGGACATCAAATATTTTTTAAAAATCAGAATTGATTTTTACAGGCTGTTTTTTAGTTAAAAACCGCCTCTAAAGATCAATCCGAATTTTAAGTTTTTTTTTTTACTTTCTATTTTTTTATTAGTTAAATATTTTTTCTTTTTAGTATTTTTAATAGTTAAAATTTTTTTAGTATTTTTAGTTATATATTTTTGAACATCAAGTATTTTTAGTATTTTTAATAATTCAATTTGAATTTTTAATTTCTTTTTTTCTTTTTTTTCTAATATTCTATTAAATATCAAATTGTTCTATTAAAAAATGTACAAGTATTAATTAAACATAATTATTTTAACATCAAATAATTAAATATTGAACATAATTTATTTTAGTATTTTCAAGACTTTTTTCTTTTTAAAAGAAATTAAAAAAAAAACAGAATTGATCTTTAGAGGCTGTTTTTTAATTAAAAACCGCCTCAAAGATCAATTTGAATTTTTAACTTTTTTTTTCTTTCTTTTTTTTAACTGTTTTTGCATTCTACTCTCCATAGCTAGCACATACATTTGACTGGTTAATAATTATCAACTTTGAGCACAATGATACTTTTGATTGATGGTACGTTAATAAATAACTTTAACAAGTTGACCAACTAAGTGATAATATATAAACTTCATTATATATTACAACAATAGTCGTGATAAATTTCACATACAAATTTAGAGAGAATATATAAACTTGATTATATGCATATCATCATAATTTTCAACATATCAATATTATAATTAACTTATCATAAAAATTTAGAACGTGCGTATGCCATAGAATTAAATATATCGGATCAAAGAAATTAGTAATCCATAATTAACTTTCAGAAAAATTACATTTTTAAAGTTTATTATAGTTGTATAATTTTTTACAATATTAGTGATAAGTTTTACACATAAATTTTAAATATGAGTTTTGTAAAACACACCGAGCAAAGTATGATCTTTTCTCAACTATAAAAATTTTGGGTAATGATGCCTCGATTTAAATTATTTCATTTCATATATAAACTGTGAAATAAAGAAAAAATGATACACAATTGAAAGAATTTTGAAAAACCAAATTTCGACATTTTTATTTCTTTTCTCAATCCGAATTTTAAGTTTTTTTTTATTTTCTGTTTTTTTAATTAGTTAAATATTTTATATTTTAACTATTTTTAATATCAAATATATTTAACATCAAATATTTTAGTATTTTTAATAGCTAAATATTTTTTAACATTGTATATTTTTAGTATTTTTAATATTTAAATATTTTTGAACATCAAAGATTTTTTAAAAATCGGATATGACCTCTAGATGTTGTTTTTGTCTTAAAAACCGCCTCTAAAGATCAATTCCGATTTTTAACATATATATATTTTTATTTTCTATTTTTTTAATTAGTTAAATATTTTATATTTTAACTATTTTTAACATCAAATATTTTTTAACATCAAAAATTTTAGTATTTTTAATAGTTAAATATTTTTTGACATTATATATTTTTAGTATTTTTAATATTTAAATATTGTTGAACATCAAAGATTTTTTAAAAATCGGATATGACCTTTAGAGGCTGTTTTTTAGTTAAAAACCGCCTCTAAAGATCAATTCCGATTTTTAATATATTTTTTATTTTCTGTTTTTTTAATTAGTTAAATATTTTATATTTTAACTATTTTTAACATCAAATATTTTTTAACATCAAATATTTTAGTATTTTTAATAGTTAAATATTTTTAACATTATATGTTTTTAGTATTTTTAATATTTAAATATCTTTGAGCATCAAAGATTTTTTAAAAATCTGATATGACCTGTTTTTGAGTTAAAAACCGCCTCTAAAGATCAATTCCGATTTTTAATATATTTTTTTTATTTTCTGTTTTTTTAATTAATTAAATATTTTATATTTTAACTATTTTTAACATCAAATATTTTTTAACATCAAATATTTTAGTATTTTTAATAGTTAAATATTTTTTAACATTATATATTTTTAGTATTTTAAATATTTAAATATTTTTGAACATCAAAGATTTTTTAAATAGGTGGTTTTCATTAGTGCAGGAAATCTCGGTTTGGGAGGAAAAAATAATGGCAGCAACAGATCTTGAGAGAAATGTCGGATTGGGGGAGAAGGAAGGGTTATAAAAAATCTGTTTATTTTTAAAGGCTTCTAAAAATGCGAAAAAATCCAGAAAAAGTCTTCATTTTTAGAGGCTGTTTTTTGTAAAAACCGCCTCTAAAAATACGAAAAAAATCCAGAAAAAATTTTCATTTTTAGAGGCTGTTTTTTATAAAAAACCGTCTCTAAAAATGCATATTTTTAGAGGCTATTTTTTATAAAAAATCGTCTCTAAAAATGCATATTTTTAGAGGCTGTTTTTTGAAAAAACTGCCTCTAAAAATGCGAAAAAAATCCAGAAAAAGTATTCATTTTTAGATGCTGTTTTTTAGTAAAAACCGTCTCTAAAAATGCATATTTTTAGATGCTGTTTTTTGTAAAAACCGTCTCTAAAAATGCATATTTTTAGATGCTGTTTTTTGTAAAAACCGCTCTAAAAATGCGAAAAAAATTCAGAAAAAGTCTTCATTTTTAGAGGCTGTTTTTTATTAAAAACCATCTCTAAAAATGTGATTTTTAGAGGCTGTTTTTTATAAAAACCGCCTCTAAAGATAGACCGCCATTTTTTTAAAAATGTTTTTTTGCAAAAATGTTTAGAAACGGTTTTTGTTAAAAACCGCCTCTAAAAATAATCGACAAAAATTTCCAAAATGCCACTGGTTATTTTTAGAAACGTGTTTATGGAAAACCGCCTCTAAAGGGTGTCTCTAAAAATAATTTCTGTTGTAGTGAATCCTGCGTGAAATAATTTTAATCAAACCGTTAATGTTAATCGTTCACTGTACCATTGACGTCCCTAAATGAAGTAGACATATATATATTAACGGAACGGCTTGTATAAAAAGAAAATTTGATTTCAATTAGATAAAGAAATGAAGTCTGTATATGTTACAATTAGATAAGAATTAAGAGAGCATTTTGTGTTGGGAGCCTTAGATAGTAAACGTATAAATGGTACTGTTTAGTGAACTGGAAAATTGTTTCAAATTCCAAGGAAAAAGGTGGACTTGGTGTTGTAGATTTAGACTTGATGAATTTAAGGTAATTTGTTAGAAAAATGTACACGCTGAAAAATCATAATTGCATACACCCAGTTGGTTTTTCTTTGGGTGAGCAGTACTTATAGGTAGCTTAAACGCACTTGTATATAAACTTAATTTCTTTTAGTTCAATCAAATGGTAAGCCCGCAGAGGTTATTATTATTTATTATTTTTTTTTTAAAAAAAAAGAAGTTTGTTAGAAAAATAAAATTGAAATTCCGTGATTTCTCTAACTCTGCTTTATAAAATAAATGTTATTACTTATTAGTATTAAATATTTCATATCCATTAAAATAATAGAAAGTCTCCCTGTTGTAAGGTACCATTAATTATGAATGCTTTGGTAAAATTTGTAATAGCTATTAATTCTGACAGCATGTTGTTTTCCAGTCTGGTTCTGCTTTTTGCTGGACAAGTGTGTAAGCTGGAATTCTGTAGGTTTCTTGGTATGTCTTCGAAACGGTACCATCCACGTCTCAACCGTTTTGCAGAAATGATTTGTTCAGTTATTTTAATTTAACAGAGAGGTTAAAGAGAGAAAAAAGAGCAAAAAACAAAAAAAAAAAAAATAAATAAAGGCGTACATTGTTGCCCTGTTTTGTATAAACAAAGATCTCAATCAAATATAAATAAGAGGACGACAACGTAATATATTTGGGGACGAATTATAGATTATATCTACAAACTAAATTTCTAACAAAACTTGGGTTATCGTTCTCCTAAGTCCCAAATAGAAGCATGCAGCGTACAATTCTTCGGGAAAAAACAGAAGCAATGTAAAGAGCGATGGAAGTACGTACTGCTTGCTTAATAGTCATCGATGAATGCATCTCCCTGATTCTGCCTACATCTCAATCCTAACATTTGAAAGCTTGATCTGTCAGAAAATATAACCCAATGCAGCTTTTATCGAGTAATAAAGTCAATACGAAAGAAAAAGCACCACTTGCCCATATAGTCCCAAATTGATTGCTTGATGCATTAGCTCAAATTAGTGGATTCATACCTGAGTGCTTAAACCTCTAGCATCTTGTTATTTTCTACAAAAGGAAATTTCATTAAAAAAATACTAACTTCAGTTATTTTTAGTAGTGATTACCATTTGTTACAGTGTCAAATACTATCACATATGTTCATACACCAAATTATTTAAATGATCATATAACAGTGGGCATTTCAGAATAATTTTGAAGTTTAGAAGAGATTTACTTGTCTAAATCACCATGAATAAATAATTGAATATCAAGCAGACTTGTAGTCTATAAATAGACAATGAAAGATAAGTCCTTCTAAATAAATACATGTGCAAAATGCTTTCTTCCATAAACTAAAACACTATTCCACATCATCTTGATTCTTGAATAAATGATGTCATTTGGAGTGTTAACACTCCACAGAATGGTTGGTAAGAGAAATGGACATTCTGCTAGTATCAACCAATAGTTTAATTAGGCAATTATTTAAAGAACAATTAAGTAATTGGATAGTAACTACATGATTTTTATAAATTTCTAACAGGAAAGCATAGTAATATGGAATAAGTCGAATTAGTATGGAATAAGTCGAATTAAACCTACATATCATTATAGGGAAATTGTTTATCCAATTTGGACAAATACTTATCTGACAGACCTGTGCCATAGAATTGGATATACATAGAAAAATCTAATATCAATGCAATTTTTTTGTATTTTGTTCATAGCACAATGCGTAGATTTAATAAAAAATAATGGGCCATCCATTAGCAATAATTTTTTCGATCTCTTCCAGACAAATAGTAAAAGAAATCCGGAAAAAAAAATATTTGGTTTCTAAAAAATATTTGGAAATCTAAGTTCCTGTCCCTTGGTGGACGTTTGGTTATGCTTAAAGCAGTACTGGCGGCGCTGCCGCTGCATTTCATGCAAGTCTTTAAACTGCCCCAATGGCTGGTAAACCAAATTGACAGAATATGTCGCTCTTTTTTATGGAAAGGAAAAGCATCTTGTCCAGGAGGTCAATGCCTTGTTAATTAGGAAACTTCCTGCCTCCCAAAACATTGTGGAGGTTTAGGAATTGTCCACCTGCAATCCCAAAATGTTGCCCTCCTAGCGAGGTGGTTATGGAAACTTTTAGCTGAAAGAAATTCTGTTTGGACGACTACAGTGCAAGAAATTTATGGAACAGCAGACTTCCAATCCTTAGCTTGTTCTGATAGAATCTCTTATGGACTCAAGGATGTGTTGCTTACAAGGCACCTTGTCTCAACTTCAATTGAATTCCAACAAGGAGAACCAGTTGTTCGTTGGAAATGGACAGCCGATGTAACTTCTCTTCGAAGAGTACATACTTGTTCTTGAGGGATCCGGGTATGCGTTCACCTTATTATACTCTCCTTTGGAAGGCGAAAGCACCATTGAAAACTAAATTATTCTTAAATTATTCTTCTGGTTGGCTATGAAGAACAGACTACTCACGCGCGACAACATGCACAGAAGAGGGTGGCAAGTGGATAGACATTGTGCCCTTTGCCAGAATGCTCCTGAGACCAATACACATTTATTTTTTCAATGCCCCTTTGCGATTAACCTCTGGGAGTGCTTTTTTATACATGGAGCTCAACCAAATATGGCTGACAACCTATGTAAAATTTGGTTAATGAATCGACAACTATTGAAGCTTGCATACAAGGACAACTATGATACAGCTTGGATGGCGGTATTATGGAATATTTGGAAGTTGCGCAATGCAGTAATTTTCGAAGGAAAACACATAAACGTGCATGACACTGCTCGTTTGATAATTCAGGATGCTAAGTCCTGGACCATTAACTGCTAATAGCAATGAGAGTGTTAGACTAGGATTTTTGTGTTTAATACTTGTACCTAGTTTTTTGGAGTTCTCTCTTCTATTTCCTGTACATATTTTTTCTTTCTTTTTTTTATTTCCTTGTACGAATTTTAATCGTTCAATGAAATTGTAGGAGACCTCTTCCTACCTTCAAAAAAAACAAAAGTTCGATAAGATAGTAAATGGCTCACATCAACCATTATAGTTTTAAATTTTTGAGAAATGGATCAAAGCACTGACAAGGGATAGCAATATATAATTCAACTCGCACTAGAATCCTTCAGTTCCTACAAAAGCTTAGTATGATCTATTTGTACCTCAACTCAGGCTTCATATGCCTCTGTATGTTTAAATTGAGTAGTCAAATTAGTATCTGAATGAGAAAAGGGAAAAAAATTCTGAAATTCAAGAGTAATATTAACAATACTGAGTAAAGAAATTACGATTTATGCAGAGAGAGGAGGACTGAAAATAGGATACAAGGTTGGTGACTTGGTGCACTTAAAATTGAAACCATACAGACCACAATTGGTTGTAGAAAGAGACAATCAGAAGCTTAAGTCTCAGGTACTTTGGCTATTGTAAGCTTGTTTAAAATATCTGAAAGGTGGCTTACCCAATTGAAGCTCCCTTTTGGGAATTGGGATCGATAGTGTATCCGATGTTCCAACTTCCAAGTGCCATTGTTGGAAGGTATGGAAGAGAAAGTAAGAAATTGATTGTCAATACACGTCTTTTTTTTTTTTTTTGATATCAAACCCGTAGGCACCTCTATTAAACAGTCAAACATTAAATGGTACAAAAGGCAAAATCGGAAAATTAAACCCCACATAATCGTACCCATTTTGCCTAGCAAATTTAGCCAACCCATCTACCAGTACCATTTGATCCAAAGAAACATGCACACAGCTAAAACCATGATGGGTTGGCTAAATTTAAAATCAAGTAGATAGACATCTTAGCATAAGAGAAGATCAACCTACCCTCTCTTCTCGTGTTAACCGATGGCGGCTTGAACAGAAATGGCAATGAAGAGCGCTGTTGCAAAGCCAAACTCCTGAATTAGCTTATCATTATCTCATCCACCCGACTGGCTGAGCAACTCCGAGACCATTAAACCCCGCTGCCTCCCCGTAGAGGGTTTGTCTAAGGCCCAGAGGTCGTGCCAAGGCTGACCAAAAGCTTTGCATGTTGATACACGTCTTTAGTATTACGAGTCCAAGAGAACTCGAGGGTGAAGCAAATGAAGATGCCCAAGAGGAGGGCAAGAGGTGGAGAAATTGGAGATGGGAGGGGGCCGAGAGAATTGACTAATTGAGTTTGGGCCTTCTGGGCTCTTTTCATTTTTGGGTTACGTCAGTACAAACTCGAACGGAATCCAGATCCTGTGTCGCGCGGCACGCGTACAGCGCGGGCTGTGGGCCGTCTGATCTGAATCTGATGACTATGGGGGCCCGTGAATAATACCAGATTGATAGGCCCGAAAAAAATGAACCGCCCGATCAAAATCGAAGGGCTCGTGGAGATGCGCTCCACGCGTGCCGCGCGACACAGGAACGGGGTCCACTCGAACGGGTTGTAAATTGATTAGACAGATCTGGACCGCTTCGTTCAGATTCAACGGTTCGATTTCTCTGGTCCTGTCCATCATAAACAAACTTAAATCAATTAATAAATCAATCAAGGCCACCGAAAATAAATCGAACAATCCATATTTTTTCAAGGAAAAGCACCTCGACAACTCCGCTATCAGTGGCACTATGGAGAGAGAAATCAGCCCCAATCTCTCTCTCCAAACTAAACTGCACTGCACTGCGCATTTACTAAACACTTCCCTCTTTCCTTCTATTCTCCCCTCAACCAATCTCACCTCTGACCTCACTATCTCTCCGATTCCAATGGAGGCAGCGGGGTGTGCATCTCGGATCGGGTTAGCGGGTCTGGCTGTCATGGGCCACAACCTGGCTCTCAACATAGCGGAAGGGGTTCCCCATCTCGGTGTACAACCGCACAGCGTCTAAGACCGAGGAGACCGTGCGCCGGGCTCAGGCGGAGGGTGGGTTGCCTTTAACGGGTCACGCTACACCCAAGGAATTCGTGTTGTCGATAAAGCGACCCCGTGCCATTGTGATGCTGGTCAAAGCTGGAGCTCCCGTTGATTCTCTCATTTCCTCCCTCGTTCCCTTTCTCGAACCTGGCGATGCTATTATTGACGGAGGCAATGAATGGTATTTATATTTATGTTGTCAATTGATTAGTTGTTTGGTAAATATGTTGGGTTATGGTTTACAATATATTTGGAAACAATTCATGTACTTGGGTATTCCTGTACTTTAGTTAATTTGATTAGTTATTTGGTTATCTATTAGGATACACTGCTACAGTATACCATATTTTTCAAAACAATCACTCTTGTGCAAGGTATAGGGTTTATGGGGTTTAAGTTAGTTTCAACCCAGATATGATAGGAATGTAATTGACAGGTATGAGAACACTGAGAGGCGGCTGGAAGATGCGGCTTCAAAAGGGTTACTGTACCTCGGGATGGGGGTTTCAGGCGGTGAGGAAGGGGCCCGCAATGGCCCATCCCTCATGCCTGGCGGCCACAAAGAGGCGTATACGAATGTCGAGTCTATCCTCTCCAAGATAGCTGCCCAGGTGGACGACGGCCCATGTGTCACCTATGTGGGACCTGGTGGTGCTGGCAACTTTGTGAAGATGGTTCACAATGGGATTGAATATGGTGATATGCAGTTGATTTCTGAGGCTTATGATATATTAAAGCATGTAGGACATCTCTCCAATGCTGAACTTGCTCGAGTTTTCGATGATTGGAATTGTGGTGAGCTGGAGAGTTTCCTTGTTGAGATTACGGCCGACATTTTTAGGGTGCCCGATGATTTGAATGGCTTGGGCTCTGGGGACCAACACCTTGTTGATAAGATTTTAGACAAGACTGGGATGAAAGGTACTGGTAAATGGACAGTACAGCAGGCAGCTGAGCTGGCCATAGCGGCCCCCACCATTGCTGCCTCCTTGGATAGCCGTTACATTTCAGGGTTGAAGGACGAACGTGTTGCTGCAGAGTCTGCACTGGAGCGGGTTGGTCTTAAGCCTGGCCTAAGGGCCGCCTGGGCTCCAAAAAGACGACTTGTTGATGATGTATGTCAGGCACTGTATGCCTCCAAGATTTGTAGCTATGCACAAGGTATGAACTTGATTCGTGCCAAGAGCAATGAAAAGGGTTGGGATTTGAATCTTGGTGAGCTAGCAAGAATTTGGAAGGGTGGGTGCATAATACGGGCACGGTTCTTGGACCGAATTAAAAAGGCCTATGAAAGGAATCCTAATTTGGCGAACTTGATAGTGGATGAGGAGTTTGCAAGAGAGATGGTGCAGAGACAGGCTGCATGGAGGCGGGTGGTGGGGCTTGCTGTGGGGTCAGGTGTAGGTGCCCCTGGTATGACCGCCAGCTTGGCATATTTTGATGCATACAGACGGTCGAGACTACCTGCAAATCTGGTCCAAGCGCAGAGGGATTACTTCGGGGCCCATACTTATGAGAGGGTTGATAGGCCAGGGTCGTTCCACACTGAGTGGGCACGTGTTGCCAGAGAGAAAAAGAGTGCTGGCGTGTCTAATTAAATAATGGTCTTCCAGTCATTTCCTATTCTCATTTGCTTGCGCCAGTTAGGTCTTCTATGGTTGTTTTTCTTTGTACTTTTTTCATTTTAAGTTCAGATAGTGAGATTATGCTTTTCTTAAATAATTTTGGCGCCTTAGTTCATTGGAGTTGTATGCATGAGGAAACAATTTATTACTGGCGTAACTATGCCTTTGTAGATCATATTTCTATAAATTTCTTTCTTTAAAGTACCCCTAATGTGCTTAAGCAAGCTTTTGTACGCTTGTTTTCTTTAAAGCAGGCAGGCACCTTTTTTCCCCCGAAGGTTAAATCTATTCTACCTGGATTGTTCGTAGCCAATGTTTTTTTTTTTAGATTTTTAGTTGAATTTTCAGTCCTTGCATGTAAGTTTTACCAACGGGTACTCAGACTCTAATTATGTAAGAAGCGTCGAAATTTTGTTTTATAATGTAAATGAGGATTGATGTATTTAAATAACCACCTTTCCTCATCTAGTGGCACTTCTGGAAGTTTACTGTTTATATGACCTTAAATGAGCCAAATTCTCTTGTTATTTGATATCCGTAGAGCGATAAATTTTTATAGAATTCATATGGTTTGCAGTCTGTTTTTTAAAATACTTCGTAATGAATTAGTTCTGACAGCATGGTGTTTTGCGTTTTGATCTCTTCTTTTAGTGTGTAATCTGCGTTTCTCCAGGTTCATTGGTAACATCTTCAATGCTGCGCCGTACAACTAAAATATGGAAAAACTGTCATGTTGAAGCAAAGGAAGTCTGTTCATCGCATCAGGAGGAAAACAAAAATATTGGAAGTCTTTCCAAAGAGCGAACAAGTGACTGGATTGCTCGAATTAAGTAACTCTTCAGCTGCAAAACCTGCATCCTACGTGTTTAAGGACTTGCATTAACTGTAATTGAGTTGTGCATCAATTTTTTTTTATTTTACAAATTTATCATATATGTTATAATATAATTGAATTTCGACTTGTAAGCAAATTATGAACGAAAACATATTAAAAGAGAAAATAAATTACAAAAATATTCTTACATAAACTTGAGCCGATCCAAATTATGCAAGTAGTCAACAATCCTTGACATCTACATCTGATTACCAGTCTACAAAAATGTAATTACACTAATTAGGAGCTTGACTCGAGCAATACAGAGGCGGCAATTGCGCACTCTTAGTTCAATTTTCTTACTTCTCTGGCCGGCTAGAGTGGTTGGCTTGATTCTCTTTAAAAACCTCCTACATAGTTTGATGCGTCAAGAGGCATGATACTCGAGCAATACAGAGACGGCAATTGCGCACTCTTAGTTCAATTTTCTTCCTTCTCGGTTCGGCTAGAGTGGTTGGCCTGATTCTCTTTAAAAACCTCCTACATAGTTTGATGCGTCAAGAGGCATGAAATTTTAAGCAGACGCCATTGCCAAGAAAACATAAAGGGCAGTTACAACACAAAGGTAAAATATTAAATAAGTACAGAGATTTCGTACCTCTTTCGCAAAACAATATGCACAACTGGTGCATAAATTTGTAGTCAAAAGGAAACTGACATGGCATTTAGCCCAAAATGTAGTTGATATAAATATACATGGAGCGTCGTTCTTGATAAGTATTCCTGATTAACAAATGAATTATAAGGATTTCTTCTGAGAAAGGAGAAGTCCAAAAGATCTAATTATCTCTGAGTTTGACATTTAGCAGCAGGGAACACTACTGATACAGAGACAGATTGCATACTTTTCTAGTTCACATTTTATTTGATTTGACGGGGTCAGACCTATCCTCATTATATGTGGTTTTAGAGAGAGATTTAGGTTAACTAGGGATTATGGTCTCAGTTGTCTAATCAAGAATTGTACTTTTACAAATAAGACTCTAGACTTCTACAAATAGCATAACTTCTATAAATAACATAATAACTAATCTAACTCAACACTCCCCCTCAAGATGAGCGATAGATATCAATCATTCCCATCTTGTTACAAGAATTTTTAAATTGCTTATAACTCAAACCCTTGGTTAGACAATCAGCTAACTGTTCTTCTGATTTCACATAGTTCAAAGTCAGCACTCTTCAGTTGTTCCTTGATGAAGAAACCATCAATCTCCACATACTTGGCGCGATCATGCTGAACCGGATTGTTTGCAATATTGATTGCTGACTTGTTGTCACACCGAAGTTGTAAAGACTCTCATCGAAATACGCGCAGCTTTGATAGGAGATTTTTCATCCACATCAACTCAAATAGGCTGAGTGCCATAGCCCTGTACTCAGCCTCAGACCACCACATCTTGTTTCTTACTCCGCCAAGACACAAGATTATCTCCAAAAAACACATAGTATCTTGTGGTGGATCTGCGATCATCCAAACAACCTGTCCAATCAGCATTACAATAGCCTTCAACTCTCAGATGTCCATGATTCTTGAACCACGGTCCCTTTCCGGGACTCCCCTTGATATATTTGAGAATTCTGTGAACAACATCTAAATATTGTTCTCTAGAGTCATGCATGTATCTACTCACCATACTCACTGCATGAGCAATATCAGGTCTCCTGTGGCATAGATAAATGAGCCGACCAACTAGCATTTGTTGCTGCTCCTTATCCACTGAGTCACCTTCCTCAGCACACAACTTCTGATTCAGCTCGATAGGAGTTGGAGCAACTCCGCAGCCCAGCATCCCTGTCTCTGATAGAAGATCCAGTACATACTTTCGCTGAGAAAGCACTATGCCCGTCCTTGACCTAGCAATTTCAATTCCAAAAAAAATATTTCTGTTGTCCCAAATCTTTGACCCGGATTCTTTTCCAAGATTTCCTTTTAGCCTCTTTTTTTTTTTTTTTTTTTTGAGGAAAGAATGAGGGTCTGCCCCCCATCTTTTATTTTAGCCTCATTATCTTCTCAGTGTCGTCTCCGGTGATCATAATATCATCAAAATAGATAGCCAGGATGGTGATACGACCTTTCAAGTGCAACATAGACAGCCAGGATAATGACGGATTTGATGGAGACGTGTAAATACATTGATGGTGACTGTGACATTCTGATGACAAATCAAGTGTTTTTAAAATAACATTTAGTATAGTTGATCAAGACATTTGCTATTATCTAAAAGGTTGCACATTTTCGAAATATTTACATGCGCGAGACTCCACTAGTTTAATATTAAATTGAGGTATTGACAAACTCTGGATAAGTCCACTGAGAAATTGAACTAAAAATTGCTTCGGATTAAGTTCTACCCACTATGAAAATGAGACCGAACAAGGAAAGATGAGCGAAAATTGAAATTGGAAGGAGAGAAATTAGGAGAAGGAACAGAAGTGCTTCGCCTCCACGACGCCATGCCTCGACGATCGCTTCTCGTCTGTCCTTTCTAGCTATTTCTTGCTCGATCGGAAGAGAAGAGGTGGAGGATCGCCGAAGAACTAGGTTTACTCCTTTCTCTCTCGATCTCTTTCTCCTTTTCTCTGTTGGAGAAGGGAACGGATTGAGGATGTGTATACGAAGCGTATACTGCATTTTTCTTTTTTTTTCGACGGAAGATTGATCCGCTTCGCATCTGTCCGTCCATTTAGATCGGACGACTCAGATCGAACGCCGACCACATGGTCGTTTTTAACGCGCCGAGCAGAGGATCCGGATGCGGTTGGGCCAGACTCCTTCCTTTTTTCTTTACTATTTTTGCATTTTTTACTTATTTGTTTTAATGAAATTTTTTTAGAAAGATTGACAGCGGCTGTCAATAGGAAAAAATAACACTGATATATTCAACAGTATTTTATCGGTTCATTTGTTGGTGCGTACCAGTGCCGTTGTATAGGAATCCTAGCGTAATTGGGAATTGGGATTAACTAATTTGAATATTTTATTTTTTTATAATCAGGATGCGCTGTTATCTTAAGCCTGTCAAAGCAACTTTGAATAACTTCGTTCCATTAATTTTAATTTTTATATTTTGATTTTTTTTTCTTTGTTATGAATTAAAACTTTCAAGATAAAAGGATTTGGAAAACCTAGTTGCAATATTATCGACTGAACTGGTCCATCATAAAACATTCAAGGGAAAATCAGTCATATACCCCTCAAATCTTGTCTAATTGGAAATATCCCCCTCCAATCTTTAAATTTGGAAATATCTCCCTCTAATCACGATCAATTCAGATATTTACCCTTTTAATTGATTTAATAGATTCACAGTTCTAAAAAAATCAATTTTAATAAATTGAGACGAAAATGTCCTTATCCTTTTGACGATTGATTGACCTTTCCTCTATTTTCTGTTCTATGTAATATAAAAAATAAACAAACGCCTTAAATCACCATACAAACACCTCTATTGTATTTTATTAAATTACAATCACTGGAACTGGCGCTCTAATAAGCAATCATTGTGTACTGGACAACTTGGTCTTGTTTTTTATTCTTTCACTAATTTGTTGATGAAAAATAAGTAGGATCTAATTAGTAGAAAGACGAAGAAAAGTTCCATTACCTCGTCAAGAAATGAAAGCCAAAAGAAATAAAATCACAAGATGGTTCAAGGTAAACAATTTCAAAAGTGTATCTACGAATCCATTGTCAGTGTTACCGGCGCCCAATAAAAAAAGCTAAATAAATAAAAACCAGAAGTCTATTTCTTCCCCTTACAAGCGATTGGTCATCTAGAAAACCTGTGGTAATCACAAGGAAACCTAGAAAGTTAACTTTTAATGGTTAATCTTGATAGCCGATTGGTAATCTAGTTTTTCTATTTCTTTTAATAACACCCGTGCTTCCTCCATTTTCAAATTAGCGATTAGCTGAAATCAGCAATTTATCTTGGGGAGCCTGCTCCATTGACAGGTTGAATAAAAAAGGCAACAGAAGAGCAAGAAACAAGACAAACAACGAACTGTTGAATAATTTTCAGGCGATGAGTAAAGAAATTGTTTGAAGAGTTTGCGATCGATTGTTTATTTCCAATGTTACGGAGCAGGAAATAGAGGAAAGTCAATCGTCACAACTCAGTGATTCACAAGTCTAAGGGCATATTCGTCTGAAATTATGAAAATTTATTTTTCAGGATTAGAAAAACGTTAAAAATGAGCAAAAGGTTAAATATCGATACAATTCATAATTAGAGGGGGATATTTCCAAATTTAAAGATTAGAGGGGGATATTTCCAATTAGATAAGATTTGAGGGGTATAGGGCTGATTTTCCCAACATTGAAATAGACTGAATTGGGAAGTCATTAGCTAAACTGGTAATTACATGGTGATATTATTGATTCAAACTGGACAAATTAGCTAAGCTAAAAGTCCTTAATCGAATAATAATTTTTCTTTTTGAGTTCTTAAAGGTAATGCACATCAACATACCAAAATATTTATATGACTTGCATGTGAGTAACTAAGGTCATAAATTTTTATATATATGTTGACAAATAGCATGATCATAAATTTAAGTGGTTCAAGTATGATATAAAAAATGCACATGAAAATACCAAAACATATATATTATTTGAATGTGAGCAATTGCATTATCATAAAATAGAGTGGTAGAATTATGATATAAAAATGAACATGTACATACCAAAACATATATATGACTTTGCATGTGAGCAACTAAAGTCATATAAACTTTTTGATAATATTTGGACCAATAGCGTAATCATAAAAATAGAGTGGTAGAACTATGATATAAAAAATGTACATGAACATACCAAAACATATATATTATTTGAATGTGAGCAATTGCATCATATGTACATACCAAAACATATATATGACTTTGCATGTGAGCAACTAAAGTCATATAAACTTTTTGATATATTTGGACCAATAGCATGATCATAAAATAGAGTGGTAGAATTATGATATAAAAATACACATGTACATACCAAAACATATAAAGATTGGTTTCACTTGATGACTTTGAAAGGATTAAATGATAATTTTACAAAATATATAATATTTTATCATGTAAAGTATATGATAAAATAAAAATTTTATTTTTAAAAAACGCATGTATGGTTTCAAATTTCTTGAAAGGATTAAATGATAATTTTACAAAATATATAATATTTTATCATGTAAAGTATATGATAAAATAAAATTTTTATTTCAAAAAAAATAAATTAAAAAAGACCCACCCCTGACAGGTGGGATCTTTTTGTCTTGTAGTACATCTCTCGATATCCAGCCTACACTAAGGCTCTTTCCTCTCCTCTCCTGTTCATTTACTTTCCTGCTGAGCTAAATCCAGCGCTAGTTATATAGTCTCTATTCGATAGCTAGTTTCCTATTGTGGGACTAACGTTCCGTTCAGAACCGGACAAAGAAACTTAGACCCTCTCTCCCCGATACATTATACAGTCTCTATTCGTATATTTCTAACCTAGCTAGAAGTTTATAGAAATACATCATATTTCATAGTTCAAAACCCAGCTCTCTCTCTCACGATAAACCTAGCCCCCAAAATATCTCTCTCTGTGTCCCAAACCTAGCTCCCAAATCTCTCTCTCTCTGTCGATCGATCGAAGGCACAAACCCGTCTCCCTCTGTCGATCGAAGGCACAAACCCGTCTCCCTCTGTCGATCGAAGGCACAAACCCGTCTCCCTTTCTCGATCGAAGGTACAAACCCGTCTCCCTCTCTCGATCAAATGTTTTCATTTGCATTTTTTAAATCTAAAAACTAGCTCTCTGTAATTTTAATTGAATTCATGATATCACATTCCCCTTTTGGAATCCTTGAGAAGCGATTAGCAGGTCTGATTTTTCGTATTATTTCTCAAATTACAAAGTTTTTTTATTTTTTTCGTATTATATTTAAAATTTTGAGTAAAACAGTGTGTAAGAATTTGAGAAAAATAGGGAACAAATTGATTTGCTTGGTCAGTTCAAATTTGAGAATTTGAGGAAAATAGAACTTTTATTGAGAGATAATTTTTATCGATAGTCAGTTCTCAATAAATATTACATTTGAGAACAAATTGGTTCTGTAGTTGGTATACATATAACAAAGGAAATTGTTTAACAAGGAATTAACTTGTTCTTTTCCAGATTAAATGGCCAGAACAAAGGAAAGTGTCATTAAGAAGGATTCTCAGAAAAAGATTTCAGCTGCAAGCAAGGTGAGGGTTCAACTTTATTTTTTAATATTGCCTTCTCTTCTTCTTCTACAAATATGTGTGTCCCTGTAAATAGACTCATTTTGCTAAGTGATATCTGCTTAGTAACATTTCAAAGGTCACAATATGACAAAAGTGATATCTGTTTCTATTTAAGTAATGTGCAGTCAAAATAGGACTGCTTACACATCAGTCATGACTAAAATTCACCCAAATTTATGGCTGAATAAAAATAGCATCTTGGATTTCTCTGGTACCGCTGGTAATATTAGCAAATAAAGGAACCACACTAAGCACAGTAAGCTCTCTTCATGTGAGGGACATAGGTTCCAAATTGGTTAAGTGTTCCCTCTTGATATAAATATTACTTCTGGAATTTCAAAAACAGCAATGAAATAATAAACTTGTGATGAAAACAACCTCTGCTGCCCTAATGAAAACAACAATGCGATGATTTTATTGTATATATGATGTTGTATGTTGCTGCCAATCTGCTACCTTAATAAACTTTTCGTTTTCAACCTATGACAGATTACAACGAGAAGGGCACAGACTCGTTCAATGACGAGGAAAGAAGGGAATCCAAATGATGAGGGGGAGGTGCGGAGGGTTCAATCTGAAGAGCAGCGCAGAATTGTGCAAGCATTTATTAAAGTGAGAGCCTTATTTATTAATGAAATATTTTTCATGTAGGAGGATATAGCAACTGTTGAATTATTCTGTTTGTATAATATGGAATGATTTCAATCATTTGTATAATATTGAATACAGGAGACTTAGTCTATACATATGTTGTAATCACTCTGGAATCAATACAATCAATTACAATTCATTCTTACATCTCTATTATTCTCTCTCTCCCTCTCTAATTGCTCTCTGTAGCAATACCAGAATACCAGAACAATTCTTGATAGCTTTCAGATTGATTGGTTGATTTATTTTTCTTACAGTAGTTACTTGTTCTTTTTCAGGAAGCTGCCATGAAGAATAAATTTGACAATCCTTCATCTAGCAAGGCAAAAATCAAGAAATCGAGGGTTCCAACAACAGCGAGAAGGGCACAACCTGAAGAGGAGCCAATCGAAAATGCGCAAACCGGCCCCGAGGCATCGGGAAATGAAAATGGTGAGGCAGAGGATGATTTGCTGCGAAGGGCACAACCTGAAGAGGAGCCAATCGAAAATGCGCAAACTGGCTCCGAGGCATCGGGAAATGAAAATGGTGAGGCAGAGGATGATTTACTCGCAGCGATTGTCAACTGGGATAATGGACAAAAGAGGGTTCGGCTTACACACAGAATCAGCATGCTCTACCCAGATGATGAGGTTAAGGAAGAGGAGGAGGATGATCATGAGGATGAGGATGAGGATGAGTATGAGGTTCAGGAAGAGGAGGAGGATGAGGATGAGATAACCCCCAACCAGATGTCGAGTGTTAGAAAAAGAAAGAGAGAGGCTGCTGGGGATGAGAAGGGGAAAAAAGTTAAGAATGGTCGGGGTCCGAGGAAGCCTAGGGACAGTGCACCTCGCAAGTTCCGACCCACTCTCAAGGTAGTAGGTGATGGGGAGTTTGAAGCCACCCCCAATTGCAGCAAAATACATGCAACAGTTAGAATGCTCTTATTCGACCACATATCGGTGCCAGCTCGCTCCTATAACACTTTTCCATGGGAAGTTAGGAATACCATGTTGAAAAAATTCTTGAAAATATATAGATGGGAATCAAAACAGAGGCGTCGGCGATGCATCGATGTTTACGAAGCTATTGCTGCCGATGTCTATAGGAGTTCACTCGGTCGCATACGGAAAGATATGGCCGAGAAATTTGGTGAAAGCCCCTCATCTTGGAAAGCCCATCCTCCTCAGTGGTGTACGAAGAAGGTGGCGTTGTGGGAAGCTTTATGTGATCTGTATGAGAGTGAGGGGTGGCAGGGGGTATGCAAAACCAATACTTCAAACAAAGCTAAAGACGGTGGTGTAGCCCACCACTTGGCAGGATCTCGTACCTCACACCAAGTGCGGCGACAATTGGTTAGTTTAACTTCTGTACACATCTATTAAAGTGGTCTGTCACAGAAAATTGCATGAGAAATATAATATCGATCAATTGACTTGTTTCTTTAAATATATGACAGGAGGAAGAAAATCCATATGCTGTCATAACCTCCAAGGATGTTTTCGATAAAATGCACAAGAAGGTGATGCCAGATGGTACAGAAGTCTATGCAAATGCCAGGCTGGCGGAAATCGCGGTATTGTTTTTATATTACTCAATATTTAATGCATAAGATGGTACAAGATGGTACAGAAGTCTATTCTTTTTATATTACCCAATATTTAATCCTGGTCTGTCAAAGAACATTTAGTGCAACTAATACTTAGATAATATTTCTAGTGCAACTAATACTTAGATAATATTTTATTTACTGCAGCGAGAAATTGTTTTTGCTTGAATTGCATAATAGAACCAGATCTACAGTGATTACTGGGTGTTTTCTCATAGATAAATTTTAGATACTCTCGAGGTGATTAGTAATTGGAGGTCTATGTGTATAGATATAAAAAAAAAGTATCAGATCTGATATTTGTACTGGCTTTTCTCATAAAAATGGTATTTCAAATATCTCGAGGTGATCAGTGATAAGATTTGTTATTTTTATTTATCAGTGATTAATAGAAATCCTAATTGTATCAGATATGGAATTATTTCGTGGTTTCTCAGACAATAAGTGTTCTTATATCTTGAGGTGATCAGTGATTAGATACGAGTGGTTCAATCTGTCAATATTGATAAATAGAAACAAAGGGTGTTTTAGTCATTCAGTCCAAAATATTGGTTCTGTGACAGACCAGGATTTACTTAATTTCTAGTGCAACTAATACTTAGATAATATTTTCTTGGTTGCACAGGCGAAGTATGACTACTTAAAGGCTTTGCCTGAAAACAAGGACAAAGAAGATGAAGTATTATGGACTGAAGCTTCTGGTGTCGAACCCAGGAAGGGGATCTTCGGTTTTGGTTTTCGATCAATCACAGATGAGTCTCCCCTACAGTTCATGCATTCCACGACAGCCCGCACCACCAAAAGCACTGATGCGCGTGCATCTCGAGAGAGAGAAAGGGAGAAGGTAGTTGATGCAAAACTGGCTGAAATAGAAAAGCGACACAAGGAAGAGATGAGTGAGATGGAAAAGCGACACAAGGAACAAATTAGTGAAATGATGAAGCGTTTTGATAGGTTGGAGTCGCTTTATAAAACTGCAAATCAAAATTCCAACCAAGATGCTTAATACTTGTTTGTTGTAATATTGGCTGTGCTAATATTTTGTTGTAATATTGGCTGTGCTTAATACTTGGGATTGTAGGTACAGATGATATGTAGGATAAGTTAGATCTTGGGTTGATCTTAAAGTGCTTATATGTTCAGTTAGATGAGGTAGAAATTTCATTTTTGTTCAGTTAGCTATTTGAAGGGTTGAACTTAAAAGTACTTATATGTTCAATTAAATACTTTAAGGATTAAACTTAAATTGTTTGTGTTCAGCTAGTTGCATTTTAAGTATTTTTGGAAATTTGATTATACAGTTTTGCGTGCAGTTACAAGCTTGTAGGGTTGAATTTGAAGTGATTGAGAGTTCAGTTAGTTACGGCATAAAGTCAATTTAACTAATAAAGTAAACCAGAGCCAAACATTTAACTATTAAAATTCACATAATATACCACAAGAGTAAACCAGAACCAAATGTTTAACTACTAACATCCACAAAATATATTAATAGAGTACCAAAAAGGAAAAACCATTAACTTTCAAACACAATTCCACATAACAAATGAAACTTGAACGAAGAGTAGCCATGATGACACCAAATATGACAGCAAACCAGCACAATCCTGTAAAAATTGAATAAAAACAAATACTAAATGTCAACATGTATAATTAAGACAATAAGTAATTACCAACCAGCCTAAACTATAGGAAAAAACCAAGCCATGAAAAATCGCAAGAAATTAAATAGAATTTTAGGGAAAAACCAAGCCATAAAAAAATGGGCTATGCTGGAATCGAACTCTCAATCTCTCTCAGAGAGAGTTCTTATCTCCTTACTTCCTTACCACCAGGCTATGAATACTTTCTTGATAACTTAGATGAAGTCATTCTATATTACGTATTACTTTTCCGCATTATGTCATCTGCCTTTCTTAGCTCCTCAGGGATTCTCCTCTCTCTTTCTTACCTCTCCGAGAGACGGTAGAAGCAATTGAGAGACGGCGGAAGCAATTTGGTAATCTGGTACGTAATTTCTCTCTCTCTCTCGTCAATTAAGTAATTTGGTACGTAATTTCTCTCTCTCTCTCGTCAATTAAGTAATTTGGTATGTAATTTGGCAAGTAATTAAGAGACGACAGATCTGTTTGAGTTATCGATTGAGTAATGGACAATTCTCTCTTGTCAAACCTTGTTTGTTGGGATCACCTTGTCGAACAATTCTCCCTTCATCTGTTTGAGTTAATGCATATCACTGTTACATAGGGTAATTAATTGAGTACCAGCTGGTTACATAGAGTAATTAATGCATATCACTGTTACCAAATCTCAATTTATACAATTATTGCAAATTGTTTCATGTATGCAACCAAGGTACCTTTAGTTG
Organism: Rhynchospora tenuis; assembly: GCA_027725995.1. Classification (NCBI taxonomy): domain Eukaryota; kingdom Viridiplantae; phylum Streptophyta; class Magnoliopsida; order Poales; family Cyperaceae; genus Rhynchospora; species Rhynchospora tenuis. Next base: position 80,808,586 of record CM050888.1, read on the forward strand.
GTTTAGTGATCTGTACAAGTTATAGATTTCACTTTTCTTAGAAATTTGGTTAGCTGTTTCATCTAACCACATGAATTTTCCTTTGAAATTTGTTACCAAATTACTGAACATGGCCGACGATCGCAGTTGGATGTACCGTAGAGTTGTTGATGGCAACGAGGCCAATGTAGATTTCATGTATGGAGTGCAGCGTTTTCTTGATTTTGCATTCGGCAATAAATCGACTTCTACGCGCTTGCCTTGTCCCTGCATAACTTGCCGAAACCGCTCATATTTTGTCCGCAACATTATCAGCCACCATTTGTACAATACGGGTTTTATGCCTGATTATGAGATTTGGGTTATCCTTTGAATCTCCCGCCTGATACAGTCATGAAGCGAGAGAATATGTTCTTAACCCTCGTGATACCTGGACCGGATCACCCGGGTCGAGACATAGACGTATTTCTTGAGCCATTGATTGATGAATTGAAAGAATTGTGGTCAGTCGAAATTGACACGTACGATGTCTCCTTGAAGGAGAATTTCAGAATGAAGGCGGCTCTGTCATGGACGGTCAATGATTTTCCGACGTATTCGGTGCTGTCTGGGTGGATGACTACTGGTGCACTAGCATGCCCGTGTTGTATGGGAAAAACTAAGGCATTTCGGCTAGAGAAGGGTGGTAAAAATTCCTGGTTCGACTGTCATAGGAAGTTTTTGCCCGAGAACCATCAATTTAGAGGTGACAAGAAAAAATTCATTAAAGGTAGAGCTGTGCGAGATCCAATTCCACAGCTTCTTCTTGATGGGTCGGATGTACGAAGGGTGGTGGAAGCGCTTCCAGATTTCAAATTGGGAAAGAATACGCCTTTGAATCAATTTCCAGGGTACGGGGAATATCATAATTGGAACAAGAAATCTATCTTCTGGCGATTAGAGTATTGGCAGGATAATATGATAAGACACAACATTGATTTGATGCATTGGGAGAATAATGTTGGTGGAAATGTCATATACACCGTGTGGGATGTTCCAAATAAAACAAAGGATAATGCAAATGCCCGTAAAGACTTGGAATTGATCTGTGATCGCCCCGAGCTACATCTCACCGAAGGAGACAGCAAAAAACCAAGGGCGAAATTTGCTTTGGATCGTAAAGAAAAGCTAGAGATTCTCAAGTGGCTGAAAGAAGATGTAAAGTTCCCAGATGGATATGCATCTAACTTGTCAAAATGTGTGAACCTCACCACTTGCACTTTCAATGGGTTGAAAAGTCATGACATGCACATCTTGGTCGAGCGCATACTCCCGGTTGCACTTCGTGGCTACATACCGGATCCTATGTGGGAGGCTTTCACAGATTTATCCAATTTCTGCAAGGAGGTTTGTGCAAGAGAGTTGGACCCGGTACGCCTCAAACAGTTAGAACAAGAAGCAGTTGTTATATTGTGCAAGCTTGAAAGGTTTCTTCCATCAGCATTTTTTGACAGTATGGAGCATCTCCTCCTTCATGTTCCCTACGAGGCTAGAGTGGGCGGCCCTGCAAATTGTCGGTGGATGTATCCAGTCGAAAGGTATGCTTTGTCACATTTTAAGCTTTTTGTATATGTATGTATTGAATCACATATAATCGATTAGCTCTCGTCTTTATTGACACTTGTCAAATATACTCTTATCTATAGGCGTATCAAAGAGGCGAGGAAAAGAGTCACCAATAAGGCGCGCGTGGAGGGGTCAATTGCCGAATCCTACCTTACACAGGAGGTATCTGATTATTGCAAGTCATACTTTGCCTATGATTCCGGCTCAAGAGTTGTGAATGGCGAAACTGGAAATGCCGATTGCCCTATGGATGTCGATAGCCTTATGGAAGATCGGTTGTCCGTCTTCAGCTATCCAGGGTGTGCTCTTACTCGAGGTGATAAGAAGACATTGAACCTCCAGGACTTTAACAAGGCAAAACTCTGCGTCCTCTACAATTGCCCTGAGATAAAGCCTTATCTAGAGTATAATTCTTATTTTAACTCAATATTCATATATCTTACTCTCGAGTACAAATTAAGATACTTGATACTTAGAGCTAACATTAATTTCTTATAATATTTCGTAGGAGATATACTGAGCAAATCAAAAGGACGAGACGGCCGGCAAATGATAGCATTCTACAAAAGATTGTAGATAAGAATTTTCCTACATGGTTGAGAAGGACAGTTTTGGATGAGCCTGATCCTAATCCTGACATTAAAAGTCTATGTCTTGAACCAAGTCGAGAATACCATTCCTATGGGGCATATGAAGTTAACGGGTTTGTTTTCCATACTAAAACTCATGGGAAAACTAAATCCAGAAATAATACCGGGGTATGCATCAAGGGAGAGTCGGATGGTGGGGGAGAACTTGATTATTATGGAATTTTAGAGGATATTGTTGAACTCAAGTATAGCGGATTTGACAATAAAGTTGTCCTATTCAAGTGTCATTGGTTTGATGTAACAAATGGTGTCAAGATAGACAAAAAGCATGGATTGGTCGAAGTCAAACACAAATCTAAGCTCTTGCCTGATGAACCATTCGGATTAGCAGCCCAAGCATTGCAAGTTTATTATCTTTCGTATCCATCGAAGAAGAGAAGTGATTGGTGGGTTGTGTACAAGTGCAATAGAAAGCGACAGTTTCCTTCTAGTGATAGCAATCCAACTGAAGAAGATGATTTTTTCCAAGAAGACTCAACTAATCAGTTCGATGGTTCATTTGACGAAGGGATGGACGTGCTCGATCTTTTGGCTCAAACAGGTGTTGAGGACCCAGTCGACCCTGCTGAGCTCTCCAACTCAAACCATGAATCATCACAACTAGCTGATCATGACATGTCAATTGCAAGTGAGGAATATGAAGATGACACTCCTGCTACAAATTTAGATGACATTGAAGATGACTGGTACATATCTATCTAGTTATTGTAGTTTCATTTGAAATACTTTAGAATACTATCGACAAACATGACAGTCCTTGCATCATTTATTTACTTTCGTGCATTTTATACTCTTCCAACTTTAGAGATAATTATGATATTATGTTATTTCGAAACAAAACATTACTTTTTGGTTCCTATGTAACACTTGCTGCATTTTGATTTTGTCTACCAGGTGATGACTCACGCTTACACTTCGGAAAATGTGGTGTAGAAGGAACTTGATGGATGTAACACCTGTTGCATGCATTTTGTGTTGTGTTACATTTTTATTTGATTGATGGATGTTATATTAACAATTTTCTCCAAAAGTATTTGTGGCTTACTTGTTAATGGATATTTTGGTATTGCTTTATGTATAATGTGAATTGGGATATTGGGTTTATGTATGCTGTGAATTTGGGTATTAGGTTTATATATGCTATGAATGGATGGTATTGAAACTGGTACACAGCAGAAAACGAAGTAATGTCTATATACGTCGGTATACTGACACGTTATATTACCAAGTCATTTTAATTAAAATAATTTAGTAATTTGTTTATTAGCGTTGCTGTTGATTTGTGTCAATTAGCGACTCTAATGTATTTTAGATTACGTGATTGTTAGAAATAAAATCAACGTCTGTGTCTGAAAATGATTTGGCGTCCTAACTAATAGGTGTTCCTTTGATATGTGTCGGTCTACCGACGCGAATTAGTTTGATGTTATGCCCGTCCCTACAGATAAATTGATAGCGTCTCTGCATACAATACTCCTGCGTCCTAACTAATATGTGTCGGCCTAACGACGCCGTTTTTAAGTCCTCCCGCCCTCTTTTCCCTATCAACGTCCCTGCTTTATTTTGGGACATAGATACGTTGGTGTTCCGACGCAGAAAATCGAAATTCTAGTAGTGAGGGGAGAGAGCGAAGACCTGGATGCTGCTTATTTGTTGGAAAACTGGACGCCCAAACGCTATGAACACGTTACTTTTTTGTATACCCTGTGGGCCCACTATTTCAGTCACTTAACTGTGTGTATTTCTGAGCTGGGGCTGTAGGAAAATACTCTACGCGCGTAGATTTTAATATGCTAGAGTCAATTCCCAGAGGCCGTTTCATTACACACAGATAGTTAAATTACAAATAAGAATTTTTTAAACATGATGACCATGTCGTGGAATCTTCCAGCTAGCATCCAGTTGACATTACACTATTAAACAGAAGACAGCTAATAATAGGGAAAATAAACACACTTGCAATAAAATTTAATTAGTCATGAATGTGATACCGTCATTCCGCAAGTATATATATACTTCGGAGTACGATAAAATGTTGGATTTTCGTTGAGCTCAATCCAATTATAACTATAACAATTATTAGTAATAAAACTGACAATATAGTAATGAGGATGTTATGCATCAAAATATTTTTCATAATATTAATTGTTGTCAATTGATCAATAAGAAACAGATTCCAAAAAAAAAAAAAATACATATTACTATTTTAATGGTACAAAGTTATTACGTCCTATGTTAAAAAAAAAAAGAAATGTCGCCCAGTGAGATCTTTACCAAAATTTAAAAAGATAAACAAGATTTCTAATTATACTTAGCTGGTACAACTAGGGGTGAGCAAAAAACTCGTGACTCGTGAGTTTACTCGAACTCGACTCATAAAAGCTCGATTGTAACTCGAGCTAGAATAACTCGAGTTGTATCAACTCGGTTAACTAACGAGTCGAGTTTGAGTTAGGCTTAACTCGACTCGTCAACTCGTGAGTTGACTCGTGACATAATAAATATTATTATCAACATGATTTATGATTTATGAGTAATAAAAAAGTAAAAAATAACACAATAATTATTTTATTGTATTTTTTTATATAGTTATAAAATACAAAATTTTAAGTTTGAAGACATATTTTTGCTTCAAATCAATAGAAAGAATAAAATTGACGATAAATTTTATTATTTGTAATATTGTATATATAAATTAATTTTAATATTGAAATATTATATGATTTAAAAAAGAAAATTTCGAAGTACAATTGCTTACATCCAACTCGTTCGTGACTCGTGAGCCAACTCGAGTTGGAGCGAGTTGAGTTTGAGCTAGCTTAAATAACTCGAAAGTATTTATAACTCGACTCGGGACAACTCGAGTTACCATCGAGTTGAGTTTGAGTTGTACCCAACTCGCTCGAACTCGGCTCGTATACAGCCCTAGGTACAACCTTGCACCATTGTGTGGACCCATTATTTCAGTCATTGCAACTGTTTGAATTTCTATGCTCGTTCTGTAGGCAAATAAGCCCACATGCGCGTTAACTTTAATATGTTAGCCAATATGTAGAAATCATTTCGTTACATAGAGGATAAGTACAATTACTAATTTTTAAACATGATGACATATCTCATTCTCCAACTACCAACCAGTTGACATTGCAATATTGAAAAGAAGACAGCTAATTAATTTGTAGAGATCATTTCGTTGCAATAGTTCGCGCGTGCCTCTTCTAGTTCTCCAGAGGCAAGGGTTAGACATAATCTCCTTGGAATTATCAAATTTAAATAATTTAAAAGTTTAGTGATTTTGAAAACAGAAAATAAGAAGCTCAGGCATGCTTATTTATCAATTGATAATTTTCCTTGGAAAGAAGAGGGTACATTATATCGGCGCCTTTGTTGTGTAAACAGAAAAATTTCTTAACTAAATGGAATTAAGAAGATGCTGACTATATTAGCAAACTAAATCCGTATGACAACAAAGAGTTGCGTCAGGAAACTTGGGTTATCCTTCCCCCAACTAAATGTATGCAGCATCCAATTCTTCACGAAAAGCTAGAAGAAAAGTGAAAGGCTGAAATAGAGTGACAACGAGTGAAGTACTGCTTGCTTATTACTTAGTATCCAATCATTGCATCTCCCCCAATCTGCCAAAATCTTGATCAGCTGACCCTAACAATTAGAAGTTCAACTTGTCAGAAAATCTAACCAATTGCAACTGTTGTATCAATAACATCGACCATGTAGAGAAAAGTACACACATTACCTTGCTGTATTCTCCAACATATCTCCTGCCATCCAAATGAGCAGTATAGGGTCTCACCATATCAGAACTCGTCCCTGTCTCCATCCTACCACATGACATGTGTGGACACAATCCTATCCCCTCTTTCCCCTTGAGTTCTTGATCTGTCAGCCATTACCACTCCACCATAAAACAATTTTCCTAGTGCACAAGCTTCCCTGTCTTCCTGGAAAAAACAATTATCTAAACTATCTCTTAAATCCTTCATATTTTGCATGGTCAAAACTATGTATATGCATCATCCTGTACCCTACTATATATGACTGAACATTTAATATGAGAAAATTACCTAATCTTAGTTAACAAAAAGGACAGAACTGTAATTTCTTAAATATCACTGAAATCTGCAATACCAGTTATGCTGGTCAAGTCAATGGGCAATGTGGTGGACACACTGGTTCTACCTAGTACAGTAATCATTGCTGGTACTTATTTAAGTATTTTCACTTTTTCAGAAACTTTCAGGTGCCAAACTTACCTAATTTAGTTGTGTTATTTTTTTTTTTCTGCCATAGATGTCACATTTTAGAAAACAAATTATTTTTTATTTTTATATTGACAGAAATACATGCTTTATCTGCAAAAATGATTTCAAACCACCACTCCAAACCATTGAAATATGGAGCTAGTAAAACAAGTACATTGGGTCAATATTATTCAAAATTCATTTGCATCAGAAAATTCATTATAGTGAGTCATTAGGAAAATATTATTCAATATTCTGATTGACGGAAAATATTTATCAGAAATTAACAAATTGGGATCTTTATTGATTTCAATTAAGCAAAAAATAGAGACCTTTCATTTTAACTCCTTCAGACAACACTAGAAGAGTTGTGCTATGATGCTTTGCAGAGCACCAATTGAACAGTGCTTTGGCTGCAAATTTCAATTTTTCAAACTTCAAATGACAGATCAAAAACGCGTCGACTCTGAAACCACAGGACCATCCAATAGAAATAGTTTTTCTCAATAAGAAAAATAGTAAAATAAATCCTAAAATTATATTGTTACGTTCTAACAAAATATCAGTATGTAGATGAAGTAAAAGGGATCAGCCATTAGTTTCATATTGGGGTAAGGATCCAAAGAAATGGCTGATGGATTTTAGAGAAGCATTATAGCACAACCCATACCAGAAACATACTATTCCTAGAAATGTCTAACTGGCAGCCCCACCTTACCACTTACAAGAGTCACTAGGCAGTACATCTAATTTGTCATCATCTCTGACATCTCACAATAAAAAGTTGAGTTCACTTTAGAAATTTTATTTGGTGTCATATCAACATGGTCTTCACAGAGAAACTGACTGTGGAGAAGTAAAAATACAATAATAAAGGTTGTAGACTGACTTACAACTGTGCTTATTTTGTTTATCTTTAGCAACCTTCTTCAGCTGTTATGGTAGCAATTAGCAAATGGTAGAAAATAACGCTAGCACAACAGATTTAAGTACACAAGCTTCAGGATAAAATTGTTTACTAGTAATTTTTATAAACCTCAAAAGGATGGTTAAACTGAATGTGTGACCTGGACCCGAGGCCAACTTAAGCTGTACATCTAACTAATAAGTGCAATGGATTATACTCAGTAGAGTTGTGATACAATTCTAAATACACACCATTTGATGCTCTGTATGATTTTTCACCGCCTCAAATCAGGCTGGGCATGCATCAATCCTCTTCAATTGAGCTTTTAGATTAGTATCTGAATAAGAAAGAAACACAATTCAGAAACTCAATAGTAGTCTGAGCAATACTGAGGAAAGAAATTACGATTTACACAGAGAAAGGAGAAACTGAGATTATAGTACCAGGTTGGAGACTCCAAACACTCAAAATCGAAACCATGCAGACCAAAATTGGTTGTAAAAAAGAGACAACCAGAAGCTTAAGTCTCAGGTACTTTGCTCCTTATGAGGTTATTGAAAAAGATTGGAAAGGTGGCTTACCAATTGAAGCATCCTTTTGGGATTGATAGTGTATCCGATGTTCCAAGCGCCTTTATTGGAAGGCAGGGAAGCAGAAGGTAAGAAATTGATAGTCGATAGAGCTCTTGTGAGTCAATTTCAGAGAAAATATGGTGAAATATAAAGCTCTCAAATCCACTGTCATGGTGAGAGTGAAGCAAATGAACTTGTCCAAAAGAAGACGCCAAGTTGGAATGATTTTCGTGAAATTGTAATAAGATTAAACAATGGCCTTGAAGTGGAGGTCTGCTTGGAAGAGAACGGGTAGTGGACCGGAAAGACTCGATGGAAGAGGACGTGCTGCTACAGTGCTACAGTGCTACTGTAGATAGATTGGAGAATGAGAAACGGCGAGGAGGAATCTGAGAGTGGGACCGAGATAGAAGGAAGCACGATAATTGACTAATTGACTAATTGGGGTTTGCCCTTCGCCTCCTTCCTTTTGTCTTTACTATTTTTGTTTTAATGAAATTGTTTTTTTTTTTTTTCTTTAAGAAAGATTGAGAGCGGCTGTCAATAGGAAAAAAATAAAAAATAAAGACAAGACAAAAGAAAGGAAATTTAGCAGGCTCTTCACCGGACCAGTATCCTCTGGACTTCTTCTAAAGAAGTCCAGTGGTCTTCTTTGATCCGAGCCGTCCGATTTGATCAGAACGGTTGAATTTTTTCGGGCCTATCAATCTGGTACTATTCACGGGGCTCCCTTATAGCCGTTGAGATTAAATCAGACGGCTCAGATCTTCCGAAGTCCAGTGGTCTTCTCTTTTAGGAAGACCAGAGGATACGGATTCGCTCTTCACCTACCACCTCAAAATAACACTGGATATATTTAATTCAACAGTACTTTATCGGTTCATTTGTTGGTGCTTACCAGTCCCGTTGTATAGGAATCCTAGCGTAATTTGGGAATTGGGATTAACTAATTCGACTATTTTTATTAATCAGGATGCGCAGTTAACTTAAGCCTGTCAAAGCAACTTTGAATAACCTTCGTTCCATTAATTTTAATTTTTTTTATTATTTTTTATTATTGATTTTTTTCTTAGTTATGAATTAAAACTTTCAAGATAAAAGGATTTGGAAAACCTAGTTGCAATATTATCGACTGAACTGGTCCATCATAAACCATTCAAATAGACTGAATTGGAAAGTCATTAGCTAAACTGGTAATTAAATGGTGATATTATTGATTCAAACTGGACAAATTAGCTAAGCTAAAAGTCCTTAAATCGAATAATAAGTTTTTTTTTTTAGTTCTTGAAGGTATGTGTATTGTTTGATTTGGTAAGTACCTATTCAACACTTCTTTCTATCAAATTTTTCGTTTTCAATTCCTTCGCCTTTTATTTTCCTAGTTCGACACATATTAAAGTATACAAATAAGGTAAATAATATAGTCATTAAAATAAATAACAACTCTCATCTAAATAACTGTGATTGTAGCGATAAAAAAAAACAATAAAAATATTAAAGCAAGATTAAAAATTTTCACCCACGAGGAACTTATGAACTAAAATAAATTAAAAACAAAAGGAAAAAAAAACTATATATAAAAACTCTACGATGCTTACACAATGCTCCAATCTAACACAAGTAATCAGCATTCCTTAACAGTCAATAATCGTATTTACGGTCCTTAAAATTGCAATTGCACTAATAGGTAGCTTGATGCGAGTATCATAGAAAGGGGGTGGAGGCAACGCATGGATCCTCGGCAGTCATTTTTTTGACTGCCGAGAGCAGTCCTTTGCTTTTTTTTTTTAATATTTAAAAATTTTAAAATTCAATTGTCGAATTCAAACCGTTGATTTTGTTTAATTTTACGGGCGATGCATTTTCATATAAGTTTCATAAAATTTAGAGTTGATTTGATACTTGATTAAGTGCTCAACAAATGAACGGACCTCGTTTGATTAATTCTAATACGTTCATTTATTGAGCACTTAATCAAGTATCAAATCAATTCTAAATTTTATAAAATTTATATGAAAACGCATCGCTCGTAAAATTGAACAAAATCAACGATTTGGATTCGACAATTGAATTATAAATTTTTTAAATATTAAAGAAAAAAGAAAAGGACTTTGACTGCCGAGGATCCTGATCCGGTGGAGGCAAGCATTATGGCTTTGGGAGGTACTAGGGGCGCCGAGATCTGATCTGGAAAAAAAAAAAAGAAGAAAAGACAGATTATATGATGAATTATGTGATGACTTTAAGAAAAAAGTTTAATTTTGAACGACTTAAAAAAAAAAGATCTGCTAATATTAAAAATACTACTTATTAATCAGGAAAACTAAACAATTTTATGTAAGCAACTTTTTTCACATGGACTGCATCAAATATGACAACAGGATGCTCTTTTTCTTCAAAATTAAAATAACAAGCTAATTAAGATTTTCATTTTCATCAAATGCATACATAATTGTATAAAAATTAGTGATAATTTTTTATGGCACACTTATTACAGTTAAGTAAGTATTCCCAGGAATATGATTAAAAAAATAACTGTAAGCAACCAAATACCTTATACGTGCATGTGGCCTAGTAGCTCAGTGGTAAGAGTACTAGGTTGACCTCCAAGAGGTCAAGAGTTCAAGCCCCGCTTGCACCTTTAATTTCATAAAAAGTTGGATGACAAAAACCTCCCTCTTTCTTCAAAAAAAAAAAAAAATAATCATATTCTAAAGAATAAAGGGAAAACTTATTCGTATAAAAAAATTTATACATTAAGAGAGGTTCTTTATAAACTTGAAATTTGGTGTCAGCATTGTGAAGCAAAACCATGACGAGATGACTACCCAGGTCTTTGCCTACATAAAGTAAAATAACTAATTTAATTTAATTATACCTGCTAAAAAAAATAAAATAAATAGTTATATTAACTAATCTGCACAAAACTAAATAAATAATATAGGTATATACCAAGAATATCACGGATGTTTTTTCTGAGTCACCTGATTTAAAGTAAAACAGAGAAGATAAATTTCAATGATATACCTTTTGCCAGAAAGTTCAGACAACAACTAAGGTTTTCTCATTTCACTAACCAACAAAAAAAAAACCACCTGCGATTATATTGCAAACCGTTTATTGGTGACAAAGAAGATAAGGTCTAAAAATACAATTTTATTCTTAAATTGATTGCAACATACCCCGAAGACATCTAGATGGACCATATTGTGTGTCAAAGAGATGTTTAAGCATTTGTGTGCTTCATTTTAAACCTATAGGCTATAGCACAAAAGGTAAATAATGGAAAATTTAAGTTAAGAGGGTAAGAATATCTCATGCTCGAAGAAAATCCACAAACATATTAGGCCTCCATCTGATTGTAAACAGTATCTTTGGCCGCATGAGTCAGACTTTTTCAAAGCCTTGAGCAGTATATGTGGTAGTAGTTTTCTTTTTGTTTATTTATTTATTTTTGCGGGGGAGGGGGGGGGGGGGGGAAGGTACTTAATATTAAACCAAAGTTAATCACAAATCAAAATTACTTAACCTCAAAACCTTGTGGTGTGTGTCTTGGGTGGTGGTTGGGGGTAGCCTCCCACCACCCCCGGCCCATTACTTCCGCATCTGGTTACAATGATAGCCAGCTATTGTAAACTTCTCTTAGTTGACTATTGTTCCTTCTCTCATATGGCTTGGCTACCAGCCATATCATGACTTGCTTTCCAATAATTTACAATGTGCCCAAATTATCCCCAAGTACCAAAGCCAGTAATGCTGAACTGCGCAAGCAAGTTTAGAATAAAATATTTTGCAGAATTTCAATCCTATTAATTTAGAATTACTAAGCGCTCAATTTTATTAAGAATTAGAAATAAATTGTTCGCTATATAAAAATCCAATGATACCCGCAATCCTGCATTTTAATCTCTTAATTAAGTTTTGAAGGCTGGCCAATAAAATAAGGATATCCATTTCTGTAAAAAAAAATGAACTAAATAAAATTGAATGCCATATTTATAAGATACAAATCCCTTAGAATAGAAATGACCCTACAGAAAATGAAAGAAAACAATAATAAAATACATTTGATGCTTGGACTAGAAATGGCACTAGAAGTACTTCACTATTTTACCGGACATACACTGGATTGACCAATTGGTCTTATTTTGCACTACACTACCAAATATATTACGATTTTCACAAGAATGTGATTATACATCTTATAAGCATAGATTTAGACTCACTTATTGCACACCTGATAACATCATTGGTTAATCTCCGATGGCAAGTCGTGATAATCTCTTAATCCTTGAGAGAATCACTTTATTTGCAAGCCCAAAGTAATTTCGAGAAATTATACAATCTGAACTGAAATCAAAGAACAAAAATGAAGAATTTTAGTATTCATGCAATTTGGGAAAACATCATCAGTTTACCAATGCTAGTATACTGATTGTAATCAAATTGAATAGTTCATTGCGGTATATCAAGTAGCCCAGTATGCCAATTTCTTCACAATATTGTGTATTTACAGTCAATTGATTCTCAATTTCATGTCATTGTGGGGGCAATACACTGTCAATTTCATGTATTTACAGTCAATTAATTCTCAATTTGAGGCCATTGTGAGGGAATACACTGTCAATTTGTTAAATGTTCTATTCTTATTCAACGAGAACGTAAATTTTAACGGACTCAAAACATCAAATTACAAAAATATAGGAGCAACTGAGTGGAATAAGTAGAGAGAGAAACCTAGGTTTAATTCGTAAAGAGAAAATAGGTGGCTGGAGAGAGAGGGAGTAGACTATAGGGATCGCCGGAGATGAGATTTAGGAAGCGAGAACTGTTGTCTTCAATGTGGTTGTGCCACGGGTCCAGCCGATGGCTCAACAGTCGGGTGAAAGTGGGGAACCGCCTCACGCGATCTCTGTATCTCTCTCAGAAAAGGAAAAGAAAAAAAAGGGGGCTGACAGTTCGGACCCACCTTAGAATGAAAAGATGAAATTAAATTATATAAACCGTGTAATAGGTTTATAGATTTGGAATTAATAATATTATATTGAGGTATCGACAAACTCTGGATGACGGGGAAAAAAGGCCTCAAGTTAAGACCCGACATTACTCATTATTCTATATTACAATTACAATGAGCAAAGCATTGTAGCTCGCTTCTGTTAAGACCCGACATCATCATTAAGTTATTAAGTCAAATTAGATAAAAATAGTTATATATATATATATATAAGAGAAATTAACGAAAAATAGGAAACAGAGAGAGAGGAATACAGAGATAATAGTCGAGCAATTACCAATTGCAGGGAGGGAATAAGCATTGGAGCCAGAGAGAGCGGCATAACTCATTCAATAATCTTATGCTGTATGTGTTGGATCTTGTGCCATTCGGGACCATTTGGTTGACATCCTTCTTTTAAATTTTGGCAATCTCTAATTAGAATATGTTGGACTGATTTTGGTAATTTTGGCAAACTTGATATTCTTGAGCATCTAAGGAAACAGATACTCTCAAGGCTAGAAAAGTCGCTCAAAGTTGATGGTAAGTGCTTTAGTTCACAATTCGAAAATCCAAGTAACCGGACAGATCGAAGGTGATCAGATTTCCTAATCGATATTACCTCTTCATTGCAGTTTTCAATAGTCAAAATTTGAATAGCATCAAAATTTTTCGACAATAAGAGCTTGTTCAGCATAACTGTGCTGCTAATTTCTAGTTCCCGGCAACCTTGCAAAGACTCTAAAATCGAATCTACGTTAAGATTTGGTAGTAGTCTTAGAGAAAGGGAATCAATAAAATAATGTGGTACTATGTTCTGAATGTGGCGAAGATTAGGGCAGTTGAAGAGATACAATGATTGAAGTGAGGTTAGATGGCCAAATGATAGCTTAGTTAAGCTACTGGAACTCTTAATACTAATATGTGTGAGGAAATGAAGATTGTTAAATAAAAGAATTTGAGAAACTTCAGATGCCTCAATGATGATGGACTGCAGAGTTGGGGGCAGCTCAACATGATCACTTTTCATTTTCAAATTCCAGCACATATATAGTTTAAATTTCTCCAAATTAGGAAGTGCATGCAGACCACCAAGTGATCTTAGACACCAACAATATTTGATCGTTAAAACTCTGAGATTCTGTAGGTCCTTCAATACGTCAATTGGTGGAAGTGTGTTTATTGTCATGATGCCTTCTAAATGAAGTTCCTTGAGAGTGGCCATACCTCTCAAGCAATATGACAAGGCTTTGTCCGATATAGAACAAAAGCTGATGAAAAGAACTTGCAACTCAGAGGGTAATATTAATTTGTTTGCTTTAGTTTTGCATCCAAATATACAGTGCATCCTCAATTGATGGCATAGCCACCAAACATGAAGTAGATTTTGGGAAACATCCTCCTCTGCACGTTCAAAAGATTCTAGTTGTTGTCCAATGTTTGGAAGTATTTTCTTAAAACTTTGAGCTTCACGATGAATCACATTTTTCAACTCTAATTCATTGTACATTATTTTATCATTGAACCAGGGACATTCTCCCATTGTGCCCTCGTCATTATTCAATTGCAGCTCATTCTTACATACAAAAATCAAAGACGGGCATGCACCAACTCGGAACTAGGTAAGGTAAGGACATACTTGATGGAGATTTAGGGGCAAAACTGTGAGTGCACTGCAATTATAGAACTTGAGATATTTTATATTTTTGAGAGCTGAACCTTCTCGCAACCAGGATGGACATCTTGAGCCCCCGTAGCCTTCAATTGAAAGATCTTCCAAATATCCTGCTGGTTGCAATGCCTCAATTACTTCTATATCTGATCCATTTTCCAATAACTGAGACCACACCAACTCTAGCTTTTTTAATTTGGTTTTGTCAATCAACCTCGCCTCGATAGCTTCATCCTTTTTTCTAACATTGTTGAGATTTATAATTCTCAGAGAACCATCAATCTCATTTAAACTTCCTAGTTGAGACAGCTCGTATCCTTCCTCATTTCTCACATCGAATTCACTCAAACTACGGAGTGAAGTTAATTTGCCAAGATAAGGTATTGGAGGTAAAGTATGGACAATATTATAATTCATGTCATACAAAATAATGTTTTGAAGCTTGATGAGGTCAGTCAACTTTGGTGGAAGAGTTTTAATTGATGAGGGTAATATTAGAAACTGAAGATGATAAAGCTTGGACATTGAATTGGGCAATTCCTTTATTGAACTTTGCCAAATGTCTAGATACCTTAGGTTCTTCAGATCTCCTATAAGACTTGGCAGTTCTTTTAGATCCCATGACCAAAGCTCTAATACCCGTAAGTTTTTAAACTTTGTGCATACCATGGTAAGGAGTTTATTTAGATTTTTTAGATGATTATATCGGGTATCTAGCACGAGGGCTCTCAAATTTCTTGAATTATATATGCTCGATACTCGATAAATTATTTTTCCAGCTTTCATTGTTGACTTTCATAAATGCATATAATGCACTTGAGGGGATTTCTTTCTCAAAATTTGTTACCCTGAAACAATCTCCAACTGAAAGTTTTTCTGCTAGATCACGAAAGAGATCATGCATGTAGTACTTTCCATCTACCAATTGTAACATGGAGTTTGCTACCATTGTATTAAAATATTGAAAACCAGTATCTAAGGATTGGATAAAATCAAGCGCCATCCAGTAATCCACCAACATATTACCTCTTTGTACATAAGTTCCTTTGTGAAATACACTCCAAAACAAGAAGCAACGTTGTAATTGCACATCTAAGTGCTGAAATCTCCATAGCAAAACCTCCCTAGTGCTACTTAAAATGTCGCTTTCTAGAGTATCTCGCCAAAAACTCTTTTCTGGACATTTCTGCAGCTGGTTACCAACGACTTGGGCTGCCAAAGGTGATTTAACCATTTTTGTAGCAATCTCATCCCCGATTTCACACAAATCATTCTTCAAATGAGGATCATTAACTTCCAAACCATCCATTGCATAGTATCTAAAAAGCGACTTGAAGTCATCATGTGCCAGCTCACTCAACTTAATAGTTATTGGTTTACGACGTGATAATGCATTAGGAAACAATGTTTCGCGACTAGTTACCATAATTTTACATCGTCCTCTTGTGGAAGCAAATGGTGCTAAGAGGTTGTCCCATTGTTTCTCTGTTTTCTGATCATACCAAACATCATCAAGTACGAGGAAAATGCTTTTGAATTTAGACAAGGATTCAACGAGCTTGGTTTGTAGATTATTTAAACTGAGTAGATTTGGACTTTCCTGTCCGGTGACTCCCTCAATCATCATCCTTGTACACTCTTTCACGTCCTTATTTTCAGATAAGGAGAGCCATATCGTCTTAAAATTATTCTTTACCCTTTCATTATTATAAACGTACTGAGCAAGAGTAGTCTTGCCAGCACCTCCCATTCCAATTATGGCAACAACTGAGTTGCTTTGGGTAGTGTTTTAATACCGTACCGGATACCAAACAATTTTGGTAATATGGAGATTCGGAACAGTGACTGAAACAGATGTGAGACAAAATACTGGAAAATTTCAGAAAATACCGAAAAATACCAAATGTCAGCCACCTGGCCGGTAGAGATGCCTGTATGATTTTCTTGGGTTGATCTACTATTTGCTTGCTCATCCAGTAGAATGTTTATTATTTGATCACGAACTTCGTCACGACCAAAAACCTTGTGGTTAAGGAGTGAAGTCTTTTCAGAATTTCTATTACAGCTGGATGATGCATCATTTACATTTTTGGAATTTATATTTAGTAGTTCACGGAAGACCTTTGCTTCTTCTGCAATTTTCTTGAGGTTGTGAAGATTATCCAACAACTTTTTCTCTTGCGAAGCTTTTTCATTCACCATGCTCGTGACCTTTGCAAGAGATGTCATGATGGCACGAGAGGAACTCTCCCCTACTTTCTTCCTGTCAGCTTTTACCATGCTTTTGAGGTCCTCATACTCCAGCTCGTGCAGAATAGTTTCGGCATCGTAGTAAGCATTCTTTAAACGGGCTAGCCACTTGGTCAGCTTGTTCAGGTTGTCCTTGTCGGGGCTGTTCTGGGCGGCCTGAATGGTGAGCTGGAATTGTGGAAGAAGAGTCGTCTCCAAATCTTCAAGACCCTTTGTGATGTCACTACCTAGATAGGAGATGCCCTTGTTGACAAATTTGTTTATGACTGGCGACACCACCCACCCGAGTGCGGCCAGTCCGGCAGCTTCTGCGCCCATCATGGTTGAACAATTAATAAAAATATCAGAGGATTAGGAATAGAGAAAGAGGATGCACTTTGGAGGAGAAAGGCAAACACTCAGATGCAGTTGACTCCTCAGAAGGGTTATACGCAGCTCAATTATTGAAAATTGGAAATGCATATGCTACTGCACCTGTTTCTTTTGTGAAACCTACTGTCGACCCACTTGTCAGTCATAGTAACTGTGTGTATTTCTATGCTCGCTTTGTAGGCGAAGCCCGGCCAGTGGTCATTAAATTACTTGGAGGGTACGGACAAATAAGACACACCCAGCTTCTAGGTGCCACTCGTTATCTATTATTTAGTGATGCCGACTAATTCAAATATATATAGATTACAACTTCCTACGGGTTTCCTCTGTTCAGAAAACAAAATATTACACTATTAGGAATGAAGAAAATGAATGCACACGAATATATTTCTTTGTTAAAATAATCTTTAGCTCAAAAATTTTTAAAAAATAGCACGCTTTCGGCCTGCTAATTCAAATGAATATATAAATAAATTTAGAACAAAAGTTTATATCAAAATATTTATATAATATATAAAATTGTCGATTTATCAATTGTGGAACAAAGAAAAAATATATAAGTCCTGATTAGAATTATTTTTTTCACCCAGGATTTGATTCTATTTGAAATTTTTTTATAAAAATAAACAGATTTCATTTCATTTGACCGGAATTTCCATGTTATTAGGCTCAAAGTAGTCAATTCTAATGAAATGAAATCAAATCCTGCGTGAAATAATTTTAATCAAACCCTTAATGTTAATAGTTCACTGTACCATTGGCGTCCCTAAATGAAGTAGACATATATTAACGTACAGCTTGTATAAAAAAAAAATTTGATTTCAATTAGATAAAGAAATGAAGTCTGTATATATTACAATTAGATAAGAATTAAGAGAGCATTTTGTGTTGGGAGCCTTAGATAGTAAACGTATAAATGGTACTGTTTAGTGAACTGGAAAATTGTTTCAAATTCCAAGGAAAAAGGTGGACTTGGTGTTGTAGATTTAGACTTGATGAATTTAAGGTAATTTGTTAGAAAAATGTACACGCTGAAAAATCATAATTGCATACACCCAGTTGGTTTTTCTTTGGGTGAGCAGTACTTATAGGTAGCTTAAACGCACTTGTATATAAACTTAATTTCTTTTAGTTCAATCAAATGGTAAGCCCGCATAGGTTCTTATTATTTATTATTTTTTTTTTAAAAAAAAAAGACGTTTGTTAGAAAAATAAAATTGAAATTCCGTGATTTCTCTAACTTTCCTTTATAAAATAAATGTTATTACTTATTAGTATTAAATATTTCATATCCATTAAAATAATAGAAAGTCTCCCTGTTGTAAGGTACCATTAATTATGAATGCTTTGGTAAAATTTGTAATAGCTATTAATTCTGACAGCATGTTGTTTTCCATTCTGGTTCTGCTTTTTGCTGGACAAGTGTGTAAGCTGGAATTCTGTAGGTTTCTTGGTATGTCTTCGAAACGGTACCATCCACGTTTCAACCGTTTTGCAGAAATGATTTGTTCAGTTATTTTAATTTAACAGAGAGGTTAAAGAGAGAAAAAAAATAAAAACAAAAATAAAGGCGTACATTGTTGCCCTGTTTTGTATAAACAAAGATCTCAATCAAATTATAACTATATAAATCTGCTGCATCGTGCCCGGCACGTGAGCAGAAAATTACTGTAGTAAGCACAGTGATCATGATTTTCTGTGGCGCGTGATCTTTTATGGCAAAATAGTATTTAACATTTTCTGTGGTAGTTTTCATATAATATTTGAATAGTATTTCTAATTTTTTATATTTTTTTATATAATGTAAAATAAATCGCGCAATTATTTAATAATATATTCGTATAGGAATGAATCGAACGCGCGAGATTCAACTCTAGTATAAATAAGAGGACGACAACGTAATATATTTGGGAACGAATTATAGATTATATCTACAAACTAAATTTCTAACAAAACTTGGGTTATCGTTCTCCCAAGTCCCAAATAGAAGCATGCAGCGTACAATTCTTCGGGAAAAAACAGAAGAAATGTAAAGAGCGATGGAAGTACGTACTGCTTGCTTAATAGTCATCGATGAATGCATCTCCCTGATTCTGCCTACATCTCAATCCTAACATTTGAAAGTTTAATCTGTCAGAAAATATAACCCAATGCAGCTTTTATCGAGTAATAAAGTCAATACGAAAGAAAAAGCACCACTTGCCCATATAGTCCCAAATTGATTGCTTGATGCATTAGCTCAAATTAGTGGATTCATACCTGAGTGCTTGAACCTCTAGCATCTTGTTATTTCCTATAAAAGGAAGTTCCATTAAAAAAAATACCAACTTTAATCTTGTTATTTTCTATAAAAGGAAATTCCATTAAAAAAAATACTAACTTCAGTTATTTTTAGTAGTGATTACCATTTGTTACAGTGTGAAATACTATCACATATGTTCATACACCAAATTATTTAAATGATCATATAACAGTGGGCATTTCAGAATAATTTTGAAGTTTAGAAGAGATGTACTTGTCTAAATCATCATGAATAAATAATTGAATATCAAGCAGACTTGTAGTCTATAAATAGACAATGAAAGATAAGTCCTTCTAAATAAATACATGTGCAAAATGCTTTCTTCCATAAACTGAAACACTATTCCACATCATCTTGATTCTTAAATAAATGATGCCATTTGGAGTGTTAACACTCCACAGAATGGTTGGTAAGAGAAATGGACATTCTGCTAGTATCAACCAATAGTTTAATTAGGCAATTATTTAAAGAACAATTAAGTAATTGGATAGTAACTACATGATTTTTATAAATTTCTAACAGGAAAGCAGAGTAGTATGGAATAAGTCGAATTAAACCTACATATCATCATAGGGAAATTGTTTATCCAATTCGGACAAATACTTATCTGACAGATATGTGCCATAGAATTGGATATACATAGAAAAATCTAATATCAATGCAATTTTTTTTATATTTTGTTCATAGCACAATGCGTAGATTTAATAAAAAATAATGGGCCATCCATTAGCAATAATTTTTTCGATCTCTATCCAGACAAATAGTAAAAGAAATCCAAAAAAAAAAAAAAAATTGGTTTCTAACAAAAGTTCGATAAGATAGTAAATGGCTCACATCAACCATTACAGTTTTAAATTTTTGAGAAATGGATCAAAGCACTGACAAGGGATAGCAATATATAATTCAACTCGCACTAGAATCCTTCAGTTCCTACAAAAGCTTAGTATGATCTATTTGTACCTCAACCCAGGCTTCATATGCCTCCGTATGTTTAAATTGAGCAGTCAAATTAGTATCCGAAGGAGAAAGGGAAAAAAAAAATTCTGAAATTCAAGAGTAATATTAACAATACTGAGTAAAGAAATTACGATTTATGCAGAGAGAGGAGGACTGAAAATAGGATACAAGGTTGGAGACTTGGTACACTTAAAATTGAAACCATACAGACCACAATTGGTTGTAGAAAGAGACAATCAGAAGCTTAAGTCTCAGGTACTTTGGTTATTGTAAGCTTGTTTAAAATATCTGAAAGGTGGCTTACCCAATTGAAGCTTCCTTTCGGGAATTGGGATCAATAGTGTATCCTATGTTCCAACTTCCAAGTGCCATTGTTGAAAGGTAGAGTCTGATGCTGTGAAGAGGTTGATGGGTACTGGCAAGGCCTTTGGTCTGAAAAACTCAAGGAGACCATTTGGAGCATGGCGCCCATGTTGATGATGCTGCCTGAACAGCTAATAGAAGAGCCAATGAGGGAGATAGGAACAAATGCAGGGGGCGCAATGGAGCTGCCTGCTCTGATTTGCTGGGAAGCATAAGTTTTCAGATGGAATACAGCAATTTGTTCCTTAGTATGATGAGAATTTTTGCTTACGTGATAAAGCTAATGTCTGTAATAATGTGGAGCATTTATTGTTTCTGGATTTTGTTGTTGTTTGATAGATAGTATGAATGCACCGGTATGTAGATAGAGAGGAGATATCGGTGCGGATAAATTTGCTTTTACTGGTAGACATTGTAAAAAGATTAGTGATCGTAAAACGCTGGGTTTTCTTTTCAATAATGAAAAGAGGTGGAAGGCCTCCACTTGTTTCAAAAAAAAGAAAGGTAAGAGTAAGAAATTGATTGTCGATACACGTCTTTAGTCTTACGGGTCCAAGAGAACTGGAGGGTGAAGCAAATGAAGATGCTGAAGAGGTGGAGAAATTGGAGATGGGAGGGGGCCGAGAGAATTGAGTAATTGGGTTTGGGCCTTCTGGGTTCTTTTCACTTTTGGGTTATGTTGGTAAAAACTCCAACGGGCTGTATATTGTTTAGAAAGATCTGAACCGCTTCGATCAGATTCGACGGCTCGATTTCTCCTATCCTCTCCTCGAAAAACAAACTTAAACGATAAATCAACACCACCGAGTACAAATCGAACAGTCCATATATTTTTCAATGCCAAAGACCTCGACAACTCCGCTATCCAGTGGCTCTACACTATTGAGAGAGAAATCAGCCTCTATCTCTCTCCAAACTAAGACTAAGCTACGCATTCACTGACAACTCCCTTCTTTCATTCTCTTCTCCCCTCAATCAATCTCAGCTCTGACCTCACTCCTCAGCCCTCTCCTATTCCGATGGACGCAGCAGCGGGTTGTGCATCTCGGATCGGGTTAGCGGGTTTGGGCGTAATGGGCCAAAACCTCGCTCTCAACATAGCGGAGAAGGGCTTCCCCATCTCGGTCTACAATCGCACGGCCTCCAAGACCGAGGAGACCGTGCGCCGCGCTCAGGAGGAAGGTGGATTGCCTCTGACGGGTCACACTACACCAAAGGATTTCGTGTTGTCGATTAAGCGACCCCGCGCCATTGTGATGCTGGTCAAAGCTGGAGCGCCCGTTGATTCCCTCATTTCCTCCCTCGTTCCCTTTCTCGAACCTGGCGATGCTATCATTGATGGAGGCAATGAGTGGTATTTCTCTTTACACATTTTTAAGTAATTAATTGTTTAGTTAATCTGTTGGTCTAGCTTGATTGAGGGGGTTTAGGGTTTTAATTTTGTCTTGAACAACCATAAAAATTAAATGATATTGACAGGTATGAGAATACCGAGAGACGGCTTGAGGATGCGGCTTCAAAGGGGCTCCTATACCTGCGTATGGGGATTTCAGGCGGTGAGGATGGGGCCCGCAACGGCCCGTCCCTCATGCCTTGTGGCCACAAACATGCTTAATTACACAAATGTGAAGCCTATTCTCTCCGAGATAGCTACCCAGGTTGATAACGGCCCGTATGTCACTCTATGTGGGCCCTCGCGGTGCCGGCAACTTTGTGAAGATGGTTCATAATGGGATTGAATGTGGGGATATGCAGCTGATTTCTGAGGCTTATGATATACTAAAGCATGTAGGAGGTTTTTCCAATGATGAACTCGCTCAAATTTTCAGAGCTTATAATCAAAGCGAGCTGGAGAGTTTCCTCATTGAGATCACGACTAACATTCTTATTGATAAGATTTCAAAAGCTCCGGCTCTTGGGAAAGGTACTGGCAGCTGAGCTGATTATAGCGGCCCTCACCATTGCCACCGCATTGGATAGCCGCTACATTTCAGGGTTGAAGGACGAACGTGTTGCTGTAGAGTCACTGGAGCAGGCCAGCCTCAAACCCTGGCCTGAGGGGCGCCAGTTGGGTTCCCAAAAGATGCTTGTTGTTGATGTATGTCAGGCACTGTATGCCTCCAAGATCTGTAGCTATGCGCAAGATATGAACTTGATTTGCGCCAAGAGCAAGGAAAAGTGTTGGGATTTGAATCTTGGTGAGCTGGCGAGAATTTGAATCTGTAGCCCTCATGCCTGGTGGCCACAAACAGGCTTACACAAATGTGAAGCCTATTCTCTCCAAGATAGCTGCCCAGGTTGATGACGGCCCGTGTGTCACCTATGTGGGCCCTGGCGGTGCCGGCAACTTTGTGAAGATGGTTCACAATGGGATTGAATATGGTGATATGCAGCTGATTTCTGAGGCTTAATATACTAAAGCATGTAGGAGGTATCTCGTTCCATGATTTTCATGGTGAGCTGGGGAGTTTCAATGTTGGAATTATGGCTGATATTTTTAGTGTGCCCGATGATTTCAATGGATTGGACTGTGGGGAACGACAACTTGTTGATAAGATTTTAGACAAGACTGGAATGAAAGGTACTGGTTAATGGACAGTACAGCAGGTAGCTGAGCTGGCCATAGCGGCCCTCACCATTGCTGCCTCCTTGAAGGATGAATGTTTTTCTGCAGATTCTGCACTAGAGAGGACTGGTCTCGAGCCTGGCCTCATAAGGGGTGCCAGATAGATTCCCAAAAGACAGCATGTTGATGATCTATGACTCACGCACTCTTGTCTCTAAGATCTGTAGCTATGTGCAAGGTATGAACCTGATTCGTGGCGAGAGCAATGAAAAGGGTTGGTATGTGAATCTTGGCGAGCTAGGGAGAATTTGGAAGGGTGGGTGTATATATCAGGCACAGTTCTTGGACCGAATTAAAAAGTCTTACAGAAGTTATCCAAATTTGGGGAACTGTATAGTGGATGAGGAGTTTGCAAGAGAGACGGTGGAGAGAAAGGTTGAGTAGAGACGGATGGTGCGGCTCGCCGTGGAGGTGTTGGTCCCCCTGGTATGAGTTCCAGCTTGGCATATTTTGATGCATACAGATGATCATGATTCCCTGTGAATCTGGTCCAAGCATAGAGCGACTACTTCGGGGCCCATAATTACAAGAGGGTTGATAGGCCAGGGTCATTCTACACTGTCCGGGCCCGTGTTGCCAGAAAGAAAAAGAGTGCTGATAGGCCAAGCGCAGAGAGACTATATATTTTTCCATACTTTTGAGAGGGTTGATAGGCCAGGGTGTTCCACACTGAGTGGGCCTGTGTTGCCAGATAGAAAAAGAGTGCTCGTGTGCCTAATTAAATAATGGTCTGCCAGTCATTTCCTATTCTGATTTGCTTGCGCCAGTTAGGTCTTCTATGGTTGTTTCTCTTTGTAGTTTTTTTTTTAAGTTCAGACTCTGGGATTATGCTTTCTTTTAAATAATTTTGGTGCGTTTTCGTTGGAGTTGTTTGCATCAATTTGTTCTTACCACTAATGTGCTTAAGCAAACTTTGGTGCGCTCCGTATTCATTTGAAGCAGGCGGGTACTTCTTTACAAAGGTTAAATCTATTCTTGCTGGATTGCTCGTAAAGTCAATGTATTTTACATTTTTAGTTGATTTCCTTGCATGTAAGTTTATCAACGGGTACTCAGAGACTCTAATTATGTAAGAAGTGTCGAAATTTTGCATTATAATATAATTCGGGATTGATGTATTGAAAGAACCACCTTTCCTCACCTGGTTGCATCTGGTTTTTTATTATGTAGTTCTGCACTCTTGTGGACTTGTTGGTTACTGAGAAATGAGAAGTGCTTTCAGCAGGCAAATAGTGTCAGCTATATAACAAAAATTAAATCCTTACTCTCATACTGGGCAGGTCTTTGGCCTGCAGAAGTTAAATCGCAAGTTCTTGCTTTGTTTGCTGATGAGAGGCATACTCCAGCAGAGAGCTTGGTGCTAGCCCCATTCAATTTGTGGACACAGTTGGGTTCAGCGCAACAGCAGCAGACAGGAGGCACACTGATGTGGAGGGACTTGGAGAATGGGGAGAGCAGCGCTATTGAGGCTTAAAAGAAGTGCTATAGTGTTTTTGACCTTCCAGTATCTTCAATTTTCGATTTGCGTAATATTTTGGATGTTTGGTAATCTGGATTTGAGTGAGGTTACTGCAAATGGTTTCGTTTCTTTTTCATTGTTTGGGAGACTCTGTTATTGATATTAATAAGGGGTTTTATTATTTCTCACAAAGGGTCGTTGTTAGTTCTAATATTGAGGGGTTTGTTTTTTTCATATGAGTTGTCGTTTCAATTAGGAAAGGGTCGGATTTCAGGTCAGCTATTGTATGGTTGTTTTTTTTTTCATGTAATTTTGGACTTTTATTTGTAAGTTTTCAGCTGGATGCTCTTCAATAAAATGAAGAGCGGTGGGCGCTCCCCACTCATTTCCAAAAAAAAAAAAAAAAAAAAAAAAAAAAAAAAATTGTAACTAAAAATTATGTGATATGATTTTTGTGCAGATTTTTTGCGTTAACTGCTTCATTACAGTGAAATATCAGATGAGATGAAAATAAATCAATGATCAACCACAAAGAACTGATGCCAAATTCTGTAAAATTGTCAACTAAAGTGTAGAGTGTAAACAAACGCAAAATTCAAAACAAGAACTTTAGCGGTAGGTGAAAAGCTAATGAACAGTTGATTCAACGTTTCATTTAATTAATATCAAACTCATCAGTGCTAATAATCAATTATCAATACTAATAATTTCATTTGAGACGAACATTAGTATGTTTTGAAGAAATGAGACAGGATATTGGACCTGCCGTCATTTAGTTATATATTAACATAAAATATTAAAGTACTTGTTATAGAATGTATTAATAGCCAGAAAATTGTTGGACTTAAAGCAAAATTATGAACGAAAAACATATTAAAAGAGAAAATAAACTATAAAAAAATATTCATGCATAAAAACCTCAGCTAATCTAAATTATGCAAGTTAACGGCAATCCTGGACATCTACATCTGATTGCCAGTCTACAAAATTGCAATGACCCTAATAAGGAGCTTGACTCGAACAATACAGAGACAGCAATTGCGCACTATTAATTCAATTTTCTTCCTTCTCTGGTTGGCTAGGGTGGTTGGCCTGATTCTCTTTAAAAACCTCCTACATAGTTTGATGAGTCAAGAGATGAAATTTTAAGCAGACGAAAACGTAAAGGGCACTTACAACATAAAGGTAAAATATTAAATAAAGTACAGAGACTTGGTACCACTTTATCATCTTCCTGTTTGTTTGCAAAACAATAACGCACAATTGGTGCAGAAATTTGTGGCCCAAAAGGAAACTGACATGACATTTAGCCCAAAATGTAGTTCATATAACCAAATGAATTTTTAAGGATTTCTTCTGAGAAAGGAAAGACAAAGAGAAGTCCAAAAGATCTAACCAACTTTGAGTTTGAAATCTAGCAGCAGAGAACACTACTGGTAGTACTGAGAAAGATGCATACTTTTCTAGTTCACTTTTTATTTTATTTGACAAGGCCAGACCTATTCTCAGTATATCTCCTACAATCCTACAGAATTATCACTCCATTATTAGTATTGTACCTTCCAATAATTTACAATGTGCACAATCTATCCTCCAGTACCATCAACAAAGGCTTAACTGCACATTAAAAAAAAAACTCAAATAAATCAGTTTTGCAATTAAATTTCAATTTTATCAATTTAGAATCACTTAGCCTTTAAGTCAATCCTGACATAGGCAGTTAACAATAAATTTTGTGGCGATGTAAAACTCCAATTGGTACCTGCAATCCTGCATTTCTTCTATTGGTTAAGCTCCAAAAGCTGGCACCTATCAGAATGGTAGGAAACAAAATAAAAATGCATTCCAATGCCTGAAAATGGCACTGCTAGAAGTATTTTCAATCTACCATTAGTATAATGTCCAAGACAAATTTGTTTTGTTATACTACGCTAGCATGATATTGTATTTTCTTTTTTTTTTTTTACTAAGTATGTATTATGCACCTTATAAGCATAGGTTTACACGAGATAGTGAAATGCACACATGAAAACATGATTGCTTTAATCTCTGATTACAAATGCATGGTATTCTCTTATTCTTCAGTATATCACTTATTTTCTAGCGTAATTGTGCCTTTTAGCAAATGAAGTAATCTGAACTGGAAAAAAAAAAGGACAATTTTAGTTTTAGTACAGTTTGAAAATTCATTTCTGGTTTACCCTTTAGTAGGTATGCTGATTGTGATCAAACCGTATGGTTCATTGAGGTATAGTGTTATAACTTAAATGCATGACTGGTTTATTAGCAATAGTAATACTGTTTGTGATCAAATAGTGTATTTTAAGCGGTTTTGTGCCAGGGGTCTAGCCGATAGCACAACAATCAGGGAATATGGGAGGGGCGGTTTCAAATGGAGGGTGGAAGGAAAAGGATGGACTAAGAGAAACAAAGTGAGAGATGACAACCGCCTTAGGCGAGGTTGAGAGAAGAGAGAGCGGCTCCTCTCTCTCCGTGTCTGTCTCTGAGATAAAAAGAAAACATTGGTATAGAAGGAAAGAAAAAGAATAAAAAAAAAAGAGGCTGACTGATTGGACCCACCTTAGCATGAAAAAGACGAAATCAAATTCAGAACAACAAATATATAATATATAAACATTATAATAGGTGAAGACGTGAGGTATTTATAAAATAGGAAATAATATTGAATTGTGTGTGGGGGGTGGGGCGGGGGGATCCCCTGCATGTGCTGCAAGTCTTTTATCGATGGCCGTCCGATCTAATCTCAACGGAAATACTTTCACAGACCACATGAATCTCGACAACTCTAGTATTAATCACAGGGCATCCATTATTGATCGGATGGCCATGGATCAAAGACTTGCACTGCTAGTTTTTTAAAGTCCGATCACTAGTTAGATATAAGAGGAATTAACAAAAAATGAAACAAAAAAAGAAGAAGAATAAATTAAACGGAGATGATAGACGAAGAATTACCAATTGCACAGAGCAGATAAGCATTGAAGCCTACAAAGAGCGGCATAATAAACTCATTCAATGTATTTATGCTGTATGTGTTGGATCTTGTGCCATTCCAGACCGTTTGGTTGACATCTTTCCTTCAACTCTTGGCAATCTTCTATTTTAATCACTTGAACTGATTTTGGCAATTCCGGCAAACTTGAAATTCTTGAGCATCTAACGAAGTGGATACTCTCAAGGTTAGAGAAGTCGCTCAAAGTTGATGGCAAGTGCTTTAGTTCACAATCGTAAAATCCAAGTCTCTTGATATATTGAAGGTGGTTAGATTTCTCAATAGATATTGCCTCTTCATTGCAAAATTGAATAGTCAAAATTTGAATAGCATCAAAGTTTTTCGACAATAAGAGCTTCTTCAGCATCATTGTGCTGTTGATAATCAGTCTCCGGCAACATTGCCAAGATTCTATAAACAATTCCACATTGAGATTTGCAAGTAGCAGTAGAGAAAGCGTACCAATGAAAGAACATGGTATTGAGTTCTGAATGCATTGAAGGTCAGGGCAGTTGACCAGATGCAAAGATTCAAGTGAGGTTAGATGGCCAAATAATAGGTAAGTTAAGTCAGTGCAATTGCTAATTTCAATATGCTGAAGAAATTGAAGATTGTCTAATAAAATAGCTCGAAAAACTCTGCAACCTACAATTTTGAAGGACTGCAGAGTTGGGGGCAGCTGATCACTTTTAATTCTCAAATTCCAACACGTATCTAGAGTAAATTTCTCCAAATTAGGAAGTCCATGTAGACCACCGAGTGATCTTAGCCACCAACAATTTTTTATTGTTAAAACTCTGAGGCTCTGTAGGACCTTCAATACTTCAACTGATGGAAGTGTGGTTATTGTCATGATGCCCTTTAAGTACAGTTCCTTCAGAGTGGTCATACCACTCAAGCAATCTGACAAGGCTCCATCAGATATACAACAAAAGCTGATGAAAAGAACATGCAAATTATAGGGTAGTAGTAAATTGTTTGCTACAGTTTTGCATCTAAAAATAAAGTTCATCCTCTGTTGGTGGCATTGACACCAAGCATTCTCTACATCAGTTGTAAGTTCGGGGGCACTATCCTCTACAGCACGTTCAATTATTTTTATTTTTTCTCTATCATTTTGTTCTAGAAGTAATTTCTTAAAACTTTGGACTTCATGATGAAACACATTTTTCAACTCTAATACATTGTACATTCCATTATATAAACGAGGATATTCTCCCATTGTGCCCTCGATGTCATTCAATTGTAGCTCATTCTCACATACAAAAATTAAACATGGGCATGCACTAACTCTTAACTCGATAAGGTAAGGACATAATTGATGGAGATTTGGGGGCAAAACTGTGAGTGCACTACAATTATAGAACTTGAGATATTTTATCTTTTCGAGAACTGAACCTTCCAGCAACCAGGATGGACATCTTGAGCCCCCGTACCCATCAATTGAAAGATCTTCCAAACCTCCTGCTGGTTGCAGGGCCTCAAGCACTTCTATATCTGATCGATTTTCTGATAACTGAGACCACACCAATTCCAACTTTTTTAATTTAGTTTTGTCAATCAATCTCGCCTCAATAGCTTCATCCTTGTTTCTAACATTGTTGAGATTTACAATTGTTAGAGAACCAGCAATCTCATTTAAACTTCCTAGTTGACACATCTCATATCCTTCCTCATTTCTCACATGGAATTCACTCAAACTTTGGAGTGAAGTTAATTTGCCTAGGTAAGGTACTGGAGGTAAGGAATGGACTGGATTGTAATTCCTGTCATACATAACAATGCTTCGAAGCTTGATGAGGTCAGTCAACTTTGGTGGAAGTATTTTTATAGATGAGGGTAATATTAGAAACTGAAGGTGATAAAGCTTGGACACTGAATCAGGCAATTCCTTTATTGAACTCTGCCAAATGTCTAAATACCTTAGGTTCTTCAGATCTCCTATAACACTTGGCAGTTCTTTTAGATCCCATGACCAAAACTCTAATACCCGTAAGTTTTTAAACTTTGTGCATACCATGAGAAGGAGTTTGTTTAAATTTTCTAGAGGATTACGTCTGGCATCTAGGACGAGGGCTCGCATATTTCTTGAATCACATATGCTCAATAAATTCCTTGTCCAAATTTCATTGTTCACTTTGATAAATGCATACAATGCATTTGAGGGGATTTCTTTCTCAAAATTTGTTACCCTGAAACAATCTCCAACTGAAAGTTTTTCTACTAGATCACGAAAGAGATCATGCATGTAATATTTCCCATCCACATGTTGAAAAACACAGTTTGCTACCATTTTATTAAAATATTCAAGGCCAACATCCTCAACATTTCTGTTATTACCTGAACACCGGATAAAATCAAGTGCCACCCAATACCGCACCCATTCAATTCCTTCATGAACATATGAACTTTTGGAAAATACACTCCCAAACAAGATACACCTTTGTAATTGCTCATCCAAATGTTGATAACTCCATAACAAAATATCCCTAGTGCTACTCAAGTTGTCACTTTCTAGAATTTTTTGCCAGAAACTTTTTTCTGGCTGTTCTCGCAGCTGGTGACCAATAAGTTTTGCTGCCAAAGGAGATTTGCTAATTTTTCCAGCAATATGATCCCCAATGTCACGCAAATCGGTCTTCAATGAACCACTAATTTCCAAACCGTTCATTGCATAGTACCAAAAAAGTGATTTGAAATCATTAGGTGACAGCTCGGGCAACTCAATAGTTATAAGGTTCCCACGTGATAATGCATTAGGGAATATTGCTTCGCGACTGGTTACCATAATTCCAAATATTCCTCCTTTGGAAGCAAAAGGTGCAAAGAAATTATCCCATTCGTGCTCTTTTTTCTTATCATACAAAATATTATCTAGTACGAGTAAGATTCTTTTGGATTCACTTAATATTTCTTTGAGATTCTTATGTAGAAGATCTAAATTGGGTATATCTTCGCATTTCTTTCCAGAGGCACACCAAATCATCTCCTTTGTATACTCTTTTATATCCTTGTTTTCAGATAAGCAGAGCCACATTCTCACACCAAAATATTTTTGTACAATTTCATCGTTATAAATGTACTGTGCAAGAGTAGTCTTGCCAGCACCACCAATACCAGTTATGGCAACAACTGAGTAACTCCTTGAACTACTCTCTGCTTGCTCATCCAACAGATACTTAATTATCAGGTCACGAACTTCATCACGACCAAAAACCTTGTCATGAAGAATCGAGCTGGTTTCAGAAAATTTGTTATGGATTGGTGCACCTTTGTCATTGCCAGATTGTATTTCCAATAATTTACAGAATTTCTCTGCTTCCGTAGCAATTTTCTTGAGTTTGTTCAGCTGAGCCAACAACCTTCTCTTTTGAGGTGACAGCAGAGAGACCTTTTGTCTCACCTTTCTAGTGACCTTTGCAAGAGGTTTGATAATGGGAGGAGAGGAGATTCGCACCTGTAGTTGTTTCTCGCTGTCACCATTGGCCTGACGTTTGAGGTGCTCATACTCCAGCTCGTGGAGGATAGCTTCAGCATCATAGTAAGCATTCTTCAAACGGTCCAGCCACTTGGCCAGCTTGTCCAGCTTGTCCTTGTCTGTGCTGTTCTGGGCAGCCCGAATGGTTAGCTGGAACTGGGGAAGAAGAATCGTCTCCAACTCTTCAAGGCCATCTGCTATGTCACTGCCCAGATAGGAGATGACTTTGCTGACAAATTCTTTTATGACCGGTGATGCCACCCACCCTAGTGCGGCCAGTCCAACAGCTTCTGGACCCGCCATGATTGACCAATTAAATTAAAATGGTTTTTTGATATCAGATGATTAGGAAAAGAGAAAGAAGATGCACTTCTGTGGAGAGGCAAAGACTAAGATGCAGAATAATTCTTGATTTCTTTTTAAAATAAATATTGATAAGCTGGACGTGCACACGCTATTGACTCCACTTCTTATTGTAAACCATGTGGACCCACCTTATTAGTCACCGTAACTGTGTGTATTTCGATGCATGTACTGCAGAAACTATATGCACGACACATTTAATCTGTTAGTTAATTCCCAAAATTCATTTTGTTACTCGAGGTACAAATAAGATCTTGTAAACATGATGAACATGTCGCATCTTCCCAGTAGTAACCAGTTGACATTACACATTTACACTATTGAAAAGAAGACAACCAATAACATACAGTTTGTATTAACAATTCTTATAAAGAAACTTGGAATTTTAGCCTTATTCAAGTTTGAAAGTATTCCTTTTTTTTCTGTTCATCAAAAAAAAAAAATTCTTTTTTTTTTCAAAACTGACATAGTTCTACTAAATTTGGATAATTGTAGGACAAGTAATTCTTTAGCTTAAATTTCACACGGTAAATTAGATAGTCTTCCAATTAATTATTTAGGAATCTTTTGACCGGCTGCAATTAATTCTAAAATTGATAGAAGAGTTAGAAGGGGATTATTCTTTGAACGGGGTACAGTTATTTGATATACAACTTTCCTACCTGTCCATTTTTCAGTTGCCTAGATGGAGCTGGGATAGTCAAGTAGTCACAGTATTATTCAATGCACACGCTATTGAATCCTTTGATTCTCGTTATTTGCTTTATGAAAATGTACTGTTACTATTAAATATTTCAGAATTCATTCAAATAGTCGATACTCTCCTTTTTGTAAGGTATTTCAATGCTTTTGCACAATGACAAATTAGTTCTGACGGAATATTATTGTTTTTTTTTTTAAATTTTAGGAAAATATATCAAAAAAAAATGTACCGTCCCCGTCTCAACTGGCTTTGTAGAAATTATTTATTCGGTTATTTTAGTAGATTATAGAGGATAAAGGAAAACACAGAAGATAGAAAAGGATAAGGCGCACATCTGTCCCTGTTGTTTAAACAAACAAAAAAAAGGGCCCGCAACCAAATCGAAAAAACAAAAGAGGATGCAGAAAAACCATTATTTTTCTGGGGACGATTTATATTGATTATATTAAACAAACTAAATCTTAAGATTACAAAACGCTGCGTAATAAAATTTGGGTTAACCTTTTCCCAACTAGAACCATTTAAGGCTCCAGTGATAAAAGAAAAAGAAGAATACATTACTGAAACAGAATGACAAGTTCTCGATCCCAATAATTGACTGTTCAATTTGCCAGAAATATTTTACCTAATACAACTTTTTATTATCAATAAAATGTACCATGTATAAAACACATACATTACCAGGCTCATTCTCCGATAGATCTTTCGACATGCAAACTAGCAATATACAGTCTTGCTACAAATTGAGCACCCTCAGAATTCAGTTCTCCTGGTCTCCTGGTGCAAGCTATAATTTTGTAAACATCACTGGAGTCTACAAATTCAGTTATGCTGAACAAGTCGGAGGGCAATGTGGTGGACACACTGATTTTGCCTAGTATAGTAATCATTAGATCATCAATTCATCATAGAGTGCATCAAAAAGTTTTTGAGCAACCATCACCTTCCAAACGGCATGCTTCTTGGGACGAACATCTGTTGGCAGCTTTGCCTTGTTTTTTTTCAGCTCTCCCTTTATTTAGATCTTACTCCAGGAATGAGTAAAATATGATGATACACAGTATGGATTAGAGATGCACATAAATAAGTTGTAATGTTACTATTACCATTTTACTCTTTCTTTGATCTAATAATAACAGATAGGATGAAACATGTCAACTTTACGGTAATCCAAATCAGATAGTCTGCTATTGTAAACCAATGTATCCATCCTTTTACTTCTGTAAAAGGAGAGTTTGTTCTGTCATTGTTGCTGTAAAAAGTGAAACCTTGCTATGCTAATTTAGGTTAGGTCAGAGTTGTGCTATGGTGCTTTGCAGAGTACCAATTGAACTGGATACAAATTTCAATTTTCAAACTTTACATGACAGATCCCAGCCATTAGTTTCAGTACGCAATATAAAATTTTGGGTCTAACGAAATTTCAGTTTGCAGATCACATTAAGGGCTCACTTGAGCCATTAGTTTCATATGGAAATATGGATCCAAAGAATTGGCCGATGAATACTTAGAGAAGCACAATAGCACAACCCACACCAAAATTCCCAACTTACCACTTACAAGGGTTTCAGGGAAGTACATAAAAGTTTGTCATCTTGACATCTTCAGGGGTGCAATAACAATAGAACAAAGAACGCTTGTAGCACCACAGATTTAAGTATCTGAAACCAGTGCCTAAGGACCTACTTATGGTGCACCTCCATGCCCTTCAATCGATCCATTAAATTAGTATCTGAAGAGTAATCTTACCAATACTGAGGAAAGAAATTACGATTTGTGCAGAGAAAGGAGAACTGAGACACGAATACCAGTTGGAGACTTAGGTGTACCTAAAATCGAGACCACACAGATCACAATTGATTGTAAAAAGAGATAATCAGAAGCTTAAGTCCCAGGTACTTTTGTCCTTGCGTGATTATTGAAAAGATTGGAAAGGTGGCTTACCAATCGAACCTTCCTTTTGGGATCGATGCATATCCGATGTTCCAATTGCCTTCATTGAAAAGTGGGGACGGAAGAAAGTAAGAAACTGATTGTCGATGCACCCTATTTTGAGTCTATTTCAGAGAAAAGTGGTGAAATATAGAGTGATCATCCACTGTCGTGGTGAAAGTGAGGCAAATTAACTTGCCCCAAAATAATTTTGTGAGATGGAGACGGCATTTTCTGAGTTTGTAGTTCGGAAGAGAACGGGTTTTGGAGTTGTGGACTAGACCGACTAGTAGTTCGGAAAGATTCAAAGCCATCGTGCTTTGAGGAAGGGAAACGGAAAGGAGAAATCTGACAGTGGGACCGAGATCAAAGGGAGCACGATAATTGACTTGTTGACTAAACGGGGAACCGCATCCTCTGGTGGCTCTGGTCGGCACCTAACAAACGACCATGTGGTCGTTCGCAAGATGAGCCGTCCGATATAAACGGACGGTCCGATCTCTAGCGGATCAAAAGCCATAAAAAAAAAGTATAAACACGTATACGCTCTTCGTATTCGTATAATGGTGTCGTCTCCTTCTTTCCTTCGTACCGTGAAGAAAGCGAGAAAGCTCAACCACTGGTGTCGTCTAATTCTTTTGCAAGTCCAGTAGCTGTAACAGAAAGCTCAACCACTGGTTCTTAAGAAATGCAGCGATATATTTCTTTACCTCTAGTTCTTGTATTTAAAATTATTCCGAACCCTTTTGTCTATAAATACTAGGGACATTAATAAACTGTAAACAATACAATTCATTTATTCTGAGCAAATTAATTCTTCTATTTTCTCTCATTTTCCTCTTACCAGTATACTGATATATTGTTAGTCTGTTACGTTATAAAACAAAATCAGCGACAAAGCTGAGCACTTAGGAAAGGAAAAGGCCAATGAATGGGTTCAGCGACTGTTCCATTTTCCATTTACTTCAAACTATTCCTCACTCTCTGCTGTGTTAAGAAGATTAGACTGATTTTGTACACAACCTTTCGTACTGATTTTGTACCTATGATGTTGTCAGTACGAAAGTGGCTTATCACCAGACCAAACTCACTCTTTGCCGTAAGACATCTTCATCAGACCAAACTCTTTCCAATTGCATATCACCGCCCTTTCTTTCATCCTATGGACAGGAGACTCAATTTGACAGGCTCAATATGCGAGAGAAGAGAAGAATTTGGCTATACCCCAGGCTATTTGACAGTTGCGATGTCAAGTATAGATGAAGAGGCTCAATTCTTTCTCGCGTATACCTGAGCCTCAATTCTGAGTGCCAGAAAGACTTTCACGATTAAGAATTTGGAGACGAAGAGAAGGGTTTGCGCGCCAGAAAGGATACGAATTTGTAAGCGACTAAGCGTATATGCGTTTTTTTTTTTTTTTGGACGGAAAAACTCATCTGTTGAGATCGGACCGTCTGTTTATATCGGACGGTTCAGATTAAGAAACGACCACATGGTCGTTTGTTAGGTGCCGACCAGAGGATGCGGTTCCGACTAAACGGACGGGGTTGGGCTAAGCCTTCTGGGCTCCTCCTTTAGTTCCTTTTTGTCTTTATTTATTTTTGCATTTTTTATTTTTTAGTTTTAATGAAATTTAGTAGGCTCTTCACCAACCACCTCAAAATAACAGTATTCAACACTACTCCGTCGCTTTATTTGTTGGTGTGTACCGGTACCGGTCCTCTTGAACAGGAATCCTAGCGTAAATTGGGAGTTGGGATTAACTAATTCCACTATTTCTATTAATCAGGGTAAGCCTGTCAAAGCAACTTTGAATAACTTTCGTTCCATTAATTTTAATTTTGATTTTTTTTGTTTTTGATTTTTTTTTTTAGTTTAGAATTAAAACTTTCAACATAAAAGGATTTGGAAATCCTAGTTCCAATATTATCAACTGAACTGGTCCAACATAAACCATTCAAATAGACTGAGTGGGAAAGTCATTAAGCTGAACTGGTAAACTGGTAATATTTATATTTATATATATATATATATATATATATATATATATATATATATATATATATATATATATATATATATATATATATTTTTGACTAGTGGAGTATCTCTCCACATCTTTTCATTAAGAAAAACAACCCAAATTGTTACATACAACCATTCTCAGAATGAAGAAAAATAGCGCAGACCCATTAACAAAAGTCATTAAGCTAAACTGGTAATTAAATGGTGATATTATTGATTCAAACTGATCAAAGTCATTAAACTAAAAGTGCTTAAATCGAATAATATTTTTTTTAGTTCTTAAAAGTATGTGTATTGTTTGATTTCGTAAGTACCTGTTCAACACTTCTTTCTATCATTTTTTTTTTTCCGATTCCTTCGCTTTTTATTTTCCTAGTTCGACACAAGTTTAAAGTACACATAAGGTAAATAATATAGTCATTAAAATGAATAACAACTCTAAACTAAATAACAGTGATTGTAGCGATAACAAACAGAATAAAAGCAAGATTAAAAATTTTGACCCACGAGGAACTTATCAACAAAAATAATTAAAAACAAAGAAAAAAAATAAACTATATATAAAAACTCTACGATGCTTACACAAAGCTCCAATCTAACCAAGTAATCAGCATTCCTTGAGAGTCAATAATTTTATTTCCGGTCCTTGAATTGCAATTGCACTAATAGGTAGCTTGATGCGAGTATCTCAAAAAAGGGGTGGAGGCAAGGATTATAGCTTTGGGAGGCACTAGCGTGCCAAGATCTGAAAAAAAAAATAAAGGACAGATTATATGATGAAATTATGTGATGAATTTAAGGAAAAAAGTTCAAATTTGAACGATTACAAAAAATCTGCAAATATTAAAAATACTACTTACTAATCAGGAAAATTAAACAATTTTTTGTAAGCAACATTTTTCACATGGACTGCACCAAATACGACAATAGGATGGCATTTTTCTTTAAAATAAAAATAACAAGCTAAGATTTTCATTTTTCATCAAATGCAAACATAATTGTATAAACTAGTGATAATTTTCTATAGCACACTTATTACAGGTAAGCAAGTATTCCCAGAAATATGATTAAAAGAATAACTGTAAGCAACCAAATACATTATACATTAGTAAGAGGGGGTTCTACAGAAACATGAAATTTGGTGTCATCACTGTGAAGCAAAACCATGACGAGATGGCTATACAGGTCTTTGCCTACATAACGTAAAATAACTAATTCAATTTAATCTAAAAAAAAATAATTAATTATATCAACTAATCTGCACAAAACTAAATAATAATATAGGTATATTATACAAAGAGTATTATGATTCTGAACTGATTTAAATCAAAACAGAGAAAATAAACATCAGAGAATGATATACCTTTTGTCAGAAAGTTCAGAAAACAACCAAGGTTTTCTCACTTCACTAACCAACAAAACAAAAACCACCTGTGATTATATTGCAAACTGTTTATTAGTGACAACGAAGATAAGGTCTCAAAAATACAATTTTATTCTGAAATTGAATGGAACATAGTCAACATACCCCAAGACATCCAGATGGATCATACTCTTAAGTGTCAAAGAGATGTTTAAGCATTTGTGTGCTTCATTTGAAACCTATAGCACAAAAGGTAAATTATAGAAAATTTAAGTTAACATAGTAAGAATGACTCATGTTCGAGAAAATCCACAAACATATTAGGCCTCCATCTGATTGGAAACAGTATCTTTGGTCGCATGAGTCAGACTTTTTCAAAGCCTCAAGCAGTATATGCTGAAGTAATTGTCTTTTTTTATTTATTTATTTTTATGGGGAAGGGGTGCAAGGTACTTAATATTAACCAAAGTTAATCACAAATCAAAATTACTTAAACCTCAAAACCTTGTGTGTGTGTGTGTGTGTGTGTCTTGGATTAGGGTTTTGTGGTGGTGGTGGGGGGTAGCCTGCTTCCATCCCCATTACTTGCGCACCTGGTCACAAAGATAACAAGCAATTGTAAATTTCTCTTAGTTGACTATTTTTCCTTCTTTCATATGACTACCAGCCATATCATGACTTGCTTTCAATAATTTACAATGTGCCCAAATTATCCCCAAGCACCAAGGCCAGTAATGCTCAACTGCACAAGCAAGTCTTGAATAAATTATTTTGCAGGATTTAAATGGTATTAATTTATAATTAGTAAGCCTTCAATTTTATTAAGAATAATTTTCATAAAAAAATTGTTCGCTATGTAAAAAGCCAACGATACCTGCAATCCTGCATTTTAATCTCTTAATTAAGTTCTGAAGGCTGGCCGTTACAATAAAATAAGGATATCCATTTCTGTAAAACAAATGAACTAAATAAAATTGAATGCCATATTTATAACATACAAATCCCTTAGAATAGAAATGCCCCTGCCAGAAAATGAAAGAAAACAATAATAAAATACATTTGATGCCTGGACCAGAGATGGAACTACTAGAAGTTTTAACTATTTTACCAGAAATACACTGGATTGATCAATTGGTATCATTTTGCACTAAACTACCAATATATTGCGATTTTCACAAGAATGTGATTATACATCTTATAAGCATAAACTTAGACTCACTGATTGCACACCTGATAACATATTTGGTTAATCTCTGATGGCAGGTCGTGGAAATCTCTTAATCCTTGAGAGAATCACTTTATTTGAAAGCCCAAATAATTTCGAGAAATTATATAATTTGAACTGAAATCAAAGAAAAAAATGAAGAATTTCAATATTCATGCAATTTGGGAAGATACCACCAGTTTACCAGCAGTAGTATACTGATTATGATAAAATTGTATAGTTCATTGCAGTACACCAGGTAGCCCAGTATGCAAATGTCTTCACAATATTGTGTATTTACAGTCAATTGATTCTCAATTTCAGGCCACCTTGGAATATTAAAAGATGAAATTAAATTCAGAAGAAAATAATAGTTTGTGTTTACATAATAGGAAATAATATCAAATTGAGGTATCGACGAACTCTTATAAGAAGAAAAAGAAAGGCTTCACGGGTCCCCATATACTCGATATTCTATATATATTGCAAATTTCAACTAACAAAGCATTGTTGCTATCTTTCTGTTGAGACCTGACATCTAGGGGTGTCGAACGTTGAAAACGGCAACGGAATGGCTCATTTCGTTTGCCGTTCTGTTTCGACAACGGTATGTGTCGGAATGATTCGTTAGCCATTCTGTTTGGACGGAATGTGGCTGAATGACTCAATTTCTACTATATTCCACACAAACGTATGACGAAATGCGTTCCGTTTACGGCTCCATTTCGGAAACGAAATGAAAACTTCTAACCGTTCCGTGTTCCGTCGGAACGGAACGTGCACGGCACACGGTAAATAGTATACCGCTTGCACCCCTACTGACATCATCATTAAGGTATTAAATTATATTAGGAAAAGTATATGTATATAAGAGAAATTAATGAAAACTGGGATACTATAAGAAAAGAAAGGAACACAGAGACGAGGAATTACCAATTGCAGGAAGGAAATAAGCATTGGAGCGCACAGAGATCGGCATAATTACTCAGTTAATAGACCTACACACTGTATGTGTTGGATCTTGTGCCATTCAGGACCATTTGGTTGACATCTTTCCTCCAACTTTGGACAATCTTCTATTCCAATTTCTCGGATCGATTTTGGCAATTCAGGCAAACTTGAAATTCTTGAGCATTTAGAAAAATAGATCTTCTCGAGGTTAGAGAAGTTGCTCATATTTGATGGCAGCTGCTTTAGTTCACACATGTAAAAGCTGAGTGTCTTGATAGACTGAAGGTTATCAGATTTCTCAAATGATATTGTCTCTTCATGGCATTGTTGCATAACCAAAAATTCAATTGCATCAAAATTTCCAGGTGATAAAAGTTCATTCAACATAGCCAAACTGCTTATATTTAGTTTCCGACAACCTTGCCATGACTCCAAAACTGATTCTACAATAAGATCTGGAAGTTGCAATAGAGCAAGAGAATCAATGAAAGAGCGTGATACTAAACTTCGACCAATTTGGTGAAGGCCAGGGGAGTTGATAATATGCAATGATTTAAGTGAGATAAGATGACCAAATGATAAATGTGTTGTTACAAGGCAATTTCCAATTTCGATAAACTCAAGGTATTTAAGATTGCCATCTAAAATCACCTGAGAGAGTCCACAACCGAAAATAAAAAAGGACTGCAGTGTTGGGGGCAGTTCAACAAGATCTCTTCCTGTTGTTTCTAAACTCCAACATGATTGTACTTTAAATTTCTCTAGATGAGGGAGTGCATGGAGACCACCGAGTGATCTAAGACACCAGCAGAATATGATCTCTAGAACTCGAAGGCTTTGTAGGGACTTGAGTACTTCTATGGGTGGAAGTGTAGTTATTGTCATGATGCCCTCCAGATACAATTCCTTGAGAGCAGCCATACCTCTCAAGCAATCTGATAAAGCTCCATCAGATATATAACAAAATCTGATTTCAAGGACGCACAACATTGAAGGTAATGTCAATTTGTTTGCTTTAGTTTTGCCTTTAAAAATAAAATTCATCCTCTGTTGATGGCAATGCCACCAAGCTTCTTCCATTTGTTCAAGTGAACTATACTCAGCAACATGTTCAATAATTTTAAGCTGCTCTGGACAGCTTTGTACTAAGCCTGTTTGCTTAAAGCTTTCAACTTCATGATCAAATACATTTTTCATATAATCTTTAGTGTAGACTTGAACCACTAAAAAAGAATGTTCTTCCATATTGTCTTGGTTATCATTCAATTGTAGCTCATTTTCACATACGAAAACCAAACACAGGCATTTATTAACTTTAAAGTCTGTAAGGCAGTGACAGGATTCATGCCAATTTAGGGGCAAATCTGTGAGTCCACTGCAATTATTAAAATTGAGAAGTTTTATATTCTTGAGAAATAAACTTTCCCCCAACCAGGCTGGACATTCCGAGCCTCCATAACCTTCAATGGAAAGGCCTTCTAGATTTATTGATGGTTTTAGAGCCTCGATTACTTCTAAATCCAAGGAAATTCTAGATGACTCAGCCCATACCAATTCCAGCCTTTTTAATTTGAGTTTCTCAAATAGCCTTGCCTCAATGGCTTCATCCTTTTGTCTAACATTGTTGAGATTTACAATTCTTAGAGAACCAGCAATCTCTCTCAAACTTCCTAGTTGAAATAGCTCGAATCCTTCCTCTTTTCTCACGTGGAATTCACTCAAGCTCTGGAGTGAAGTTAATTTGCCAAGGTAAGGTACTGGAGGTAAGGAATGGACATGATTATAATTCCTGTCATATATAACAATGCTTCGAAGCTTGATGAGGTCAGTCAACTTTGGTGGAAGTGTCTTTATAGATGTGGGTAATAGTAAAAATTGGAGATGGTAGAGGCCCGTCACTGAATTGGGCAACTCTTTTATTGAACTTTGCCATACATCTAGATACCTTGGGTTCTTTAGATCTCCTATAACACTTGGTAATTCTTTTAGATCCCATGACCAAAGCTCTAATAGCCGTAAATTTTTAAACTTTGTGCATACCATGAGAAGGAGTTTATTTAGATTTTCTAGAGGATTAGGTCTGGTATCTAGAATGAGGGCTCGCAAATTTCTTGAATTACATATGCTCGATATATTATTGTTCCAGCTTTCATTGTTGACTTTG
The DNA here is from genome assembly GCA_027725995.1 of Rhynchospora tenuis. Taxonomy (NCBI): domain Eukaryota; kingdom Viridiplantae; phylum Streptophyta; class Magnoliopsida; order Poales; family Cyperaceae; genus Rhynchospora; species Rhynchospora tenuis. The sequence goes on from CM050888.1 coordinate 80,850,751, forward strand.
ATAAATGCATATAATGCACTTGAGGGGATTTCTTTCTCAAAATTTGTTACCCTAAAACAATCTCTAGCAGAAAGATTTTTTGCTAGATCACGAAAGAGACCATGCATGTAATATCTTCCATCCACCATTTGCATCATAGAATTTGCTACATCGTATTAAAATATTGAAAACCAATGTCTGAGGATTGGATAAAATCAAGCGCCATCCAGTAATACCCCATGTCATTGCCACTAATAGAAGACGTTCCTTCAGGAAATATACTCTCAAACAAGAAGCACCGCTGTAATTGCACATCCAATCGTTGGAAACTCCATAGCAAAACCTCCCTAGTGCTACTTAAAATGTCGCTTTTTAGAGTTTCTAGCCAAAAACTCTTTTCTTGACATTTTTGCAGTTGGTTACCAACAACTTTTGCTGCCAAAGGAGATTTAACCATTTTTGTAGCAATCTCATCTCCGATTTCACACAACTCATTCTTCAAACAAGGATCATTGATATCCATACCGTCCATTGCATAGTATCTAAAAAGCGACTTGAAGTCATGATGTGCCAGCTCATTCAACGTAATAGTTATAGGTCTACAGCGTGATAATGCATTAGGAAACAATGTTTCGCGACTAGTTACCATAATTTTACATCGTCCTCCTATGGAAGCAAATGGTGCTAAGAGGTTGTCCCACTGTTGCTCTGTTTTCTGATAATACCAAACATCATCAAGTACGAGTAAAATGCTTTTGAATTTAGATAAGGATTCAACGAGCTTGGTTTCTAGATTATTTAAACTGAGTAGATTTGGGCTTTCCTGTCCGGTGAACCCCTCAATCATCATCCTTGTACACTCTTTCACGTCCTTTTTTTCAGATAAGGAGAGCCAAACAGTCTTAAAATTATTCTTTACCCTTTCATTATTATAAACGTACTGAGCAAGAGTAGTCTTGCCAGCACCCCCCATTCCAATTATGGCAACAACCGAGTTACTTTGGGTTGATCTACTAGCTTCTTGCTCATCCAATAGAATGTTTATTATCTGGTCTCGAACTTCATCTCGACCAAAAACTTTGTGGATAAGGAGTGCAGTGTTTTCAGAATTGCTATTACGGACTGGTGCATCATTTACATTTTTGGATTTTTGTTTCAGTAATTTACGGAATTCTTTTGCTTGTTCTGCAATTTCCTTGAGTTCGTACAGCTTATCCCGTAATATTTTCTTTTCTGGGGACAAATTTAAAATCTTATCACGCACCTTGATAGTGCCACTTGCAAGAAGTTTTGTTACAGGAGAAGCTTTTATATACACCTTGCCTGCGACCTCTGCAAAAATTTTAAGACGTTTCATAATAGGATGAGAGGAGGAACCCTCCTCTAGTTTCTTCTTCCTATCAGCTTTTGCCATGCTTTCGAGGCGCGCATACTCCAGCTCGTGTAGAATAGCTTCGGTATCATAGTAAGCATTCTTTAAACGGACTAGCCACTTCTCCAGTTTGTCCTTGTGGGGGCTGTTCTGGGCGGCCTGAATGGTGAGCTGGAATTGTGGAAGAAGAGTCATTTCCAAATCTTCGAGATCCTCTGTGATGTCACTGCCTAGATAGGAGATGCCCTTTCTGACAAAATCTTCTATGACAGGCGACACAACCCACCCGAGTGCAGCCAGTCCCACATCTTCTGCTCTCGACATGGTTGAACAATTAAAAATGGTTTTTGGATATCAGAGAAATTCGGAATAAACTCAAGAGAGAGAGGATGCACTCACCCAAACACTAATTGGGGTTTGCCCTTCGCCTCCTTCCTTTTGTCTTTACTATTTTTGTTTTAATGAAATTGTTTTTTTTTTTTTCTTTAAGAAAGATTGAGAGCGGCTGTCAATAGGAAAAAAATAAAAAATAAAGACAAGACAAAAGAAAGGAAATTTAGCAGGCTCTTCACCTACCACCTCAAAATAACACTGGATATATTTAATTCAACAGTACTTTATCGGTTCATTTGTTGGTGCTTACCAGTCCCGTTGTATAGGAATCCTAGCGTAATTTGGGAATTGGATTAACTAATTCGACTATTTTTATTAATCAGGATGCGCAGTTAAGTTAAGCCTGTCAAAGCAACTTTGAATAACCTTCGTTCCATTAATTTTAATTTTTTTTATTATTTTTTATTATTGATTTTTTTCTTAGTTATGAATTAAAACTTTCAAGATAAAAGGATTTGGAAAACCTAGTTGCAATATTATCGACTGAACTGGTCCATCATAAACCATTCAAATAGACTGAATTGGAAAGTCATTAGCTAAACTGGTAATTAAATGGTGATATTATTGATTCAAACTGGACAAATTAGCTAAGCTAAAAGTCCTTAAATCGAATAATAAGTTTTTTTTTTTACTTCTTGAAGGTATGTGTATTGTTTGATTTGGTAAGTACCTATTCAACACTTCTTTCTATCAAATTTTTCGTTTTCAATTCCTTCGCCTTTTATTTTCCTAGTTCGACACATATTAAAGTATACAAATAAGGTAAATAATATAGTCATTAAAATAAATAACAACTCTCATCTAAATAACAGTGATTGTAGCGATAAAAAAAAAAACAATAAAAATATTAAAGCAAGATTAAAAATTTTCACCCACGAGGAACTTATGAACTAAAATAAATTAAAAACAAAAGGAAAAAAAAAACTATATATAAAAACTCTACGATGCTTACACAATGCTCCAATCTAACACAAGTAATCAGCATTCCTTAACAGTCAATAATCGTATTTACGGTCCTTAAAATTGCAATTGCACTAATAGGTAGCTTGATGCGAGTATCATAGAAAGGGGGTGGAGGCAGCGCATGGATCCTCGGCAGTCATTTTTTTGACTGCCGAGAGCAGTCCTTTGCTTTTTTTTTTTTTTAATATTTAAAAATTTTAAAATTCAATTGTCGAATTCAAACCGTTGATTTTGTTTAATTTTACGGGCGATGCATTTTCATATAAGTTTCATAAAATTTAGAGTTGATTTGATACTTGATTAAGTGCTCAACAAATGAACGGACCTCGTTTGATTAATTCTAATACGTTCATTTGTTGAGCACTTAATCAAGTATCAAATCAATTCTAAATTTTATAAAATTTATATGAAAACGCATCGCTCGTAAAATTTAACAAAATCAACAATTTGGATTCGACAATTGAATTATAAATTTTTTAAATATTAAAGAAAAAAGAAAAGGACTTTGACTGCCGAGGATCCTGATCCGGTGGAGGCAAGCATTATGGCTTTGGGAGGTACTAGGGGCGCCGAGATCTGATCTGGAAAAAAAAAAAGAAGAAAAGACAGATTATATGATGAATTATGTGATGACTTTAAGAAAAAAGTTTAATTTTGAACGACTTAAAAAAAAAAGATCTGCTAATATTAAAAATACTACTTATTAATCAGGAAAATTAAACAATTTTATGTAAGCAACTTTTTTCACATGGACTGCATCAAATATGACAACAGGATGCTCTTTTTCTTCAAAATTAAAATAACAAGCTAATTAAGATTTTCATTTTCATCAAATGCATACATAATTGTATAAAAATTAGTGATAATTTTTTATGGCACACTTATTACAGTTAAGTAAGTATTCCCAGGAATATGATTAAAAAAATAACTGTAAGCAACCAAATACCTTATACGTGCATGTGGCCTAGTAGCTCAGTGGTAAGAGTACTAGGTTGACCTCCAAGAGGTCAAGGGTTCAAGCCCCGCTTGCACCTTTAATTTCATAAAAAGTTGGATGACAAAAACCTCCCTCTTTCTTCAAAAAAAAAAAAAATAATAATAATCATATTCTAAAGAATAAAGGGAAAATTTAATCGTATAAAAAAATTTATACATTAAGAGAGGTTCTTTATAAACTTGAAATTTGGTGTCAGCATTGTGAAGCAAAACCATGACGAGATGACTACCCAGGTCTTTGCCTACATAAAGTAAAATAACTAATTTAATTTAATTATACCTGCTAAAAAAAGTAAAATAAATAGTTATATTAACTAATCTGCACAAAACTAAATAAATAATATAGGTATATACCAAGAATATCACGGATGTTTTTTCTGAGTCACCTGATTTAAAGTAAAACAGAGAAGATAAATTTCAATGATATACCTTTTGCCAGAAAGTTCAGACAACAACTAAGGTTTTCTCATTTCACTAACCATTAAAAAAAAAACCACCTGCGATTATATTGCAAACCGTTTATTGGTGACAAAGAAGATAAGGTCTAAAAATACAATTTTATTCTTAAATTGAATGCAACATACCCCGAAGACATCTAGATGGACCATATTGTGTGTCAAAGAGATGTTTAAGCATTTGTGTGCTTCATTTTAAACCTATAGGCTATAGCACAAAAGGTAAATAATGGAAAATTTAAGTTAAGAGGGTAAGAATATCTCATGTTCGAAAAAAATCCACAAACATATTAGGCCTCCATCTGATTGTAAACAGTATCTTTGGCCGCATGAGTCAGACTTTTTCAAAGCCTTGAGCAGTATATGTGGTAGTAGTTTTCTTTTTGTTTATTTATTTATTTTTGCGGGGGAGGGGGGGGGGGGGGGGGGGGGGGGGAAGGTACTTAATATTAAACCAAAGTTAATCACAAATCAAAATTACTTAACCTCAAAACCTTGTGGTGTGTGTCTTGGGTGGTGGTTGGGGGTAGCCTCCCACCACCCCCGGCCCATTACTTCCGCATCTGGTTACAATGATAGCCAGCTATTGTAACCTTCTCTTAGTTGACTATTGTTCCTTCTCTCATATGGCTTGGCTACCAGCCATATCATGACTTGCTTTCCAATAATTTACAATGTGCCCAAATTATCCCCAAGTACCAAAGCCAGTAATGCTGAACTGCGCAAGCAAGTTTAGAATAAAATATTTTGCAGAATTTCAATCCTATTAATTTAGAATTACTAAGCGCTCAATTTTATTAAGAATTAGAAATAAATTGTTCGCTATGTAAAAATCCAATGATACCCGCAATCCTGCATTTTAATCTCTTAATTAAGTTTTGAAGGCTGGCCAATAAAATAAGGATATCCATTTCTGTAAAAAAAAATGAACTAAATAAAATTGAATGCCATATTTATAAGATACAAATCCCTTAGAATAGAAATGACCCTACAGAAAATGAAAGAAAACAATAATAAAATACATTTGATGCTTGGACTAGAAATGGCACTAGAAGTACTTCACTATTTTACCGGACATACACTGGATTGACCAATTGGTCTTATTTTGCACTACACTACCAAATATATTGCGATTTTCACAAGAATGTGATTATACATCTTATAAGCATAGATTTAGACTCACTTATTGCACACCTGATAACATCATTGGTTAATCTCCGATGGCAAGTCGTGATAATCTCTTAATCCTTGAGAGAATCACTTTATTTGCAAGCCCAAAGTAATTTCGAGAAATTATATAATCTGAACTGAAATCAAAGAACAAAAATGAAGAATTTTAGTATTCATGCAATTTGGGAAAACATCATCAGTTTACCAATGCTAGTATACTGATTGTAATCAAATTGAATAGTTCATTGCGGTATATCAAGTAGCCCAGTATGCCAATTTCTTCACAATATTGTGTATTTACAGTCAATTGATTCTCAATTTCATGTCATTGTGGGGGCAATACACTGTCAATTTCATGTATTTACAGTCAATTAATTCTCAATTTGAGGCCATTGTGAGGGAATACACTGTCAATTTGTTAAATGTTCTATTCTTATTCAACGAGAACGTAAATTTTAACGGACTCAAAACATCAAATTACAAAAATATAGGAGCAACTGAGTGGAATAAGTAGAGAGAGAAACCTAGGTTTAATTCGTACACTACCAGAAAGAGAGGCTTTTGCAACGGGAGATTAGCAACGGTTTTTAAAAATAACCGTCAGAAGACATAAAGTAGGAGAGAGAAAAAAACCAGAGAGAAAAATAGCAACGGTTTTTATAAAATAACCGATGCTAAATTTTCGGCCCAAAATATTATAAAAATGTTGGGTCCAAATAGAGACGGTTTTCTAAAAAACCCGTTGCTATTTGATTTAACATTTTCAGACGGTTTTTATTAAAAAACCGTTGTTATTTGAATACAGACGGTTTTGTGTTTTTAACCGTTGTTATTTGATTGTACATTTTAGACGGTTTTTATTAAAAAACCGTTGCTATTTAGATACAGACGGTTTTGTATTTTTAACCGTTGCTATTTTTGCGATTTAGGTCACCCAGTACCCTCCCTCCTCTCCTCATTCGGCATTCCAGCCGCCAACCACTTATTTCCAATCTCATTAAATTTTCTTAAATTTCCATAGTTATACCTCTTAAAAAAATAGCCAAAAAATTCTAAAAAATCTGAAAAAATAAGAAATAGAAAGAGAAAGAGTTTGAGAGCTGATCTAAGGTAAAAAAATTAAATTTAAGCAAATATTTGATATTTCTCTAATTTTTCTTTTTAATTTCGGTTTTTTCTTAATTTTTTTGTGAAATTAGTGATTTATTGGTAATTTTTATCATAATTTCAGACTTCAATCAAGGAGAGAAGACCTACATATTGTAGATTGAAGGTATATTTTCATAATCTTGTCTATTTATTTTCATTTATCACACCTAATTATAATTATACATTAATTGCATTTGCACGTTTATTACACGTATTGTCATATAGAACCAAAATACCGGAACAATACCGAATTTAGGTCGTTGCCCGTCCGAGATTAATCCATTAGGGATTAATCTCGGATAGTCCCCATTTTTTGGGACTGCTCTTTGGATATTCTGTCTCATTTAGGATAGCGAGTGGTACGCTAGATGCAATCTGGTGTTTGAGAAAAATTCGACGGCATTTCCTCTTATGTTCCCACGGATACGTCCACACGAGCAATCGTGTGTTGACGTATCCAGGGAACATAAGGGGAAATGCTGCCGAATTTTTCTCAAACGCCAGATTGCATCTAGCGTACGCTCGCTAATGAGACAGAGTATCCAAAGAGTGGGTTAGGATGGTAACCGGCCCAAAAACTTGATGTGATAAATAGCCCAATAACCCTAATTCCTGACCTTCTCCATACATTTTATTGTTCAGATGGATCGGACGTGGATGTACACAAAGAATCGACTCTCAGTTCAATTTTTGAATGGACTTGAAGAATTTATGGTTTTTGCTAAAGAAAATTTGAAATTGACGGGCTATCATAAACTGCGTTGTCCCTGTTGTGATTGTCAGAATTTGAGATGCTGGTCTAATTTTGAAGAAGTGAGAGGTCATTTGCTTATGTATGGGTTTCAGCCGGGATATACCCGTTGGACACGTCATGGAGAGACTAAGGAGGGATCTTTAAATCCCGGGATTAGTACAAATGTGTTGGACTTCCAATGTGATGAAGGAAATGTATTATCGGAAGATGAGAATGTATTGGATGGTGAAAATATACAAAATTTGGATAGTAATGTATTTGAAAATGCAAACAATACACAATGTAATGATGATTTGGATGAAATATTGAATAATGTGGATGAAGATTTCGTTGATAATGTTGAAATTTTTGGTATGTTGCGAGAAGCAGATAAGATAAAATTATATCCAGGTTGTGAATTGTCAAAACTTAATGCTATTTTCAGATTATTTAATCTAAAAGCTAAAAATGGATGGAGCGATACCAGTTTCACATCTTTGCTCAAACTTTTGCGTGAACATTTGCTCCCTAAAAATAATGAGTTGCCGGATTCAATTTATACGGCAAAAAAATTGTTGTGCCCATTGAAAATAGAAGTAGAAAGAATTCATGCATGTCCGAATGACTGTGTATTATTTCGTAATGAATACTGTCATCTAGATAAATGTCCAAAGTGCAATGCATCACGGTATAAACCGAGGGACGATCATATTGAGAAAGGTAAAAAGGGCCCAGCTGCAAAGGTGATATTTTATCTGCCAATAGTACCAAGATTTCAGCGGCTTTTTTCTAATGCAAAGGATGCCAAATTGTTAAGATGGCATGCAGATTGTAGGAAAAGAGGCGATGGAATGCTTCGACACCCCGCAGACTCTCCGGATTGGAGGAACATAAACAGCGAATTTGAAGATTTTGGCAGTGAACCCAGAAATTTGAGATTGGGGTTATGCACGGATGGGATGAATCCTTACGGAAACATGAGTAGTCGTCAGACTACATGGCCGGTGTTATTGTGTATTTACAACCTTCCTTCCTGGTTATGTATGAAAAGAAGATACATGATGATGCCCTTGTTAATATCAGGTCCTAAACAACCAGGTAATGACATAGATGTGTACTTAGCTCCATTAATAGATGATCTGGATAAATTATGGCGAGAGGGAGTGAAAATATTTGATGCACACTCTAGAACTGAGTTCAAGCTCCGTGCCATGATATTTTGCACGATTAACGATTTTCCAGCATATGGTAACTTGTCAGGATATAGGAATAAAGGAGAAAAGGCTTGTCCTATTTGCGGAGAGAATACCCATTCTATTTACCTGAAAAACTGTAGAAAAAATGTTTATCTGGGACACCGTAGGTTTCTTAAGAACATGAATCATCCTTACCGACTAGACAAGGAAAGTTTTGATGGTAAAGAGGAGAAAGGTAAGGCCCCCACTCCTTTATTTGGGAAAAGAGTATATGAACAAGTAAAGGACATAGAGGTGAGATTTGGTAAGAAATTTGTAAATGAAATTCCGAAGGGAATATGGAAAAAGAAATCTATATTTTGGAAGCTTGAATATTGGCAGTTTTTGGAGGTTAGGCATTGCTTAGATGCGATGCACATAATTAAGAACATATGTGAAGCTTTAATTGCTTGTTTGTTGGAAATTCAAGGAAAAACCAAAGATAGCGTGAATGCAAGAAAAGACATGGTTGAAATGGGGATTCGAAAGGAGTTAGCAGCAAATGAGGTGAGTAAAACCCGAGCAAGGCTACCTGCAGCACAATTTAATTTATCAAAGGTAGAGAAGAAAAGTTTGTTGGAATGCCTAAAGTCGATTAAGGTTCCTTCTGGTTATTGCTCTAATATATCAAGAAAGGTGTCCATCAAGGATGGCAAATTAATTGGTATGAAGTCACACGATTATCACGTCTTGCTGACCGTATTACTTCCGGTTGCAATCCGAGGAGTTCTCCGAGAAGAAGTTAGGCATACTATCACAAAGTTGTGCTATTTTTTCAATGAAATTTGCTCTAAGGTAATTGATCCGAAAAAATTGAACATGTTACAGAATGGTGTTGTATCAACCCTGTGTGAACTGGAGATGTACTTTCCACCGTCATTTTTTGACTCCATGGTGCATTTAACCATACATTTGGTTAGGGAGATCAAAATGTGTGGTCCAGTATTTCTACGGTGGATGTATCCTTTTGAAAGAGCAATGGGTCAATTGAAGGGGCTCGTTCGTAGCCGATCTAAACCCGAAGGAAGCATAGTGGAAGGATATGTTGCCGAGGAGGTTATTGAGTACTACACTGATTATTTGGAAGATGTGGAACCTATCGGGCTTCCAAAATCTCGGCACGAAGGTAGACTTGAAGGAAAAGGTACAATTGGAGCAGGATGTTTCAGACCAGGGATTGAACTGAGAACAAAAGCACATTTCAAGGTCCTCCAACACCTTGCCATTGTGACGCCTTACATGAGTGAGCATATAGCCGAGTTGCATGAACAGCATCCGTCATACAATGAAAATATGATTATCAGAATGCACAATTTGAATTTTGTGCAATGGTTTGGAGAAAAGGTAGAGTCTCAGTTGTTAAACAAGCAAGAGGTCGATGAAACCGTGAAATGGTTATCGAAAGGTCCTTCGGCGGTCGTTGAAACCTACCAAGGATATGACATGAATGGATTTACCTGGTACACAAAGAAACAAGATGATAAAAGTACCGTGCAAAATAGTGGAGTCACTGTTGTTGCTATTAGTGGTAATAATGGAAGTGCTAATACTTATTATGGGTGGATTGAGGAGATATGGGAACTAAATTACATGAAGTTCAAGATACCGTTATTCAAGTGTGCATGGATCAACAACAGTCAAGGTGGAGTCAAAAAAGAAAAAAATGGATTCATAACTGTTGACTTCAAACAAAGGGCTTACCGAGACGACCCTTTTATACTTGCAAATAAGCAAGCATTGCAAGTTTTCTACATTCAAGATCCGGCCGATAAGAGGCGCCATGTTGTCCTTCAAGGAAAAAGACGTATTGTCGGTGTTGGAGATGTCGTGGACGAAGAAGCATATGACCACTTTGAGGAAACACCTCCATTTTCCACTGGTATTGATGATACATCGACCACGGTTTGCACAAGCCATCGTCGTCCAGAAACCGAAGATGTGTGGGTCGATACGCGACGTAAACGAAAGAAAACTACATAATTAATGTGAGTTAACATTTTTTTAATTAACATTTTCTTACTTGCATTTAATTTAAATTTTATTACTAACATAGTTTTATTAATTTTTTTAGGTCGTTGCAGGTCATTGCCGTCATGTCCTATGAATTTTACAAGACTAGAAGTTTGATGTACTTTTAAATTTTAGAAGTTTTTTTTGTTTTTCTAGTTTTTCCATTTAAATTCTACAATATTAGTACTCTTATTTTTTGAAAGACAATATTAGTACTCTTAACAAATTTAAATTTCTAGTTTGATGTACTTTATTATTTCATTTCATTTTAGAATTTTCGAGCAAAACAGAAAACAAAAAAATATTAATTGGCTAAAATATTAATTTTTATTTTAGCGACGGTTATAACGGAAAAAACCGTTGCTATTTTTTTGACTAAAATATTAATTTTTATTTTAGCGACGGTTATAACGGAAAAAACCGTTGCTATTTTATTGACTAAAATATTAATTTTTATTTAGCGACGGTTATTAGGGAGAGAACCGTTGTTATTTTGAATTTTATTTTTTGGTATATGGCGCTTATAGGAGTACCCTCTCTTCCGAATTTCTGCTAAGTCCAGAGCGCTACTCCTCTCTCAAAAATCGCCGCACCCAGTAATTAAGCTCCTCTCCTCCTCTCTTCGCCGCACCCAGCCCAGCCGCACCCCCGCCGCACCTCCTCACCCGCCGCACTTCCTCTCTCTCTCTCGATCCAACCGAGAGCCCCTCCGCCCCTCGACAGCTCGTCTTCTCTCTCGCCACCTGCAACTGCAAGAAGCCCACCGAGATCGCCACGGCCGGCCTGCTCTTCCCGGCCCACTGCACGAAATCCCGGCCCAGCTCGTCTTCTCTACGTCTTCAGCTGCTGCCCCTCCTAGTAAGCTCTTCATTCCATTAATTTGTCTCAAATACGATGCTGTCCTATATACGAAACCCTTATTTACGTAGGATAATCATTAGCAAATACACATTATTGTTAGAAACAAGTGAATTCAGTGTATGGGAGACTTCAGAAGCCTTGACTCCGAAACGGAATAGGTCAAGTAGTAAGTATAGGGCGTAACAGGGTACTCTCGGATTCAAATAAACTAGGCGAAGGGGTTTTGGTGCTGTCTATAAAGGGTTTTGGTGCTGTCTATTAGGTACCAATATATCAATTTTTAATTCAGTACAAATAAACAACTTGTTTCAATTCATGGGTGCTTTGTGCGGATTCTAGAAGTGGTCAATTGCTCCATACCTTTATTAGGTGCTGTCTATTAGGTACCATGTCACTTTTGAAGCCCGATATATAATAATGTATTGGATATTTGATGGATGGATAAATAGATATGGGGGAGATTCAACTGAATTTACCAATTGAGTGATGGATATAGTTTAGTTACATCGTGAATTAAGTTCCATATGAACAATCTGAAGGCCGAAATTTTTTTGATTTTTTCTATTTTGCCAAAACTGCAATAGGTCCATCAAAGTTCCAATTGTTATTTTAAGGCCCAAGACCTCAAAGCTAAATAGGTCCATCAAAGTTCCAATGTTATTGCAGTCTGCCTTTTAAGAAAATTATAGTTTTGTTTATGTATTATTTGAAACAGTAAAATAATTGCTTCCATGCCAAAGTGGTCGGCTCATTACTTTTATATTTTTGATATATATAACTGGTTCATAACAACCCAAATGCATCCCATGTCTAATTGATATTGTTTATTTAATTGATAGACATGTCTGGAGAAGAAAGAGATCGAGTAGAAGAAGAAATGACAGAAGGAAAGAAAAGATCGAGTAGAAGAAGAAATGACAGAAATGACAGTAATCAAGATGTACAGCTGGTATGCATTTTCAAACTTAATGCTTCCTTTGTTTATTCCATTCACTTTGAAAATCTTTATATGATATCCATGAGTGCAGGTATTGGTTGGAGAAACTCAAGGATGAATTTGGATGTACAACCATCATGATAGTTGACCCGGATATGGTGGCTGAAGGTCAATACCAACATGAATCGAGTGCAACAGTGGCTTACTTGCAGCATTTGTACAAGACTTATCCATCCACCGACATTATGATTCCGTACAATCAAGGGTAAAAATTATTAAACTGATAGATACTAATTATTAGATTTTTTTTATATCACGCGACTAATTTATCTATATTATAGGCATCATTGGGTAATCCTTGTACTTAATGTTGAGAAGTTGGCTATTCACTATGTGGATTCTGTGGTACGCAAAAACGTTCCGGATTTGCTAGATATTAAGGGATTTATAAATACGTAAGTATCAGTTTCTACTTTAACATAATTATTCTAAGTTAGATTGAAAAATATCACATCTAATTTAATTTGGTTACAGGGCTTATAAGTATTATCAAATGGAGATGTATCAAAGCCGTGCAACTCGATCATTCAGATGGATTGAAATTCCGGTATGCAACTTAGGAATTTTGGTCTAGAGTTTAGAGTTAGTGAAATTATTAAACTCTTTGTTAACTTTTAAATTTGAATTTTTAGGGTCCAAAACAAAAGGGCGGAACCGAATGCGGATATTTCTCAATGCTTGCCATGAAGCGCATAATACTCTCAATGATCGAAGATGAAAAATTGCCCAAGGTATTGTTTTATTTCGGTATGATTTAGGGTTTAGGATGACCTAAAAGTTTAGGGTACCAACACTTAAGGATTTAGGGTTTAGCATTAGATAGATGACAAGTTTCTAGTACATGTCTAACATTCACCATATTGTTACCATATTGTTACTTCTAAGTCATCCAAATTTGATTTTATGTTATTAGTTTTATAAGGGTTCCAAAAATCTTTTCATGGTATTTCTATTATTGACTTTTTCCATAACTATCATTGTATTTTTTGCAATTTACTTAGTATTTTTATTTGCTTAATCAAATGCATAAATTAACTCCGGTTGGAAAACCATATAGTGAGAAAGAGATCAATGTAGTGGTGAAAGAGATCATGGACTTCATGAAGCATAAATTGTTCTAAGTTAGATTTTTGTATTTGATGACACTTGAATATTTTCTTTATAAATTTGGATTTGATGTACTAACTTTTCTATATATTTCATACTCTACAAGTTTAATTTGTTATTTTTATTTGTGATATTTGATGTTGATATATATGTGTGAATATTGCTGAATTGTTTGGTACAGTGGTACCATTTTGTATGGCTAGCAATATTGGGCTAGTCACAGAAAATAAATATAACATAAAATTTATTTATTAATTTAGCAACGGTTTTTATGATATAACCGTTGCAAATTTTACATATATATTTAATGCGCAGCCCAAATAGCAACGGTTCCTAGTTAATAACCGTTGCTATTTTAATTTAGCAACGGTTTTTATGGTATAACCGTGGCAAAATTTACATATATTTAATGCGCAACTTTTTGTACCAAAATAGCAACGGTTTTTAGTTATTACCCGTTGCTATTTATTGGGCCGGAGACGGTTTTTTCATTAAAACCGTTGCTATCTGTGGCATTTAAAGACGGGTTTTGGTTAATAACCGTTGCTATTTTTCAGACGGTTATTTTCTAAATAGCTACAGGGGCTTCTGCAACGGAGGAAAACCGTCTTTATCTCGATTTATTAACCGTTGCCGAAGCTCTAATGTGGCGTAGTGGTAAAGAGAAAATAGGTGGCTGGAGAGAGAGGGAGTAGACTATAGGGATCGCCGGAGATGAGATTTAGGAAGCGAGAACTGTTGTCTTCAATGTGGTTGTGCCACGGGTCCAGCCGATGACTATAGGGATCGTCGGGTGAAAGTGGGGAACCGCCTCACGCGATCTCTGTATCTCTCTCAGAAAAGGAAAAGAAAAAAAAGGGGGCTGACAGTTCGGACCCACCTTAGAATGAAAAGATGAAATTAAATTATATAAACCGTGTAATAGGTTTATAGATTCGGAATTAATAATATTATATTGAGGTATCGACAAACTCTGGATGACGGGGGAAAAAAGGCCTCAAGTTAAGACCCGACATTACTCATTATTCTATATTACAATTACAATGAGCAAAGCATTGTAGCTCGCTTCTGTTAAGACCCGACATCATCATTAAGTTATTAAGTCAAATTAGAAAAAAATAGTTATATATATATATATATATATATATATAGAGATAGGCTATGGTGAGTTGCAACTCACAGCCATTTTAGTGAGTCGCAATCCAGATCATAGGATCCGCGTCAAGATCCGTGCAAAGATGAGAGCGCTGATGCGTTTAAAATTTTCCGTCCTTCTGCGATTTCCTCCGTTTCCGTCTCTTTTCCTCTTATCTCTCGCTCCCTCTCTTTCTCTCTCTTCGACAGAAATCGAAAGACAAAGAAAGAGGCCTCTGCGCCTCCTCCTCCTCCTCCTCAAACCCTAGAAAAATAAATCGGAGAGCAGCGCGCGCTTCTCTCTCTCTCTTCCGCTGCTTCTTCTCTCCTCTCAGCCGATAAACCCTAGAAATCGAAAGAGAGCCTCCTCCAGCGCCTCCTCTCAAACAAACCCTAAATCGGAGCTAATCGGAGAAGGAGATTGGATCGAAGCGCATCACCGTCTCTGTGCGAAGGACTAGGCTTCAGTCACTGCCTCCCTCCCTCTCACAGGTTTTCTATTCTGTTTTAATTTTGTTCGTTTTCTATTTTTTTTTTTCAAATCGTGGTTTGTTGACATTTCTTCTCTTTTTAATTCTGACATTGCTTCTCTTTTTTTTCCGCCAAACAATTTGGCTAACCTCTGTACTTATTTTTTTTTGTTGTATCTTAATTTGCTCACCACTGGTTTTTAGCGGGCATTATTTCTAAATCATGGTTTTGGTTGGTTGCTGTTGCAATTTTTTAGGTACATACAAGCTGGTTTAGCTGGTTTAGCTGGATTTCTTTTTAAGTAAATATTGGCAGACTACAAACAATGGTTTAGGTGTATTTATTAGTTCAAAATCAGCTGAGCTTCTTTGAGTTAGTTAAACAACTCTACGTATTTGTCCCCATATGTGTTGTTGTCTTTGACATAAATGATAAATGGTGTTTAATATTTCTAATTTCAGTCACTGGAATGCTCCTCTCTATTTGTGCTGCCTTGCTGAAGAGACAATGGAAGGGCCACCTATGATGAACAAATCATTAACCACCATAAGCTACTGAGCTTGGAGGAGAGAACCTGAGATAATTGGAGAGGAATCGGATGGTGCATATGAATATGAAGACCTCTCAAGTTGAGACAGCATGGTTGTAGAATTGTTTTAATTTAGAATGGTTGGGTATATTTTGGTATAGAATTGTTATAGAATAGTTATATTTTGGACAAATAGAATATGGTTACAGAATCACTGATAAATCTGATTGGTATAGAATTTGTTGTAGTATAGCTATATTTTGCTATAGAATTGTTATGCTTTGATGGTTATAGAATCAGTGATTAATCAATGGTTACATAATCAGTATTGCTGTTTGTTCAATGTTATTTTTGCCAATATTTTTTTATGCTATATTGTAAATTGTACTTCTTGTTCCAGAGATATGATATTAACATTGTGCAGAGTATTTAGGTTTCCAGTAAATTGCGCATAGTATTGTTGTGCATAGTATTTAGGCATGGTAGAATAGGGGAGCATGGTACCACTCAATTGCACATAGCATTATTTGTAGGTATCACTGAATAAGTATTTAAAGAAGAAAAATATGTGAA